>OX387275.1:26183225-28583225 GCA_947562075.1 Orthosia gracilis | reverse complement strand
GCAACGAACATGGTGCACACCACCAGATTCTTGGTGGGGGTCCACAGGGTCGACTGGGTTGTTAAGAGGGACCTCAAGAAGCTAAAATATGCCACCGTCTCCAACTCTGGATAGACCATCCTGGCGTAGACGACCAAGGAGACCCGACCACAAAAACATTCCATCTTTCATGATCAACAGTACGGTTTTACCAAAGGGCGTTGCACAAATGACGCTGGTGTCACGCCATTGGCATCTTTTGCGACCTCTCAAAAGCGTTCGATGTGGTTAACCATGAGGCACTATTGTTGAAACTCGAGCACTATGGGATTAGACATACGGCCCTTGAGTTACTTAGATCATATCTGAAAGCCAGACAACTTAAAGTTCAGGTAAATGACGTAAACTCAGTAGAGTCTGAAATGACAATGGGCGTTCCTCAAGGCTCTATATTGGGTCCATTCCTCTTTTTAGTTTACATTAACAATTTGCCCCAATTATTACGAAATGAACCGAAGATCGTGTTATTTGCTGATGACACATCTTTGATATTTAAAATAGATCGGTGGGCACAAAATCTTGATGATGTGAATTAGTCTATTCATCAGGTCCAAACTTGGTTCACGGCAAACAATTTGGTACTAAATGAAAAAAAAAAACAAATATTCACATTGCCGAATGTCAGAAGTAGCAAATGCGACATCATATTGAATCGAGAAAAGCTGGACTATATAAATCAAGAAGTTTTCCTAGGAATCACTCTAGACGACAAATTTCAATGAAAACCTCACATAACATCTCTTGCGGGTCAACACACTGTGCTGCCGTATGTGATAATAGGTATTATCATTGTTCGGTACAGCCATCGTATCACTTTAGACTTTGCTTCAAGTCTTACCGTAGGTGGAACTACACATGCCGAACACTCGCAGGGTTTTTGTCGTAATATTTTTGACACATGTGTTTTCCACCTGAGTTCTTTATCAAGCGTTACACCCAGATATTTAACTTCGGTGGACCAGGGCAGCTTTATTCTATTGAGGGAGGGCTCTCCTAGGTTTCCTCGTTGTTTCTTTCTCGTGAATGGAATCATGACTGCTTTGCTTGGATTTATAGAGAGGTGGTTCTTTGTACACCATTCCTCTGTCATCCTCAATGCCTATTGTAATAATCTAGAGACTATCTTTGGGAATTTACCATTAACCATTACAGCTTTGTCATCTGCATAGCCTACTGCGTAGAATGGTCTGGTGTTAAGTTTGATAAGTAGCGAGTCTACTTACTAGCAACATAATAATGGTGATAGCACTCCGCCTTGTGGACAATCTCTTGTTCTTTTTGCGCTAAGTCTGTCTCCCATCAGTTCCGATCTGTCAATTCTGCTTCTCAGAACATAGTCAATCCAGTTGCACGTGGTATCATTGATGCCATGTTCCTTTGCAGAAATGCGCATGGAATCAAATGTTGTCTTGTCGAAGGCTCCCTCTATGTCAAGGAAATCCCCGACACAAAGCTCTTGTCCCTCTAGCGCAGCAACGGCTCGACACCCTCCCAGCATACATATCTGGATACGTACCCAAAGGCTATGCAGGCTCTGTAGAGCTAACTCAAATGGGGTATCAATACAGAGGCCCCTTCTTGCAATAAGTATTGGATAGATGCCATCCGGAACAGGCGATTTGTGAGGCTGGAAGCCCGGTATGGCAAGCTTCAGTTTATTTTCATCTTACTAGCCAGTTATTTAGCTAGTTCAAGAGTCCACCATGGTAACTTTTTGCAAAAGTCCTTTTTCTCTGGGCAATTATCTTCCAATGCACCGATGGTGCCCGCCTTGATTCTGTCCGCTTCTAATTCTATATCTAGTATGGAATTAAGGTTACCTTTAGGTCTCCCCACATTTACTTTGAGGTCCCGTCTGTACGAGTCCCAATTTGTATGCCTTGGGTTTTTCCTTCGTCTAGTTTTGGCTTCTTCCGCCATCCTAAACCTAAAGCATATATAATTATGGTCAGACAGAGAGATTTCGTCCGATACATGCTAATTTTCAGCATGAGCGCTGGCCCAAACCAGTTTCAAAAAAAAGAAGAAAAAGGTCAATAACTTCAGTTCTCGCCTATCCTATAAGCAGTATAGCAATGTTATACTAGGTGAATCGTCCTCACGTATATGAATTAATGTATGTATATAAATATTGTAAAACACTTTTATTTAAAGAGTAAGAGAGGAGTTTCTTGTCCTCTCCATAACAATCAATTATTATGTTTAAAATTTAAATTTTCGAAGTTTAAAAGTGCCGCTTATTAAACAAACAGTGTCTTTTTGATTTGGCTTAATTGACACCAGATATATTAGAAATAATTTGAAACAAATGAAATAAGCAACATTTAGCTTAAACACCAAATGACAACTAGATACCAAAAACAGGATAACTTGAATCTTCTTTTGGGATTATTAAAACAAACTAGACGTTATGAAAATACGTAACATATGATATTTAAACCATAACAAGGATATATAAAATCGATGTAAACTATCTTTGGGTATATATAGTAATTAAAGTTTATCTACAAATAAAAAGTCACCTGAGGCTATAGACAAGTGTCATTTGACGTCAGCGATGGCGATGGTCGAAATGCCAGAATGTAAGGGATTGATCATGTGACTTTTCGATAGCGATTAACATACCCATACATTTTTGACTTTTTCCAAAAGTTAACGCCTCTGGCGTTAGCGTTTGGAAAAACGTCATACGTCATACGTCATACATCATACGTCGCACAAATTCTGAAAAAAAAAAAAAATCTAAATGCGATATAAACTCTATTCCTAACTTTTTCAAGTCAGTCAACAACATTGTTCTACACATTGTTGCTTGTTAAACTCATATTGGCATGTCCTATTTGCATAACATTGTAACACATTGTTTGATGAAGGGCTGTAGATAGCGCTGTCGTCCATACTTTATGAGGCAAAAAAATTGTAGTGAGTTCCCGAAATTAGAGAGTACAGTCTGCAACGTAAGTTTTTTTCAACGAGAGTTTTTAATTGCTTGTTTTTTCTTCTGCTTCTTTATTTCGACAGCGGTCATGGTCGTGAGTTTTTAGTAAGATACTATTCTTCTTCTATTCTTATCATGTAGCTAGGCCAGATTGTAGCTGTCATTCATTTCGTTTTAGCACTGAAATGTGCAGATGGTTGTGCAAATTGTGCAGGAATTCAAACTATTGAAAAGTCATAAAACCGGTATAATTAGATTCTGCGATACAATCTGCCAATTCATTATAGCTACAGGAAAATGGTGTTCAAGAACCATCACTAACTTTATGATAAACTTGGTATCATCATCTTCCTGCCCTTGTTCGATGTTAATGGATTTCGGTGCAACACGCTTTCTTCTTTCATTCTTCCCTGTAAAAATTTGCTTTACATTTCTATCATTTACTATATACTCGTATTAAAAATCTCATTTAGTCTACGATTGATGCTGTTGTCTGTACCCACTAGAATCAAACATTCAGTGTTTCCTATTTTTTGTTAGCGCAGTTTTCGATGAAATCGATTTCTGTGAAGGTTTTATTAGCACGTTAGTACTTCATTAGAATCGATTTTGTGAAGTGTGGATTGGAATAGAATACGAGATTAGTTTACTTATATTTTCGATTATTGTTAGTACCAAAACTATAAAGGTAACTGGTCAGTATTAATAAAAACTTGAACTGTTGACTGTATATAAAGCGGCGTGGTTTGATTCCAATTATCACATTTTTGCCAAACAATACTAATATTATAAATGCGAAAGTAACTCTGCCTGTCTGTCTGTTTGCGGTAGCAACGTCTTAAACGTCTCAACAATTGAATGGATTTGGATAAAACTTGGCACATGGTTAGACCATGTTATGAATAAGGCTAAGATCATGTCCCAAAAACCGAAAAAGATATAAAAAATATATCGCGGGAGTACGTTAGGATAATTCTTAACTAACCGAGGTGGATGCCGTTGGCAGAAGAAAGATCTTCATAAATCCTTACTAACCTATTCCAGGAGATCGGTTAAACAGTTACGCATTCTTATATTAAAGCAAAAGTTGTAACCAATTTTTTGTCTCTCTAAACATTGAAACATTGAAACACACGCATGACAATCATTCGCATTTCAGTAACCGGACTATCTTACGATTAAACATACTAGACGCATTGTATTTCACTCACACTACACCGTACCGTGCGTAACTTCTGACACAATGACCTATTTACACCAGTCTACAACTTGATCGGACTGACAGCTGTTACGTACTTATATTATAAGTTTATCTTTTGTTTACTTATCAGACTGGACAGAGGTCGGTGACATGGAAAGCGTTTTAGTCCGATATTAGAGGTTACTTGATAGTTTTTTAATGCATTTTTGTGGCAGATGGTTCTTAGAAATTGAATGGTATTTAAAGTTTACGAAAAAATATTTATTACATATTTAGGTATCTTTATAAAGACAGTGTCTTAAGATTAAAAGTCTTTGACCTGTGCCTGTTAATAATAAAGGCCTTCTGTATTAAAACGTGGTCATACACAATGGGCCTCTTCAGAAGGGTTAAATATTTCTAAATCGCAACGGAGAGTGCTAGGTGATTGAATCAGTAATAAGGAACTACAGCAAAATTGAAGTCACAGCGGGCAGGCACATCGCTTGCAGAACGGATGGTCGGTGGGGCCGTATGGTTCTGGAGAGGCAACTGCGTTGGAAGGAAGCACGCTGGAAGACGTAAGTCTACCCACAAAATGGGATGATGACGTCGAGAAAACTCGATGCGAAAAGCACAAAAACTCGATGCGAAAAGCACAGGACTAGTGGACATGTCGACGCTTTGGGAGAGACCTATGATTACCAGAGGACTAACTATATATTGAGCTAAATTAGACAAGCCAAAAGCGACTTTTCAACTTCCATCTGCCTGTGACCTAACTTTACATACGTGTCTTATCTGCTTAACAACTAAACGAAGCTTTTTCTTAAGCGTTAGATTCTATGAGCCTCAATAGCCACACATTACATTCCACATAACAATCACATGAAGATAATAAATTATGTAATAAACAATCTATTTAAATAGAATAAAGTAAAATGTATAAGGAAGCGTTTGGTCTATAAACTATTTTAAATGGTCTCGTAACAACTCGTTTAAGTACTAAAAGTCTGAAATAGTCTGAAACTATAAGAGACCTCCGATTTATTAGTTTTGTCACGAAGCTCTTGCAAACGATGCTATCAGTGTTGGAATCTGAACAAATTATACTGCATTGCGGTTGAATCAATTTCTATGTTTTTTAACAATATGTTAGCAAAAAATGTGAAATGTCAAATTGAAACATGTGCTATTACTGTCACCTTGACTGGGCTTACACACTGACATAAGCATCGCTTCTGCATCCCAGCCTAAAGTTTTTATAGTACGTGCCCTGAAATAACTGATTACGAGTATGTAATTATTCATTTTCTCTCTCAAAGTCCCAGAAGGAATAAAATTACAGAAAAAAACTACCTCCGTTGCCTCGTGCTTGTAAATATCAACAGCAGAAAGCTAGTAATTAAGTTTTACGTCGACGATGTAACGGTTTCGTTACAATCTTCCCGTACTTAACTTCATCTAATTTAAAGTAATAACTCAAAATAATCTAATTACAAATAAAATCAACCTTAAATTCACTAATAAATACTTATAAAATAAATCTAATCCTATTTATACACATAATTAATAATATCCTAATTGTAGTAAAATCCATACAGCTAATTTCCTATCAACGCAAACGAAGTTTGCGAATAAAACGAGTTGAAGTTGGTGCGAGCTGCGAGGAACTAAAGTTCTTGAACGAGGCATGTCATTGTATTGACCGTGAGCGAGCAGACGAGTTGCAATGCACTGTCATTCTACTCACATTTTTAACCATGCAAAATAATTATTGTAAAATATAACTAATCCAACAATAATTGGCCCTCTTCCTTCTTATAATAAATACATGAAGTTCACCCCATAGTGTTGGGTGAGTGTTCAAAATTATTATGTGTTACGTTTAGTGGTGGTATTGGTGAGTAGCTTTGTACTTTGTACCTAACGGCCAAATACTCAGCTGTCTGGTAATTAAACTGTTTTGCTTGTATTGCTTCTCATTGTAATTAGTTGTGTCACATACTGATCATCTTTTATTTTAAATCTTATTCATAAACGCACACAACTACCCACATCATATTTTTTTACTAAAAATATCATCATGACTGTTACTTTTTATAATCACCTACAGCTATGTTACAACCGTATAGACATTTACCGCTTTTATAATGGTATGCTGTCATCTAACAAGAGCATTCTTATTGTTTTAAAATTTTACTAAACAGTAAACAAAGTTGATGTGCGTTAGAATGGCGGAACCACTCTTTCTATTATTAGTGTTTCGAGAAAAATATAATTTTAACAACTATTTTCTACCTTAAAACTACAAGCACTAATTAGTGCTAATTTGTAACAATTAGTGCTAAATATTTATAGTCATCTCTTTTCATGTACATATTATTATCATTTTCATTCCTACATAACCATTGTATTATTATCACTGTTTGACTGCCTCATCATCGATTACTATTTCATGCTGTTAGTTACCATTGTGCTTTTGCTTTGAGGATGACATGTCGCAGTCAAACAGGGAATGTGGACTTTTCTTGAGTTGTCTGGGAATGAATTCCAGGGTTCCTATTCCGGCGTCAGATCAGCTTCACGCTACTACCTAGCGTATGTGTTGGCCTACCCCAACGCACGGTTAGCTGCCTACTCCGTGTCGCCGAGCTACGGGTCTACTTACCACCTACTCTGCTCCACCGCTCCCCGGGACCTAGCCCCGAGTGGAAACTGGTTCCTATCCTGGCGTCAGATCAGCTTCACGCTACTACCTAGCGCGTGTGTTGGCCTACCCCAACGCACGGTTAGCTGCCTACTCCGTGTCGCCGAGCTACGGGTCTACCTACCACCTATTCTGCACCACCGCTTCCCGGAATCTACCCCCGAGTGGAAATTTTACTGCACATCGCCGGACGCCTCTAACGCTAAGGCCAGTGGTACACTATCTTGTGGCTACGCAACGTACTTCGGACCGCGAGTGACAACCCCGACCCTGAGGTCTAATAAAATTTGTTAACCTTCTGTTGTTTTTTTTTTCCTACTACCCTCGAGCTACCTGGTGGGGAGGTAATCCAGTAAGAAGCGTTACAACGACTGCATTGCGTAATAAATAAATTTTGCAGTATTTTGCACAGTTACAAACTTTGCTTCCAAATCTATAGATCTACTCTGTGGATCGACTCTAATTCTACGATTTCTTAGTTTGGAGGTGGTCAGAACAATAGTTCATATAATAGTGTATGAGCTACTCTATTGTCTCTATTGCGCTTGTCTGCTGTCCCCACCAGGCAAGCGCGCCAAACCGTAGTTGTTCTTGATTCGCCACCAGGGTCGTGCTTGTGATTTGTTTGGGCGTCCGTACTGTTGACTAAACCCGAAGCATATATATTTAGAGCCTTTATCCCTATTTTTCAATACAAGCTAACAATCAACCATTTACTAAGCCTGACCTTCGCAAGTCTCACGTTTTAAGCCACTTCAAATATTTATACATTTACTAAAATTAATCTTTTTAATATCCATAATTTTCTAGATTAGTTTTGCTAACATGTATTTCCTTTTTATAGTAATCCTTTTATTATTCTTATTAATCTACTTGAGGGTTTTATGCCAGGCAGCAAAATCAATTCGAAAAATTTGAAATAATCACAACTACGGCTTTTTCTACGTAAGTGAGGGCTATTTCGAGAAAAATAATGTCTGGAAGGCCTTGGGGGCCTTTGCCTAGCAGTGTGACAGCATTGGTTAGATAAATTAAAAAAGTAAGATTAGGAAGTCTTTTACTATTAAATAACAATGTAAATATTTCTTTAGGCAGATATTTTTATGTGCTTGTAATCTATACACTATAATTTAGAATAGTAGTTTACACTCCTGTGATACTATTATAACACTCGGCTTCGTCTTCCCTTACTTCCCTTCTTAAGTTCTAGCAGTGGAAGTGAAATATTAACACCAGAAGGTGTGAAATTAATCGCAGGAACTGTCATAAACAATTTACTACCAAACAAATCGAGATAAAATAAATTTGTAATTTGGTTATGTAAATGTAAATATTCGTCCCTACTAAAAGCATCACTTATTTATTTTTCTTATAGAGGGGGATGAAAACCAGAATATGCTCGGTCGGTCTTTCACATTTTATCTCATCAGGTTTGTCAGGTTGTTTTCGGTTTTATTGTACAAAGGAATGAAACGTGACGTGAAAACCAATTCTAGTTCAGCAAATAAATCGGGACAAATTTCTTTTTAAGCTATAAATCCTTCGTTTACTAGGTACGTCCTACGTGGGCACGGCAAACCGATAGATTTTATTTAATGGGACAAGCCCGCAATACTATTCCCAGCCACTGCAAAACCTAAAAAATAGAATTAATTTATTCATAAATGCACAAACAAACACACTACTTAACACTGTTACGGACAAAGCTTAACGTGGTGAAAAAATAACCCCGTCACACAATGCAGCAATGACCCCCCGGTAGGTTCCTGCACTGTCGAGGCGTGGGGGCTCAGTAGGCTCGATCACCCACGGTGAAGTGAAAAGGAACCCGAGGAGGGGCCGCTTGTCAGGCCTTTTGTCGATAAGCCGACGACGTAGCGGCCAACAAGTAGGTTGCGGTGCCATTTGGCAACAGAGGTGACATCGCAACTGAGTCGGGACGCGATGTCCTATGGGAGGCATCGTGGCTCAGGGTAGGAGGCCGCGGCGGGAGAGGAGTGCCGATATTGCGGAGCACCGCCCTCCATATCTTCCGTGACCTGGACGGGGTCTCCACACTTTAATGGCGGACTCGGTGGGGCCACAGGGCACAGATAAGTGTCGTTATAACGAAGACCGCTCTCCCTATCCCCTGCGGCCGAAAAATGGTAGGCACTGGGGGACCAAGGGTGCCATACACGAGGGGGGTCGCTAACGCATGCCTTTGTTCCCGCCATGTGCAGTTTTAATGGTTTACAGTCCCACATAACTGCACAGTCTCAAAGCAACAAAAAAACGGCGTAGCAATAAACTTATTATGACTAGTAGAAATAATAATAAGGTATTATTAAAGTTATTACATAACAAATTACAGAGGTAATATAAACTAGAAAAGTGTCATGGCAATGAAGTTTAACAAGTCCCGGAGAAACGATTTCAGTCTTGGATCCTGCAAACAATATTTTTATTTATTTGATGGTATATACAGGTAAAAGGGATAATGCAACACCACCAGTAATCTAGTTAATGTTAGGTGCGACTTTTACAGTCAGGTTTGTTAACAGAAGTGGCCTGTATTTTATCTTTAAACACCATTAAAAAGGCTTCGAAACCGTATTCGTTCGCAAAGATATGCTGATTTAAATAATGAAAATTAAAACTCTCATCCAAAAATACAAACAATTTGATTGGGGTAAATGGTCTCATTATACACCGTTATTTTTATATCCTGTCGTTTTATACTGGGTCATGTTACAATCCCGGATAAAATCCGAAAAATCTCATACAAAAAATTAAGTCCTATCTTACAATACACCATGTGGTACACAGAGCCTAATCAAACAATATGTATAATAATTTGAATACGATATCTGTATCGTATTCAAATTATTATACCCAAACGCTTTGTTTGTAAAAGGGTCTGTTCATTGGCTTTCAACAGTCATCCGGTTTCTGCCCATCATATCTGTTGTTTGTACCTTTTATTTGACCGTCAGTTATACGTATTTGGGTCATTTACAGACGATATGGCGGACCTTTGAATTTGATACACAGATTGTATGTAGATGTTAGACGTTTCAGTGAAATCTGCATTGCTGTTTACGCATTTTTTTATTAATTACAAGCTTCTGCCAGCGGCTTCGACCGCGTGAAATTCGAAAATTATACCGCGGGTACATAAATTCTCGTGATAAAAAGTAGCAAACATACAAACACACACACTCACAAACTTTCGCCTTTTATTAGTGCGATAGGCTCGGGTTTGACCACTATCTCACCTAATGGTAAGCCATAATGTGGTCGACGGTGAAGCACTCTTGACTAGAAGTAAACTATTCACTCTTCACTTTAAGTCCTCCAGGGCCCACTTTTTTAACTGTTTTTTGAACCTTGAAAAATTTTCAAGCGTACTGCACTACCAAGGGGAGATAGCGCAGTTATGTGGTAACCCAACCCACTAAAACTCCATGGTGTCCTTTTGTGCCGCTTATGACGGGAACATGGGCACGCGTTAGCACTCACCGCGAACCCGTCGCTCCCCAGACGCCCTATACAAGTGACATTCGATCATCGAAAGCGCGGGTCGATAGCGGATGACAAAAAGGTAAATTTGTATGGGAATGACAAGAGATATCGAAAAATCACGTGATCAATCTCTTACATTTTGACAATTGCCTTCGCTGACATTGAATGCCACTTGTCTAAGGCCTTAAGTAGTAGCTGTCAGTATACACAGACTCCGCCAGAGAATTCCACTCCTTATACCCACAATTGAAGTATTGCCAAAACGTTTAGTGAGTGGTTTAAATGCTGAACAAGTTTATGGTCAACAGAAAGATCCGAAAGCATATTTTTTATTCTACCATTTCGCAGCACATTTTTAAAAAATTTCTACATGCGAGACCTGCGAACGTAATGGACAGATTTTGTATATAATTTTGATTCGTGTGTGAATGTCACATTTCCGATGGAAAAACATGTTTTTGTAAATTGGCACGCACTCCGTAACAAAAGGTCCTATTCCCAAAAGGATTAACAAAATGTCTTATTAGCAGAATGACCTACCGTCATAATACAGTCATGGTAAACAAATACTACTATAACAAAAACAAATACTACTATATTTCGTCATGGTTCGTTGTGCCTTTTGATTCAAAAGCAAAATTGAAAACAAAGGAAGAATTTAAGCAATATTGTATTTTATGGCGAATCAACCATCAGAACTTCAGGTCTGATGAAGGGTACGATGGAGCAGAAAACTGTAACGCAGGCGACGCCGACAGGAGAACTTCCCAGCCTAGGTTGTGCATCTCTGTGACCTCTTTGCGACAGTCGGTGCTGCGAACAACAACTAGCTTCCGGTCGTGGTCCAGTCCATGCTCGGAAGTGACAGTGCATGTGACGTATGTGATTGTTGCAAAGCAGTTGGCAGAAAGGGAACAAGAGAATACAATCTCCCAAACCATCCGTAGCAGACGCAGCGGGCTCCGAAGATCGCGACTTGATGGCTGGGGCCAGCTGCCAGCTGAAGTTTGCTAAAGTTTAACGCCTACTCAATAAATATAGGCAGTGTTACTAGATTAACTATTATTACAAGGGTAACTACACTACAAGCGGAGCTCCGGCCCCATCAATTGGAAAGCAGCGTTGACAACGTACCCCCTGTGTGTCACAATACAAACTAGCGGAATACGCAGTAAATAACTGAACAGCCATTTTAGAATACTTACAGAAACCATTGCGATATCAGTGTCTGCTATCTTTATGTCTTCAGCCATAGTAAAATGGTTCTAAAACGATGTTCATATTAATGCCCTGCTGGTTATCAAGCTATTTATAAACTAAACTTGTATAATAACTCTAAGCTAGAATGAAACCATGCATTGTGATATGTTAGTAAAGTTAAGAACAAAAACTGACTTTATGAACTTTATCGTACCTATTAGGAATAAAGTTTAAATTAATATAAAAAGTGGCTGCAAGGTACTTTTAATTTCAGATATGTTTTGTAACGAGACGGAGGGTGGTCGACCAAATTTGGACAGGAATAACGCTTGAGATTTAAAAATATTATTTTTAATCAAAGCAAATTCGATTTTCTTCATATCTAGCATCTGCAAGTGATTTCGCCTGCGTGAAGGTTGAATTCTATCCCTAAAAAAGTATACTATTTGCTATTCAAGCCTATAATCTATCTCTTCGCCAAGTTTCATCCAGATACATTCTGTAGATTTTGCGTGAAAGAGTAAAAAATATACAAACACACTTACACACTCACAAACTTTTGCTTTTATAATAATAAGTGTGATGGACGCAATCCAAATGATCCAGATACAATCTAGTTTAGACGAAGTGTTTTGCAATTCAAACAATATTTATTAAACGATATTAGTTCCATGGGCAAGTTTCATTTCGCAAGTAAACCTTACCATTGTTACAGTTTAATAAAGTCGATGAAAGATAAATTGGCTCATTGCCTCGTTAGTCGATGGCAAGTGTTATTACAGACAAAGTGTTATTTATTTATTATATATTTTATTGTACAAAACTTAAATAATTACAGGACAAAACATTATAAATATCAGTGTACAATGGGCGGTCTTATCGCACAGGGAAATCTCTTACAGACAACCTTTGGATGGACAGAACGAAAGGAGATAGACATAGGACAGTGTACAAAACTATATTAAATAATATTACTTAGATATAACATAAAATACATACATAAAAATAAAATAATATACTAATAAATATCAAATATAGAACAGAGAAAGGAGAAGAATAGTTACAAAGAAAGGAAATGCTCCTTAACCATTTTTTTAATTGATGGTAATGTTTGCACACATCTTACCTATTGAGGTAAGACGTGTGCTAACATTACCTCGCCAACATTACCAAGCTGCTGGAACCGTGAAAGATTTGGCGAAGAAGGATGTGGAATGCATACGAAAGCTTAATTTTAGGTTATTGCATTTTCTGATCTAAAATTTCTCAGCAGCAGCCCGTAGTCTAGGTATGTCTCCTTTTAATGATAATAGTTTCACTCTTAGTACATATTAGATAACTGTGACATGACAGAGTAAGTACTTTAGGAACAGCTCTGCCAAACTCTTTAGGGGAATTCGGTCATCATCATCATAATTTCATCCAAGAGACGTTCACTGTTGGACATTGGCCGCCACAGCGATCGGTCATATGTGTTAACCTGGTCATCGGTCCACCTAGAGGGAGTCTTTCCAACAATCTTTCGGTTCATGGTCGCCACACTCCAAAATTTTTCAGCGTATTCGGTCTTGAAGCTATTTTAAGTCGTTAGAAAAATAATTGATCTTATTAAGTGTCCCACAAAACTAAAGTCGTCTCGAATGGAGACAAATCGTTTTAGCCCTAAATCTTCTGTTCCAGATTAATAATAAGTATGACCTTAGTAATATGAGATATAGCTGCAAAAATTTGCAGGTAAATTTGTTTTTGATAAAATTGATTTTGTGAACGATTCTTGATAGGAGAATATACTGCAGGATTTTCTAGCAATATCTAGCTGCAAATAGTTTTTTGTTTTAAACTTTGCCCTACACTAAAAATTTCTCATGGTTGCGTTTGCAACATCATTTAGCTCTTAAACTGTTATTCCACAGATTGCGGCTAACTGAGAGCTAGCAATTTTTTTTCTATTTTCTACACCAATTATTTATTTATTTATTAAAAGTTTATGTATAAGTATAACAAAGACGGACTTAATGCCTTACTTATCTTTCTAATGACGTTGGGTTCACTTGAAAACTCATATATTAACTATGAAATATTAATTTAAATTTATTTAATTAAGGTTATGCGGCTAGATATTGCCAGGCAATCTTGCAGCATTCTGTTATACTATCAAGTGTTGTTCATGAAATTTAGTTTACTACTAAAAACAAATATATCTGTCAATTTTGTAACTGGGATCTTTGGTTATAGTGTCTAGCTGTCAATTTTACAAAGAACTTAGTTCATAGTATTGTTCTTAGCAACTTACATTGTCATCCCCTGTCGTAGCTGAAAATAGGCATTTAGCTCATCTTAATCCAATCAAGAGAGATTAGAAGTAGAATACTGCATAAGCCCAGAAAATTAATATTGATTGTGTTTTCAAAGGCGAAAGCAGCTTTCATTACTTGTATTTCGTAGTATATTGTATCGCAAAGTCATAAGGCGTATGACAGATGGAGCGGTAAGGTGTTGAAGCTCTGCGAAGTGGATCACAATCGTGTACAGCACACTACAGCTTGTAAGTAGATCATCATCATTTTAGAAAACGACGTCCACTGCTGGATATAGGCCTCCCACAAGCGTCGCCACACTGATAGCTTTCACTGGATGTCCGCACACTTAACCAGGTCGTCGCTCCACTTAGAGGAAGGCCTTCTAACGTAGAAAGTAGATTGCTCTTCAAAATAATAACTAGTTTTCCGTTCCACCTCTCATGCCTAGTTTAGTCTATCTCGCTTGCAATATGAAATCTTTTAACTTTAACGAGACAAGTTAATGTTTCATGTGGACCTAGTGTAGTACAGCGCAGTAGGAAGTCCCAAAGTTGATAATTAATAAAAAATAAAATAAAGATGTGTACCTCATACCGGTTTTATACGTTCTTAGATCAGTAGAAGATTATTTTAATCGCGCTGTAGTGCACGTTGCCCGGTCTGTAACGGCCCTTATTCGACTAACTCAATTTGTGCAATCCTTGAATCCGCAATATGCATGAAATTGGCCAACAATGTAATCCCCCTGATGTAGGATTAAAGTCTTTACAGTATATAAAGTTCGTGGACACCGTATGGTTCTTTGGATAGCGGTTTAAAGTCTTGCAAAACCACTAGACCACTAGACGGATCTACATAATTAAGACATCCTTAGATAGTTTTTGGACGTCCAAGTGTTCTGAGATAAGTAACGTAAAAAGAAAAAAACATGGCGGATTTGTGGTGATTACAAAAATATATAACATTTATATGTTTAAAAGTAATTCAAAAAATAAATCAAAAGGTTTAGGTTTTAGTGACCTAAAAAAAGCTTTTGACACAGTTTCTCATAAAATCCTATTATTAAATCTACAAAGCATTGGTATCACCGGATAAATGTATACTATCCTTTCTTTATACTTATACAATAGGAAACAACTAGTTAAAATAGGAAACGCGATGAGTAGAGAATCTCCCATAGAATTTGGTGTACCCCAAGGATCTCTGCTATCCCCCCTCTTATTTGCTATTTACAAAAACAATGTTAAAAATTTAGGCTTAATTGGATAACTTACTTTGTACGCCGAAGATACTTGCCTATTCTACTTCGGTAACAACATAAACACCATTGTAACTGACGCTCAAAAAGGCTTGGACATATTATGTAATTGGTTTAGCTCCAATTTACGCAGATACTTGAAAAACTTATCCATAAAAATCTGAATTCTTCCTAAACTTTATGCCTTACGTCTTACTTTAAACTAGTCCAGAATATCACTATCCCGTCCTCCAATTACTTGGAAAGTTTGTGATAATAGGAAAAGCGAACTGGTTCGTAAGGTCAGCAACAAAAGAGTGGTAATTTTTAAACACTGGTAATTTTTATGATTTCGTCTTCACGATTTTGTTCATAATGAGAGACAATGGGTCCCTATTGGGTACTAAGCCCACGCCATCTGTCAGCTTGTATTCGAAAACCGGTAAAAACGGTTACAGCTAGATAGTTGAAATATTCACAGAATACGCGTAAACGTGTGCGCTGTGGTAGCAGTTTCATAGTAAATTGTAATAGTTTTGGCGAGACGGAACCCATGGTGTGCAAGTCTGACTAGTACCAGTAAATATCTAAATTGAAACAAATGAAAGTAATTTGTTGATATACTGATTCATTGTGATTATTCAAGAATTCATTTACAACAGCTGCTCCGTAATACAAAACACTAGCTTCTGCCGGGGATTCGTCCGCGTCAAAAAGTGTTCTTTTTTCCCAAAAGAACTTACTACCGGGGTAAAAAGTATTCCATGTCATAATCCAAGTCTACCCGTTTACCAATTTTCACCGTCAGACGTGAAATTGAAAAAGACTGACTCTTCCACATTTGTAGTAATATAGATTCTGTTCTGTGATTTAAAAACAGAATGCCGACTTTCTTTGCTGACTGTTGCAATAGGATGTTCGTTCGAGCAAAAAGCGCTCAAAACATGGCAATGCAAGTTAGCATGCATCGTTGCTTTACGTCGTCGCTACATAGCTTGGATACCGTCCGAAGCATTTGTGCAACGTGTTAACGTCACACTGGAAGGTGCTATAATACAGTGTTATTGCATAAACACGTACTTTATATTCGTGGATAGGTAAAATTCAAAAAAATACCATTACAGTGCAACATGTTCCTTCGATTTTCAAACAACTGCATCATAAAATAACTTTTGAATTTTTATAGCACACTTTTACTTTTTAATTTATTGGCGCTTACGGGCTTCTTGATTTATCGTCGATAAGTAGTGTCATGTCTCTGGAGGCGCGCGCTGGTCAGTCATCCGCAAAGAGAATCTAAATTGCTCGCAATAGCACATATTTTTTCCGTTTCCACTTTTGTTTTGTTTTAAATGTATAAGTGAAATAAAACAGTATATGCAACGGCATATAATTAGGTATTAAAACACTCGCGTGTTATTATTATCATATTCGGCTTCGCCTCATGTGATAAACCCACGCTCGTGTTTTAATAACCCCTATTATATGACCATTACATAAACTACTATTATGTGTTAACTTTTTATGTTTTATTGCACTTTCTTTAAGATATAGAATAAAGAAGAACGAGAAAAGAAAAGTGTACTTGTAAGCTTTAAAAAAAATTGTTTTCATAGTGTAAGCGTGTGGCAAATACACAGGTTTTTTTATTTATGTAGTTTCACCTGTCCCGCAGGCTTACTTTGTAACTTGCAAGACCAAAACGATAGCGATTTTTTCACAATAACTGCTCTTCAATACATTCAAATGTTCTATAGAACATTTGAGAGTTTTAGGCGAATTTTTTAGCTAGAAGTGCATTTGGCAAACAGCGAGCGATTATCAAACGATCGTTTAGGACCTACAATACCTACACTGCAGGTTATGCCGACTTTTATGACATAAAGCGTTTGATCGTGCGACGATTGCTGATTTCTGTTTGTTACTGAATAAGCCTGCCGGTGTAAGTTACAAGTGCCATTTATTTTTTGATGAATTCTGCTCATCTGCCAAGATAATTGACTCTCAGTCGTAAAATAATCAGCTAACATATCTCTTTGGTAAATCAGCAAACATATCTATTTGGTACTTCTTCTAAGCCAAGAATGTCAGGGTATCTTCGAAGTTATATCCGTCACTTTCTCGAACATAACGTTACGCATAGTTGTGAAGAACATAGGTAACATGTTTTGATGATGCTTGTTACTAGATCTAAATTCACATTAATAGGTCTGTGAAAAATCTGCCACTTATTTGCTAATATGCCAAATGAACATTCAATATATCGTCAAGCATGAGAAAGCCTATATTTAAATATATTTTTCTTTGTTGTTAAATTTGATCCACCAAACGGTCGCATTATCAGATTGTCCAAATGCATAATCACCAACAATGACAAACGGTATTGTTATAGAATTGGTTGATGAAATGGGCTTAGGTTCCGGAATTTGCAAAACATTTCCATTAACTTTTGATAAAATGTTGAATGTGTTAATATAGTAGAATCGCTATCCTATCCATCGGAACCAAAATCTTTGTATATGAGCTTATAATCAAACATCAAAAATGGTAAGAAAAATTATAGAAAAGAAGTGTTTATAATTATAACACACTGATCCACTGTTGTATGGTTTTATATTTATTTTATGTTTACCATCAGTGGCACCTATGCAATTTGGAAAATTGCTCGTAACTGACAATCTTTGGCGATTTTTAACCAATTTTCTCTTGTCGGTTGAGGTAAACATTTATATTCCTATTCATAGTTATTGCTTTTTTTTTTTTTAGATTTTGACTCACACACTGTTCCGTTGGTGTTGAATTAGGTATTTTACCTATGTTTGCAATATTTGTAAGTATGTGAGAACCATGTTCCTACTTATCACATTAATAAATTTACCTGTTAATGCTTTTAATACTTTATACCTGTACGTAGTATAGTGTATAGTGCTATTCTGGGTGCATCGTCCTCACATATATGAATTTATTAATGTATGTACTTATGTAAATATTGTAAAACACTTTTTTTTTTAAAAGAGTAAGTATGGAGTTTCTTGTGCATTCTTTTCCATAACAAGCTACTTTTCCGAATGCACGGTAGAATCAATTTTTATTTTATGATTTGTTACTTTTAATTCTGACGTTCAAAAGTGCCGCTTTTTGGCCCAGTTGAATAAATATATTTGACTTTGACTTTGACTTTGACATGTTATATATAATTTATTTACAGGCCAAACAATTTAAAAAAAAATGGAATTTCTTATTTCGAGCAAAGCAGCTTCTTATAAGCTGCTTTGCTCGAGAAATACGAAGACTAAAAAGTACCATAAGTGGCTCTGCTGCTTCTCATAAAAGTCGGTAATTGCGGTAATTTGAACACAGAGAGTAGCATTGCGGAAGAAGAAAACTCGACAAATGAAAAACAAGAACCTTTAGGAACTTACTCGAGAGAAAATGTAATCGGAAGAAAAAGAAAAACCTTCACACGAGAATTATTGGACACTTTAAACAAATGTTTTGATACTCGTAAAAATAACGCGGATGTTTGTTGGAAATGTTTCTGATGTCCCTTTTATCTTCTTTCAGGAAAATTCCTGAGCACAAAAAGTCAGTTGCGGTAATTCAATTAATTACTATAATCGATTCATTCGGAAACTCTACTCAAAATAATATGTATCCAAACACAATGTAGCAAACTTTACTTCATACCGAAGGCCGGGTCTTTTACTTCTACAACACCTAGCCAACAATCACGGTTACGCCCTGAAGCACAAAAATTACTATACGCTACTTCTTCGCTACTTACTAACTTCAACTCCTTCACCACATGAACGCTCAGAGTCGCGATTTTCTACTGCCAATTGCCACTGATATTTTGGATTTATTTTGAATCTTTATTTTCTCTTTTTTGCTTTCATTTTGTTTTTAGTTAATATTGTATTGATTTAATTAAATAATTAAAAATATATGTTTGCATATTATTTTCAATTTATTTTTAAATTATCTCGATATTTCGAAACAATCAGACAGTGTGTAATGTCTACTCGTGCAGCTGTTTCGAAATATCGAGGTAACTTAAAAATAAATCGTGTTAAAAAGCCCGTAAATAGCCGCAACTGTCACTTCACATGGACTTAAATAAACAAAGTGAGCAGCGACCAATGTATGAATGATTCCTAAAAAGAACGGTTTTAAAATAATGATGTTGTCAATTACCTTAGTGTTATGAACAGTTTTTCTTCCGGAGAAAACCATGGTCGCATATTTGTATCTGTGCCAGTTATATGTGGTTTCAGAAGACACAATAGCTCATCAAACGGTGACACAGACATTCTTCCGTAATTAAAATATTACGAGGGTATTTTCTAACGTCTTCTCAGAATATTTAAAACATTCCTTTTAATCTCCGTTTTTGTAGCAAAGGTGTACTCAATATTCTTTTGATTTTCTTTTATTTTTCTTTCTCTTTAAAATTAGCAGCGCTACTATTGCATCTTTTGCACGAATGTACTTGGAATACTGTCTCTTGGCTTGGTCTCCAGCCCTAGTTGCCTATGTTTTGGTCGTCGAGAGACTGAGTCTCCGGCGACAAGTCAACAGTGCGTAATGGCTCATAGGCAACTAGGGCCAGGTGACCAAACCGAGCATAGTTTTTCTTGTACATTAACACAGAGTGACTTTCAAATACACTTTTTTATTTTCATACAGTCATCTCTCTTGGTTTATAATTCAACGCTGTCCAAGGGGAAAAGACGATATGACCCAGTGGAGCGCCATCATATACGTTACAAAACAATCTTTGCAAAACGTTTCTTTTGCTATCTAGGTGGTAACTTATACAATAAAACTCATAATTTGTTACATATCTTTAGTCTTACAAAGAATAAATGCAAAAAGATGCTAACTGACTGGCTACTAAAATTAAACTATACCTAATGATACTGAAACCATACTTATACAAACCTATACAAAAAATCACACACTCTCACACACCCACACACTCAAACACTCACCCATACTATACATCTACTAACATTCATTTCGCATACTTAATCTAGATATTTATCAAAATAAATAAAACTTTCAAATGTATAATACCTTACTACATTCTGTCAGCGCGCTTAGTACATAATTTATAAAATGAAAATGTAAAGGGTTGGGATCCCGGTGTCATGAAATACAGGCCACGAGCCTAGCTTAGGCATCAGTCTCCCACAATATATACTTACCTATGTTGTGTATCATTGTCGAATCTGACCAATGTAAGATAATTTATGTATATTGTGGTGAGAAATTAAATAAAGTTATTATTATTATTAACATTATCAGCCTTTTAATGTTCCCACTGCTGGGATACAGGCCTCCTCTCCATGCTCAGTGTAGGTTAGCGGATGTCACATGTCTTCGAAGTTGGAATACCTACCCATACGGTATGTCAGATCCAGTATCACGACATCCTCATATATTCGCATTTCTATTGAATATTTGTCACGAGTTTCACGACGCAGTTACGCGATACGGGTACCTAAGAATCTATTCCGCATTATTCGCACTGCCGATACGATCATGCCTTCGAAACGTTAACAGTGTGATTTGGAGATATGCGGCTCTAGACCAGGGGTCACCAAATGGCGGACCGCGGTCCGGGTCCGAATCCGAATCGCCGACCTATTTTGTGCGGACCTATCCAAGATAGATTCCATCATGATCATTGTCATCCGTTCACCCAAAAGAAGTCCACTGCCGTCCCTAAAATGTAGTCAAATTGACCGGTTCCGTCTCGCATCCAGATAGTTTCCAAGACGAGCTTTCCAATGAACATCTCCAAGATTTAATGAAAATAGCTGGAACCAACTTTAGTCTAAACTTGGTATTTTATAGTTCAAAGCTACATTTTAGACGTCAATATTAAAAAAAAAATCTTTTATTGATTATATTGATTACACAAAAAAAAGCTTTTATTGATTACATTTTTTTTAATATTTAATAAATTATTTACAAGGCCGGGGGAGGGGTTAAAATGGGTAAGGTAATTAATTGCTCTTGCGGACCGCGACGGGGATATCAATTTTAAGATATGGATCCCAAATGAAAGTAATTGGTGACCCCTGGGCCTGCAGTCTCGACTTAGATAGCGACACCGTCGCAAAGTAACGATCGTTAAATATTAACGAAAAAATTCGCTTGCCGTAACGACGCTATCGATAAATGCAAGTCTCGACAGCCGAGATAGCGAGCAAAATCGGTCACAATCTTGACTTTGCGATGTCGGTACGCTAACGAAGTTCGTATTCATAGTGCGGTGATTTTATTGTAAAATTATGGCAGTTGAAAAAAATCCTTGTATTATAGGGGAAATTGTTGGACAAGATATGATCAAATAACTATTATTCTTTGAAAATTGTACAGAAGATAGGTAAACCTTACTATGTTAACACTTATTTGCATTGAAACGCGTAAGTAGCTTATACTGTTTTTAAGAATACGCTTAACAAAGAAGAAAATAGTTCACTTCCTTGCAACACAGACGTTGAACATGGGAAACAAACTGTCAATGTCAAGTTTGTTATTGTTTGTACACAAGATAGAATTGGAATTGAAAAAACTGGAAAAGAACCGTATTTCTTTGGTGGAGGACAGTGACATAGGCGCACGCCCTAGCCCGAGTGCCAGCAGCGTGAGTGTCAGGTAATTACAACCTACAACAATTTTCGATTACTATTTTTGATACTAAATTGAATACTTTTCGTATGTCCGAAGTAGTTTGTGTTTACTTAATGAATATCTTAAATGTTTCAGGCGTACTTCGAGGCAGATTGATGCGCTTTTGGCGACTTTAGAAGCCCAACCATATCTACACACGGGCAAATTTTGAAACAGGCTGGAAGAAGGTTGCCGAGGAGCTAACAAACTACCAAACAGATCCATCAAGTTGCCCGATCAGTGCATGATGTTAAATCTCAAGTTGATTTTGAAATGTAAGTACAAGCCTCGTCAGTTTTGTTTATATTTAGTGGAATACATTAGGTATCCTAATTACAGGTTTGGAGATACTTAAAAAGCCACGCCTGCACAAAGGTGGAAAAATACAAAAGAAATCATTCAAACTGGCAACCTAGGCGGCATCACTGCTCTTTTGACTGAGGCGGTGAGACGCAATAACATCCTTAATTAGTGTAGATTACACATTTGACACTGACTGCCCAGACGCTATGCCATTTCCTTTTTTATTACTAGAATCACTAGCACGCTAGAGCATTAAAAGTCATTTTTAGTACATCTAACTTTTTTTATTACAGATGCTGGCAGCTGCAACTCAAGTGCAAGCAGACGCTGCCAAGATGCAGGCTGAGGCAACCATGGTACAAGCCTAGGCATGGGTGCTATCTGCGTAGGCTGCAAATAAAATAGCTGATGCTTTTATAAATAAAAATAATAACTGATATTATATGTTTTTTATTTAAATCACAGAGGGTCAATAAAATAAAATTATGTAAAACTAGTATTAATGAGTCTTCTTATGTGGTCTGCAACAGCTAGCCCAGTGCACAATACAAGTCCTGTATAACAAAAACAAGATTTTAGCATTATTCATACAATGGTGTTACATAAGTCGGACTTGATGCTATAAGCCCTTGTGTATCATCTTTGGGTCAAATAAATGGAGATGCCAATGAAATAGGTATAAAGATCAGGGGAAAATTATATCTTCTGCAAATATAGGTATACCTAATTAATAAATATAATAAAACATTAAATGAATACCTTAAAATAAATCATTTTATGAGCTACCTGTAACTTCTAGGCCATCTTCATGACCTCTACCATCATTGTGTGGGTCTGGTTCATGTAATTTATATTTTATATAAATGTGTTTTCATGTATTGGTGGGAAAGACACCGAAAAACAGACTTCAGCACACCAAAGCATCTTTCAACAACATTCCTGGCTGAACAATGAAAATTTGTGTATTGATACTCCGGTGTCCCTGGGCGTTGATTTTTTAAAGGAGTCATCAACCATGGTTCCAAAGGATATCCATCATCACCTAAAAGATAAAACATAGAATGTACTTTCAGCAGTCTAATGGGCAACCTGTTCCAGACAGATTATAATGAACATTTATTATTAGTTACCAGGCAGCCGTGTACGGTGGTCCCCATTGATAAAATCTTTATGTGTGCAGTCTATGGCTCCAATCACATCAGGGAATGGCTGTGGAGCATTTATAACTTTCTCTTTAACCGCAAACCGTTCTTCTTGGTTCATGGGAAACTTGACGTATCTTCTTAAAAGGTTTTCATTGATAGCCAAAGTTCCAGCATGTATTACTCAGCTTACTGACTTTTGGCTTATGCTGCAGCCCCACAGCAAGCCAATAGGTAGATAGTTGGTAGCACCCACTTGACTATTAAGAAGAAAATTGTAAGTACATCTTGGAAACAAGAAAAAAAAAAAAAAAAATATTTAGGCACGGTAGTTACCCAAAGCAAAGACACTCACTTGTGACTCCACAGAAAGTCCGTAAGGCCCTCGTCTTTGATTAGATAGGCCAAGTTCACCAACGAGCTCATGAAATATGTCCTTGTTTATTCGGTAAATATAGAGAAATTGGCCATCCCCTAAATCCAAAGGATTTTCACCTTCACGCCGGTTTCGTACATTTTTCCGCCGCATTATCATATCCCGTCTGTGTTCGAGCACGACCAAAGCCCACACTAAATACTATACAGCCATATTACTCTTATTATTATTTATTTATTGTTTTTGTAACCTCTAAAACCAATGATAACGATCGTAACGAAAACTTAGCGGGCTGTCAAAAATGCTCGCTAGGAAAGTCGATAACATACCGATAAATCGTTAACTTAGCGACAATATTCGTTAAGTTTGCGATGACAATCGATAGCTTTGACAGTCGAGACTACCAAAAATCGTTATCTTCCGATCGTTAGGACTTACCGACCGATCGGTAGGAGTTAGCGATCGCTAACTATGTCGAGACTGCAGGCACTGCTCTAGACAATGTGTCATTCTAATTGCGATGTTCAAATGCCAAAATGGGCTTAGATCACGTGAAAATTCAATACCGCTTGTCAACATTTTTAACCACCGGCGTAAAAATAGGGGTGTTATAAGTTTGACGTGTGTATCTGTGTGTTTGTGTATAGGAATATTTTCTTACCATCAGGTGAGATAGTGGAAAAGTGCCAGAATATAAAAAAAAATAATTTGTGCGGGGGCCGCCAACCTTTATAATTGCATGTATTTACCTGTCGTGAGACGAAATTAAAAATATCTCAAAATTAGAAATGTTCAAATCTTATAGAATACCTTCTGTGTTGCTGCTAGCAAGAAAAAAGTTTGTAAGTCCCAATTACTTTTTTTGAATATGGCTTCTATTCTTATTTACAGAATTATAGCTTTCAATTCATGCAGGTCCTTCTTAAGAACAAGCAAAAAGTTTGTTAAAATCTGTAACCCGACTACGGATTTATTTTTTCAATATTTTTTTTATATTTCATATTGACGAATCGATGACACCTTATTCATCAAAATCGGATGAATAGTTTAGGCGCTACGGAGGTACATACGCAAATACAAAGAAACATACTACATAAATAGTCTGCTAAAATCATACATTAATACCTCAATGGCAAAAATCATAACTTTTCCTTTTGGCTTCGCTTGGCTGTAGTCGGGTAAAAACTTCCATCCATGTATTATATTATATTATTAATTAATTTAATTATATTAATTAAATGTACGGTCGGCAGCTATTATAATATTTTGTTCCTTAAAGCAGTGGTAACGCTTCCAAAATGATTCTAGTAGTCGCGTGTTTACAAAAAGTAATCCAATTTTTAATGTCAATAAATCTAGGATGTAGGGATGAATTATTGTCTAGATTTGTTTTGCTTTTATATGCACGAGCAGTTTTACTATTCTTTATTATTTGATTGATACAAACGTATGTAATGTCAGCCAAATGTTTTAAAATAAACAAGGTAAAACTGATTTTTAAGATGTAAGGGTCGGGCACTATTTGCCCGACATTCTGCTGAACTGGTCCTATTTTGCGCAGCCGTGCGACACACAATGTTACAATTATAATGTTTTCTCTCTTGTATATTATTATTGTTTAGTCTAAATTTTCTTTTTTTATATTTATGTTGTGTGCTCTGGCTTGTGTCAAGTAAATGTTATCTTCTTTCTTTCTTTTACTTTCACATTAGGAAAAAGCATTAAAAATTAAGTAACTAAACTAATCATTCGATTCAGATTTATTTATATAATAAAAATCGCTTGCTGCACTAACAGCTTGCATCAAAACGTGGCGTAAGGTAAATTTATTCTCGTAATCCATCCGACTGCTACTGGTTTTATCCTGCTATGGCCACACGACGCTCTCGATCCAGGGTATATAGTGGATGACTCTGGTGTAAATGCCGGGTCTCGGAGCTATGCCGCACTGACTGCCAGATGATGTGACACCAATGATTGTATAGATGCAATATAATTTATGAAAGTAATCGTTGTGGTAATACTGAAGAGGTCCGCCGCTGTCACCCTGAATTATAAAAGAATTGAACAATATATTTAAAAATTAGTTGCAGCATATGAATTAAAATCCATCTATCCTCACAAACTTCCACATTTATAACATTAATTGGACTTAACATATGGCAGAAGTCAGTCAGACGCGTCTGTCGGCGATGAAAGTATTACATTATAATTATATTTATTAAAAAATTCAACATCCTCCTTCTTTTATCCCAATTTATTTGGGTTCGGTACAGTTTCATCTTTCACATGGAGGTGACTGTTAAGATGACGCCAGATAGAGATATTATCTCTATCTGGCGTCATCTTAACAGTCACCTCCTATTTAGCCATATAATCTTTAAAACAATTGTTTCATGGTATGGTATACCTCTACACTCATAACCAACCACATTAGTATTCAGAGTCAACTATTATTTATTTTTCAAAGGGTTCTGAAGTTACAATGAGTGCAGGCTTGTGACAGTGACACGGTGGTGGGTGGCCTTAGGCAGTTGGAGCGAGAGACCTTTTTTATGTTTGGTATTTCATCCAATGTCTTCTCCCGTTCAGGGTTAAGCGGGAGGCCGGGCGTGTCAAATTTTTACTGACTAAAACCAACAGTACCAGTAGTAACCAGTTATTTAAACCAGGGCCGCGGTTACTCTCCTACAAACTTATCCACAACCCAGACAGGCATCGGTCCTAGCGAAACCCGTCAGTTTTGCTGACATCTCTTTGAGGCGCGCGTGGAACATTACAAGCCGTCGACTTGGGCTTAGTCCTTATAGGAAGGGGAGCTACCCATTACTCACCATCCACAAGCCCGCGCCTACGGTGGCCGGGAATTGGCTTGCGTTTCCCGACACCCAGGACGTCTCCTGCGGTGGCTAGGGGCGTGAGGGCGTCTCCGTTGCGTCTCCCTCACGCTTTCCGCCTCCTCCTTCGCGAGCATTACTGCTTCGCAGAAGGAGGAGACAGCTTCCCATGCCATCTCGCCCCGTACCATGGCCTGAACCAAAGCCGGACGCGAGAGGTCGCCACCGCCGATCTCCTCCACGAGGACGCCGCGGTGCTCCGCCCAATCGGAACAGATCTCCACCGTATGCTCAACCGTGTCCGACGTAACAAATCACGCTGACGTCACTAGGGAGGTTGGACGCAGCACCCAGTCGTAGCTGATGTCCCACAGATACGGCCCCAAGACTGTTCCCTGAGGGACACCGTACGACAGGAGCGAGAGTTCTGACATACCTCACATGTGTCTCTTAGTATTTTTCTATCACCATAGCACATTTGCGTCGTATGATTAAATCCTTTTTGCAGATGTCTGTTGGCGGGATAGTACTTAGAACATTCGTCTTCTTCAAATCTAGAAACTGGGACCTGTAAGAAATATTCAATTTTATCATATAGTACTTTTAACACTAAGGTAATACTTCCGGACATAAAAAACTTTTTACAAAAAATACTACCGACTTCCGAATAAGAAAACTACAAAGTGAAATAACTGCATTTTTGGAAGTCGGTGTCTTTCGTAGATATTATTGTTTTGCGTTATGGACACTGACTTCCAAAAATACAGTTATTTTTCACTTTCTAGTTTTCTTATTTGGAAGTCGCTAGTATTTTTTGTAAAAAAGTTTTTTATTTTTCACTTTTTAGTTGTACCTATCTAATAGACAAGTTGTTTAGTAAGTTACCTTAACGCCAGAATAGATAACCCGAATATCATGAAACTTTAACTTAACCGGTGAAATGGAAGATCTGCGTACCCCTTAAGAGCGTATTGGCGTGATGTTATATTTTGAAATGGTATAATCAATCAACAGACATGCGATTGCAGCAATCCCGAGAGATTTGCCGTTATTTATTAAAGAGTTCTGTCGTATATCTTCGAAGTTCATCACCAGATCTTCACTAAAATAAAATGGAACAAATTTCGAAACATACTCTTTGGTTGCGCCAACTTGCAAAATATGATTGACATCCGCTGTTTCCTATACCTATCCCTTTTCCGCACATCCTCGCGAGTGAATAGGAAGATATGCCCCGTCATTATGTTTGGAGTCGACTTCCGAATTGAACCGCATCGCTTACGCATATGGCGTTGCCTCGCTCCGTGGAAAAATATTGATAACTTTGGAATTACCGCGGTTTCGCGTGTAATAAAACTATAATCAACAATTTGTGTTTGTGTTTAACGTGTGATGACAGTAATTTGAAGCCCAGCTGCCCTTGAACCCTGGTGAAGTGTTTCAGTGCCACGAAGACGCTACCACGCGGATCCAGAAAAGGTTTGTGCATCCTCCCCTAATTATTTTCGGGTTGTACTCTATTGTCCATCAACCCCGCAACTCGAATTACCTATCATCAAGCGTTTGTCAATCGTTTTGTTTCGCACCGCATATACAGTCCACTAAACGCGCCACCATTTTTTTTTTGGTCCCTCTCACCGGATAGTTCGATATTTGAATTTGAATTAGGTATCTACATATTTGTTGTAGTTTAGTATTTAGTATTTATTCCATTTGGGAATAAACGCACCGCAGTTTTATACCTAACGCAATTCGTTGTTTTTTTCGCATATTGTTCATCTATTGCCTGCGTAAGTAAACAATACCTGTAATACATACGCAGCTATAGATCGCTAGTACTAGTTATTCATTCGGAAGTCAAGTATTTGTAAGTATCAGAAACAGAGACAACCTAGTGGGTGAATAAGAATTGATTTAAAAGTACCTACGGTTCGTTTATTTCACGCGCAGTTCGTTTCTAACTGCCTACCCACTTTTATTAGTTATTGTCCGCGTCACTGTTCTTTATCGCTTATCAGTAAAAATAACTTTATTTTGTTTGTTTACCGCATTGATAGTGTATAATAGTTGTTTACGATGCCTCCAAAGGACAACAAAGTTCAATTGAAACTTTTATATGCTAAAAGAGACATGCTGTTTTCACGCGTGCAATCTATTTGTGATAATACACTCAAAACAGCTGATCTAGCTGTTAGAGATTCGTTCTTATGTTCTGTAGAAAACTTGGATAGTTTGCGCACGGAATTTGAATCCGTAATTCATGATATTAATGTTTTAGGGATAGAATTAAATCCAGATTACGCTGTAAGTTATCAAGCTTTGGCGTCGTTCGATGATTTGTTCTGTCGCATCAAACGTGTCGCGAGAAGCTTGGAGATGCCGTCTGTCCATCAGAGCCAGGCAAACCACACTCGCGATCGACCTAAATTACCGCCCATTCAGATACCTGAATTTAACGGTGATATTCGCAATTGGAATCTGTTTATAGATAGTTTTGAAAACACTGTAGATAAGAATGTCTCTTTGACAGATCATGAAAAATTATACTATCTGGTTGAAAAGTTAACTGGTAAAGCTAAAACTGTTTGTGCCGGCATTACTTTTAGTGCCGAAAATTATACATTAATATTAAAAATTTAAAGTCGAAATACGAAGACAAAAGATTAGTAGCTACCGCATATTTAGATCAGTTATTCGAATTGAAAAATATTACGGTTTGTAACGAACACAATTTAGAGGGGTTTTTAGATACTTTTGCATCATCTGTTCGCGCAGTAAAAAACCTAAAGGTCGATGACCTCTGCGACTTTTTGTTTTTGTATTTGGGTTTAAAAAAATTAGATAGTGAAACTGTTCGTTTATTTGAAATGAACCATCGCAGTAGTAAACTGCCGAAATTCAATGATTTAGAATGTTTTGTACGCGACCATATTAAAATATTACAACGCACTTCGTCAAACCATGAAGTTACTAAGAAAGTAGTCACTAAATACGACCGTCGAATGGATGCGCCTTCGAAGTCACAAAAGTCGACACATACGTATGTGAATACTGCACCTGTACAATCTATTTGCTCTTTGTGCAATAGTCAACATTCGCAATTGTACAAGTGTTCTGGTTTCTTAAAATTTACACCTTATGAACGTTATAAGTTTGTTCGCGATAACAATTTGTGTTTTAACTGCCTAAGTGACAAGCATCGGGTTACGGCTTGTAATAGTAGTCAAAGTTGTCGTAAGTGCCCTTCAAAGCACCACACTTTACTACACAAGGAGAAAGGTCCTAATAATGCCGCATCCAATGTGAGCACAGTTAGTTTATCAAGCGGGGACACGCCGCAGCCGCAGCCAGCGCGCGACGTTGCCCGCTCGCAGGACGCCGTAAGCGACGTCACGTTGTGTTCGATGTCCGCAAGTCGTGCGTGTACTACCGTATTGCTCGCGACCGCTCACGTTGTTGTTCAGGATGCTTTAGGTAATCCGTGTCTTGTTCGAGCGTTGTTAGATTGCGCTTCGCAGAGTAATTTCTTAACTCATAATTGTTGTCAACGCCTTGGGCTTGATATTAATAACCGGCCAGCCTGCTCAGTAGTTAAGGGGTTCGGTGGTTTAAAATCAACCATTCATGGTTCGATTAAAATTAAATTCGCATCACGTTTTAATTCCGATATTTGTTTTGATATGGATTCGCTTGTCGTAGATAAAATTACGGAACAATTGCCCACTGTCTCGGTTGACACGTCTTTATTGGCAAAATTTAAAGACCTACCGTTGGCTGATGAATCTTATGGTGTCCCTGGAGACGTCGATATGTTGATCGGCGCATCGATTCTCCCGCACCTCCAGTTATCTCGTAAGATTCAAGGTCATTCGTCGTATCCCGCACCGCACGCCCTAGAAACAGTTCTAGGTTTTGTTATTATTGGTTCCGCACCCGCAAATTTAGATAGCTACTCGACTGTGTCACACTGCTGCACTGTTGAGCCGCCGCTGGAGTCTACCATCCGCAGGTTCTGGGAAATTGAAGAGGTCAATTTCCCGCCTATCCTAAGCCCTGATGATAAGGTGGCTGAGGAGATTTATTGTCGCACGACTACTCGAGATAATGATGGTCGATACGTTGTCGCGCTCCCATTCAAGGGGGATATTTTTTCGCTCGGTGACTCCTACGCTTCCGCTAAAAATCGCTTTTCTTGTTTAGAGCGTAAGATGCAAGCATCTCTGAAGTTGAAGCAAGCCTATGATGAGGTCGTTATCGAATACCTAGATAAAGGATACACCTCACTTGCGCCCACCGCCGAGACTGACGAGACTCGCGATCATCCATCTTACATCATCCCGCACCACGGAGTTGTTAGAGAAGATAAGCTTACTACCAAGCTTCGCGTGGTTTTGGACGGCAGTGCTAAGACTAGCACTTCTGTATCGCTCAATGATATTTTGTATTGTGGTCAAAACCTACAAGGTAACTTATTTGACATTATTGTAAATTTCCGCTTGTTTGCTGTCGCGCTCTCCGCCGACATAAGGCAAATGTTTCTTTCTATTGGTATTCGCGAATGCGACCGCAGGTATCAACGTTTTTTGTATAGATTTTCGCCTCAAGAACCTTTGAAAGTTTACGAGTTTAATCGTGTTTGTTTTGGGCTGAAGTCGAGTCCTGTCCATGCGCTTCGCACTATCAAACAATTGGCCGCTGATGAGGGCGAAAGATTCCCGAAAGCGAAAGACACTATTGAGACTGGGCTACATGGATGGCTTTGTCTATAGTATAGCCAGCGAGGCAGAGGCCGTTGAGACCGCCGCTCAAGTAATATGTCTTATGAAAGCCGGTCAGTTTGATCTTGTGAAGTGGACAAGTAACTCGCAGACCGTCCTAGATTCGATTCCACTATCACATCAACTATCTTCGGTGAAGGAATTTGATGGTGATGATATGCACAAGGTTCTAGGGTTAAGTTGGTCACCCGCGTCTGACATGTTCAGTCTTAAAGTTAGTTCAACGCCGCAAATTTGTACTAAGCGCATTATCCTGTCATGTGTAGCACATATATGGGATGTTATGGGATTTGTAGCTCCCGTCGTTTTATATGCCAAGTTGCTTATAAAGGAGCTTTGGCTTTCCAATAGTGATTGGGACGACCCCGCGCCCGACAATATTGTAAAATTGTGGGCTCGCTTTCGCCAGGAACTTCCATTGCTCAATAAAATAAAAAATTCGCGCCATGTTGGTATATTGTCAGAGAGTATAGTTACTGTTGTAGGCTTCGCAGACGCCAGTGAAAAGGCTTACGGGGGAGTAGTTTATTTTCACGTTTTGAATGCTGATAAGGTCTCGTTTAGTCTTATAAGCGCTAAATCTAAGGTTTCCCCTCGCAAGACCATTTCTCTGGCGCGCCTGGAGCTGTGCGCTATACTTTTGTTAGTGCAATTAATCAGCTCTATTGTCAATGCTTGTAGGCACCGCATTGTTATTGATAGAATTATGGGTTTTTCTGATTCTACTGTAGCTTTGTGTTGGGCACATTCTTCACCCCATCGCTGGGACACATTCGTCGCTAATAGGGTGGCTAAAATTCAGTCCGAATTACCACCACAAAATCTCTTTCACGTCGCTGGTACAGATAATCCCGCCGATTGTCTCTCCCGTGGATTGCTACCTTCACAAATTCTAGATCATCCGCTGTGGTTCTGCGCTCCGTCTTGGATTCATTGTATGCTTGAGGAATGGCCGGTTAAGCCCTTTAACCCAGCTGCCTTTTCAGAACCACCCGAGGAGAAGAAGCATTCGCTGGTAGTTTCGGTTCCACGTGAAGAGTCGATAATTTTATCGTTGTCTAATCGCGTCTCGTCTTGGTCGAGACTTTTACGTTGTGTGGTGTATGTTTGTCGTTTTATAAAACTGTTACCCACACGCTGTAATATAACCGCCGCTGATCTGGATAAAGCTGAGTCAGTCGTGCTTCATGAATTGCAGAGACTTTACTTAGCATCCGAATTTAGAAATTTGGAGTCCAACCAACCTTATAGTCGCGCAATCCAACATTTGAAACCTTTTTGGCAGGATGGTCTCATTTGAGTAGGTGGTCGTTTGAGAAATTCAGATTTAGGATTTGAACAAAAGCATCCAGTAGTTTTACCCCGTAAGGACCATATTTTAGATTTGATTGTAGATTATCATCATAAGGTGAATTGTCACGCAGGTCCGGACATGTTGATGTCTATCCTTAGACAGAAGTACTGGATACTTTCCGCTCGCAATTTGATTCGTGCTAGAGTGCACAAATGTGTGCCCTGTTTTAAGCTTCGCCCGCGTTTTATCGAGCCTGAAATGGCCGATCATCGCTCTTGCCGTGTTGTTCAATCCGCTAAACCTTTCGTACACACCGGCACCGACTTCGCCGGCCCGTTTAGAGTAACTATTGCCCGTGGTCGTGGTGTACGCTCCACAAAGGCTTACGTTTGTTTATTTATTTGTATGACGACTCGTGCGGTTCATATAGAATTGACCGGTGATTTAAGTACGCAATGTTTTATGTCCGCGTTTAAGCGTTTTCTGTCGCGCCGTGGCCCCGTCAAACGTTTATATTCGGACAATGGTACTAATTACGTTGGTGCTCACCGTAGTATCTCGGAGTTACACGCATTCTTGCGGTCAAAGTATTATCAGAGTGAATTCGCGCATGTTTTGGCCGAAAATCGTATTGAATGGCATTTTAATACGCCCGCTGCTAGTCACTTTGGTGGCAATTGGGAGGCTAATAATAAGTGCCTCAAGTCGCATCTGTTCCGCGTTGTAGGCGTACAGATTCTCTCTTATGAGGAGCTGAGTACTGTACTCGCTCAGATAGAGGCAGTAATGAATACTCGTCCACTGTGTCGAACTCTATCTAGTGACCCGTCGGAGTCTTTGGCTTTAACGCCGGCTCACTTTTTAAACATGACTCCTCTTAAGTATTTGCCCGCTATGGATGTCGATGAAGACAGACTGCATCTCCTAAAGCGTCACACTCTTTTGGATAGATTAGTTCAATCGTTTTGGAGGCGTTGGAGAACAGATTATTTGCACACGCTGCAGTCGCGTCAAAAGTGGAATACTCCAACGAACCCAGTCACCGTTGGTACTGTGGTAGTTTTAATGACCGAGAATGCGCCCCCCCTACACTGGCCTCTAGGTATAGTGGAGGAAGTTTTCCCGGATTCAAAGGGAGTAACGCGTATAGTAAGAATTAAAACCGCAACCGGTTCGTATTTACGTCCGGTTATTCGCCTCTGTTCTCTGCCTAATCAGCAGCCAGGTTTCAACTTAGTTAAATAGTTATGGTAGCGCTTTATACATATTTAGTTTAGGAATAGGTTAGCAGTTAGAGGTTACACCTGAATTTAGTTTTGATTAGTTTCGCTTATTGTTTTTTGAAGGTAACCCTTCAAACCCGGGGGGAATGGTTGCGCCAACTTGCAAAATATGATTGACATCCGCTGTTTCCTATACCTATCCCTTTTCCGCACATCCTCGCGAGTGAATAGGAAGATATGCCCCGTCATTATGTTTGGAGTCGACTTCCGAATTGAACCGCATCGCTTACGCATATGGCGTTGCCTCGCTCCGTGGAAAAATATTGATAACTTTGGAATTACCGCGGTTTCGCGTGTAATAAAACTATAATCAACAATTTGTGTTTGTGTTTAACGTGTGATGACAGTAATTTGAAGCCCAGCTGCCCTTGAACCCTGGTGAAGTGTTTCAGTGCCACGAAGACGCTACCACGCGGATCCAGAAAAGGTTTGTGCATCCTCCCCTAATTATTTTCGGGTTGTACTCTATTGTCCATCAACCCCGCAACTCGAATTACCTATCATCAAGCGTTTGTCAATCGTTTTGTTTCGCACCGCATATACAGTCCACTAAACGCGCCACCACTCTTTCTTCTTCGAAACAAAAAAATAATTTTCAAAATCAGTGCAAAATTGACGGAGATATCGGTGAAAATACAAAAAAAAAAAACATGAAGTCGAGCATAGAACCTCCTCCTTTTTGGGAACTCCGTTAAAAAGTATATATATATATAGCAAAACGATTCTCAGATTATTGCCAAACGGTATTTCTGTGTTTAAAATGTTTCTAAATAGATACTTTTTAAATTGATAAAAATGCCTAAGAAAATCCGTTAGAAGCTTAATTGTAGATAATTTGGGCCATACATAAAAAAATGCTCAAAATCATCCAATATGAAGAGGGCTCAGAGTTTCTTTGAGTTTATCAGAAATGAAGAGATCCACAGGTGAAACAAGATAACTGTGTCAAATCCTTACAGTCTGTAAAGTATCAGCCAGTTCTCTCTTGTATCCCAGCGCTCCCCAGCCAAGGGCAGTAGAATCGTGCTGTCCTGCGTCCCCAGCTGCGTGAAGACAAGCTGGTAGTACTTGCGTACTGAAACGGATCCTGAAATGTTACAAGATTTATTGTTTGGATTCGGGTTGAACTTGAAATAAGTGAATTAATAAATATAAAAACCAAAAAAGAGTGGGTTGAAAACTTGCGTACAAAGGATTCAGTGCCATCAAAACTTGGTCTTAAAAAAACAGGGGATTTTCTTTACACATGATACAAACGATTGCGTGAGTTTTTTTTTGGAATATCCCCTGTGATCAAAATACAAGTCTCTAAACAAATCTGACAATATAGTCCGTAGACAGTACCTACCGCAAAAAAAGTTAGAAATTAAAATTAACTGGATCAATGGTTTATGCTAGGGTTAAAGTTGGATCTCGTTTCATTGTAAGAAGGTTCTTTGAATAACATAAACAGCTAATGGACTTTACACGAAACCTAGAGTTCTGTAAGACCGAATGAAAGCACGGCATCCTTATAGGGTCACTCTTTTGATTGTTTGTCCGTCGGTTGTAACCATTTTTCTCTGAATCTACTGGACCTATTTAGTTGGGTAAACAAATATGATTTTTGTGACCCAAATACGGAAGCTTAATGTAAATATGGGGTCACTTTTGGGGAACAATTTAGAAATAGTAAAAGTTTTTCAGTTCAGTTCAGTTCCGTATAATGAGATGCTTTGAATGTTTTTAACGTTGTTCCAAATATTTTTTTTGTAGTTTAGTAGATGGTAATTAATCATTCCCTCAACATATCTAACTACTGAGTCTAAAACTAAGAAAAAATTTTAAACAGTTCTTTACTTATAGATTACAGAAAAATCTATATGAAGAAGAACATAAAGAAGAAGAAAAGAGAGAGAAGTCTATGGTTAGAAAACAACATGTTTAAAAAAATGTGGTCTGACTCGCACTTAACCGTGCCCATATTTTGAATACAGGAGCCCTATATTTTCTTGTAGATTATATTACAGTATTTACTTAACACCTCGATGTATCGGGTATATCTTTAGCCCCACTTAATTTTTTTAACTCACTCAATGTCAGTCTCGAGCAGCGCGATATCGTGGTACTTGGAGGGAGGCTTGTACTCCGGGTGAGGGATCCTGCTCTTCACGTTGTATATCTGCCACAGCTCAGGAGGATCCGAGCGCTTCAGTATGCCTAGAGTTATGTACTTCACTAGACCACTGAAAATGTAAAAAGTTTTCTCATATATATATATGTGAGTGATTGAAATTGTGGGTAGAATACGCTGCAATCTGTAATTTATACACGAGGGAATCATTGTTATAGATTCAGTTCTTCTCCTCTCTTCTTTTTTTTTATTGCCCAACCCTCTTCCCAGTTTAGCTGTGGTTGGGTATCTTTGTACATCTGCACAAGAGAACTCTTTTCTGTTCTTAACAGTTATAAAACTCGGAGCAAATGAAAACAGATATTTAGCTAGGTACCTTAGAAAATTATTAAAAAGTATTCCTTATAATATTACAAGACAAGATAACGCCAGCTTTTGACGAGAGTAAGAAACTAATAGGATTCTCGTGTTGAATAGCAGAAGTTATCTTCTGGGAACATCATGTCGAATTAAACTTTCTAGGATATTTGAGCCGAAAATTCTGGAAGGTTTTCGTCGCTTCAAGAACACTGGGTTCAAGAGACTTTATCGGTTGAATATCCTGATGCTGATTCGCATTTCAACTGATGACGTTTTCTTTGGACAATCACGTGATCCAGCTGTCACGGGACGAGAATACCAGGCGGAGTATATTATTATACCATGGCTTCGCTGTAGTCGGGTAAAAAGACAATAGCAATTTGATAGATTGTCACATCATCTAGGCCCTCTTTATTCTCAGCCTAACGAGATTTAAGGTATATACAAACCATTTCCTCTCACACAAGGCTTCTGTCCCAGCCTTAAGAACATTAATGGCTGATCATGGTGTATTCAGCTATGTTGAACTTAGGCTGCAACAGTTTGAGCTTAATTCATTGGTACTTACAATCTGGGACTTGACAAGCAGTGACCGGCAGTGAGAATGAATCTGTCGCTGATGACTGAGCCTCCACAGAGCCATTGCGCTGTTGAGACGTCATCTCCATACCCCAGCAAAGCCTGAAAGGTAACGGAGATAATTCACTAGTCCACAGCCAATTAAACTCATATTTTAGTAACGTGTGTTATGTGACAGTATCATATTATTTTTTATTTAATATACATAATATCAAGCCTGTATGCCCCGATAAGTTAGGCGGGGGGGCATCAATAATAAGTAAACCCTGTTGCTATTTATGTTACATATTATTTCCTTTATTATTGACACGATTTACCTCAACTACACTAATATTATAAAAAGGAAAGATTTGTATTTTTGTATGTTTGTAACGAATAAACTCAAACTACTGGACCGATTTTAACCATTTTTTTACCAATAGAAAGTTAAATTTTCAGGAAGTAACATAAGCAATTACAAATTTAAAAAAAAATAGATCTTTAAGAAAATTGCGATAATGTAACCCAAAGTTGCAATATTTTGCCTAAAAAATTAATTATTTGCTGAGCGCTGAAAAACTATTGATGATACATAAAAAATATGTAGGTACCACATAATTAAAGTACACATTATTACCTACAAAAATATCCGCAAGGGAATATATCTAACTATCATAGTTAAGTCACAATAGCAGCTTTTATATTCTTAAATTTAATTAGATCGCCGGTAGTTATAAAAGTTGGTTCCATTCGTATCGTAGTATTATTCTTTTCTTCAAATAAATAGTTCATCATCAAGGGTAGGTATTTGGTCTTAGACCAAAAAATAACAAATTGGTAGGTAGCAAGGTAGGATAGGACAGGTAGGTTGGTAGGTTGCTACCCAGTAGAGTAGGTGGGTAGATAGGATAGGTGAACAGGTAGATTTTAATTATTTATTTATTTATTCATAAAAATCTGTTTTTACTTTAAGTTGACAAAGGCACACAATTAGACCCTTGGGGTCTGTCTTAGCATGCCATGACCTGACACTTGCTCAACGCGCTATAAAAAGATAACTTGTAATTAAGTTGATGTAATGTTCTTTCAGCTTGTGCTTAATATTTTTGTTGTTCATTGAGTCTCTAATTTCTACGGGTATTTTGTTTAATAAGTTGGGTATAGTGAAAGAAGCCGTACGCCTGCCATAAAAGTTACTTTTGCGAGGCACTTGGAATAATTTTGATTTAGCTTGTCGTGTATTTACGTCACTCTTTGTTGGGATTTGAATATCACTGTTATCAAAACGCTCAATGAGAAACAAATACTCGGCACGCGCTTGAACAGGCAATACTTTGCAATGTTTAAATAATCCGACGTAATTTTCTCTGTATTTGTTTTTTACATAGTTTGGTACCACGAGTTTTAGTAATCTTGTTTGCAAATTATGTATTTTATCCAAGTGAGTTTTAAATGTTCTCCCATAACTGGTGAGTCCATAGGAAATAATCGACTCAGCAAGGGCTGTGTACATTTGAAGGAGGGTCCTATACGGTATAGTGCGCTTTAGAATGGAAAATTTTGCAAGTATTGCACGTATCTTACCGCAGACTGATTCCACTTGGTTACTCCAATTAAATCGGTTATCTATTATTAGCCCCAAATAGGTATGATATGGGACTTGATCTATAGGTGAACAGTTGCAATCTTTCACGTTTTTATGCAGGCAATCATGACTATGGGCTATAATTTGAAAGGATAGGATAGGGTAGGAAGGGTTGGTGGGTAGTGAGGTAGGGTAGATTAGGTAGGGCCATCAAGGTGAAAGCAGGGGTACAAGGGGAGTTTTTAGTGGGTGTAAACCCCACCACCACATCGTCGACTTCTCGGACGGCGTGGTATGCGTTAGGCATTTTCATCGCTGAATAATTAAAAAGGTAGGTAGGGTAAAGAGGGTAGTGTTGGTAGGTAGGGTAGTTAGGGTCCTCCCGGGTGAGACCCCGCATTGTCGAGGCGGGGGGGCTCACACCCGTGGCTTGGTCACCCTCGGTGAAGCGAAGAGGAACCCGAAGAGGGGCCGCTCGTCAGAGCTTTTGCCGATTAAGCCGTAACATAGGCGACATCGCGACTGGTGGGCCACGATGTCGTATGGAGCGTCCCAGGTCCCATACGATATCGCGGCTGAGGTTTGGAGGCCGCGGCGGGAGAAGAACGCCGCTCTCCCTACCTTCCGTGGTCTGGGCGGGGTCGCCACCGTCTGATGGAGGACGCGTGGTGGGGCCTCTGGGGAGGTCCCTATCCCCTGTAAAGTCGAAAAGTGGTAGATGGTGGGGCCACTGATCTGACCCGTCAGATGGAGACCAAGGGTGTCATACACGGGGTCGTCTGGCGTGAATGTGCTGCTTTGGTCCCTGGGGTGGGCACGGCGTGCAATGTGTTTTGGTGCACCAGTTACGGGGGTATACCCCAGCGCGGTAAGTGCTAACGCGTGCCCGTGTTCCCGCCATAAGCGGCACAGGAGGATACCGTGGAGTTTTAGTGTTTTGTGTGTTTGGAGGTTGGAGTCCCTCATAACAGCGTTCCCGCAAGCTTAAAAAAAAGTTAGGGTAGAGTAGGTAGGTATGTAGGGTAGGGTAGATAGGTTGATAGGTAGGGTAAGGCAGGTAGGTAGTGTAGTGTAGGGTAGGTAGTTAGGTAGCCAATTGACCGGAGCGAAGCCGCGGATGACAGCTAGTATGATATAAGTACGATAAATGTCATTAATTACTTTGCTATATTATATCTACTTGCCAGTTCGATGTCTTTTGTAATTTGGAATCACTTACCATGTGTGGAAATTCATCTCTTTGAGCATCGAAGCCTCCAACGCCTCCAGCAGAAAAGTATGTGAAAACATTTGTTTTTAGTTCATGGCAATCTGAGTCGGGTTTGTAAACTCGTGTTATTGTGGCGTTATATATTAGTTTACACCAGTAATTTAGTCTGTGTATGTTTTCAATGCATTCTGTAATATAGAAATTAAATATAGAACAATAATTTTCGAAAAAAAATTAACCGACTTCATAAACAAAACACTAGAAAGTGCAAAATAACTTCCTCTAATCTGCAAACTGCCTAACCGATTTTGATGAAACTTACACTATTACATAAGTTGAGAGACACTTAATCCAATAAAAAAAATATGATCATGATCGGATTACTAGTTTCGGAGAAATGCGTGGACAAAGAAACTACCATACATACATATAACAGATCCATGCGGACAACGTCATGGAGTATCCATTTGCTGTATACCAAAACGTTGTTCAGAATATAACAATTACTTTTCTGAAAACCGCATCAAAATCGGTTCAGTCGAACGCGAGAAAATCACGGACAAATATACTTACATACAAAGAAAAATACGGGTCAAACGGAGAACCTCCTTTTTTTTGAAGTCGGTTAAAAATAGCAATTAGGTAGAAGTCTTTTTTAGTAGAATTAGATTGGCTATTTTTTTTTTTTGCTAACCAAAAACGATATCATCATGTGATCATCACTTAAATATACTTACTGTCTCGAGCTTTAATTCCAGTTTTGTGAATGATGCCAATATTTGGATTTATTACTAAGTTTCTGAAATAAAAACATATATTTTTTTTATTTTTATCGTTATCTCATCTCACATTGGTCATCTTATGACAAATTTATGTTTTCGTCAACCGATGTTTTCGTCACGCCCTCGATATACTGACCCGAGACCATCTCTTACCTAGTGCTATTGGAGGAATGCCACGAAAGTCCGATTGACCACCAGACCAAGCGTCGTAAGTGAAGATGAATTGGTCACACGCTCTGGAGGATTTCCGAACACATTCCTAATCAGGTCAAGGGGAAAATAAAGAGTTTGCTATCTCCTTCAAACTTGGTGACAAACCGTGTTAGCAGGAGCGAAGAGCATCGAAATGACCATGATGTGGAGACAGATAAGAAGCTCAAGAACGCTCGCGATGGAGGACTACTGTGGACACCCTCTGTCCCTCTGTCTAGTCAACATGAGCAAGTGGCTAATCATGAGAACCGAGGTCTTATAGTCCATTTTATGGTTATTGGTGAAAGTCAAAATTTTGCGTTCATACCTTGTATCATGGAAGGTACAGTCTGTACAGCATAGAATTGGCTCTTTGCCTCGAATAGAACATATCTGCAATTTTAAATTAAACATAATATAAAGAGGTAATTTGACCAATTAACATAATAATTAATACACTATGAGCATTTTACTTTTTTACAATTGGTTTAAGAGTATGTTGTATATACTGAAGATTATTGTCACTAGTTGTTATGATAAAAATAATTATGCCGTACATTACACTGAGGACAACAATTTCATCTAGTGAACTTTTTAATTTTAGTTTTGTAAAATTTAAGCAAACACTGGTTATTAGAAAATAAATTTTAATAAAATAATATAAAAATAGTTTTTTTGCTAGTAAGAGCTAGTAAGTTTGCAAGGTCAAATTATTTTTTTTAATGAAAACGATTTCAATTTACGAAGTGTTGCTACATAGTTAGATTTATTTTGATCCGGTATGAAATATATCGACACAAACTCCAAATCTGGGGCCTCTACAGATATCTACGAGTACAACTACTATAAGGTAATGTACTCACGGGTGCAAAGTTCTTGTTCTCAGAGTCAATATAACTGCTCAAACAATTATATATGCTGACACACTTTCCTGTAACATTATTTCTCATGCATGGGGACCCTGTAAAGAATACTTTTATCAATGAACTTGTTCATAATTGTTAGGAATCCTTGATAACTGTTAGTTGTGTGTTAATGGTTTTGCAAATCGTTCACTTTACCTCGACCTCCAAATTTTGAAGAGTTTAGTACTTAGTCATTCGACAATCGAAATCGATGGAATCAACAAACCAAACGATTTTCACTGGCTGCCACAGGCAAGGCAGCCGTACGTTTGTGCGATGGCACGAACATAATTGTGATAAAATAAAAGAATAAAATTTAAAATTAAAAAAGTGCCCCGACACAAACACCGATAAAAAGCAAAAAATAAGCCACTCTAGACAAATTCACCTTTCAAACCAAAAAAAAACATATTCAAAATCGGTTCATCGGTTTGGGAGCTATGATACCACACACACAGACACGTCAAACTTATAACACCCCGTCGTTTTGGCGTCGGAGGTTAAAAAGCTTTCCATGGAAGACGGTCCATGTCTTAGTCAGAGACCTACTGGGTGGTCGTTATTGGTGGAAATAGGCGACAATTTGGCTATATAGCTGTTTTATCAAATACTAGGTTCACTGATCATATTACTCAGATGTCTTCATTGGTAATCCAGATAATACTATAATATATACATACACACCTTCACTCAGATTCAACAGCTCAATTGCCACACAAGAACTAATTAAGAACAATTGCACAATGAGATGACGTAACATTGTAAAACAAGATATAAACACAAGCGTTCCACATAACTTTTAAGAAACAACTAAACATTTTAGTCATCAAAACTTGTTATTTAATAAAGGTGCAAGTAAAAAAAAACCATTTGAAGATTGATTTAAAATATATTATCTATATGTTATAGTTATATCTATAGTACCCATTTTAATGATTTTTCTTCTAACGCGGAACTGGAATTATTACAGTTTTTTAATATGCCTACGGACGTATCTATGTCCATAAATTAAACTTGTAGCGGCATCGACGCCGCCACTTATTAACTAATGACATGACTTCACACAAATCCTGCATCCAAGCAAACTTTTTGGCGCGATAAGAACACAACAGTCAACAGTCCGATAATCCCGTTGGGCAGTTGCCCGGACCAGATACAACACCCGTCTGGTCGGAGGACCCTCCCTTTTCTATGGAGGTTTGTGGGACTTTACACCCTGTTCCAATTGACTCCAAAAACTCATTGTAACTAGAAATATCGGAGAGATAACCTAACATGGTAGCTGATAGTTAGTTAAGATTTAATTTAGATAATTTAGTGTGTAAAATTATCATAAACCAGATATAAGATTTTATTTGTAAACAGATTGCAGGAAATGACAGCTATTCTTTTTTAATTGTTTATTTGGATGTTGGACTACTACGCATTGGATACTGGTTTACTGTTTGTACTTGGATAAAAACGTATTGCTTCCTAGTTATTTCCAGTTTTCGGTGGGTTATATTGCTAAACAGCAAATAAAATACATAAATAAGCCACTGGATTTATTATGAACCCATAATCCTTGTTTGCCAAATCACTCAAACATTCAGGGTTATCATGCATGAAGACCCTGTTTAAATGACACAATATACTGAAGTAAAAATTTTAAGTAGGAGCCATCGAGCCAAGATCCTTCTAGCTAGAGCTTGAAGAGGAATGTCATCTAACGATACCTTTGTCACAAGCTATTAATAAAGTGGGACTCACTATTACGCACTTAGACTCTCATTAGGTCCGTTGTGCATGGGGGTTCTGACTAACATAGCCAGCCTAGCTCAACCAAAAAACATAGAAACTTCTTGAGGGCTCAAGCTAGTTAAGTACAGGACAACAATCAAGTGGTTATTAATCCAAATTCAGCCCTCCTTTGTTGTCTCCCCATCGACGTTTTATGGTCCGTACCCCATAGCGCGTACCATTGGCGTGGTCGTTTATTTTTTAAGTTTTGTTGCCCTGGCCACCACGGGTAAGTACGGTTAAACAGTCGACAAACTTATAGGTTGAATTGCGAAATGCCACTTTTACAAAACAATTGGGCAGTTGCCTGTCAGACACAATATTGACGGTTTGGTCGGAGGATCCTCCATTTTTAATGGAGGATGCGAAACTTCTATCTTGTTCGGCATACTTTCATAAATCATTACTATATCTTCATTAGTTTGCTGATTAAAACTGCACACCTCCAAGCAAATTCTACAGTTCACTTGTCACAGAAAAACAATATATTAAATGATTCAACATCATAGAAAAACAAGTTTTACTACAAAAAAAACTAGTATGTAAATAATCACGGGCGTTTCATTTAACTATGATATTGAACTGAATAATGTATACAGTTGCAACTTGTTAACTAGTATTCGTTTCAGAAAATTGACTAACTGGCCATTTCTTAGGGTTTCGTTCTTCAAAAGAAAAAAAAAGAAACCCGTACAATCATGATCACTTCGTATTGTCTTTCTGCCATTCTGTCTCACTTTTATCTTAGGAACGCGTGGAGGTATCACGATGAAATAACTATAGACCTGAGTCTTATAGGTATAGTTCTGCAATCCCTTGAAACTGTGGAAAATATAAAGATACGGTCGTTTAATGCCGCATATTTGATACTCGCAAGGGACTCAAACCTATAGGGTATTTACCATTGACGTAGAAAAATGACATTGAAAGCAACTTTATATCGCCTTATATCTCACATGCTGAGATAGGAGCCTTTTTGGTCTAGCACGGGGTTTTTTATTTTAGTTTTTGTTTATCTCTGGTGTCTCCTGTGCGGGTCACAAATAAATATATTTTCTTAGTTCTTTTTTTCTTTCTTTATAGAACGCGACCTATGTCGATGTATGAGGACAACAGTAGTCTGCCAACGTCAAATTTTATTTTGTAACTCAATCCAGTTCATCTTATGAACTTGTGTAATATATTACGTAATTATTTTGTATCTAAGGAACCCTGGGTGCACAAGTCCGACTCTCAATTGGCCGGTTTTTTTTTCATAATGCCTGTATTTCCCAAACGGATTAGGTTTTGTTGCCTTTTGTACATTCAAGTCATAGTAATTGTAGTAGACCGTATGCTATAACACTGTATAATAAAGTTAATTATTTTGGAAAAGAGTGTCTCTTGTATTCACTTACTGAATAGGTACAATCAACTATTTAGTAAGATAAAAACATTTATTTTTTCAACAAAATAAAACAAAAGCTTTTGACGATTCGACAAACAGCGATCGTTGTATTATTCACGTTACTAAGCAGACAAATATATCACATATATGAAGCAATGGATTATGTATGTAGACTTAAAATCTTCAGATTATGATGTTTTGTTTTGCGGTTCTGATTTTATCTAAATTTATATGTTACAAAAAGTTCTGGAGTGGTGACTACGAACCAGAAGACGCTGCATTGGAAAGCTCCCCATATTTTTTTTAATTTTAGGGACAATCCCACTGCACTATTCCCAAACTACTCTAACTCCTGAAAGCCAGAATCAACAGTGGCGACCACCAGAAAAGCGCCGAGGCAATGAAACTCGACGAAGTCCCGGAGAATGAATTTAACTGTATTGGATCCCACAACGAAATTAATCAGAAAATAATAACGGAGGAGTAGGAAAAAATTCAATTTTCCACTTCCCTCAAAATCAAGCAGCAGACAGAACAAACAAGGCCATTAGGCACAAAGGGTCGTTTACAACTGGGATAAGCCCAGTTGCCTAGCACCACGGTTAAAGAATTAGCATTAATATGAATGGTTCCTAACATTGTGATCTGCTATATTTGTTTCCAATAATAGATATGGAAAAAACGGTTAAACGTACGGAAATTTGTTCTAGTTTCTACAAGGTCCGTATAGTAAACAACTCCTGATGCAGCCTCTACATTATTCAACATAATGTTGTGTTCATTCTGCCAAAGAATACCGGCCTTCCATTAGGTTAACCGATGATAAGGTTATGGTTGCGGGCACGGAACAGAAAAAACAGGTTGCGGGAATCCCCTGGATGCGAAACGCAGGGGACCGGTCATTATGGCGACGCTTGGGGAAGGCCCATATTCAGCAGTGGACGTCTTTCGGCTAAACGATGATGATGATGTTACGTAATTAAATGTATTACGCCTGTTTAATATAAACTTATAACTAAATGCTTAGGCAAATACGTCAATGTTATAAGGAAAAATAGCGTGAAACTCAGCATTATAAAAACATGTCTGGTTAGTGTTTAATATAAATTGTAATGCTTTAATTTAAATTCCAATGTTATTTTTCAGGGTTCCGTATCCGTAGGTTAAGGTGCAGATACCCCTCAATAGCTGATTTTAAAATGCGAATCTCGTCTAAACGGCTCGTCATAATTTTTTGGAAAAAATATTTTACATTAGACCATTTTCTGAATAATTTGATCTGAAAAAAAATTGAGTTGTATTCGTATAACATAGTGTAATTAATTTGTAAAGTAATGTCTAACAAGGACAAAGAAACGACAATCGCACCAAAATCACCGGGCGTATTTTAATGTTATATTCACCATCTCAAAGACAATTGAATTATCTACAGTTTTATCTAAGGCTTTTTTAAAGTAATTAGAAATAGCTTTCCGCGCGGGTGTTAAACGAGAGCGCAACTGTCGTAGTCTTCAAAACTGGAACTGCATCCACTATCCATTCGTACATCCGTGCGTCGGTCTGTTTTATCACTGTTTTGTATATTTGGGATAATAATAAATTAATAATAAATACTCACTTCAAATTTTCACAAACAAAATGTGTTACTATGGCCACCTCATAAAAAAAATCATTATGGATGCCCAAAAACACACGTTTTTTGCACAGTTATACAATATTAAGTGTTCACTGTTATTTTTTTATTTGCTCTATCGTAAAAACAATTTAAGCATTCATATCTGTTTGTTTAAATTGCTAAATCCCGTACATAAAACACAACAAAATAACAAAAATAAAAACTATAAATATATTTCGACATTCAGGAGCCTTGCCGTTGATCTAGCATAATTAAATTTCGCAAGGAGCAAGGTCTCTCGATGCTACGGAACCCTTTTTATACGAGTCCATCTCGTAAGTAACCGGTTCTTAGTTTACGAGGAATATTTTATTCATAAACTGGATCTAACTGACGCTAATATTTATTTGAACCATGACATTTACGTGAAACGGTCGTCTTGTTTTAATAATTATGAATAAGATGTTATGTCATTTAATTGTGTTTTTATACCTAACTTGTTATTGTGTGGCAATCGAGCTGTTGAATTTGAGTGAAGGTAATTATATATGTTGGCTACTCATGAAGATATCTCATCATCAATTATAATATGAAAATATCTAGATAGCTAATATGTATACCAGTCTAGGGTTATATGTGGCAGTAGGCAGAGCAGATGCATGCAGTACGGATGTTCGATGAAGCCGAAAGTTTTTAGAGCGGCAACCGCTCACCGGAACGTGGAGCGTTTGAAGGCTTTCCACAAGGTGGACCGATGACTTAGTAAAGGACCCGGGATTCTGCTGGATGTGAAATGCACGATTCACACGAAGGAAGATTTTTTGGCGCTTGGAGCCTGGACGCTTGGCCTATGTCCAGCAGTGAACGTCTTTTGTATGAAGTGATAATGACAATGCTAGTGTTACAGCTGGCTGCAAAGCTATGACAAAAGGCAGTCTTGCAGCTTTCTACTTGACAGCAACAACAATCATAATTTCGAAACTTTATTTACAGGGTCTCCATGCATGAGGAATAATGTTACAGGAAAGTGCGTCAGCATATATAATTGTATGAGCAGTTATATTGACTATGAGAACAAGAACTATGCACCCGTGAGTAGATTACCTATGTAACTACACCTGTATTCAGAACCTTCGCTCCAGATAAACGTACAATGAAAGGGTCTTAGTAATATATGCATATATACGATGCTTCCTTTATGTGTATTTAATGCACATACACAATTTGTTTTATGTTATCAATATTTTAATTGCAGATATGTTCTTTAAAAGGAGAAGAGCCAATCCTATGTTGCACAGACTGCACCTTCAATAATGATGCAAGGTATGAAAACAATGTTATAAAATCAATCAATATCGATTTTATAATTGTAATCCATGAGGCCTCGGATAAATTACGCATCATCAACCAACGTGTGTAAAGCCCTGAGGGTTTCTCTTGCGGTTCTTTATTTACACAGAAGCATTACTTACGGTGTCTTTGTCAGAAAAAAAAAACTATTTCATGGATTTACTGGCGAGGAGATTAAAATAAATGAACGTCTTTGTGTACGAACACAAACTGACTAATCAAATGAAGAAATGGAAAATAACGTGAACAGCCTAACTAAACCTACACTAAGTACGTGGGGTATATGCACCACCCATTCCTCTAAGACCGTGGAGTATATATATATGCATGCACCATGCATTCACTAAGTCTCTTTGGATATTTATTCAAGTTTTATCATAATTCCTCTAATCAATATTGTTCTATTTTCGATCAATTAGATCGACCGATTTTTACGTTTTGGTAATACGGCATTATTCATAAAGCCCAGACAATTTGAAAAATGCCCAATAAAGCAAAATGCTAAAATCTATTGAAGTAATTAAATTGACCGGGCTTTCTGAATAATGTCCATCACTTATTGGACATGACTAAGAAGTGTTTTTTGGTGGCTCGTGGTTACGCGTAGGTCGTGTCGTGGGTTCAAACCCTCTAAAAACTGTGAAGGAAACATCGTGAGGAAAAACCGGCAAGTCCTAGAACCAAAAACATGTGACATCGATCAACCCACACTGTGAGCGCGTGGTGGATTAAGGCCTGTTCCCTCTCTTATAAAGAGAAGGCCTGAGTCTCAGCAGTGGGATCATTAAAAGGTTGATGATACGAGTAATTTAATCATGACGTGTTAAAAGACAAACAAATTGTGAAAACAGTTTGTATAATTGAAACAGATCTTACAATAAATATGCGTAAATGAAAGTATAATTACAATAAATTTGAAAAATTAAGTGTTTTGAATTACTTTTTCTCTGATTTCAGGAAGATGGTTATAGATCCAAATGTGGGGATTATTCACAAGACTGGCAATAAAGTTCGAGACAGTAAGTACCTATATGCAAATTGGTGTCACGTGGAGCTCGTGGCTCTTTGATAGGTAGTCGGTCCATGTAAATCACTGGTACTCAGCTACATCTAGTAAGACAGGAAGTCATATGCAACATTATGTGTTATAGTTGGGAAAAGGGCCAGGTAGCAATCAATATTGATAAGGGAACGGTAAGCCGGATGAATTGTATTGTGTGTAACTTTGTAATCCCATATCATATCAGCCGAAAGACGTCTACTTCTGGAAATAGGCCTCCCCAATCCCATATATTGGATGAATATTTCTGGTATAAAGTCTAATCCCATATATTAGATGAATATTTGTATAGGACTAGCTTCTGCCAGCGGCTTCGCCCGCGTGAATGTCGAATATTATCCCAAGAGAACATATTTTTGGGACAAAAATTATCCTATGTAGCTATACATAGGATAATTTTTGTCCGTTTCCGTCCGTTCTGACCATAATATATCTCTGTGCCAAATTTCATCCAGATCCGTCCAGCATTTTGAGCGTGAAGAAGTAACAAACATACAAACACACACACACAGACTCAAAAACTCTCGCCCTTATAATATTAGTGTGATTACAAAGTTACTTATGCAGTTTGTATATCTATTAGACGGAAATTGCGGGCTGTTTAAGTTTTTGTTTGCTTTATAGGCTAAACACTAACTGTCAAATTTTGGAGCTTGTGAGTCTACTGGAAGTACCTTAGAATTTTGTTGATCAGTGAGTGGGTCAGTCAGTCAGTGACGATATTAAGGAACTTTGACTTGCAATAATTCCAAAACTACAAGTGTAGTTGGGATTATGCCGTTACATTATGGTTACAGGGGGGTCGAAAATGTCCTGAATTGCTTCGAGAAAAGGATGGTACGGTTGTGTCTTTGTTTGCTCGATATGTTGGACTTGGGCAAAGCAGTGCCCCCAGATAGAGATGTACAGAAGAAGAAGATACTCACCCTGAATGAATTAAGATGCAATAAAATAATTTTTCTATTACAGAATGTATTGAATATTTACACAAACTGGATTACCCATGTAAAGGTTGGCATAATGCTACAATGTTACGACGATACAAACCTGAATCAAACTGCTATGAAGTCAGTATTAATGTTAAGAGTTTTCCTCTTGGAAGAAGAGGACATGGAGGCAGAAACGCTTTGAGAGGTGAATTTCCACACATGGTAAGCGATTTTATGTTTTTTGTATCATATTTACACATCATATGCATAATAATTGACTTCAATTCTAGTGCGAATCTTGTTTTTGATGTTATTTTGAACACCTACTTACTGTCTCTTCATATCGATGATATTTTTATTCGAGATTACGTTATTTGTGTAAATATTAAGCACGTTAAGCCGTTGGTCCCGGCTGTCATTTGAACATCTTTGAAAGTCGTTACGAATAGTCAGAAGCTTGAGATCTGACACCAGTCTTGCCAAGGGGTACCGTGTTACCCAGTTACTGGGTTGTGGAGGTCAGATAGGCAGTCGCTCCACGTAAAACACTAGTACTCAGCTGAATCCGGTATGACTGGAAGCCGACCCCAATATAGTTGGGAAAAGGCTAGGCAGATTGATTGATTACGTTATTTGTGTAGTGACTAACAAGTGTGTGTGTTTATGTAGTATCTACGATATGACCAACGAACTACATTATAAAATCCTGCATCGTGCAAGCAAAGTTTTCGGCGCGATTTGAACACAAATACAACATACTGTCCGATAACAACAGTCAGGCAGTTTCCCGCACTAGACACAAAACCCGTTTGGCCGGAGGATGCTCTCTTCTCATTGAAGGTTATGAGACTTATCACCATGTGTTGCTTATGACAGTACTTCGATTAATTCCTGTATGAATATCATTACATCGATAAAACTATAGGAGGTACTTGACATTAATATGCCTTTTACCAGGCTTTGCTGGGATACGGTGATGATGTCACTACAGCGCAATGGCTCTGTGGAGGATCTGTCATCAGTGAAAGATTTATTCTGACTGCCGGTCACTGCTTATCAAGTCCCAAGTTGTAAGTACCTACTAAGCTCAACACAACAAACCTGAATCGACTATTTGAATTAAGAATGACGAATTTGAAGTTGAGTATTCAAATTTTGCTTTAACCTGAAATCTTGTCAAAATTTGGCTTAAAAGCAGGGTTTGACATGTTTGTAGTCGTACCTACAACAACTTAATTGAGAAATCGGTCACGGAGGCCAATCTCAGCGTCTGGCTATGAGGAGGGAGTAATTGTAAAATCACTTGTGCACTCTCTCTTCCCTCATTTTTAGGGTTCCGTAGTCAACAAGGAACCATTAAAGTTACGCCATGTCCATCTGTCCGTCCGTCCATTCGCAGCCTAGCTTAGATACTCTTAGTACCAGGAATCTATAATTTGGCATGGATATACATATTAATCACAAATCACACCGACAAAGCGGTAAAAAAAAAAAAATTGTGTACCTGTACGCGTAAATAAAATGTTTTTTTCTCGTCTATCCCATTATGTAGTGTATCGTTAGATAGGCCATTCAAATATATTACGGGTCTGTGAAAACCATTTTTCGATTCAGGGATCCGTTTGCGCAAAAATAAAGCTTTAAATTGCTAATTTTTGTTAGAGTCAAGTGTCTCTCTGCAAGCGAAATAATGGCTTTTGGAAATGTGAAAAATTCACACAGTATCATATATAAATAACGAAATTAAACAGAAAACTATCACAGCTAAGTACGCTTTACAAGTTTACGAGTAATAGTCGAACAACTGATAAAATGTACTTGGAACAGTAAAAAAAAATGTATTTATTTGATGTATGGGAACAACAGTTTTCGAACAGCAAAGTCAATTATGTCCCTTCGTTAGAGCAATGCTCGGTGCTTTCATTGTTTATGAAAGTTAGGAAAACTTATTTATTTTGGTGAATATAGCCCTTTATACGGAACCATCTGGACGCGCACTTGGCCGGTTTTTAGAGTCTGAGACGTCGGTAAACCGACACGACTGTGGAGATTCCGGTTGTAGTACTAATGGAAGGTTGGAGGCACAGACACATAATGTTAACTTTCAAATTTCGAGCTGACACTTAGAATTTTCTCCATGGTAAAACCTTTTTACATTTGCCCGATCTTGGACTAAAACTAAGCCACCTGGGTACAATCATTATTAGCAATCAAAAACCTCCTGACCAATGATACAATTTATACCGGAAAACTTTTGATGTTTTCAGGGGTCACGTAAAGTATGTAACTCTAGGTATTCTGAAACGCACGGATCCTCCTAAACTGTGGCAGATATACAATGTAAAAAGCAGGATCCCTCACCCGGAGTACAAATCGCCCGCAATATACCACGACATCGCACTGCTCAAGACAGATAAAGAGTGAGTAAAAAAATTGGTGTGGTTTGAAGGGTATTTAGCAAAAGAAATTCTTGTTAAGCTTGTATTCTTATTAAGCTATCAATCGGCCATCTCCTAATTCTTCAACATTTCAGGATCAAATTTAGCAATGTAGTGTTACCAGCATGTCTCCATACTACTGAGACGATACCATCTTCTAGTCTGCCGACGACTGGCTGGGGAGCATTGGGGCCTGACAGAGAGCTGGCTGACACTTTACAGGCTGTAAGAATTTGAATTTAAGAAATTTAATGATTGCTGATCCGTGCGTGATTCTTGAAAAGCAAACTTATTGTTGAAATCCCAGAATTATATATCGGCGATTTCTTGCAGGTCACTGTTAGGAGTTACAAAGAAAACGAATGTTCAAAGAACTATCGCAGTAGTAGAAATCTGAGGTCTGGATATAATGACACTACGCAAATGTGCTATGGTGATATAGAAGAGTTAAGAGACACGTGTGTGGTAGGTACAGAACTAGCGATGGAAATTGTATAGTAAAATCGTCACTATCTAATAATTCCGTTGACGTTTCTCAATGTACATGCCGCCGCGATAACTTACTACGTAAGAAATTGAAAAATCAAATTCATAACCCTTATTAATTACTATGGTACCCATACACTATAACAACGAGTATCATTCGTAAGCATCAAGTTTAATTATTATTAAGTATTTTTATAGCTGTCAAAACGGGCCTTTTATTTTTTGACGACTTTTGTAAATTATATAGAGCATCACATTCAATAGGTTTTGTTATTTCGCGGCTTTTCAGTTAAGTTAGAACATGACAACTTCAACATTAACGCCTCTCATTCCAGTTCTATTCTGATTGATATTTATAAATTAATTTTGAACGTAGCGTAGCGACGTAGCTACGTCAATGCGAATATATAGATATTCTTTTTTAATTTGTTTAATACGCAACAGTCGCATTTATGTTTACAAGAAAATTTGCGAGTTGCGTCGCGATGCATTAGTAGGTACTTCAGAGATAAATTTGTACAATTTTAAATTAGGGTGTGCTTACACAGTATTTTGACGGCACATAACGTCGCAAAATGAATTCGAAGTCTCACTTAGCTAGCAAACAATAAAGTAGTTATTCATGACAATAAAAATTTAAATGTAGGTCAAAAAGTATGAGAAATAATGTCATCAGTCACAAAAATTATAACTACGGTCCCACATTTTAACACTTCGAACATACAACCATTTCGAACAAAGTGATAAGACGAATATTTATATTTTATTTCACAGGGCGACAGTGGTGGACCTCTTCAGTACTCCGAGAACGATTATTTTCAGAAATTATCCTGCATCTACACTATAGTCGGCGTGACGTCATCTGGCAAGAAATGCGCCACTGCTCCCGTTCCCAGTATCTACACCAGAGTCAATTACTACGCAAACTGGATAGGGAGCGTCGTGTGGCCATAACTGGGTAAAGTTATGGAGTTCAATACTGCCTAGCGTTTTCCCATGTATGGTGGGGTCGGCTTCGGTCTACCTGGTTGCAGCTGATTACCAGATTTTTACATGAAGCGACTGCCTCTCTGACCTCCGCACCTAATAACTGGTTAACCCAATACCTTGGCAAGACTGATGCAAGATTTCGTGATAATCCATAATGACCGTCAATGAAACATATTAGTAAGGCCAGAAACCTCATGATGAGATGTTAATTTATAGGCAGTGATAATCATATTGAGGACGCAGTATGCAATTTTACAACAAGCTGCGTTCATATGTATAATTCCTTTGAATGCATTTTCGACATCGCATATCCGGGTTCAAATTAAAAATCAGAAACATGTTTTTTAATTATTTTTTTTTGGTTTCTTTATACAAGTATTATACCAACTTTGAGAAGTATTAATCAAATGAACTGATTTGTATTTAGATAGTAGATTATTGATTTATTGATACAGTATGTTCAATATGTACATGTCTTGACTTACTTTTAATGTAAACAATATTTTAAATATTTGCTTACTATCGTAAATAGTATGGCAAAATGTGTCTTCCACCAAAAATACATTTATTACATCTATATACCACATTTTTTTCTTACTTCCTAACTTATTGTAATTCATGATCGAAGGAATTCATTGATGAATGATAAAGCGTGCAATGGCACAATAAAGGTCACAGCTCACTATAGCCACCAGGGACCCACTCGCCTCCGCCTCGTCGCGTGGCGTTCAATCGTTGACGACGTGGCGTCATCGACAACGACAATGATTGGATGCCGCGAGGCGAAGCGGAGGCGAGTGGGTCCCGGGTGGCTATAGTGAGCTGTGACCTTATGAGCTACATTTTTATGTCAAACAATATGATTTCGAAGAATACTGGTGTCTATCTTCTAATGCTATTAACAAATAGACACTGCATTCATTAATAGAACATTGGAACTGATCATACTGTTAAATTTCTAAAGGCATGGCCGTCTCGGCAACGCGGAAAAATGAAATATACAAGGTGTTGGTTCGATAATGTTTTAAATACTGCTTCTGCCCATGTATATGAACTCCACAGAAGTCATAGTCAATTCTCAAAACATTTTCGTCTGAAAACTCTTTGATCTTGATGATCAAATTGTCCAACAATTTTGAGGTCGCCTTCCAGCCTATGCGGATTTAGTTGAGTACCTTTATGTCACACGGAATGACTAACTTCCTGGCCACCACAACCCAGCAACTGAGTAACACGATACCCTTTGGCGAGACTGGTGTCAGATTTCTTGTATTCATACTATTTTTATAAATTTGTCAAAGGTTTACAAATAACTGCCGGGTTCAAACTTTTCGAGATACGCAGGAATCTCGGTATGTCCAGATAGTCACTCATACTCATCCAAGAAGACTGGTGTCAGATTTCCTGTAAACTAAATATTTATTTTTTAATTTGTTAAAGTCTACAAATAACAGCCGGAATCAAGCTTTTAGAGATACGGAGGAGTCTTGGTATGTTCAGATAGCCACGGCAAGCTGTTTTGTCCGTCATAATCTTTCAGATTTTTGCTATTGTAACTGTGTTTTCACGACTAAGGCGACTTGGATCCCTCCATATCAAGCAGGAGACAGAACAAACAAGGTCAATACGTATTTTTCCTACTCCTCTGTTATTCTTTTCTGATTAATTTCGTGGTTAAGATGAAAATTTATGAAACAACAACAGCTGATACTTTTTTCGATCTTATAACTTTTCTGTCATAGTCAAAGTTGTTTATTATCATGAGTAATTTCACCTTCTAAAAGGAATTGTATTTTCTGTGGTCGCTCTAAAAGTAAAATAAATTATAAAATAAAACTAAACCGACTTCCAAAGCAAAACACTAAAAAGTGAAAAATAACTTTCGTTTCGGCAGTCAGTGACTTTGGTACCTACCTCTTATTTTTTGTCGTTTTGTGAAACCGACTTCCGAAACGAAAGTTATTTTTGCCCTTTTTAGTGTTTTGCTTTGGAAGTCGGTATTTTGTTTTTTTTTTAGTTTTATTATTTTTTTTGCTTGTGAAGCGACCATCATCATTACATTATACCTCCCGCAGTCTGGTCAAATATGGCAAATTTCATTCCTGCTCTATTCCGATCGATATTCACTTATAAGCGTAAGTTAATTAATTTAGGAAAGCAGTGGTGGGCCAGTGGTAACGGCCGCGACTTACAAGTTGTAGGTCGTGAGTTTGAACCCAGGTAGGCGCTTTACTTTGTGTAAATTATTTCATCACCACTGTTCTCTGAACGGTGAAGAAAAACATCGTGAGTAAACCGGCATGTCCTAGAACCAAAAATTCGAAGAAATGTGACATCCAGCAACCCGTACACTAGTACGGGTTGCTGGATGTCACATGCGTACTTTAATCCACCACGCGGGTACTAAACCGCGTGGTGGATTAAAGCCCATTCCCTCTCACAGATTCCTCTCTGCCTCTCTGCATAATATCTCCTCTTTAAACTCAGATTCCGCCTTTGTAGTGTGAACATTCAAAGGCTGATGATGACAATTAATTAATTTCGAATGAGTGATTTGTGACATAGCTAATTCAGATCGTGCTTCAGTCAAGTGAACTACAGGTAATCATGACGGACTTGGTTCTTAGTTATAGAAGTCAGTGACTCGGTCCATGTCATAGTTATTCGATTTTTGCCACCGATTTCTAAACTCAAGTCACCAGTGTGCCTTTCCTACGTTATTTATTTAAACTTCATGCAACATACAGGTAATAGTATAATTTTATTACGAAAAGAACTTCAACTTCAACTTTTATTATGGCCAGTATTCTCTTTCTATGGTATCCAGGTAAGGTTTCGATAGAGTATACCGTACTCCTTGACTAAATTACTATAGAGAAACGGAACATTTATTAACTACTCAAGATGTCATCCGCAGCGTTGCCAGATTGTAACTTTTGTTACATTTTGCTTTACTTATGACCTTCTCATGTAACCTCCATGTAACACGACTTAAAATGTAACTTTTATGTTACTTTTAGGACTTAATAAAAATATTGAAATGTTGTCCTGCAAACAAAGAATAATAGTGACACGGAACGCATCTAAGAAAGTTTTCGTTCGTCGTAGTGTCGCACCTGATTTTGTGACACACAAATTGACATAATGCATGTTCACTCACTCCTTCACGTGTTTTAATATCTAAATCTACTATCTCGCTTACTCCGGCGAGGGATTGAGCGTATTAGTGTCGTTTCCCACATATAATAAAGTAATGTAAGTTTTCTCATGAAAATGTAACATTATGTCTCATGTGATATTTGAGTATCTGCCACTGGCAACACTAGTCATCCGGTGTCAGTCACGTTTCGCTAGAGTGGCAAATATGGCGACTAAAATTTGTCTGTCAGCACCATTAGAATTAACCAAAATATGAAAATACTCGACAATCCCAATTTTGCGTATATTATGTTGTCGACACGAAATCTTTATTTTTTTATGTTTTTTTATTCAGGCAAGGTTTCGATCGAGTCTACCGTACCCCTTGACGAAATAATTAATATAGATACCTAGTTTTTAAAAGAACAATGAAATAATAAAAAACAATAATCACGTCTTTCATCCGTTCTTTTATTCAGGTGACTATTTAACCAACATCCATTTATTCACAAATATACTAGTCTTCTATTAATTAAAATAATGTTTGGACGTATGATGACTAAGAAGAACAAAATTAAGACTGATGTTTAGATCCGTTTGTTCATACGTGCGTTTGCGTCGAAATACTTCATTTTCAACTTTCTATTCCTTTTTCTTTACTTAAATTTTCATCGCCCAATAATCAGCCTCGTCAATAGCTTTAGAGCTGGCCTCACAAAGGTGCTCATGTTGCTGGTGTTTTCAAGAAAAGAAAAGAATCATTTCATTTTATTACATTTATTCATAAAATAATTTACATTGTGTTGAATATATACCTACATACATGCAATTAATATAAAAATACAATGAACTATGAATTATTAATTTACATTCCAAGATAAAATTCAAATATAGTGCCAAACAGTTTTAAATATAAAGTCTAACAGTTTTGTACATAATGTCAAACAGTTTTAAATAATATATCAAACAGTTTTAAATATAATGTCAACCAGTTTCAAATATAATGTCAAACAGTTTTAAATAATATGTCAAACAGATTTCAATTTATTGCCAAACAATTATAATTAATATGTCAAACAGTTTACACGAAGAAGCAGAAGAACTTTCTATTCTGCTTCAATTATGTGACTATCAGCTTGTCTCAATTAAGTTGTGGTCGATGCAGTATAATCTTCTGTCACCTTTAAACTTTTTTCATTTAAGGCCATACGATACTATATATCCAGGGCATGTAATGAATGACCCTGGTGTAGATACCGGAACCAGCAGCAATGCCACATTGCCTGCCGTATGACGTCACACCCATGACAGTGTACACGCAGTTTAAATTAACGACATAATTGTTAAAGAAAGTTTGAAGTGGTCCACCACTATCACCCTGGGAAACAAATTATTGAATTCATTCAATGTGACAAGTTTAATTCACCTTAGGAACTTTGTATAACAAAATGAAGCCAGTGAAAGCACGGTTATAGTTCACATTTAAGTGTTTGCAATACCTCACACGTGTCCCTGCCATTCTTATCACCGTAGCACATTTGGGTGGTGTGGTTATATCCGTCCTTCAAGTGTCTGTGAGGAGGATAGTACTTTGAACATTCGTCTTCTTCAAATCTTGATATTCCGACCTGTAAGTAATATTCAATACGGCATTCAGTATAACCAACATTTATTTTGTAAATAGACTTGGCTCAGTTTTTCCGTATGGTGTAGGATGTAAAGAATTTCGGGAGTTATCTTCCCGTGGATGTTATAAAAGATGACTAAGGGACACCAGACAATGACAGTATTCTCTGTGCACTTTAACAACAAGTTGCGATCGCCAACCAGCTTGCCAAGCGTGGCGATTACGGCAAACCCCCCAAAACAAAATGAATAGAACAACGAAAAACGGCCCCGAGAGCCTGCCAGCCCGTCTACCCTTGACTACGGTTTTGGTCGAGTTGCCATCACGCCACGCCATGTCACGCCATCGTGGCAAGGGGTGCGAAGAATCCCCAGAGTGGGCCCAGCTACCCCAATAAAGGCCGACGAATGGACCTGGCAACATATAACACGCAAACACCCGGAGTGTTTGCGTGCTATACTACCGACGAGAAAATAGCCGAACTCGAGGAAGACTTGAGCAGGTTACGATGGAGTATCATAAGGTTATCTGAAGTCCGAAGAGAGAAGGAGTACTCGATAATCCTCAAATCCGGTAAGCTGCTCTATTTCCATGAGGGTGACTGGCAGTCCGAGGGTGGTGTCATGTTTATCGTCCACAAGTCCCTTGTGAACAACGTGGTGAAGATCGAGAGTGTGTCGACCAGGGTAGCTTACCCTATGCTCAGAATATCCTCGAGATATTCGCTGAAGGTCATACAGATCTACACCCCGACCTCGGCACACCTTGACGACGAGGTAGAGACCATGTATGAAAAAACATGTATGACTGAATGAAATGAAAACTGATTTCACTGTTGTCATGGGGGACTTTAACGCGAAACTGGGCATACGGGATGAGGATGAGCTGCCATTGGGGCAATTTGAATTGGACGTCAGAATCACCTACTGGCCAATTTTATGGAGAAAGAAGGCCTCCATATGATGACCTCCTTTTTCAGAAAGCGTGAACACAGGAAGTGGATCTGGCAAAGCCCCGATGCTCCAACCAAAAATGAGATCGACTTCATCATGTCCACCAAGAAGCAAATGTTCAATGATGTCTCTGTGATCAGTTTGGTGGAAACCGGGAGCAATCAACGCATGGTGAGAGGCACATTGAACATTAATTTAAAGCTTGAAAGGTTTCGACTGATGAAGTCTACGCTCCGTCCAGCACAGATCCAGATACAAAACCCCAAGACCTTTCAGCTTGAACTCCAGAATCGTTACGCTGACCTAGTGAGATCTGTGGACGAATACAGCGATGAGTTCGTGGAAGCTGTCCATACGGTTGGGCCTAAGTTTTCAAGACCTGCCGTAGATATACAAACAAAAAGCTCTCTGATCCTACTCTCAAGCTCATGAAAGAGAGGCGTGAGATGATCCTGCAGTCCTCAGACGATGCGTTGAAATACCGGCAGCTAAATAGACGGATCTCAAAGGTCTTGAAAAGTGACACCCGCCACTTTAATATCAAGCGTATTCAAGACGCGACTGAGCGGAATAAGGGCTCCAAGGTAGTTGCAAGAGATCGGACTTGGGATTCACAAAAGTACGAGACACAGAAAACCGGCGAACATTTGTGGTTAGAATTTATGTTACCAAAACCTACCCACCACTGCTCATTATCGAATCGAAGTCTGTCAACATCACAACTGTCAAGTAAGTGTCACCCGATCACATTCAAACTGACAATACGATGTCTGTGTCACCATAGTGTTGCCAACGAAGAAAATTAAATTACCATTATAATAAAAAGCGCTCCATTACACGTAACGAAAATAATTAGAATTGAAGATCAATTTGAACTTTTATTTAATAAAATTAAAGAAAAATGATGAAAATTAAAAACTTAAGAACTTTAGAAAATAAAAATGTGTAAAGTAAAATCGTCAAATTCGATAAACTTACAGTCAAAGAAAAATAAAGCCTGTGAAAGTACTTAACTAGTAATTTTTGCCGCAAAAAATGTGTTTATTTCCTGGACTAAATAGAAGAAAGAATGTAATTGCGCCAAATACGACGTACGGAATGCGGAACAATATGTAAAGTCACGCAACCATTGAAAAGGAAGGATCCTCTGACTAGACGGGTGTTGTATCTTGTATAATAAACAACAAAAAAAAGGCAAATTTATAAATCCCACCGAAATGTTTGCTAGCGCGATGCACAATATTTTGTGATTTAGTTCGTATGTGGCGTCATAGATAAAATATAATAGAATATACTTTATTGCGCACCAAAAAGTTACACATCACAAAAAATGGGTACAAACGTAGTCTTATCGCTGACAGCGATATCTACCAGACAACCTTTGAATGGACTGAGAGTATTTTGAGACTAATTAAACAGGGGGTAGTAAAAACCTATGATAAAAAACAGTAAAATCAAAAAAAAAACAAAAGCAAAAATACATAAAAACATATAACTACACTAAATTAAAAAAAATATGATGTAAGAATGTGAGTGAAGCAAAAGAAGTATGTAAGGATCGTAGCAGATGGCGTTCTGTAGTTTCTGCCTACCCCCATGGGAAAAAGGCATGCGTTTATGTATGTACACTAAAACTATATTATCTACATTAACTTACGAATAAACATACAAACATAACAATACATATTACACACTTTTATAGAAGGAAAAAAAGGGTTGAATACTGTTGGAAGAAATTAAATAGAAAATGGTTTTTAACTTGGCTTTTAAAAGAAGCTAGTGACTGGGCTTGTTACTGATATAGGCAACACATTCCACAACGCGTGGTGGCCCGCACCCAAGAAGCAGATGGTAGCCAAGAATTGTCCAGCAAATATCTACGCTCTCGTCGCCTCATACCTGGTAGAACGAAACATCAGGGTCAACTACGCCAGAGCGACTAGCGACAAAGGAACCACGAAATTGCACAGCCTGGACCGTGAACCATTTTTCCTAAAACTTGGTAAAATGAGCTGGCATCAAAAGTCTCAAACTCTCCGTTGAGAAAAGGGAAAATATGCCTAGTGTACACCGTTATTAGTCTCATTTAAGGACTTTTTTACTATAAATAAATATAATACTATTCTCACTTTTTGTAAAGTGTCAGCTAGCTCTTTTTTGTGTCCTAGCGCTCCCCAGCCAGTGGCATACAATTTTCTCTGCGGTTCTCCACTTGCGTGAAGGCAAGCTGGTAGTACTTGTTTACTGAAGTTTATCCTGAAATGTTTGTAAGTTAGATGTTAACCAATTTGGATATCGGTGTTTGTTTGCTTCTGTACAAAGGCATTCCTTCAGTTCCCCCATCAGCGTCTTTCTGCCAGTTATACCCGGTCCATTCCACCGTGACCACGTCTCGAAGTCTTAGTAAAATAATTTTGGACCCATAGTTTATCTGTGATGTTGCAGACATGTCCATGTTCTTATTTAAGTTGAGTAGCTAATTGAGCCTATAAGACGTTTTGTAAAAAGTTAATGACAGAGTTTTTAGTAATACATACAATAGTCTCAATAAAACTCCAACCTCTAAACTCACTCAGTATCAGTCTCGAGCAGTGCTATATCGTGGTACTTGGAAGGGGGCTTGTACTCCGGGTGAGGGATTCTCCTCTTCACGTTGTATGTTTGCCACAGCTCAGGAGGGTCTGAGCGGTTCAGTATACCTAGAGCTATGTACTTCACTGGACCTCTGAAAATAGTGACACATTATTTTGTTACTAGCCATGTGTTTGATGGAATTTCCCATCCAAAAAAAATAAAAACTTCTATAAAACTGCCTTCGAATATGCATTCTCAAAATTTACTCCTTTTTGCACGCTTTCGTTATGTAAAAACTCTTGCACACATATTTCCAGATAAAGCGGTTTTTAAACCAAAAACGTTTTGCCTTTCAGAGATGAATTTAAAATATTAAATTTTATAAAAAAGATATTGTTAAATTTAGATTTCTTTTGTGGAATAAGAAACTTACACGGCCGCACTTGACAAACAGTGACCAGCAGTTAGGATGAACCTTTCACTGATGACAGTACCTCCGCAGAGCCAGTTAGCTGTCTTGATATCATCGCCATATCCCAGTAGACCCTGATAGAAGAAATACATTCATTGTTTCCTTGCAACGCTAAGAAAAAGATCTTATTAAATCTCAATAATTACTAGGGTGCTTTTTATTTCCTAGCTTGGTGGAAAAGGGCTAGCGAGAGCGAGAGATGTGTTCAGGGATGCTAGCGGGCATTCTTTCGTGGGGTTGTGAGCGAGGGACGCAGACGAAGAATTTATACCAGAGATGCGAACGAGTCCACCACGCTTCCTATTATCACTTAGATACACATATATTTTTACAGTTTCGCTACGAGTTCCCGCACCGCACAAGCTCCACGCACAAATAAAGTCAGAAAAGACAGCCAATGTTAAGAAAGGACTTTCTATTAAAAATCCACGTAAAAATTCCTTACCATGTGAGGAAACTCTTCTCTGTAGGCATTAACTCCTGCAACTGCTCCGAAGGCACTTTTGATTACAATTTTTATTTCATTGCAGTTTTTGTCCGGATTATGCAGTCTTTTCATTTCTGCATTATGATTACCTTTGCATGGGTAATCGAGTCTATGTATGTTTTCAATACATTCTGAAAATAGATAATCAAACATACACTGGCTTAAATTCTTTGTTTAAGAGAATCAAAACGAATGCTTGAAAATTGTGTACACTTATATACTTACTGTCTTGAAATTTATCTCCAGTCTTGTGAATAATACCAACATTAGGATTTATAAAGAAGTTTCTGTGAACAAATAAAAATGCAACACAGTTTAACGCACTTAGTAAAAATAATTTAGGGGCCAATTAAAAATGTGATATTTTAACCTTTTGGGATTAAATATATATACTATCAATATTCTGATATGCCTAATGTTAATTACGATATGTTGAGTTATTCTTATGTTAGTTAAAACCTAGCAAGCAATAGTACCTGGTATCATTGAAGGTACAGTCAGTACAGCATATGATTGGCTCCTTATTTCGAAAACTACATATCTGCAAGTAAAAAAATAAATGAAAATATAGCAGGTTATGATTGAGTATTATAGGGTTATCTGAAGTCCGAAGAGAGGGGGAGGAATCGATAATCCTCAAATCCAATAACCTGCTCAATTTCCTAGAGGGTGACCGGCAGTCCCAGGACGGTGTTAATTCCACAATTCCCTTGTGAACAACGCGGTGTAGATCGAAAGTGTGTCGACCAGGGTGGCGTACCTTGGGGAACCCCCCACAGCGCTTACGTCCTCGTCGTGTTCCCTGGAAACGTCCCAGTTCTGACCACCGTAACGGAGTGGCAGACTGGGTACGGCCAAAGTACGCTGTGCTTTCGTAGCGAATTTAAATTGCCTGTTGACTACGAAATTGCTGGAATATGTCCAAACCCTCGCGGGACGCCTGCGGGCGTTTTAAAAAAGGCCCTTCTCAGGGCCAACACAAAGGCCCTTCTCAGGGCCAACCCAAAGGCCCTTCTCAGGACCAACCAAAAGGCCCTTCTCAGGGCCACCCGGACGCTTCAGCGTCGGAGGAGGGTAGAGCCTTCTACGGCGGGAATGTTCCCGAATTGTTGGACTCCGATAGTGAGTCCATTGCGTCGGACGTGAGTTCGATGGAGATCGAGGCAGAGTCTCGATCGGGGAAGCGGGCCTTCCTAAAGGATGGTTCCGATGGCTCCTCGGCCTCGGGTTCGGCAAAGAAGCCAAAGAAGAAAGTGAAGGCCAAAAAGCCAGTGACAGCGGCGGACACCCACGACGTGGCGCCCAACGCCAGTTGGACCTGGCCCGACGGACACAGCTCCAGCAGGAGCTGGAGGAGCGGGTTGCGGCCAAAGAGGAGCGGGCGCGCGTCAACCGTGCCAAGTCCGGGTACGGTGCGTCCCGCGTCCTTTACGCCGACCACTCCCTGCTGGAGCTGGAGCGGATGGCCGAGGAGGACGAAGAGGGCATCGTGGAGGTCGCCTCCAAGTCCTCAAACCTGAAGGGGACGTTCCAAAAGTCCCTAAAATGCCGGGCCGCGAGCATGCGCAGCATCGTTGCGGAACTGGTGCAGCGAAAGGCTTCCGATGAAACGCGGCAACTGCAGGCGAAAGTTGATCGCCTGCAGTCGGAGGTCAGCCAGCTGCACCTTAAGCTGGCTGAAGCCACGGCCCGGTCAACACAAGCCGAGCCGAGACCTGCGGCAGAGGGCCCCGCCTCCTCCTTCAACCTTGAGGAAACTCTTCGTAAGGTTATGGTGGAGGAGAGGGCCTTCGTCAAAGCCTGCATAGCAGGCATCGAAGACCGGCTCCTGCCGGAGAAAAGCCTCCGACCGCCGCTTGCGGCGGACAAGAGGCAAGGCGAGCCGGGGCCGACCTCTCAGGAGGAGGACGCCCTCCTCCCTTCCACCACCCCGACCAACCAGCAGGGCCTGACGAGGGTCGTCGGCAAGGGGAAGGGCAAAGGCAAAAAGACGGCAGCGGTCGTCCCTGCCGTCCCCGCCACCACCCCTCCCAGCCAGTCGCAGTCGACTGGCAAGGGAAAGGGGAAGGGGAAAAGATCCCCCCCAGCCGTCCCCGCCACCACCCCTCCCAGCCAGTCGCAGTCGACTGGTAAGGGAAAGGGGAAGGGGAAGAGCTCCCCCCCAGCCGGCACCAAGAGGAACCTCGTTCCTCCCAAGACCGCAGCCGTCGTGGTGACGCTCACCGCGGAGGCTGCGGAGCGGGGCGAGACGTACGCGTCCGTCATGATGCGGGCGCGTACCAACGCCGATCCCACCAAACTGGGGATCGGCAAAGTCTCATGCCGTCGGACACAGGCTCGTATATTCGAGTTCCCAGGGGCGGAGGGCGGCAAAAACGCGGACCTCTTCGCAGCTAAGCTGCAGGAGGTCATCGCAGACGCGGCCAAGGTGGCCAGGCCGGTGAAGTCGGCGGCCATAGAGGTGACCAATCTGGACGATTCGGTCACCAAGGAGGAGGTGGTGGCGGCGGTCGCAGCCATAGGGGGCTGCGACGTCGCAGCGGTGCAAGGCCGGGGCATCAGGCCCGGCCGCGGCGGCATGGGCGCCATTCGCCTGGAGTGCCCAGTCGCCGCCGCCAAAGCCGTCTTCGATAAGGGACGGCTAGCCGTCGGCTTCAGCTCGGGTGTAGTCCGGGCACTTGCAGTACAGCCCCTGCGGTGCTTCAGGTGCTTCGGCATCGGACACACCCGGGCCCTCTGTCCGTCCAGCGTAGACAGGACGGACAGCTGCTACCGCTGCGGCAAGGAGGGCCATAAGGCCGCCTCCTGCAAGGCCGCCACGCCGCACTGCGCGGTTTGTGCAGCCAGTGGCCGCCCAGCAGGCCACATTATGAAGGGGAGGAATTGTAATCCTCCCCCCAAGAGGGGCAAAGTGCAGGCGACGACCCGGCCTGTCACTGCCACCGCCGTCCCAGAGGCTGGGACCACGGCGGCCGTGGAGGAGGGGGGTGCGATGTCCGACTAATGCAAAGGGTCGAACATCGCATCCTCCAGGCGAACACCAACCACTGCAGAGCGGCCCAGGATCTGCTGATGCAGACCGTGGCTGAGTGGTTGGTGGACGTGGCGGTGGTCGCCGAGCCGTACTCGATACCTGGCCATTGGCTGGGTGATCGGGACGGCTTGGTGGCATTGGTGTCGCGGCCTGCCACGGACTCCCCTCCCCTCTCGCTTTTAGAGAGGGGACCGGGATACGTGGCCGCCGCGTGGGGAGACATAGCCCTGGTTGGGGCCTATTTCTCCCCTAACCGCCCTCTAAGGGACTTCGAGAATTTTCTCGAAGTCCTAACGGCAGTCGTCGGGAGGGCGGCACCGCGTCAGGTCGTCGTGTTGGGCGACCTGAACGCCAAGTCAGTGGCCTGGGGCAACCCGGCCACCTCTTGCAACGTCCGGGGACGCGCTGCCGAATTTTGGGCGGCGTCGTGCGGTGTGTCCCTCCTAAACAGGGGGGATGTTCACACGTGTGTGCGGCAGCGGGGAGGGTCAGTGGTTGACGTCTCGTTTGCCACCCCCGTGCTAGCCGCCCGCGTTGTGAACTGGCGGGTGGAGATGGTGGAGACCCTGTCGGATCACCGCTACGTGCGGTTCGACATCTCCACCCAAGGCCCGCGAGGGGGCATGGCCCGCTCAGGCCAATCTCCCTTTCCGCGGTGGGCTCTCACCCGCCTGGACCGGGAGGCAGCTCAGGAGGCGGCGTTCCTCCAGGACTGGCTCTCGCCCCCTGTGGAGGCCCTGGACGTCGACGCCGCAGCGGTCCAGCTCCGAAGGTCCCTGACCGAGGTGTGCAACTCCAGCATGCCTCGGTCACGCCGTCCGCCTCCCCGTCGCGCCATCTATTGGTGGACGGAGGAGCTGGCGGGGCTCCGGGCCACTTGCGTGGCGGCCAGGAGGGCCTACACGCGCAGCCGGCGGCGCACAACACATTCTCAGGTCGGGAGGGACCGCCTCTACGCCTCTTACCAAGAGGCAAAGACGGTCCTCAAGTCGGCGATGTGCGCCGCCAAGGACTCGGCGAGGGCCGAGATGCTGGAGGGTCTCGACAGGGATCCATATGGGAGACCGTACAAGGTGGCGCGGAACCAGTTGCGGCCCTATGGTCCCCCACTGTCGGAGACCCTCGAGCCGGCGTTGCTGGATGGGGTGGTCCAGTCACTGTTTCCGCGCAGGACCAACTTCACCCCACCAGTGATGGACCCCCCACGGGAGGCGGCTTCGCCGGAGGAGGAGATTCCCCCGGTGACGGCGGATGAGATTCGCGACGGGATTCTTCGCCTCCGCACGAAGAAGACGGCTCCTGGGCCGGACGGCGTCCCTGCACGGGTGGTGGCAATAGCTGCCGCCCAAATGGAGGACAGGTTTCGGGACCTCTTCAGCGCGTGCCTTACGGCTGGGAGGTTCCCGAAACTGTGGAGGGAGGGGCGGCTTTGCCTCCTCCGTAAAGAGGGACGCCCGGTGGACTCCCCCTCGGCATACCGGCCTATCGTTCTTCTTGATGAGGTCGGTAAAATGTTCGAGGGGATCGTCGCCGACCGGCTCAATAGCCTGCTGCGGGGGGTGGGGCCAGACTTGTCGGACGCCCAGTTCGGCTTTCGGCAGGGGCGTTCGACAGTCGACGCCTTGGCCCTTCTGAAGGGCCAAGTGCAGGAGGCGGTCGAGTCGGGGGGCGGAGTGTTGGCGGTGTCATTCGACATCGCGAACGCCTTCAACTCCATGCCCCACTCGACGATATTGGAGGCACTCCGGTATCACGGAGTGCCCCAATACTTGCGGGACCTCCTGGCCAGTTACTTGGAGGACCGAGCGGTCCTCCTTGTGGACAAAACGGCGACGGTCAGGAGGTACAGCGCGGAGTCCGGTGTTCCGCAGGGGTCGGTTCTAGGCCCTCCCCTGTGGAACATCGGTTTTGATTGGCTCCTGCGGGGCACCCTCCTCCAGGGCACGAGTATCATATGTTACGCAGATGACACTCTCCTCGTTGCCCGGGGGAGGGACTTCAGAGAGGCGGCCTGTCTGGCCTCGGCTGGCGGATCCTTGGTCGCTGGGAGGATCCGCCGGCTTGGATTGAGGGTGGCGCTGAACAAGACCGAGGCCGTGTTCTTCCACGGACCTCGGCAGCGCTGCCCTCCTGACGCCCACATAGTCGTGGAGGGCGTCAGGATAGAGGTCGGGGCCCAGATGAAGTATTTGGGCCTCACGCTGGACAGCAGGTGGCGCTTCGGCCCACATTTCCGTGGGCTGTCGACGCGCCTGCTGAAGGCCGCCGATGCCCTTTCATGGCTTCTCCCAAACTTGGGGGGGCCCAAGGCGCGATGCCGGCGCCTTTATGCCGGCATTCTGCGGAGCATGGCCCTATATGGGGCGCCTATCTGGGCGGGCTCCCTCCACAGGAGGGAGAACGCGACTGCCATCCGCAGGCCCCAAAGGGCAATTGCACAGCGGGTGGCGAGGGCCTACCGATCGGTAGGCTTTGCGGCTGCGTGTGCTCTGGCGGGCACCCCTCCTTGGGAGTTAAAGGCTTGGGTGCTCGCCAGAGTGTACGAATGGACGGCGCGGCGAAAGGCGCTCGGTGAGCGCCCCGCCACGGAGGAGCGGGAGGCCGTGCGGCGGGAGGCGAGGGACGCAATCATCCTCCATTGGACGGAGGACCTCGCCACCGCCGCCTTTGGCCGTCGGACGCTGGACGCGCTCGGTCCAGTCCTGCGGGGCTGGCTCGAGCGGCCTCACGGTTTCCTCTCATTCCGTTTGGTGCAGGTGTTGTCCGGACATGGTTGTTTCGGAACGCACCTGCACCGGATCCGGAGGGAGGAATCCCCAGCGTGCCACCACTGCGGCGCGGCGGAGGACACGGCGCAGCACACCTTCGAGGTGTGCCCAGCATGGGCTGAGCTGCGCCGTGCCTTGATCGATGTGGTCGGGCAGGACCTCTCACTTCCCAGCGTGCTCAGCTCCATGTTGGGGAGTGAGGAGGCCTGGGCGGCGGTTGCCTCCTTTTGCGAGGTCGTGATGTCGCAAAAGGAGGCGGCGGAGCGGGCGCGGGAGGACGATCCTCTCGCGCCGCCGCACCGCAGGCGAAGAAGGGGTGGGAGAAGGCGGTTGTACGATCGTCTCCTCCCACCTCCTGGTGGTGACTAGCGGGCGACAGGCGCGGGGGCGCCTTCGCTCGCATTGCACATGTCACCACCCCCGTCGGGCGGGAACGGCCGAGCACTCGCGGTCGTTCCCGGGCCCCTCCACTGAGGGAGGGGCGTGAAGGCCCCGCTGTAAAGGCGGGCGGTCGTCGGCGGGGGACTGGACGTAAAGGCTCTGCCAGTTTCCCAGTCCTCCTCCAATTCAAGACGATGCGGGAGTGCCGCTGGGTTATTTTAGTGGGTATACCGGATTATTTCCGGGGAGTCCCACATAACCCCCCATTCCCCTAATGGGTGGGTATGCGTAATGCATTTTTTCCCAGCGAGATCAAAAAAAAAAAAAAAAAAAAGGGTGGCGTACCTTATACTCAGAATATCCTCGAGATATCCGCTGAAGGTCGTACAGGTCTACGCCCCGACCTCGGCATACCCCAACGACGAGGTAGAAACCATGTATGAGGATATCTCTAGAGCCATGCATAGTTTCAAAACTCTCTTCACCGTTGTGATAGCGGATTTCAACGCGAAACTGGGCAAACGAGACGAGGATGAGCTGCAAGTGGGGCAATTTGGAGTTGGATGTCGGAACCACCGGGTCACCTCTGGCCAGTTTTATGGAAAAGGAGGGCCTTTATATGATGAACTCCTCTTCAGAAAGCGGGAGCATAGGACGTGGACCTGGCAAAGCCCCGATGGTGCACCCAAAAACGAGATCGACTTCAACATGTCAACCAAGAAGCAAATGTTCAATGATGTCTCCGTGATCAATTCGGTGAAGCTCCCGGCTTCACGCGATCACCGCATGGTGAGAGGCACATTGAACATTAATATCAAGTTTGAAAGGTCTCAACTGATGAAGTCTACGCTCCGTCCAGCACAGATCCAGATCCAAAACCCCGAGATCTTTTTGCTCGAACTCCAGAATCGTTTCGAGTGCCTAGGGAGCTCCGTGGACGAATACAGCCATGGGTTCGTGGTAGCTGTCCATACGGTCTACTGTCTGAGTAGACCCACCGTACAGATAGAAACAAAAAACTCTCTGATCCTAATCTCAAGCTCATGATGGAGAGGCGTGGGATAATCCTGCAGTCTTCAGACGATGCGGTGAAATATCGGCAGCTAATTAGATTGATCTCAAAGTCCTTGAAAAGCGACCTCCGCCGCTTTATTACCGAACGTATTTAAGACAAGATTGAGCGGAATAAGGGCTCCAAGGTCTTTGCAAGAGATCTGACCATTGGGCAGAGCCAGCTCACGAAACTGTAGACCGACAATGGCAGGATCGTATCCGCCAAACCGGAGCTTCTGAGGGAGATCGAGAGATTCTATGGGCAGTTGTACACGTCAACCAGTAAACACGTCGCAAATCCAGTAAAAGACCCTAGAGCCAGATTGACCCGACACTGTACCGCAGACAATTCGGACGTCTGCCTGTACGAGATTAGGATGGCTCCGAAACAGCTTAAGAACAAAAAGGCACTGGGTGATGATGGAATTACAGCCGAACTCTTGAAGGCGGTTGGATAACCAATACTTCAGGCCCTTCAGAAGCGGTTTGTTACCTTCATACTCGGGGGGAAAACGCCACAGGCATGTGCCGGGGGTGTGGTGAGCTCTTCTTTAAGAGGGGCGACAATACCCTACTGAACCCATCTCACTTCTTAGCCATGTCGACAAGCTGTTTTCAAGAGTAATCACGAATAGTCTCGCGCGCAGGTTTTGCGATTTCCGGCCTCCCAATCAAGCCAGATTCCGTGAAGGCCTTAAAACCGTAGACCACATACATACGTTGCGGCAGGTTATACAAAAGACCACAAAGTACAACCTGCCTCTCTGCTTAGCGTTTGTGGACTACGAGAAAGTCTTCGATTCAATCGAGTCTTTGGCTGTGTTGCAGTCTCTCCAACGGTGCCAAATCGACTGCTGGTACATCGAAGTGTTGCAGTGTTTGAACAAAAACGCCACCATGTCAGTTCGACTTCAGGATCAGACCTTGGAACCCGTCCTTCTGCAGCGAAGTTTGAGATAAGGAGACGTCATATCTCCGAAACTGTTCACCGCTGCACAAGAGGATGTCTTCAAGGTTCTGGACTGGAGAGATCGGCATCAAGGTCAATGGCGAATACATCACTCACCTTCGGTTTGCCGACGATATAGTGGTCATGGCTAAGACCTTGGAGGAACTCAGTACAATGCTCGATAACTTCAGTAGAACTTCTGAAAAAGTGGGTTTTACGATGAACGTGGACAAAAGTAAGGTGATATATAATGCCCATGTTACACCTACTCCTTTCAAGGTCGGAAACTCTACACTCGAAGTTGTGGGCGACTATGACTACCTGGGAAAAACTACGCTGTTGGGTAGGGCCAACTTCGAGAAAGGGGTCAACCGTCGAATCCGACTCGGCTGGGCAGCGTGCGCGGTATCTTCTCGTCCAACTTACCACAGTGTTTCAAGACGAAAGTCTTGTGACCAGTGTGTATTGCCAGTTATAACCTATGGCTCTGAGACGTGGTCGCTCACAATGGGCCTCATCAGAAAGCTTACAGTCACCCAAAAGGCAATGGGCCATACTCAAAAATGTAGAGAACCGCAAGAGAACCAGGGTTGTTGACCAATGCACCTGCCATGTTGTCTCTTCACCAGTCATGGTTGACTGGTAGAGAATGCCTAAGGCATTAAGTCCGCCAATTACTTTTGTGCATAAAGTTTAAATAAATAAATAAATACCGACACAGCTCGAAGAATTGCTAAACTTAAGTGGCAGTGGGCAGGGCACATTGCTCGCAGAACGGATAGCCGATGGGTCAGAAAAGTTCTGGAGTGGCGACCGCAACCCGGAAGACGTTGCGTTAAAAGGCCTCCCACCAGTTGGACCGATAACCTGGTGAAGGTTGTGGAGATCCACTGGATGCGGGACGCACGGGACCGGTCAATGTGGCGATGGTTGGGGGAGGTCTATGCCCAGCAGTGGACGTCTTTAGGCTGATATGATGATGACGGTAGCTAGTTAGCCTACAAAGGCTCAGTGTCTGCTATCCACACTCAATAGCTATTGATTTGACGAAGTTAAATATCTGACATATTTAAGCCTACCCTAAGTGTTCAGAAACCTGACATCAATCCAATATCACTGTCAAATATCGTTTACCATCAGGTGAGATGGGTGGTCAAACGAAAGCTTGTCACTAATAATAAAAATAAATAGAAATTATCGGTCCGTAGCAATTTCGACTATGACTATGACAGCCAAAATGCCGTGTTTTGTGCAGGCTTTGATGAAACCTGGACTTATATAGTATTTGTAAGTTTGTGCTTCATTGGTGTAATTGCTGTAAGGATTTCCAGTGCGAGGGTAAACAAATAAATAAATAAATATTGGCGTCCATACTCTGTGATGTAAAGTAAACTTAACCAGCCCTGGGCCTGCAGTCTCGACATAGATAGCGATGCCGTCGCAAACTAACGATCGCTAAATATTAACGTTAAATGCAAGTCTCGACGGTCGAGTCAGCGAGCAAAATGATCACTGTAGTGCGGTGATTTTATTGTAAAATATTGACCGACAATAAATTCCATGTATTTTGGGGCAAATTAGTGGACAAGAAAACCTCTTTTTTTTTTTGAAAATTTTCAGAAAATGCAATAAAATTAATAAACTACCATTAATTAATTCATAACAAAAAAAATCGGAACAAAAAGAAATCGATACCGCTGACTTAAAATAACCGAAAAACCGATAACATAGCGAAAATATGCGTTAAGTTTGCGATGACATTTGATAGCTTTGGCAGGAGAGACTACCAAAAATCGTTACGATCGGATCGTTAAGACTTAGCGAACGATTTTTGTCGACATCTATGTCGAGAATGTGTTTCTATGTATTCTAAAATAGACTACACTACACGTCGCTGCGTCTTTAATTAACCCACGAAATTGGTTTTTTATTGTAGAGTATTTTACTCGTAGGCTGACATACCTAATCATAATTATTATTTCAGACCTACCGGTGGAAAATCCTTGTTCTCAAAATCAAGATAGCTACTTAAACAATCATATATGCTGACACACTTTCCGGTGACACCATTCCTCATGCATGATGACCCTGCAAATGATTTATTACAAAATTAATTCTGTAAACAATTGATGTGTCTGTAAATAACTAGGAGATGTTGTAAACATTGAAAACCGTCACTGCGTAAAAATGAAGTTGGTTGGCATGGATTAGTAACTTATTTTTCACCTCATTCTAAATCATGAAGGGTTTATCGTCCAACGGTTCGTTTTTCACAAGGATCCCACAAGGCAATAATTAAGAACTATAGTAGTAGGTTTTTATTCGTATTAAACGAACTAGCTTCATATTTTGCTAAACATCCGGAGTCTGTATTTCCTGATAGCTACAACCTGGGAGACTTTAAGTCAAGAGTGAATAGGTTAATTCTAGGCAAGCGTGCTCCATCGTCGACCACATCATCGCTTACCATCAGGTGAGATAGTGGTCAAGCGCAAGCCTATTACGAATAAAAAAAAAACAATTCAAAATTCTACTTTTAAAATAAATTATTTGAGTTTTGAGCCAGCTTTTGACTCGATATCGTCCGATGAAATGCAATTCATGAAGTATACGATGGAATAAGAGTATTCAGAAGAGGCCTGATAAAATAGTCTCTGCTAAATTAAAATTACAATAATGACTAACCTTCGAGTAAATTCAGCGGTTCACTTGTAATACAATAACAACTTATGAACAACACAATTAATCGACGTAAGACCATAGTAAAACAATATCGACACAAGCGTTTCACATAACATTTGTAATTTAACTAAGTATAAGATGTTCTGTGGTACATCGGGCGTTAGAGGACTTGTTTTGAAGTTTTATAAACTAAACTTTGCACTGTTATAGGGTCAAAACCTGATGTTTTTATTTTTACAAAGTTGAGTCATCTTTTTAATTTTTAGATACGTTTTCCTTAAAATATTGCGATACCGGTACAGTCAACCGCTTCAATAAATAGCGGTTTACATAATTATTGGTAGTAACTGCTTTGTTGGTATTTAAGATTATAACAATTATGATTATTTTATGTTTCAGTATCTCCAGATGGCTGTTCGAAAAAAATCTAGTATACAAAGCCAGCGCAATATATTATTCTTGAAGTAAATAATGATTAAAACAACGATGTCTAGGTCGACAGCCATATTTTAATACCATTGAGAGTGACGACCTCAATAGACATATAGATTCTAATACTATCGAAAGTGACAATGCCAACAACAAACTGCGCTGCATCGAAAAGGTATTGTCGATGATGGATCGATTACAATACAACATGATAATTTCGATAAACTAATTAATTCAAAGGAAACCATTTTTTTCGGATCAGAAAGTGAGCAAAAAACTATATTTATAAAAAAATTACTGACATGATGTTTATGAAAAAACACAATTCAGTTAGGGAACACATTCAACATATATCCCTTAGCACTTGCCTAATTATATGCCTTCGGATCTATGAATCTCTCTAACTCACCGTTCTGTGATTTTCTTACAGTAAATGCTAAGATTAATATAACCCTTATCAATGTGTGTTCAAGACCTGTTAAATGCGACTATCTTTGTTTTGCTTTAACTAAGTAAGACCTTTTAGAAGCCTCAGGAATTTCTCCTGTCTTGAAGGTACATTTACAAACATATAAACTCACATACACAAACAATCAGGCCGGAACAGTTATCTGTAGGCCATACAAATATTTGTTCCGTGTGGGAATAGAACCAGCGACACGCAGCGCAGCAGTTGATCGCTCACCCACTGCGCAAACCATGTCGTCGACATGATTGCCCATTTTTATTTTCAGCCTGTTGCTCTCAGAAAACATCGAGTCTCATAAATTTGCATCACGTGTTATTTACACATACATGTAATGTAGAAAACCTACCGAATCCTATCATTCGATGGCAATTGTCCAGGCAAGAACAACCTAAATAAGGGTCAAGCCGATACTATGTAAACAAGCCGATACTATGTAGTTTTGTTTTCAACGTTAGGAATTTCATCGTTAAGATTTTGACAAAATCCACTATTATCCTCTTCGTTCTTGCTGTTGGCTTGTCATGTAAGTATGCAAATCGAAAATACTAAGAATATTCTTCTTCAGAATTGATAAAATATTAAATTGTGCAGACTAGTTACTTGTTATTTTACGTCATGAAATTATATCATCACAATCTTCCTGCCCTGTCCCATGTTACCAGGTGTCGGCGCAACACGCTTTCCTCCTTCACACCATCCTGTCCCCAACCACTTGTAAGCCTAGTCCTAGTCTACCGATCTCTTATTTATAGTAACGAAAATTTCGAGATCCAAAATAAAGAGAGCTGAGACAAGTCCAACAAAAGCCACCTGAATATGCATCAATTTTCGATATATTGACTTGAATTTCAGAATTTACAACTGGGATCTTACCATGACATGTTAAGCCTATCATGGTTCCACTGTAAGAGAGAGATGGGGCCATATAAGAAATATAGCTCTGTCCCTTTTATACAGTCACACTATGAAAGTTTTGACACGTCATGGTAAGGTCCCTGAGCACACATCTTGGTTGCGAGGTCTACACTAAGATTATTTTTGTTTTATTTTTTACAGCGTCACTGTATGGAAATCCATATGGATTAGCAAGCGCCCTTCCTCTACCGGCAGAATTAGCCGTTTCACCCAGTGAAAATGAAGCCATTGATCTTGATTACTTTGAAAGGTTTGGGGATAAAAACCAAAAGGGCCAAACTATTCAACCCGGAAATGTCATTCAACGGAATAATTCGCAAGGTGAAGATTTTTGGGGATCGACAGCTGTTCAGACAAACATCACCATTGATGGAGATGTCGCAACTGCTCTCTAATGGTTAGGCCCAATAACTGTACAATCGAACAACGTTGTGCAAAAGTATAACTCTAATTCTAAAAACTACATGTGAACATGGCTTCGTCAGAATGATATCCACATCAGTTTCAAACCGTCTTAATAGTAATCAAGGGATATCATTGTATATAATGTATACGATAGTAAATGTGTTAAAGAAATAAAACTAATTTTGTGTCAATTAACTTTTTCTTCTAAATTCGTGAACATGAACAACAACTATTACCCTAAGTTCAATTTTTCAAAACACTTTAAAAAACAATTCGCCTTATTTTTGGATCACATTTAGGGTGAGGCCAAACGAACGTAATTTGTGAGTTGTGACTTGCGTAAAATGAGTCGCTGTAAGACGGACGGACGTAATTTCAGTTGCTATTCTAACGTCTGTGCGGGGCGCTGACGCTTGCCTCCCTCCCTTCCCTCACCTCAAGAGCAATTTGGTTGAAATGGTGCCTGAGTCAGCAGACACCTCATTTTACGTCGCTGTGTGGCACAAAAAGGACTTTAGTATGAAACCGAATGCAGCGTAAAATCCGCGCCGCATTTTACGCGACTCACAACTCACAAAATTACGTTCGTTTGGCCTTACCCTTAAACTTAACAGGAGGTTGACCACAAGCTCTTAGACTAAGGTTATTTTGAGTGTGTGTAAGTGACAGATGTATATGACTTGTATAAATCTGTCACTTACGCGATCTCAAAATAACCTTACTCTAAGAGCTTATGGTCACCCCCCTGTAGCTATGTTTCACTAAAAAGAACTTAAGCTGGTAGCACTTTTAAGACTTACGTAAAAGATTTGATAATAATTTTTTTTCTTCTTCTTTTCGATTCGACGATACATTCAATTAAATTGTTTGGGCCCAGTAGGTGGCCAGGCTTATTACAACGTCAGAATCACTGTACATTGCATCCAGGGTACAAATAAATGGATAGCTAGGACACTCCAGCATGTGTCTCTATCTACACTAATAAGCATATACGTTAATAGTGGTTTTAGCTACTAATATATTCGTTTGAGTGTACTAACGCAAACCTTACTAACACGTGCTATAATCCGGTTTTATTTGGCCTTGACAGCCTCCATTCGAGTCTTAAGGATAAAATCACCTTAGCTCTGGCTGGATATTCATTTATTCATAAGGTATAATATATATATAATACTTTTTTTTTATAAGTACCTACAACCTTTAAAAAATGTTTGGTCAATATTTAACCTCAATTGCATATAACTTATTGGTACTAATAATACCTATGTAAATAAAACAAGTATTTGATTTACGGTGCCTTATTTCGTATTTTTCATGAGAAAATCATCTTGAATAAATTAATTACAGAAATTTAACTCATCCGATAGCTCAATAAATATCGAAATTAATAAATATAGGAGCTAAAGAGCACGCCGCTTTACTTTACGAAGAAAAATACATCATCCATAAAGTATTTAATGTTTTCTATGGTAGCCTTTTTTTTGCCTCGATGAATGCTCATACATACTGCACTACCACGGGGAGATAGTGCAGTTAATATGTGGGACTCTAACCCACTAAAACTCCACGGTGTCCTCCTGTGCCGCTTATGGCGGGAACACGGGCACGCGTTAGCACTCACTGCGAACCCGCCGTGGCTGTCCGTCACCGGACCTTCCACGGGGGAGTACCCTCCATCACCAGTGCACCAGAACACATTGTACGCCGTGACCACCCCAGAGATCAAACCAGCACCCTTGGTCCCCCATGATGGGTCAAGGTCAATGGCCCCGCAACCTACCATTTTTCGCAGGGGATAGGCAGAGCGGCTCTCCTTTTCCCCTGCGGCCCCACCGCGTCCGCTATCAGACGGTGGCGACCCCGTCCAGGCCGCGGAAGGTAGGGATAGCGGCGCACCGCAATACCGGCACTCCTCTCCCGCCGCGTCCTCCAACCCTCAGCCGCGACATCGTATGGGACCTGGGACGCTCCACAAGACATCGCGGCCCGCCTCAGTTGCGATGTCGCCTGTTACCAAGCGGCACCGCAACCTACTAGTTGGCCGCTACTTCGTCGGCTAAACCGGCAAAAGACCTGACGAGCGAGCCGCTCGGTTCCTCTTCGCTTCACCGTCAAGAAACGGCTACTGAGCCCTCCCGCCTCGAGAATGCGGGAACCCACCGGGGGTGTTCAATGGTAGCCTACCAATAAATTTAAGATACTTCATAGGCGTGCTAATGCCAAAACTAAAATAAATGGTTAGAAAAGGTATAATATTCGTAAATGAGAACTGTTTTTATAAACAATTGTTAGTTATACTTCAAATGTTATGTGAATAATTCGTGTTGTGCTTATTATTTGCACGATGTGACGTCATCTAATTATAGTGTTTATAAGTTGTTTTTGTGTTAAAAGTGAGCTGTTGAATTTATTAATAAGTGCGTCTTGAAGTGTTTTTTTGGTAGGAAACGTAAAATCTTTGTAAAATATAAAAGAAAAGATCCTGAATGCTGAATGAAAATGAATTATAAACTTAGTATTATTAATACTGACCAAATCCATGTCAATTTCTTAATCTATATATATAAAAATGAATCTCTATTTCCCTTGGTCACGCGTGAACGGTTGGACCGATTTCGCTAATTCATTTTTTGTCGTGTTTGTTACTGTTAGGAGAAGGTTCTTATGACAGAAAAATTAAGAAAAAAGAATTGTAGATAGGTAGGGTAGGTATATAGGTCGGGTAGGTATGTAGGTAGGGTAGGTATGTAGGTAGGGTCGTTATGTAGGTAGGGTAGGTATGTAGGTAGGGTAGGTATGTAGGTAGGGTAGGTATGTAGGTAGGGTAGGTATTGTGGTATTTCTCTATTCTAAACCACATATTTTAGCTATTTCACTGAGTGAGCTGAAGTGTTCTCACCTAATTCACACTTAGGTCTCATAATACTTACTTACTCACACTGTATTCATATTATTCCATGCCAAAACATTTTACATCGCATCGCATCTATTATACGTTTTGTTGGTTTTTGCATTACTATTCTGCGAATCGGTCTAAAACGATTCGTTTTCTTATAAAATATCTAAAATAAAATAAATAATTATCATATTTTTCAATGTTATGACACCTACGTCAGGTTGTCAAGCTGTCAATACTTTTCCTTTTAAATTTTCTGTCATAGAGTTTCTCACTAGCTTAGCCTATGAAGATTACTTTTGATTTATATAATTTAAATTCTTTTTATCAATATGTTAGTTCAAATATTGTATTTTATAACTTAAATTAATTTACACGCTCTCAGAATTCATCGAAGAGGTTTTGGATTGAATATTACTGGCTGTTTTGAATACTGGCAAGTTGCATTTTTGTATGACAACAAGATGTCACGAACTTAAATTCTAATAAAGAAGAAAAAGGACAGGCCGTGGATATAAAAGACGGAAAGGACGAAGGCTTGGGAGTCTTCAATCTGGTCTGAAACCGAAGAGTCGCCTAATCGCTAAATACAAGGTGCTCCAACTTTATTGTGCGTGTTATACTACACTACTGCCTACCTGCCCGACCTGTTCCCTGGTTGGCTGCCCACGAGGAGTTCCTGACAGTTGTGCTGCCTGCCTAACCTACCAGCTACCTACACTGCTACCTCCCTGCCCGACCTGTTCCCTGGTTGGCTGCCCACGAAGAATTCCTGACAGTTGTGCTGCCTGTCTAACCTACCAGCTGCCTACACTACGACCTGCCTGCCCGACCTGTTTCCCGGTTGGCTGCACACGTCGTGCGAAGCCGGACCTTGATTTCATACATAATTTTTAGTTTATAATTGTTTTTTTATTTGTATTAACGTGGCTTATGTGTGGCTCAGCCCACCTGAGCGACCCGTAACGCTACAGTATGTAGGTAGGGTAGGTATGTAGGTAGGGTAGGTATGTAGGTAGGGTCGGTATGTAAGTAGGATAGGGATTGTAGGGTAGGTAAGGTAGGTTAGGTAAGGTAGGGTAGGGTAGGCAGTTGACGGGAGCGAAGCCGCGGGCACAGCTAGCAAGTTCATATAATTTTAGTATATAGATTCAGGTATTGCCACTAGGGCCAATGTTTTCAATAGTCTGATAACTGCCATTTTTATTCCTCAGTTAAAAGTTATCAGACTATTGAAATATCGGGTCTTACACTGATTTAATAACTTTCATTACTCATTGATAGGAACTTATTCTTGTGATCAGAGATAATTGATTTTTGGGCTTCTTGTTGATACAACTTGGAAACATGGGATAATTGAGGCAAATTTGCAGGGGTGCATAATCCATCCAAAGTTCCACAACAGTAGAGCTGAAACTGTATATACTTCAGATCTAGGTAAAGGATGGAACAATCTGGGCAGTTGATTCGTAATTTTATTTTTCCGAATCTCTCGCCTCTCGAGTTTTAGACTCATTTAATCTATTCAAATGTATTTGCTTTTGATATCGTCATTCTTTTTATACTAGTATCATCTAACGTAAAATTTACCGGGCGACTCTGGAATCGCGAAAAAACATGAGCCGCTCCTAACATTTTATAGAGTTGTATGGACACACGTTTCATAATATTGTAAGGGTACGTTTTTTACTATATAAGTATATTATTATTATTTATGTAGTGTTTAAATGCAATTGGAATGGGATCCCCGGACAGTGTGTGAACATAATTATATAATTGTTTGAATAGTTATATTGATGGTGAAAATAAGGACTTTGCTCCGGTAAGTGACTATCTCGCACACTCAGTCCCAGCATATACTGAGCGATGGCGTTTTGCAAGAATGAGACACATATTTTTCCCAACTTTTCTTTAATTTTTCGTTTTCTTCCCGTTTTTTTATGTTAACCAACCAGTTATTGCGTTAAACTAGAGGCATTAAACTCTTTTTATTTCCTTACAGTATAAAATCATCGAATTGTAAGGCGTGTTAAGGTCGTAGCTCGCTTACACGACCCCGCTCCAGCACCGTTCCCGCACAAGACAGCCTTAAATGGAGACGACTGCTCGCTGTCCACGCACCGACAGTTAGCAGGCAACCAGCGTGGACAGCTGCTAGCTGCAAGCGCGAGCAGCACCACCGCAGCACCACCGCAGCTTCGGCTTGGTGGCCAGCTTCACCGGCCAGCCTCAGCCGCGTAGGCGAGCGTTATTAAACCACCTGCTCTTCAGCTAGCGAGCCGTCTCGCCCTTCCGCGCCTACGCGGACTTAAAGTACACTCTAGGGATAGGGCAGACAAGACTACTTGGGGTCGGTTTTGCAGGGATTCCAATATGCCTCGTAAAATTATTACAAATTAAATTCTGCCATCTTCATAGTATGCCAAGTGAATTTTTACCAAATAAGCGTCGCTCTAAACAAACGTTATGCTAAACGAAATTATGCCAGATAAATTTCTGCCAACATAAAAGTATGCCATTTTAAATTCGGGAATTTTAACATTCGGCCAAATAATAAATATATTAATTATTTTTTATGCCTTAAAAATATTCGTTTAAAGAAAGTTATGCCAAGTGTGTTATGCCAAATAAATTTTGGCGCATCAAGATTCTGCCAGGTAGAGGGAACCCATCCTGGATAGAGAGCATCGTGTGGCCATGAATATTGATGCTCAACTCACATCAATCAAGATGTCTTTTTTCTCTACTCTATAATAAATATATCATTATTAAATACTGACTTCAATACCTTATTACCCAGGGCTACAGTGGTGGGCCACAATAATGGGCGTGGCTAAACCACCAAACGTCGAACCTGAATAACGCTATTCAGCCTCTTAACTAGAACTAAATACTTATTTCCTATCCAATGATATAAAATAAAATAAAGCTAAAATACGACAAGAAAGTGTAAATGTAATAACGAAAATACGACAAGAAAGTGTAAATGTAATTACGAAAATACGACAAACAACTAGAATGTCAATACGTGGTGAAAGTTTAGTTCTAAAGGTCATCATAATACCAACTAAAATCAAACTGAATTTACGTAAAGTTCATGAAAACGTACCTACAATTTAAGTAAGAAGTTTCAGCTTTCGATGAAATTACTAAATAATTAATCTTTGTAACATCAGAAACTCATTATATCCCTAAACCAATAGGAAGTATAACTAGAAAGGTTAATGTAAGGTATTGTGTATCGTACAAAACAGAGGATTCAATTAGTACCATCGTTACTTAATTATTTATTACAATAATACCAGCTGCTGTCAAGGTTAGCTAATTAGTGGATACGGATCGATCACTGAAGCAATATTTGACCTATTTATGGGCTTCTGCTAGCGGCTTTATCTGCGTATAACACGGAAATTCAACATCATTTTAGCCGAAAGACGTCCACTGCTAAACAAAGGACTCCCCCAAGTGTCGCCTCATCGACCGGTACTGTGCGTCTCACATCCGGCGTGTTCCCGCAGCGTTCAACATTATCATCGGTCTACCTATTGCGTGGTACGCAGTCGTCTCTCCATAACTTTTATGCCCCATCGACCATCCGTGTTGCGAACATTGAGTCTGTCCATTGCCACTTAATTAGTTACACATCATAAGCCTTTTTAATGTTCCCACTGCTGGAACATAGGCCTCCTCTCCATGAGAGGGAATAGGCCTTAATCCACCAAGCGGGCCTAGTGCGCATTGGTGAATGTCACATGTTCTCGAATTTTTGGTTCTAGGACATGCCGGTTTCCTCACGATGTTTTCCTTCACCGTTTTGAGAGTATTGGTGATGAAATAATTTACACAAAGTAAAGCACCTGCATGGGTTCGAACCCACGACCTACAACTTGTAAGTCACGGTCGTTACCACTGAGCCACTACTGCTACACACATCACAATTATAAGGAATCGTAGGTATTACTATAAAGCTCTGTAGTCTGTAGCTTCTATCAGCCGCATGGACACAAAACACAAAAACCACAACTCACCAGAGATTGTTGACCTTAAAGAACAATAAAGAATAATTATTACTATGTCATTTTTCTTTTCTTACATCTAGATTCAAAGCAACATAATGAGACTGTCTCCTCATGTTTGTTTTCTTTTTGAGTCGTCTAGTAGATGCCTTTGTCCGTCTGACATACATATTTGAGTGAGCTAAGCGTGTAATGAGCTAGCTTTCAACGCCAACTTGTGTAAACAACATTGTTTCACTAGAGGTGTCTTTGCAATGGGCGACTTTTGCTTAAGACAGAAAAAAAATTGGCTTAATGTACTAAACGGATGTCGAAGAAATACAATTGATTTGATGCCTGTTGAAAAGAAAAGATGCGCCTATTTATGGGGGTAGGTTGCAATGGTGAAGATTCCGCTTATTCAAATGGCAATAGCCCTTTATGTAATTTTGAATATACAAAACAATAGTAAAAAAACAGACAGACGCCTTATTAAGGTGCCGCGATAGTAGAGGGGTACCAAGTAATCTACTATTTGTTTTTTTTTATAAATTTCGTCTTGATAAACGCTGGCTGGAAAAGCGCCCGTCGAATACAGAACCACTAAAAACAGAAGAGCATGATACTCGAATACAATAATGCATTTTGCTATGATCTGTGAACAACATTAGCAGTGGGTCACGAATTCACGACAAGTTTGAGAGTATGTGTAAAACGTAGTAACAGGCAATAAACCTTACATTGTTATCGACTTTTAAGGATATTGGCTTCGCTACAAAAGTAGGCTTCTAATTAATTCGAGAATTTTCGTACAGGTATTGCAAATAATATCTTCTTTATTCAAACTTAAAGTACTGAAGAAAATGCATCCTGTTAACTTTTTGAGAATTCTTTTATGAAAAAACAGAGTTATTCAAGCTCGCGTAAGTATCTTTTATCCCATTAGTTTGTGGCTTAGAACTTTACAGTTCTTAAATAAGCATAAGCAGCCTATAATACTCCCACTGCTGGGACACAGGCCTACACTCTATGAGAGGGAATGGGACATAATCTACCACGTGGGCCCGGTGCGGGTAGATGTCATATTTCTTCGAAATTTTAGTTCTGCAACATTTTCTAAATAACAGGTCAGATACCCATGTCTGACTGTCAGACTATCAGACTCCATAATTCTTATCAAACAATTCAGCGGTCAGCATATAGCTATTACCTGACCAGGCAATGAATTATTGAATGTAAAGGGTATTCCTATTCACTTGTCCTATTTGGTAATTGACTGGTGGACCGAGCTTTAGATTTTTTTTAATTCACCATAAGGATCATCCTGCCCTTATCCTAGTTGATTTGGTATCTGCACTGCATGTTTTTGTCACACACCTCTATTCTTTATCATCTCAATCTTCTTCTTATAATATTCGATAATAGCGTGTTCAATGCTTAGCTCATATATAATACTTCGAATAGAATTTAGTCACGACGACATCTCTATCTCATCAATAGTCACCTCCTTTCTAGCGCAATCTTTCACACAATTTGCCCAATGATTCCAATGATTTCCATAAAATGAATATGCATTAATGTTTGATTTAAAGCAATTTTGGAAACAAACATTTGTAGCCAAAGTACACATCATGACGATTCCAATAAGTCCAAAAACGAATACACCAGCATACATTGTTTTATTACGGAGTTCCAGTGCCTACCTTCTAGTTTCATCATCAGATCAGTTCATTCATGTAGTATCGTATCATTTATGTAGGTATGTATTTGTTTCATCATAGTTGGTTAACTATTCAAGATATTATCTTATACCCGTGACATACTTAACATTAAGGAGTTACAGTGGCTATCTGTAGTCTTCTTCATCAGTTTCACTTCACCAAATGATACTTTCTGAGTTCAAATGATTGCATTATTGATGCAAATATCAAAATCGCTGCATGTATGCCTATAATATTTGAGGAGTTCCCTCGATTTCTCCTAGATCCCATCATCAGATCCTGACCTGGTGATGATGGGAACATTTGGAAAGCATAACATATAAAAAAAAAAAAAATGAAATCGGTCCTGGCGTCTTTGAGTAATCGGGTAACATGCATAAAAAAATTTCCGACGAATTGAGAACCTCCTCCTTTTTTGAAGTCGGTTAAAAACAGACATCAAATAAAAACACATAAACAATCCTCAACATTTCGTTTTTAAACATTTTCACACATGTATGATCCGATGTATTAATTCAAACAATGCAAAAGAAGTGTGTACCTTAGGATCGTCGGCGTTCTACTGTTTCGGCCGATATACCCATGAGAAAAAAAGTAGAATCAAATAATAAAAAACACGTGTGCAGTCGGAGGATACATATTCGCAAGCTGGCTGGCCAAAACCAGATGTATCCTCCGACTGCACAGCATGATTTTCTTTTTGTTAACGTCTTTTTAGTTCGCTTCTGAAGCAGTCGGGTTTTTGATTTTTTGAATTATTTTTTGTATTTATAACTTTTAATTAACATTTTTTTTTCGAATTCGGTACATTTAAACGTATGGGTTATATATATTTGAAATCATCTGTAAAAACACTTTATTTTGACACCCCTCACGATGGGTATCGAGGGAATAAACAATTGGGCCCCCACAATATGGCGCCTAAAATCCGCCAGTTTTTTTTTCCTAATTTAATGTAGCCAGTGACACTCGCAAAGTTAAGACGTTTGACGTAAGAATCGTCAAAATTGGCCAACGCGTTTAGTCTCAGATAAATACATTACCCTCCTTCGGCAGTCGGGTAAAAATGCTTAAGTTTATACTTAGGTGCCTTTTTGTTCTATATCTCATAGAAATTTTACCTTTATCCTCTACTTTTACTGCCGTACGCAAATATCGGTTACATACTAGTACAACTGTTTTATTACGGTTCGTTAACCATTATTTGCTTTGTTTTATTTGCTACTACCAGCACCTTTTTCGAATGTTTTTATGTGATATCCATTTGAAGGTCGGGTATCCGGCTATTTGATGTTTGTTTGTGGTTCTTATGTTTGTTTATATGGATGCAGTCAGCAGTGTACTTAAATCCATCTCTTTGAATATAATAAAAACAAATGCGTGTACCGGTATGAACTCAAGGCGATAGTGTTAATTTTCTGGTTCATAAAGTTTTGCGTATCTACAGACCTTAGGAAGTACAACAAAAAAGCAAAAGATTTTCCCGTACCGGGAATCGAACCCGAGCCTCCTGGGTGAAAGCCAGGTATCCTAGCCACTAGACCATACGGGATATGATCTGTGACGCGAAATAGCTCTTCATACACTAACGTGACCAATAAATATCGCGAAAGTGATAAAAATTTATTACATGCACATAAATTACTATTAATTGATAATTGCTTAGAATGGTATTTGATAAACGAGTTAATCGATAAGTTTTATTTCTGCACCACATGTATATTAAACGATCCGTTAGGTAGATATAAAAGGTCAAATTAAATTATTAAAGCAGTTAGTTACGGACTTCATTAATTTCTTAGTCGATCACCAATCGCAGACATCACTCGTTGTTTAAAACGCCATCGCTAACATGCCTAAGGGTGTTCGTAGATATTTAAATACTAGCTGTTCCCCGCGGCTTCTCTCGCAGTGAAGCAATTTTTTTTTTTTTTTTTATAAAATGTTTCCTTTGTTACTTCTAATACCTCCAAGAATATATGTACAAAAGTTTCATGATGATTGGTTCAGTAGTTCGTATCAAACAAACTTACATTCACATTTATAATATTAGTAATAGATACTTACGAAAATGATCGGTACTTTCAGTTATAATGTCTATATATTATTATAAGATTATTAGTTGTAAATCATTGTATCAATAGTCGTGTCAGCCAATGGCTTAATAGCCACGAGCCTCGACGAACATCGATGTTCTGAGTCCTTTTGAAAAGTTCACCACTTCAAGCAAAACAATCACTATGAAAACGAAAAAAAACCGAGTGTGTGAAAATACTTAAAATCGTCTATAAGCTGATTTTTTTAGGCTCCAATTGAGATCTATTGATAGTTCCAAAATTAAATCAAAGTCCGTTCGTATTGAATAGTTATCTTTTCCCAGAAAATCGTAGCAAATTTCTCAGAAAAGGCTACGGCTTTCGAGTGAAGTCCTAATTAATGTCGGTAGTCATTATTTATTCATTCAACAGTAGCCTAGGTTTACTCTTGTGTCTATTGTTAGATAAATACAGATATCTAGATTATTGAAAGGTCGTTAAGCCTCTATTAATACATGACTGCTATTGGTATTCTGGAAAAGCTCAAGAATAGAGTACAGATGAAAAAGTATTCTCATGTTTCAATATATCTAGGTAAGGTAATCTCTTTCACACGGGTTGTCGGATGACATAGCATGCATTTTAACCTCGCGTACAAAATAGTTCGTGCCGTCGACTAGGGGAACCTTAAGCTCCAGTAAGTAACCAACCTGGTGTCTGGTGAATTATTACATACATGGTTTTATTAGGAGCCTGTGGTGTCCCACTGCGGGGAAAGGTATCCCTGCTATTTTGCCACTCCTCTCTATTTAAAATTGCTAATGCAAATATTTATAAATGTTGCCCAGTATTAACCATATTCATTTAAATCGTAATTAGAACAGCCAATTCCGTTGTGACAGAGATACGGAGCTTTATAGGGCAAAATAGCACTGTCCCTTTTTAACCCCCACGGAAAAAGAGGGGCGTTATAAGGTTGACGTGTGCACCTGTCTATTTGTGTATTTGTATATCTGTCTGTAGCATCATGGCTCCTAAATGGATGATCCTATTTTGATTTCATTTTTTAAGAATGGCCGTTCAAACGTTATGAGCATTTTACTGTTTGAATCGGGCTGTTTCGCAAGATGTCATCTCATAATTACGTGTTCAATAGATTGTCGATCGAAGCGTGTCTACTACTAGATCAATTTTGTAGCATGAAATAAAAATGTGTCGGAGGTTTTTTAAATTTTACTTGTTCACAAAGGTTTTATGATGGCAATGACACGTCATAGGAAAAATAAAAACAGTTTACTGAAGTTGAGAAGATACAAACTGTTCTACCTTTTTGGATGATGAATAAGAACATACGTCTTATAATCTAGCGTCATCTGAGACCGATACGTTATTTTTTATATTCTATAGGCTCGCGTTAGACCACTATCTCACCTGATGGTAAGCGATGATGTGGTCGACGGTGGACCACGCTTGCCTATAAGTAACCTATACATCATTCTCATTACACGAATGCATCAGACAGTCTAGCGTCATGACAATACAATGCAACTACAAAGCTTGTTCTAGACACCCCTCGTATCGGATCTTATCAATAGACGCCAACGGTTGCTTTGTGATAGTAGCTACCTACGTAGGTACTTAGGTAGGTTGAAGCGGGGTTGTGCTATGCAGGTAGTATTATGAAGCTGCTTTGTGTTTGTGGCTGTGCATTCGAAGATATGAATTTATTGACGGTTTGTGGGTTGTTGTGTTGGAGTTCATTATCATCATCATTTAAGCCCAACAGTGTTTATGTGCAGATGTTTGACTAAGGCACTGCCAGAGCCTCGCTAAGCTTCTGTGCTTTTCACATAGAGCGGATTACAGCTGCCTTCACCAGATCATTGGTCTACCTTGTGGGAGGCAGTGTTTATTTTACTTGTAGCGGATTTCAAGACATGAAACCCTTATTTTAGAAAAGTGATCACAAACTGTTAACGTACAAATCTTAATACACTATAATTAAGAAATCTGTCAACTTCAAATAGATATTCATGTTCGACCGTCGTTGTAGATTAATAATCTGGGTGCATCGTCCTCACATTTATGATTTTATTAATGTATACACTTATGTAAATATTTCAAAAATGATATTTAAAAAAAAATAGAGTAAGTATAGAGTTCCTTGTGCGTTCTTCTCCACAACAAGCTACTTTTCCGAATGCACGGTAGATTCATTTTCTTTTTACTAGTAAATATAAATTTTTAATTATTTGACGTTCAAAAGTGCCACTTTTTGGCCTAGTTTGAATAAATATATTTGACTTTGACTTTTAATAATAATTTATCTTCTTTAAATTATTTCCGGTTGTTCTGGTCTGGCTAACGTAGACTACTTGCATAGCTTAGCATTGCTGCCTTGTAGCCACGATTAACCATAAGCAACTTGCTCTTAAATACAATCTTGTGGAATCGGAAGTGCCTTACTATAAGTATGTGCTCGACCCAGTTCTCGAAAATGGCAATGTCCCGTTGTACTGGGATCGGTCTATCAACACTGACAGGACTATTGTTGCCAATAAGCCAGACTTAGTGGTGATAGAGCGACTAGAGCGCCGCGCAATGATTGTTGATATAGCGATCCCCCATGATGAGAACAAGTAAGTATCTTGACTGCCTCGCGAGGTTGTCGACTTGTGGGATGTGAATACAGCAATCATTGTGCCGATAGTCGTGACGGCCAATGACATAATAGCCAAGAGCCTCGACGAATATCTGAGGAGGCTCTCGTTGGGCACCTGGATCAAGGGCTTGATCCAGAAAGCGGTACTCCTGGACACGGCGCGTATAGTTGGAGGTTCCTCTCTCAAGAGCTCTGACCACCGGTAGCTTGGACCCTTTTCCCGATACCAGTGGGCTACTATTTTTGTATTTTAAATGTTTTTTGATTTTATTTTTTTATAGAATAATATTTAAAAATGTAAAAATATGTAAATATAATGAATAAATGGAATAATAATTTATCTAAAAATTTCGTCCGGCAAATGTAGTTAATTTTTGTTAATTTTAAGGGTTCCGTACTAAAATGGTAAAATTATGGTGCGATACAGTATATCCGTTTGTCACAGCTGGATATCTCAAGAACTACTAATGCTATCTAAAATTTGGAACAGTTTTAGATGAGGTTTACCCAACTATTTTATAAGTTCTTTTTGCAGCTAGGATGAAGGGGGTCTTAAAAATCAGAAGTGAGGCTACTAGGGCATGTGGGGTATCATAATCATAATATGAAATCATAATCATTTTTTTTTTTTTGTACAAAACAACAATGCAGCCTAAAAAAATTGCTCATTGTCAATTTTTTTAGGCTGCATTGTTTTCGACATTTGAAGAACAATATAAAAAAACCGTTCCCCTCCTCCCCATCTCCGAAGTTTTTTTAAAGTAATGAAACAAACCATTTAAAAGAAAAACAAAAAAAGCAGTAACTTTGTCTTCTTTAGAATCAAACCTTTTATATGCTATAGGCATTTGTTAGATACATTGACACGCACCATTTCTGTCAAGTTTCCTTACTCAAAGCTCAAAATTTACAAAATTATTTCTGTCTTTTAAAACAAATGACAAAGACTGGCCTTAATTATTTTTTTAATATATTCGTGGACAGAATATTACTCAAAAAAAAACGGATGTTTTTGTTTTATAGTCTGTAATTAAAGCAGATTTGTTAGCTCAGACATTGTGTTTGATTAAAAAGGTCCAAGAGTACATATTTATGCTATATGGGCGGTTACGCACTACACCTCTGTGTCCGTGATCCGTGTCCAAAATGTTCTGAATTATGACAGATTATGACGGATAGAGTTCGGATGCAGTGCGTAAGCTTCCATACAAGAAGTACTACGGCTACTTCGGAACCGAAATTTTACGGACACGGAACGAATGTAATGCGTAACCGCTCTAACACTGGAGATAATTATGTTGTGTACTGTTGTGTTAAATACCGAACCCTAAAATGGTATTGCGTACTTAAGTTTGTACTTATGTGTATACTAACAGGATTGAAGGTATAAATAAAACTACTGATTGTATACTGAACTAGGTATAGTAAGTATAATTTGCTCAAGCTCACAAGACCCTATACCAAATTGGCAAACAATCTCCCTTGCGACTTCTATTTCGACGCCAACGCCATCTAGTTGCGTCATTGTAAAACTAAAAAATAAACAATGTTTTTGTTGACCTGAAGAGCGACTGTTGATCTTTAACAGTATGCTTATGCTGAATCGCCTTGAATAACAGCTGTTGGCTGTACCAGCCAGAGGCTTAAGACAAAGTGAAATTCTATCAGTGATGGCGATAACCTTTGAGGCCAACATATCAATACAACAAGTGCAGATTCAATCCAGACCAATAACATCTGGTAAATTAAGTAAATTTAACAGCACTTTAATTAGTAAGTTAAGTGATCAAGACCTCACAGTGAATGATGGTAATATTTTATATAAAAAAGTTTTCTCAGTAGTTCAAACAGAGTTCAATAAAACTTTTAAGAAGAAAACTAAAACTATAAGCCCTAAGTTTTTATTCAGTGACTGGGCGACTAAAGGACTCAGGAAAAGTAGAGAAAGACTTTACGAGCTGTATGGCCTTAAGCCTTATATTAACACTGAAACTTTTAATAAGTATGTTGCTACATATTCAAGAATTTTTAGAAATACGTGTAAGGTGGCTAAGGCTTTATACTGTAGAGGCTTTCCACATAGGACAAGCAACCTGTTCGGCCGCTGACACCTAATACTGGCGACTTATAAGTTTGGAAGGAAATCGAATACAGAATATTTGGAATATATCGAACGCGTGTAGTTTTTGTTTAGCTGGGACTTCTGTAAAAGCCGCCCGAGGGCAGGCACGTTGTTGATTCAATACAAGTTAAAAGTAATTTCTGCTTATCATTTGAGCTCCCTGAGTTTCCCCTTTCACATATTGGTGGAGGCGCCGGGTATCGCACGTGAACGTGTTGCAAAAATTTCAATAAAGTAATGAAAATCCGGGTAAATAAATAAAAGTCTAAGAAAAATACGAAAAAACATATTTTCGCGTGTGCACGGCGAGAACAGTGCGCGAAGCCCTATCAACGAGTGTACGTCGCGTCGTTACGAGGAATGAAAGTCCTGTCGGCGAGAACCCCAGCCGACGAGCAAACGCAGAGAAAATAAAGATAAGTGGTCTATTTTAATTAAAAATGGCACAGCCAATTTTTACGGGGACCGGAACAAAGTCCAATTTCGAGGATTTCCTCTTGCAGTTCAAGGTTATCGCCGCTATAAATAAATGGCAAGAACCGGACTTAGGGCTCATTTTGGGAGAGTACCTGGACGGCCCGGCACTCGCTTATTTTAAATTCATCTATAAGGACGGTCTTTCATTCAAAGAAATTTGCGATGGCCTCAAAAAGGAATTTTCGGTGGGGATAGATTTTGTCGAAAAATTTTACAACGCACGACAAGACAGACAAGAGGAAGTAGATGCCTTTTTCTTTAGACTGTCGGAGTATGCTCAGCAAGCAGGCATAACCGATGAAAAAAATTTCATTAAAATGTTTTTAAAAGGAGTAAATAACTACTACAAATATAAATTAGGTACGAAACTATACAGCTCCAGGACAGAGCTGCATGACACACTAGTACAAATGAAAGAGATATTTGGTGGTGTGCAGAGTGAACGGATGAATTTGCCGGTGCAGCCTCCGCGCGTGCGTTTCGAAACGCCGTCTTCTAACAACCAAAGGTCCCCTATCTCTAGGAGACCAGCAAGCCCTGGTCCAACCACGTCCAGCGCGACTCCGCATCGGGAAGGCGATGGCGAATCCTTTCACACGCCTAGATATAGAAACCCACTACCAACCGATCACCCAAAACGAAACAGGACACAGTCAATAAAGATGGATGAGGAGTTGCGGGCTGTGTCCATGAAAGAGCAATTCCCGATTGAAAACAATAAACACGGTGATCAAACTCCATTTATTAAAATTAGTATAGGTAACCGATCGTATGACGCATTAGTTGATACAGGTGCTTCCATCTCTTGCATCGCCGAAGAATTAGTTGTGCTGCTAGGTTTGAAGCAAACCAGTCATGACGCGACACATTTTGTGAAATCCATTTCGGGTTCTTTTCTAACGATTATGGGCAAAACAAGTATCAACTTCATCGTGGATTCGTGTGTTTTAACGAATGACTTTTTTGTGATGAAAGGCATTAACCAAAGTCTAATATTAGGCCAAGACTTTTTATATAAAAACGGGGCCATCATTGACTATAATAAAAAATGTGTATTTTTTAAAGGAAAATTTTCTGCTAAGTTTTATAAATACTCTGAACAAAACGTTACGTCATTTTCACAACCTCTAGTTTGTTGGAGCTGTCATGACAAAACAAAAAACAATAATAACGTCGTAAACGGCCAAGAATCTTTAGAAGAAAAAAGTGTACATACCGTATCTAAGAATGACTATGTATATTTTTCGAGATTAGCGAATAGTATTGATGAGAACTTTATATCAACTGTACCTAAAGAATGTAATGTAAAAAGGGAACTTGATATAAACCCGAACTTGAGTCTGGGCGAAATAGAGTCACTTACGAAACTTCTTTCATCTTATGGAGAGAATTTCGCATTTTCAACATCAGAGCTAGGCAGCTGTAGTGTAGAAGAAATCACTATTAGAACTGTAGATGAAATACCAGTCCATCATCCACCCTATAGAGTATCTCCAAAACAACTTGACATAATAAACACGCAAATAGATGAGATGCTAAGGAATGGTGTCATCCGGGAGTCAAGGAGTGCATACGCCTCACCCGTGGTGGTGTTGACTTAAATTCAGGCTACTGGCAGCATCGTTTATGCGAGAAAGATAAACATAAAACAGCATTCATTACTGCGTCGGGGTTGTATGAATTCAATGTTTTACCTTTTGGGCTCAAAACGAGTCAAGCTGTTTTCCAAAGGATAATGGACAAGGTACTAGCTGGCATTAAATATAAAAAGGCTATTTGTTATGTAGATAATATCCTAGTTTGGGGTAATAGTTTCCCAGAGTTTTTAGAATCGTTAGAAGAAGTCATGAGTAGATTGAAGGAAGCAAACCTTACGCTGAAACCGAGTAAGTGCAGTTTTGGTTATAACAAAATTTCAGTTTTGGGACATGAAATCTGATAATAAGAAATTACAGTCATTAAAGACACTAAAGACCCCAACCAGTGCAAAACAGGTTAAATCTGTGTTAGGTTTGTTTTCCTACTATAGAAAATTTATTAGTAACTTTGCTGAAATAGTTCTGCCTTTAACAAAATTGTTGAAAAAAAACATCAAGTTTATTTGAGGAAGGAATGAAGAAGAAGCCTTCCAGAAGATAATAAAAATTATGGAATCACCCCCGATCTTGCATTTTTATTCTAGTAGTAAGTTATTAACCACTAGGTTACATGTGGACGCGAGTGGAGAGGCTCTTGGCTGCTGTCTCAAGCAAGGTAGTGATGTGATGTTCCCTATAGCATATGCATCCAGGAAGCTGAGTGAGGGAGAGAAGAAATATTCCACAACAGAGAAGGAGTGTCTTGCTTTAGTCTGGGCGTTGAATTATTTCAAACATTTCCTGTGGGGTTTAAAGTTCCAGGTTGTCACTGATCACAAGGCGTTGTGCTGGCTGAGAGGTAGAAAGGACATGAATGGAAGATTGGCTAGGTGGTCGCTGTGCATCCAGGCGTATGACTTCGACATTGTTCATTGTGCAGGAAGAGACAACGTCATAGCAGATTTCTTGAGTAGGAATCCTTTAGGTCAAGTAGATGAGGACCAGAAAAAGTCTGAAGAGGGCTCCGACGATGGCATGCAGCTGTATAGGATAGAGATAGTTAGAGTTAAAGATGAGCAGATTGGAGATGAGTATTGTAGGTATTGGTTGGATAGGATAGCAGTGAGTGGGTGTAATGTGGTGAAAGGGTTTAGTGTGGTAGACGGCATTTTGTGTAAGAAGATCAGAATTTTAAATGATGATAGAATGGTGGTGGTCATTCCTAAAAGCTTATTGCAGGAGGTGTTGAGGGAACTTCATGATGATCCATGGTCAGGTGGTCATTTAGGTCTGGTGAAAACTTTGGCTAAGTTCAGAGCGAGGTACTTTATTAAGGATGCTGAGAAAGTAATAGATAAATATGTAAGAAGCTGTATGCTGTGCCAGGAGCGGAAGAAGGATAACCAGGTGGCACAATTGCAACCTGTTGTGGTGAATCATTTGATGGAGAAGATTGGGATAGATGTTTTAGGTCCATTCAGAAAGTCGCTGAGAGGTAATTGGTATATTATTGTGAGTTTAGAGTATGCATCGAAGTATGCAGTGTGCAGAGCAGTGCCTAAGGTGACCGCGCAGAGGATCAGTGAGTTCTTGATAGAGGAGATTTTCTGTCGTTTTGGAGGAGTTAAGGAAATAGTATCGGATAGGGGGTCAGTTTTCACGTCTCACTTGGTGAAGGAAACGGTAAGGTATTTCGGAGCCAAGTCACGCTTCACCACTGCGTTCCACCCAGCAACAAATGGGTTAGTCGAACGATTTAATCGAACAATGTGTCAGATGTTGTCCATGTACGTCTCCACCGATCAGCGAAATTGGTGTAGTTATGTCCCACTGGTATGTTTCGCTTATAATTCAAGCAAACAGACCAGCACTAGAATTTCACCCCATATGTTGCTGTACGCTAGGGAACCATTATTTCAGACAGACATGATAGTAAATAACGGAAATAATAACATGATTGATTAAGTGAGACGTCATGAACTAGGAAATAATCTGACACGATGTGCCATAGCCAATATAAAAAGGGCACAGGTTAAACAGAAAATGCGATATGATAGAAAAGCTAAGTTCAGAAGGTTTACGCCGAATCAGTTGGTAATGCTCTACACGCCCAGACGGACCATAAATAGGAGTTTGAAACTATGTAGGTTATATAAAGGCCCCTACCAAATAGTTAGGCGATTATCTGATGTTAATTATGTAATTAGAAAGTTAAATAATAGGAGATTTAGGGATATTGTACATATAAATAGGCTAAAACCGTTTAATGTTAGAGTAGGCTAGTTAAAGGTAATGTAGATACTGGTAGGCAAGGTTATGTAACGTCAATGTCTAAGTAGGTATGTTAAAAAAAAATATATAGGATAGACAGTTTTCAGATTTGACATGTCATAGTTAGTAGGGATGGGCAAGCAGAAAATATATTTATCGATGATTTTTGCTGCAATTAGTATCGATGTGATTAAAACAAATTATTTTCCAATTCCATGAGCTGATGTAAGCTGCCGGGGGAAGAAAAGGCTGGCAATGCTGACTACGCATCGAAGCAATATTTGTTTTTTTTATTCAGCTAGGCTGAGCTTAATCCAGTGCATTGATGATATAAGCATTTCAAGAGTGGGAGAGGTATTGGTCATAACTGAAACCGACTTTGCATACGGGGCATAGCCTTCGCAAGGGATGTTGATTTGGCATCATCGGTCCAGTCGATGACTGTTTATGGCATTGGTCCAGTTGATAACTTATTGATAATATTAAATACGTTGAGTGTGATAAGCTCTGGATAAAGTTCAATGATAGGTTTCGAAGATTCGATGCGATCCAGCCTTTCCTTCTCTGGCCTGATAAATGCTTGAGGATGAAATATTGTATCACGTTTGAATTTCACATAATTAAACCCCATCCGGGTGGATGTGAGTTATCACATCATTTCTGTTAGGTATAAGAGGCCGCCTTGTTACTTTTTCGGAGGTTTTGTGCAAGGAGGTTCAAGCATGACGGCGTTGACTTGTTAATGCATGTGCACTTATTAGCTGAAGTTAGAGTAAATATCGGAGAATCCGGTAATTCGTTTGCCATGACTTGAACCTTCCCCTTGTAAGGGAAGGACCTCAGATTAATTCCTCCGTTAGGTAAAGGTGTTAGGTAAGAGTGATTTTCCTTCCAAAGTTGAGAATAGCTGCGCTTCACATGATTCTGCGCATCTATTCGTAGGGGCGTAGCTCATGTAGAGGCTTTCCACATAGGACAAGCAACCTGTTCGGCCGCTGACACCTAATACTGGCGACTTATAAGTTTGGAAGGAAATCGAATACAGAATATTTGGAATATATCGAACGCGTGTAGTTTTTGTTTAGCTGGGACTTCTGTAAAAGCCGCCCGAGGGCAGGCACGTTGTTGATTCAATACAAGTTAAAAGTAATTTCTGCTTATCATTTGAGCTCCCTGAGTTTCCCCTTTCACAATACATTGGCAATAAGGTTAAAACCGCAGAAAATAAAATCAAGACAGTTTGGAAAATTATAAACAATGAAACGAATAGGAACAAAAGAAATAATACTGATTACACGCTTGAAACTACACATGGACTTATTAGAGATAACAAAAAAGTTGCTCAAGAATTTGTAAATTTCTTTACCAGTATCCCAATTAAAACTACTGAAACCTTAAATTCTTCGCCCTCGCTTGCTTCTGGTTTATTAAACGCTAACGTTTCAGCCTGCCCGACTGAATTTAACTTTTCACATATAAACCCAATATCAGTAATAAAAGCTTTTAAGCAAATCAAGATCAAACTGACCGAAGATCTATGGGGGGATGTCCATCAAAGTTTGTACCTCCATTATTCAGACTATAGCGCCGTACTTAGCTTTAATTTTTAATTTGTGTGTAGACCAAGGAGTCTTCCCGGATCTAATGAAACATAGTAAGGTTATACCACTTTTTAAATCCGGGGACAGTAAAGACACGAATAATTATAGACCAGTATCGGTGCTGCCGGTTTTCAGCAAGATATTAGAAAAGATAATGCTAAATCAAATGCTCTTTCATTTTAATACGAATAACATCCTACACGATAAACAGTATGGTTTTACCAAAGGACGTTGTACGACCGACGCTGGTGTCACCTTATTAAAACACATCTTTGATGCGTGGGAAGAGGCACAAGATGCTATAGGTGTTTTCTGCGACCTGTCGAAAGCGTTTGATTGCGTTAATCATGTAACATTACTTATGAAACTTGAGCATTACGGGCTAGGCCAATCAGCGTTGAGTTTAGTAAAATCTTATTTAAATGATAGACAGCAATTAGTTCAAATAAACGGTGTTAATTCGTCCGGGTTAACCGTGGAAATGGGGGTACCCCAGGGTTCAATTTTGGGTCCTTTCTTATTCCTAGTCTACATTAACGATTTACCCCATCTATTGAATAACAATTTAAACATGGTGTTATTTGCTGATGACACTTCTTTGATTTTTAAGATAAATAGACGTACGAGTAACGTTGACGACGTAAATGACGTCTTGCGACAGGTTCACAATTGGTTCACGGCTAATAATTTAGTTTTAAATGCTAAAAAGACTAAGTGCGTAAAATTTGCCTTGCCGAATGTCAAAAGTACTGATTGTGACATTATCTTGGGTAGGGAGAAGCTAGAATTTGTCGATTTGAATGGGGTCCTCATTTAATATCACTTGCAGGGCGGCTAAGTTCGGCAGCTTATGCTGTTAGAAAAATTCGTCAGTTTACTGATGTAGATACCGCGAGGCTAGTCTATTTTAGTTACTTTCATAGTTTAATGTCTTACGGTATCTTACTATGGGGAAGGGCTGCAGACATTGAGTCAATTTTTATTCTGCAAAAACGAGCCATCAGAGCGATATACAATCTTCGCCGGTGCGATTCTCTAAGGGAACTGTTTAAGGACATTAACATCATGACGGTACCTTGTCAATATATTTATGAAAACATCATGTACGTTAGAAAAAATTTACATCTTTTCAGTAAAACCGGCGACAGGCATAATTATGTTACTAGAAATAGGGACCAATTAATCCATCCAGGTTTCAGGCTGGCTAAAGTAGCATCATCTTTTATGGGGTACTGTATAAAATGTTACAATAAAATACCTCCCCACATTCTAGAACTGAATGATACGAAATTTAAAACTTGTATAAAAAGCACACTATGCAGGCAAGCATATCATAAGTTGGGGGTTTACATCGCTGATAAAAATGCTTGGCTAAATGCTGGTCCCGCTCCGCAGCCATTAGGGCGCAAGAACAATTAGTAATGGGCAGAAAAGTTTTGAAGTATTGTTGGAGCTACTGAAGACTGTATGAATATATTTTTATTGTATAAACTCAATTTCTTTTAGTATTATATAACTGCACAGCACATGTGTGAGTACTATGTTCCGACTGTAAATCTACCTATGTGTCGTTGGTTGACTTCTGTGTGCCCTGGCATTTGAGTGTGTCATGCTCTCTCTAATTTCTCTCTGGTGGTGGCACATGTGTTGGATCATTCGGTTCCCTCCATAATGGTTGAGCTGAGTGGTGCCGATCCATGCGTCATGTTCGTGAACGGGCGCCATCAGTTGGGATTGGTCATAACTTAGCTGCCTCGGCCTGTTATTGCATTTTTATGTTGAAATTGTTTGTTACTCTAGACGCTTTTACGTGACGTCTTTTTGCATCGTTCTCACATATATGTATTTATTTTTTACAAGAATGATGTAACCAAAAACTTGTAATTGAAACTGATGGAAAAGAGTGTCCGTGGAGTTTCTTGCAAATTCTTCTCCATTGAGATCTACTGACGTTTGCGAATTTGCAACTAGAGTCATATTTTTTTGTTGTTTGACAATTCAAAAGTACCTTTAAGGTTTATTTGAAATAAACTATTTTGATTTGATTTGATAGTTGAAAAATGTGAGTGATTGATCACGTATTATTTCCATAGGACTGGGCATTCCCATACATATTTAACTTCTTTCTATTCGCTAGTACGACACATTCGTTGATAGAGTGTCACTTGCCTCAGCAGGGCCAGTGTTGACCAATGGTTGTTATTTTTTTCTATTTCGTCCAACCCAGATCGAATTTCAAATATCATGAAGTTATTTTTTTTTTTTGGTAAAAAAGACAATGAAAATATAAAAAAAAAATGCAGGAATGGTCGTAAGAAGGCTTCCCTTTAGGTGGAGCGATGGCCTGGGCATCAGGGCTGTGCGAATCCGTTGGATGCGTGACACACAGGACTGATCGAGGTGGCGACACTTGGGGGAGGCCTATATCCAACAGTGGACATCCTTCGACTGGAATGATGATGATGATGATAGTCTACAGCTTTAGTGTAGGGCGGACATACACATACATAAACTCTCATCTTTAACAGAAACAGTCTCGTCAGAAACTAAAGAACGCAATCTGCTAAGATCGACGACATACGCCTTTTATATTAATGATAAGCTCGCGTTTGAGAATAAGTTGAATTAAAAACCGGCCAAGTGCGAGTCGGACTCGCGTACCGAGGGTTCCGTACAAACATCAGTTTAACGGCATTATAGACCAGAGTATTTGATATGAATTTCAATTTAATACCTTTACGCGTTCACGAGGAAAGGGATATTTATTTATTTATATACACTTTATTGTACGCCATAATATACAAGAAAGAAAGAAACTTAATACTAAAAAATTACAATGGGCGGCCTTATCGCATTCCGCGATCTCTTCGTTATAGTAAGTTTAAAATTATTAAAGATATTTTAATTATACGATGTAACTAAAATTTACGGTTTTCGCAACTATTCCTTTATTTGTGCTATAAGACGTATAAATTTCAGCTTGATACCTCCACCCGTTCCTGAGAAAAAGGGTCTTGATAGACAGACAGGCGGGCGGACGGACAGCAAAATGATCCTAAAAGGGTTGCGTTTTTTCTTTTCGAGGTACGGAACGCTAAAAAGATGTTCAATTTTTACAAAGCGGAATATAAAAAAATTTGGTGCAGCTTTTAGACTCACATTTTCCTTTCCAGAAGAATTGAAACCTGAAATTTTATAGAAATCTGTCAAGCAGATGATGCAACAATTTAATTAACTATTATTCGTTTATAATAAGTGGCTAAGACTGTGCCTTACCCCTTGACATAGAAACAAATGCTCGCGGACCGTTTCTCTTTGTTAAAAGTATTCTGAAGTCATTCGAAATTATTCCACTCTTTATATACCTACGTAGGGAGTCTATCAATCGCTAGCGTGACGGCGTAGAAACTTTAATAGGTGATTGGCCTCAGAATGCAAAACATCGGGGAGAGTGGAAGAGTATGGTCATTGAGTTATACAAATTCTGTTTTTTTATAAACCTCTTCTGTGGCTCATCCTACGGGAACCGTGTACTTTTCAGGAATAAGAAAAGTCTGTGTCCTTTGACAATAGTGTGTATTTGTTTCAGTATAAGCATTTTTATAATTAGATCAATTGGTACTTCCAGAGATGACCTAATACAAAAATGCTAGCAAACAAACTCTTTATGTTTGGATCAATAAAGGAAAAAAATACAAGTCCGTGATTTAACCTGTCGTAATGTATGGAACAGAATGTTGGGCTGTGAAAAAAAGGAAGAAGAAAGATTGCATGAAGCTATGTAGAGACTGTTGAGATGGATATGCGTCGTGACGAGAATAGATAAAGTGAGAAATGAGTATATTAGAATAAGTTTTAAAATGGCACCAGTGACAGAAAAGTTGAAATGAAAACGGTTGTCCAGGTATGGTCATGTGATGAGAAGGGATGAAATGCATATTACTAAAAGAGTTATGAATGTAAATATGGATGGATGAAGAGAGACAGTCAAAGAAAAGAAGGGTGTACTATTTGAGGAGTGTTATGAAAGAAAGCAAACTAAACAAAGTGTTATTTGCTGTTGACAAATCTAAAAAAAAAAAAATAGACGTACTTGTCAGGATGACGACGTAAATAATTCACTTCGGCAGGTTCAGGATTGGTTCACTGCCAATAAATTAGTTTTAAATGATAAACAACCAAGTGTGTAAAATTTTCTTTGCTGAATGTCAAAAATTCTGATAGTGACATTATATTAAACAAGGAGAAGTTAGAATTCGTCGATAAAACGGTTTTTCTGGGGATCACGCTAGATTCAAGGTTACAATGGGGTCCTCATTTAATATCACTTGCAGGGCGGCTAAGTTTGGCAGCTTATGCTATTAGAAAAAATCGTCAATTTACTGATGTAGATACTGCGAGGCTGTCTATTTTACTTACTTTTATAGTATAATGTCTTACGGTATTTTACTATGGGGAAGGGCTGCAGACATTGCGTCAATTTTTATTCTGCAAAAACGAGCCATCAGAGCGATATACAATCTTCGCGACATTAACATCATGACGGTTCTTTGTCAATATATTTATGAAAACATCATGTACGTGAGAAAGAATTAACATCTTTTTAGTAAAAACGGAGACAGACATAATTACGTTACTAGAAATAGGGACCAATTAGTTCAACCAGGTTTCAAATTGACTAAAGTAGCCACACCTTTCATGGGGTACTGTACAAAATGTTACAATAAAATTCCTCTCCATATTCTAGAACTGAATGAGACGAAATTTTAAACTTGTATAAAACGCACACTATGCAGGCAGGTATATTATAAGTTGGGAGATTACATAATGCTTGGCTCAATGCTAGTCCTGCTCCACAACCACTAGGGCGCAAAAACAAGTAATGTGCAGTACATTATTGTTTTGAAGTATTGTTGGACCTGCTAAAGACTGAACTTTTGTTTTGGATACTTGTGTTTTGTATTTCTTTTTACTTATTTATTTGTTTTTTGTTTATAAATAGAATATGTTCGCTCCGTCACTTGCCCTTTAGGTTACATTGTTTCGGCGTCACCCAGTCGACACCGGCTATCGCTGAAAACCAGCGCTGTGGCTCTGTCTTGCACGCGAGTCCCAGCATTATGCTGAGCGATTACCGTTTTGCGTGGTTGTGACGCATACTCTGTATTTGTATTTTAAGTTTTCCTTGTTTTTTTTTTATGGTATGCGTCGTGGCTGGCGCAAATAAACGTTTTTCTTTCTTTCTTCTTTCTAAAGACTGTATGAATATATTTGTATTATATAAATTCAATTTATTTTAGTATTACATAACCGCACAGCACGTGTGTGAGTACTATGTACCCAACTGTGAATCTACCATTTGCTATACCTTTGTGTCGTTCGTTGACTTGTGTGTGCCCTGGCAGTTGCGTGTGTTATGCTCTCTCAAATGTCTCTCTAAGCTGGGTGGTGCCGATTCAAACGTCATGTTCGTGAACGGGCGCCGTCAGTTGGGATTGGTCATAATTTAACTGCTTCGGATGTTAATGTTTTTCTAGTACCTGTGAAATATCTGCACAGTAGGTACAGGTGTGAGTACTTTGAATACTTTATAACTGTACGTAGTATAGTGTGTAGTGATTCTGGGTGCATTGTCCTCACATATATGAATTTATTATTGTATGTACTTATAAACCTAAATATGGTAAAAAAAATTTTTTTTCTACAATATATTTGGAGTTTCTTGTGCGTTCTTCTCCATAATGAGCTACTTTCCGAATGCACGGTAGAATCAATTTTTATTCCTTGTAAATTTTAATGTAACGTTCAAAAGTGCCGCTTGGTGGCCTAGTTGAAATAAAATATCTTTGTCTTTTTTTGTCAAAAGGGAGTCATTGATAGCGTGACAGGAGACAGGACGGTATTGAAGAAGAAAAGTGTTGCGCCGACCTTAAGTAACATGGGAAAAAGGCAAAAAGAGGATGATGTTGTATGGATCAATAAAACATAATTTTATGTTGACTAACTTTATAAAATATAAAGTGCCTAATTAGGAAGAATAGAATGAATTATACTTTATTTTACACCAAAATAGTTGCATGTCACTTTGCCGAAATAAATTCTATGAATATAATAGCGATCTTATCGCTGACAGCAATATCAAAATGAAGAATGATGAAGGAAGATTATTTTCGGACAAAAAGATACCCCTACATATACCAAACAACAAGTAATAGAAAAGATAACGCCCTCTGAAATTCAACGTTACAACCCATACTAAATTCAACAAACCATGTTGACATTCTCATTTCATTCTACCTTCATAAAACAACCTTTTTAACGCACAGTCTCGCACCCTTATAACGAGTGACTTCAGAATTCATACCGAGCTTGAATGTGGCCCTTCACGCTACCCTCCTTGGCATGGCGCCAAGAGAAATGTAGGCTGAAAAGAGTCACTTTATATTGTTAACATTTACCGGATTTCATTATGCCAAGGTCATAGGGTTTAGCTTCTTGTAAGTGATGTAGTTTTACAATGTATGACCTTGGTTTGGTTTAGATTTCAATGTTGCTAGTTTCAAAATATTTTTTATTTAATTTACAACTAAAGAACACATAGAGACAAATGCTGAAGGATTATTTATTTGATATTTAACATTAACATTTAGTTGTTGACATTATAGAGGTGTTTTTATTGTTTTATAGTGATATTACCAGTGCTGGACATAGGCCTCCCCCAAACGTCGCTACATTGACCGGTGCATCCCGAATCCAGCGGATCCCCGCAACCCTGCAATCATTTAATGTAACAGTAATTAATTATACATATTTGAAATGGCAAATCATACAAATTATATTTGTCCGCCTCATGGCAATATATAGTCTCCTTTATTTTGTAACACCTCACACACAATTCTGATTCTGACAACATATCATCACAATAGAGAAAGTACAAAGGTACTGCTGATTTCTTAATAAAATATTTTACGAGTAGTCCCGCGGAGGAAAAATAATAAACAAATGTAGACAAAGAAAAAGAAGAGAAGAAAGATGTTGATGTTGTGATGTTGTTGATAATGACAGTGTGTGTGTTTTGAGGGACTTGTCTACATAGCAGAGTGGATTTTTCGATTTTTTTTATCTATTTTTTGCTTTTGAATTTAAATTTGTAAGGTCTCACTCACGCTATATGTATACTTCAAGAAGCCTTGTTTAAGCCCTCAGCTGGGGAATGTCCTTCATCTTATCTTCAAATTCTATACGTACTTATATTTTATGCAGTTTCTAAATATTTGTTCTAGTTCCTACCTTATTATTCAAACACCCTTTTCCGCTGCCTCACATGTTCATTATGAACAACAAAGAAAAAGAAGAGAAGAAACATGTTGATGTTGATGTTGACGGAGTGTGTTTTGAGAGAGATGTTTTTTATAGCAGTGTGGATTTTTCGATTTTTATTATCTATTTTTTGCTTTTGTATTTAAATTTGTAATGTCTCACTCACACTATATGTATACTTCAAGAAGCCTTATTTTAGCCCTCAGCTGGGGAATGCCCTTCACTTTATCTTCGAAATCTTTACGTACTTATATTTTATGCAGTTTCTAAATATTTGTTCTAGTTCCTAACTTATTATTCAAACACCCTTTTCCGCTGCCTCACATGTTCATTATGAACATTTCCTGCTTGTTTTCACACACGCTTGATAGGCATGATTATTACTTCACATAGTCAAACGAAAACTTCTTGTAAAATGAACCCTATATGAAAGAGTTATGAGTTGATTTTGTAAGCTCGTAAAAAAAGCTAATTCTCGCAAGCGTCCATTACTCCTACGTATTAAAATAATAAAATTCACCAGCTGGTTGTGTGCTTTTCATCAAGAAATAAATTGAATTTGTTTCCATCACAAAGGGGAATGTGAAGAGAATATAATTTGGTTAAACAAAAACAGGGCTTGTCTGTTACCTTTCTCACTTCGTTTTCAGTCATTTTCTTTTGTTAGTTAGTCACTTTTATCTTATTTAATCTGTAAGCTTATTAGCAAATGACCCTTGGAAAAACAGACAAGCGAGTAATTCTTATAAAGTTTGTCCAACGCTTGAAAGCAACGTGAGTTCTAAAAACAAAATGCAATATTAAAGGGGAGATATTATTTTTAATTAAGCATTTTGTTTTTAGAACTCTCGATACTCGTAACTGGTTAGATGAACTTTAGAAAAAGAAAAAATAAACGTTTTTCAACCAGACATGATTGATGTTAACGTAGACTTTTACTCAAAATTCGCAAGGGATAATAATTTGGCCCAACAAAATGATGATTGTACAATGACATATAATACTTATCCGTATGTCTGTGTAAAATGTGAATTGATATATGACTGTGGTCGGAAAAACCACCCTTTATATCATATTATCTATACTTCTAAAAGAATAATCATCGCAATCTTTGAGAATTTCACTTTAATAGCTTATGTCAGATATACCTTTTCATTTATCAGTTGAAAGTACCATAAAGGTATTTGTAGAGGCAGGCGCGTAAATAGCCGTTCCAACAGTTCCGATACTTTTCCGATACGTTGGTTTTCACCAACGAGAAAATTGCAAATCGCTTACCGATGCTGTTCCAGGGTGAGTCGCTCCAGATGCTAGAAGATGCCCGTTATTCTTGTCTTCTTGGTGGCCATTAGTGTTCCAAATATCCAGTCAAACATACACTGTTGATATCTAGGCTGTTGGGGGTTATAACGAGCTCCAGACGGAGAGTAGAAAGAAAACCAAATTCGACGCTCAAAAGAGCGGCCGAACGCGGCGGGGATAACTTTTAGACTCGCTTTAAAGAGGGCGTCGCACGCATACATACATATACGAATCTGCTAGTGTGGTGCCCTTGGGGAGCCATCGGTTTACGATAGCAAATTTCGCTAGGCAGATGTCAAATGTCTCCCAAGCCATCACATAGGCATATCACCAACAAATATTATGCTATACGCTAACAGGGAGCGAATAATCATTAAAAGGCAGAAGCATTATATCGCAGAAAGTTCTGGCCACATAGCATGCAGCTAGGGGGCTCTTTGCACTCCGAGCGATTTTTGGGGCGGGGGCAGTCTTGGGTGCCATGTTCCCCCAAGCATTTGACACACCTGGGGGTGGCGAAACAACTGGCCTGTGAGTGGCCATAACAGTATTGGCAGCGATGACAATGGTCTACTAGAGTAGGGCGGAATGGCTTCTCGATTGAGATGCCAGTGAGGGAACATACTGATTTAATCCCAAATTCAACTTTAACTTTCCAATTCAAAGTTATGGCCTAAAAAGTTACTATTACTTCTAGGATATTCATCCGCACCCATAAAAGGCATCCACCCGCAATGCCTCATATACCTCTCAAATCAACTTGTTTTTGAATACTAGTCAATAGACACGGTGGTAGCGGGGTCAGCTACCCAGAAGCTGTCACACGTTTCTTTTAATCTCGTGACTCGCAGATTCAGTTCAGTTTTAATGGACTCCAAAAGGCAACTAAATAACGAACAGTCTATCTGTAATGTAATCTACTCAAAGTGTACCCGCGACCTCTTACCACTTTGTCTGTACCGCCGTTTCGCCCTCAGATTTACGGGAAGGGACGTCCTTCCACCAGCTCGAAGGGTTTAATTTACTTTCACAAAGAAGCCGTTTTTCTCCGTTGATGTTTTTCTTGGTGTTCTTAATACGATGGCATGTCGTCATTTAGAGTATTATTGTAAGAAAAAAATGCAATTTTATTTGTAAATCAATTAGTTGGATGTATAATAATCGTTTGTATTATTTGTGTAAAAAGAAAGTGTCAAAACATCTCACGTTTAATGGTATCGCTGTACCGAATCTAAACTTAGCATAAAACTTTTACTACAGTGGGATTTCCGTGTTATCGCGAGTCATCGTCATGAACAAACTTACTGTTTACCTTTTATTGCCTTTTCACCAGTACATTGGTAAGTTCTACTGCCCTATGGCACCCATAAAACTTGACCCTTGTCGGACATTAAAAATTGACTGTTTTTCAGTAGTAGGTACTGTGAAGGTTGCTCGCTGAGTGAAATCTTACAGCATGCAGGCTAACAGCAAAATAGTAAAATAATTTCAAAATAGAACCTGTCGTTTGTTTGTCGTAATTGTAGCAGATACTACAAAAACGGCCGTGGTTTGGTATTTATTGAGCCCCATTGACCCATTCCCTGAAGATGTCTAGACGTTTACATCACAATGGTACCGACCTAGGTACTATTGGGTCGTACCATTACGATTGTTTACGTGTATGTAAACATCTCTACACCAACAAAAATATAATATTTCGCTTCAAACTGAAATGGAGTGGCGGCATTTCAGTAGTTGTGCAGATTTTGTTGAAATAAATTTATTTGAAGTAGGATCGAGTTTGTAAGAACTGTCTATGATACTGTTAGAAATGTATTATGGTTTATATTATGAAAAGTAATTATTATTTGCATGCATTAATGTTGCATTAGAGTACCTATGCATTTGGCACAACTGAGCTAAGTTTGATATTCAGATATTATTTGTTTAGGTCTAAATTATAAAAATACCAGTGATTATATACTTCAGTATTTTTGTGCAGATTCAGTTGAAATTAATTTATTTGATATACGATTGCAGTTTGTAAGAGCTGTCTATGATACTGGTAGACATGTATTATGGTTTACATTATGAAAAGTGATTATTTGCATGCATTTATCTTGCATGAGAGTACTTATGCATTTGGAACATCTGGGCTACATTTAAAAAAAAATTGAAGACTGCGGTTTCAGGGGTAAAGTATTGGCACTTCTCACGTCATATTTAAATTAAAAACTGGTCAAGTGCGAGTCGAACTCGTGCGCCGATGGTTCCATACCACCATAATAAAATTGGTTTCATGTATTGGTGGCTAAGTTTTAAGTTTGTGTGTGCTGTAATGGTTGAGTTGCTAACGTGTGGTAGTACAGGGTAAGAAAATCAAGGTCCTGAGTCAACACGATGAAAAAATATGGGCAAATTTAGATTTCAGCGAAAACTTGTGAGTACCAAAATTTACCCTAATTTTTATTTTATTTTGAATTTTTCTGTTATTTGTGCTGTTTTTTTTGTGCCGTACTTTTTGCCAAATTTCGAGATTCTAGGTCAACGGGAACTACCATATAGGTTTTCGAGTTCTATGGGGTAGGTACTTCCGGTTGACCTAGAATTGTCAATTTTGGTTAAAAGCAAGGTCTGTCACGTACAAATTGCTTAAGTTATAATTGTCCAAGTGAAGAAACATACAGGTCCCAACGGATTGCATGCATAATGTTTCTTATGTATTTCGTTATAGAAATTCAGACACGATATAAAATCGTTATTGAATAAATGAATTTAATTAAATAATTAGTTAGATGATCAGCTTTTATTAGTTTTGGTCTAAATTATGATAATACCAGTGATTACATGATTAACAAAATTGGACAGCCCTTTGAGGTTCTCGACGAGTGCTATTCAATCAGTAAAACGTGAGGAAAAAAGTTCTAAATGCCTACCGTAATGTCATATAGTCTTTCCAGGATAGTTATCGCAGATAAAATGTCACTGTCTTCTTATCACGTAAAACATCGATCTTGGCTTGACTTGATGATGCCTACCGACAGAGATTCCAAAGACATTTTATTGAATATTTGTTCCGTGATAGTGTGCATCAACAGCAGACCAGCGCTCTTTCCTTGCATGGCCCTACCAGAATACCAGCGCGGCGTTATTTATTATTTTTAAATTTCGCTAAACATTACCTCATTTTGTGCAGTCGGCGATCTTACAGAATAATGACACGGTCAGTGTAGTGTGTAGAAATGTGAGGGTAGAGGAAGTAGTTTCTGCCCCAACGGAGCCAGTACACCGAGACATCAGTCTACCCGGCACCACGGTCGTTGCAACACGCCCAAAACGTCGTGTGAAATAGGTAAATAAACAATCGAAATCATCGCATTAAATTCCCGTGATATATTGTTTTTCAGTCGCTACACATGTTGAAATAGGAGCCTTTTTGGTCACGCACTGGGTTCTTTCCTTTCAATTCTTGTTTCTTTTTTTCTCTGTGCCTCTTGTGCGACTCAAAAATTAATATTTCTTCTTTCTTTATTTCAAAAAGTAGGCAAGTACTGAAACTACGCGGCCCTTGTGATTCATCCCCAAATGGCTGGAATAAGATATTTGCACTCATGTAATAGAAATCCAATAATATTCATAAACAACTATTCTGATCTAAAAAGCTTTGTCTAACAACGGCAACGCCTACATGATTTCTTAAGTAAACTTTAACTCATATAAAACGGGGTTGCGAATTATACCATAACATTCTTAACACATCTTCAGAAGAAGAACTATCCCGTTCTAAGAATTATAATATATATTAGGTAATAGGTATCAATAATCCAACAAAATGCTGAAGATCACATGTATTCTTTCACTTATGTTTATTGGTAAGTTACTGTTGCACACTGTCATCTGTTGTATGTACAATTTTTATAAAATGGTTCATTGGACCTTAACATCATGAAATACCGTCATCACAAAAGTGTATACAACTTTTTATTCGATTTCTGCCCGCGGCTTCGCTTGCCTTAATATATATTTTTCACCCCCGACAGAAAAATAGAGGTGTTATAAGTTTGACGTGTGTATCTGTATTTGTGAGTTTGTTTATCTGGCTGGCATCATAGCTTCTAAACGGATGAACCCATTATGATTTAGTTTGTTTGTTTGAAAGATGACATTATCGGGAGTGTTCTTAGCGGTTTTTATTTAAAATCGGGTCAGCCGTTCAAAAGATGTGGATGTTTTATTGTTTGAATCGGGGTATTTGCGCAAGATCGATTGATTGATCGTGTCGAAATTTTTTTATTTTACTTGTTTCAATCAATTCTGGTTTTCCATCTACTTCTAAATAATTCTGAGTTATTTCCGTTCATGTTTGCAAATCGTTGACATAGTTCATTTCTTTCTGATTATATTCTCCTGGTAGTTTGCGAGTCTTTACCACTCATGATTTTAGCCATGATTATATTTTACCTTATGATTCTGGTCTACTGGTACTTACTTTGTAAATTAGCTAATCGGACGACGTAATAAGAAGTTTGATACAAAATTCACGTCTCCCCCTTCAATTTTTATGCAAAAAGAAGCAAACAAAGTCTGTTTCGCATTTATAATATTATTAGTTAAGAAGTCGTAGACCTATTCAATAGCCTATTGACAGAGCAGTGAGTGTAATGTGTGATTGTTGCAGTGAGTTCAGTGTGGTCTGCGTGCAACTCGTGCGGCAGAGAGTGTGCAAGCGCGTGCGGCACGAGGCGCTTCCGAACGTGCTGCTTCAACTACCTGAGGAAGAAGAGGGGCCCTGACGGCTTCAAGGTAACAATTAAGTAGCTTTTTCTACCATCAAGCAGCGTTGCAGTCGCCATCTTATATAAGTCTATAGCAGTCCACTGTTGAACATAGGCTTCTCCAATCACACTAAATTTGTCTGATGTTCGGCTCATCCAGCTGCTACCAGCCACGCCGCGAAGATGGTCTCGCCACCTAGCCTTAGGGTGTCCCACATTATTTTGACCCATTCGTGGTCTCCACTCAAGAACACTTCTACCTCAACAGTCATCGGTTCGGAGTTGCAGTGTACAGCTTTAAGAACAGGTTGGCGTTGCCCGCAACCTTTGTAGTTACTGGCTTAGGAGACATTTCTGTGTGTAATCAAATCTTGCAAGTTAAATTTGACCCACTTCTCAGTTTCCGATTGAGCAGAAACACACATGTTTGTCTATCGTGACAATGCAATTTTTTTATATAAAAGTTAGTTTCAACTTTATGAGTTACAAGAGGTCACAAAATTAAACTATTTTATAACAAACTAGCTGTGCCCGCGGCTTAGCTCCCGTCAACTGCCTACCCTACCCTACCTATCTACCCTATCCTATCCTACCCTACTTTACTTACTCTACCCTACCCTACTTACCCTAGCTACCTTAACTACATACCTACCCTAACACATACTTACCCTACCTACATACCTTCCCTACCTACATACCCACCCTACCTACATACCTACCCAACCTACATACCTACCCTACCTACATACCTACTCTACCTAAATACCTACTCTACCTAAATACCTACCCTAACTACATACCTACCCTACCTACATACCTACCCTACCTACATACCTACCCTACCTACATACCTACCCTACCTACCTACAATTTTTTTTTCTATCCAAGAACTTTCTCTTAGCAATAACAAACACAACAAAAAAAATTGGCAACATCGGTAAAGCCGTTATCAAGTTATAGCGTGATCAGGAGAAATAGGGGTTCATTTTTATATATATAGACTAGCTGACCCCCCGGGGCTTCGCTCCCGTCAATTGGCTACTTACCTACCTACACTACCTACCCTACCCTACCTACCCTGCCCTAGGGGTATGAAAAATAGATCTACTGAGCTACTGAATATGCATATAAAATTTGGTAAAAATCAGTAAAGCCGTTTCGGAGGAGTACGGTAACTAACATTGTGACACGAGAATTTTATATATAAGATTACCTATGACTACTAGGACCACTATACGTTATGACAACATTATTTGTCAAGTCAATCATCATGATCAAAATGATCAGAATATATATTATGTTCAATGATATTAACATTTTACATGTTTATTTTTTCTAGATGATTCACTTGCTTGCTCAGGACGTGAAGGAAAGTCGTCAAAAGTCAGAAGTACCCATGTTCGTGGTTGACAACTTACCCATAACCGAACAGTGGACCACAGACGTGTTCTCAAGCGGAAACCACCCGTACTCTTTAGAAGATATACTTGAAAATCGATTGTAATAACAATAGAGCGAAGGATATCCTAAAATGACCAATGATTGACTTTTCTTAATAATCACCAAAATACGTAATAATAATGTTTTATGTATTTTATATAAATAAATAATAATATGTAAAGTTTCTGTAATTTTTTGACTGATTTTTCATATATTTTATAAACCAACCTGATATCTAAAGTGAGTGCGGTGCCCCTGTGCAGAATATGACACACTTGCTAGAGTGCCTCAAGTGCCCATACACCCTGCACTTTGGAGAATGTTATGAACGCCACTGATGCTGCAATTAACATGGCCACCTACTGAGACCAAAATATTATTGGTTATGTTCTTCAACCTCCATTGAATGAAACAAGTAAAAAATGCCATCACAAATAACTCTATAATTTATCTAATAGTAAACACGATTTGACCGACAATCCATCGGAACACGTAATTATTACACAATTATCTTGCGAAAAAACCCAGATTCAAAGAGTAAAATGCGGATAAGTTTTGAACGGCTACTACTAGATAAATTGAGCAGTTAAAAAAGTATGAAATGATAACAAAATGGTCGGGGTGAAGTAGGTACGTACGGGAGAGGAATAAAAGCCGTGGATTCACTTGCTTGGTTTATTTTAGTCCACACACGTACATTATGTTTGAAGAATAGAAGGAGAAAGTCAACACAAGAAGTAGCACGGATACATGATACACAAGCACAAGACGAAGCTAGGCAAGCAGATACGTAAGCTTAGATAAACAAGCGCGCAAGGATCATGTGACAAAATTCAGAAATATATATTCTATAATATTATTTAAATTCTATTACAGGATGACAGTAATGAATCTGTCAAAAACTGTTTTTTTCATAGAGTAGTAATGACATTTTTTGCACTAATAAGTAAATCGTCTTGTCCGTTGGTTTACACATAATTTATATAAAACAAGATATTAACTTTTAGGACATGTACATTTACAGGTGCGCTACAGCATGTTAGAAAGATTTTTATACTTCAATGTAAATACTATATGATCGAGTGAACACATTAGACAGAGTTTAAATCTGACATTTATTGTATTGTGTTAATTGTTTTTCTCTCGTTGTGTCATGAATTTTCTGATGGTATAAAATAAATCTACTTTTTACCAAAATCCAAGTATCAGATCCACATCTTTATTCAAGATAAGTGCGTGCAAGTTAGTTGGTGTGAGAAGTGAGTTATACAGCTATGGGCTTACACCAACAGGTTATGGACCGTTCGTAAGTTTTTCCTGATAGAGAATCTTAGACAGAAATCGTGATCGAAGACACAATTATGGTCAATAGCAGTACAAGTACGAGTGGTATGACAACTAGTACGATGTCTAGTAGTAGCTTATTTGCTTTCGAGAAGTTAGAGGACTCGTCAAATTATTCGACGTGGAAATTTTTAATGCAGATATCATTAGTCCATGACGATCTGTAGACCTACGTAACAACTACGCCAGCTGCCACAGACGAAGAAGCTACAAAGAAAGACCAGAGAGCTCGCGCTAAGATCTGTCTTATGATAAATACTGATCTACTAGTATATGTACAGGAGGCTAAGACTGCTAAAGAGGCTTCACAAGCATTAGAGAACAATTGCCAGGATAAAGGAGTGATAAATAGATGTCGGATGTTGAGAAATCTTGTCAGCTTGAAGCTACAGCAATTCAGCTGTATGAAGGACTATATTGTCACCACTATGATGAAGGTAGCTCAGCAGTTACGTGACATCGGTAAGGAAGTAGAGGTGAACTGTTAGCAGCGATCATGCTACAAGACCCTACTGAAGAATATGCACCGCTGAAAATGACAATAGTGTATGCCAACATCACACTGACAACTAATTATGTCAAAACTAAACTGCTTCAACAGGATAGTCCAATAGCTTCGACGTGCAACGAGAATGCTTTGATTGCAAGAGATAAACGTTCAAGACACAAGGGTAGTTCTTCGAACAGTGGAGGCAATAATAAGCAAATGCAGCAGAAGCGTTAGAAGCAGAAGAAAGAGATAAAATGTTTTGTATCTGGAGGACCACATAAAGCATTAAGTTGTCCCAAGAATCCCAATGTAAACAACTACTCATAACAGTAACATAAAAGAGAAAATGTAGTTCCAGAAGAGAATGCTCTTAATGAATTTCTAAATGTTGAAATACATGGAAATGAAAGGTAGCAAGAACTGACGCAAAAAAAACTGTAACTCTGGTGAGGAGATTACTACGATAGAAACTATGGATAACGAAGATAACTCGAAGATTGTACTGGAGATGCTACAATAGAAGAGATTCAAGTCGAAAGAGACGAGACACTTGAAACCGTTAAGTTTCAGGAGGAGAGATTGCCAACTGAAACACAAGTGGATAATAACAGGAGACATCCACAACGTGATAGAAAGTCCAAAAGTTATGATAACTTTTATTTGTATAATGCCACGGAAGGCACAGTGATGATCCAACCACTGTCGAAGAAGCTCTCAGCAGACTTGATAGACACAAATGGCAGGAAGCCATTAATAATGAACTAAATGCCCTGAAGAAAAATGGCACTTGGAGCCTAGTCAAGCTGGATAACTCCCATGTTAATTTTAATGTGGTGGATTCCAAATGGATATTTAAAATTAAAAAGGAATAAGGGGGGAAAGACAGATATAAAGCTAGTCTAGTAGCTCGTCGCTTTACACAGAAATTTGGACAAGACTACACGGAGACTGTCTCGCCTGTGATTCAGCACAGCACATTGAGACTATTATTCGCTATTGCTGTTGAGAATAATCTTTCTATTGATCAGATGGATGTGGTTACAGCATTTTTGAATGGAGATTTTAAAGAGTTTATTTGAATCAAGCTTAGCTTTGTGAAGAGAAAAGAAAAAAAGACTACGTATGTGTGATGAAGAAAGCCCTGTATGGTCTCAAACAGACAATCAGAGTATGGAATAAGAAACTACATGATGCTCTCATTGAGATGAGTTCAAGAGATCTGAAAATGAACCATGGATTTACTTCAGAAAGAGTAAATAACATTGTCTACATTGCAGTGTATGTGGATGATATCTTGATATTTTACGACAACGATAATGACAAACAACAAGTCAAGAACAAATTGAAAACCAAGTTCTAAATGAAGGATTTGGGAAAAGTACATAATTTTCTAGGAATGAAGATACATCAACATGGTAGTAAGGTTACTGTTGATCGGGGTGAATACATTTAGAAAATTCTGAAAGAGTTCGGAATGTCTGACTGTAAACCAGTGAAGACACCGTTCGAGACTGGTAGAAAACTGGAGAGACCCGTGGAAGAGATTAATTGGTTCACTTATGTATCTAGCTGTTTGCTCGAGACCTGATATAAGTTATGCCGTTGACTATCTTAGCCAGTTCAACAGTTGTTATACAAGTGAACATTGGGGTGTAGCAAAGAGATTTTTGAGATACCTGAAGGGTACAATTAATTATAAACTTAAATTTGAGAAGACAGGGAAACGTCTAGTTGGATACGTAGACGCTGATCATGCCTGAGATATCAGTGATAGGAAATCTTTTTCTGGCTACGTATTCATTTATGAAGGAAAGCAAGAAGCAACGTACAGGAGCCCTCTCTAGTGCAGAGGCTGAATATATAGCAATGCCTGAAGCATGCAGAGAGTCAACGTTCCTGAAGCGGCTAATAGCTTACCGGAAAGGAACGCCAAGCTATCATGCTATATTCTGATAGTCAGTCAGCTATTCAGATAGCGAAGAAGACACTTCATCATCAACGGACAAAACACATAGATGTGAGATGTCACTACGAGATGCATTGAATGATAACATTGTGAAGGAGTACCTGCAGACTGAGGCAATGACTGCAGATATTTTGACAAAGTCTTTGCCACGATGTAAGAATGAGTTTTGTGTGAAAGAGATGAATTTGATTGTTTGATAATAATGATGAGGATGCGGATACTATATACCTAGTTATTTCACTGAGGAAGAGTGTTAGAAAGGTGGTTTTTATACTTCAATGTAAATACTATATGGTCGAGTGAACTCATTAGACAGAGTTAAAATCTGACATCTATTAAATTGGGTTAATTGTTTTTTTTCTTGTTGTGTCATAATTTTCTGATGGTATGAAATAAATATATTTGTTACCAAAATCCAAGTATCAGTGAATACATTCCACATCTTTATTCAAGATAACTGCATACAAGTTAGTTTGTAAGCTATAGGCTTACACCAACACACCATCTTGAGACCATCAGAGGCGATAGTAGACAGGGTAACGCACCCTACGGCTTGACCGTGTTCTTTTATATTGTCGTCTTCGTTCGCTAGCGGCGTCGGGTTTGCCACTGGTGTATCCCGTGAAGTCTGTTTTTGTCAAGAATCGTTAGGATGTGTGTGTTGTTGTACGTTATTGTGGTGCATGATTACTGAAGTATGTAGGCCGGTTTTAGTCGGGGTAAACTAGCGGTACACTTACACCAACACGAAATACGTCATAGCCCTGGGCGTCCTGATTTGCAAATTTTTCATCGCTTTGTTGCTGACTCATGGTATTCGTCCGGGGCCACCAGTGAAGTAGGTACGTACGGGAGATGAATAAAAGCCGTGGATTCACTTGCTTGGTTTATTTTAGTCCACACACGTACACATATGTTTGAAGAATAGAAGGAGAAAGTCAACACAAGAAGTAGCACAGATAAATGATACGCAAGCACAGGACGAAGCTAGGCAATCAGATACGTAAGCATAGGTAAACAAGCGCGCAAGGAGCATGCGACAAAATTCAGATATAAATACATACTATTATTATAATTCTATTACAGGATGACAGGAATGACTCTGTCAAAAACTGCATTTTTTCATAGATTGCAATGATATTTTTATGTACTAATAAGTAAATCGGCTTGTCCGTTGGTTTACACATAATTTATATAAAACGAGGTATTTACTTCTAGGACCTGCACATCACTGTACAGGTTCAGATTGTGGGTTGACTATACTGAAAAGGCGTACAGTGCCCTCCGTGTCCTGTACAATAATGCGTTCTGGGCGGTGTTGGGGCTGCCCCGTTTCTGTAGGGTTTCAGGGATGTTCGCAATGACGCGCACTGATTGTTTTCACTTTGCTATACTTAAGCGTTGTGCGTCCATGGTGCGCCGGGTGCGGGCCAGCCCCAATACCATCCTGGCAATGATCGCCGACAGACTAGACTGCCCTTATGTCCGGCATGGCTGTGGAAAGCATGTTGCGGTTCCAATGCCGGTTAGGAAATTATAATTATTATGTTTAAATTTATTGTGATCTATTTTTATTTTGTGTAATTTTAATTTAAATGACATTTTTTATATAATTTAATTTATTTTTAATGTAGGAAATTTTCATTGTTTTGTGCTGCTATTATTATTATTATGTTATGAGTCTGTGTTACTTGAAATAAATAAATTGAATGAATGAATTGTGTGTTGCTAGTGTGGTACCTAAGGAACCGAGACGTGGTCGCTCACAATGGGCCTTATCAGAATGCTTAAAGTCACCCAAAGGGCAATGGAGAGGGCTATGCTCGAAGTTTTCTTGCGTGATTGAATCAAAGTTAGCCCCAAGAATTGCTAATCTTAAGTGGCAGGGCACATTGCTCGCGGAACGAATGGCCGATAAGGCCGAAAAGTTCTGGAATGTTGACCGTAAACCGGAAGACCTTCCATTGGACCGATGACCTGGTAAAGACTGTGGGAAGGCGCTGGATGCGATACGCACGGGATCGCTAAATGTGGCGACGCCTGGCGGAGGCCTATGTACAGCAGTGGACGTCTTTTAGCTGAAGTGACGATGGTGATGATAACCGAAAGTTAGCGAGCAGTGAAACTACGCAGCCTTATGATTCATCCTCAAACGACTGGAATATGATCGTTATATTTAGACACATCTAATGGAAAAACAAATCCAACAACATTTGTAAACAAATATTCTAAGCTAAAAGCTTTGTCTAGTGACGCCTACACACTTTGATAAGTAAACTTTATCTTATATAAAACAGGGCTGCGAACTATACCATGACATTCGGATCTCATCTTCAGTAGGAGAACTACTCCGTGCTAAAAAAAATACTCAATCTAACAAAATGCTGAAGATCACATCTATTCTTTCACTTATGTTTATTGGTAAGTTACTGTTGCAAACTGTCTTCTATCTGCTGTATACTATTTATTTTTATAAAACGGTTCATTCTACCGTCATGGTAGAATGAACCGTTTTATAAAATGAAATACCGTCATGGTCATTTTAAATTGATAGGCAAACGTGTATAAGACACCGGATTATTCCAAACTCTGTAAGTTTATGAATTATAAAATCTTGGTAATTGTGAGAATAAGATAGTGCAACAGCCTACAATATACCCGTTTTGGTATACCAGTTAAATTGTACACACGCGTCTCATTGGTCAGTTTGGTGCCATTACTTATACAGCTCACCTGAATGCCTGACTGTTATTCTATTAGAAATGTTCATCAGTTCACAATTTATCGACAGATTTTATAATCTCGTGATAGTTCATAAACTAACGAATTTAATTACATATACTCGTATATGTCGTAGTCCTATTTGAAGAAACTCACAAGCTTATAATTTCGGATACGAGTAGAAATTATAGCTTAAAAAAAAATTGGTTTGTCACGAAACTTTATGTGGCAGAACAAATTCCACGCGAGCGAAGCCGCGGGCAAAAGCTAATTTGAAATAAAACAAAAGTGCAAACGGAAAAATATGTGGTATGGCAGGCAAATTAGATTCTCACTGCACATGACTGCGCAGCGCGCGCCTCCATAGACAATGACACTACTTTTCTACATTAAGTCAATGAGCTTATAAGCGCCAATAAATTAAAAAGCAAAAGTGTGCTATAAAAATTAAAAAGTTGTTGCAGTTGTTTGAAAATCGAAGGAAAATGTTGCACTGTAATGGTTTTTTTTTTTAATTATATCTATCCACGAATATAAAGTTTGTGTTTATACAATATTTTTTGAATTCATATTTGGAACATTACGTTATGTGTGGAGATAAATTTAATTTTGTTTTCTCGCTAGAACACTGTTCAGTTCCTTAGTTGTTTAAGAACGTTAGTAATGTTACCTTTTTATTTTGGTGAATTTAGCTGTTTATACGGAACCCTGAGTGCGCGAGTCAAACCTTCACTTGCTGGAAAGCGATGAAGTCGTCGACGGTGAAGCACGCTTAGAAATAATTTATTCACTCTTAACCTAAAGAGTTTGTAATTATCAGTAAACACAGACTTCAACACGGCAGGGAATTGCCGTCCTTGCTGTGCGCACAGTGAATTTATTTCCAAAACTGTTGTTGCAGTGAGCTCGGTGTGGTCTGCGTGCGACTCGTGTGGCAGTGAGTGTGCGAGCGCATGCGGAACGAGGCGCTTCAGAACGTGCTGCTTCAACTACCTAAGGAAGAAGAGGGGCCCTGAAGGCTTCAAGGTAACATTTCAGAAGCCATTTCTACCACCAAGCAGTATTGCAGTGTGCCTGCTATAAGGGCAGACCACCATTGGCGTTGTCCTAAACCGTTGTAGTTACAGGCACATGAAACATTTCAACATCGTCTCAAAATATCGGTAATGCAAATTTTCATGCATAGTGCTGACTGTTTCTTTCTTAGTCCAGAATCATGTAAATAAGAGGTATATTATTTGTCAAGTCAATCATCGCAAAATGAGGAGAGTACTTATAAATGTTATACGTTCAATGATATTTATTTAACAATTTTCTTTCTAGATTATCAACTCACTTGCTCAAGACGTGAAGGAAAGTCATCCGAAGTCAGAAGTTCCCGTGTTCGTGATTGACAACGTACCCATACCCGAACAGTGGACCACAGACGTGTTCTCAAGCGGAAACCACCTGTACTCCTTAGAAGATATGCTTGAAAATTGATTGGAGTAAAGATAGCCTGAATAATGTGGAAACATAAAACAATGACTGACTTAATAATGATCACCAAAAACAGAAGTACTTAATAAGAATGTTACTACATATTTTATACAAATAAATGAAAAGATATAAAGTTCTTATAATGTCTTGTTTCATTTTATTTTATCTATAGGTTAATTAATTAATTAAAACATATAATAAATCTGTAGAAAAGTCGTTTTTGTACATCGAAAATATTTCCAGAAAAAATAGCCAGGGTGTTAAAGGATAACCAACAGAACCCATTGCTGGCATTTTTGGAATTTTTGTCTGTTTTTGTTTGTGTTTATTTTTGTGTGTTTGTCTGTTTGTTTGTGCACGCATCACGTAAAATGTACGAAACCAATGTAGATAACATTTATATATAAAAAATATGCGTATCTTGAAGTATTATTTAGTTTTCGTTTCATCGCAATCGGTTCACTCTATTAAAAGTTAGAAGCATTTAAAGTGTTCAAGAAGTAAAATATCACAACACACGCAATTCAGTTGCTCGGACACTTGAACTCCATATTCCATAGATAGCGTTGTGCATTCGACTTCATTTTCTGAATGGCGGTGTTAAGATTCTCTGTGGAAGAATGACACTAGAAAAAAAAAATGGTAGGTAAGTAGGATAGTTATTGCCAAAATTCTGGGTCGCCCTAAAGTTAGCTTTCAGATTCGTATGGCACGAAACGGTGCTGTTTTTGTATGAGATTTATTACTGCAGCCATTGTAGAATCAACGACTTACCTTCAAGGGCTATTTCAGGTGTGGCCAGAGTAAAAATAATTATTCGGGATAATGCTCGAGACAAAAAAATACGTTTTATGATGTTTTAGGTATCTAATCAAATTACTAATGTCAATGATGACGATGATGTGTGTGCAATGTGGTTCGTAAATTTGCCGTTGCTACTGCCCGTCTGGATAGCCTAATGATAAATGCGGTGGCCTACTACGCCTAAGGTTCCGGCTTCGAGTCCCAGCTATGGATAGGTGTTTTTTAAGTTTTCGTTTTGGTGTGGTGTTCTAAAGTGCTACTAGATGGGGCGCAGTATGAAATCAATATTATTCCCCCTAGAGTAAATAATATTTTGTGCAGGTAGGTAAGTTGGGTAGGGTAGGCAGTTGACGGGAGCGAAGCCGCGGGCACAGCTAGTAACTACTAAAAATAGGGTTTTAAGACCAGTCTGTTTGCCGGTATCGGGGTCGATGGGGCCGGAGAGTTCTAGAGAAGCGACCGCGAACCAGAAGTCGCTGCTTTGGAACGCCCACTAGGTGGACCGATGACCTAGTTAGGGTTGCAGGAATATGCTGGATGCAACACGTACGGGTTCAGTCAATGTGGCGACACTTGGGTGAGGCCTTTGTTTAACATTTCAGCTGAAATGATGATGATGATACTCAATGTGAGTACGGTGCTCCTGTGTAGAATATGAAATGCTTGCTAGAGTGTCCCAAGTGCACACCTGAACTTTGGAAGTCCACTAATGAATGCTACTGACTAAAAGTTTTCCATTAACTTGAAAAGAACAAGAAGATTATAGATAGTTCAAATCACCTCTTCGCGTGGCACGACGTATGCGTGCGCTTGTAATTTTACATTACTTGTGTGACAATGACGCGGCAGTCGTGGTCCGTTTAAACAACCACCACAGATGCTTACCCACGCACAGCGCCGCGCGCAAAGATTAGTTCAACTATACCTAAATAAAAACGCAGAACGATATACACGGATTTTACCCCGGTTGCTGAGCAACGAAGCTACGTTAGTTTAGCTTAGTTCGCATAACTTTGATATATTTTTCATACTTGTCACATAGTTTGTGGTTTGCATACCAGTTTAAAAAACTGTATATTTTGACTACACAATGGGGCTAATTAAAGTCTAATTACAAGATAAAATGTTTTTTAAAGAGTGTCGTGCGTACAGTTAAAAGCAGACGGCAGAATGGTAATGACATAATTATCAAATATTTAAAAGAAAAAATAATTAACAAACGCCTACTAAAAACATAGGGCGTAGATTTATCAACGTGTGAATTTATTATTCGATAAACGCGAGGCGCTGCGCCGTAACAATAACCCTTCTTCGGCATTCAGTTAAAAACTTCCTCAAAGTGCGAGCTTAACTTAAACTAACTCAGGGAAAAGGGTAATAAAGGAATCGTACGGCCAGACGGATATTGTGTCGGACGGCTCCTGCCCGATGGCTGTTGGTGGTATTTTGTAAAATGTTCAAGCAAGCAAGAAATAAAGAAAATCTTTTATTTGCGCCAGGCAAGAACCTCACTCAAAAAAAAACATGAATAAACAAATGGAAAACTTAAATACAAATGAAGGCGACGCAACCACCGCAAGCACGTTGAACCTTTTTTTTTTAGATGACGTTGCCCCTCATTACTTCTTTGATTGTACGATGTAGGACTTACGTGACATCAGGAGGGTGACCATATGCTCTCAGAGCAAGGTTATTCTGAGTGTGGTTAAGGGACAGATTATATGACTTGTATACATTGTCCCTTTTTTTCAAACTATGGTAGTTTTGACACGTCAGTGTACGGGGACTGGTCTTTTTGTAGTTTGTATTTGGCGATATTGATGCTGCTACATCCTAGCCTTATAATCGGGATAAAGATGAAATGTTCTTTACAAAACACTTACTGTCCCACTGCATGTTAGAGCAAATAAAAAAAAATGCGGCACTATTTAATCTGGCTGCGTAGCTCAGACACGGCCCGTAATTAAATACTTAGTTCAGTTGTTGAGACGCAATCTTCCAGAAGGACCTTTGTACCTTTAATAGACTAAGGCTGAACGATTTGCACTGTCCAGCCGTTTTAACCAAATGGAAAAGCAAATACTATATCAACGATTTATTAAACATAAACCTTTTAATCTCACCAAGAATAGTACCTATTAATAAAATAAGAACTAAACTCTCTTCTCGCTTTACGATGGCGACTGAGATTTCCCCGGGACTGTTCTAGGCACTGCACCATAAAAATCCATTATGGCCTAATTAAATTGCTTGAGTCATAACTTTTAGTACCCACATATGGACCCAATAAAGCCCACTATAAACGTGCGGATTGTGAATGAAATTGGTAGCCGTTTAGAGCCGTTTTATTGGCAATAATCTAGCCGCGTCTTTAGAATAAATAATTGAATTGGTCTGGTTTCTATGCATATAGTGTGGATCTTAATTGGTTTAAGCTCTGATGCTGGTAAAGTATTATTGCGCTAGCGTATAATCAGTTTAGGCATGTATTGAATCGAAAAATGATGCAGTGCGTTGGTTGTAATACTCCAAAAATGTCGACATTCAATTTAAGTGCCTGCCTGTGAATATCTATCGTGAAATGGGAAAATAGCGTAAATGCTGATCAATCTGACTAGAACTTTGTGCATCCAAACAGCCGTATTTTGTTATATTATAAATGCAAGGGTATTTCTAGCTGAGCATATTTTCATACATACATACATGAACTCACGCCTTTTTCCCATGGGTGTAGGCAAAAACTACAGAACCCCACCTGCTACCATCCTTACATACTTATTTTGCTTCACTCACATTCATACATCTAGTCATACACACACGCTGGTTTTGAGTATTGCGCACCTGGCCTTTCTGAAGAACATCACCAACAAGGTTTATGTATGTCTTTCTAGGGCCTCCCCTTCTTGCGTTTCCATTCACGTCTCCCTTGTAAATACCTTTCGTTGGTCGCCTTTCATTCTTCCTCTCAACATGTCCAAATCTTATTATACTCTTTTCAATTTTAGTCACTACATCTTCTTTTAAATCACAACGTTGTCTTATTAGCTCATTCGTCAATCTATTAATTTAAGCTACACCACACATACTTCGCAAGAAACGCATTTCTACTGCATTAATCCTACTTTCGTGTCTTTTTTGCGATACCTAACCTTCACTTCCACACATGAGTGTAGGCACCAGCATGCTGTTGTGAACGACGAGTCGAGCCTCCGGAGACAAAGACTTGCTGGTCACAATCGCATGTACAGCACCATTCACTTTATGCCCTGTGTGACTACACGCCAATTATCTCTATATTTTGGTTACCGAATATTATTTTATATTTCAAACTGCGCGTGGCCGCCATATGTGCGGAACACATTGAGGCACGGACACTTGAGTTTAAAGATCGGTTTGACAGGCAACGTCATAAACTATGAGACAATATACATTTCTAAAACAAAACCTTTTAAAGAAACTCGTAAATTGCCTCTTGATGTAAAAACTGTCAAGACAAAAGTAGTATTTCAACGAAATTCTAAAGAGACTTTGAATATCCGATTTCTAACACGAACCCGAAAACCATAAATTAATATTGGGCAAGAGGCTGCAAGCCGTGAACAGAGTACCGTGGTATTTTTTAGAAATCGCAGGCGCCCGAAGGCGGCGCATGGCGGTGTGCGGGCGCCGGGGTTCTATAGACGGCTAGGGCAAGTAATGAACCCAAGGATGTTGGGAAGGAGACGAGGACACTTAGCTTTAGGCAGGGAAACAGGACGGACTGATTTTGAGAGATCAAGAGAAGTCGGGTTATAGGGTATTACTTTGGAACCAATAATTGAAAGTCGTGTCGTTGTAAATATCGTGGTAACGATTTTAACTATTAAGTTAAATTATAATTTAGTCTTATTTCGTAATAATATTGTGTGAGTGAGTGCCGGAATGGTTGGGTAAGTTTTAATCTTTATATAACGTAGGTAGGGACAAATCACTAATGTACACTTTATTCTCGCATGGCGAGAACTTGTATTTATCTCCTAGTCCTCACCTTGACAGATATTTGTCACTAGCATTTGGTCTAGGGAAACGATGAAGTCTTCCTTCACACTTACAAGCGCTAATTTCATAAATTGTTACACTCTACAATTACTCATTTGACTATGGACTATTATTGACCTTTAACTGACATTACATACATGGAAGGCGGATCCGTTAATATTCACTATTGTACAAAACAGGCTATAGGTATGGTCGCTCTTAATTGGAAACATAGGACAACCAAATGTTAGTTGGTAAATTCTGTTTCCTATAGAAGGTCTGACTGCGGGTCTCACTGCATTGCACTTGATGTATGTACACTTGTAAACTAAAGGGGGTAGTCATTGCTGAACATCACAAACTGGGATATGATCATTATAATGAATGTTAGAGTCGTGTCTCGTTAAATCACACCAGGCTTTCGGGCCAATATGTGAATAAAAAAAAAAAAAAATTGGCGAGACACGATGGATGCCCTGTGGAAAGCCCTGTTGTTGACGTCGCACGGCTGTCAATTACACTGGACCATCCTCGAAATTGGGAAGTTTAAAGAAGTGTGAAGTGACGATTTAATCTATTTCGACGTATAGCAAGGCAATTGCGTTGAACCTGCATCAGACCGAGTCTACGAAACGCTTGCATAGTATTGTATTGGTTTAATAAAGGTTGAGTAGGTCGAGGGTGAGCTATTTATTATAGTGCGCGTCCAGTAATTCTGGGAACATGTCTTGTTCAATGACAGAGGCGCTTAGGCATAAACTGTCCTCTGTCTTAGGATTGAATAAGACATGTTTAAGTTTAGGGAAACATGTATTGCTTGATTTAAGGCCTCGTGTTCTAGGATCAGCATTACACGTACGACGTGCCTGCTGTACAGACGGTCTCACGTCACTCGGGTGGGAAATCTAGACTATTATCAATGAACTCATTAACGTAAATCAAGTAAACGTATTTAACGCAAGCGTAGCGTTCCTATCCATTTCCTTCCGTTAGGTAAATAAAGCATTTTGCAACCCTTTGTCTAATTAACTTCATACATTATTATTGTTTTACTTAAAGTCCTTATGGCTAACAGACAGAAATGTGTGCTGGAAGTTTGTTTCATCATTTCTTCTTACCAGCTATTGCACATAGGAAATGATGGTGGGTTGGGCGCTTTTGGGGCTGTCTTTAGGAGAGTTGATCTAATCAACTGCAGTTACTTCTAGAGTTATAACTCTCTGACAAATTATTTAATTGTATTTGTATTAATTCTTGAATGTATATTCACTACCCGTGACCACTATTCGGTCTTTGATGTAATACTCTATACATTAGTGTAAAGGGTTTCTCACACAAGATTCAGTTAATTATAACAATTTAGTTTATATCCCCTTAGTTACGTTTTATCCTTCTAAACCACTTCCAAGTTATAAATTTATAACTGTGAATTCCAAAACAAAACTAAACATAATTTGGTATTCACTATAATCGGAAGAGAACCATCCAGTCAATGGTGCGAGGTTCATTGGACAGCGCGGAATGGCGGGGCGCTGTCTCTCTTTCATCAAAAGAGCCGACCTTAACTCTAAATTTAGGGCACGTTTAGGAAAAACGAAATTTTTATCAGCCTAGGGTCGTTTAGGAACCATTACACCTGCATTTACTCTCCTTTCCACATCCTCTTCAATCTTTCCATCCCTTCTACTTCGTTAATACTTCCCAGATATACAAACTCGTTCACTTGCTCCACACTCTTACCATTACCTTAGTCTTGTTCACATTTATACTCATCCCTTTTAACTTAAAAGCTTCATTCATCACAGTCACCATGTCTTGCAACCGTTCTGCTGACGATTCAAGTAGAACTTGATCATCTGCATAGAGAAGACATTTGACAAGGCATCTCATTCATCCTCAATCCGCACTCACGCTCTTTCAAACCTATCAGACAACTATCCATGTAAGTTGAACAGCCACGGAGACGCTACACAGCCCTGCCTAACACCCCCAGTCCGTATGCGCCCCATTAATATTATACCTAAGGGGACTTTGGACTTTCTGATGTTCCCTTGTGATAATTACCGAGTACCAAGCGGGCGAAGCCGTCTCAAAAAACAAGTAAAAAAATATACCAATTTTTACTTTTTTTTTTATCCTGAATTTTGCTATTTTTTTTTTCTTACAATGACAAGAATAGGTATTAACTTTTTTAAGTATTACTTTATTTTAATTATTGTGAATGTGGATCAACCTTTTTAACCGACTTACCAAAAAGGAGGAGGTAGAACCTCCTCCTTTTTGGTAAGACTTGGTTCGACTTCATGTATGTTTTTTTAATTTATCTTCACCGATATCTCCGTCAATTGTGTACCGATTTTGAAAATTCTTTTTTTGTTTGAACGAGTAAGTTTCGAAATTGGTCCCATCTTAATTTGGTAAAGATCTAATGAAGAACTTCGAAGATATACAACAGAACTCTTCAATAAATAACGGGAAATCTCTCGGAATTGCTGCAATCGCATGTCTGTTTATTGTTTATACCATTTCATAACATAACATCACGCCAGTATGCTCTTGAGAGGTACGCAGATCTCACATTTCACCCTTTATGTTCAAGTTTCATGATATTCGGCTAATCTATTCTGGCGTTAAGGTAACTTACTAAACAACTTGCCTATTAGGTAGATTTAACTAAAAAGTGAAAAATAAAAAACTTTTTTTCAATTTTATTTGGAAGTCGGTAGTATTTTTTTGTAAAAAAGATTTTTTATTTTCTTTTCAATTTGAATTTATCTCAGTTTTTAATCATGGTCGGGCAGTTTGAATAATTTATGCGGCCTACCCGAATGTCCTTTCTTTGGGATTGTTCGTAAAATCGTTGAGCTCCTAAAATTCTGAGTTGAGCTGCACGGTTATTGACAAATGCGTGCACTGACTGGACAGGTCTACTCAATCTGGCTGGTTCATTCCTCAAAAGACCATTTCAGACGTCAGTCTACATGGTCTTTACATAATCTAACCAAGATTTTGTCTGGACTTTAAAAGAGACTGTGACCTTAGAGTTTTTTTCGGCCTTTCTTCTTATAGCAGTCAGATAGGAAACTCCGGCCTCATCTAGTTTTAAAAAAATGTGATCGACATGTAAGAGTTTGTTTGTACAAACCAACTTACAGAAATAAAATCATTTATCAATAAAACATTCTTTATTTTTTTCCTATAAAATGGATCAATTTTATAGATTACGTTATATCCATCATAAATACAATTTCATCTGTAGAGCCATAATGGGCTAACATTTTGCGAAAAGTTCTGTTGTACGTTATAGAGACATTATTGCCCAGAAATAGCAATATCTGGTTGACCTGGTTCTGTATATTTAGTAACAAGAAAGGCACAGAGAAAGACAACTGGGCAATATATTCAATCTTGAATATTATTGGTTACTCTCTGATTGTCTTAGTTTGTTTAGTAGGGTATTGTAAAGCTTTATTTCAGATAATAATTGGATATCGTCTCTGGCCCTCAATGGTGTGCCTGTTTTTATAATTATCGTATCATGGATATTTTGGCACTTTTTTATACCTATATAAAAGTTTTTTTACCGCAAAGATGTAGGTATTCTAGTAAGGAGTTGTTTGATAGCTTGCAGATAGCATTTTGTCAGTTTTACTGACTAAGCATTATCAATTCCTCGTCAGGGCCTTCCGGTTTCTGTGTTTTTCGGGCTTACTGTTTGTGATTTTTCACGCAACGCTAGGTTTTAAATATACCCGATTATGGTACTCCAACTCGGGTATATTTAGTAGTAAGAAATTTCGAAAGCCTCATGCTAATTATACCCGACCAAAACCCTATGAGGAGTTTCTACAAGGTACATTTAGTAAAGACGCATGTGTACTAAGCATTTATACTCCAAGATTAACCCAGTTAGAAAACAGCAGACTTTTCTTAAATGAGATGTGATGAATTGGTAAAAAAGCCAGGTGGACAGTACTCATAACCTGCGTGCGTGTATGAGTAGCTATATATATGAACGTACTCTTAAATGCTCTCTCACAGAGAGGAGGCCTGTGTCCCAGCAGTGGGAACATTAAAAAAGGCTGATGACGATGATGACTCATAAATGAAGTAAAAAGAGTATGTAAGGATCACAGCAGGTGGCGCCCTTTAGTTTATCCCTACATTCATTGGAAAAGTTTGGAAAGCGCCTGTTTAGTGTGTAACCTATACCTAAATAAGTTTATGTAAGAACATTAACTATATTATCTTTGCACCAAAATCTTCACATCTAAGTAAATCTAACCATTAATGCCCTTCCACCGCTTTAGTGCCGTAAAACGGTTACTTTCTAAAGCATACTCTTTAGTAACGGCTAAGTTAAAAGGTTTGAAAAAAAAAAAAAAAACTTTTATTAATGTACATTATTTTTGAAACAAAGTTTTTTCGTGAAACGTGAAATATTAACAACACGATATTTTTTGGATACTCCTCCAAAATGACTTGGATGTTTAAAAATATTTTACACAGAAAATTTAAGGTTGGAATTTCTTCATAACTGAAATAGCATATGTAAATGAAACAACATTTTGCAAACAAAACTGTTCAAATGGAGGTTTAATATTGATATATTGGCTCCGAGCGGACGCACGGCCAGTACTTCATTAACATTGGGGCGTACATATCGCTTTAAAATAAATGCTTCAACCAATCTTCACGAGACTGACCAAAACGTTACTCCATTTAAAAAAGTTCAGAAGTCAAGTTCCCTTTGTGTTTGCGAATCAGTTTTAAAATAGAGACGAAGTTCTTGTGACGTTGAAAAGAAGTGGTTTTTCATTTGTGTGAAACCTCGTTAGACTCTTGAAGGGTACTTGACGGAACTGTGCCTCGTGGGCAAAGTGAGCTAAAAAATTGTATGCATTATTTTTTGTCTCATTTGGTTTTGCAAGGGTTTCATGTTAATCTGTGTTTTTAAGTGCTCGTGGTTGCCTGAACACTGAGAAATGTTGAATAAAAGCATTATTTGCACTTTGTGCAGATAAAATATATCAAACCATTATGAAACCCACATTATCTTCAATGTAAGTTTTTGTTAATATATAGGAAATGAAGTGTAGGTCAAAGATTTCTTCGAAACCTTTACATATCTTTTATCTAATGCTTTGGAATTTTTACCTCATACTTTTATTTCTATTATTGTTATTTGCTTAACTTGCTTCAGCATATCACTTATTTTTTACCCGCTTCTGATGATATTGGGAAATTTTCATTTCGTCTACCCTAATACATCATATGCTTGACCTCTGCTTGACCCTTCCAACCCTTTTCTTTTGGCTGACATCTTTCTTCTGTTTGAAAAACTCGATATGTATTGTAGATATAATAGGCAGTGTTTATTTGCTTACGTTCCTAGGATAAATTATTAACTTGTTCATTTTCTTCAATTATTTTAATTCAATTAAAAAAGTATATATCTCAAGCTTGTTGGTGCTGGGCTACGACAAAATAAAATTATTCCTCTTCCTAAATTAACGATTCTTAAAGCTATGCTTCTACAGTTTGTTAATAATATCACATGTTAACTTTTTTCCAAGGCTTGGCTCCCGTGGCCTACAGGACATCTTGTCGGGACGAAAAGTAGCCTATGGCAGTTGCCGGCAGTGATTCGATCAGTAAAATATTTACATAATCGGATCAGTAGGTACGTCCAGATGAAATTAGGGTAATTGAAAGAAAGAAAACACATCTATTTAGCACAGACTAAATGATACATAATACACCAGCTTCATGTAGTACATCAGATAAACAATAAAAACAAAAAAATATATAAAGTCCGATGTAAGAAATTAGCAGGAAAATGTGGATCATGGCTGCGCCAGAAAGCTCGGCTCGGCTCTCAAGAGAAGAGCTGAAGTCAGAGTAGATTGGAAACAGCTCGTCAGTGACGCCGTCAAAGCTTTCCAAGACGGGCAAGATCTTCAGCAATGAAGACAACGCTTAAAAGAAGACATCCAGATACTACCTCCTAAAAAGAGACTTTTTAATTTTTATCTCTTTGTACCTAATGTTACATGAGAAATTTTGACTACATCACATTAAAAAGGTACCTTAGTATATACCATAGCAGCTGCACCCAGATATAAAATGAAAATTCGTGAGCAAAGCAAAGTAAACACAACAGCACAAATTGACACTTATCAACAGGAAATACGTGCGGTTTGGTATCACAAACAATAATTAGCACATTGTAGCCTTGGACAGAGGTATGAACATGTGGGGTGGGAAACCACCCATTTATTTTTCTCTTGGGTGATATATCAAACACGTTTAAATTTTGACCTTATGACAAAACAAAATAAGAAATGAAAATTTATTATTTCACTACCACATCCACACACTTAAAATTTATTTTGGCGGAAAAACTCATTCTTTTAGTTTATTAAACAAAGCGAAATCATGCGATATTCTTTTGTTATATTTATTTTCTACTGAAATATTGGATGTCGTTGTATAATTGCATTAAATGATGCTGGCTTCTATTTATAACTGCACTTCGGTGGAATAACATGCCAGCTTTGCTCATAGTGCTTCCTTATTCCGCATCTTAGTCTATCCTTATTCGCTTTTTGTTAACCGACTACAAAAACGAGGAGGTTCTCAATTCGACTGCATTTTTTTATGTGTTTTAACTTTAGTAGTTTTACTAAAAGAACCGATTTTGATGATTGTTTTTAGGCTTTCGTAGCCGAAGGGTCGAAACGGAGCCCTATTGCTGTCATCCACGTGTCTGTCTGTCCGTCATCGTCTGTCACACAATTTTGTCCTGAGGAATTTTTAAACTGTCCAAAGCTACGAATTTGAAATTTAGAGATAATTTTGATTTTCATGTATATTTTTACTAACAAATACCAATATATGGATAAATCGGCTTTTTTCGTAGTTTCGTAAATCTAAATGAGTGAAGTCCGACATGCACTTGGCCGGTTTTCTTTATTTGAATTCTGTTTCTTCTCTTGTGGCCATATTTAAATTTGATCAAGATTTGATGAAAAACTTTGGAGATATATAACCGAAATCTTCAATAGATGACGGCAAACTCTCGAGATTGCTGCCTGCAATCGCATGTCTGTTTATTTTTTATACAGTTTCATAACATAACACTAGGTATGCTCTAAAGTGGTACAGTTAACTCTGGTACACTCTTATTTCACCGGTTGTGTTCATGTTACATGTTATTCGGGTAATGTTCCCGGGCATAACTGTGGGCATTATATAAACGTAACACAAATAAAAAGTGAAAAATGAAAACATTTTTCTAAAAAAATACGACCGACTTTCAAATAAAAACACTACAAAGTGAAAAATAACTTTAATTTCGGCGATCTTTAGACTTTCGCAACGTATTTTCACAAGTTATTAATTAAATCGTCCAACAAACAACACTTAATTTGTTTCATTATTAAAAATTGATTATACTACAGGCAGCTGCACTAAAAACGCTAAGAGATGAGATATACTATTAACTCTTTGTGTAAAATAAAAAAAACTTTTTATTAAAAAATAACAAGTAATCGACTTCAATTTTTTTTTTGTTATAGGCTCGCGCTTGACCACTATCACACCTGAAAAAATAACATAATATAAACACTACAAAGTGAAAAATAACTTTAATTTCGGAAGTCGGTGTCAAAAAACGAAGAAACAAAAACAAGAACACCTCTCAGTCTCATCTCTTTGCGATTTTAGACGGCTGCCTGTAGCATCGTAAAATAGTAACTATTGTCGTGAACCAATAAACAAATCGGTGATTATTATGACTTTATTTAAATTCAACCTTATAATGTTAATAATCGAACATGTTTTATCAAAAATTATCATTTTTATTAACATTACATTCAAAACCTCGAATAAACTTTAATTACCGACTGAATATTGCGAGGTGTGCTGTTCAATTTTCATTCATCCAAGTAATTGCAGGGCGTCAATTTTCAGTAATTAAACAAAGTAAGTGTTGTTTGTTGCTCGTTTTAATTAATTATTTGTGAAAGTACGTTGCGAAAGTCGTACGGGAAATGCAAATGTTTGAGTTTTATTCAGTGTTTTATTTCGATTGAGAGTTGCAGTTTGGACAGAAGAGATGAAGAGTAGCTGATTGTCGTGGTATGGACATTGTGATTGTGATGTGACAGAATGAAAAGCATCATCATCATTTCAGCCGAAAGACGTCCACTGCTGGACATAGACCTTCCCCAAGCGTCGCCACACTGATCGGTCCTGTGCGTTTCGCATCCACCAGACGCCCGCAGCCTTGACCAGGTCGTCGCTCCACCTAGAGGGAGGCCTTTCAACGCTAAGTCTTCCTGTACGCAGTCGCCACTCTAGAACTTTTCGGCCCCAACGGCCATCCTTTCTGCGAGCAATGTGCCCTGCCCACTGCCACTTAAGTTTGGCAATTCTTCGGGCTATGTCGGTAACCTTGGTTCTCTTGCGGATGATTCATATCTGATTCGATCATGAAAGGAAACTCCGAGCATAGCCCTCTCCATTGCCCTTAGGGTGACTTTAAGCTTTCTGATGAGGTCCATTGTGAGCGGCCACGTCTCTATCCCGTAATTAATCACTGGCAACACACACTGGTCATAGAATTTCGTCTTGAGACACTGTGGTAAGTTGGAAGAGAAGATACCGCGCAACTTTCCGAACGCTGCCCAGTCGGATCATATATCGACGCATAGTATATTAGCATACAATATGAAAAGCTATTTGTTTAATCTGACCCAATTAGGAAAATTCTTGACCCATTCCAAAAATGGTGCCAGTGTCCTCCAAACTGGCACCCTTCACAGGAAATGTGCCGTCTTTTTTCCTGCCTAGCATGAGTAACCACCTGGACTGACACGACTTGTACGAGGCCAACGATATAAATATCCTGGTAGCCCCATTTTGATCGAACAAAATTTGAGACAAATCGTCACGAAAATTAGAAGAAAGAAAATTCTTTCACTGGTAGAAAATCACAGTATTACTCAATGTCTATCGTAGTCCATCCTGCAAAAATGCACGTTTGTTGTGGATTTAGCCACAGTAGAAAAGCCGGTGGAAAATAAGAGCAGGCCAAAGAAAATGAAAGAAAAGAATGAGACAATAGAGTCCGGAGTCCTCGTTCCCTGATAGCTACAACCTTGGGGTCTTTAAATCAAGTGTGAATGAGTTTCTTCTAGGCAAGCGTTCTTCACCGTAGACCACATCATCGCTTAACATCAGGCAAGATAGTCGTCAAACGCGAGCCTATAGATTATAAAAAAAAATGTATCGTTCTGATTACAAATAAATAAGAAGGAACAGACACAAATTATGACTTTTATGACTGAATGCGATATTTTTGTTATTAACTTGGAAAAAGTAAACATTGCAAACAATTTTTGTAAATGTTTTTTATCATTGAACGATATGAATTCTTCGAATGTTTTTACCTACGAAGTATGTTCGAGGTTCGTAATTTTTTTGATCAATGTTTTTCAAATAGTGTTTTATTCAACATTACCTACAACGATTTTTGAAAATGAACAGGTCGATAGCGTGCTTACAATGAGGGCTACCGTTTTTGTTCCCACCAGTTGGCACCACTTGCGATTAAGGTCTTTATATACAGCTGTTAAAAGTTGTTATAACGCCTGTAGAAGCAAATTTTAAATCAAGTAAATCATTTCTAATTCCGTAGAAGTATGATTAAATATAACATCGATTTTGCCACAGTTTTGAGCAATTCCTTTTTTCGAAGGAAATGAGATTTTTTTGTATGAAACATAAAACTCTATTAAAGCCGTGGGTGGTAAGACTTGTACCTATCTTAATCTGTTATATTTGTGAAATATTTACAACGATAAAAAAGTAGTTAATAAACTCGCACTAAAAGCCAAAAAATTGTGATGTTTGACCTTTTGAAGACTTCACACTAATCTAGCACCTGTAGCCAAGTTAAAAATCTACAGTCGATAACGCTAATAGCAAATGAAGCAATGTATAGGAATGATAAATCTGAACGATATGTCACGTGGTCAGACCAAACTAATAGAAAACTTTAACGATTGTAGAAATAGATTCGATACGAAACGTTTGTAACTTCGCTTGGGGGCCAGCGTCCCTAGCGGAAAATTCAAACGCGATAGCCCTCATCTTGTTTATCCGTTTTTTCTATTGGTTTTTTAGGGTTCCGTACTCAAAGAGTAAAAATGGGACCCTATTACTAAGACTTCACGATCCGTCTGTCTGTCTGTAAGTCCGTCTGTCACCAGGATGTATCTCATGAACCGTGATAGCTAGAGAGTTGAAATTTTTACAGATGATGTATTTCTGTTGTCGCTATAACAAAAAATACTAAAAACAGAATAAAATAAGTATTTAAGTGGGGCTCCCATACAACAAACGTGTTTTTTTTTGCTGATAATGGTACGGAACACATCGAGCGCAAGTCTGACTCGCACTTTGCCAGTTTTACTAAGTATAATTGCAAGTATGTTAACATGGGCGTAATGCGATGCAATTCAACCGATACGAACTTAATTTTTTTAAGTAAATACGCGCGCGCTATATCGCCTAGTGTCATCAGGAAAGGGCCTTGAAAACTTGAAATATTTTGTCATTTATGAATATAATGCCAGCCAGCTTCATTGTTGACATTACCGTCCCACATGACGGGAACCTCGTGAAAGCCGAGAAAGATAAGCAAATCAAGTTACATCTTGACTTGGCTCTAGAGTTTGTCGACATGTGTGGTGTGGACACAGCGATCATTGTACCGATAGTCGTGTCAGCCAATGGCTTAATAGCCACGAGCCTCGACCAACACCTTTGGAGGCTCTCGTTAGGCGGCTGGGCAAGGGCCCGATCCAGAAAGTAGTACTGCTGGACACGGCTCGTATTGTTAGGAGGTTTCTCTACTTCCTCTCTATGGAGCCCTGACCGCCGGTAGCTTGGACCCTGTTCCCGATACCGGTGGGACTCTTTATATCTCAGAAAAAAAAACCAGTTGAAAGAAAAACTGGAGCAAAGCTGCGTAAATAAGCTGGTTATTATAATAAAGCAAAATAAGTTACTCTGTCGATACATTTCTTGAAAATAGACATAATTTCCAATAAATAAAAGCTATTTCTCTTCGAGCGTTAAGTCCTTTCACACAGTTCCGTTAGTAAGGAAATATATTATTGTATAATATTATATTTGCGGAACAAGCAAAAGCTTTTTCGTACTTTCAGAACTATTAGAGATCCATGTTTGTTGTAAACAGGATTATTGGGTTTGACCTAAATGGCTCTTTTTAATCAATAATAATGGCAACTCGAAAAAAATTATATTTAAAGTCAGTCAGTCATATTTAAGTGCATCATTTGTAGAAATATCATAATAATGAAATGGGTATGATTTTGTTAATCGTAGGAATGATTTTCTTAATCATAGTAACGATTTTGTTAATCATAGGAATGATTTTGTTCCCTACTCTGGAGTCCTGAGCGATTTGAAAATGATATTTTTGTAAATAATTTTGCAAAAGCAAAACACACGTTGGTGCCATTTTAGATAATTTCATAAGTCGGCAAGGGCCGGCTTTTCCTCAGTTTCCCCTGGGTAATAATAGTGTACTATTTTAAGTTTGTTTGTTAGGTTTGCATTGTGAATATTATCAGGTGTTATCGCAAAAATTTTTTGACGGTTGAGTTCGGTAACTTTCTGAAATTTGTTATAACAGTGTTGGTTAAGATTTCAAAGGAGAGTTTTTTACAATATATCATTAAGTATTGTTGTTTTTGTTCTTTTAATTTCAAATATTTTTGGAAGATGGGTGAACAGATCTCCAGATGGTTGCATAAAAACGATGATGAAGTTGAAAAGGCAGGTGACGTGACATTATGGTTCATGAAAGTGACAACCAATCAAGCCCAGAAGAGACGCCATTTACTTTGTGATAGTTCTTATTGTGTTCTGTCTATGTCGAATAAATGTTTTCTATTCCATTCTTTTCTTCCATTTCCTAAAAAAAAACCATAAATCTTATTACTCCTCAAATAGAAGAAAGATGGGTGGCCAACTTTGCTCACCCATTACCAGGTTGGCCTTTCGCAAAGGTCATTGATAGTTTAGAACCTGATTCTGCTTATACAAAAAGATGAGTGGTCTGACCAAAGAATAAGGACCGAAAATCAAAAATCAGGTGTGATATGTGCCGAAACTCTTTGTGTAGAGAACATACCAGACATTCCTGGCATATACCCAGGATATATGCCAGGAATGTCTAAATAAGAAAGTTTAATTTATGTTTGGTTACGGCTGATTGTTAATCACACACTGATTAACTACTGATTTCAATAAAAAATAGTTGCTATTATGATATTTTTTTATTTCTAAAATATAAAATAAAATATATTGGTATCCTCCCGATTCCTGGGTTACTAATAGTCTTTCTCTATGGATGGGTTAATAAAGCTTAACAAAACTTGCTGGAATCCATGCACTGATTTTTATAACCTTATACATTTATACGTAATAGGCAATCTGTTTTTCCCTTTGGGCTTATAGGGTTGATGTAATGTGTTAAAATTAAAAAGTTACTTAACCCATATCTGGCAGTAATAGATGGCTCGGCTAAATTATAGAATCACATGTAATTTCAAAGATTGTTTGTGGAAAGTAGCCAGCTTTAATTTTAGTTACCAATAACTTTCTATTAAAGTGCTAGAACAATTATCATACACATAACTCACCAAAATCATCTTTCCCAGGCTCTCCAGAATTCCACACCAGAATGAAAACTATTTGAATGTATTAAAAGTATTAACAGGGAGCTCATGGGGTGTTCATACAAAACATATACGTAGACTATACATATCCTTAATTCGGAGTCGATTGGATTATGGATGGTTCCTATAATTATGATTGCAGTGCGAAATCTCGCATTTCTAAATTGGATAAACTACAAAACCAAGCTTTAAGTATCATGGGTGGTTATATAAGGAGCTCTCCAATTCACGTCATGGAGTCTGACAAATGTATTCCCCCATTATTTTTAAGAAGAGAATTTTTTGCATACAAATATTGTATTAAAATAATGTCATGGTCAAATAAATAGTATTACAGTTGGTCTTATTTCAGAATTGAACACGCTTTGTCTAAACACCTATTGGGAAAATTAAAAAAGCCCTTACTAGTAAAAACGAAAACGAAACATTTAGATATTGAACTTTCAATTGTTCTTAGAATATTTAGTTTGGAAATTTGGACAACTCGTATTAAAATGAATGTAGTTAAAATTCATCTTGAATGTTTGCACAGTGCTAAATCAAACTATAACTCAAACATCCTGTTTAATGATGTCCTAATGGAATTAAATAACATATAGCGGATGGTACAAAATATTTGCTGATGGATCAAAAAGCAGTAAGGGCTTAGGAGCGAATTTATACGATCAGAATTTGGGTAGAAGATTAGGTTTTAGAGTAAATTGTAACATATTAATAATGAACTAATTGCATTTTTTCAAGTAGTAGAATACGTTATTGATCAAAAACTAAATAAAGTAGTCATATTTTCAGACACTAAGAGTGCACTGCAACATATAGCTCGATGTGCCTCTGGTTATAGCAAAGGTGCATCGATAGCGTATGATATTTTACAAAGGTTAACTACTCTAATAAAAAATAACATAGAATTTAAATTGCAATGAGTCCCAGCACATATTGGACTACGAGGTAACGAGGAGGTTGACCGTATATCTATATCAGCCATAGTAGATGGTACTCTTATTAAATATATGCCCGTTTATTAGGGATACATAGAACAATTTAAAACAGTATGCTTTGATTCTTGGAAACAATATTTCAACAACATTTCACAAAATAAAGGTATTCAATGTCAACCATCTCGAGTGCCCTGATTTGATAGTAAAATTAATTTTAAGACTCCGCTCCGGACACTACGTATCGGCAAAGTTTGCATTTCTAATGAAAAAGATCGATTCTCTGAATTGCACCGTGTGCAATAAAATCGAGGATGTATACAACATTTGATGATGGATTGTGTTCGAAATAAAGATGAACGTGAATCACTCGTGATCGAGCTAAATCTAAATCTTAACCATGTTCAGAGACCACAAAAAAAATGTGTGTTAATGACAGTTCTTACTTGTTGAGTTATTCACTTTCTTTGTTTTTAGTAGGTGTAATAAATATAATAATTAATTGATGTTAAGATTAATTAGATGTATGTAGATATCTTGTAAAAGGGTATGATGTGGTTGTCATATTTGAGATTAAAAGAGAAAAAAAAGAGCTAAAACAATCATCATACACACATATCTCACCAAAACCATATTTCTAAGGTTCTCCAGAATTCTACACCAGAAAAACAAACATCAAAAACCCGACTCCTAAAAAAATATGAAATGTAAAGAGAAAAATAACAAGTGCTTAAAATAGACACATTAAATATAATGAGGTGCAGGGGTGACAAACGAAGTTTTGGTAGGTTTCACTATAATTTTGGTTTGTCCCCGCTTGCAGCAGCTCATAATATTTAATAGCGAATGTTTTTTTTTCAATTAATTATTTTTTAGGAGTCCGGTTTTTTTTAAATAATTTGTTTTATTTCAGATTTTTTAGTTTTATTAATGAACAAGATCTCCAAATAAGTAATGTATAAAAATTTATGAATACTTAATAATATGGTTTTAGTAAATAAAAAATGTATGTGACTGTTACCCTTATTATTCTGCTATCAAAGTTACGCTTATCTTGAATTTGTGCCCAAATTTTTGTAATGATAACGAAAAAAAAGTTATCCCCCATCTTTTCATATTTAAAGATTATATAGCCTTTGTCACTCCCTCAATAGAGACGAACTCAACGACCCTCATATGTGATAATCCGTCAAGCCGTTTGGGTGTAGAGCGTGTTATAGAAATGGACCAAAACCATTTTTCGTTTCAGGAATCCGTTTGCGTAAAATTAAGCTTTATATTGCAAATTTTAGTTAGAGCCTGCCATCTAAATGGCTGCTTTTGGATATGTGAAAAAATTCACGGCAGTAGTATATAACGAAATTAAAAGGAAAACTAGCACAGCTAAATAAACGACCAACTTATAAAATGTACTTGGAAAAATTTCAGTGCTTTCATTGTCTATGAACTTCAGTATCTTTAACTAATTATATTGTAGCTGTTTGTACGGAAACCTCGGCGCGCGAGTCCGACTCACTTGGCCGGTTTTTTCAGGTTTGGTTTGCTCTTTAGCAAATGACAAGGTCAAATCCAACGAGAAATCTATTAAAGTGGTACCTTGTTTGCATGCTTAATATCTAGCATTTATTAAAATTTATTTCAACTTAGTAAAGTCCGGGGTTCGATTCTCGGATCGGGAAGTGTTATTTGGTTCTTCCATCTGGCATTTCTTAGTAGTAGCCCGGAGTCTAGACTTGCGCCCGGTTTATGGCAATATAGGCTCTATTACAGTGGACTAAAGTTCCTGGTGATATGTGGGTGTACTTTAAGTGCACCTATGAAGGCATAAGTGCACTTAAAGTACACCCACACGCTTTGGGAAATACAGGGAATACGTGATGACAGATTGTTTGTAAATTTATCCTTAAAAAAAATCCCAGTCATTGGCAAAAAAAGGATTTTTTTAAACGATGTGGCTCATTTCATTTTTGGTCACATCAAGATATTTTCAACCGACTTCAAAAAGGAGGAGGTTCTCAATTCGACTGTATATTTGTTACGCGGTTAGTCCGTAAATTATGAACCGATTATGATGATTCTTTTTTTTTTATTTAAAAGTTGGTGCTACTCACGTGATCCCAATTAAATTTGATCTGACGAGAAATTTTTAAATTATCCTTAATAATGCGTATTATATTATATGTTTTATTCCAGACTATAATCTATCTCTGTGCCTAATTTTATCCTGATCCGTTTAGCCGTTCTGGCGTGATTGAGTAACAGACATTCAAATTAAATTCAAATAGCCTTTGTTTCTGATACATAAATAGCATTTTACAATCACATTTTATATCAACTATTACAGTTTTTACATAATGCATGTATTTATTTAATGTCAGGTTAGTAATAAAATTCATGAATTAGTTAGTTATTTTATGTAGTTTAAACAAATATTAATTATATTTATTAAATGTCAATTGAGTTATCAAATTTCTGAACGAATTATTTATTGTATACAAATCAATTGTCGCAGTTAAAAGTAAAATAAATTGCAATTATGTAAATTTAATATAAATTTAGTAATCAAATTAATGAAGTAATCATTTATTTTACACAAATCAATTGTTACAATTCAATTTCAAAATTTTGATATCAGTTACATTGGTATCATCATCAACGTTTGTATCAGATTACCCTTTGGAAAAGATGTCCCTCAGACTTTGCCATACTTTTCTGTTTGTGGCTATTCTTCTCCATAATGATCCCGCTATTTGTCTAATGTCTTCTGCCTATCTTTTCTTCTGTCGCCCCTTTTTCCTTCTCGCTTCGCGAGGGTACCGCATGGTGATACTGCTGGACATTTTTCTGTCTTATTTCTAATCATATGGCCTGTCCATTTCCATTTAAGTTTGTTTATTGTGTATGTGACATCAATAGCTTTAGTTTTTTTGTTATAACAGTAAGAATTAACCTTATCTTACAAGTAATCTGACATTCAAAATACTACCTACCTACTTAATTACAAAATTGACATATGTTTATGACAAATGCTAATAGATGTTAATGTAATGCTAAACCTGATCCATCACATACCACCAGACGAGATCAAGGTCAAGTGTGAGATCATCAGGAATATAAAAGTCATTACAGAACAGTTATCACAACAGGACTATATCTTTACAACTTACAGATGTCCACTGCTGGACTTAGGCCTCCCCAAGTGTCATTACATCGACCGGTTTATGCTTCAGCTGATTCTCGCAGCCATGCACCAGGTCACTGGTCGAATTTATTTATAGAAGGCCTTCCAACCTTGCATCTTCTAGTACGCGGTCGCTACTCCAAACTAAGTTTTCAGGGAATACAAACGAATAGTTATAATGTTATTTTACTTACAAACCGAACTGTATTATATTATACCGTGAGAATTATTAGTAAAAACTCGTGTCCGACCGAAACTGTTTTTTTTGGAATTGCAGGTCAATCTCAGTTTCGGCCGAAACTGAAACCGAAACTTCCTTACAAGGAAAGAAAGAAAGAAAGAAAAATTGTTTATTTGCGCCATGCACGACGCATACCATAAAAAGAACAAAAAATCTTAAATACAATCATTACAAAGTATGACTTTCTTTTTTTATCTTTAAATCATATAGCTATGCAGTCTTCGAACTTTATTTAACCGACTTACCAAAAAGGAGGAGGTTCTATGTTCGACTTCATTTTTTTTTTGTTTATGTTCACCGATATCTCCGTCAACTGTGGACCGATTTAGAAAATTCTTTTTTTTTTGAAAGAATATGTTTCTAATTTGGTCCTATTTTAATTTTATGATCTAATGAAGAATTTCGATGATATACGACAGAACTCTTCAATTAATAACGGTAAATCTCTCGGGATTGCTGCAATCGCATGTCTGTTTATTGATTATACCATTTCATAACATAACATCACGCCAGTACTGAGTAAGTACTATGTTCAAGTTTCATGATATTCGAGTCATCTATTCTGGCGTTAAGGTAAATTACTAAACAACTTGCCTGTTAGGTAGGTACAACTAAAAAGTGAAAAATAAAAGCTTTTTTACGAAAAAAAAATACTACTCCAAATAAGAAAACTAGAAAGTGAAAAATAACTTTACTTTTGGAAGTCGGTGTCCATTACGCAAAAAAATGGTACCTACGAAAGACAAACCGTTTCTAAACCAAAACTCGTTTTTTTGCCAAAACTCGACTGAAACCGAACTTTCGGTAGAACACTAGCAAAAATCTTAAAAGATTGGGAAATACACCATCCAAAATACACCATGACGAATAGGAAGGAATTGGTGAAAGCCAAAAACGAAGTTTCACAAAAACCTTAGTAATATGAATTATCATTTAGTTATTCCACATCTGGTATTCACACGGATAAGGTCAATAACAAAAATAGACGCATCTAAGTTGACATTCTGTAGACAGCCATGAAATTAAGTGTTCAACTTTTATTTCCAAATAACACCAATAATTCATGAATAAACATTAACTGCAGTTGTCAAAGAAACATGTTTTATGATTATGACGTTCATTCTGTTTTTTAAAACGAATGCGGAAATGTAGGACATAGGCATTCGCAGCAAAGCGCACAGCCTCTTTATAAGCTACCTCCAGAACAGGAAAATCATTGTCAAAATTGATATGTGTGGCAATGAAGAAGTAATCACCACGTACGGAATTCCACAAGGCAGTATGGTTGCCCTTACATTGTTCCTAGTCTATATAAATGAGCTTTGCACACTGCCTCTCCCCAACTCCGAGATATTTTCATACGCTGACGACACAGCGATTGTTGTATACGGTGATACATGGACTGATTTGACATCATGCGGAGCAATCATTACAATTAGTTGCTGAGTGGCTGCAAAATAATCTACTTTCCCTAAACCTGGCTAAAACTAATATTCCCTTTTCTATTAGTCACAGGACCAAAGCCCCATCGGAATTTACCATAACAACTCTTCTACGTGCTCATGTACAACATTATCCCGTGTCTCTCACACCAAATACCCAGGTATTTGGTGTGAGAGACACGGTAGTGTAGTGATTGATGATGGATTAGAGTGATACATCCAAGTGGACAGTTTAACTTCAAAAGTCAGAAAATTAATTTACATCTTTAAGTCACTGCGTCATTGCGCGTATTCAAAAACACAAAAAATGTTGTATCTTGCACTTTGCTAATTATCAATTATTGCATCCCGGTCTGAGGTAGGACATAAAAACAAGGCTGCTTGGGATGGAAGGAGCACAGAGAGCTGTATGTATAGTGATGGTTGGCAAACCGTATAGGTTCCCCACTACCGATTTATTTGCGGAATGTAAGGTACTTACTGTGAGACAGCTCTTTGTGCTCCAAGTCACCTTCCGGACTCATAGGCAGTCCCCTTTACCAGACTCTTGCAAACGTAAAACCAATACTACATGTGCATCAGTATCTCATAATACGACCTTCGTTAGTCGCCAGCTTTACGTAATAAGTTCACTTATTTATACGAAAATTAGCAATCACATCCAAATAAATAAGCTAAATATACATGAAGTTAAGACTTAATTAAAACATTGGCAGTATGATTAGGACTACTCCCGTACAGAAGACTTAGTTACCTATCCACTGTAGTCACGCAGTTATACTTACATAATCACACACAATCATTTCACTCCAGAAACATATTTTATCCTATCATATTCGTTTATTGTAAGTACTTACATTACATTACCAAACACACGCACACACGCAACCGCGCAAACACTCGCACACGCAAACACAAACACACACATTCTAACATTCACCCCTTCTATCACACTCATCTTCACAAGCTGTGAAAAAAAATCAAACTCCTAAATCAACGCGATCAAAAGATACGGCCGTTTATATCGTGTACTAGCTGTGCCCGCGGCTTCGTTCCCGTCAACTGCCTACCCTATCCTACCTAACCTACTCTACCTTACCTACCCTACCTTACCTATCCTACCTTACCTACCCTACCTCACCTAGCCTACCTTACCTAGCCTACCTTACCTACCCTACCTAACCTACCCTACCTACATACCTACGCTAGCTACATACCTACCCTACCTACCCTACCTACCCTACCTACCCTACCTACCCTACCTACCCTACCTACCCTACCTACCCTACCTACCCTACCTACCCTACCTACCCTACCTACCCTACCTACCCTACCTACCCTACCTACCCTACCTACCCTACCTACCCTACCTACCCTACCTACCCTACCTACCCTACCTACCCTACCTACCCTACCTACCCTACCTACCCTACCTACCCTACCTACCCTACCTACCCTACCTACCCTACCAACCCTACCTACCCTACCTACCCTACCTACCCTAACTACCCTACCTACCCTACCTACCCTACCTACCCTACCTACCCTACCTACCCTACCTACCCTACCTACCCTACCTACCCTACCTACCCTACCTACCCTACCTACCCTACCTACCCTACCTACCCTACCTACCCTACCTACCCTACCTACCCAACCTACCCTACCTACCCTACCAACCCTACCTACCCTAACTATATACCTACCCTACCTACATACCTACCCTACCTATCTACAATTCTTTTTTTTTAATTTTTCTTTCATAAGAACCTTCTCCTAACAATAACAAACGCAACAAAAAAAGAATTAGCGAAATCGGTCCAGCCGTTCACGCGTGATGCCGTGACCAAGGGAAATAGGGATTCATTTTTATATATATAGACTAGCTGTGCCCGCGGCTTCGCTCCCGTCAACTGCTTACTCTACCCTACCTTACCTACCCTACCTAACCTACCTACCCTACCTACCCTACCTACCCTATCTACCCTACCTACCCTACCTACCCTACCTACCCTACCTAACCTACCTACCCTACCTACCGTACCTACCCTATCTACCCTACCTACCCTACCTACCCTACCTACCCTACCTACCCTACCTACCCTACCTACCCTACCTACCCTACCTACCCTACCTACCCTACCTACCCTACCTACCCTACCTACCCTACCTACCCTAACTACCCTACCTACCCTACCTACCCTACCTACCCTACCTACCCTACCTACCCTACCTACCCTACCTACCCTACCTACCCTACCTACCCTACCTACCCTACCTACCCTACCTACCCTACCTACCCTACCTACCCTACCTACCCTACCTACCCTACCTACCCTACCTACCCTACCTACCCAACCTACCCTACCTACCCTACCTACCCTACCTACCCTACCTACCCTACCTACCCTACCTACCCTACCTACCCTACCTACCCTACCTACCCTACCTACCCTACCTACCCTACCTACCCTACCTACCCTACCTACCCTACCTACCCTACCTACCCTACCTACCCTACCTACCCTACCTACCCTACCTACCCCACCTACCCTACCTACCCTACCTACCCTACCTACCCTACCTACCCTACCTACCCTACCTACCCTACCTACCCTACCTACCCTACCTACCCTACCTACCCTACCTACCCTACCTACCCTACCTACCCTACCTACCCTACCTACCCTACCTACCCTACCTACCCTACCTACCCTACCTACCCTACCTACCCTACCTACCCTACCTACCCTACCTACCCTACCTACCCTACCTACCCTACCTACCCTACCTACCCTACCTACCCTACCTACCCTACCTACCCTACCTATCTACAATTGCTTTTTTTTAAATTTTCTTTCATAAGAACCTTCTCCTAACAATAAAAAACATAACAAAAAAAGAATTAGCGTAATCGGTCCAGCCGTTCACGCGTGATGCCGTGACAACGGAAAACGGGTTTCATTTTTATATAAATAGATTTGAGGAACCGCAAGGGAATCAAAACCTATAGCGTACTTCCCGTTAACCTAGAATAATCAAAGGCAATAAGCAATGTCCTAAAGCCCAAATAAAGGAAAAATTCTGAGAACTTTAAAGGACATTGACCAACCATGCTCGACCAAATTATGCTGCTCAGAAATAGGAGTGCTTTCAAATGTTTCTTGACATCAAACAATTCTTAAAAAAAAAATGGATCCCGGGGTTGAAAAGTTTTGATCTCATCCATTGAGTAACTAATCTTGACGTTTCGTTAGAGCAATGTTCAGTGCTTTCAATACATATATAAGAAGTACAGGCATATTAGCTGATTATTTAAGTGAATCATTGAAGTAGCTGCTTGTACGGAACCTTCGGTGCGCGAGTCTGATTGGCACTTGGCCGGTTTCGACAAGATAGACGCTCAGCCATACAAGAAGACCCGATCCACCGACCGACCAGCTAAACTGGGAACAGCTTTCTTCTTTTTTAGAAAAACTAAATTAAAGCTGACTTTCCTTTTATATTTTGACTGACTTCAAAAAGAAAGAGATTATCAATTCGATTCTATTTTTTTTATGACCTCTGAACTTTTTTTTTGGTGAATTTAGATGATTTTTTATTTAAAAGCTGGTGCTTGTCATGTGGTACCATTAAAATTTATTCAAGATCTCGTGAATAACTTCGGAGATATACAACAAACCTCTTCAATAAATGTCGGCATGCGAACAGACATGCGATTGCAGCTCGCGATAGCTGCAATCGCATGTCTGTTTATTGTTTATACCATTTCATTACACAATATAAAGCCGGTACCCTTTAAAGCGGTACGCAGATGTGAACAGTTCACCCTGGTAGATATAGCTGCAGAGACATCTCACCCCTTAGAAGTGTATAAAAAGCGACATCTATGGGCAGGAAAATATACTACGACTTCTACGTGCGCCACTTGCGCGCCATCTCTGTGACCACAATGAAGTTTTCTGTAGTTATTTACATCGATTCCACAAGTAAGCGTGAAAGATACCCATTTAACAATTAATTGTTTACGTTATTGATACAAAATTGTCATGCGCTAACCAACATCAGCATATTTAGGCATCACTGTATGGCTACAGAGGGGTGTTGCGGGTTCAGTGGAAGTAGGTGTAATAAATATAAAAATTAATAGGTAAATTACTATTATTAATTTAAAAAATAAAAAGTGCTTGCAAGACGATCTATAAAAATGAAGGAGATTCACTAATATACGTAGTATTATTTATTATGTCCATAATTTAATTTCTTTCATATTTGTTACATTTTTAAATATTTTTATAAAACACGAAAAGCAAAATCAAAAACATATACCTAAACATTGTTTTTTGGCAGGTTTATAATTATAATTGCATGTAAATGTCTTCGGTCAGTGGTAAGCGAAATGCCTTGTCTTATAGCACCAGATCGGGTGGTTGTAAAAGAAACCGTGGTATGGCTATTCACAGTATCACGATGACGGCTGGATTGATTTGTGTAATCAATCGGACGTGGCCCTTGGCTTTTACTCTTTACTTCACCAGTTTTCTTTACTTCACCAGTTTCTTGATACCGTAGCACTGATAAACGAACTGTGTTTCTCTATAAAGAATGAAATTAAAAAGTTAGATTTCTAATGGCAAAAAATAAAAATAAAAATTGATTATAGTTTAGATTACACTTACGTCAACATTTAATTCTCATTTATTTCCTTTTTAAGTTTTGATTTAGTTCCAAAAGGACGATTATTTTCACTTTCAAAAAGTTACTCAATCGAGACGTTATTGTATTTATAAGTCGTTATTCGAACAATATAAGCAGACGAGTAATTATGCTATGATGCTATGTCATGTTTTACGTAACAACATTATAAGTTTACCCTCAATCTTCTTCATTATCTAAAATTTATAATACATTGTTGTTGAGACTTGCACTGCTACACATGGGCGAAATATCTTAACCGAGAGGAAGATGTTAATTTTTGGATCTCAGCGTTGCGTCGGGCTAGCAGCAGCCATCTCAAATTTAAGAACAAATACTCTGTACGAAAGATACAGAGTCAACGCTGAAAAAAAGCCAAATGCACCGTGTAACGATATAGTAGCGAACTGTGTAAATATCAAATTGTCAGCAGATGAATGCGTCGGTGAAAATGACCATAACTTAAATTTTATCTTGTCTCAGTTAAAAATTGTACTAAAAACATTCAAAATTCAAATTTCATTTTTTAAATTCATTTAAGCAGTAAATTTAAAAAATGACAATTTGTAAAACAAACATCCACAAAAGTATCTGATATTTGTAATTCACTAAATTACCATATAGATTGTAGTGATTATACTGATAAATACTTGAATCCCAGTGAAATTCGAAAGAGAATCGCGAGTAGCACATCAAGTTTCAAAGTGGACAATAGTTTACAGTGATCTAAAAAAGGAAAAATTCCCTACTACTTTAAAGTACAAAATAGGTTTGATAGCACAAAGCCTTCCAATGTTGAGGATCGGAAAGGAATTATACCCTATTATTTTTCTGTATTAAAAAAGAGTGATTAAATTATAAAGACACTAGCTGACCTCCACGGCTTCGCGCCCGTCAACTGGCTATCTACCTACCTATCACTTACTTATCTACCCTACTTACCTACCCTACCTACCTACCCATCTACCTACCCACCAACATTGCCATTACCAAATAATTAATTTTAGAGGCAAAAAAATTTGTTACTTTGGGTTACATTATTTCAATTTTCATAAGAGGCCCTATTTTTTTTAAATATTTTATAGCCTATGTTACTCGGTATAGGTTCACCTATGGAAAGCTTTTTAAAATCGGTCCAGTAGTTTCGGAGTCTATTCGGTACAAACAAACAAACAAAAAAATCTTTCCTCTTTATAATATTGTTATAGATTTCTCTCGTAAAAAGCTATGTAACACAAAACACGTTTGAAGCCTGTGGCTTAGAATTAACGTTATATAACATATAACAATAGTTTATAGAACACCTCAATCTGACCCTAATTAGTTTTAGCAAAATTATATAATCTTTTACATGAATTGCTAAAAAAACACAAATCTAAGGTAAATGTTGTTGTAGCCGGAGATTTTAATATAAGTACATTAAAAAAAGGCAACATGACAAATGAGCTGCGAGATTTGGCCAGCAATTTTATCTTGAAAATCCACATTAATGTATTGCCCACACGTAAATTATCTTGTATTGACCATATTCTAAGCAACATTACCAATGCTACTGCATCCGTTTTACCTTTGCATCTGTCAGATCATGATACAGCACAAATGATAAGCTTTCCTACTAAACACAAACCAGATAAAGCCACAATATACTTTTTCTTTCTTTCTTTTTCTTTTTAAAAAAAAAAACGTTGCCCCACACTAGGAATTTCTTCCTGTATCGTGGGTGCGTTTACAAACATATAAACTCACATACACAACACCCAGAGCCAGAACAACTATCTGCAGGTCATACAAATATTTGTTCCGTGCGGGCATCGAACCCGCTACACGTAGCGCAGCAGTCAATCGCTCAACCACTGCCCCAACCGTGCGCCAAAATATATTTACAAAATAGATTAAAATTCAGACAATATCCGAAAATTCAAAAAATGCTTACAAAACCTTTCCTGGTCCGACATTTATACATATACTGACGCGAATACCGAATTCAATGAATTTAATGATTTGGTACGTCTATTATATGACCTCTGCTTCCCGAAGGTAAGAGTTAAGATCATCACAAACAATAAGAACACCCAAAACTGGATAAGTAAAGGACTAAAACGAAGTTGCAAAATTAAACGCAAATTACGGTATCAATACTACAAAAACAAAAATTCATCGAATAAAATTAAATATAAGAATTACTCTCATCTGCTAAAAAAAATATTACAGTATTTATGGTTCAAAAAAGAGCTTAAACATTAAATATATCAACGCACATAATAATAAATGTAAAGCCACTTGGACTGTTATCAAAAATGAGATGAATCGAACTAACTTTAAAGAAAACATAGATTTCATTAAACTAAATGATAATATAATAACGGACCCTGCAGAAATGGCTTCTATCTTCAACAATCATTATGTTGATCTAATGCATGTACAGTCAAAAGTGCAGTCATACTCTCTCAAAACTCAAATGGCTAGTTTTTGTCGAAGAAGTTAAATTATCCACAACTGATTTAATATTTTGTACAGAAATTAGAGTATAGATTATTCCTACTAACCGCGAAAAGTTGAAATTCTGCTGCCTACAAAAAAATGCCTGTTCTGTTTTTTGTAGAGTGTGACTGCACTTTTGACCCTTACAGTACCTGCGCAATCAAGTGTTAGGAACAGCTTTACGAATAAAAATTGTAACAACACGATGTTTCTTAGACCGATGCTGGAAAGTGAGCTCCGTCTAGAAATATTGTCTCACTCCAACACCAAATCGGAGGGTTATGATGAAATAAATACAAAAATTATAAAAACCTGCTGTCACGAACTGACTGGTATCTTGACTTACCTGATCAATATATCGTTTTCAGCGGGAGTTTTTCCGGATAGATTGAAACAATCCAAAATAAAGCTAATATTTAAAAAGGGCGATAAATTTGATGTTATAAGTGACGAATACATAGATTGGTTTCCAAAACAAAAATCCACATCATTAGCTATTTTCTCTCTCATGAAAACAATACTTACAAATGTCAATAATAATCACCTAACTACTGGCCTTTTCCTTGATCTGTCAAAAGCCTCCGATCTAGTCTCACATGAGGTATTGATGGAGAAGTTAGAGTCTGTCGGGATTAGGGGACCTGTTCTTCAATGGATGGCATCATATTTAAGTAAAAGGCAACAATGTATTATTATCAATAAAATTAACGAAAATAATGATATGATACCCTACTCATCAGAATATAGGCGTAATAAATATAACGTTCCCCAGGGAAGCGTGTTAGGGCCAATATTATTTCTAGTATATATAAATGACATTATAAATATAACCAAGCATAAATGCGTTTTATTTGCTGACGATATATCCATTATAGTGACATCTGTTAAAAAGAAAAATATAATTTCAGACCACGAATTGGACATTAATAATACAATATATACATTACTGCATTGGCTTGAAATAAACCGTTTAAAAATCAATTTAGATAAATCCGTTTATATTCAATTTAATCAAACGAATAATTATAAAAATAACATTAATCTTAATATAAATAAAATCAAAGAAGTAACAAATACTAGATTCTTAGGGGTAATAATAGGAAAAGATATTAGTTGGAAAGATCACGTAGATAATGTTAGCACTCTAGTGCTAACATTATCTACGTGATCTACGAACGCGCATATACGAACTTATTAGTTCTAACTAATAAGTTCGTATATGCAAAAAATGTAACAAACCTAAAAACGGCCATTATAACTTACCACGCATAAGTGGAATCATTATTGCGCTATGGTCTTGTAATGTGGGTTAATAGTGTTGATCAGAATAGAACATTTGGTGCCCAATAAAAGTGCATAATAGCAATGTATGGTCTTAAACCTGATGACTCTTGTCGACCAATATTTAAACAACTTGGTTTGCTACCGCTGCCATCTCTCTACATTTTTGAAATTTATGTATTCGTAGTTACAAACAAAAAACCATATAAGACAGCAAATGAAGATTGCCCTAGGAACAGATGGTGATGATTCCTTCAAATTGGTTCTAAATTATTTGCCTAGATTTACCAAATACAATAAAAGCTGCCTAGCAATATGTGTGCACAACTATAACATGATACCAAGCCACTTCAAGACGATGAGTACAAGCCTGTAAAAATTAAATTATACAAGTGGTTAGGTGAATATAATTTTTAATATTATAAAAGAATTTATGGCTTTGAAACCCTCTGAAAGACTCAATAGCTCATGATTTAATTGTTCTTGTTTGATTATTGAAATTAAATTATATTATTAATTATTTGAATTATTAATTGTAATCAATTTTTTTTGCTAGTTACCCAAAAAATGCATGCTATGTTATAATTTAGCTGAACATGTTTGTATTTTTTCCATTATATTTAACACCATTTTATAACATGTTTTATGCAATTAAATGATTTGAATTTGAATAAACGTCACGGCCGACATGAATAATGTGATGGATGATTTATAAACATTGATGAATTTCATAGCTACAGTATGTGTCAGAATTGCGCAGCGGTGCAGTGAAACGGGGTGAATAGGAACGCAGGGGTGAATAGAAACAAAACTTTGTAGGGAATTTTCACGTTATTTAAAAATTGTTTGTACAATTTTAGTAGGTACTCCAATATATTAAATAACAATTTAAAAAAAACGATGCTTTGTTTGAAAAAATAAATTAGTATCACAGTTAAAATACCCTTCAAAGTTTTGTTGCTATTCACCCCTACGTTCCTATTCACCCCATTTGACTAGCAGCCTGACACGTGAGTTATAGGGTCCAGGTTCGAATCTTGCTTAGGCCTAACGGTTTCAGAAATTTGTAAAAAAGTATGTTTGTTAAACACATTTGGAAGTTTAAAAATTTCAATAAGAAGGATGCGATGGATATTACCTAGCGGTCGATTGCCTGAGCGCCGTCAGTAAATTAAAAAAAGTAGTAGTAAAAAAAAAAGTTTCAAAAATAGCAATTTGGGAAAAAGGTGTCATAAAACGAAGGGACGAAAACAGGAACACCGACATCCGAAATTGAAGATATTTTTCAGTTTGTAGTGTTTTTATTTGAAAATCGGTTGTATTTTATAGAAAAAAACCTTTTTATTAGCTATTAGTACCCGGGCAACCGAGCTCTGCTCTGGTGATAATTGAGAAACCGACGTTTAATAAAAATGAAACCTAGCTAGGTCGCTGCATACTAAATTTCATGAAAATTGTTGGTGCCGTTTCCGAGATTCAGATTATATGTATACATACATATATACAAGGATTGCTCGATTAAAGGTATTAGATAATATCCAAGTAATATGGAGTTTATAGTTGCATCCCTGCTTAATCCTTCGCAGAACACAAGCGTGATGCGTGCTTATGTGCTGATTATGACATAATGGATCATTATTTTGTCTACCAAAACTATTGATCTATAACTTTATTTTATATTATAAATGCGAAAGAAGGTAACTAACTCTGTCTGTCTGTCACGTTTTCCTGCTTAAACCGCTAAACTGATTTAGATAAAAATTTCTATGGAGATAGTTTGAAACCCTGGGCAGGACATAGGATAGTTTTTATCCCGGAAATCATCCATAAAGGGGTGGAAGTTTGTATGGTGAATAAAGTTTTCGAAGTACTCATGTAACGCAGTCGAAGTCGCGGGCGAAAACTAATAATATTTTATAGTTTTTTAGGTGCTAATATTAATAATAATTTTAATAAACTACATCTGGAGATATATAAAATTAAAATCACCCCGGATATATTTTTATTGCATGCTTTTTATACTTCATAATGTATCTAATAGTAGACATGCTTCTATCGAATATCTATCGAACATGTAATTATGACACGATATCTTGCAAAAATACCCTGATACAAACAGTAAAATGCCCATAACTTTTGAACGGCTGAACCGAACACTGAACTGAAAATAAAGTTATATATTTATAAGAATTTTTAAAACAAGTTTTTTGTTTTCTTCTTAGAAAACCCTTTCATTTGATACCCATATCATGGCAGTGCACAAAAAAAACTAATCCGACATCTTAGGCCGTCCGCCATATTGCAATATAATAATGCATTGTCATCCAAATTAAACGTGCATGCAAAATTTCATCTTAATCGGTGGAGTATAACTGCTTTAAAATTCAGTTGCAAGATTTGACCCGAACTCGCTTGCATACCATACATGGCAAGTTAAATAAAAGCTTGTGATAACTTCAATTTCGGAAGTTGGTGTCAAAAAATGAAGAAACAAAAACAGGAACACCGTCTTCCAAAATTGAAGTTATTTTTCACTTTGTCGTGTTTGTATTTGGAAGTCGGTTGTATTTTATTGTAAAAAAGTTTTTTTTTGTCTTATAAATTAGCTTTTTTCTTCGATGAGCCTCTGTGAGAGTAGTGGTGGCCCAGTGGTATTAGCCGCGACTTACAAATCGTAGGTCGTAGATATGAACCCAGGCAGGCGCCTTATCTTATCTTGAGGAGGGAAATAACTCAGGCAGGCGCTTTACTTTTTTTATATTATTTCATCAGCACTGCTCTCAAAAACGGTCGTCGTAAGGAAAACGGCATGTTTTAGAAACAAAATTACGACAAGATATGTAACATCCACCAACCCGCACTGGGCCTGCGTCGTGGATTACGGCCCTTCCTATCCCAACTCACAGAGAGGATATTCATCAATACAGTGATAGTACCTTTGCGACGGAGAAAGAATTTTCATAATTGGATTAGTTCCAGAGATTACTTACCTATAAACAATCAAATTTCGTCATCATCATCATCAAATCAGCCGAATGAAGTCCCTCATTGCGACTGCTGGACATAGGCCTGCCCCAAGTGTCGCCACATTGAGCGGTCCCGTGCGTCTCGAATTCAGCGGATCCCCGCAATCTTGACCAGGTCATCGGTCCACCTGGTGGAAGGCCTTCCAACGCAACATCTTCCGGTTCACAGTCGCTACTCCATACCTTTTCTGCCCCATCGGCCACTACCACTTAAGTTTGGCATTTCTTCGGCTTATGTCGGTAACCCAGGTTCTCTTGCGGATCTCTACATTTCTTATTCGATCACGCGATATAGATCATAGCCCTCTCCATTGCCCTTTAGGTGACTGTAAGCTTTCTGATAAGGCCCATTGTGAGCGACTACGTCTCAAAGCCAAAGATCATCACTAGCAACACACACTGATCATAGACTTTCGTCTTGAGACAATGTGGTAAGTTGGACGAGAAGATACCGCGCAACTGCCCGAAACCTACCCAGCCGAGTCGGATTCGACGATTGACCTCATTCTTGAAGTTGGCCCTACCCAACTGCGTAGTTTTTCCCAGGTAGACAAAGTCTCCCACAATTTTGAGTGTAGGGTCTCCGACCTTGATAGGAGTGGGTGTAAAATGGACATTCAACATCGCCTTGATTTTATCCATGTTCATCCTAAGATCCAATCTTTCGGAAGCTCTACTGAGGTCATCGAGCATTGTACATCATTGTCATCCATGGTCTTAGCTATGACCACTATATCGTCGGCAAACCGAAGGTGATTGATGTACTCGCCATTAACGTTAATGCCTAGGCCTCCCCAGTCCAGAACCTTGAAGACATCTTCCAGAGCTGCGATGAACCGACACAGAGAGGGTGATATGACGTCTCCCTGTCTCATACCTCGCTGCAGAAGGACGGGTTCCGAGACCTGATTCTGAAGTCGAACTGACATGGTGGTTTTTGTACAAACTGTTGGAAAGACTGCAGTACAGCCCAAGTCTCGATCGAATCAAAGGTTTTCTCGTAGTCCACAAACGCTAAGCAGAGAGGCAGGTTGTACTCTTCGGTCTTCTGTATTACCTGACGCAGCGTATGTTTGTGGTCTACAGTGCTCAAGCCTTTACGGAATCCAGCTTGTTCAAGAGGCTGAAAATCGTCAAACCGGCGCGCGAGACGATTCGTGATGACTCTTAAAAACAGCTTGTAGACATGGCTAAGAAGTGAGACAAATTTAATTTCACATAAATAAATATAAACACCTTAACCTCCTTATAATGTTAGTTAGATCCACATCCTGAGACGTGGAGATGAGTCAGATTTCACGGGAACTATTCAACCTATCAATTGTGTCTTTTTTACTTCAGGTTCTTTTTAGGTACAATTTTTTGAGTTAATTTTTTTTGAGTAATGGTTAAACAATAAAATATTATAGAACACCCGACATCTTGAAGACAATATGGCGGGTGTACCTAAATTTTAAAATAATTTCGTTCTGAAGGCGGCTTTTTTAGAGTTAGGTACAAAATAGTATAATTTAGATATTTTTTTTTGATACTGGCTAAAATTTATTACGCTATGGTACACCCGCTTTTTTGACTCTCAAGGAGATGACAACCCTATAAAAAAGACCCTAAATATCGCCGAAAACCGCGAGGCAGAGTACAACCGCTCGCCACCTTGTGGTCAAGTACTACCCAGAACAGAGCTCTCGGAAGCATACGGACGACGCAACAATGAGAACCGGCCCCAGCTAAACTGCGAAGATATTGATTATTATTATAGATTTGATGCATCTTCAAATGCAAAATTAGTTAAACGTCCTCATTTATATTCTGAACGATTGGTATATAAAGGCGAACACGTAATACTTCAATCAGATTGAAACAAAAAGTTGACGTCCCAGTAACAAAATGGTAAGTAAGCATTGTGTATTTTTTACTATAGTAATTAAATTAATTGATACTTTTTCTTGTTATATCTTTTTCTATTCCTTTGTTTCTATTTCTTTTTTACATAACATCCTTGTTAATTTTGCAATTTCATTTTCTTTTTTGTTTTATTCAAAGCTGAAAATAAAATAAAATCATTTTCTTTAGCAAATTAATATGACTTAAAAAACAGAAAACCTTTTTTGTATTTTGCAAATAAACTTTCTTAATTTTTTTAAGGTTAATCTTTTTTAATGCTCGTATAATGTAATAGAGCTGGCTCATCTGAAAGAAAATAATATGATTTCATAATCTCTTCCAGAAAATCCTAGTAGTTCTCGCAGTGACAATCGCGTGCGTCAGCGCCGACGATAGTCAAGCTTCCATAATCAGGTCCGAATACGACAGCAGCCCTGATGGTGCCTTCCAATTTGGGTATGAAACCGAAAATGGAATCAGCCACAGTGCTGTTGGTGTCATCAAGGACCAGAACTCGGTAAGTTATGTACTTTGCTATCTGATATGTTTTTGTTATTTTGCGACACTGACTGCCAAAACGTAAGTTATATTTGCACTTTTTAGTGTTTTTCTTTGAAAGTCGTTTTAATTTTTTGTGAAATAGTTTTTATTGCAGCGAGGAAAAGCGCATAAAAAATATGCTTATGTGCTAATAGATCATATCTTTGATACAAACGTTAAGGTGCCAACAGCGTTAGGGTACACGGCATCTTATTTTTTATTTTATTCATAACTTTATGTCTTCTAGAGGGCGCCACATTGAAATAAGTGTAATTTCATTTAGTTATTAACCAGCGGACAATCAAGACTTAATTTATCAAGTTATGATAAGTTGTTTAGAAGTTATGAGGGAACAGATGCATGTTCATACGTATTATTATTACACATACAAACCGGTTAAATCCTAATCCTCTTTCGCTTAGTCAGGTAAAAGCAAGAAAGTGTGTGATAATTATGTTTTTAATTCTTATTCCGCATGGTTTTTTTTTTTTAAATATTGATTGGAAACATAAAGTTCGAGAACCAAGTATTATTGAATTCTCAAAGATTTCACTAACAAAATATTCTTTATATTTTATCATACAAAAAAGACATTTTGTTTCTTTGCCTCCCCTTCAGATCAACCGTTGGTCTAACACAGGATGCTGTGTCATTACGACTCTGAATAGGCTTTTAGATCAATATTCATTTAGACACAGACAAAAACAAAAATTCTTTATTTCAACTAAGCTATTAAGAGGTACTTTTGAACGTCAAAAATATAAATTTAAAGTTAATAATAATTGATTCTAACGTATTTATCTTTCATTGACATTATTATCTGTATTTTCCAGGAATACCCAATCCAGGAAGTGAAGGGCGGTTTCAAATACACCGCCCCTGACGGTACACCCATTGAACTGAACTACATTGCCAACGAGAACGGATTCCAGCCCGTGGTACGTGTAACCTTCATAACATTGTTTTTCATCTTTGTTGTGCGAGATATATCAGAATAGCTTTCGTGGCGCCTGTCACTATCTTTTGACTGTCAGAAAACATTATGTATTAATTGTTCATATCGGTATACATTTAGCTACTTGCCCCGTTATATTTATTTATTTATTTAACTATTTATGCACACACACATAATATACAGACAAGAAGAAGAAATAGAAAAATAGGTACATAGGTGATGCTTATTTCTATAGAAATCTCTTCCAGCATACCTGCGAAAGGAAAGATGAAAAAAAAGAGATGTAGACATAGTGTGTAGAGTTGAAAAATAATAAACATAAAACGATTCATAAGTAATAAACAAAACCGATAACAAATTAAAAAAACAAAAAAAATATAGTTGTGATCCTCGTTTGATTTTAAACCGATTTGCCAAAAAGGAGGAGGTTCTATGTTCGACTGTTTTTCTTTTGTCTGTTCAACGATTGTTACGTCAATTATGGACCATCAAACTTATCTGATGATGAAGCAAGAAGATAGGCGCCGGAACTCCGTTATAAAATAATGTAACCCAATCGTGTTTTGGCTTGTTGGCATTATTATGAGAAGCCCTTAATTGCTACTACATGATCACCTTTACAGTGTTTTGTTACTCTTCTAAATATTAATTTCTTCATTTCACAGGGAAGTCACCTCCCCGTGCCTCCTCCCATCCCTGAATACATTACCCGTGCTCTAGCCTACATCGCTGCTCAAAATCCGCAAGCTGAGAAGGCTGCATCTGCACCCAAAGACGTGTCGGGTTCAAGTTTTGGACTCAATCAGGGTCCTGCTTACAAAATCATTGAAGAGATTGTCACTCGAAAAGTACCAGTTTTCACTGAAAGAGTACCAGTATACGGATAAAATTACATTTTACAAACTCTATTGCTATTTTGTATCCAATAAAAATATTTTTTGTTTGAGTATTAGTTCTGTTTTATTTTTAATTCATTTTATCATCATCATCAGTGTTGCTTTAGTGGTAGACTACTGATTAACATTAACCTGAAACTTTGAGCTTGATCTTAAAACTTTCTCATCTATCCGATACTAATACCACATAAGCTATTGTACAAAGTCGGTCGTGTCGGCCGGCTGGCACCCCGCTGCCCTACGTTCACTGCTGTTGGCGCGCGACGGTGTTGATAGGAGTGGGTCTCAACAGCGAACTTAACCCATAATTGGGTTCTCTTACTGCAAACCTCAGTGCCTTAGAGATTTTTGATTAAATGAGGTTACTATACTCAAGTGCACAATAAAACTTAACATTTAAATTCCTACTAAATAAATAAAAAAAACAAATACATCTTCAGTACATAATGCATAAACATAATAAATAATTTGGGCGCACGGTTGGCGCAGTGGTTGAGCGATTGACGATACAGGAAGAAATTCCTAGTGTGGAGCAACGTTTCTTAAAAATAAATAATAATAATAATATATAATAAACTAAAATCCTAAATGAATAAATACATCTAATACCTTTAAACGAGCAATTATTGTAAATCTGTATATATAAAAGAAGAAACTGACTGACTGACTGATCGATCAACGCACAGCCAAAACCGCTAATTCTACAAGCATGAAATTTGGCAGAAAGGTTAATCAAGTGACGTAAGTGAGCACTAAGAAAGGATTTTTGGAAATTCCACCCCAGAGGGGGTAAAAATGGGATTGAAAGTTTGTATGAAATTTCTACAGTTTGTAATAAGGACACGTGAAATTTTTTTCAATTGTAGGTTTTGAATTAGGTTTAAAATTTGACTTAATAAGTTCATCATACAACTGGCCAGTTTCATCAACCTGAGTTGATTCCTGTACTTTTTTGAATTTTAAAAATATGAGTATTTGCGTGAATCGACTCTTCTTCTAGATCCCTAACTTTACTTAAAGCCTCCCCATATAGATAACTGCAGTTATTGAAACCATCCGTGACTACCCTCAGTTGGTCGCATTCATCCACATTCTGATATTGCTGACTAAGTTCAACTAGCTCCCGGTAGCTAGTTGAACTTAGTAGCTAGGCATCAACGTCAATGGTGAGTACATCAATCTCCTTCGGTGTGCTGACGATATAGTGGTCATAGCTAAGACCATGGAGGACCTCAGTACATTGCTCGATGACCTCAGTAGAACTTCCGAAAGAGTGGGTCTTAGGATGAAAATGGACAAAACCAAGGTGATGTTGAATGAACCCTCTCCTATCAAGGTCGGAGACCCTACACTCGAAGTTGAGGGATACTATATCTACCTGGGAAAAACTACGCAGTTGGGTAGGGCCAACTTCAAGAATGAGGTCAATCGTCGAATCCGACTCGGCTGGGTAGGTTTCGGGCAGTTGCGCGGTATCTTCTCGTCCAACTTACCACATTGTCTCAAGACGAAAGTCTATGATCAGTGTGTGTTGCTAGTGATGATCTTTGGCTTTGAGACGTAGTCGCTCACAATGGGCCTTATCAGAAAGCTTACAGTCACCTAAAGGGCAATGGAGAGGGCTATGATCTATATCGCGTGATCGAATAAGAAATGTAGAGATCCGCAATAGAACCAGGTTAACGACATAACCCGAAAAAGTAGGAAAAAAAGTTAGCAAGACTTCCCGAGTGACATATTGTCAAATTTGTGCTCTGTATTTTAAAATTATATTTTTTAGCATTTAAGTGTAATTAGGGTTTAATTATAAGTAAAAACACAACAAAACGCTGTAAATTCTCAGGGTTATTGTTTTACTGGAAAAATATCGAGTTATTTAAAAGTTTGTGGCACGGAACCGGTAACCTATCAAACAGCTGACGACTGAAGTCTGAAGTGCTGAATTACGGATATTCTGAGGACAGTATTGTTTATTTACAGCACACAAAGTGTAAATTTAACCTTGTAACACATTCCTGTTAGTTTTAACAAATATATCGCATCAGGGCTGGCCGATAGATGCAAACGATCGGGAAGTCAGGATGTATTCCCTTAGGTTAAGACATCGTGTATGGGCAGGTCGGTGGGTACAGTCGTGCAAATGAAATAACACAAATTATTCGATACACTGGGTTTTTTTAAATAGTTCACAGTTACAATCTTGTTCACTAATATTACGGATCGATACTGATTCTACAACGTCTTAGCTCTAGGGCGGTCACTACTCAACTCCTATATTCTGTGTCCCCACCACGCAGGTCGTTAGAGAAAGCGCGCCACAGCGTAGTTTTTCTTGATTTGCCGACAGGTGGCGTGCTCGTGATTTGTTTTGACGTCCGTACTATTGACTAAACCCGACACGGCCATCCTGCGATACAGGCGTCCTCGTCTGTTCCTCATTGTCAGGTTTTAACAGTGTATCGAATCATGTGGAAATCCCTGTGTGTGGAAAGCCCTTGGGGAAAGCTGAGGAGTCTGTCAGACTCCTACTGACTAAAACCACATGGTGTTCTCTAGGACGTAATTCTTATTGAGAGGCGAGCGTGGAACACAGCACGTCGCCTTCTCAGGCCTCTCTTAGGTGACAGACTCCCCAAATCTATCACCCGCAGGCATCATCTTCTTGTCCTTGCTCCATGCCATCTCATGTCGTGTTGCGCTACACGTTCTTAGTCCACTCCGTTCTACCAGTCTCCCATCATACAAGGGAAGTTTTCTGAAACACACAAAATCTCCACACAGTATTCGCTCTTCCAATCCTGACTCATACTCTAGGTGAGTGAGGAAACATTTTGCATAGTTACATATCGAAAGGATCAGTGGTCTAGGTATTTCTTTACGACAGAAAACCCCTACAGTTATAATCAAGCTGGTCTAAATCGTCACCCACTAATGCAGGTGAGATTCCTGCAGCACCTCGAAAGGATCACTGGTCTAGGTATTTCTTTACAACAGAAAACCCCTACAGTTACAATCAAGCTGGTCTGAATCGTCACTTGTCTAGGTATTTCTTTACAAGAAAAAAGCCCTACAGTTACAATCAAGCTGGTCTGAATTGTCACCCACTAAAGCAGGTGAGATCCCTGCAGCGCAGTTACAATCAAGCTGGACTAAATCGTCACCCACTAAAGCAGGTGAGACTCCTACAGCGCATCACAGTAAAAGTAGAAGAGACCACATACTAATTGATCATTCCAAAGATTCTATTATAGCTTCGGAATTATCTACATCTAAGGTGCGAGAGCTTATGGAAAATGTTTCCTCTGACTCCGAGGGCATATTATTAATTACAGGTACAAAAGACATACCGAACTCATCATCTGTCGTCACGGTCCATTATTCATCATCATCACCATCATTTTCGCAAATTTCCAAATAACCTTCTTCCCCTTTAGGTACTTACTTAAATTTTACTACTCTTAAATTTTCATGAGCCATTTTATAAATTCTGTTAATCAAAATTAGAATACCAAAATAATTTAAATTTTCGTAATGAGGGCTTGACGATTCGAACGTCATCAACATTAACATGGTAACCTCACATCTGGCGTGACAATGTGAGTTTACCTTCTTTCAACCTCATAACTCAAAGTGAACCGTCTGCAAGGTCTCTAACATAAACATGAACATTAACACCAGACATAATGTCACACAGACTTACAGGTGCCATACAGGCCTTCAGTTGACACACAGGCTCACAGTTGCCACACAGGTCAACAGCTGCCACACAACGCTCGGCTACTCCTGACCAAAGTAAATCATTGGGTTCGTGAAAATAGGGAAATTTTAGAACTACTCTTTAACTGAACCATTACCCTGGGCCATGTACCACTAATCAATCCAAACCAACTTTAAAAAATCTGCTGCAGCAAAAACTGTCAAGCTTAAAGAAACCCTCGAGTAAAATTTCCAACGCCACGGCCCTCTAGCCGACCAGCAATTGTAATGCTCTCACAACGGTCTTTAGACCCCGACCTCCACCAGAATCCACTGGTACGGTCAATTATAATACATTCGATAGACTGAATTACTCGACACTTTAAGCTTGCTCATCATCATCAAAATTCCTTTAACATCAACATCGACTGGTACATGACCCGCTGGCATCTTCCCTAACTTACCGCGTGCATACTTGTAGGTCCTAAGCGTACATATTTAAAACATTCATTGTATAACTATCACTGTCCTGTTATAATCACCTATTGCGGACTTAATATAGGGCCCATTTAGTTTTCACACTAGAGTTTCCCACACAAAACTATTGGTTAGAAAAAAATCCGACAATCAACAACTAAATAAAGTAATTGTAACAATTCCGTTAATCTTTGCCATAATTCAAAGGCAATGCATACTCAACGAAACCTCTTCGTAGACCCATCGCCACATGTTACTCATGAGTTACGGTCCAGAATTTGTCGCATGAATAGACATGTTAATCAGATTTGGTTTCACTACCACTATCATCAACTATGATGTATAATTCTCAAGGAACTTGGTGATCGGGGATCCTTACCAAAAGATTCGCACTTTTTACTCAAAGATTTTCATACCGACTGCTAATAAAAGGAAAACAACTAACCCTGATAATATTAAGGAGCATCACGAATTAACTCGGATCAATATCTTTAAAATCAAATATCAACAGTAACCATTTACTATCGCTCACTACCTCAGTTTTTATGTAAGGAAAACTATCGCGAGATCTACTGCTATCCTAATATTACTTTGAAAGTAAGCAAGTGAATTCAGATTTGAAGACGTTGGTCGTAAATCGTGACGCAACATAAGATTTGTTCTGAATACAACTACTTACTAACTAACTCGATACAATTGCGATGGCCTTACGACATTACTAACTCGCTTTGTCACTGAAAATCTCCTTCTTATGGGATATCTCATTCTATAGTTCGTATTGAACCAAATCTTGAAACTATACTGCCAATAGGAAACTCATTTCCTAACAACTTGCTTTTTACAAGTGTGTCTTAATTACCAAGTGATAGTGCTAGATATAACCACTACCAATTCAGTGATCAAACATGAACACTTAAAACTCGAAATAGCATCTCTTCAGTAGAGAACCTTCGACCTCACTATCGAAATAACATGGAAGCGACTCACCGAGTATTCCATTTCAAAATTGCGCGCTCCCAACCTCAAACTGCTAGTCTGCCGTTCCTCCTAACCTCTCAGATGTTGACAGGTCAGCCTTCGCATACAGCATCTGAACAGAGGCTCCACTGCGACACAATATGGTATCTGAAACATGAAAAACACTACGAAAGTACTTGTTTACATGGTTATCTTAACCATACACAGCTTTGATGGAAATTAACCGGTGTAGTAACCTAAACCGGCACGGCAAAATGGGTTATTATGAACACTGAATGTGAATGCAGAGACCCTGTCCAAAACATGAACCACACATTACAATGTCCCAAGTGCCCAGGTAGGTATATGGGCTTTAGATAATCCAATGAATGCCATAGCGTCAGTGGCATTTTAAATCGCAATTAACGAGGCCTGGTAGGGTTTACCACCTTTTACATAGTTTGGCCCTCCGACCACAGAAGAAGAATACTATGCTTCTTCTCAAACTTAGTTAACTATCACTACATAAAACTATAACACTACAAAACTAAGCAAAATATTTCATTTGGAATTATCATAATTTCCAGACTGAAGTGTAAAGTAGGTATTCTAACTTCCAAACAATGATAGTCAGCCAAGGCCAGTCAAGGGTTAGCGCGTGTGATAGTACAATAATAACCCTTCAACAACACCCAACTTGACCATCGATAACTAACATGAAATTATAACCTAACACGGGCCACCCCGACGATCCATTGACCGCCACAAAACCAAAATTTTGAATAATGAACACTCTTGGCCATAGTCAATAACAAAATGAAAACGACTCACCAGATTGGCTTAAAGATCCGTGTGTACGGATCTTTCCACACGTCCACACGCCCCTCCTTGACCTATCCAGCTCCTTGGTTGTTGCTAGCTTCCTTGCTGCTCCGCTCTAGATTAGTTTTTCATTATTCAAGACTGAGGGCAGTCGCAGAAACGAACCACTACTGTTTCTACCTTAACTGATACCGCATTTTTTTTTGCAAGAATGTAACCCATTTTCACTAGCATTGTTTTCACGTGTGATCTCTTTAGCACGACCGAATCCCAACTCTGATATCGCATCAGGGCTGGCCGATAGATGCAAACCATCGGGAAGTCAGGATGTATTCCCTTGATTTAAATTCTCAACGGTCACATACAAAAGTAATTTTGTACAGTCATTATTATTCTATCCAGTGATCTTTGATTTGCGGCAACCAGTCAATAAATTTGACAAATCTATTAACTGTTCAAGTGGCGCAGAGGTTTAAGGCGCTATCTACTTTTGCCATTCAAGCACCGCCGATCGAGTGGTCGCGAGTTCAAACCTCAGTGCTAGCTTATACTTTTCGGAGGTCTCCAATATTAATATTTGGAATTAAATATTGATTTTCCTGGTTCCGGCGAGTGAAAGTTGGCTGTCTACTTGTAAGTTTGCAATAATAGCAAAACCGTCCGCAAGATGGCATCACTGGTAAGATGTCATAAATGTAAAAAAGATGTGAACATAAAAAGTACAGCTTTGTGTTCCGCCTGTGATAACAGATATGAGTTTGATTGCGACGGTTATCCGGAACCTACATATCGACTAAAAGATGCGGAAGCGAAAAAAAAATGGAGATGTAAGGTGTGTATTAGAAATAAAAAATATTCTAATACCGACGGAGCTTCCAATATTACCATACGAAAGAAGCACAATTATATTAAAACACCTTCGCCAATAAAACAAACATCGAAGACAAAGAAAGATCTAGTCGATGATACGTCGAAACGTCTGTCTTCAATTCAAAGTAGTACAAAATTATTTGACTCTCACATACTTACCGACTGTGAATCGCCTGATGAGTCATATACTACTCCCGATAAACTATCAAGGAGTGTTGACAGAACTGTAACTGACTTAGTATCAGTCTCAGAAATGAAGGATACAATAGCTCAACTTACACTTCAGTTAGAAAGCACAGAAAATGAACTGGGAAATATATTGCTAGAAAATACCGAACTACATAAACAAATAAAAAAGTTATGTACAGAAAATAATACTTTAAAATCCTTATGTCATTCTTCCTCTTTATTCGCATATCCGGGTACAAGCTCCAAGAAAAAGAAGCAAGCCCTGTCACAACAACACTACGTGCATTCTACGTCATCCTCTCCATCGCCATCCACATTGAACGTTGAAGTTACTGATCACGTAAATATATTACGCCTGCAACAGGAAATCCTAACCCTGCAACAGCAATTAAGGACTGCAGAAAAAGAAATTCTAACTCTTACTGAACGTATTACATTATTGATACAGAGTCAGAATACCTGCGAACTTTCCATTGAAGAACCGAAACGGAATACGGCTAGTTTTAAAACTTGCACTGCCAAGCAAGTACAAAATCTGATTTCTGGGAAGAAAATATATATTTTCGGTACTCAACGTTGCGTTGGCTTAGCAGCCGCCTTATCACACTCAAGAGTAAATTCACAATATGAAAATTATCAACTCGTTGCTCAAACTAAACCAAACGCACCATGTAGCGAAGTAACATCCAACTGCAGAAATGTAAAATTAACAATAGACGATAAAGTTGTAATTTGTTTAGGTGAAAATGACCGTAGCATAAATATTATCTTGTCTCAATTGAAAAATATATTGGATATATTTAGTTGTAACACTGTAATTGTATTAAATGTCGTGAAAAATGTATTCATCAATGTCAATAAATTAAACAATTCTATAAAAAATGTATGTAGTAAGTATAAAAAATGTCACTTTGTAAACCAAATAAGCACCGAATTGTCTGATATGTGTAAGTCAATTAATTTTGTTATAGATTGTAATGACTATAATGATAAATATTTGAACCCTAGTGAAATTCGAAAGAGAATAGCAAGTGGCAAATCAAGTTTCAAATTGAGCATTGGTATACATGAAACAAAAAAAGGGACAATTCCCTTCTACTTTAAGAAACAAAGTCGCAGTGAAACTGTTAAGCATCCTAAAAGCAATAACTTTACGGAATCCAATACGAAGGTTAGGAAAGGAACTATACTGTACTATTTTCCTGTTATAAATAAGAGCGACTCATTTTTTCGTACGTAAAGCCACCAACAAATCGCACTATTTTAAAATATTACATCAAAATATCGCCAGTGTTCTATCCAAACAAGAACTACTAGAACTAACCATTCAAGAACTAAAGGATGATAATAATGACCCAGATGTAATATGCCTATCTGAAACTTTTATAAAAAAAGGTTTGGACAATTATGTAAAAATAAATAATTATGTAATGGCTACTAACTTCTGTAGAGAACAACAAAGGGGTGGCACTTGTATATTAGTAAAAAAGAGCTAAATTTTAAAGAATTGTCAATAGTTAAAAACTACGCCACTCAAAATACGTTTGAAGCCTGTGGAATAGAATTAATGTGTGGTAAATTAGTTATTATATGTGTTTATCGCACTCCTAAATCTGATCCAACACAGTTTTTATTAAAATTACACAAGCTTTTGCACGATTTAATAAATAAATACAAGTCTAAAGTTAATATAGTTATAGCTGGTGATTTGAATATAAATACACTAAAAAAAGGTAACATTACAAATCAGTTACAAGACTTATGCAATAATTATAATTTGAAAATGCTGATAAATGTTCCCACACGTAAATTGGCTTGTATTGATCATATTTTGAGCAATATTTCCAATGCTACTGCAACCGTACTACCCTTACATCTATCAGATCATGATACAGCACAAATGCTTAGCTTTCCTTCTCAAAATGTACCACAAAAAGCAACAATACACTACGTTTATAAAAGAGATTACAACCTAGATAATATCCGAAAATTCCGGGAATGCTTACAAAGTCTTTGCTGGTCTGATATATATATAAACACAGATTCAAATTCTGCCTTTAATGATTTTCATGATCTGTGGTGCCTCTTTTACAATCTCTGTTTTCCTAAGGTAAGAGTCAGGGTCAACAGTACCGCTAAAAACACGCAAAAGTGGATAAGTAAAGGTCTTAGACAAAGTTGCAAAACTAAGCGAAAATTACGCTATGAATTTTATAAAAACAAAAATAATTCTAATAAATTAATATATAAAAGATATTCCTATATGCTTAAAAAATGTATTTACAGCTCAAAAAAGAATGCGAACATAAAATATATTCAAACACAGGATAACAAATGTAAAGCCACTTGGACTGTCATCAAAAATGAAATAAATAAAAATACCACCCCTAAAGATAATATAGATGCAATAAAATTAAATGGTATTGTAGTTACAGACCCTGTAGAAATAGCTTCTACATTCAATAATTATTACGTGAATTTGACGCAAACGTCACCGTAAGATCCAGCTGTTCAAAATTATAGGCTAAATAGATACGTCAACTCAATGTTTCTTAAACCAATGTCAGAAAACGAAGTGCGCCTTGAAATAATGTCCCTGTCCAACACTAGATCAGAGGGCTATGACGAAATTAGTACTAAAATCATAAAACCTTGCTGTAATGAATTGACTAGTATTTTAACCCATTTAATAAACATGTCTTTTGCAGCAGGAACATTTCCCGACAGGTTAAAATTATCAATTATTAAGCCGTTATTTAAAAAAGGAGATAAATGTGATATTAGTAATTACCGTCCAATTACATTGATACCTATTTTTTCAAAAATTTATGAGAAATGTATGTTTAAAAGGCTAATAGAATTTTGCAATAAATTCCAAATAATAAGTACTGAACAGTATGGATTTCAAAAAAAGAAATCCACATCATTAGCTATTTACTCTCTTACGAAGGCAGTACTTTCAAATATTAATAATAAACATCTGACTACGGGACTTTTTTTTGATTTATCAAAAGCCTTCGATTTTGTATCGCACAGCATATTGTTGGATAAACTAGAGACTATTGGGATTAGAGGACCTGCACTTGAATGGATATCATCCTATTTAGGCAATAGACAGCAACGTGTCATTATTAGTAAAATTAACAGTAATAGAGATATGATACCATACTCATCAGAATATAAGCAAAATAAATGTGGCGTTCCGCAAGGAAGTGTGCTTGGTCCAATATTGTTTCTTTTATATATTAATGACATCATAAAAATAACCAAACATAAATGCATTTTATTTGCCGACGATATATCAATCATAGTGACATCAGATAAAAAGAAAAACAAGACTGACCATGAGTTTGACATAAATAATACAATAGACAAATTACTGCTTTGGCTTGACATGAATAATTTAAAAATAAATTTAGATAAATCCGTTTACATTCAATTTAATCAATCAAATAATAATAAAAACAATATAAAACTTAATATTAATAAAATCGAAGAGGCAACCCATACAAGGTTTTTAGGCGTAATAATAGACAAAGATTTTAACTGGAAAGAACATGTAGATAATGTAAGCACTCGAATCAATAAATTTGTATACGCACTGAAGCAAGTTAAAAACGTAACTAACATAAAAACAGCAATTATGTCATACTACGCTTATGTTGAGTCGATACTGCGATATGGTCTCGTAATGTGGGGTAATGGTACCAATATGAATAGAGCATTTATCGCACAAAAAAAGTGCATCAGAGCAATAAGTGGTATTAAACCTGATGACTCATGTAGACCAATGTTCAAGAGGTTTGGTGTGCTACCTCTACCATGTCTGTATATAAATGAGGTATGTATATTTGTAGTTAACAACAAACATTTATTTAAATCAGCAAATGATGTAAATCCCAGAAGCAGACGAGATCCTCATGAACTGGTATTAAGTGATTTGCCAAGACTTGCGAAATACAACAAAAGCTGCCTTGCAATGTGCGTACGTATTTATAACAAAATACCAAGTCGCTTTAAAATATTGAACTCGAGAAAGTTTAAGATAGAATTACACAAGTGGCTTATTGAATGTAATTTTTACAGTTTAAAAGATTTTATGGATGTGAGATGTTGATTCCTTTTGTTAAAATATAAATTTTTGCATGCTATGTTATATCTTAGCGAAACATGTTGAGCTACTGTAATAATATTAACATCAATGTATACCATGTTTTACGCAAATAAATGATTTACTTTACTTACTTACTACTTACTTACTTAGGTTCTAGCTCTAGGGCGGTCAGTACTCAACTCCTATATTCTGTGTCCCCACCACGCAGGTCGTTAGAGAAAGCGCGCCACAGCGTAGTTGTTCTTGATTTGCCGACAGTTGGCGTGCTCGTGATTTGTTTTGACGTCCGTACTATTCACTAAACCCGACATATACATTCTGTTGATTTAGTGCTGTGCAGTGAATCTAAATAGTTTTGTTGACATCGTAGAAATTGAAACAAATCTAAGATCCCAATGTGCATAATTCTACCAATTTATTCAGATAATTTAATAATAAACATTTACATAACGCTATAATCGTTATTTTGCATAATTTAACTAGAAAACTACCATAAAACATTCATTAAAATTCTGGGCATCCTACCCACATTAAAAGAAATTTCTCTACTGAACTGCACTAACCATTCACTCCATTTTCCAGCTTTACTTTATTTTGTTTTTCCTCTATTCCATTGGTTCTCACCGTTTATTTTATTTTTCTATTTCCAGTAATTTATCCCGAAACCATGCCTGTGATGACCCGTAAGGCACTTCAAGACTTAGGCTCAGGACTTAGAAATTAAATTGAGAACAGCACTCCAGAAACTTAAAGACTCACAAAGCCAGTGTCGGGAGATGTTGCAAGAGAGAGAGGATTGTGAAATAGAAGTTGAGAACATTGTTTATAAAAACGCAATCCTTAAACGGGAGCTAGTTGGACTTAGTCAGCAATATCAGAATGTGGATGACTGCGACCAACTGAGGGTAGTCACGGATGGTTTCAATAACTGCTGTTATCTATATGGGGAGGCTTTAAGTAAAGTTAGGGATCTAGAAGAAGAGTCGATTCACGCAAATACTCATATTTTTAAATTACAAAAAAGAACAGGAATCAACTCAGGTTGATGAAACTTGCCATTTGTATGATGAACTTATTAAGTCGAATTTTAAACCTGATTCAAAACCTACAATTGACCTAACTAAAGATTATTTAATAAATCAGAAAAATTGTTCCAAAGTTAGTCATAACAAACTCAAAAATATTCAAAACTAAATTGAATAATTCGAAATTGTAATAAGTTTAGGAAACAACACAAGTTCTTTATTAAAAATATTCATATCAGGAAAAACCTGTTGACCTAGTTAATAAATTAAATAATTACCAAATTAAATTAGAAGTCATAGTAAAAATCTATGAGATTGACACACACCGCTTACAGATAGAATTTTAATTCTCTTTACAATAAATATGTAAATTCAAAATTACAAATTAAAGAACTCATTTTACCGCAAATGAGTTAGTAATGCGTCAGTGTAACTGACAGACAGTCTCGAATCTAATTGCAGTCCAGCCTGATGCTATGGAGGACCTGGTCCAGGCGGAGAGGGTGTCTAGGTACAAGACATATCTAATGTAGCACAGGATTTGCCTCAAGTAGACCGGCCTGAGAGTGCTGCCTTTTCATCTAGTCATAGTACTGAAGGTTTTCATTCGGTTATATTTTCAGAGGGTATTGGAAAAGTTTTAGGTAAATTAATAAATGGCAATCAGAGTCATTCTACTTTTATATATTGCATGCCCGGATCATCTCACAAGCGAATAATGGAATCTGTGACTAAGAATACCAGAAACCAGATACCAATATAGGTATTGTATTTGTAGGTTAAAATTTTCAAATAGACAAAATAATCACATACACATGCTTAATAAGCATCTGCACTTTTTTGTGACTCCCTATAGTGCCAAACTAGTTTTTGTTGACGTCAACATTTTTGTTAATAAATTAAATTCGACAGGCGATACTTTGCCTGCCTCTTAGGGTAAGACATCAAATAGCTCGGCTATTATCTTATACAATAAACTGAGACATAAATAGTATGTCTAAGTATCCAATTATTATTGATATTAGTAATAGTACTTCTTTAAAGGTGGTCAATAACTTTAAAAACGTTAGCAAAAATGCTATTAATATTTATTCTTTAAACTAGTTCATAGGAAAAGGGAGGGTAACAATAACGAAATAGTTCCGAGTATATCCACCATCAAAAAGGTACCTCTCTCGCAAAAAAATAATTTCAAAAGAAGGCCTGAACAGAATTCTCTGTAATTGTTTCACCAGAATATTCAGTGTTTTTCTTCGAGAGAATTGGAAATCAAACTGTTTTTGGAAAAAAACAATGTTTGAAATTGTTTGTTTCACTGAGCATTGGCTGAAAGGTTATGCGCATTGCATAACCTTTCAGCCAATGCTCACGTCTACGTTTACGCCTACGCGTAATTTTGTTCTTAACAAAACTGGTAGCAGCACCAGTATATAAAGGCATGGCACTGTCAAAATAGATATTAAGTCTAATGAAATGGTCTGTATGCTGCGCCAACTATGCCTGGTTATTAAAAATAACACTAAAGCCTTGGTCACAGAATGCGTCTGTGGTAAGGAGGATTATGTCTCCAGCATTACATACCGCAGCGTTGTGCGTTCCAATCAAGAGATCAAAGCTTTTTGAAACTTAGGTACCGTTCTCAACAAAAGTTGTTTCTTCAAGCTCAAACAAAACGTGCTAGTAAATTGACTGTAATTATAAGTCTATAACAAAAATGTTTCGTATACGAAAACATGATTAAATTTTCGTATACGTTATACTTTCCAACGAAAAATCGTTGTGTAAAAACTGCATCGACGAGTTTCCAGTTACGGGAAAATGTATACCGTATTCAATTAGGTCCACAGGCACAGTATGTTATTTCCTTTTGTAATTTTAAGCCCGCAGACAGTATTTCAGCAAAAAAGCGATACTACATATTGATAGGTATTCTGTAAATTTTATTAAAAATAATTTCAGTTAAATACCATGATTATTCTTTGTTTAGTATTTTATTCAAAATAAAATTGAAGCTGGCTAAAGCTTATTACAATTTGGTAATAAAAATACGTTGTTTGAATAAAAAGTAAAAAGCATAAAAAGTATTATGTTAAGAAAAGTCTCATTTATTAAATGTCATACTAATGTAGGTACATGTACATTACAGTATTTACAAGATGTTTTGAAATAAAGACAAAATCTGGCGCTTATATCTAACTTGAACTATATTTCAACCAATTATAGCTTATTGAATCTTAAGTACAGCCACATACGCTTAAATTTTTCAGACATCTATTTATTTAATTAGTTTATTATGTCAATTATTTAACTCATTTCTTATTTAATTCATTTTCAAATATTTTTATTAAACATACAAAAAAAAACAAATAAATATATAGAAAATTAAGGCCCACCGGTATCGGGAACAGGGTCCAAGCTACCGGCGGTCAGGGTTCCAGAGAGAGGAACCTCCTAATCCAGCAGTACTGCTTTCTGGATCAGGCCCTTGATCCAGCCGCCTAACGAGAGCCTCTTAAGGTGTTGGTCGAGGTTCGTGGCTTTTAAGCCATTGGCTGACACGACTATCGGTACAATGATCGCTGTGTCCACATACCGCATGTCGACAACCTCGCGAGCCAAAACAAGATACTTTATTTTTTTATCTTTCTCGGCTTTCTCGAGGATCCCGTCATGCGGGATGGTAAGGTCAACAATCATTGCACGCATCTCGATTCGGTCCACCACCACAATATCACGCTTATTGGCTACAATAGTCCTGTCAGAGATGATAGACCGATCCCAGCACAATGTGATATTGCCATTTTCGAGAACTGAGTCGGGCACATACCTGTAGTACGGTACCTCCGATGCCACAAGAGTGTATTTCAGAGCAAGTTGCTGATGGGTAATCCTGGCTACAAGGTTGTGCCTATTGCCTATAATAAGTTTAATTATTATTAGGCTTTTCAACTCTTACGTTATAAAATTGTACATTGCAAACTTAAGTCTAAGCACCTCATCACTTATGGAAAAGCACAGCATGTACTACATTATGCGCAGATAATTTAACAATTAAAACAAGTAAATAGTTTGGAAAAAATAAATTGATTACAGTGGATAAATTACAACAGATAACGTAGATTAAATTAAATTAGAACAGATTAAATGTTTATATTACATTAGGTAAATATTTGATATTATTAGACTCCATCATAACAGAGATATCCATTAAATGCCTAGTGCGACTTTTTTTGGAGTAGGGACAGAAGAGTTAAATTGGTCAAATACATTCTTCATAGTGGACAGTATTGTCTCAAGTCGGTTTGACGTCGAACTTCTTGGCAGATTACGTGGCGCATGGAATAATACCCTACTGAGCAAATTGGAACAGTTCAGAGACCAGGTTACTAACTTCTACTTCTTAAGGAAAACAAAATCGAGCATATGCCTGCGTTTCTCCAGCGACACCATCCTAAAATACTTCAGTCGCTCTTGGTACAAGTTGACATTTTTTCCATATCATTAGTATAGATAAGATACCATAAGAGATGTTTTGCAGCCGTTCAATACGATTGATGTGGATCTTATACTCAGGTGACCAGGCCACACTGTCTGCAATACTCGAGATGGCTTCGAACTAACGAGTTGCACTTAATTTTACAATGTTGAATTTTTTGAAATTTGTACACTCTCTTATAACGAAATCAAGCATCTTACACTTATTTTAATATAGTTTTGACAATATGTTCGACAAAATATAACTTTTTATCGAACTGAACACCCAGATCTTGTATTGTTTCAACTTCCACAAGCCGCTCACCATTCAATTTGTAAACTGACCGCAAGTTTCTTTTTTGTGGATTTCATATGATGACATTTTTTACATACAGAGCCATTTTGTTGTGCTTGCACCTCATTTGTACCTCTTAGTCAGCTGATCTAAGTCACTTTGGAATACTACCGTGTCCGCAGGATTTGTCCGCATAGACTTTATGGCTTCGAGGTCATCACCGAATAAAAATATATTCGAGTTCGGGTGGCATTTGTAAATATCATTTATGAAAAGAGTAAATATATGCGGACTCAAATGAGATCCCTGTGGGATTGACGTTACAATGTACGAATCTGAAGAGAAATCATTTACCAAAACCTCGAGCATCCGACCAGACAAATTTGATTGGAACCAACTAGAGACGGTCCGAAATGCCATACATTTTAAGCTTCTTGACGAGTATGCCATGGTCTACTGTGACAAGAGCCTTGCTGAAGTCGGAGTAGACTGCATCAACCTGGACACGCGCATCAACCGCCTCAACGATGCTCTCTACAACCAAACCAAATCAAATTAGTGGCTGTCGATTTCCTCTTCATAAATCCATATTGGCTGTCTATTATTAGCTATGATAAATGTTTCAAATATCTTTTCGAGTGTGAATAGAATAGCGTTGGGCCTGCAATTGCTCATATCGGACTGATCTCCGTGTTTGAAAATAAGCATAGTTTTAGTTTCCTTTCAGATGGTCGAAAAAGTACCCCGAAGCACAGAATGATCAAATATAAAAATAATAAATACAAATATAATGGCAGTGATGGAACATCTTCTAGCTTAATTAAAAACAAAGCAGGTATATTATCATGGCCATTGGCCAGCCTCTTTGAAGACGTCAATTTTTTATAAAAGACCTGCTTATTTATTGTATGTAACACATCTTTAAAAATTATGAAAACAAAGGTTTATTTAACACACACAATGACACTTAAGTATTGTTGACTGCGGGAGATAATACTGCCCAAATAGCGAAGAGGAGCATCATCTCTTTCTATGATTTGTTGCAAGTGTGTCGTATTTTTTCTAAACTAACTGGTGACTATTAAATCTGCCACCAACTCCTGTAAGTTCACAGGGTCCCAAGATAAGAGAGAAAAGAAAGGTCCCAAGAGACGTTAAAATAAAATCAGGAAAATACACTTATCTTGTGGAAGTGCTGAGAAATAACTCGGACACTTCGACTCATTGGGATCTATTGTGGTATTTTAAAATCAGGAAAATACACTTACTGCTATATTATTATTAGTCTCCTAGCAATCTCTTTGATGTCTCTCCAACCTTCTCTCCAACCTTCTCCTCTTGCAAATAGATTAATTATTTTTCAATTATGACGTGATGATAAAATTATAAAATAGAATTAAATAAAATGGAAAACACATAACACTTTCCTGAAATCGTTAACTCGATAGTACTTGAAATCGATAAATTATGAGCACGACAGTTCACCACCTCGATGCATCAAAATCTCGAATAACTAGAAGCTCGAATTATCGGCAGCGCGAAGACCCATTATCTTGAAACATAATTTCTCGACCAAACATGTAACAGCTGTCTTTAGTACCTATTATTTTTCGTTTTTAGACACCGACTTCGGCAAAGAAAGTAATTTTTCGCTTTTTAGTGTTTTTATGGAAGTCGGTTGAAATTTTATGTAAAAAAGTTTTATAATTTTGTTTTTAGTTTTGGTACCTCAAATTTCCATGAAAATCATTGATAGCCAAAGTAAATCTCATGACGATTTTAATAAGCCCAAACACGACTGGGATAAATTGTTATATTAAAGAGTTTTAGTGCGCTTCCGGCTTCATCGTCAGAACGGTTCTATGGTACCATTTTCGTATCATTTATTCCTACGTATTTGCTTCATCATAGTTGTTTAACTATTCAAGATATCTAAGACCCGTGACATTACTTAGACGTGTTTTTTCGAAATTTAGAAAGGCAAGATAAAAAAAACGTTCGCGCGTAGTCACTGCAATTGTGCGTAGACTGGATTTAGTTTCATTGTCACGGTTCATTTTTATTTTCCTACCCTTAACCTTAGTAACATTCGACTACCCACTTATTACAAGTTAGGAGAAAATGTTACCAATATAGAAATTTTATAGTTGAAGATTGTATCCGTTTATTTACAATAATGCATAAATACTTATTGAATAGATTCTAAATTGAAAGCAAAGAAATTTAACCTCGCCGCAGGATTTGAACTCGTATCTTGTTGATCTCAGCCAACACGAACCACGAGACCAAACCGACTTGAATATAATAATTAAAATTAGGTTATTTTAATTATTATATGCAAGTCGGTTTGCTCTTGTCATCACAATCTGAGAATTCCGTTGACTTTTCTCATTTTACGTGCCACAAAAACTTTCTACGAAAGAAATTATTAAATAAAATTCATAATCCTAATTAATTACTATGTTACCCATTGCAGCATTATCACGCTGCTTATTGATTCGTCTGAATAAAAACTATTCCGTTCGTGTAAGTCGACCTCATTTCTAATTTTTTCTTATTTCGGTTCAAACTTAGAAGTTTGATCATTCCATTGGATGACAGAGAAAATTTTTCTTGTGAATTGGCGACGTATCTACTTGGAAGTAACACGTTTAGTATTTTTTTAAGAAAATTTCAAGTGCAAATCGTTGGATTTATATCGCATTGCGTCCATGCAAACCAATATGTTGCATTTAGTTCTGCAGCATTATTGGACATTTCTTTCTGAGAGTGTCAATTGTTCACCAGGAATTTAATTTGTTTCCGAGTTACCGGCGCATAAGGCCGTCTGTTACAAAGAACCGGTATGTATTTAAAACATTTTAAATTTTAACTGCTTGGAAGGTTCTGTTTTGAGTATTGTGGTGTTTATTTCCTTTTATTTTCTCACCATAGATTCGCTCAGAATCGGTTCTTGGAATATATAACAAGCTGTGGACTGATGTTCCGAGTTATTTCAACACCGACTGAGTTCGGGAAGCGTGTGCTTGCGGGGGTGACTCCATAATATACGAGTGAAGACCCCGGGAGGACGTCGTGACATCGCTCCGCGTCAAGTGATCCCAAAATTTTGTTCCTATTCACTTTTTATAATTTGTAGCAATAGCGAAGTATTTATTGAATAGTTTTTTATATGTATCACCTATTCGTGTCAAAAGGTCGTGAAATGAACCGTTTTTAATTTTACATTTATGCACGGTTATATTTTAATCACGCCTAGGGCCGGATAGCGGTTGCAACCCCTTCTCACCTATAGGCATTATTTTCCAAAATTACAAATTTTATTCTAGACAATCCATTTCCCAACTTTACCGATAGTCTTTTTTTACGTCGCCATTCCTTTTTTTCTTTGTATATTTTTTATGTTGAACAATGTTTGTTTTTATTTTATCTTTTATTCGTCAAAATTAAACGTGACACATGTAGTGACAATTTTTTTTTTTTTTACGCTACAAATTGGCGCCCGAACAACTAGAGTAAGTGTTTTTACCTAATAACTTTGAAATTTAAATGATTCGACATAATTTATTTTTTTTGCTTTATTGAGGATGGTCACTCCCTCTGGGAGCTAATGATTCTTAAGCTTATTTGTTTCAGGACGCTGATATTCTTCCATTCAAGAAAGGTATTCTAGGATTTATACCACCAGTACAGATCTGTGAAGCTGTTATTTTCCTTGACATATTTTTTTCATGAAATGTAATGTTTTTTAATGGAATTTAATTTTGTGAACTATAGTACACATAACCGTCTTTTATTTTATCCACTTATGGCAGCAAATATAACGATAGGTTTCCTGATTTTTACTCCTTATTTAGCCTAGATCTTTGTTTACTAGCTTGGCGTTCGCTGACTGCTGGTTGCTGGATTATTTTTGTCCAGCTGTTCATGCCGTGCTTATTTTTTCGCTAGGATTCAATCGTCCTTTGTCTGTTCTTTCATTCGTTATTAGGTCTATACTAGTTACATCATGTCAGAAGAGGAGTTCCCTATTGGTGAGACTCCACGTTGTGATAGTCCCATCATTTCGCGACCACCACCTCGTCCCATTCAGCCAAGAGCTTCTCGCGCTTCCTCACAAAGTGTTGTTCCTTCTCCAATAAGATCTGATGAATGCCCACAATTTACCAGGCAGTTCTCTCTTACTAAGTGGAAGATTGTTTTCGATGGAAAGACCTGCGTACGGGAATTTTTCACGAGTCTAGAAGAGTGCAGGGAGGCCGACAATTTGTCTGATGGTTACTTAGTTAGGCGATTCCATGAAGTCTTGTCAGGTGTCGCACTTCAATATTTTAGGTCAATCCGTCGTCCGGATCTTTCCTTCTTTGAGATCAAAGAAGCCTTTTTTAGGACATTCGGTACGACCGATTTTGAATTTAAGATAAGCCAGGAGGTCCGTAACCTCAAGCAGAGACCGGAACAGCTAATAAGAGAATTTATTATCGAGGTTTCTTACTTAAATGCTAAACTGAGCAAGCCTATTGAAGAATCGGAGTTGTTGCGGATCATCACTCACAACATGTTGCCAAAGTACACTCCTTGCTTGTCCATCCAAAAATTTCATGACATCGATAATTTAATCGAAGCTGTTACTCATTTCGAGTCCTTTCTAAAACCTCCAAAGGCGGTAGCCAGTTTCGATTGTGTTGCCGACCAGTCGACTTCTCAGGCTGTTAACTCACCAAAACCCAGGCCGAACAAAACTTCCCATCAACCAACGACTAGTAAGCCTCGGACTTGTCCTAGTTGTAGTCAGTCTCAGCTTTGCTTAAAATGTAACAAAGTTGGTCATTCTTACCGCTCTTGCCCAGAGATCACAGGCATGATTTGTTTTAAGTGTCGCACTCCTGGATTTATTACTAGAGAATGTCCGAAATGTAATCCAAAAAATGTATAGACCACTGGCGATACGCTTCTTTTCGTACAGTATCCCCAGTGTTTACTACAGATTCATTTGATAACCGACCGTTTATAGAGGTATTATTATGTGGTAGAGTTGTTAAAGCATTGCTTGACACTGGTGCTCAGATTTCGCTTGTTAACGATAATTTTATTCAGCAACTTGGTATTTCTTTGACATCAAAAGACGCTTGTCCCCGTGTTATATCGGCTAATAATTCACCGATTGATATTCTTGGTTCTGTACATCTTCCAGTTAAATTTAACGGTACAACTTTTATTCATGAGTTTTTAGTGGCAAGTTCGATGTCATCTTCTGTTATTTTAGGTATCGAATTTTGGAATAAATTCGGTTTGACGTCTATTTTTAGTCAGGCTTTCGATAAAAATATTGATGGTAATATGTTTATCCCTTCTGTTCAGCACTCTCCCCCTCAAGTTTCCTCTGTTAGTGAGGTTCGTTATATTCATCCTCGTAACATCCTATCGCCGGATCAAGAGTCTTGTCTTCAACAAGTTATTAAGGAGTATGAAGTTATCTCTTCGGAAAAAGTTGGTCTTGGAAAGACATCTTGGTTGTCCCATAAAATTAATACTACGGGATACCCTATCCGTCAAAGATATTATCCCTTATCCCCAGTCAAGTTGAAGATTCTCAATGAAGAGATTGACAAAATGTTAGATATGGGTGTTATTCGTCCTTCTCGTTCTCCATGGGCTAGTCCTGTGGTAATGGTGACAAAAAAGGATGGTTCTGTTCGGTTTTGTGTCGACAGTAGAAAACTGAATAGTGTGACAATCAGAGATTCTTATCCTCTTCCCCGTATTCACGATATCCTCGACAACCTTCGTGGTGCTAGATATATTAGCTCATTGGATTTTAGAAGTGCTTTCTGGCAAATTCCACTTGCTGATAGAGAAAGTTGTGAGAAAACAGCATTTATTGTCCCACAACGTGGTCTCTTTGAGTTTGTTAGGATGCCTTTTGGTCTAACGAACGCTGCTTCGGAGATGCAACGCCTTACTGATATGATCGTTAATTTCGAGTTTACTTCTACCAGTGACGACTGTATTTTTGGGTACGTCGACGACTTGATAATCGTATCTAAAGATTTCTTTAGTCATATGGCGCTGCTCAGGAAGGTGCTTGCTCGACTTAAAGAAGCAGGCTTATCTATAAATTTGAAAAAATGCGAGTTTTGCAAAAGCGAACTAAAATATTTGGGTTATATAGTTAATGAAAAGGGACTTCAAACCGATCCCGGCAAACTTGATGCTATTAAAGATTATCCTACTCCCACTTCAGCTAAGTCATTACGCGGTTTCATTGGTATGTGTTCCTATTATAGGCGTTTCGTTAAAGGGTTTTCTTCTATAATTGCTCCGCTTACTGCCCTTATCGGTAAGAGAAAGGGTAATGATCCAATAAGTTGGAATGATGCAGCCGATCAGGCTTTCACTAAGTTGAAACAAGCGCTAATCGATACGCCTGTTATGGCATGTCCTGATTTCTCCAAGCCGTTCATCCTGCAGTGTGATGCATCAGCTGTTGGTCTTGGTTCGGTACTGACACAAAAGATAGACGATGTTGAGCACCCAATCGCCTATTATTCGCGTTTATTCACTCAAACTGAACGCAATTATAGTACTACAGAACGTGAACTCTTGTCAGTTTTGGATTCAATTAAACATTTTCGATGTTATTTAGATGGGATGAAGTTTTCAGTCATAACAGACCATATGGCCCTTAAGTGGCTCCTCACTCTTAACAACCCATCTGGTCGTTTAGCTCGTTGGGCTACTATTATCTCCCAATATACTTTTGATATTGTGCATCGTAAAGGTTCGCAACATATAGTCCCCGATGTTCTATCCAGGATCTATGCTAATCCTGTGTCGTTTGACCAGGGTCCTGAACATACTAATGACCGTTGGTATAAGAAGGTGTATATAGGTGCTCGAGACACGCCACAAATGTTCCCAGCATACGCTATAAATAACGGTATCCTTATGAGACGCATGCCTGTTACTAGTCCTTTATCTTCTGAACCATGGCACGTGGTGTTACCAGCTGAAAAGGTTCCAGACGCTATTTGGGAAATTCACAATAGTTTTCCTTCGATACATCCCGGTGTTACTAAAACGTATCTAAAGCTTAGGGAGTTGTTCTACTGGCCAAATATGTTCCGTGACGTTACTTCGACGTTAAGTCAATGTGAGGTTTGTAAAGCCTATAAAATCTCGAACACGCAACCTCGCGGTCAGATGTGCTACCCTAAAGAGGTTTCCTTGCCCTTACAGATGATTTCTATCGATATAATTGGTCCGTTGCCCTGTGCTTATTATGGTTATAAATATATCCTTTCTATGGTAGATGTTTTTTCCAAATATGTTTGGCTAGTTTCTCTGAAAAGGATTGACGCTCTTTCTGTTATAAAAGCGTTAGAGTCTGAAATTTTCTTTAATTTTGGGGTTCCGCGTACTATTCTTTGCGACAACGCTACAGTTTTTCGTAGTAATCAATTCCTTAATTTTCTCAGATCTTTTCATATTCAATCACCTACTTTTACGCCATATTATACACCCCAAGCAAATACGGTTGAGCGATACAACCAAAGTGTTAATACGTGTTTAGGTATTTTGGTTGGTGAAAACCAAAGAAGTTGGGCTAAAATGTTACCTAAAGTTAAGCTTTACCTCAATTCTTGTGTTAATCTAGCTACTGGCTTTACGCCTAACTTTCTTATGTTTGGTAGAGAGGTCCTTATGGATAGCAGTCGTGTAGATAGTCAGACTCGAAGCTCTAATTTGGCAGACAGTCGGGCTCGTCATGCTTCAAACCTATCCTCTCTCAGCGAAGTTTATGCAAAGGTAGCTGATAATCTTTCTTTAGCTTTCCTCCGTAACTCTCGTGCATATAATTCTAATCGATCAGCTATCACTCTGAATATTGGTGATACTGTATGGAGAAAGAACTTTTCCAAGTCTTCTGGAAATGATTTTTTTTCTGGAAAGCTTGCTCCACGTTTTATTAAGTGCCGTGTAATAAGAGTCATTTCTAGGACCACATATTTGCTCCAGGATTGTGATTCAGTCCACTCCGGACAATATCATATCAAAGATATCTTAAAATGAATTTGATTGAATTCTCTTTGTTCCATTTTAACATTAACATTTGCTTTCTAAACCTTTTTCCTCTTTGGTTTATGGGAATATTTCTTTGCATAAGTTTTTGATTATGTTAAAAACTTCATGAATTATCTGTTAATAATGACATCTATTTATTTCTGTGTTGTGTCAACCTGTGTTTTCAGGTTATTTTATTTCTTTTAGTTTAACACAAATGGTGTGTCATTCTACATTTAATTTGAATTTAAACTTGAGTTTTCTGACTTGAGTTCTCTGATTTGAGTTTTTTGTCTTGAATTCTTCTTTGACTTAATTGACTTAAGTTTTCTTTCTCAAACTTGTTTTTTTGTTTTTTGTCCAACTTGTCTTTCGTTTCTATAACTAAGGTTGGACTTTACGTGTTGACGTTATTTATTTTTTGGGGATCCCCGGGTTTTTTCTTATTGTTGTTAGGTAATAGTTAAGTCTTATGTTAAGTTAGGCTAGCTTTACTTAGATGTATAGTTCCCTGGTTGTTCTTCATAGTTGTTAGGATGTGGTAGTTGTTGGTGTTTGTCTCTAATTGAACAATATATATTTAGATTTATGAGTTTGTTATTTTCTTTCATATTCTCCATAGATGTAATCGAGATATCGCGAGTTCGCGCGGATAACGTTTAGATGTGGTGGCCACCGTGTTTATTCAGTATCTTTTGCACTTCGATATCGTTTGATTCAGAAATGATTCCTGCTGTTGTCATTGCCTGTTCCAGCTTTATCTTTCTTCTCACTCGTACTTTCGTCCTTTTTTTTCTTAGAAAGGGGGTATTGCAGCATTATCACGCTGCTTATTGATTCGTCTGAATAAAAACTATTCCGTTCGTGTAAGTCGACCTCATTTCTAATTTTTTCTTATTTCGGTTCAAACTTAGAAGTTTGATCATTCCATTGGATGACAGAGAAAATTTTTCTTGTGAATTGGCGACGTATCTACTTGGAAGTAACACGTTTAGTATTTTTTTAAGAAAATTTCAAGTGCAAATCGTTGGATTTATATCGCATTGCGTCCATGCAAACCAATATGTTGCATTTAGTTCTGCAGCATTATTGGACATTTCTTTCTGAGAGTGTCAATTGTTCACCAGGAATTTAATTTGTTTCCGAGTTACCGGCGCATAAGGCCGTCTGTTACAAAGAACCGGTATGTATTTAAAACATTTTAAATTTTAACTGCTTGGAAGGTTCTGTTTTGAGTATTGTGGTGTTTATTTCCTTTTATTTTCTCACCATAGATTCGCTCAGAATCGGTTCTTGGAATATATAACAAGCTGTGGACTGATGTTCCGAGTTATTTCAACACCGACTGAGTTCGGGAAGCGTGTGCTTGCGGGGGTGACTCCATAATATACGAGTGAAGACCCCGGGAGGACGTCGTGACATCGCTCCGCGTCAAGTGATCCCAAAATTTTGTTCCTATTCACTTTTTATAATTTGTAGCAATAGCGAAGTATTTATTGAATAGTTTTTTATATGTATCACCTATTCGTGTCAAAAGGTCGTGAAATGAACCGTTTTTAATTTTACATTTATGCACGGTTATATTTTAATCACGCCTAGGGCCGGATAGCGGTTGCAACCCCTTCTCACCTATAGGCATTATTTTCCAAAATTACAAATTTTATTCTAGACAATCCATTTCCCAACTTTACCGATAGTCTTTTTTTACGTCGCCATTCCTTTTTTTCTTTGTATATTTTTTATGTTGAACAATGTTTGTTTTTATTTTATCTTTTATTCGTCAAAATTAAACGTGACACATGTAGTGACAATTTTTTTTTTTTTTACGCTACACCATACACTATAACAACGAGAATCATTCGCAAGCATGAAGTTTAATTATTAATAAGTATTTTTATAGCTGTCAAAACGGACCTTTTATTTTTTGACAACTTTAGTAGCAATGACAATAAATATATAACAATACTCTGATAAACTTTTCGTATTATAGCATCAAAATCAAAATCGCAAACAAATATCCTAACTTCTCTCTATTATACTTATTACTAAATATTCTCTTCAGATTCATACATTGTAACGTCAATCCCTCAGGGATCTCATTTGAGTCCGCATATATTTACTCTTTTCATAAATGATATTTACAAATGCCACCCGAACTCGAATATATTTTTATTCGCTGATGACCTCGAAGCCATAAGGTCTATGCGGCCAAATCCTGCAGACTCGGTAGTATTCCAAAGTGACTTGGACCAGCTGACTTAGAGGTACAAATGAGGTGCAAGCACAACAAAATGGCTCTGTATGTAAAAAAATGTCATCATATGAAATCCACAAAAAAGAACTTGCGGTCAGTTTACAAATTGAATGGTGAGCGGCTTGTGGAAGTTGAAACAATACAAGATCTAGGTGTTCAGTTCGATAAAAAGTTATATTTTGTCGAACATATTGTCAAAACTATATTAAAATAAGTGTAAGATGCTTGATTTCGTTATGAGAGAGTGTAAAAATTTCAAAAAATGCAACATTGTAAAATTAGGTACAACTCGTTAGTTCGAAGCCATCTCGAGTATTGCAGACAGTGTGGTCTGGTCATCTGAGTATTAGATCCACATCAATCGTATTGAAAGGCTGCAAAACATCTCTTATGGTATCTTATCTATACTAATGATATGAAAAAAATGTCAACTTGTACCAAGAGCGACTGAAGTATTTTAGGATGGTGTCGCTGGAGAAACGCAGGCATATGCTCGATTTTGTTTTCCTTAAGAAGTTAGTAACCGGGTCTCTGAACTGTTCCAATTTGCTCAGTAGGGTATTATTCATGTGCCACGTAATCTGCCAAGAAGTTCTAATAAGAGACCTTTCTGCATGCCAAGACGTCAAACCGACTTGAGACAATACTGTCCACTATGAAGAATGTATTCGACCAATTTAACTCTTCTGTCCCTACTCCAAAAAAAGTCGCTCTAGGCATTTAATGGATATCTCTGTTATGATGGAGTCTAATAATATCAAATATTTACCTAATGTAATATAAAAATTTAATCTTTTCTAATTTAATTTAATCAACGTTATCTATTGTAATTTATCCACTGTAATCAATTATTTTTTTCCAAACTATTTACTTGTTTTAATTGATAAATTATCTGCGCATAATGTAGTACATGCTGTGCTTTTCCGTAAGTGATGAGGTGCTTAGACTTAAGTTTGCAATGTAAAATTTAAAAAGTAAGAGTTGAAAAGCCTAATAATAATTAAACTTATTATAGGCAACAGGCACAACCTTGTAGCCAGGATTACCCATCAGCAAATTGCTCTAAAATACACTCGTGTGGCATCGGAGGTACCGTACTACAGGTATGTGCCCGACCCAGTTCTCGAAAATGGCAATATCACATTGTGCTGGGATCGGTCCATCATCTCTGAAAGGACTATTGTAGCCAATAAGCGTGATATTGTGGTGGTGGACCGAATCGAGATGCGTGCAATGATTGTTGACCTTACCATCCCGCATGACGGGAACCTCGAGAAAGCCGAGAAAGATAAGAAAATCAAGTATCTTGACTTGGCTCGCGAGGTTGTCGACATGCGGTATGTGGATGTGGATCATTGTACCGATAGTCGTGTCAGCCAATGGCTTAAAAGCCACGAACCTCGACCAACACCTTAGGAGGCTCTCGTTAGGTGGCTGGATCAAGGGCCTGTTCCAGAAAGCAGTACTGCTGGATTAGGAGGTTCCTCTCCCTGGAACCCTGACCGCCGGTAGCTTGGACCCTGTTCCCGATACCGGTGGGCCTCTGTTTTTTATATATATTTTTTTTTTTTTTATATGTTTAATAAAAATATTTGAAAATGAATTAAATAAGAAATAAATTAAATAATTGACATAATAAACTAATTAAATAAATAGATGTCTGAAAAATTTAAGCGTTTGTGGCTGTACTTAAGATTCAATAAGCTATAATTGGTTGAAATATAGTTCAAGTTAGATATAAGTGCTAGATTTTGTCTTTATTTCAAAACCTCTTGTAAATACTGTTATGTACATGTACCTACATTAGTATGAAATTTAATAAATGAGACTTTTCTTAACATAATACTTTTTATGCTTTTTACTTTTTATTCAAACAACGTATTTTTATTAACAAATTGTAATAAGTTTTAGCCAGCTTCAATTTTATTTTGAATAAAATACTAAACAAAGAATAATCATGGTATTTAACTGAAATTATTTTTAATAAATTTTACAGAATACCTATCAATATGTAGTATCGCTTTTTTGCTGAAATACTGTCTGCGGGCTTAAAATTACAAAAGGAAATAACATACTGTGCTTGTGGACCTAATTGAATACGGTATACATTTTTCCGTAACTGGAAATTCGTCGATGCAGTTTTTTGTTAGCGCCTAATCATCGCCCCTACTGACATCACCTAGCAACATACGTCACATCCACTTAATTAATATTTTGATTATTATAAATTATTATTAGAAGCATATAATATATCTTATTATTAATAATTCAAATCAGTACTTTGTTCAAACTAAGATCAGTAACATAAATTGTTCATGTAGAAAATACTTACCAGTAGTGACGTCATTGGAGATAGTGGTTTATTGAATTAATTGAATAACTTTAGTATAAAATCATCATTTATTAATTTATTGAATTCACTATTATTCTAATCTAAATATTTAATGTTTTGACAAACAGTTTAATCATTTTTAGGTCTTTAAAATAACGTACAGGATGTACCTATCAAAAAAATACACCTACCTACCTTATGTTAAGAATACATTGTAACGGCTTCTGAGCCTTATAAAAAGCAGAAACATTGTGTAAATACGATTGATTGTGATTTTGTACTCGAAGGGGGAGGCTCTGCCCGAAATACACTGGTGTTACCGATACCTGCATTTTATTTACTCCACGGTCTGCCACATCTCAGAAGTGGGGATTTCTGGAAAATATCAGGCCCTTATGCTGCTGGTCTTGGAAAGAAGAGGAAGGTGCAAAGCTGCGAAGAAAGTGATTTTTTTTCTTCTTCTTCCGAAGACTCCGTGCCAAACCCCACGCCCTTGGCAAGAAAACGACGCCGTGTAACACGTGCGGACGCTGAGGTTATCCCAAAATTTTCACCTGAGGATAACAGCAGCAACATCAGCAGCTGGTTACACAAAATTTGACCAGCTTGGTGAAATCTACGGTTGGGACACAACCGAAAGACAATTTATGATGCAGCTTCGTCTTCGTGGCTCCGCTAGACGATGGTATGATGAGCTGGACGACTACAACCTCGATTGGGAAGGTTGCAAAACACGCCTTAGAAACAGCTTTCCCACGAACCATCGACTTCGCGGACAAGCTAGACGTCATGCTAACAAGGACCAAAGAAGATGCAGAAACCATGACGAAGTATTACCACGATAAGGTATCGCTTCTCAAAAAGTGCAATATCACCGGTGAAGATGCTATTTCATGTATCATCCGAGGCCTTCCTGTGGAACTAAGTGCGAATGCAAAGGCCTGTCAATGTCAGGCGCCTGAGCAGCTGTACTTCGGGTATCTGTCGTCGCTCGAAAATTATAGAAGAACTGGAGTCACTATGCCGTCGCGAAAGTCTACATGGAGAAGAGGTGCATCAGATGAAAACTCAACAGCAACATTACATTATACTGGAGTGAAGCGGTGCTACATCTGCCGACGAGTCGGCCACGAAGCGAAGGACTGCCGAGCTCAACAGCGCTGCGATACCTGCCAGCGCAACGGCCACACTTCTGCCTCTTGCTGGTTTGCTGCAACTGCTGGATCCACGCGGCAACAAGCGCACGTACCTCGGGTAAGTACCGTCCTATTTACTGTAACCAACGATTATCTGATCATATACAAACGCCTCGCATTTATTGGAGCAGAAAAAGTTTTGGTTTATATTGACACCGGCAGTAAATTAAATATAATAACTCAAAGCAAAGCGAAAGTGTTAAATCTTGCAGTTACACCATCAACCATTGAAATGAGAGGTTTTGGAGGTGTTCACACGAGGTCACTAGGGAGGTCACAAATAAAAGTGTGTATAGATAACATGTGCTTGAGTGGTTATGTAGAAATAGTTAACTGTAATCTTCATGATATTGACCTGATAATTGGGCAGACGATGATCAATCAACCCGGTGTAAGCTTGATTACCACTGCAAACTCCGCAAAATTTGTGAAAACTTCAGAAATTGCTGATAGCCTTAAACGTATCTCATTCGTAAATTCTGACTATAACTCGAAATATAACGTTTACTTAAAATGTGAAGTCACTGTGCCAGCGCGAAGCGTTAGACTAATTAATGTGTTTGTTGATTATGATGGTAACGAAGATTTACATTTCTTAACCAATTCAGTTTATGTTCAGTTAGGTAAATTGTGTTATGTTGTCCCTGGAGGAATTATCTGCATCGAAGGGCATCTTAAATTTATGAATATAGGTGATTTACCAGTAACTTTACCGGCTCATAAATTAATGGCGCGTGCAGAGTTGATCACTATTTCCCCTGATGAAATTCACAACGTAATGACTCTCGATTTGGTACCGCGGTCTACTAGTCGTCGTAAATTGTTAAATACCGGTGATATAGATGTAGGAGAACTTGACAATTCGGAACTCCATAAAGTAATGACCTTATTGAATAGTTACAGTCATCTTTTTGCTAAGGACTCGAAAGACACACAGACCTTATGGAAATGCATATTCAGACAACGACAGAGAAACCGGTTTACTTTAAACCATATAGATTGTCGCATAAGGAAAATGAAATTGTTTCGGAAAAAGTACGCGATTTAATTGAAGCTGGAATAGTACGCGAGTCAATGTCTGCTTATGCAAGTCCAGTCATATTAGTGAAAAAGAAAGACGGAGACTATAGATTATGTATAGATTATCGGGCTCTAAATTCACAAACGGTGAAAGACCGTTATCCCTTACCACACATTGAAGATCAGGTTTCAAAATTGTCAGGAAAATGCTATTTTACAACACTAGATTTAACTCAAGGTTACTACCAACTGAAAATTTCTGAAAACTCGATTCATAAAACTGCCTTCGTTACGCCTACTGGTCAGTATGAATTTCTTAAAATGCCTTTCGGTTTGGCCAATGCTCCCGCGGTATTTTCTCGATTAATACGTTTAGCGCTAAATGACGTCATCAATGACGTCAGTACGTACCTAGATGACGTTATGCTGCCATCAGTTACGGTAGAAGCAGGTATGCAGTTATTAGGACGCGTCTTGGAACTTTTACAAAAGGCTAATCTAAAATTGAATCTTAAAAAATGTTCTTTTCTCAAAACAAGTGTTGATTACTTAGGTCATGAAATTGCCGCAGGTACCATACGTCCCGGTCAGGCTAAGATAAATTGCGTTAAAGAGTATCCACGGCCACGAAATGTTCACGAGATTCGACAATTTATAGGTCTAACTTCATATTTTAGGAAATTTATTCGCGGGTTTGCTGAAATTGCTCTTCCATTAACAAAACTCACAAAAAAGGACGTAAATTGGTGTTGGAACGAAGAACAGGAAAAAGCATTTCAATCCTTAAAGCTTAGATTAACTGAGAGGCCAGTTCTTGGTATTTATGACAGTAAGGCGGTTACAGAGTTACACACTGACGCAAGCAAATTAGGATTAGGTGACATGCTTATGCAGCATCAGTCAGACGGGTCAATTAAACCAATTGCATATTTTAGTAGAGTCACATCAAAAGAAGAACAATTCTATCACAGTTATGAACTTGAAACCCTAGCTGTTGTAGAATCACTCAAACGTTTTCGCATTTATTTAACAGGCATACCGGTAAAAGTAATTACTGATTGTGCGGCTTTACGCACTACTTTAGTTAAGAAGGATTTAATTCCTCGTATAGCTCGTTGGTGGCTCGCTATTCAAGATTTTGATTTGCAAATAGAATACAGACCGGGAGAGCGAATGAAACACTAGACGCGTTAAGTAGAAATCCCCTTGCGGAACCAGTTTTTCAAATTAATGAATCAGATTGGCTTCTAACACTTCAGTTGCAAGATGATAATATTCAACACATAATAAGGCAATTACACGAACATACGTCTAACCCTGACATATTCAATAATTATATTGTTAAGGATAATATTCTTTATAGAAAAACCGTGTATGGTGACCGTTTTGTTATACCAAAATTAGCAAAATATGGCCTTTTGCAAAAGTATCATGACCAAATTGGACACCCTGGTTTTGAAAGATGCGAGAAAACTATAAAAACTCAATTCTGGTTCGCTGGTATGACGCGTTTTATTAGGAAATACATTAAATCATGTTTACAGTGCGCTTATGGGAAGTCTGAGTACGGTAAAAAACAAGGCGAGCTATTTCCAATCGAAAAAGTAGATATACCTATGCACACTCTGCACGCCGATCATTTAGGCCCCTTTGTTAGAACAAGGAAAGGAAATACATATGTACTAGTTGTTATAGATTCCTTTACTAAATTTGTATTTGCTAGACCTGTTAAAATTGTGGTTCGGTCGAGACTATTAGAAATTTAAAACAGATATTATCGCTTTTTGGTTATCCAACTAGAATTATTACAGATAGAGGTAAAGCTTCCACCAGCCGCTATTTTAAGCAGTTTGCTGAAGAAACCCAGTTTAGGCACGTTTTGAACGCTATAGCAAGCCCCAGGTCCAACGGCCAGGTCTAGCGCATAAACCGAACCATCATAGATGGCTTAAATACTATGTCAGATAGTGAAAACACATGGGACGAGAAACTCCCTGATGTTGTATGGGGTATAAACAATACGCCTAATTCGACTACAAGTTTTTGCCCGTTTAATCTAATGTTTTGTCATGTAAATTCTCGTTTACCGGCTTACCCTCCTGGGCAATCTCAGGACTTTGCATCACAAGAGCATGCTCTACAGAATAGGCGAGAAACTGCTAAGTTGCGCATAGACAGAAATATGACTGTAATGAAGAAGCAATTCGACAAATCACGCAAAAAATGTATAAAGTACTCGGTAGGACAATTAGTTTTATGGAAAGGTGGTGCTAATAGGAATACGTCTACAAAGGTTTCTCAAAAATTGAAGAGTCTCTATACGGGCCCATATAAAATATGCAAGGCAGAACCAAACTTAGACCGCTATACAATTTGTAGTGTTAAGGGTATGAAAGGGTATAAAAAATTCAATGCAGTAGTACGGGCTGAAGTATTACGACCTTATAAACCTGTTATTTCTGATGCAGATAGTTCATCGAGTAGTGATAAAGAAGTAGATAGGGATGACCTCATTGATTTGCTCGAGAGTTAATCCTTAAATATTGAAGTTTGTACTTAAGCTAAACATTACCTATTATTGTATTTCATGTACCTAATATTAAATAATGAACCCTAAATAAAAAGGAAAATAATAATAATAACAAAAAATAGATAATACTGATTAACAGCAATGTAAATTCAAAGTCCTTTAATACAGCAGGAATATTTAATATCAGTATACTTTTACATTGTCACATCAGAAACCATCCCTCCAAACTCCAACTGAAAACCTGAAACAAAATAAAAAATGAGTAAATAATTTAAATTAATGAACTGTCTCTTCAAGCTAATGTCTGTGTGACCTAAGTTATGTCTGTGTGACCTAAGTTATCTCTGTGTGACCTAGGTTATGTCTATGTGACCTAAGTTATGTCTGTGTGACCTAAGTTATGTCTGTGTGACCTAAGTTATGTCTGTGCGACCTAAGTTATGTCTATGCGACCTAAGTTATGTCTGTGCGACCTAAGTTATGTCTGTGTGACCTAAATTATGTCTGTGTGACTTAAGTCATGTCTGTGACCCGTTGTTGTATTTACCATAGATCCGATGTCTTAGTGACTGATCCAAAAGAATAAAATCCAAAGAGAATAAAACTTACTTTAGATGATAATCTGCCGAAACATATTCCTGTCCGATTTTCTTTCTATTTTCAGATATCCAATGGTTCGGAAACAAAGGTGCAGTCCGAGAGCCGTGGGACACGGCCACAGCAGGATGGCCGAGTGTTAGCGCCTAATCATCGCCACTACTGACATCACCTAGCAACATACGTCACATCCACTTAATTAATATTTTGATTATTATAAATTATTATTAGAAGCATATAATATATCTTATTATTAATAATTCAAATCAGTACTTTGTTCAAACTAAGATCAGTAATATAAATGTTCATGTAGAAAATACTTACCAGTAGTGACGTCATTGGAGATAGTGGTTTATTGAATTAATTGAATAACTTTAGTATAAAATCATCATTTATTAATTTATTGAATTCACTATTATTCTAATCTAAATATTTAATGTTTTTACAAACAGTTTAATCATTTTTAGGTCTTTAAAATAACGTACAGGATGTACCTATCAAAAAAATACACCTACCTACCTTATGTTAAGAATACATTGTAACGGCTTCTGAGCCTTATAAAAAGCAGAAACATTGTGTAAATACGATTGATTGTGATTTTGTACTCGAAGGGGGAGGCTCTGCCCGAAATACACTGGTGTTACCGATACCTGCATTTTATTTACTCCATGGTCTGCCACATTTTACACAACGATTTTTCGTTGAAATTTAATCATGTTTTCGTATATGAAACATTTTTGTTATAGACTTATAATTACAATCAATTTACTAGCACGTTTTGTTTGAGCTTGAAGAAACAACTTTTGTTGAGAACGGTACCTAAGTTTCAAAAAGCTTTGATCTCTTGATTGGAACGCACAACGCCGCGGTATGTAATGCTGGAGACATAATCCTCCTTACCACAGACGCATTTTGTGACCAAGGCTTTAGTGTTATTATTAATAACCAGGCATAGTTGGCGCAGCATACAGACCATTTCATTAGACTTAATATCTATTTTGACAGTGCCATGTCTTTATATACTGGTGCTGCTACCAGTTTTGTTAAGAACCAAATTACGCGTAGGCGTAAACGTAGACGTGAGCATTGGCTGAAAGGTTATGCAATGCGTATAACCTTTCAGCCAATGCTCAGTGAAACAAACAATTTCAAACAATGTTTTTTTCCAATAACAGTTTGATTTACAATTCCCTCGAAGAAAACACTGAATATTCTGGTGGAATAATTACAGAGAATTCTGTTCAGGCCTTCTTTTGAAATTAAATTTTTGCGAGAGAGGTACCTTTTTGATGGTGGATATACTCGAAACTATTTCGTTATTGTTACCCTCCCTTTGTTTAAAGAATAAATATTAATATCATTTTTGCTAACGTTTTTAAATTTATTGACCACCTTTAAAGTAGTACTATTGCTGATATCAATAATAATTGGATACTTAGACATAATATTTATGTCTCAGTTTATTGTATAAGATAATAGCCGAGCTATTTGATGTCTTACCCTAAGAGGCAGATACAAAGTATCGCCTGTCGAATTTAATTTATTAACAAAATGTTGACGTCAACAAAAACTAGTTTGGCACTAAAGTGAGTCACAAAAAAGTGCAGATGCTTATTAAGCATATGAATGTGATTATTTTGTCTATTTGACAATTTTAACCTACAAATACAGTTATATTGGTATCTGGTTTATATACATTCTTTGTCACAGATTCCATTATTCGCTTGTGAGATGACCCGGGCTTGCAATATATAAAAGTAGAATGACTCTGATTGCCATTTATTAATTTACCTAAACCTTTTCCAATACCATCTGAAAATATAACCAAATGAAAACCTTCATTACTATGACTAGATGAAAAAGCAGCACTCTCAGGCCGGTCTACGTGAGGCAAATCCTGTGCTACATTAGATATGTCTTGTACCTAGACACCCTCTCCGCCTGGACCAGGTCCTCCATAGCAGTTACACTGACACATTACTAACTCATTTGCGGCCAAAATGAGTTCTTTAATTTGTAATTTTGAATTTACATATTTATTGTAAAGAGAATTAAAATTCTATCTGTGAGCGGTGTGTGTCAATCTCATAGATTTTTACTATGACTTCTAATTTAATTTGGTAATTATTTAATTTATTAACTAGATCAACATGTTTTTTCCTGATAGGCATATTTTTAATAAAGAACTTGTGTTGTTTCCTAAACTTATTACAATTTCGAATTATTCTATTTAGTTTTGAATATTTTTGAGGTTTTCTCGTAGTCCACAAACGCTAAGCAGAGCGGCAGGTTGTACTCTTCGGTCTTCAATAACCTGCCGCAGCGAATGTATGTGGTCTACGGTACTCAAGCCTTTACGAAATCCAGCTTGTTCGAGAGGCTGGAAATCGTCAAATCGGTGCGCAAGACGATTCGTGATGATTTAATTTCAGATAAATAAATATTCACAACTTAACCTCCTTATAATACTACTACTGTGGATCTACCACATCCTGAGTCATGGAGATGAGTCATATTTTACAGGAACTATTCAACTTATCAAGTGTGTCTTTTTTACTTTACTACAATTTTTTGGGGTAATTATATTTTATGAGTAATGATTAAACAATAAAATATTATAGAACACCCGACATCTTGAAGACAATTTAGCGGGTGTACCTTAGTTTTGAAATAATTTCGTTCTGAAGGCGGCTTTTTTAGAGTTAGGTACAAAATAGAATAATTTAGATATTTCTTTTTGATACTTGCCAAAATTTAATTCGCACACCCGCTTTTTTGACTCTCACGGAGATGACAACCCTATAAAAACGCCCCAAATATCGCTGATAAACCGCGAGGCAGAGTACAACCACTCGCCACCTTGTGGTCAAGTACTACCCAGAATTACAGAGCTCTCGAAAGCATACGGACGACGCAACAAGGAAAACCCCAGCTAAACCGGGAAGATAATACTACGTTTCCTTTCATCCTTATCGTTTTACTTGCTTTTTGAGACAAATAACAAAACCGGTCAATATATACGAGTAGGACTCGCGCACCGAGGTTTGCATGCATCAAATCTGCATCACATTAATCTTGACCTATGGCTGCTCCAAAATTAGTAAAACGTCCTCATTTATATTTTGGACGATTGGTATATAAAGACGAACATGCAATACCTTAATCAGATTGAAACAAAAAGTTGACGTCCCAATAACAAAATGGTAAGTAAGCTTTGTGTATTTTTTACTATTGTAATAAAATGAATTGATACTTTTTCTTGTTATATATTTTTCTATTCCTTTGTTTCTATTTTTTTTTACATATCATCCTTGTTAATGTTACAATTTCATTTTCTTTTTTGTTTTATTCAAAGCTGAAAAAAAAAACATTTTCGTTAGCAAAGTAATATGACAAAAAAACTGTCAAAAAAACATAAAAACTTTTTTGTATTTTGCAAATAAACCGACAAAGTTTAAGTTCTGGCTAATATTTGTTAATGCTCGTATAATGCAATAGAGCTGGCTCATCTGCAAGAAAATAATGTGATTTGAAAATCTCTTCCAGAAATTCCTAGTAGTTCTCGCAGTGACAATCGCGTGCGTCAGCGCCGACGATAGTCAAGCTTCCATAATCAGGTCCGAATACGACAGCAGCCCTGATGGTGCCTTCCAGTTTGGGTATGAGACCGACAATGGAATCAGCCACAGTGCTGTTGGTGTCATCAAGGACCAGAACTCGGTAAGTTATGTACTTTGCTATCTGATATGTTTTTATTATTTTGCGACACTGACTGCCAAAACGTAAGTTATATTTGAACTTTTTAGTGTTTTTCTTTAAAAGTCGGTTTAACTTCTTGTGAAATAGTTTTTATTGCAGCGAGCAAAAGCTAATAAAAAATATGCTTATGTGCTAATAGATCATATCTTTGATACAAATAACGTTAAGGTGCCAACAGCGTTAGGGTACACGGCATCTTATTTTTATTTTATTCATAACTTTATGTCTTCTAGAGGGCGCCACATTAAAATAAGTGTAATTTCATTTAGTTTTTAACCAGCGGACAATCAAGACTTAATTTATCAAGTTATGATAAGTTGTTTAGAAGTTATGAGGGAACAGATGCATGTTCATACGTATTATTATTACACATATACAATATTCATTTAGACACAGACAAAAACAAAAATTCTTTATTTCAACTAAGCTATTAAGAGGTACTTTTGAACGTCAAAAATATAAATTTAAAGTTAATAATAATTGATTCTAACGTATTTATCTTTCATTGACATTATTTTCCGTATTTTCCAGGAATACCCAATCCAGGAAGTGAAGGGTGGTTTCAAATACACCGCCCCTGACGGTACACCCATTGAATTGACCTACATTGCCAACGAGAACGGATTCCAGCCCGTGGTACGTGTAACCTTCATAACATAGTTTTTCATCTTTGTTGCGCGAGATATATCAGAATAGCTTTCGTGGCGCCTGTCACTGTCTTTTGACTGTCATCAAACATTATGTTTTAATTTTTTATATCGGTATACATTTTGCTACTTGCCCCGTTATAGTTGTGATCCTCGTTTGATTTTAAACCGATTTGCCAAAAAGGAGGAGGTTCTATGTTCGACTGTTTTTTTTTGTGTCTGTTCAACGATTGTTACGTCAATTATGGACCATCGAACTTATCTGATAATGAAGCCAGAAGATAGGCACCGGAACTCCGTTATAAAATAATGTAACCCAATCGTGTTTAGGCTTGTTGGCATTGTTATGAGAAGCCCTTAATTGCTACCACATGATCACCCATAAAGTGTTTTGTGACTCTTCTAATTATTAATTTCTTCATTTCACAGGGAAGTCACCTCCCCGTGCCTCCTCCCATCCCTGAATACATTACCCGAGCTCTGGCCTACATCGCTGCTCAAAATCCACAAGCTGAGAAGGCTGCATCTGCACCCAAATACGTGTCGGGTTCGAGTGTTGGACCCAATCAGGGTCCTGCTTACAAAATCATTGAAAGGATTGTCACTGAAAGAGTACCAGTATACGGATAAAATTACATTTTACAAACTCTATTGCTATTTTGTATCCAATAAAAATAATTTATGTTTGAGTATTAGTTTTGTTTTATTTTTAATTAATTTTATCATCATCATCAGTGTTGCTTTTGTGGTAGACTACTGATTAACATTAACCTGAAACTTTGAGCTTGATCTTAAAACTTTCTCATCTATCCGGTACTAATACCACATAAGCTATTGTACAAAGTCGGTCGTGTCGGCCGGCTGGCACCCCGCTGCCCTGCGTTCACTGCTGTTGGCGCGCGACGGTGTTGATAGGAGTGGGTCTCAACAGCGAACTTAACCCATAACTGGGTTCTCTTACTGCAAACCTCAGTGCCTTAGAGATTTTTAATTAAATGAGGTTACTATACTCAAGTGCACACTAAAATTTGACATTTAAATTCCTACTAAATAAATAAAAAAAACAAATACGTATTCATTACACAATGCATAAACATAACACATAATTTGGGCGCACGGTTGGCGCAGTGGTTGAGCGATTGACGCGAGTTTGATTCCCGCACGGAACAAATATTTTTATGACCTACAGATAGTTGTTCCGGCTCTGAGTGTTGTGTATGTGAGTTTATATGTTTGTAAATGCACCCACGATACAGGAAGAAATTCCTAGTGTGGGGCAACGTTTCTTAAAAATAAATAATAATAATAATATATAATAAACTAAAATCCTAAATGAATAAATACATCTAATACCTTTAAACGAGCAATTAACGTAAATCTGTATATATAAATGTAGAAACTGACTGACTGACTGATCGATCAACGCACAGCCAAAACCGCTAATTCTACAAGCATGAAATTTGGCAGAAAGGTTAATCAAGTGACGTAAGTGAACACTAAGAAAGGATTTTTGGAAATTCCACCCCAGAGGGGGTAACAATGGGATTCAAAGTTTGTATGTAATTTCTACAGTTTGTAATTAGGACACGTGAAGTTTTAGATTTACGCTCTTGATTAATAAAAAAAACGAGTTTATTGATTTCCGGAAATTCTACTCCTAAGGGGTTAAAGGTGGCAATTTGCTGGGCTTATATATTTGCTTCTTTTTATGATGTAGGTTAGCAAACGAGAGATATTTGTTTGAATGAAAAGTCTCATTTCAAGTCTAAATTATATAACATAACGGTAACATTAGTTTTTCGCAACTACCCCCAAGACATAATTTAAGGGGTGTTAAAGTTTGTATGGGAAATCTTATTTCTTGAATTAATAAAATTGAAATTTGGCACAAATACTAACCTCAGTAAATATGTATTATTTATGATAATGATATCATTAATAGAGAGAGAGGTGGATGTCATTAATAATTTTTCGAAACTACACCTAAAAGATGATTTATGGAGTGTTGAAGATCTTGGGTTAATAAACTTGAAATTTGGCACAAATACTAACCTCATTAAATAATGTAGGTTATTATTAGTTATCACATTTTCGGAACTTTCCCCCAAATACTATTTAGGAGGTGATCAAGAATTTTGAGGTATTTTACTGAACATAGCTTCTTTTTATAATGTAGGGGAACACTAAGGAGGGATTTTTGGAAATTCAACCGTTAAAGTGGTTAAAAAGGGAGACATTTATTAGTGTGAAATATCTTATTCCTTGGGCAAATAATGAATTGCCATCATTAGTTTTTCAGAATTAGCCCCAGAAGATGATTTAGGGGTGTCAAGGGTTTCTTTTCTGCTTAATGCAACCAAAAACAATGTCATTCTTGGGGCTATGTTAGTTACCTCAGTTTCCCTGTCCTTGTGTCCTAAATTTGGAACAATTTTTCTGATTTATTAAATAATCTTTAGTTAGGTCAATTGTAGGTTTTGAATCAGGTTTAAAATTCGACTTAATAAGTTCATCATACAAATGGCAAGTTTCATCAACCTGAGTTGATTCCTTTACTTTTTGTAATTTAAAAATATGAGTATTTGCGTGAATCGACTCTTCTTCTAGATCCCTAACTTAACTTAAAGCCTCCCCATATAGATAACTGCAGTTGTTGAAACCATCCTTGACTACCCTCAGTTGGTCGCATTCATCCACATTCTGATATTGCTGACTAAGTTCAACTAGCTCCCGGTAGCTAGTTGAACTTAGTAGCTAGGCATCAACGTCAATGGCGAGTACATCAATCACCTTCGGTTTGCTGACGATATAGTGGTCATAGCTAAGACCACGGAGGACCTCAGTACATTGCTCGATGACCTCAGTAGAACTTCCGAAAGAGTGGGTCTTAGGATGAAAATGGACAAAACCAAGGTGATGTTGAATGAACCCTCTCCTATCAAGGTCGGAGACCCTACACTCGAAGCTGAGGGATACTATATCTACCTGGGGAAAAACTACGCAGTTGCGTAGGGCAACTTCAAGAATGAGGTCAAGCGTCGAATCCGACTCGGCTGGGCAGCTTTCGGAAAGTTGCGCGGTATCTTCTCGTCCAACTTACCACATTGTCTCTATGATCAGTGTTTGTTGCTAGTGATGATCTTTGGCTTTGAGACGTGGTCGCTCACAATGGGCCTTATCAGAAAGCTTACAGTCACCTAAAGGGCAATGGAGAGGGCTATGCTCGGAGTTTCCTCGCGTTATCGAATCAGAAATGTAGAGATCCGCAAGAGAACCAGGTTAACGACATAACCCGAAAAAGTAGGAATAAAAGTTGGCAAGACTTCCCGAGTGACATATTGTCAAATTTGTGCTCCGTATTTTAAAATTATATGTTTGTAATCAGGGTTTAATTATAAGTAAAAACACAACAAAATGCTGTAAATACTCAGGGTTATTGTTTTACTGGAAAAATATCGAGTTATTTAAAAGTTTGTGGCACGGAACCGGTAACCTATCAAACAGCTGACGATGAAGTCTGAAGTTCTGAATTACGGATATTCTAAGGGCATTTATAGCACACAAAGTGAAAATTTAACCATGTAACACGTTCTTGTTAGTTTTAACATATATATCGCATCAGGGCTGGCCGATAGATGCAAACCATCGGGAAGTCAGGATGTATTCCCTTAGTTTAAGACATCGTGTATGGGCAGGTCGGTGGGTACAGTCGTGCAAATGAAATAACACAAATTATTCGATACACTGGGTTTATTTAAATAGTTCACAGTTACAATCTTGCTCACTAATATTACGGATCGATACTGATTCTACAACGTCTTAGCTCTAGGGCGGTCAGTACTCAACTCCTATATTCTGTGTCCCCACCACGCAGGTCGAGAAAGCGCGCTACAGCGTAGTTGTTCTTAATTTGCCGACAGGTGGCGTCCTCGTGATTTGTTTTGACGTCCGTACTATTGACTAAACCCGACACGGCCATCCTGCGATACAGGCGTCCTCGTCTGTTCCTCATTGTCAGGTTTTAACAGTGTATCAAATCATGTGGCAATCCTCAATGGATGTCCTCAGCCCTTGGGGAAAGCTGAGGAGTCTGTCAGACTCCTACTGACTAAAACCACATGGTGTTCTCTAGGCCGTAATTCCAATTGAGAGGCGAGCGTGGAACACAGCACGTCGCCTTCTTGGGCCTCTCTCAGGTGACAGACTCCCCAAATCTATCACCCGCAGGCATCATCTTCTTGTCCTTGCTCCATGCCATCTCATGTCGTGTTGCGCTACACGTTCTTAGTCCACTCCGTTCTACCAGTCTCCCATCATACAAGGGAAGTTTTCTGAAACACACAAAATCTCCACACAGTATTCGCTCGTCCAATCCTGACATACTCTAGGTGAGTGAGGAAACATTTCGCATAGTTACATATCGAAAGGATCACTGGTCTAGGTATTTCTTTACAACAGAAAACCCCTATAGTTACAATCAAGCTGGTCTAAATCGTCACCCACTAATGCAGGTGAGATTCCTGCAGCACCTCGAAAGGATCACTGGTCTAGGTATTTCTTTACAACAGAAAACCCCTACAGTTACAATCAAGCTGGTCTGAATCGTCACCCACTAATGCAGGTGAGATTCCTGCAGCACCTCGAAAGGATCACTGGTCTAGGTATTTCTTTACAACAGAAAACCCCTACAGTTACAATCAAGCTGGTCTGAATCGTCACCCACTAAAGCAGGTGAGATCTCTGCAGCGCAGTAACAATCAAGCTGGACTAAATCGTCACCCACTAAAGCAGGTGGGACTCCTACAGCGCATCACAGATCAACACCCACAATAGCAGGAGTGATCTTGACATCCCATTTACAAAAATGATCATCTTCCACAAAAGTAGAAGAGACCACATACTAATTGATCATTCCAAAGATTCTATTATAGCTTCGGCATTATCTACACTTAAGGTGCGAGAGCTTATGGAAAATGTTTCCTCTGACTCCGAGGGCATATTATTTATTACAGGTACAAAAGACATACCGAACTCATCATCTGTCGTCATGGTCCATTATTCATCATCATCACCATCATTTTCGCAAATTTCCAAATAACCTTCTTGCCCTTTAGGTACTTACTTAAATTTTACTACCCTTAAATTTTCATGAGCAATTTTATAAATTCTGTTAATCAAAATTAGAATACCAAAATAATTTAAATTTTCGTAATGAGGGCTTGACGATTCCAACGTCATCAACATTAACATGGTGACCTCTGGCGTGACTATATGAGTTTACCTTCTTTCAACCTCATAACTCAAAATGAACCTTCTGCAAGGTCTCTAACATAAACATCAACATTCACACCAGACATAGTGTCACACAGACTTACAGGTGCCATACAGGCCTTCAGTTGACACACAGGCTCACAGTTGCCACACAGGTCAACAGCTGCCAGACAACGCTCGGCTACTCCTGACCAAAGTAGATCATTGGGTTCGTGAAAATAGGGAAATTTTAGAACTCTACTCTTTAACTGAATCATTACCCTGGGCCATGTACGACTAATCGATCCAAAACAACTTTAAAACTACTGCTGCAGCAAAAACTGTCAAGCTTAAAGAAACCCTCGAGTAAAATTTCCAACGCCACGGCTCTCTAGCCGACCAGCAATTGTATTGCTCTCACAACGGTCTCTAGACCCCGACCTCCACCAGAATCCACTGGTACGGTCAATCATAATACATTCGATAGACTGAATTACTCGACACTAAGCTTGCTCATCATCATCACAATTCCTTTAACATCAACATCGACTGGTACATGACCCGCTGGCATCTTCCCTAACCTACCGCGTGCATACTTGTAGGTCCTAAGCGTACCTATTTAAAACATTCATTGTATAACTATCACTGTCCTGTCATAATCACCTATCGCGGACTTAATAAAGGGCCCATTTAGTGTTCACACTAGAGTTTCCCACACAATACTATTGGTTAGAAAAAAATCCGACGATCAACAACTAAATAAAGTTATTGTAACAATTCCGTTAATCTTTACCATAATTCAAAGGCAATGCATACTCAACGAAACCTCTTCGTAGACCCATCGCCACATGTTACTCATGAGGTGCGGTCCAGAATTTGTCGCATGAATAGACATGTTAATCAGATTTGGTTTCACTACCACTGTCATCAACTATGATGTCTAATTCTCAAGGAACTTGGGGATCGGGGATCCTTCCCAAAAGATTCGCACTTTTTACTCAAAGATTAACATACCGACTGCTAATAAAAGGGAAATAACTAACCCTGATAATATTAAGGAGCTTCACGAATTAACTTGGATCAATATCTTTAAAATCAAATATGAACAGTAACCATTTACTATCGCCCACTATCTCAGTTTTTATGTAAGGAAAACTATCGCGAGATCTACTGCTATCCCAATATTACTTTGAAAGTAAGCAAGTGAATTCAGATCTGAAGACGTTGGTCGTAAATCGTGACGCAACATAAGATTTGTTCTGAATACACGTAAATGACCAGTACCGTTACTAACTCGATACAATTGCGATGGCCTTACGACATTACTAACTCGCTTTGTCACTGAAAATGTCCTTCTTATGGGATATCTCATCCTAAAGTTCGTATTGAACCAAATTTTGAAACTATACTGCCAACAGGAAACTCATTACCTAACTACTTGCTTTTTACAAGTGTGTCTTAATTACCAAGTGATAGTGCTAGATATAACCACTACCAATTCAGTGATCAAACATGAACACTTAAAACTCGAAATAGCATCTCTTCAGTAGAGAACCTTCGACCTCACTATCGAAATAACATGGAAGCGACTCACCGAGTATTCCATTTCAAACTTGCGCGCTCCCAACCTCAAACTGCTAGTCTGCCGTTCCTCCTAACCTCTCAGATGATGACAGGTCAGCCTTCGCATACAGCATCTGAACAGAGGCTCCACTGATATTGCTGACTAAGTTCAACTAGCTCCCGTTTAAGGATTGCGTTTTTATAAACAATGTTCTCAACTTCTATTTGACAATCCTCTCTCTCTTGCAACATCTCCCGACACTGGCTTTGTGAGTCTTTAAGTTTCTGGAATGCTGTTCTCAATTTAATTTCTAAGTCCTGAGCAGTAGCCTTACGGGTCATCACAGGCATGGTTTCAGGATAAGTTACTGGAAATAGAAAAAAACAGAAACGGTGAGAACCAAACGAATAGAGGAAAAACAAAATAAAGTAAAGCTGGAAATGGAGGGAATGGTTAGTGCAGTTCAGTAGAGAAATTTCTTTTAATGTGGGTAGGTTGCCCAGAATTTTAATGAATGTTTTATGGTAGTTTTCTAGTTAAATTATGCAAAATAACGATTGTAGCGTTTTGTAAATGTTTATTATTAAATTATCTGAATAAATTAGTAGAATTATGCACATTGGGATCTTAGATTTGTTTCGTTTTCTACGATGTCAACAAAACTATTTAGATTCACTACACAGTACTAAATCAACAGAATGTATACGTTAAAACTAACAAGAACATGTTACAAGGTTAAATTTACACTTTGTGTGCTGTAAATAAACAATACTGCCCTTAGATAATCCGTAATTCAGCACTTCAGACTTCAGTCGTCAGCTGTTTGATAGGTTACCGGTTCCGTGCCACAAACTTTTAAATAACTCGATATTTTTCCAGTAACCCTGTACCCTGAATATTTACAGCGTTTTGTTGTGTTTTTACTTATAATTAAACCCTAAATACACTTAAATACTAATTAAATATAATATTAAAATACGGAGCACAAATTTGACATGTCACTCAGGAAGTCTTGCCAACTTTTTTTCCTACTTTTTCGGGTTATGTCGTTAACCTGGTTCTCTTGCGGATCTCTACATTTCTGATTCGATCACGAGGAAACTCCGAGCATAGCCCTCTCTATTGCCCTTTGGGTGACTGTAAGCTTTCTGATAAGGCCCATTGTGAGCGACCACGTCTCAAAGCCAAAGATCATCACTAGCAACAAACACTGATCATAGACTTTCGTCTTGAGACAATGTGGTAAGTTGGACGAGAAGATACCGCGCAACTTTCCGAAAGCTGCCCAGCCGAGTCGGATTCGATGCTTGATCTCATTCTTGAAGTTGCCCTACGCAACTGCGTAGTTTTTTCCAGGTAGATATAGTATCCCTCAACTTCGAGTATAGAGTCTCCGACCTTGATAGGAGAGTGTTCATTCAACATCACCTTGGTTTTGTCCATGTTCATCCTAAGACCCACTCTTTCGGAAGCTCTACTGAGGTCATCGAGCAATGTACTGAGGTCCTCCATGGTCTTAGCTATGACCACTATATCGTCGGCAAACCGAAGGTGATTGATGTACTCGCCATTGACGTTGATGCCTAGCCCTCTCCAGTCCAGAGCCTTGAATACATCTTCCGGTGCAGCGATGAACAGACACAGAGAGAGAGATATGACGTCTCCCTGTCTCACATCTCGCTGCAGAAGGACGGGTTCCGAAGCCTGATCCTGAAGTCGAACTGACATGGTGATTTTTGTAAAAACCGTTAGAGAGACTGCAGTACAGCCCAAGTCTCGATCGAATTGATGGTTTTCTCGTAGTCCACAAACGCTAAGTAGAGCGGCAGGTTGTACTCTTCAGTCTTCTATAACCTGCCGCAGCGAATGTATGTGGTCTACGGTGCTCAAGCCTTGACGAAATCCAGCTTGTTCGAGAGGCTGGAAATCGTCAAATCGGTGCGCGAGACGATTCGTGATGATTTAATTTCAGATAAATAAATATTAACAACTTAACCTCCTTATAATACTAGTGGACTCCTTATAATACTACTACTGTGGATCTACCACATTCAGAGCCGTGGAGATGAGTCAGATTTCACAGGAACTATTCAACTTATCAAGTGTGTCTTTTTTACTTTACTACAATTTTTTGGGGTAATTATATTTTATGAGTAATGATTAAACAATAAAATATTATAGAACACCCGACATCTTGAAGACAATTTGGCGGGTGTACCTTAGTTTTGAAATAATTTCGTTCTGAAGGCGTTCGTTTCGTTTTAGAGTTAGGTACAAAATAGTATAGTATTTAGATTTTTTTTTTTGATACTTGCCAAAATTTAATTCGCACACCCGCTTTTTTGACTCTCACGGAGATGACAACCCTATAAAAAACGCCCCAAATATCGCTGATAAACCGCGAGGCAGAGTACAACCGCTCGCCACCTTGTGGTCAAGTACTACCCAGAATTACAGAGCTCTCGAAAGCATACGGACGACGCAACAAGGAGAACCCCAGCTAAACCGGGAAGATAATACTACGTTTCCTTTCATCCTTATCGTTTTACTTGCTTTTTGAGACAAATAACAAAACCGGTCAATATATACGAGTAGAACTCGCGCACCGAGGTTTGCATGCATCTTCAAATGCATCAAATCTGCATCACATTAATCTTGACCTATGGCTGCTCCAAAATTAGTAAAACGTCCTCATTTATATTTTGGACGATTGGTATATAAAGGCGAACATGCAATACCTTAATCAGATTGAAACAAAAAGTTGACGTCCCAATAACAAAATGGTAAGTAAGCATTGTGTATTTTTTACTATTGTAATAAAATGAATTGATACTTTTTCTTGTTATATATTTTTCTATTCCTTTGTTTCTATTTTTTTTTACATATCATCCTTGTTAATATTACAATTTCGTTTTCTTTTTTGTTTTATTCAAAGCTGAAAAAAAAAAACATTTTCTTTAGCAAAGTAATCTGACAAAAAAACTGTCGAAAAAACATAAAACTTCTTTTTGTATTTTGCAAATAAACTGACAAAGTTTAAGTTCTGGTAAATCTTTTTTAATGCTCGTATAATGCAATAGAGCTGGCTCATCTGCAAGAAAATAATGTGATTTCAAAATCTCTTCCAGAAATTCCTAGTAGTTCTCGCAGTGACAATCGCGTGCGTAAGCGCCGACGATAGTCAAGCTTCCATAATCAGGTCCGAATACGACAGCAGCCCTGATGGTGCCTTCCAGTTCGGGTATGAGACCGACAATGGAATCAGCCACAGTGCTGTTGGTGTCATCAGGGACCAGAACTCGGTAAGTTATGTATTTTACTTTTTTTTTATCACGCTTGTCGTCTTCCATCTGTACTAAGTTACTTCACGGAAATTCTTGAGGAAGTCATTCAGACCGTCTCGTCATCTTTTCCTTGGCCTACTACGACCTCGTCTATCTGATATTTTTTTATTATTTTGCCAAAACGTAAGTTATATTTGCACTTTTTAGTGTTTTTCTTTGAAAGTCGGTTTAATTTTTGTCGCGCGCCACATTGAAATAAGAGTAATTTCATTAAGTTGTTAACCAGCGGACAATCAAGACTTAATTTATCAAGTTATGATAAGTGGTTTAGAAGTTATGAGGGAACAGATGCATGTTCATAATCATAATATTCTAAACCTCTTTCGCCGTAGTAAGGTAAAAGCAAGAAAGTGTGTGATAAATTATGTTTTTAATTCTAATTACGCATGTTTTTTTTTTTTAAATACTAATAGTTTGATTGGATACATAAAGTTCGAGAACCAACTATTAATTGAATTCTCTAAGATTTTACTAGCAAAATATTCTTTATATTTTATCATACAAAAAAGACATTTTGTTTCCTTGTCTCCCCTTCAGCTCAATTGTTGGTCTAACACAAGATGCTGTGTCATTACGACTCTGAATAGACTTTTAGATCAATATTTATTTAGACACAGACAAAAACAAAAAATCTTTATTTCAACTTAACTATCAAGAGGTACTTTTGAACGTCAAAAATATAAAATTAAAGTTAATAATAATTGATTCTAACGTATTTATCTTTCATTGACATTATTTTTTGTATTTTCCAGGAATACCCAATCCAGGAAGTGAAGGGTGGTTTCAAATACACCGCCCCTGACGGTACACCCATTGAATTGAACTACATTGCCAACGAGAACGGATTCCAGCCCGTGGTACGTGTAACCTTCATAACATAGTTTTTCATCTTTGTTGTGCGAGATATATCAGAATAGCTTTCGTGGCGCCTGTCACTGTCTTTTGACTGTCATCAAACATTATGTTTTTATTTTTTATATCGGTATACATTTTGCTACTTGCCCCGTTATAGTTGTGATCCTCGTTTGATTTTAAACCGATTTGCCAAAAAGGAGGAGGTTCTATGTTCGACTGTTTTTTTTTGTGTCTGTTCAACGATTGTTACGTCAATTATGGACCATCGAACTGATCTGATGATGAAGCCAGAAGATAGGCACCGGAACTCCGTTGTAAAATAATGTAACCCAATCGTATTTAGGCTTGTTGGCATTGTTATGAGAAGCCCTTAATTGCTACTACATGATCACCCATAAAGTGTTTTGTGACTCTTCTAAATATTAATTTCTTCATTTCACAGGGAAGTCACCTCCCCGTGCCTCCTCCCATCCCTGAATACATTACCCGAGCTCTGGCCTACATCGCTGCTCAAAATCCACAAGCTGATAAGGCTGCATCTGCACCTAAATACGTGTCGGGTTCGAGTGTTGGACCCAATCAGGGTCCTGCTTACAAAATCATTGAAAGAATTGTCACTGAAAGAGTACCAGTATTCGTATAAAATTACATTTTACAAACTCTATTGCCATCTTGTATCCAATAAAATAATTTTTGTTTGAGTATTAGTTTTGTTTTATTTTTAATTAATTTTATCATCATCATCAGTGTTGCTGTAGTGGTAGACTACTGATTAACATAAACCTGAAACTTTGAGCTTGATCTTAAAACTTTCTCATCTATCCGGTTCTAATACCGTACAAAGCTATTGTACAAAGTCGGTCGTGTCGGCCGGCTGGCACCCCGCTGCCCTGCGTTCACTGCTGTTGGCGCGCGACGGTGTTGAGAGGAGTGGGTCTCAACAGCGAACTTAACCCATAATTGGGTTCTTTTACTGCAAACCTCAGTGCCTTAGAGATTTTTGATTAAATGCTTATATATTTGCTTCTTTTTATGATGTAGGATAGCAAACGAGAGATATTTGTTTGAATGAAAAGTCTCATTTCAAGTCTAAATTATATAACATAACGGTAACATTAGTTTTTCGCAACTACCCCCAAGACACAATTTAAGGGGTGTTAAAGTTTGTATGGGAAATCTTATTTCTTGGATTAATAAAATTGAAATTTGGCACAAATACTAACCTCAGTAAATATGTATTATTTATGATAATGATATCATTAATAGAGAGAGAGGTGGATGTCATTAATAATTTTTCGAAACTACACCTAAAAGATGATTTATGGAGTGTTGAAGATCTTGGGTTAATAAACTTGAAATTTGGCACAAATACTAACCTCATTAAATAATGTAGGTTGTTATTAGTTATCACATTTTCGGAACTTTCCCCAATATACTATTTAGGAGGTGATCAAGAATTTTGAAGTATTTTACTGTACATAGCTTCTTTTTATAATGTAGGGGAACACTAAGGAGGGATTTTTGGAAATTCAACCGTTAAAGTGGTTAAAAAGGGAGACATTTATTAGTATGAAATATCTTATTCCTTGGGCAAATAATGAATTGCCATCACTATTTTTTCAGAATTAGCCCCAGAAGATGATTTAGGGGTGTCAACGGTTTTTTGAAGAATCTTACGGTACTAAGACCAGATCTTCCTCGATTTGGAACTACCGAACTGGACCGTTTTTCTCAGGCCGAACACACCAAAACAAAATACAACAAAAAGTGTAAGGCCAAACAAACGTAGGTAATTTTATCAGTGACTTTAAAGTGTCTCGTAATTTACGTTTTCATACTAAAGCAATTTACGCTCCACCCGAAATTATGCGACTCAAAAATCTTCTGCGCTTCGGATTCAGCAGACTTGTGGCCCTCGCCAGGATATCAGTCCAACTTGTGCGAGGCCTTGCAATGTTGCATCTTCCAGCAACGATCTCGCCACTCCAGAACCTTTCAGTTCCATAGGCCATCTACAGCGTTCAGCGGAAAATCTTTTCTGCTTAATGCAACTAAAAACAATGTCATTCTTGGGGCTATGTTAGTTACCTCAGTTTCCCTGTCCTTGTGTCCTAACTTTGGAACAATTTTTCTGATTTATTAAATTATCTTTAGTTAGGTCAATTGTAGGTTTTGAATCAGGTTTAAAATTCGACTTAATAAGTTCATCATACAAATGGCAAGTTTCATCAACCTGAGTTGGTTCCTGTACTTTTTTGTAATTTAAAAATATGAGTATTTGCGTGAATCGACTCTTCTTCTAGATCCCTAACTTTACTTAAAGCCTCCCCATATAGATAACTGCAGTTGTTGAAACCAGCCGTGACTACCCTCAGTTAGTCGCATTCATCCACATTCTGATATTGCTGACTAAGTTCAACTAGCTCCCGTTTAAGGATTGCGTTTTTATAAACAATGTTTTCAACTTCTACTTCATAATCCTCTCTCTCTTGCAACATCTCCCGACACTGGCTTTGTGAGTCTTTAAGTTTCTGGAGTGCTGTTCTCAATTTAATTTCTAAGTCTTGAGCAGTAGCCTTACGGGTCATCACAGGCATGGTTTCAGGATAAGTTACTGGAAATAGAAAAAAAAAAGAAACGGTGAGAACCAAAGGAATAGAGATCTGGTCTTAGTACCGTAAGATTCTTCAAAAAACCGTTGACATTCCTAAATCATCTTCTGGGGCTAATTCTGAAAAAATAGTGATGGCAATTCATTATTTGCCCAAGGAATAAGATATTTCATACTAATAAATGTCTCCCTTTTTAACCACTTTAACGGTTGAATTTCCAAAAATCCCTCCTTAGTGTTCCCCTACATTATAAAAAGAAGCTATGTACAGTAAAATACTTCAAAATTCTTGATCACCTCCTAATTAGTATTTTGGGGAAAGTTCCGAAAATGTGAAAACTAATAACAATCTACATTATTTAATGAGGTTAGTATTTGTGCCAAATTTCAAGTTTATTAACCCAAGATCTTCAACACTCCATAAATCATCTTTTAGGTGTAGTTTCGAAAAATTATTAATGACATCCACCTCTCTCTCTATTAATGATATCATTATCATAAATAATACATATTTACTGAGGTTAGTATTTGTGCCAAATTTCAATTTTATTAATTCAAGAAATAAGATTTCCCATACAAACTTTAACACCCCTTAAATTGTGTCTTGGGGGTAGTTGCGAAAAACTAATGTTACCGTTATGTTATATAATTTAGACTTGAAATGAGACTTTTCATTCAAACAAATATCTCTCGTTTGCTATCCTACGTCATAAAAAGAAGCAAATATATAAGCCCAGCAAATTGCCACCTATAACCCATTAGGAGTAGAATTTCCGGAAATCAATAAACTCGTTGTTTTTTTTTATTAATCAGGAGCGTAAATATAAAATTTCACGTGTCGTAATTACAAACTGTAGAGATTAAATACAAACTTTCAATACCATTTTACCCCCTTTGGGGTGGAATTTCCAAAAATCCTTTCTTAGTGCTCACTTACGTCACTTGATTAACCTTTCTGCCAAATTTCATGCTTGTAGAATTAGCGGTTTTGGCTGTGCGTTGATCGATCAGTCAGTTTCTTCTTTTATATATATATAGATTAACAATAATTGCTCGTTGAAAGGTATTAGATGTATTTTTTCATTAAGATTTTAGTTTATTATAAATGATAAATGATTTTATTTCTGTAAGTAGGTTTGCACAAACACTTTTACATGTCGATCATATTTTTTAAAACTAGATGAAGTCGGCGTTTCCTATCTGACTACTCTGAGAAGAAGGCCGAAACAAACTCAGAGGTCACAGTCTCTTTTAAAGTCCAGACAAAATCTTGGTTAGATCATGTGAAGACCATGTAGACTGAAGTCTGAAATGGTCTTTTGAGGAAAGAACCAGCCCGATTGAGTGGACCTGTCCAGTCAGTGCACGCATTTGTCAATAACCGTGCAGCTCAACTCAGAAATTAAGGAGCTCAACGATTCGACGAACAATACTAAAGAAAGGACATTCGGGTAGGCCGCACAAACTACTCAAACTGCCAGACCATGATTAAAACTAACTTAGATAAAAAATTAAAAACAAACAAAAAGTATGATCCACATAGTCTTCACATTCACAACAATTAGAAAAGAAATTAAAATAAAATAATATAATACTTATCGAACAGCTCTTTTCTGCAAAACAAAGATAGTCTGGATGTCGGCGGCATTTCCCCACAACAGAATACCGTACGACATTACACTATGAAAATAGCTAAAATATACTAAACGGGCTGTCTCTATGTCAGTTAAATTACGAATTTTCCTAACAGCATATGCTGCTGATCTTAGCTTTTTTGACAATTTATCTATATGTGGGCCCCACTGAAGCTTAGCATCCAAAGTTAAGCCTAAGAATACTGTGCTATTTTCAGGATTCAATTCTTCGCCTGTTACCAACACATCAGTTTTCACCTGCCTAACGTGAGGTAGGGTAAACTTAATGCATTTGGTTTTTTTTCCATTAAGTAATAAATTATTAACATTGAACCAGTGAACTACTTTTGAGATCGCGCTATTTACATCGTCAGTAACCAGCTGCTGACGTTTAAGTTTAAACAAAAGTGAAGTATCATCCGCAAACAACACTATATCATGGTTATCCTTTATGAGGTATGGCAAGTCATTAATATAAATAAGAAACAAGAAAGGACCAAGAATCGAGTCCTGCGGGACGCCCATCGTTACTATAGATCCGAGAGATCTTTTTCCATTAACGTCAACGCTCTGAATCCTATTACTTAAGTATGAAGTAAGAAGATCCAGAGCGTTGTTCCGGATTCCGTAGTGGCGGAGTTTCCTGATTAGCGTTTCATGAATAACACAATCAAATGCCTTGGAAAAATCACAAAAGATTCCCAAGGCATCGCACTTATCTTCCCATGCATTATAAATATGTCCTTAAAGCTCAACACCGGCATCAGTAGTTGAACGACCCCTTGTAAAACCGAACTGTTTGCTATGTAATAATTTATGTTTATTAAAAAATCTTTGCAATTGCTCTAAAATTAATTTCTCAAATATTTTACTAAACGTAGGTAGTACTGAAATCGATACAATTATTAAAGATAATAGCTAAACTAGGTGCGACAATATCAATAATAGATTTAGCAACTTCTATAGAATGACCCCACAGATCTGCAGTCTTTTTAACATTTAAAGTGTGAAAGGTTTTAATTATGTCTCTACAAGTAATATGTTCAAAAAGAAATTCCGAATCGCAAACATTAACATTTGTTGATGGTGATGAGTTTAGGGATTTAGTAGTTGAAATGGGAATATCCGAAAAGAAATTTTCAAAGGCCACTGCGACTTGTGAGTCTGATTTTATGATTTTGTCATTAATTATTATTATTATTTATTTATTTATTGATTGATAAAAACGGTACATTGTAAGTTATATAAAGTACATAACGTCCAACAAAACTATAGACATAGTTTGTCTGTTGGATCTTTACTTATTTACTTAATTATATAATAAGTACGTAAGTATGAATATCGTAGATTAAATATAAGTATAGATATTAAGAGTATATAGCTTATGTAAAACAGTAGTTTCGGTACAGTAGTTATGTAAAACAATATAAAGTTAAGGCAGTGTACTAAGTAGGTATTTTTTTAGATTTATCTTAAATTTATTTTTCTTCTTTTCGTCTCTGATTTCATCTGGTAAGCTGTTGAGTATGTAAGGGAAACGCTTTTCTAATGTTCGGTCTCCATAAACATTATTTACTCTTGGTACTATATATTTACCTGGCTTTTTTAATTGACAGGCTGTAGTCAATATTTCGGTTACCAGATCTTCCCGTTTCACTATTAATAATATTCCAAGTCGTTTTTATAACGTTACTACTGTTTTTAATCTTTGAACTCAAATAACGCGACTTGGCCAAACAACAAACTTTTTTAAATAATTTTGAATAATTTCTAACATATAAATTAAATTCAGCAGTGTTGACATAAGTCCTTTCATTGTACAACTCATAAAGCCGTTTCCTACTTTTATGAATACCAATGGTGGCCCAATCACTGAATGATGCATTATCTTTAACCGAGATAGTCTTGGGAATAAAGGTAGAATTAAATTGTTTACAAAACATATTAAAAAAATCATCATATAGATGATTTGGATCAGCATGAGTTGACAAAATTGGTAATTTTTTAATGAGTTTAACTTTAAACGCTGCCAAGCGACTTGCAGTTTTGGGGTTAACAGTGATATCCTTTTTGGCCACTTTGTTGTTTTGGTTAGGTATAGTAATCCTCTGCCCGCAGTGATCAGAATCTAGTAAATTTATAATTTCTTTGAGGACTGGTATAACATTAGTATAAATATTATCTAAACATGTGGCACTAGTAGGGGTTATTCTTGTGGGCTCCAAAAATAGGTTTACAAGATTGTAGGACTGAAACAGACTTATTATTTTACTACAAGAACCTGAGTCCTCTAATAAATTGACATTAAAATCACCACAAGTGATAATGGATTTATTTGAGTTACAAATCTTGTGTAACACTTCATCCATTACCTTTTCAAAGCAGTCATACAATCCTGAAGGGGGTCTGTATACACTTAATACAATAAATTTGGGCGCACGGTTGGCGCAGTGGTTAAGCGATTGACTGCTGCGCTGCGTGTCGCGGGTTCGATTCCCGCACGGAACAAATATTTGTATGACCTGCAGATAGTTGTTCCGGCTCTGGGTGTTGTGTATGTGAGTTTATATGTTTGTAAACGCACCCACGATACATGAATAAATTCCTAGTGTGGGGCAACGATCTTTAAAAAAAAAAAAAAAAAAAAAAAAAAAAAAAAAAAAACTTTTCCAATTCTATACAAGCTATTTCGACTGTCCGCTCAACAGATAGACTCACAATATCCTTACGGTCTTTAAATTTAAGCTGGTTACTTACTAAAATCAATGAGCCACCATGTATAGCATTAACTCTGCTGAATGAACTACCAACCTGGTGGTTATTAAAATTGAACAATAACTGGTGGCTTTTAAGCCAATGTTCTGTTATACAAAGAATAGTCGCGTTCTCGCTGCGGTCTCTCTATAGATTCAAGCATTTCCTCCCATCCAGCACCAAAATCACTTTGGTCCAGTCACTTGTGCTTCCCATTATCGACTATGCTGATGTTTGTTATCCTGATCTATCCCAAGAACTTCTAAATAAATTGGATCGTCTTCTCAACAATTGTATTCGCTTTGTTTTTGGCCTTCGTAAATACGATCACATTTCTTCCTACCGTTCTCAGATTAAATGGCTGCCTATCCCCCTCAGGAGGTCCCTCAGATCTCTCTGTTTGCTCTTCACTATTATGAACGATCCTTGTGCTCCCGATTATTTAAAAAGTTATTTCAAAGTGTTGGGCAGTTCTCACAGTCGTAACCTTCGAGCTTCTAAAAATCTACTCCTCCAAATTCCTTCACACCGCACCGGTTTTATGTCCAATTCATACGCTGTCTCAACAATAAAGCTCTGGAACGCGCTACCCTTTAGCATTAAAAAGGCTGAAAGCAAAGTCTCTTTTAAAAGAAGAGTTCGTGACCTCTATTTGAGTCAGACTAAATAGCTCTCATCTAGAGTCAGAAGTTTAGTCATAATAATTAATAACAGGTTTATCGTTTTTTATTTTTTATTTTTATTGGTATTTATTAGTTTATTTTATTTGTATATGTGTATTATTAATATTTATGTATTAATTTATTTGTATATGTGTATTACTAATATTTTTGTACCCATTCCACAAAGTTGTCCTTTTTAACCCAATGGTTGACTGGTAGAGAATGCCTTGTGGCATTAAGTCCGCCTATGTACCACTATTGTACATGAAGTTTAAATAAATACATAAATAAATAAAAAAATAAATATCAATACTGTTAAAGTTCATAAATAATTCTACTTCTAAATCTTTGTTCATAAATCCTTGAATATTTTGATGCACCAGGTTAATACTTTTTACTGATTTTAAACTTTTATGTGATTTTATTTTGCAATTTTTATTCTGTAAACTTTTGCAAGAGGTTGTCTCTATTGTCTTAATTTCTAATTTAAATTATTATCAATGTCAATTTCTGATACCAAATTATTGGCTGAATTAAATAACATGTCTTGGCATTGCTCAATAGAAGCAAGTTGTTTAGCCAAATTCTTGGCTGTAATAGAAAAATAACATGATAGCGACACAGCTATCTGTCGTTTACAATACTTTGAAAGAAAGTACCTATCAATGAAAAATCTATCTTTTGTCAAACAAAAGTGGTTACCAACATAATTGTTAGTGTCAATTAAATGGAATAAATTATTACAATATGTTAAATTATGTAATGTCCTATTCAATTCAGGCAAACAGTTAGTAATTTCTAATGGTAAACTGGCACTAGACCGTGGTACGGTGACATCATATATTGTCAATGAATGGTCCGGTGAGGGGTTCAACAGATGGTAGTTGACAATGAGCACATTTGTTAGTTTGTGAGCTTACCAGCTCATTCATTGCCAATACATATTCCCTCATTTGGTTTTCAGAGGCTGTATATTTGATGGTCATAGAAGTTAGTTTCTCCTGTAGTTGGTCAAGTTCATACTGCAAGTCTTCTGTGTCAGTTTGGTATTTCCTAGTACTTTTTTCTAAGTTAAATGAATACATATCTAATTGTTTAAGTAAATGCAACCTTTCTCTATTAAGTTTAACATTTTTGATGAAGAACCTTTGTTTCTTGACCATTTTCTTTGTTTTAACTATGAATTTGTTAATTTTTATGTATTTTTTTATTTTATTTTTACTAGTAACTACCCTCAATGATTTAATTGATTTTGAATCATCATGACCTGTTAAATTTATTGTGTAAGAGGGATTTATTGCTGTAACCATTGATGGGGCAACAGGCACCAATTCACTGAATAGACTTTGGTTCAACGAGGCAGTGATGTTAAGATTTGCAGTTTCAAGTTGTTTTTTATTTTTCTCGCCATTCTGGAAAGGGACTAAAAAGCTCAATATCTCTCCAAGTTTACCAGTTAGAGTGGAGGGTGAGAGTGACCATACTGGGATAGCTAATATATTTAAAGAGCAGTTTATTGTGAACTCACCTCTTGAGTCTGTGGGAAGGATGAATGATGCTGAGTCTTATCAATCAGGAACACCCTTTAAGTTTACGTGTACAGAAATAAAAGCTGTCATTAAATGTATGAAGCGGGGAAAGTCTCCTGGGCATGATGGACTCAGCATTGAGCATCTCCAAAATGCTGGTGTGCACTTACCAAGAGTATTAACCATGTTTTTAAATCTTTGTGTGGGCCATTCTTACCTTCCACAGGAGATGCTCGATACATTAGTTGTACCTATTGTAAAGAATCGGACAGGAGACATAGCTGACAAAGGGAACTATAGGCCAATATCATTGGCAACTGTGATAGCCAAGGTATTTGACAGTGTTCTTGACGCGCACCTAAGTAAATTTACAAAACTACACGACACACAGTTCGGTTTTCGGGAAGGGCTATCTACTGAGAGTGCAATACTTGCGTTAAAGCACACTGTCAAGTATTATACGGACAGAAAGACACCAGTGTATGCTTGTTTCCTAGACCTTTCCAAAGCATTCGACCTGGTTTCATATAAGGTGGTATGGGAGAAGCTTCGGAGGGCAGGAGTTCCGGCTGCATTGGTGTCAATATTATCCATCTGGTATGAAAAGCAGAGGAACTTTGTTAAATGGTCCAATGCACTATCAGACCCATATAAACTGAAATGTGGTGTGAGGCAGGGTGGTCTGACTTCCCCGAGAATATTTAATATTTATGTTAACAACTTGCTTGTTTAGCTCAGCAGCACTCATGTGGGTTGCCATGTAGATGGAGTTAGCTTAAATAATTTAAGTTACGCAGACGATATGGTGCTGCTGAGCCCAACAATCGGGGGCATCAGAAAGCTACTCACTATTTGTGAAAGATACGCTGAGCAGCATGGGCTAAAGTATAATCCCACGAAAAGTGAGTTATTGGTTTTTAGAGGCAGAAATAAAAGTCCTTCAAATGTCCCACCCGTAGAACTGAACGGTTTACCTTTGAACAGAGTGTCACAATTTAAATATTTGGGTCATATTGTTACAGAGGATCTAAAAGATGATTTAGACATGGAAAGAGAGCGTAGGGCGCTGGCTGTGAGGGGCAACATGGTAGCACGCAGGTTTGCTGGTTGTTCAGCACCGGTTAAAATAACCCTATTTAAGGCGTTTTGTCAAATATTTTACACCAGCAGTCTGTGGGCTAATCATACCCAAAAAGCAGAAAGCGCACTGCGCATTCAATATAATAACGCCTTCAGGGCGCTGTTGAGGCTTCCACCTTACTGTAGTGCGTCAGGTATGTTCGCGGATGCGCATACTGATGATTATTTTGCTATCATGCGGAAAAAAGTGGCATCAGTGATGCGCAGAGTGAGGGGAAGCAGCAACAGCATTCTGAAGGTGTTTGCAGAAAGGCTAGATGGGCCTTCAATGGATAGATTTATCAAGCTGCATGTCAGACATGGGACTTGATAAATCTTCCTCTAATCTTGGCTGTATTTTTGTTGTGTATTTGTGTTTTTATACTTATGTGTGTTACTACTAACATAGTTTTTTAGGTTTGTACTGATTACTAACATGCTATGGGCCGTCGACGCCTGATAATAAAAGATTTTTATTTTTTTTATTTATTTTTTATTTTAATATGACTTTGAGCCTCATGTAGCTGATTTTGTAATAAGTATTTGTGACTAAGAGCTTGTTCATACTCACTGCTACACTGACTGAACCCATCCACAATAACTTGTAGCCTGTCCCGGGCTGCTATAGCATCAATGTCTTGAATATATAACTGAGCCATTTCTGTTTTTAATTTGCTATTCCTGTCAAGGACACTAAGGAACTCTATTTCATTTTCATCTTTTTCCCTAATCAGTTGGTCACAGAGCTCTTGAGACGCCTTTAATTCGCTCAAAGCCTGACTGAGTTTGGTCTCTTCTAGGCAAGCCCGCGCGGTACGAGTCATCATCATGATTAAAGAGATGAGAGAGGATGTTGGAATAGAGTATAGGATTGAATAACAGTTGATTAGTTGAACGGAAAATGAAATTTAGATCATAAAGAAAGAAGTTCTGTCACCAAGCTAATTAAGTTTATGTTTACGTTTTATAGGTCACCGGCATCAACTTGTAACCGTAATAATAATGATCCAATGAGTTGTAGGCAAAAAAAATACAACGCAAGCAATCCAATTTCAAGTAAAATATATAATATAGTACCTGATACCGAGACGAAAAAGAACAATCGCTTGAGCCGGTAACTGTCAACGAAACACAATTAAATTTTTTCACTTATTTTGCACTTAGTGCCTAGTAAATTTAATCCAAAACACTAAATATGCTTTGAACTAGTTATTAAGTTGGAAATAGGCCTTATAATAAAATAAAACTAATATTTACAATTAAATTTATGAGGAAAAATTCAAATCAGCTGTTAAGTGTTGCCACCACAGATAATCTCTTATATCATGATTCATTTTTAAGAAACGTTGCCCCACACTAGGAATTTCTTCCTGTATCGTGGGTGCTTTTACAAACATATGAACTCACATACACAAAACTCAGAGCCGGAACAACTATATGTAGGTCACATAAATATTTATCCGTGCGGGAATCAAACCCGCGTTACGCAGCGCAGCAGTCAATCGATCAACCACTGTGCCAACCGTGCGCCCAAATTATGTATTATGTTTATGCATTGTGTACTGAATACGTATTTGTTTTTTTTATTTATTTAGTAGGAATTTAAATGTTAAGTTTTATTGGGCACTTGAGTATAGTAACCTCATTTAATCAAAAATCTCTAAGGCACTGAGGTTTGCAGTAAAAGAGCCCAATTATGGGTTAAGTTCGCTGTTGAGACCCACTCCTCTCAACACCGTCGCGCGCCAACAGCAGTGAACGCAGGGACTTTGTACAATAGCTTTGTACGGTATTAGTACCGGATAGACAAGAAAGTTTTAAGATCAAGCTCAAAGTTTCAGGTTTATGTTAATCAGTAGTCTACCACTACAGCAACACTGATGATGATGATAAAATTAATTAAAAATAAAACAAAACTAAAACTCAAACAAAAAATATTTTTATTGGATACAAGATGGCAATAGAGTTTGTAAAATGTAATTTTATACGAATACTGGTACTCTTTCAGTGACAATCCTTTCAATGATTTTGTAAGCAGGACCCTGATTGGGTCCAACACTCGAACCCGACACGTATTTGGGTGCAGATGCAGCCTTCTCAGCTTGTGGATTTTGAGCAGCGATGTAGGCCAGAGCTCGGGTAATGTATTCAGGGATGGGAGGAGGCACGGGGAGGTGACTTCCCTGTGAAATGAAGAAATTAATATTTAGAAGAGTCACAAAACACTTTATGGGTGATCATGTAGTAGCAATTAAGGGCTTCTCATAACAATTGCAACAAGCCTAAACACGATTGGGTTACATTATTTTATTTCGGAGTTCCGGTGCCTATCTTCTGGCTTCATCATCAGATAAGTTCGATGGTCCATAATTGACGTAACAATCGTTGAACAGACACAAAAAAAACAGTCGAACATAGAACCTCCTCCTTTTTGGCAAATCGTTTTAAAATCAAACGAGGATCACAACTATTACGGGGCAAGTAGCAAAATGTATACCGATATAAAAAATTAAAACATAATGTTTGATGACAGTCAAAAGACAGTGACAGGCGCCACGAAAGCTATTCTGATATATCTCGCGCAACAAAGATGAAAATCTATGTTATGAAGGTTACACGTACCACGGGCTGGAATCCGTTCTCGTTGGCAATGTAGTTCAGTTCAATGAGTGTACCGTCTGGGGCGGTGTATTTGAAACCACCCTTCACTTCCTGGATTGGGTTTTCCTGGAAAATACAAAAAATAGTGTCAATGAAAGATAAATACGTTAGTATCAATTATTATCAACTTTAAATTTATATTTTTGACGTTCAAAAGTACCTCTTAATAGTTTAGTTGAAATAAAGATTTTTTGTTTTTGTCTGTGTCTTAATAAATATTGGTCTAAAAGCCTATTCAGAGTCGTAATGACACAGCATCATGTGTTAGACCAGCAATTGAGCTGAAGGGGAGACAAGGAAACAAAATGTCTTTATTGTATGATAAAATATAAAGAATGTTTTGCTAGTAAAATCTTTGAAAATTCAATTAATACATGTTTCTCGAACTTTATGTATCCAATCAAAATATTAATATTAAAAAAAAATCATGCGTAATTAGAATTAAAAACATAATTTATCACACACTTTCTTGCTTTTACCTGACTACGGCGAAAAAGGATTAGGATATTATGATTATGAACATGCATCTGTTCCCTCATAACTTCTAAACAACTTATCATAACTTGATAAATTATTTCTTGAGTGTCCGCTGGTTAACAAATTAATGAAATTACACTCATTTCAATGTGGCGCGCGACAAAAATTAAACCGACTTTCAAAGAAAAACACTAAAAAGAGCAAATATAACTTACGTTTTGGCAGTCAGTGTCGCAAAATAATAAAAAATATCAGATAGACGAGGTCGCAAAAGATGACGAGACGGTCTGAATGACTTCCTCAAGAATTTCCATGAAGAAACTTAGTACAGATGGAAGACGACAAGCGTGATAAAAAAAAATAAGCAAAATACATAACTTACCGAGTTCTGGTCCCTGATGACACCAACAGCACTGTGGCTGATTCCATTGTCGGTCTCATACCCGAACTGGAAGGCACCATCAGGGCTGCTGTCGTATTCGGACCTGACTATGGAAGCTTGACTATCGTCGGCGCTTACGCACGCGATTGTCACTGCGAGAACTACTAGGAATTTCTGGAAGAGATTTTGAAATCACATTATTTTCTTGCAGATGAGCCAGCTCTATTGCATTATACGAGCATTAAAAAAGATTTACCAGAACTTAAACTTTGTTAGTTTATTTGCAAAATACAAAAAAAGGTTTTATGTTTTTTTGACACTTTTTTCGCTAAAGAAAATGTTTTTTTTTTCAGCTTTAAATAAAACAAAAAAGAAAATGAAATTGTAATATTAACAAGGATGATATGTAAAAAAAATAGAAATAAAGGAATAGAAAAATATATAACAAGAAAAAGTATCAATTCATTTTATCACAATAGTAAAAAATACACAATGCTTACTTACCATTTTGTTATTGGGACGTCGACTTTTTGTTTCAATCTGATTAAGGTATTGCATGTTCGTCTTTATATACCAATCGTCCAAAATATAAATGAGGACTTTTACTAATTTTGGAGCAGCCATAGGTCAAGATTAATGTGATGCAGATTTGATGCATTTGAAGATGCATGCAAACCTCGGTGCGCGAGTCCTACTCGTATATATTGACCGGTTTTGTTATTTGTCTCAAAAAGCAAGTAAAATGATAAGGATGAAAGGAAACGTAGTATTATCTTCCCGGTTTAGCTGGGGTTCTCCTTGTTGCGTCGTCCGTATGCTTTCGAGAGCTCTGTAATTCTGGGTAGTACTTGACCACAAGGTGACGAGCGGTTGTACTCTGCCTCGCGGTTTATCAGCGATATTTGGGGCGTTTTTTATAGGGTTGCCATCTTTGTGAGAGTAAAAAAGCGGGTGTGCGAATTAAATTTTGGCAAGTATGAAAAAAGAAATTCTAATATATACTATTTAGTAATGTAAAAAATCCGCCAATTATTTCAAAACTAAGGTACACCCGCCAAATTTTCTTCAAGATGTCGGGTGTTCTATAATATTTTATTGTTTAATCATTACTCATAAAATATAATTACCCCAAAAAATTGTAGTAAAGTAAAAAAAACACACTTGATAAGTTGAATAGTTCCTGTGAAATCTGACTCATCTCCACGTCTCAGGATGTGGTAGATCCACAGTAGTAGTATTATAAGGAGGTTAAGTTGTTAATATTTATTTATCTGAAATTAAATCATCACGAATCGTCTCGCGCACCGATTTGACGATTTCCAGCATCTCGAACAAGCTGGAATTCATAAAGGCTTGAGCACCGTAGACCACATACATTCGCTGCGGCAGGTTATACAGAAGACTGAAGAGTACAACCTGCCGCTCTGCTTAGCCTTTGTGGACTACGAGAAAACCTTCGAATCGATCGAGACTTGGGCAATACTGCAGTCTCTCTAACGGTTTTTACAAAAATCACCATATCAGTTCGACTTCAGGATCAGGCCTCGGAACCCATCCCTCTGTAGCGAGGTGTGAGACAGGGAGACGTCATATCTCCCTCTCTGTGTCTGTTCATCGCTGCACTGGAAGATGTATTCAAGGCTCTGGACTGGCTGGTTCTCGCAGTGACAATAGCGTGCGTCAGCGCCGACGATAGTCAAGCTTCCATAGTCAGGTCCGAATACGACAGCATCCCTGTTGGTGCCTTCCAGTTCGGGTATGAGACCGACAATGGAATCAGCCACTGTACTGTTGGTGTCATCAGGGACCAGAACTCGGTAAGTTAAGTATTTTGCTTATTTTTTTTTATCACGCTTGTCGTCTTCCATCTGTACTAAGTTTCTTCACGGAAATTCTTGAGGAAGTCATTCAGACCGTCCCGTCATCTTTTCCTTGGCCTACTGCGACCTCGATATTTTTTATTATTTTGCGACACTGACTGCCAAAACGTAAGTTATATTTGCACGTTTTAGTGTTTTTCTTTGAAAGTCGGTTTAATTTTTGTCGGGCGCCACATTGAAATAAGTGTAATTTCATTTGTTTTTAACCAGCGGAGCAGAGAGGACTCAAGAATTAATTTATCAAGTTATGATAAGTTGTTTAGAAGTTATGAGGGAACAGAAGCATGTTCATAATCATAATATCCTAATCCTCTTTCGCCGTGGTCAGGTAAAAGCAAGAAAGTGTGTGATAAATTAGGTTTTTAATTCTAATTACGCATGATATTTTTTTAAATATTAATAGTTTGATTGGATACATAAAGTTCGAGAACCAACTATTAATTGAATTCTCTAAGATTTTACTAGCAAAATATTCTTTATATTGTATCATACAAAAAAGACATTTTGTTTCCTTGCCTCCCCTTCAGCTCAATTGTCTCTCTAACACATGATGCTGTGTCATTACGACTCTGAATAGGCTTTTAGACCAATATTTATTTAGACACAGACAAAAACAAAAAATCTTTATTTCAACTAAACTATCAAGAGGTACTTTTGAACGTCAAAAATATAAAATTAAAGTTAATAATAATTGATTCTAACGTATTTATCTTTCATTGACATTATTTTCTGTATTTTCCAGGAATACCCAATCCAGGAAGTGAAGGGTGGTTTCAAATACACCTCCCCGGACGGTACACCCATTGAACTGAACTACATTGCCAACGAGAACGGATTCCAGCCCGTGGTATTTGTAACCTTCATGTTCGGTTTTTGACCAAACTTTTTTAAAAAAATATTTGCTGGCGGCTTATGAACCTAAGAATGTGTAAGTATTTGTGGGTGGAAATCGTTCGTTCCTACTATCTCCAAGAAGGAAATTGAACACCACCTACCTCGTCTCAACTCCCGGGTCAGCAGAAGACCTGCAGCGTGCACGGCACTTTACAGATAGGCAGTCTAGACGTACTCTGGGTTCAAAGGTCTTGAAGATCGCACACCACACGGCAGTGAGTCCACAAACACTACAGATGCTAAAACGTTTAGCTCGAACTCTTCTGTACCTGCTCTAAAAATAATCGCACTAGGCATTTAATGGATATCTCTAGTCTAATAATATCAAATATTTACCTAATGTAATATAAAAATTTAATCTGTTCTAATTTAATTTAATCTGTTCTAATTTAATTTAATCTACGTTATCTATTGTAATTTATCCACTGTAATCAATTTATTTTTACTTTACTTGTTTTAGCCAAACTATTTACTTGTTTTAATTGTTAAATTATCTGCGCATAATGTAGTACATGCTGTGCTTTTCCGTAAGTGATGAGGTGCTTAGACTTAAGTTTGTAATGTACAATTTTATAAAGTAAGAGTTGAAAAGCCTAATAATAAATAAACTTATTAAAGGCAATAGGCACAACCTTGTAGTCAGGATTACCCATCAGCAACTTGCTCTGAAAAAAACTCTTGTGGCATCGGAGGTACCGTACTACAGGAATGTGCGACCCAGTTATTGAAAATGGCAATATCACATTGTACTGGGATCGGTCCATTATCTCTGACAGGGCTATTGTAACCAATAAGCGTAATATTGTGGTGAAGGACCAAATCGAGAGGCGTGCAATGATTGTACCTTACTATCCCGCATGACGGGAACTTCGTGAAAGCCGAGAAAGATAAGCAAATCAAGTATCTGGACTTGGTTCGCGAGGTTGTCGACATGTGGGATGTGGACACGATCATTGTACCGATAGTCGTGTCAGCCAATGGCTTAAAACCCACGAACCTCGACCAACACCTTAGGAGGCTCTCGTTAGGCGGCTGAATCAAGGGCCTGATCTAGAAAGCAGTACTGCTGGATTAGGAGGTTCCTCTCTCTGGAACTCTGACCGCCGGTAGCTTGGACCCTGTTCCCGATACCGGTGGGCCTCTATTTTCTATATATTTATTTGTTTTTTTTTTGTATGTTTAATAAAAATATTTGAAAATGAATGAAATAAGAAATAAGTTAAATAAAGGACAGGACATTTCAGTCTATTTTTCTCTGGAACGCGCTTCCTCTCGAAATCAGGACGGCCACCAGTCAATATGCTTTCAAGCGTAAATTGCGGGTTTATTTTCAACGGGGAGAGGGGACATCTCGATAACTTCTATTCCTTACTTTATCAAAATATATATATTATTATTTAGGTACGTAATATACAAAATATATATGTATGTGTATTTTAAGCAACTTATTATTCGTATTTTTTTGTTTACTTTTTTGCTGGTCACAATTTAAACAATGCACCTGCCATGTTATCTCTTCACCACCCTTAGTTGACTGGTAGAGAATGCCTAAGGCATTAAGTCCGCCATTGTAACTTTGTGCATGAAGTTTTAAATAAATCAATAAATAAGGACATGATAAACTAATTAAATAAATAGATGTCTGGAAAAGTTAAGCGTATGTAGCCACATACGCTTAACTTTTTCAGACATCTATTTATTTAATTAGTTTATTCAACCAATCATAGCTTATTGAATTTTAAATGCAGCCGTATTTAAGATTCAATAAGCTATGATTGGTTGAAATATAGTTCAAGTTAGATGTAAGCGCCAGATTTTGTCTTTATTTCAAAACCTCTTGTAAATACTGTAATGTACATGTACCTACATTAGTATGAAATTTAATAAATGAGACTTTTCTTAACATAATACTTTTTATGCTTTTTACTTTTTATTCAAACAACGTATTTTTATTAACAAATTGTAATAAGCTTTAGCCTTAACTAAACAAAGAATAATCATGGTATTTAATCAAAATTATTTTTAATAAAATTTACAGAATACCTATCAATATGTAGTATCGCTTTTTTGCTGAAATACTGTCTGCGGGCTTAAAATTACAAAAGGAAATAACATACTGTGCTTGTGGATCTGATTGAATACGGTATACATTTTCCCGTAACTGGAAACTCGTCGATGCAGTTTTTACACAACGATTTTTCGTTGAAAAGTATAACATATACGAAAATTTAATCATGTTTTCGAATACGATACTTTTTACATTTTTGTTGTAGACTTATAATTACAATCAATTTACTTATTACAATTGCCGCTATTTTCCAGCAATATAATTTTCTAATCAGTTAAAAATTTCTGAAAATCCTGGCGATCCGATTACGAAAATTCTTTTACTGGTAGAAAGATTGCCTAGTTGAGAGGCATAAGCAACTATTTATTCATGAAAAAGATACGTAACTCTTGGGATAGGACAGGGAGACTATTTGATTCACTGTAATTTTATCCTGTTGATTCATATAATAATGTCAAGCCTATGATACTGTTTCACGATAACACAATAAATAGAAACCTTGAGTAAATAAAAATAATTTTCCCAATAATTTTAATAACGAACTCCTTATCCACAGAATATAATGATGAAAGAACTTCAAAGAAAACGCTCACTTAGCTAACTTACAATGATTGATGCCAAAAGGAAAAGTTTACGACCTTTGACGTTTCAACCCTACTAGCACGTTTTGTTTGAGCTTGAAAAAACAACTTTTGTTCAGTACGGTACCTAAGTTTCGAAAAGCTTTGATCTCTTGATTGGAACGCACAACGCTGCGGTATGCAATGCTGGACACATAATCCTCCTTACCACAGACTCATACTGTCACCAAGGCTTTAGTCCCCAGGCAATGACAGTCTCAGTATTGAACACTTGCAGTTTGCAGGCAGGCATATATTTAAGGTTCTGGCCATGCTGTTTACATTTTGTATAAGACACTCTTACCTACCGGCAAAACTGCTAGAAACTATTGTTGTACCGATACCGAAGGATGTTACTGGGGACGTTACAGATAGAGGCAATTATAGGCCTATCTCACTAGCGACTATAGTGGCAAAGGTTTTCGATGGTCTACTTGACGCTCAACTCAGTAAGCACATTAAACTCAATGACGCGCAATTTGGCTCCCGTGAGTCAATGTCGACTGAAAGTGCTATCTAGGCTTTGAAACAAACTTTCAACTATTATGTAATCAAAAAAATCCTGTCTATGCTTGCTTCCTTGACTTATCGAAGGCCTTTGACATAGTGGACTACACCAGGCTCTGGGCCAAGCTTGGAGAGGTAGGGGCTCCCAATGAACTCATTAACATCTTCTCCTTTTGCAACAAAAACTAGAAGAGTTTCGTTAAGTGGGGAAATGTTTTGTCGGACGAGTATGCACTGGAGTGCGGTGTTAGGCAGGGAGGCCTGTTGTCTCCAAGACAATTTAACTTGTACGCTGATCAGCTGATCGATGGGCTCAGTAATTGCCATGTCGGTTGTCATATAGATAACGTCTGTGTTAATAACATCAGCTACGCTGACGACATGGTATTCCTGAGTCCATCGCACAGTGGTTTAAGAAAACTGCTCGATATTGTGAGTCATATGCTGCGCCTCATGGTCTGAGGTGTAACGAGAAGAAGAGCGTGTGTATGATCATTAGAGGTAGCAATAAACAACCGGAGCATGTACTACCTGTATATCTGAACGGAGTACCTTTAGATGATGCGGATATTGAGCGACAACGAAGAGCGCTGTCGGTGCGTGCTAACATGTTGGTTCATAGATTCGCAAGATGTTCAGTAGACGTAAAAGTGACACTGTTCAGAGCCTACTACCAAAAATTTTACGCCAGCGCTTTATGGTTCAACTACACCCAGCAGGCCTACAGCGCTCTTCGTGTACTATACAATAACGCCGTTAAGATTCTGGTAAGGCTCCCCCAATTCTGCAGCGCGTCGGGCATGTCTGCTGATGCAAGAGTCGATGACTTTTATGCCGTTATGCGCAAGAAAACAGCTTCTCTGATACGTCGGATTCGGGGTAGCAACAACAGAATCCTAAGTATGTTTTCTGAGAGGCCAGATTCTGAGGTGCTGGGGAGCTTCACGTGACGAGATGACACTATTACAAGAAGTTGACTCACATAGTTTTAAGACCTGTGTTACTAACAACTATGGACATGATATGTGATATACCTATGACATGATGATATATCATTAATATTATTAATTGTATGTTGTTGTTGTTGCTTGTTGTATTATTCGTTTGTTATTCATTCATTGATATTATTTTAATAATTATATTTTTTAGGTTTTTTTACCTTTTGTTTATTGTATAATTATTTTTTGAATTTGTTATTCTATATGTGACTTGTCCATTGTTTGTTGTGTTCGTGGGTCGCTGTTGTACCATCCATTTATCATGGGTTCTAGCAACGGTTAATGTTAATACTATTATTTGTGGTAGTTTTTTTGTTTAATTGTATTTTGTTTAGAGCCATCTATCGTTGGACGTAGGCTTCTTCATGTCCACCGCAAACAGTATGAAAAATTGAAGATTATGCAAAGTAAAGGTTTAGGATCAGTAAAAGGTTCCAGTTTTCCTTGTTTTTTTTGGGTTTCAAGCCCTAGAACTGTGAATCTTACTAATATTATAAATGTGAAAGTTTGGATGGATGGATGGACGTTTGTTTGTTACTCAATCACGCCAGGAAGGCTGTATTAATCTGGATGAAATTTGGTACAAAGATAGATTATAGTCTGGAATAGCACATAAGCTACTTTTTATCCCGGCATAATATTCCCTTGAGATCATTTTCAACTTTAGCGCGAGCAAAGCCGCTGGCAGGAACTAGTAAATTATAAGGCCAGAAAACAGTCAAACATACTTACATAACTAACCGACTGATTTGGAACTACAGGGAAAACGAGAGATAAAATAAAACACAGCTTTATAGCAAGAACACCGATTTCTCTTTTTCTTGACCACATTTTTCAATATTTACATAATAATATTATTTAGAAAAAACACAATGTTTCGTACAACAAATATTTTATATTTTTTTTTATATTTTGTTACAATTCCAGTTGACATCGATATGGTATAACATATTAACTTGCTATAGTGTCCGATCAAAAGATTTTGAATGTGACCACCAAAGACTAATTATAATGCAAGGCTATGATCAGTCAATAAAATCCTAAAGATTTGAATATTTTTAAATGCCAAATGAGTCATGATTTCTGTACGCAGATCTTTATGTAATTGGATTATAACATTTCTTATTAAAAATGTAATAAATATATTATTAGAAAAAAATAACTAAAACAACTTAAAAGATCATCGAATTAGAAGGTAAGGTTTCCATCAAAATTATTGTACAAAGAAAATGTTTTGCAGTCTTCAGTTGGTTGCCAACAAGGTGACCCTCTCGGGCCAGTCATTTTCAGTCTAGCTATTCATCCCATTATTCAGAAACTAAATTCGAAATTTAACTTATGGTATTTGGATGATGGAACACTAGGAGGTGACGTAGACACCGTTTTAGCAGATTTCCAATTCCTGAAAGAGCAGTTTAAATCCATCGGCCTAGAACTCAACCACTCCAAATGTGAAATTTTTCTTAGTGACAATACCGACAGACAACCTACCCTACAGAAATTTTATGCAATAGCCCCCGAGATCAAAATTTTAGATAAAACTTCACTGCACCTCCTAGGTTCCCCAATTTTGGAAGACAGTTTTTCTTCATTCATTGATGACAAAATTAACCATTTTAATGATATTTCGGATAGACTCTCAAAAATTAACCTTCATTCGGCTTTTACTCTTATTAGGTATTGCTGTTTTGGACCAAATTTTATGTATTTTCTCCGCTCTTCCCCTTTATGGAAGCAGCCACATCTCTTGGAAAAAATTGACGAAATTATTCTATGCACTCTGACATCCATCTTAAATGTGGCCTTGGATGATCGAGCCTGGATGCAAGCTACACTACCCATTCGCTTCGGCGGGCTCGGCATCCGCAAAATTTCTAGTATAAGCCTACCGGCGTTCCTGTCTTCGGTCCACGGCACTCAAACTTTAACCACAAAAATTTTATCCCTTTCACTGGTTAACTTTGAAGTGCCGTGCTCGACCGACGCCGTGTGCGCCTGGAAAGTGGCTTGCCCGAATACGGCGTTGCCCGAGAACCCATCTTCCCAGAGACAGTGGGATGAGCCGCTCTGCAGGTTGGTACGGAATAAACTTATAAATACGTCCACCAATACTGCTGAGCGTGCCCGCCTGCTGGCTGTGGGAGAGTGGGAGTCGGGTCTCTGGCTACAGGCACTACCGTCACTCAACATAGGTACTATGTTGAGTGACAACACCTTCCGGATCGCTACATGTCTGCGTTTGGGTGCTCCTAGCGGAGCTCCACATCGTTGTCAATGTGGTGAAGCAGTCGACCGCCTCGGTCATCATGGCCTATCCTGCAGTAGGAGCGCTGGCCGGATAGCACGGCACGCCAGCATTAATGACATCATACGTCGAGCTCTTGTCACCGCCGGGGTGCCAGCTGTTTTAGAACCCAATGGCTTGGCCCGCGACGATGGGAAGAGACCAGACGGGATGACCATAATGCCTTGGAAGGTGGGTAGGCCTTTGGTGTGGGATGCAACATGTGTCGACACCCTTGCGCCATCCCATCTTCTTAGCACGGCGGGCTGTGCTGGGGCGGCTGCTGCCGGTGCAGAAAACCTCAAACGGCGCAAATATAACAACCTTATTGGAAGTTACATGTTTGAGCCGTTTGGGGTTGAAACATTAGGTCCATGGGGTCCGAGTGCGCATCGAGTTTTTCGAGAAATTAGCACAAAGCTCGTCGACTCTTCACGTGACCAGAGGGCTGGCCTTTTCTTCGGCCAGAGAATCAGCATTGCCATCCAACGTGGCAATGCTGCCAGCGTTCTGGGCACGTTTCCCATTGACATCGATGTGGACGAATTTTTTGATGCACAATGAGCTCTTTACCGTCTCCCTTTTGTATTTGTATATAGGTTTGTTTTTATTTTAGAATATTCAATTGTATATATGTTAATAAAGAATTTGTTCACATCTTTTATATCATACGATTAGAAGGTTTCTGTAAAATATAATTTAGAAATCCGATAAAAGGGAAAATAATTTTGTAATCTAAATAGTACGAGTAATAAAAGTTTTGAACGGACCCTACAAGCAGCAGTATCACTTACATAATACAGAACACTGATTTTAAATCGTTCAAAAAATTGTGAATTACCTACCTACACATTTATATTGATAAATGAAAAATAACACACTGGTATTTAAATACATCAACACATCTTTATTAACTATTATAATGATAATTCTGGCTGCAGTTCTGAATAAATTTACTTCTACTTCAAAAATTATTCGCCTGTTAATTTATAAAAAAATCTGCTTACTTAAAATTAAGAATGAATTCACCATACATTAGTAGTTTTCAAAATAATATAAAGATGAAATTAGGTCTTGTTTTGAAACAGATTTACAATAATTGCACAATATCAGTTGAAATATTTTCTTAAAGCCAGAATTCAAAATTTATCATTTATTTTGGAGTGGGTTGATACACACAATGATGAATTCACACAAATCACAACAACTATTGTGCCTTTATTATGTGTTTAAATATGTACGTAGTGATAATAATATAAATACTTGTTACAAATACATTCAAATAAATACTTGAGCAGGTAACGATGTTATTAGACACAGAGAAAGAAAAAATTTGAAACATATAATAAACGAGTTTTGCAATATCTTATTCTATAGTTTCTGAATTTAAGTGAAAACATATTATCTGAACTTAACGTATAACATATATTGGATATGTATATTTCTGTGAAGATAAAAGCATATTATAGAGAAGATTATAATTTTAAAACTGCTATCGAAGTAACAACAAACATCTCCTTCTATATACAATATTATAAAAATACTTTCACGTCAGACAATTTGTATAACATCGAAAATACATTTAGACTGTTCATTTATGTCAGTGTCCGTATAAAAGTACATAGCATAAGTGTTATATAAGAAATCCCCATTCGACAGACAAAGGTTAAAAAAGATTATGATATACACATTCATGATAAAAAAGGAGACTTGTGAACATCATCGTGGTTGGAATTTTCGAAAAACATAGAAAAAGACCTATCAATATTTTCACACAAAATATTTTCTTCACGTGAAGTTTTACACACTTTATCATACACCACTCGAACGCAATCATGAATAAATTTTCATCGTGTATTATTTTATTAACAACAAGTATTTGAACCATACAAATTTCAATTCTTTTACCTTATCATATAGTCAAAAGTCCGACACACAATGTCGATACGACCAACCAGAGGACCAGCCCCTGAATTCATAAGAATACGAAGAAGTTTCCGAAGCGTCATTGATTTTAATACAATATTCATTGGCGAGTCTTCGTCATCGCCGCTAACTAATCTATGCTAGCTGTTTCTAGAAAACGGAGAAAAGCGCGTCATTAACCTCGAGTACCCCACCGTATATCAACGGCCGCGCTTAGAGGAGGTACTCTCATTGGTCCGGTCTATCAAATGATGTATTCGGAGTGCTCTCTACTTTTTTCAGTACTATTTTGAATGCAAATGTGTGTTTTGGAGACACAGACGCTGGGCGAGGAGTCTGAGGTGAACGCGGAGGAGGATCTGGTGGCATCTCAGATCGAGTCCTCGTACGTCGAGGTGCTGGAAGATTCCGCATCACTGGAGCCGACGCTGGCTCCTGTGGTCTTTGCGGAGAAAGTCTATTTGGAGACAACCGCCCGGGCGATGGCTCCGGAGTAGCCGGTGGTAATATCAACGGCGGCAGATTAGCACAAGGTGATCCACGAGAACCTCGACGTTCCTTCAAACCCATCTGCGGTGGCGGCGACATGGGGGCCTCATCATCCTCAGCTGCCGCAACAACGACCACTGGCTCAGTCCTCATTAAAAGAGGCTTCGGTTCAGTCGTATCTGACGCGATAGACCTCCTAAAATAGTTAAGTCCATTTTCTATTTCAGCTAGCGCACGCCTTACAAAGGGGAAACTTTCAGATATCTCTGAAGTGGACTTGCGGACTGGAAACTCTGTTTCACTGTCTCGCTTCCTCGGTCTACAGCGCTCGAATGTTGGATCTCCTGACGCTCCCACCGTTTCAGAGACCTGTCGCGTTAGAGCTGCATGCTTTATAGAATCCGACTTAGATCGGGGCTCCCTCGTTTTCGGTGTGGGCGAGCGTCGGTCGCCGAACTTCTTACTGGCAGCACGCTTGATGGAGGAGAAAAGTCCGAGTTTCTCCGGAGGCTTGTCCGTGGGGGGTGCGGGAATGGGTTGTACAGGAGCTGAGGAAGGGCCAGGGGTGGGTTCGGGAGGAGGACGGGGGAGGTTCCCCTCGCGTTAGTTGTGCCGAGAGTCTGACGACGGAACATCGCTCGAGCCAGTAGAGGAGAGGGTGGTGTTGGACCCGTAGGGGTCGAGCGAAGACTGCACGGACATGGAGCGGCCAGCGCGTCGGACTCGCGCTGGGGAGAGTTTGCCTGGATCTACGCTGGCCGGGTCTGCCTGCAACAACAGCGGTTTCAGCGTTCTATTCAATGAACTACTACTAAAGGCAATAGCATTTTACATAAAGAATAATTACAGGTGTTAATTAATAAGCGATAAATGTAATTGCAAAGATGTGTTTTATAATAATAAAATCAAGAACAGGTTAGTAGCAGCCTGAGAAGAAAAAAATGAGTTCTGGAAGAACAAAAAAAATATCATTTAGCTTTGAAAATGTTGTGAAGCACAGAATGTTATTTCTAATCTATGCTCTCCCTTCCCAAGGCAGACAGATGAGCCCAACCTTAAACAAATAATTGAACATGTTTCGTAACAGCACCTGGTATGCTAGCGCATTCATGATGATGGAGTAAGGTACCAGGCCAAGAGGATGGACCTCCCTCATCAGCACGTTAGCAGGGATCTTGTGAAACTGGATGTACTCCAAGAAGTTGCCGATGACTTCCTTCAAGTTCATGTTCTGGTTGGTGTCGCAGTATTTCTTGCTCCACATTAGTGCAGCCTGGAATTGATTGAGGTTGATTGTGAGTAACTTTTTTGGGTTATTTAATGATACGGTTTATTTTATTAATTACGAGATGTATTCGATTATAACAAGCCACTATTGGCACTAAAGGCTTCTCTCTATTTGAGGAATTGAGATTTGTTATCTGGCTGTGGTGGCCAACGGTCAGAGAAATGTGGTAGTGGTAGTTTCCGTCGATTTAGATAATATTTGGTTTTCGTAAAAAATTATGTGGTATGGAACAAGTATTCATAGTATTCGTAAACAAATTTAAAAAGTCAACACTAAAAGGGCATTTTAGGAAAAACGAAATTTTTATCAGCCTAGTGTCATTTAGGTACAGTCATAGCTGCAATACGTTCCAGTGCGAGGATATTTTTTTTATTTTAATATTTTGAGATCAGCTTCTCAAGCCATTAGCAGATGCGTTTTGTGCACATTGGCGCTTCGAGTACGGTCCTCTAGTGAGAGCCGACCCTCTTATTGTTACTCGACTATATCAGAGTATGTCCCATGTGTGCTGTCTTCTTAGTCGACGGTGTTCCAGTGGCTCGGTCAGTACAGAAGCCAGACTATTGACGTGGTTTTCAATGCGCAATTTATATAATGTTGTTCTGTGCTCAATCTCTTCTTATATGGTGTTAATATTTACGCATTCATGTAACTCAGATATTTTGGTAAACCATGGAGCATTTGATATGGTTCTGAGCACCTTATTTTGGAATCTTTGCAGGATCTCTACATTGGCGTTTTTAGCTGTACCCCAGAGTTCGATGCCGTATGGCTTACTGGCTTCAGTATGGTTTTATAAATAAGTAACTTATTGTCAAAGGATACTTGTAAGTGTCTTCCCAGCAGCCACTTCAGTGTTTGCAGACGTTGGCTCAACTCATCTCGTTTTTTCACTATGTGATGTCTCCAGGTCTGTTTCCTGTCCAGATGCATACCGAGGTATTTGGCTGTGTTATGTTGGGGCAATACATCGTTTCCGAGTTTGACTGGGGCACAATTTCCTTTTCGAAGGGTGAACGTTACGTACAATGATTTGCTAGCACTCGCTTTGATACGCCATTTCTCCATCCAAGCGTAAATTTTATTAAGTTGAGCCTGTAGTCTTTGCGAGGCTTTATTTGGATCTTGGTCGCTACTTAGGGCTGCGGTTTCATCCGCGAAAGTCGCTGAGAGAACACTGTCTGTATTTGGTAGGTCAGCTGTGTATAACAAATACAGTACCGGGCCCAGTACAGAGACTTGTGGCACTCCTGCTTTGATGTCGTAGCAGGAGGAGTATGAGTAATTCATCTTAACTCTGAAAATTCTGTCATTTAAGTAGGATTCCAGAAGAAGGTAAAGATTGTGTGGAAGATTACTTTTAAGCTTAAACAAAAGTCCTGAGTGCCAGACCCTGTCAAAAGCTTGTTGGACAGACAACATTCTTTTTTCTCCAGTGCTCTGTTGTGGAATGTGCACGCCTAAAACCGAACTGATGTTCCGGGATAATTTTATTTTCGTCCAAAATACGGTTTAATCTACGAGATAGATTTTTTTCAAATTGTTTTGAAGTGACCGGCAGGAGACTTATTGGTCTATATGAAGACACAAGGTGTGGTGGTTTGCCCAGTTTCAAAATTGTTATGATTTCTGAGACTTTCCATAATTTGGGGTAGTATGATAGCTTTAAGATACTGTTGAACAACTGAGTTAGGAAAACTATCGCCTTTCTAGGCATTTATTGTAGCACTTCAGATGTAATCAAACAAAATCCTGGAGCCTTTTTCTGTCTAGTTTCCTTATCTCATTGTAGATTTCTTTCGGTGAGCAACTCATAACGGGTGGGCTTAGCTGAAGATCTGTTTTAAGGAAATTAATAATTTCCTGTTCAGCCACCGCTGAACCGTCATTAGGTGTGAAGACTTTGCTGAGAAAAGTTCCAAAGGCTTGAGCTCTTTCCTCATCTGTTCTGGCCCAAGTATTGTCTTCTAATTTTAAGGGGTGCTGTGCTGGCATAGGTGCTGTTTTGCTTGCTTTGACCGCGGTCCAAAGGGAATATTCATTCTTGGTCGAGGTCGACAAATTTTCCAGCATGTTTTTCAGAGTGTCGGTTTCTATGTTCTTTAAGAAAAGTTTTAATTCTGCGGCCATTTTATTGAGTGTCTTCTTGTCAGAGGGATTATGACTGCTGTATACCCTTCTAAGTCTTCTCTTTGCCATTACCTTTTCTTTGATTTCCTGTGGTATATCTTTACTGCTGGTATTAAGCTTCGCCTCTGGTGTGCACTTCCATTCTGCCTGTTGTATCAGTTTAGTAATATATTTAGTGGCCGATTCAATATCATCACAACTTTTTAGTGGCACTCTTAAATAAAGCTTGGATTCAATATATGCTCTGAAAGCGTTCCAGTCTGTCTGCTTAGTATATAGACTTTCCCTTTTTGGGCTTGTTATAATTGTAGTGCTTATCGTTACTATTACAGGACTGTGATCAGAGCTACTATCGAGACAGCTTTCAACCTTCAAGTATAGGTTCGAAAGACCCTTGAATATAAAAAAATCTAAGAGATCTGGCAATTTTTTTGGGTCTGTTGGCCAATATGTTGGTTGTCCTGTGCTTAGTATTGGCAGCCTGTTTTTATCTAAGCTCAATTTTAGTTCCCTATCTCTAGTGACAGTCAGGCGTGATCCCCAATGCACAGTTTTAGCATTCCAGTCACCTCCAGCCAGGAACCTTTGGCCGAGGGCCTTGAAATATTGGATAAAGTCTTGCTCTTTCAGAGCATGTCTTGGTGGACAATATTATGGCTGACAAGGTTATTGATCCCTTTTTATCGTGCACCAAAACGGACGTTGTTTGTATCTCAGGGGTTTTGTATTCTTGGATAAGGTCATGCTTAATACTTTTCCTTATTAGAACGGCGGTTCCTGCATGCGCCGTTCCATCTGGATGGCAAGTCGAGTATGTACAGTAATTATCCATAATAAAGTTATTGTTTGTAGTTAGGTGAGTTTTGGAAACTCATAGGACATCAATGTTTTGAATTTTGATTATTGTCTGAACTTCTTGCTTGTGGTACAGGAGACCATTAACATTCCACGTTGCAATCTTTAGGGTAGTCATTTATCGTACGAGTTTACTAATAATGGTTGTCAGTAATGTCATCATATTGCCCATTTGTTCAATAAGTTTATCTAGCTTCTCAGCTTGTTTTATAAGTATTAATTCTAATGTTGATTCTACTGTTGTGTGATGGTACTATCCTTTGGTTACTTCTGTGTATGTTTTACTAGGGCTTGTAGTAAGCGGTATATTTCTGTCATAATTTCTATTTTGGTATGTTATGACATTGATAGTTGCTGACGTAATGCCTTTATCAAATTCTTTCATGTCGTTTGTTACTTGTTTACTGGCAATATTCTTAGTCACGCTTTTTATTTTGGTTATATTGCTCTTTCTTGTGTTGATTTCTAGGAATACTTGGCAGCCTTTATAGTTTGCTGGGTGACTACCTAGGCATAGGGCACACTTAGCTGGTGTGTTCCTATCTATCTTTGGGCAGTCGGCAGTGTTGTGATTCTCTGCACACTTAACGCAACTGTAAGGTCTTAAGCAGTTATTTTTAGTGTGTCCGTACTGTTGACATCGTTTGCACTGTGGTATCGTTTTCTTGTTTATCGGATCTTCGACTAATACTCGGGTATGAAAGATATGAGTTATCTTTTTTACTAGATGGCTATTTGGATGCGGATCTAAGTTTACAAAGAATGTTGTTCGGGGGACTTTGTCGGGAGCATACTTAGCATTTATAATTTCTCCTTTTAAGGTATTTCCGGTATTCTCTACTGCTTCTTTAATAGTTGTAGGATGAAGATTCTTTATAACTATACGGTATGGTCTTGTGTCTCTACTAGTGAATGTATTCCCAATCAGACTGTTTTCCCTAACAATGTGCATAAGTCTTTTGAAAGCGTCAATGGTTGAGCAGTTGAGTCTTAGTTGCTTCCGTGTTATTATTTTCATTGTGAATTCGGTGTCGGTGAGTTCACTTTTAAGTAGGTTTGAAAGATTTGTGATGTCTTCTATACCATAGAGCATAATAGGTGGTGGTATACTAGGTTGCTGTTTGGTGGGTTTTTTGACAATTTCATCATCTAGAACATCCACGTTAAGAGTTTCATATTTGTTACTGAGTGGTATGTCTGAGTATGTTGGGGATGGAGTCCGTGAGGTTTTTCTTCGTTGATGCTGTCTTGGCACGGGCACACTTTGCCATTCTATTGTTTTAGTAGGTTTGCTCGTATCGATAGTGATGTTGTTTATGCTAGCACTGTTGCTACTATTAGTGTCAGTAAGGTCTCCAGTTGACAGGTTCTTAGACTTGTTATAGAACATACTACGATGAAAAGTTTGCTTTACCATACGGGTTGATGGTGTTGAATGATCTTTATCATTAGACTTGTTTTTGTTAGGACCAGTACTGTTTGGCAACAGTGGGCGCTGGGTACCCGCCTTTTTATTTTCACTCATAGGATGCAAGATTGTGCACCTTCCAGAATACGAGGAGCTGCCTGAGTTGAACTCAAGGAGAGGTTCTCCAGCATCGCTGGTACCCTCCTGGGGTAGTATTTCTTTCAATATTGCTTCCATGATTTCCCTTTACTTCTAACCCCAGATATTTTAGGAACTATTTTAGAACCAAGGCTTGCTGTAGCCTCTTCCAGCCAGTCACCTCACCAGTTATATGGCTATACCGCCATTGCTCGGTCGCCAGAGCCTCGTCTGTTATCTGGCAGGGAGCACCACAGAGTATCTTTCTGTTGCCTAAGGCGCGTGCAGGTGAGTTTGACAATTGGGTCGTAAAAGATGTTAAGTCCGTTCTCCCCTTACTCCCCGCTAGGATAAACTAATAAATAAATTAATTGATACATTATGCATCAATTGGCATTATACATAGTGCACTGATTGATGTGTAATTTATTTTTTGGTGTACAACTTTACTATCATACCTGAAACTTAGTAAACTCATCAGCCCTCAGTTCATCTCGTGCTAGTATCAGCCTCACGACATGTTGGGGCAGCAGTGTGAAAGAACCGAGGTTCAGCACTTCATTGCCGTGCTCGTCTACAAACTCCAACACCTGGAAATGTAACAGATACTAAATAGATCGAACGATCTCTATGGTTGTGATCGTCAGAAAGGCAGGCAGAATTGACCACATTGTCGTACTTCATTGGTGTGGCTCATATCGTTCGATATATATCGATCCAAGACAAAGAGTTCTATCCAATGACATTCAAAAGTAAAAGCTGCCAATTTTAGACTTAAGCGAAGTTAATTGATAAGCAACGATATGTAAAATCTGTCAATATAGCAATAATTCAATCTTTTCGTCTGTTGCTTTTCTATGTTCCAAATTTAATATCTACCCAGTTTCTGTTAGTCATCTCATTAAGATTAATGTGGTGACCGACTGCACCTAGATACGAGTAGATTGGAGGATTTCGGAATAAAAAAGTAAATATTGAAATAACGCCACTTAGTCATCAACTTACAAGATCAAAGCTCTTACTATAAGCTTTAAGATCACTTGAGAGTAGGGCTTCCAAAATTACGGAAATGTCAGTTACTTAACTAATTACACAATTTCTTTCTCCAATTCCGTAATAACGTATTTTTCCTTTTTTTTAAATTGGTTATATTTTGTTGTTTATATTGTTTATATACTTACTTACTTAGGAATTATTGTCGCAGACATCTGGTTAAATTAGCCAGCTAATTGGATGCCTAGGCCTTTCTTTAAATGCCAGCATCCAATAAAATGGCGGAAAGATAACTAGCCAAGTCATTGAGCGCAACGTTTAACCAGATGGCTGAATATCTTGTAGTCATTTAGATAAATTGGATATTGATGAATTTGTTATGTTTGGTTGGGTGACTAGATAGTTTAGATTCAAATATTTCGCGAAAACTTGCAGAAGACGAAGTATTATTTGGCACCTCTATGTTGCCATACTATTTTGACAATATCAGAATTAAGTTTCACTTATAATTTCACACAAAAACGAAAAATAAACATTGACGGTTTGCACTGTTGACGCCATATTTGATGTGGTGTCACCAAATTTGAATCACTTGGCTGAGTCTTTTTCAGTCATCTTTAAAAGACTGTCTTTCAATACGCCGAGTTGTTAAACATTGAATGATTCTAGTTCAATTAACTATCGGCCTAGACATCCAATTGGATGCCGATTAGGTAGCTAATTTAACCAGATGGCTGCGACATATAGTGTTGCCACATTATAAAATGCATAACTAATGGTTGAAAATTTTGATTGTCTGATGATGACAATAATTACGTAGGTCCGGAATTGAAGTCTTCAGTTACGGGTTTGAGAAAACTTTAAAATTAGTCCGTAATTACGTAATGGAAGCCCTACTCGAAACCTTTTGAAATACAGCGCATGTTGGAACTTGTAATTTCAGGGACCGTACTAAATTTAAGTAAGATTTGCATCAACCCACCTTCTGTACAAGTGACTTGGTGCACTTGTACTGTATGTATCTCTCAGCTGACGCGAGAAGGGCGCACACAGTATCCACAGTGATGCAGCATTGCACGAAGCCCGCGCATGCGCGGCGAAGCTCATCTAGACCATAGTAGTCAGCAGCGTTCATTACTCCTGAAATTTTAGGAAACGTGATATTAGTGTACACTATAATTGTTTATGTATTATGTAGTAGGACATGTCAAACTTTAAAAGTACTTCCAACCAATGACCAAATTTAGCCACTTTACTGACTAATTCTGGGATAAATATTATGATATGGCTTTTCAAAAACTTATCAAGAAATCGACTGAAACTTGTAAAAATGTACGTCTACAAACTTAAAGTTTGGTTTTAACCATAATGTGCTAATAGTGCTTTAAAGTTAAGTTTTGTTTCAACAGTACAGCTTGCCAAAACTAACTGTCACCGTTCTAAAGATATGCAATTACTTGTATTACGCATAAATTATTGAATTTGCGTACCATACAGCACTCAAGCGTGCAGCCAATCAGGCGGTCAACGACCCGCACGGTACTGGGATATCTACGTAGATACATTTATTTATTTATTTATTTATTTATTTATTTATATATTTGTTAACATAGGTAAATAAATACAGATCTTATGTTTGATGAACAGAGCGCTATGTTATGCCAGGAGGCGTACAAATATGGTGTGCAATTCTAGCTGAAGATAACAAATATTTGAAAATCATGCATAATTATGGTATTAAATTAGAAAATAAATTGAACAATTACATATTATTTAATACTCCAATTATGTCAGACTTAAATGAGGAATGCTTAAAATGTCAAAAAAAAGAAATCTATGTCAAAATAATTAAAAATGTCAAAAATAATTTAATGTCTAATTGTAATTCTAAATTAATTCGTCATTCAAGTATTCGTCAATATTATAATAGCTTTTATCAATTAAGAACAATTTCATTTTTTTCTTAAATTGTGTAAAATTTAATTCTTTTATGGCGTCTGGAATTTTGTTATAAATGCATGGAGCCATACCCAGGACACTTTTTTTTACCAATGCAGTTTTACACTTATAACTATTCAAAGAATTTTTGTACTGACTACGAATTGGAACATTTCGTACCATTGTCATTTTTTCAAAAAGGTTGGGATTTGTTTTGACGAAGATACTGATTTCTAATATGTATATCGCCGGTAGCGTAAGTATTTTCAATGATTTAAAGTACGGTGCACAGCTATCATCGGTTTTCAGACCACACATGGCTCTAATGCACCTTTTTTGTGCCTTGAATAGTAATCCCTTATCCGTGGAATTACCCCAAAAAATAATTCCGTATCGTAGAAGTGAGGCTACAAGACCATGATAAGCAACAAGTAACGCTTCTATATTTACTTTCCTAGCTAATTGAAAAAGTGCGTAGGCAGATTTATTTATTTTTTTACATAGCTGTTCTATATGAGCTTTCCAATTAAGGTTATTGTCAATATGGATACCTAAAAACACACTTACTTTTACTTCTTCTATTTCGTTGCCATTGTAATTGACACAAATTTTCGGGGCTTCAATTCTTTGGTGGAAATGCATTACTTTGGTTTTCTTAAGATTGATTACTAAATTATTCATATTGAGCCAATTAATTATGTCAGTTAGAGTATTATTAATGTCAAATTGATAAGTATTTAAGTCCTTACATTTTACTATGGCAGTGCTGTCGTCTGCAAACAAAATCATTTGTTGTGGTGTCACTCTTGGCAAATCATTTATGTAAATGAGAAATAAAGGTGGCCCAAGCACGCTACCTTGAGGCACTCCATATTTTATACTCCTGAAATTCGAGACATACGTTCGTTCCGTTTTGGTTTTTGCGCACACTCTTGTGATTTCAGTACATTGCAATCTATTACTTAGATATGATTCTAGGAGTTTTAAAATGTTCCCTCTAATACCATAGCAATGCAATTTGTCTAGAAGGATTTTGTGATCAACATAATCAAAGGCTTTAGTCATGTCTGTGTAAACAGCGCAGATGGGAGTCTTTTTTTCAACGGCAGACATAACATTATTTAAAAGGTCAAAAATAGCCATATTAATTGTTTTATTTCGCCGAAAACCGTTTTGTTCTTTGCATAATATATTATGTTTGTGAAGATATTGGTATAGCGAGTTATAAATAACTTTTTCAAAGATTTTGGAAAAAACAGGAATTTTGGCTATTGGCCGGTAATTTTTTATATACGTCTTATCTTCCTTTTTGTGTAGCGGTTTTATTATGACTTTTTTCAAGCCTTCGGGATAGATGCCCTCGGTAATACCCATATTAATAATATGTGCTAGGGCAGGCGCTATAAGCTCAATTATATATTTAATAACTTTTGTAGATATACCGTCATTACCTACAGTACTAGTATTTTTAAGTGTCTTTGTGGCTAAAATAATATCGGATTCTAAAACAGGCCGCATAAACATTGATTGCATTGTCAAATTATTTAATTTATTGTTTATTTTAATGTCATTTATTATATTATTCTCAATGTCATCAATAAAGTAGTCATTAAATGCATTTGCTATGTCATTCGGGTTTGTGTAAGTCAAATTGCCTGTTTTTATTGTCAGTATCTGTTCTTTAGGCAGGTTCGTTTTAGATCTATTGATTATCTGCCATGTGGCTTTTGACTTATTTTGCGAGTTGTTTATAAAGTAGTTGTTTTGTGCCTTCTGAGTTAATCTAACAATTTTTTTATACTGCGTCGTGTATTTTTTTAAGTCAGTTTTAGCTTTTTTTGATGGGTGTAGTCTATAAGCCCACAATAACCGTCTCTGTTTTTTGCTACATGTTTTTATGCCATTAGAAATCCATTTAACCTGTTTGTTAGTATTTATAGTTATAATTTTCTCCGGAAAACAGAGATTGTAAAACAATGAGAAAATATCAAAAAATGCTTTATATGCCACATTTACATCATTACTTTCGTAGACTTCCTTGAAAGATAAATTTTGTAAACACGATTTAAATTTATCAAGGTTCTCTTTGGAGTAATTTTTTTTGACCGTTTTCCAAAATTTTAAACGACACGTTTTATTGACAGGTATTTTAAGTATTTGTGATGTGTGATCTGATAACATGAGGTCAATAATTTCCGTTTTCCATCCTTTTCTTAGATTATGTGCAAAGTTATCAATGCACGTTTTACTATGAGGCCTAGTAGGCTGGTTTAGAGCTAGAGTCAAGTTATAGTTAAGTAGAAAATGTTCCAAGTCCAGAGTAATCTTATTTCTTAACAGTACATTAATGTTAAGGTCACCACACAATACAATTTTTTTATTTGATAATGTACAAACTTTTTTTAATACAATGTCAAGTTTTTCATAAAATGTCAAGTAATTATATTTTGGTACTCTATACATACATAAAACAATAATTGAATAAGATGTCAATTCTATAGCACAAATTTCAAATACGCCTGATACAGACTGTTTAGCAACATCTGGTAGTTCCCTGTACTGGTGCCCCTGTCTTACAAGAATACAAGTACCGCCCCGATTTTTGTTTCGTGCAAAAAGAGCGGCTAGGTGGAAATTAGGTATGTGTAATAAGCTCTCATGTCCAGATGTTATGAAATGCTCTGTTAAACACAGTACATCTACAGTTGTCCCTTGATTTTTCAAGTTTTCTAACTGTACAGTTAACAAGTCTGATTTGTTTAACAGTCCAGCAATGTTTTGATGCATTATATTAATACGATTGAAGAAAAAACTGTCCTGTGTTTTCAGATTCAGTTACTGTCTTCATTTGGTTGTCAGGTTGTAGTTGGTGAAAGTCAGTGTTTGATGATTGTATGTCCATAGTTATTTTACAAATATCCCTAAAAATCGATTGCATTCCAGAGTAATTTATTACACCTGTGCGTTTATTAAACATAGTATCATCATACTTTAGGTTCATGTTGCTGTCCAGAAAATATGCGTGTCCATGAGTGTTAGTATCTAGATATAATAAATTATTAAAGGTTTCCACTCTTGAATTATATAGGTAGTTGTTTGTGAAGAATTTGTACGTCGGAGTGCAGATAATTATATTAGTGTTTGAGACTTCTTGCAACATTTGCCTAATTAGTAAAATGCTATCAAAATATTTATTTGTTATTTTAAAGTCTTCCTCACCTATCAATATAATACAGAAGTCCTGTAGAGTGAACTCTGATAACTTTTCTTTGATACCTTTTAACAGAAGTTTCATAGTTCCATGAGGCGTGATGTAATGGCAGAGTTCATACTTCTCAAAAGTATTTTCAGCAATATGAAGCAATTTATTTTTGTTATCTGTGCTTAATATACAAATTTTTTTACGCGTCGACTGGTATTTGTCTGCATTATATCCGGATTGGTTTATTGGTGGTGCAAGATTATCGCTTTCTTTTACCAATTTCGTGTTTTCGCATTTATTTTTTACTGGAGTTTTATTATTTTCTCCAAGCTTTATTGTTTCTGTTTGGGTGTGTTTATGATTTTTTTTAAGAATTTTTCCCTTTTTTGTGCTAGGTGATTTTATTTTAGTTGGACTGCAAGTGACTTTCTTGTACAGCTCATTTTGTTTACTCAGATTTAGATTCTGTGTTTTGAGATTAATATTTTCTATAGTCAATTCTTCAATTTCTAAGTGTGCGCTCTGCAGGTCAAGTGTGAGGTTAGTAATTTGATCTCGCAGTTTCTTGACTTCTTCGTCATCATCGTCGGACATCTCCGGTACACTAGTGACTGTCTCATTTAACGTTGCACGCGTAGCGGCTATCTCACTGTCATTTAACATTGAGTCTGATTTAGTCCTATTACGGCGGAAAGTAATATTTTCTAGGAAATTCATGTTGGATAAAGTCCACTAAATTTATTTATATGCGTAAAACATAGAAAAAGAATATCAATTTCTTGGATTTGAACTCGCAGTCTACGACTTGTGATGTATCAGTTGTGGCCCCTAGACCAAACGTGTCTTAAGTTTGTTTTGTGAAATAGTGATCCCAGTTTGTTATCGTTGATCTATTCACAGCGACACCTATTGGTCAGTGCAGACAGTACAAGATAGATTCGTTAGATGGTGCTGTTACTAATTACATAGCGCGATCATAGTGATTCTGCATAATTGAATTTGTTTTGAATGACACAACCGTTATTTATTTTTTACTTTTTTGTTTTTCTGAACATAATACTTCTTGTAAATGGTTTATTTGTGTTTTTACGGGAATTAGTAAAGGCGATGTTCACTGCTCACACAAAAAGAAAACAATTGTTATTTACACTGTTGATTCATATTGTCATATTTTTCACTGTGTTATTTTCACTTTATTGTCAATTTTGCACATTGTTGTTAATGTGGTCCGTGCGTTTTAGTTTTTATTGTTCATTGGAATTACTTTTTATATTGAAATAATCACTTTTACTATTTATTATAAATAAAAAATCACAGAGCCGATTCTAAGGTGACATTCATGACTACCCTCGGATGTCATACAGTTTTAGTTTCAATTTGTAAAGATGAATAACAAAGGTTAACAAAAAGTCTTTAATCATTTACAAAAGGTTTTGAAAGGTTAACCATCTTGTTCAATGCACAAGTTTTCACACATTATTTTTCACTCTTATTAATGTGTCTCTGTCACTTTTAATAAAGTCGAATGCACTCAAACTGTAACACACCATAGAAAGAAAGAAAGAAACAAAAATTATTTATTTGTGACCCGCACAGGCAACACGAGATAAGCAAAACACAAACAATAATAAAAAATAAAAATAATAAACCCCGTGCGAGACCAAAAACGCTCCTATCTCAGCATGTGCAACGATATTAAAAAGAAATAACGCTGCGCTGATATCTGATAGGGAATACTGCAGGTAAACATCATTTTTGATAATGCGAGCGCTCGAAAGTTACTAAATTCACAGAGCGACATACCCTTCCCGCGCGACGGATTTTTGTCAATTGGCAATATTTGGGTCACGTTGAGTGAGAGGCCGCCGCGGACACCGCCGCAGCCTTGCCGTACGGTAAGTGGAAAAAAAGTTTTACCAAATATTAAATTTAGCTTCAATTATAATTGTTTGTTTTTCTTTTAATCGTTTTGTATATCGATACCGAGCATCCTCTTAGAATTCTTAGAGTAAATTATTTAACACCTTATGTAAGACTGTATTCAAATTAGCAATATTAAGTTAACTCCCACATAACCTTTAGTTGCGTATGGTGCCGGACGTGAAGAATTTCACCCATGACTTCCCGTAGGTGTTATAAGAGGTGACTAAGGGACAAACCAGAGAATGGGCAGCAGCGTTCTCTGTGCATCTATACCAACCATACTGCGATCGCCTACACCCCCCCGCACCCACCGCCCAAATAAAAATGGCCCCTAATGCCCGCCAGCCTGCCTACCCTCGACTACCGCTACGGTCGAGGTTACGGCATGGCAAGGGGTGCTAAGAATCTCCGGACGAGTTCCGGCTACCCCAACAAACACGGACGACTGGATCTGGCAACATGAAATACGCCCACACTTCGGACCAACGAGAAGATCACCGAACTCGAAGAGGAATTGAGCAGGTAACGATGGAGTATTGTAGGGTTACCTGAAGTCCGAAGAGAGGGGGAGCACTCGATGATCCTCGAATCCGGTAACTTGCTCTACTTCCGAGAGGGTGACCGGCTGTCCCAGGGTGGTGTCGGGTTTATCGTCCACCAGTCCCTTGGTGTGGTGAAGATCGAGAGTATTTCGACCAGGGTGGCGTACCTCATACTCAGAATATCCTTGAGATATTCGCTGAAGGTCGTACAGGTCTACGCCCTGACCTCGGCACGCCCCGAAAAGGAGACCATGTATGAGGATATTTCTAGAACCTGGTTTCAAAACTCACTTCACCGTTGTCCTGTCCCCCAAGACTTCAACGCGAAACTGGGCAAGCGAAACGATGATGAGTTGCAAGAGGGGAAATTTGGAGTTGGACGACGGAATCACCGGGGTCACCTACTGTGCAGTTTTACGGAGAAGGAGGGACACTTTATGATGAAATTCTTCTTCAGAAAGCGTGAACTCAGGAAGTGGACCTGGCAAAGCCCCGATGGTGCAACAAAACATGAGATCGACTTCATCATGTCAACCAAGAAGCAAATGTTTAATGATGTCTCTGTGATCAATTCGGTGAAAACCGGGCGCGACCATCGCATGGTAAGAGGCACATTGAACATTAATATTAAGCTTGAAAGGTCTCGACTGATGAAGTTCACACTTCGGCCACCACAAATCCAGGTCCAAAACCCCGGGACCTTTCAGCTCGAACTCCAGAATCGGTTCGAGTGACTAGGGAGCTCCGTGGACGAATACAGTGATGGGTTCGTGGAAGCTGTCCATACGGTCCCGTACAGATACGTGTACGTGTACGGGTACGTGTTTTATAAATATTAATTACGGGAGCGAGGAATGATACTGCAATTCCAAGTGACAACTGGTTTATTTTCATGTACCCACATCAAAGTATAACACAAATACCCCACAAAAAAGCTCTCTGATGATATTCTCAAGCTTATGAAGGAGAGGCGTGAGATGATCCTGCAGTATAAAGATGAGGCGTGCCAATACCGGCAGCTCAATAAACAGATCTGTAAATCCTTGATAAGAGACCTCCGCCGCTTTAATACCGAGCGTAATAAAGACGCGATTGAGCGAAATAAAGGCTCCAAGGTAATTTCAAGAGATCTGGCTATTAGGCAGAGTCAGCCCACGAAACTGAAGACCGACAATGGCAGGATTGTATCCGCTAAACCGGAGCTTCTGAGAGAGATCGAGATATTCTAAGCGCAGTTGTACACATCAATCAGCAAGCCCGTTGCGAGTCTAGCAAACGACCCAAGCGCTAGATTGACCCGATACTATAACGAAGATATCCTAGACATCTACCTGTACGAGATGAAGATGGCTATGAAACAGCCTAGAAACAACAAGGCGCCGGGTGATGACGGAATCACGGCCAAATTCCCGAAGGCGGGTGGGAAACCGGTTCTTAGGGCCCTTCAGAAGCTATTTGATTCCGTCATACTCGAGGGTAAAACGCCACAGACATGGTGCAGTTGTGGTGGTACTCTTCTTCAAGAAGAGCGACAATGCCCGGCTGAAGAACTTTAGGCCCATCTCGCTTCTTAGCCATGTCTACAAGTTGTTTTCAAAAGTCATCACGAATCGTCTCACGCGCAGGTTTGACTACTTAAGCCTCCCGAACAAGCCGGATTCCGAAAAGACTTCAGCACCGTAGACCACCTACAAACGCTACGGCAGGTCATACAGAAGACCGAAGAACATAACCTGCCTCTTTGTTTAGCGTTTGTGGACTACGAGAAAGCCTTCGATTCGATAGAGACTTGGGCTTTTCTGCAGTCTCTCCAAGGTGCCAGATCGACTACAAACGTTTGAATGAGCGTTTTTGTACAAATACTTCAACACCGCAATGTCTGCTACATTGAGGTGTTGAAGTGTTTGTACAAAAACGCCACCATGTCAGTCCATCTTCAGGATCAGACCTCGAAACCAATCCTTCTCCAGCAGACAGTAGACAGGGAGACGTCATTTCTTTTCACTGCTGCGCTTTAGGATGTCTTCAAGGTTCTGGACTGGAGGGGGCTCGGCATCAACGTTAATGGCGAGTACATCACTCATCTTCGGTTTTCCGCCGACATAGTGGTAATTACTGAGACCATGGAGAGCCTCATTACAATGCAACCTTAGTAGAGCTTCCGAAAGAGTGGGTCTTAAAATAAACATGGACAAAACCAAGGTCATGGTGAATGGCTGGGCGGAATTCGGAAAGTTGCGTGATATCTTCTCGTCCAATTTACCGCAGTGTCTCAAGAGAAAAGTCTATGACCAGTGTGTGTTGCCAGTGATCACCTATGGGACTGGTCGCTCACAATGGGCCTCATCAGAAAGCTTAAAGTCACCCAAAGGGCAATGGATAGGATGGAACGAATGGCCGATGGGACCGACCGCGAACTGGCAAACGATGCGTTGGAATGCGATGACCTGGCTAAGGTTGCGGAAAGGCGATGAATGCGAGACGCACGGGATCGGTCAATGCGGCGACGCCTGGGGGAGGCCTATGACCAGCAGTGGTCATCTTTCGGCTGAAATGGTGATGATGAATGATGAAGCTTTTAGTAACCTTAATATCAAGTCTTCTGGCAGTTTATTTTAAACTGGATGGTCAGTCCAACTTTGAACCAACATAAATGAAGAACTTTTCTCATAAATCTGTCTCCAATTAATTCCATCTAATTTTAGCCCCAAAAAAGTCATCATCAGCCTTTTAATGTTCCCACTGCTGGGACACATGCCTCCTCCTCATTATGGTTAAATATTTCCAGGCAACCCCCGGAGATCTATTCTACTTACAAGTATTCCATCACACTAATATTATAAAGGCGCAAGTTTGTGAGTGTGTTTGTATGTTTGTTACTCTTTTACGCAAAACTACTGAACGGATCTGGATGAAATTGGCACAGAGATAGATTATAGTCTGAAATAGCACATAGGATTTATCCCAGATATACGCTTCTAAAAATTTTTCGACATTCACGCGGGCGAAGCCGCTGGCAGAAAATAGTCAACGATAAAAATCAAGTTTAACAAGTACAATAAACCTGCAGATTTTTGCAGTGGGATCTTTGGCTATAAGCCTTATTTGTGGGTGGGTGGAAGCGCACTCGACATGCTTCACAATATTGGAATAATCTATTATTTTAATAGATTAGAATATCGAAGCTTTGTTAATTGTGAAATAGGAAATCATTTGCTGCACCACTGCTACTTTAGAAGTAGGAGATAGATAAATAGAATACGCTTTTTAGGGACCCGTACCCGAAGGGTCCAAATGGAGCCCTATTGCTGTCACTCACGTGTCCATCAATCTGTCTGTCCATCGTCTGTCACACAGGTTTTACAGCCAAACAGTTAGAGCTACTGTGACGTTGCAAAATGACGTCTTAAGCGACATCTACAGGAATATCAGGCAGCAACACTAGTGAGGAGTTTCACAGAGATGGCGTTGTTTCTAGATTGGGTAATGCATAATTATGTTTCAATGTTAATTAAGCATACAAAATTAATAAACAAACAGATTTAAATTGTCAAAATTGTATAGTTAAACATTAACATATAATTTAAATTACAGACCAATAGCCAAAATATACGTTTTAACAAAAAAAATGTCATTTATTACTCAATATACCAGTATTTTACCAAATTTAACATTTTATGCAAAGAACAAAATGGTTTCCGAAGAAATAAGACAATTAACATGACCATATTTGATTTTTTAATACTTTTATTCTGCATTTGAAGACTCTCTTCTGCGCTATTTACATGGCTAAAGCCTTTGAGTATGTGGATCACAAAATACTATGAGATAAATTACACAGTTATGGCATCAGAGGGAACATTTTAAGATTACTGGAATAATTTCTATGCAACAGATTGCAATGTTCTGAAATCACAAAAGTATGCTCAAAGGCAAAAGTAGAACGAATGTATCCGTCTAATTTCAGGACTATAAAGTATGGAGTGCCGCAAGGAAGCATGCTTGGGCCACCACTATTTCTCATTTACCATAACGATTTGCCACAAGTGACACCACAAAATATGATTTTCTTTGCAGATAATAGCACTGCCATTGAAAAATGCTAAAATTTTAATACCTATCAATTAGAAATTAACAATACTCGTACACCCACTTATATTCTTAATTGGCTTAATATGAATAATTTATTAATTAACCTTAAAAAAACCAAAGCAAAGCATTTTCAACAAAAAAAAAGACACCAAACATGTTAACTATATATTAACAGTGTTAACTATAACGACAACGAAATAGAAGAGGTAAAAGTAACTGTGTTTTTATGTATCCACGTTGACTATCATCTTAATTGGAAAGCACATATAGAGCAATTATGTAAAAATATCAATAAATCTGTAGTACTCTTCGAACTATCGAAAAAAGAAACTACAGGGATGCGTTACTCGTTGCCTATATAACGGCCTAGTAGCTTCGATTCTACGATTCGGAATTATATTTTGGGGCAGTTCTTCATATAAATTACTAATATTTAGGCCACTAAAAAGATGTGTAAGAGCCATTTGTGGTCTGAAAACTGATGATAGCTGTGCACATTGCTTTAAATCTTTAAAAATACTTACAATACTAATTTCTCATATGTATACATATGAGAAATTAGTATTTTTTGACAAAACCAATTTAAACGTTTTGAAAAAATATCTACTGTATGAGATGTTCCAATTCGTAGTCAATGCAAAAATACCTTGTGTAATCGCAAATGTAAAACTGCCTTAATAAAAATGAGTGTTCTGGGTATGGCCCCACGTATTTACAACAAAATTCCAGATGCCATAAAATATTAAGATTTAATACATTTCAAGAAAAAAAAAACTTGTTGATAAATTTTAATATACTGTTGACAAATACTTAGACGACATATTTATTTAAAATGTTGTTATTATATTCATTTTTCTTTTTCAATAAGTAACTACTGTAAGTGTAACTTATTTTAAATTATTGACACTAAACGTACCTACTTTTTATTTTTTGACATTCTTTCTATTGAATCATATATTGAAAAAGGAATCATATATCATCATGAATCATATATTGAAATATTTTAAATCAATGATGATTATGATTATGACCCATTGGTTATGGAACCCTAAAAAGAAGGTGACCGGACCGTTGATAGGGGAAACTGGAAGAAAAATACGGATTGCGATGACCCAAAGTTTACATGCACAATGGGAACAAAAAAAACAAAATGGGACGAGGGAAAAAATATAATGAAGTTTGAAGTCACTTACATGCAATGAGCAAGCGTAGTGATAAATGTCTTCTTTGTTGGAGAAGATGTTGCTGTTATTCGAGATAATATATATTATTCGTTTTTAAATTTTATTAAATAAATTGTTTTTAAACCTGAGTTCCCTACTCAAGTTTCTCTACTTTACTCTCTACTTTAAAGGCATTGGTGTTTAAAAAGCATAGCCTGTTAAAATGTAAAAACAAAGCGCAAACTTATAGACTCGAAAATAAATAAATGCGTCGATGCAAACATTGCCCGAATCTCTAAATATAGACTCATAGCGAAAATTAACTACTCCAAGTCTCCAACTACCTTTCTACGTATATATAACGTAGGATAATCCTTGCGAGCAACAAAGTGCCGTGATCCGAATAAATTGTGTTATGTAATGATGAAACAGTCCTATTGTTTATAGTCTGTACTGTATAAATACTCGTAACAATAATATCAGACTGTAACCGTTCCACTACATGGAACAGGCATCTTCTCATACTGTGAAGGCACGAGCTTTGATCATCACGATTGCTAATCGTGGGTTGACGATTTCAAACTTACATTAACTATAAGTCCAGGTTTCCTCACGGTGTTTCGCTCCACCTTCATGTCTGTGATGTCCAAGATAAACCGTCTTAGAAAGTACCTACTTATGGATTTGAAAAAGTTACATCAGTACTTGGCCGGCTTTAAAGCCACTGAACTGTATCATCATTAGCCTAAGAGGTAAAATTTCCCACTTTTGGGACACTGGTCTCGTCTCATAGAGGGAGTGGGCTATAATCCACTACACGGGTCCAGTGCGGATCGGTAGATATCACATATCTTTAAATTTTTGATTCTAGGACATGCCGGTTTCTATATTGTATAACTGTCAGCAAAGCTGAAATATATTCTAGCAAAAACTATTCAGACTAAGTGTCAAAAGCAAAACATAAAAAAGACAAGCAACTCTGGGTACGTTCTGAGTAGAAATGTTTTGCGTACTTTCGAGCACTTTCATTTGCCATTTTAGAATTGTACTAGGTTTTGCCCGCGACTTTAATCCCGTAGAACATCTCATAAGAATCGTGCGTTTTGGTATAAAAAGCACTAGCTCAAATTATAGTGAAATAGCTTTCGAAATCGGATCAGTTCTTGAAACAAGCAGATAAACAATTTTACCTCTTTATCATTTAAACATGTCATGGACCAAGTGATTAATACGACATTATTCATAATGCCCAGACAATATGAAAAATGCCCAATACAGGTAGGCAATTTGCTAAAAACTATTGAAATACTTAAATTGACCGGGCTTTCTGAATAATCAGGCAGGCAAGTTAATATGTGGTTAACATATTAAAAATACGTGTTTTAATAAATAATTTTAATGTTAACATTGATTTTAATATATAATCAGTATGATAGATAAGAAGGATTACTATTTCAGCAACAAAGTCGACAGAGCTCTAATTTTGTTTGTAGAGTCTAAAGTAACCAAACTTGAAGGAGATGATGGGAGCTGAAGTGAGCGAGTAAAGCCAGTGAACTTAGTTCTCGTAATTCCCTTCGAACCTAAATTATCCATGTCGGGGAGCCCTAAGTTCCCAAACTCGCTTCGCTCGCTCTTGGAATAATTTGTTGAAAATAGCGGCATCGCTTACAAATATTATTTTATGCTAAATTTAATCCTATAATCCTAAATTTTAAAATAAATTTTTCGCAGATATTTCTTTCTGACCGAATATTTAAAATTAATATCATACTAATGTATCATAATTCTCGAATTGCCCAATAGTAACTTAGTAATATTCATAGTGACCAGATAATGTGATAAATAATGAATATTAAATCAGTATTCATTACATTGCCCAATTTGACTTGGTTCATATTGCCCAGACATAATACATAGTGCTTTGATTAATTACTTGGTCCATGATTTATATACCTAGTTGATATAAGCTGTAAGCATTCACTTACATATAAGAAATGCACATTAATATAGGATTTATCATAATCAAAACTCCATCTAAGAACTAATTCCCTCTGGTACTAAATAATTTAGCATAAATCTACAGCATTGCTAATGAACCAACATCCGATGCTAAGTAGCGAACATAATTAAATCTTAAATACGTCACGCTTAACTTAAGTTTAACTTAGATAACTTGGAAATTATGCTTGATGTATTCAATTAAATTAACGAAATGGATTATTCTATTCGTATGTATCTAATATTATTAGGTACAGAGATTTGAAAAACTGTTAGAGATAATTTATGTTTCCTACACACTGCACTGTAACATAACTATATATTTTACATAGTTAAAATTATTCACGTATTTAGTGCTGTTTTACTTTCTGTAAGTCCGTTTGCCAGTTGGCAAAGGCCTCCTGCAACCTACTCCATTCTGATCTCTCTCTGGCCACTCTACTCCATGTAATGATTTCAACCTGCTTGACATCATCATCTCATCTTTGTCTTCATCTTTTCTCATTCTTCGTTGTCTTCATCTTTTCCTTTTACCATCCCTTGGGTACCACTGTGTAACTATTTTGCTCCACTTGTCCTTTCTTTGATTAAACTATAATAAGCTATAATATCTCTGTACTCAGCTAATTTTTATCACAAGAAAGCACGGTTCCACGGCCGCAAGAAAAATCTTTTGTTTTTATAATCGAAATAAACTAATATCTCGTTTGACAAAGTGTGAGTTTAACATCTATAGTACTACGCCTCTGCATATCACTTCAGGTAAACAAAATTAGCGTGATGTAATATATTATTAAATCTGAATATTTGAAAAGTATGTAGTAAGCAGCTCTAAGTAGGTACCCAGTATGTATTGAGAGTAAGAAACTTCGATAATTAAACAAAGCAGCCTTGTTTGCGAGTTACGAAGAGAATTGTTGTGAAAATTATTACAATATCGCTTTTAATATTTTCTTCAGTAAGCGAGTTCATTAGCGGTTAAAGTAATCTTTTTAATTCAGGTTCAATTATTTTGTTAGAGTTCTAGATTTTTTGTTTGCTCACGGTCTCATTTAGAATTTGATATGTATTATACTACTAGCCCTCCCACGCGTCTTCGCTCCCGTCAACTGACTATCTACCGACCCTACCCTACCTACCTTACATACATGAATGTTACGTAACTTTAATCACTATGCAGCGCACGCAATCGAAACTCTCAAAAAGGAATCATTTTTCCTGTTTTGCTACATTTTTCATTTATGCTCCGCTCCTATTGGTCGTAGGTTGAAGTTATATAGCCCATAACCTTCCACGATAAATGGACTATCCAACACAAAAACAATTTTTCAATACAAACCAGTAGTTCCTGAGATAAACAAACAAGCTCTTCAGCTTTATAATATTAGTATAGATTTATATATATATATTAGTCTATTGTTTTATAAATTATTTGTGTATTTTGTTAGTTAGTTAGTTTATTAAAACCCGATTTTAAGTGTTGTTCACATTTTTTATATTGTACACCTACTACTATTGTGTCCTTTTTAATCCAAAGGTTGACTGGTAGATGCCTTGATGCATTAAGTCTACTTATATATCACCATTGTACATGAAGTTTAAATAAATTGTTATGATTTGACTTAACAAAAGGACAGAAGTTTATATTTAAAGATTTGTTAAAGTTCTTAGTAATAGTACTAACAATAACCACAATAAGTATTGCATATTTATTTAGATCATTTCAATATTTTAAACACCTTCATTACTAGTGATAATCGCAATAAGTTTGAGTTATTGCAGTTATGGGAGTGTTTTAGTCAAGAGTGAATAGGTTTCTTCTAGGCAAGCGTGCTTCATCGTCGATCACAACATCGCTTACCATCTGGTGAGATAGTCATCAGCACAAGCCTATCGAAAATAACAAAATATTTTGTGATAACATTAACAATTTTTGAAACAAGTAACAGATATTTGTCCAGACTAACATGTCTTACTAATAATTACCACAATAAGTAACATGCTTATTGCATTGATACATTAGGTTATAACACATATTAACTAGTGCTGGTCAAAAGTGCAAAATTGATGTTGATTTACTAACGATTACTACAATAAGTAAAAGGAACTACATAATGCGGGTATGACTAGTAACCGTTGTAAATATATGTAAGAAATAGTTCTAAACATATAACATTATATTGAAAACATTAGCTTTTTAATAATAATTTCTTTAATTTTATCATAATCCAGTGAAAGTTTCATGTTTAAAGCATGGAATAAATGATAATGATGGAGATATAAACAAAACAAAAATTAAATCTGTTCGATTCTTATTATCGAATTGAGGGTAGTTGGTAAATCATCACTAAACTCGCCTTCGACCTACGTCGCGGTTCTATATATCCGTGGCGTACGAATTATAGCCCTGAGCTGGATGAACGTTTCTTCCTCTCTTGTTGTGATCGTGTCTCAAGCTAAACGTTTTAGCATCTGTAGTGTTTGTGGACTCACTACCGTGTGGTGTGCGATCTTCAAGACCTTTGAACCCAGAGTACGTCTAGACTGTCTATCTGTGAAGTGCAGTGCACGCTGCAGGTCTTCTGCTGCCCGGGAGTTGAGACGAGGTAGGTGGTGTTCAATTGCCTTCTTGGAGATAGTAGGAACGAACGATTTCCACCCACAAAAACTTTACATACACATTCTTAGGTTCATAAGCCGCCAGCAAATATTTTCTTAAAAAAGGTTGGTCAAAAACCGAACAAAATCTTTTAGCGCTTTCTCAAAATTTGCTCAAAACTATTTATTGCACTTATTGTAATGATGACAGTGTTGCTCTAAATATAAAATACTAGATATAATGTTTGTTATGCCGTTGTACCCAGTTAAAAAAAAAATCAAAGCGCTGGTTTATAATGCTAGGATGATAAACTTTATCTCAAATATTTCTTGATCCTGAGTAGGTGACCAAATGCATGCAAAGAGGTGTACGAAAAGAATAGTCTTGTAAAATGTAAAATATTACAAACTTCAAACCTTTATCGTCAACAAATAAAAGCGTAGGTTCAAACGTTTCCAGGATCTCTAAATATAGACGTGTAAAGGAAATACACTCCCCAACTTCCTCTTAAGTGGAAAAAGGTACACTTTGTGGCGAAAGACTTCGTGAAAAGGAGATCAACCAAATTGGTACAGCGTTGTACATTCTTAGATGCAATTAAAAGAGAAACTCATCTCGAAATTTATCTCTGTCGACAAAAATAGATTCTGCATTACGTTAAGTCAACCACTTAAAATTATGTGAAATTGTTCCCAATAAGTAACGAAATTCAAATTTTGTCTTGATATTAATTACACAAAAGAGCCGTTTTACATATCAATATTAGAATCAAGCTATCTAAACAACCCCGCTAGTTATCAAAAGCAAGTTAATTCTGTGTATATTATTCTACATACATTAAAGTCTCTTTTTACATAAGTTTTGTTGCTGTACAGCGTCGGTATCAAAGCTCCAAAGAAATTGTTTTATCTCTTTTCATTTGGCATAGACAAATGTTGTATTTTTTTCTGTAATAAGTCATACCCAACGTATGCTTTGCGTTCCCAACCATATGTGTTTTCAAGCCAACTAGCTACCTTAATTACGAAAATTATATCTTGTCTGTTTTCATTATTCTTTTCGCCTGTTCGTCACACTTTTGTAGTTCATGCTATGATAAATCCATACTGATATTAAAATTACGAAACTAAGTCTTTCTGTCTGTTACCTTTCATATCGTACTCAGATGAAACTGACACAGGGTGAGACTATGTCCGGAATCTGGACAAAGTATACTTTTTATACTTTACCAATCAGTGTGGTGACGCTTGTGGGAGGCCTATGGGTCATGGTATACGGAACGGGGCACTATGAAAAAAAGACAGAAAAATTCCCAAAAACAACGCCTAATCAAGCCATCGGGATCCAGTGGGATGTGGGAGTACTAGGGTGGGGAAACACCGGGGGACGACCTTAAGATCAGAGACCTTGACCCCAAGGTCAAGGTCAAATTAAAAAAGACGCGGACACGGGGTACGCTTTGAGGTCAGGGACCTTGACCTCATACCTTGTTCATAAAAAAATAACCACGAAGGGGATGGCGGGGTCTGTTCGCTCGCTTTGCTCGCTCACTGGACCCCGCCATCCCCTTCTAACCTAACCTGTCCAAGTCGGAGTGCCCCAAGTCTCGAGCTCGCTTCGCTCGCTCTTGGACTAAGTTGCTTAAAGGGCAAAGTCGGAGCCCCGTTTCGCGGGGCTTGATGGTCATAAAAAAAATAACCACGAAGGGGATGGCGGGGTCTGTTCGCTCGCTTTGCTCGCTCACTGGACCCCGCCATCCCCTTCTAACCTAACCTGTCCAAGTCGGAGTGCCCCATGACCCGAGTTCAAAAAAAAATCATGAGGAAAAGTTGTTTCTTTTGATATGATAGAACCATAAAAAAAGTATTATGAAGTTTGAAATTCGCATGAATCTTTAGTCGATGGAGACAGCTGCGTCGGCTCTCGTTACGGTACGTACGCCATCAGAGGCCACCCGATTTAGGCGTCTTTTAAAAGATATTTGCCGCTTATACCCGGGAATAGGGAGACGGGATATCAGAGCGACTAATTGTAGATGCAGGTCATGCCGTTAGCTGCCCGCCATTTTTTTGTTCGTAAATTTCATGAAATTTTTTTTAAGTCCTACACGCCTTCATAAAGAAAGCTAAATTTTGCCTCCAATCTCAGCGGTCAATTGACCTTACGAAAAAAAATCCCGGGAAAGAGTTGTTTCTTTTGATGTTCTCCATACGATGAAACCATAAAAAGAAAGTATTATTAAGTTTGAAAATTTCATCAAAAGTTTTTTGTGCTTTTTCCTCAAAATTTTTTAAGTCCCAGAGGCCTTCATAATGAGAGTTAAATTTTGCGAGCTCGAGACTTGGGGCACTCCGACTTAGACAGGTTAGGTTAAAAGGGGTGTTTTTATGAATCTGACCTTGGCGTCAAGGTCACTGAGCTCGAGCGTAACCCGTGTCTGCGACTTTGATTTTTGACCTTGACCTTGGGGTCAAGTTCACTGACCTTGGCGTCACGGTCACTGATCTCGAGCGTACCCCGTGTCGGCGTCTTTTTTAATTTGACCTTGACCTTGGGGTCAAGGTCATTGAACTTAAGGTCGTCCCCCGGTGTTTCCCCACCCTAGTACTCCCACATCCCACCGGATCCCGAAGACTTGATTAGGCGTTGTTTTTGGGTGAAATTTTTGGGTGTCTTTTTCATTGCTTTCAAGTCCCAGACGCCTTCACAATGAGAGTTAAATTTTGCCTCCTAGCTCAGCGGTCATTGACCTCACAAAAAAAAATCCCGGGTAAAAGTTGTTTCTTTTGATGCCCTCCAAACGATAAAACCATAAAAAGTAAGTATTATTATGTTTGAAAAATTCATCAAAATTTTTCTGTTTTTTCCTCAGTCACACTCCAACCATTGGTTTTAATCAATACGTAGAAAACCTTGCAGTGAACTCTAATTTGTACCTATCTCCTATTGCATGCTCATGTTATTATAAATAAATTTCGTCTTTCTATTATTTCGTGTTAAAAAAGGGGCAAGAATAGTTTTACCTAAGAACACGGAAGTTTTTCCTAGACCCTCTATAATTAAGTTCTTGGGACTTTTGCTTCCTGCTCTTCAATTTAAACTTAAAGCAAAATAATAGTGTGATAAATTCTCAAACTCATATAATTTTATTTAGCAAGTAAATGGGTTGTAGAGATCTGATAATCAGTTTTATTGCTGCTTTGAAATACTGGTGTTCAGATGTAAAAAGACAAAAAAAGGCTAAAATCAACAACCGTTCTTAAATCTGTGTAGTTGGTAATCTTCAAAAAGCATAGTCTTGTAAAATGTAAAACAAAGCAAAGTCTAAACCTTTATAGACAAGACATGCGTGGGTGCAAACTTTGCCAGGAGATCTAAATATAGGACGTGTAACCGCAATCCACTACTCTCATCCTTTTTAGTAGAACGTTTTGGAAAAGGAGGCTTTAGAAAGGGATTTTGTAGCAAAATACTTCGTGGAAATTACAATAAGCCATTCCCAATTTTCGTTTGCGTTTGCCGTTTGGCTTTGTGTCCCCAACCATGTAGGATTTCATGACTATCTGTTTTCAGGCTATTTATTTCCATAATTTTCCTCTCTGTTAGCGTCACACACTTTAAATTCTCGCGGTGTTTTAAACAGACTTATTCGCTCATTTATTGTTTCCATTGCCATGCCTGGTAAACGAGATGGTCGAATGTAGTATTGTAATTATCCTTATTCTGTAATTAAGTCACTATTGACAATACATGCAATTCAATATTTCAGAGATTGAATGAGTATTTTCGGTATGGCACGCTCAGTGCAGCGCAGCGCAGCGTTTTTTTTACAATTATTTTCTTTTTGTACTATGTTATTTGCTGTTGTTTTGTGTCTGTATCGAACAAAAGTTTTTCCATACTATTTTATTATTATTCGTTTTTGTGCAGTAAATAAAGTTTTATATTTTATGGTCATTTTAAAAACTGCACGCAGCTTCGCGTCTTGACTCGGTATGAGCTTACCCTTAGCAAGAAAATACTGGTTATTTTTCTTTAAAGCACAGAGATCTATACTAGAAACTGCACAAAATAAGCCTTTATAAGATATATAGTTTGCATTATTGTCCAAAACGAATACCAAAAGAAACACGTCAAATAATTATAGTATAATTATGTGTTTATGCTATGGACCAAGTGATTAATACGGCATTATTCATAATGCCTAGGCAGTGAGAAAAACACCGACTATGAGTAGGCCATATGATAAAAACTATTGAAATAATTAAATTAATATATTTCATCAATAAGTTAACAAATTGATCTGATAACTAAGCGCATTTCCCGAAATAGTATAATTTTATTATTTTCATAGTAAAGTTAAAATTGAATGGGCTTTCTGAATAATGCCCATCACTTATTGGGCCGGATATTAAAAAGATGTGTTTATTTATTAATTTAATGTTGACATTGGTTATAATATAGAATAGGTAGGTACGATTACTGTTTATGTAACAAATTCGACCGAGCCCCACTGCGCGGGGCTCCTATTTCTGTCTGCAGAGTCTAAAATAACCTAACATGAAGGAGATGACGAAAGCTGAGTTTGCTGTACTCGCTCTCTTCAGCTCCCGTCATCTCCTTCTTACCTAACCTATCCGTGTAGGGTCCCTTAAGCACCCGAGCTCGCTTCGGTCGTATATTGATAATTCACTAACCATAATTATCAAATTGCCTAACCGTTACGTAGCAATATTCATAATGACCAGACAATGTGATAAATATAGAAGTTTAAATCAGTATTCATTACATTGCTCGATTTGACTTGACTAGATTCATAATGTTCGGGCAATATGCATAGTACCCTGATTATTCACTTGGTCCGTGACATATACACGTTACAATTAATCACAATCTAATCCTTCCACAAAATAATTCATACGGTTATTAATTTCACTATCAAGTACTGACCTTTCAGAGTTAATAAATAGATAATATCAGAACAACAGACGATAAAGTTAAGGCATATTATATTCCTGATTACTTTCACTGATTTTGTATGGCTACTTGTTATTTAGACTGTTGTTATGGTAACGGCCTTGGTTTTGGGTATCAGGATACTTTACATGAGGATACAAGGTTACGGTTTCGTGAAGTATCGGTCTACTTAGATCTTAATATTGCTACTTACTGAGTATTTTTTTTTGTCGTTACCAGCCAGAGGTGAATGTAGGATACAAAAGGATCATCATCACCATCAGCCTTTTAAATGTTCCCAATGCTTGGACACAGGCCTCCTCTCTGTGAGAGGGAAAGGGCCGTAATCCACCATGCGGGCCCAGTGCAGGTTGGTGGATGTCACATGTTTTTTTTATATTTTATAGGCTCGCGCTTGACCACTATCTTTCCTGTTGGTAAGCGATGATGTCGACAGTGAAACATGTTTGCCTAGAAATGACCTATTCACTCGTGATGTCATCGAATTTTTGGTTCTAGGACATGCCCGTTTCCACACGATGTTTTCACTCGAGGATGCAGCTATTCATGTCCACGACATATTTTTTTATAGAATATAAAACAAAAAAAATAAAACAAACTGGAGAGCTCAATAATAGTTCTGGCATAGAGATGCCAGAACTATTATTGAGCTCTCCAGTGAGGTATTTTTATTATCAGGCTAACGCGCTAAAGAGTGCTAACGTTTTATCGTTCACCAGCTAAATATAGCTTTTAAACGTTAACGAATTAAAATTTATTTCAAATGCCGTAAAAGTGCGATAAAATAAAATCGAGTATTAACGAGTTTTCTTTTAGAACTTTGTTTTCGAAAAAAAGGAAGATACAATTTTCCGAAACGTAAAACTCGATTAGAACAGTGGTTGGTTAAGCCCGTACCGTTATCTGCCATATTTGGCAAATATTCACAACATTTTCTTTTTTAATAATCTCGCTCTAAAAGCCAAAAAACGGTGGAATTTGACATTTTGAAGAACCGAGTAGCTGGTGCCCAAGAGAGCAAAGCCGCGGGAAAAAGATATTCGTTTCAAGAATAATATTCAAATATTCTCTGTTTGCTGCGACTAAGCCATTGAAAGTATTCATGAATAAGCATTTAACGATCACCAGATATTCATTCCGCAAATATAATTTGTGGATCATTCATAATAAGTACTCGTAGTTTAGCAGTAATAATCATTTTGTCACGTATCTCATTACTTCTCTAGGATTACATACCTAACGGGAAATTGCTTGGAGTTAGGCCTTTTGTTGCCATAATAATATAATGTACTAACCAATAACTGTTTGCTCAAACATTTTGATCATATCACACTTTTTTGTCTTCTCGATCGCAATAAAAAATGTTTACTTAATACAGGAACACTATTTTTGGTTGAGAAAATGAACCTGTCATTCCATAAAACTTTACTCTCAACTATCTTTGGATAAAATAAATCTTTTGTTATTCTACAGTGGCTTTATAAAATTAAAAAAGCTTGATGGAACCATTTAATAGGATATTCTTATTTACACCAACAAAGAAAATAACCGAGACCGTCATTATTAAAAGGTTGCAATATATTAACCGCACCCCTGATAACTTTATAGGTATTATTAATAGAAACTTTATTTATGATGTTATTAGATACTAGCTGACCCCCGCGGCTTCGCTGCCGTCAACTGGCTATCTACCTACCTATCACCTACCTATCTACCCTACCTACATACCTACCCACCAACATTGCCACTACCAATTAATGAATTTTGTAGGAAAAATTTTCCTACTTTGGGGGACAAGTGATGCCAAAGAAACCTATATGATTAGTATTGTGCGATGACATCCATGGGATAAATTACTGGGTAAATACTGAACCTATATATCTGAAACTATATAATGTGAGCTATATTAGCAGAGATTAGCGTCGACCGGCCATGGCTTGGTGCCGAATGTAATCGCGCCGATGCGCTTAAACACGAGGCATACTTGGCATGGGTCGACGCTCGAATGCGTTAGGCGAGTGACGTCGGTCAAAAGAAGAGAGCCTTCAACAGGGCTGCTAAGTCCTGCAAGATGGTGATGCGAAGGGCTCGGTTTGACCACATTAGCCGGATAGGGAACAAACTTGCTTCATACCCGGCAGGTAGTAAAGCGTTTTGGTCCCTGGCTAAATAGGTTGAATCGAACTTCTGCTGCCCCTCACTACCACTACTGCTGAAAGCCGACGGGTCACTGGCTCACTCTGCTGAGGAGAAAGCAAACTAGTTTGCCTCTCTTTTTGCGGCATCTTCACGTCTAAATTCTGGAACGAGCGGCCCCCTCACATCCTGATGTATGTGAAACGATAATGTCGGAAATTAACATACACCAAAGGACTTTAGTAGGTTGCGCAGTGGTCTGTTGACGTAAACAAGGCCAGTGGCCCTGATGGGATACCAGCAATTGTACTCAGAACCTGTGCGCCTTAACTGTCTCCGATCTTGACACGCCTACATCGCCTTTCGTTAGTCGCTGGAAAAGTGCCGAATGCTTGGAAGCAAGCCAACGTTTAGCCTGTGCCCAAGAAGGGCAGTCGGGCTGACCCGGCTAACTTCAGACCCATCTCAGTAACGTCCATCCTCTGTAAGAGTATGGAACGGGTGCTCAACTGTAAGCTCTTGGCGTACCTAGAAGCTACGACATCCTCAGTGACCCACAATACGGCTTCCGCCGGAATCGATCAACTGAGGATCTTCTAGCGTATGCCATTCACATCTGGAGTGAGGCCATCGAGAGGCATGGAGAACTGCTTGCCGTCTCCCTCGACATCTCGAAGGATTTTGCCAGGGTCTGGCACAAAAGCCTTATTGGTAAGCTTCCTTCATTCGGTTTGCCCAGTGGTTTGTGTGTTTGGATTGCGGACTTTCTAAGGGATCGGTTCATCCGAGTGGTCATAGATGACTGCTCGTCTAGCCAACTGGATATTAATGCCCGAGTTCCTCAGGGGTCGGTGCTCTCGGCAAAATTGTTCTTGTTCTCGTCATATAAACGATCTGCAAAAACCTTTGGGTATGCAGACGACAGCAATGTTGCTGAGAGGTACGTGTCTGACGCACGGGCCTCAGATCCGGTCTCACTATAGGTTCAAGCCTTGAAGGCAGTCTCCGAATGGGGCGATGCCAATCTGGTTAGTTTCAATGCTGCTAAGACTAAGGTGAGTCTTTTTTCCGCAAAACAGGAGCCAATTCCACCCGGCTCCTTCCTTCCGGGGTGTGACCGTTCCGATAACGGACCATCTTGAACTTCTTGGGATAACATTGACATCGACCCTCAATTTTGGTCCATATATTGAGGCAAAGGCTCAGCTGGCCGCCAAAAAGTTAGGGATCCTTGCGAAGGTGAGACGGTACTTTACGCCAGAACAGCTGCTTAACATGTATCAAGCGCAAGTTCGATCATGCATGGAGTACTGCTCTCATCTCTCGGACGGATCTGCCAAATATCAGCTTGATGCACTTGAGTCGATTGAAAAACGGCCAAGAGGCTCATCGGCAATGGGAAACTGGTCGAGTCAAGGCTTTGAACATCGTCGCCGAATTGCCAGCCTTTCGGTTTTTTATTGGTTACATTTTGGGGAGTGTGCAATCGAACAAGTGTGCAATTTGATTCCTCCTAGCCCGTTCCATTATCGGACTACAAGACAAAAGGCGATGTGTCATCGGTATATGGTGGAAATCCCACCCATACGGGTGTACGGTACGAGGAGTGGAATTGCCTGCTCGAGTCTGTATTTCCTGATAGCTACAACCTTGGGATTCTTTAAGTCAAAAGTGAATAGGTTATTTCTAGGCAAGCGTGCCCCATCTTCGACCACATCATCGCTTACCAACAGGTGAGATAGTGGTCAAACGCGACCCTATCAACAATAAAAAAAAGATCACGAATACATCTTCAAGCTTTTAACATACAAGATACAGTCTAATCCATTTACCAAACTTATATACGCAAATGCATTTATAATAGAATTCTCAACATAGTTTGTACGTAAAGTGATTGTGTCTGATATATACTGTATCTTATAATGAATCGAATTTAGGGAGACTTACTTCTAATACAATTTACGTCCGGGTTGCGGTAGCAAATAATGAACTTACATAAATGGCATTTACACTGTGGGAGTTTCTTGACTTAATAGTGTGCTTGCTGGAGGCAAAGGAGAATTAATCAAGTATTTATAAGGTATTTTTTCCACTCCATCATTTTAACCACTTTTTAAACTACCCTTCATATTTTCGAAGCTAAAAAACACTTCAGAAGCCCAAAAAAATCAAAACTGACTAGGCCATAGCCGTGGTGGAAGCGAATTTAAAATACTTCTACACCATACATCGCTTTTCCTTGGAAGCGTTATCGTGTAAACCAATTACGGTAGTCTCCGAATGGGGCGATGCCAATCTGGTTAGTTTCAATGCTGCTAAGACTCAGGCGTGTCTTTTTTCCACAATAAGGAGCCAACTTCACCCGGCTCCTTCTTTCCGGGGTGTGACCATTCCGATAACGGCCCAGTTACGCAGCATAATTATGTATTCCGAATTTTAGTAAGATAGTCTGAAAAGCCGCCTGAGTCTCGTAATCATGCGATATTTTTTACCTCTTGATTGTAAACATAAGCTTAAATTTAATTGCTTACTGATAAGACTCAAAGACAATTTCACTCAATGGGCAAGAAACTTCCTCCATGTAAACTGGCTTTTAGGTTGCTGTCACAAGCACACCGGTTGGGAACTAGACAAGCACGTAATTTAATGCGGAACTGATATAATTGCATACGAGAGAGGGAGACAACAATATTATCGTTCATGCCGCAAGCAATTTACTAAGTCATGTTCATATCAACTTGTAGAATATTTAATATTAACTAGAACTAATAACCTTTCACAGAATAATACAAAATAAGAGTTTCTAATTGCAAGTGATCCTATAGCTGAAAACGGGTCAACAGCTGCGGCTAGTGTTTTTATTTACTAGTCCATACCATCCCTCATCAAGTCTGTGATAGACCGACCAGTGGCCCTAGACAAGGGGTATTCTATCATCAAAAGCGTGGCGATAGCAATTGAAAAGATTTCAAAAATGTATGAAAATATCAAACGCTATTGTAATGTCACGTGATCAATCCCTTAAATTTCGCATTTCGACTCACGCTTTTACATACATCGAATGATACTTATCTAGAGCTTCTGATCAAATCTCCAGTAAGCGGTCCACCGCATCAGTGGACACGAGTCACAGCCGACAGCAAGGAATGGCGTCACAGTCGTGAGGCGAATCACAGCGGTCTTACTACGACATGCTGACCACAACCACTCTACCAAAAGCATACCGACAAAAAAGAGACAATCCTACAGCTAGGCTAGTAAAGTTTTCCTCCTCGCTTTTGTAGATGATAGTGTAATTACTTGAAATATTAAATTCAAAAAAAAAAAATTGCCGTTTTGAAGACCTCGGATCTGCGGCGTTTTCTTCCTAATTTGATTTAACCCTGTATACTTGTATACCAATGATTTAAATCAAATTTTTGGATTTGGACCAACGTTTATAAAGTTTGAGTTTGGTAGTAAAACAGATGTCCCTTATAATTACGTTATATCCGTCTGTCACGCTTTGAACTTATTTAAACACCCAAAAACTCTACTTGTAACAAAATTCCCGAAACTTTCGCAAACAAAATCGAGAGTTTACTTATTTACCGACTGACAACATTTGACACCCCTTTGAAACTCGTTGTATCTCTGTAAGCGACGCCTACCATCCTAATGGCTTAACGCGATTCGATATAATTATATATACACCAATAAGCGATTTTTACTAAACGAATTGCAATTCACTTGAACGATCGAATACGATGCAATTTGACCGATTTGCACTTGATATTTTCTAAGAAAAAACGTGCACGATAGCGCCTATCAACGCAATTTTAATTGCGTCGCGCCTTAAGGAATGTTCGATTCTTATTATCGAATTGAGGGTAGTTGCTAAATCATCACTAAACTCGCCTTCGACCTACGTCGCGGTTCTATATATCCGTGGCGTACGAATTATAGCCCTGAGCTGGATGAACGTTTCTTCCTATCTAGTTGTGATCGTGTCTCAAGCTAAACGTTTTAGCATCTGTAGTGTTTGTGGACTCACTACCGTGTGGTGTGCGATCTTCAAGACCTTTGAACCCAGAGTACGTCTAGACTGCCTATCTGTGAAGTGCCGTGCACGCTGCAGGTCTTCTGCTGACCTGGGAGTTGAGACGAGGTAGGTGGTGTTCAATTGCCTTCTTGGAGATAGTAGGAACGAACGATTTCCACCCACAAATACTTTACATACACATTCTTAGGTTCATAAGCCACCAGCAAATATTTTCTTAAAAAAGGTTGGTCAAAAACCGAACAAGGAAGGTCCCTTACTATACATCCAAAACATATTTCGAGATCTTATTATATTAAAATGTTCAATTTTACAAAAAGGATGAATACAGGATTGACAGAGGATGAAAAGTTTGAATATGAATATGTCAGGACCTTGGGTTTCAATGTGGAAATGAACGAAGCTCAGTTAAATTGGATTACTCGTTGTTGTAAACAATTCAGTTTGGTAAGCAGAAGTGAGTGAGGGAATTCATAAATATTGGTGATTAATTCGCGGAAATTGAAGATACGCATCGATGAGCTTAGCTTATTGCAAACTACGGCTGGGAATAACCAATTAACGGAGGTAACCACTGTCGTTGAATTAATCGCTGTGCTTAAACTTTTTAAATTTATTGCCTTGGTTACTGCGACGAGCATTTCTGCCGCATCTTCTCGAATAGTAGTAAGCGAATTTTAGAAGATTTTCTTTGAGAAACTTGAAGTGGAAATGAAAGTTAATAATTACAAAAAAAAAATACGTCGAGAACAGACCAAGTTATGAAGAATGTCATCAAGACTAAAGTATGTTTATGCGACATTGAATCGAAGAGTTTATGTACCACCTCCTTTCATGCCCAGCATACACATCCACCTGAACCTTCCATGGCTTAAACGAGGCCAGTTGGCTGCCTGGTCTGTCGTTACAGAGGTACCCAGGTGGCCACATTTTGATCGGACAAAATTTGAGTCAAATCGATACTTAAAGAAGAGGACTGAATCAAAAACATCAAAAAGATTTCACGAAATAAATAAATCGAATCGCAATTGCGTGTCGTTAAAGTCCTCGTTCAACACAAAATGTTCACTCACATCGCACAAACATCCAAATTTACTTGAGCAAATATTTGTTGGTGATGCGAAAATTTGACCCTTTGTGTCATACGGGTCGTCTTCAAAGTAAGATCCCTTTTAACAAAATCTACCTAAGCTATGTACGTACGCAAATATACCTACATCAAAGCAGTAGTGTTGTAGAATACGAAATTGTAAAGGCAGAAAACAACATGGACGCACTCAATTGCTATTCGGCGTTGGAAACTAATAAAAATTCAATTTACGCCAACGTTAAACTTGATTTTCTTTTCAGCAGAAGCTTTAATATAGGTATCGATTTTGCCGATTCGTAATAAATTCCACTCGGCCACGCTCCACTCCACTTATTGTCGAGTCCCCGTTTTATTTTCTTGTTGAATGGTCAGACTAAATACTTTTTTGAAACTAGCGTGTCTTTTCTATACGTAGGTAATAAAATTAGCCGGTATACAGTAACCTAAACTAAATTTGCTCTGTTATTTAATATGGCAGCTGGACTTTCCTAAACTTATTTTATATTTGAGACCTGTCTGGAATTACACCTACACTCTCTTTTTAAGTGTTTCGTCAGAATATCAAAATTGAAGTTCGTTTACTTTAATAGCTAAATATTAATAACGATAAATCTCATTTTAATTAATCACATTTCTCAATACTTGAGTTTCGTATCATTCAATAAATACTTTGATAAACTAATAACGTCGTACCTAAATATAAACAAATCGATCGCTCGCCTTTCAAGAGATTTTCTATATAACCTTTGAGCACAGTCCAAATATTTTATCGCAGTTTTCCCTCTCCCAATATTTGACTACAGCTTAATTCAAATTTGATTTTGTTTGAATTGTTGGATGGAAGACTTACCAAGCAATGTCCTGGGCTGCAGAGTCACGCATCCAGTGTGAATGTACTCAATCAGTTGACGAAAGACGTCTGGTTCAAACTCTTCAATGATCAATGTTTGATGCTGCTGCGAAGATGGCTGTCACAAATAAAGTATAAATAAGACTTTAAAACGAATTAAAGGCATCTTAGAAATATTCTGCACCAAATAATAGGAATGAAACAATTATTCGTAAAACATGGTTTGAAATTGTATTCACAAAAGTTTCAAAGGAATACTTATGTATTTGGTACAGAACCTTTTGATGCCACTTTTAATTTTATACTAAATCGTATAACTTTATACTTAAGATGTTTTATACAGTGCTTTTATTCACAACTTAAAATTAAGTGCCTTATAAAATCATTCATGACCTGAACTGAAAGCAAATTTAAAAGGCACAAGAGATCGTATTTTGCATAATCGAACGCCTTGAACGTTCAATAAAATAATGTCAATCTTGTGGTTCAAGTGGAAAACTTGAGCATGGAGCTTTAACCTGAAGAAAAATATAGATAACGATGAATTCAACAAAGTAGAAACAACACCAAAGAAAATGAAAAATTGATTTGTGGATAGAACAATGAATACGTCAAACATGCTTTTAATTCTACGTTTGGATCCATAGCAAATTAGTTGGAGTTAAAAGAGGAAATGAAACAACATCAATTTACTCACCTTGCCGAATCAAACGAAAAAAAAATTAATAACATGCAACACAACAGATGTGACGCAAAAACCTAGTGTAATAAAAAAATTATCGAAAAAGATTTCAATTTGATCAGACGAGTTCCTATCTACATTGTGTATTGAAAAGTGAAAATTTATACAATATGAACACCGAGTACTCAAATCGATAAAAGCGAGTCCCCTAAAACACCGTTTAATTTTGTTTTTACCTCTTGTATTGGTGCCAATTGCTGCGCGAATGTCGATCTCTGAAGCGAACACAGTAAAAATTTAACGTTAACATTACATTTGTTCTATGCTTCTGCAATTTGTAGAAACATATTCCCCTTTAAAAGTTGTTTTCTGTTGCGTAGATGTTGTTTATGCAAAATATGATATTGCAAAGGATTTATCTAATGACAAAAAGTTTTCCGCATTCGTGCACTTCTATTATGAAGTTTCTCTGGCTCGAGTAATGAGACGAGTTCTTTTGAATGGAGCAAATATTTTGTTGTTCATAATGTGGGTAGGTACATGTGGGACGAAGGATGAACCAATACGGTTCAAGGGCTTCTTTGTGAATACTGGAGTCTTCTTTGCTATGGGATGTAATTTTAATGAGAAATAAGCTCAAAGGTTTCTGAAAATGTTTGACGATCCACATTAATACATGTCATTCAATGAGAGTACATAATGTACAACAAGTTGCATTAATTGACTATGTTGCATTACCTGTAGTCAATGGTATAAGATAGAGATAAAGAAAAAATATGCAACTCATTGAACTCAATAACAAATATTCAGGACTTTTTAACAGAGCTTAAGAACTGAAGGCCATTGACAATGATGATTTCAAGTTAAAGGTCACCAATAAGGGATGTTCAACATTTAACATTCTCTTGCAGTCCAACACGGGTTTATACAGGGTTACAAAATCTCCATTACCTGTTGTGCAGCGTTTTGGAGGTTCAGCAGGGGTTCCGAAGATCTCTTTAGAAACAATCGTAGTTTGTTCTCCCTTGGTGCCGGTTCCTTCTTCCGTTGAGGACTGGGAGCTTGGTAGAGCATCTTTTGGAATACTCTGGTGACAACAAAATCAAAATATCAACCTCAAGTAATAAATTTTGGGCAAATATTATTGGGCCCAAAATGTAGCCTTGCTAATCTAAATTATGAACCCGTACAAATGACGCTAGCCATGTCTGTATTTTGTGTATGATTCGACAAACGAGATACAAATCTTATGGTTCTATTAGTAGACAATTACCAAAGAGATGAAGATGTTTCATTCAGAAAACCTTGTCTGTTACGAGCATAATTATTTTCTAATGAAAATTCAATTAATGAGCATGCTGCAAGCTTATTGAGCCATTTTTATATTATCACTAAATGAAAGTTTGAAATATTCTACACAAATCTTAGGTATGGCCACATTATTTACGACCATGAAAACTTCATCAATGTTTGGCCAGATATGCAAAGTGTCCAGAGTGTAACATGGGTCACAAAGGATAACTTAACAATAATGTAGGCTATATAAGCAACCTCTTGTTGAAAACGTTTATGAGCGTCATTCCCAGCATTTTTCGTTTCTGAGATATTTTAATAAAGACCCGTTACATATGTTTATTTAAATACTAGCTTTTACCCGCGGCTTCGCTCGCAGTGAAGCCATTTTTTTTTTTTTTTTTTAAATGTATCCTATGTTACTTCTAATACGTCCAAGAATATATGAACAAAGTATCATGATGATCGGTTCAGTAGTTTTTGCGTGAAAGCGTAACAAACAAACTAACATTCACATTTATAATATTAGTTTACGAGTACAGTTAGGTAGTATATATACATAACCAAAACTGAGCTACAGTCTCTCAAATATTTTGTAATAGAAGAATTTTTTTTTAGGCTCATTACCTGACTGCAAGGAAATGGTTATGTTTTTCGCGTATCTTGTATGTATGTGATATTCTTTATTACCTCATATCTTTCAAACCACAAGACGAATTATATAAGTAAGTGACGTTAAAAACATTCATCGCAGATTTTGGGCGCCATATTTTAGAGGTCTCAATTATTTTTTCTTTCAAACACTTTGGATGGGGTATCATAATGAAGGGTTTTTAAGTGGTGATTACCACAGTATACATCACTTATATGTTTAAAAGTAAATCGAAGATCAAAGATACTTAAATTAAAAGTTGTGGTTTTGGTCAGCCAGCTCGTGAATATTTAACCTCCGATTGTACAGCATGATTTTCTTCTTATTAACATCTTTTTAGTTCGCTTCATATGCAGTCGGGCTTTTATGATAAGTTTTTTTATGATAAGGACTTTTGGTAATAAGAAGGAAGGTTTTGATAGAAAACAGAATTACTTGAACAACGCATTTCCACTAAGTTTCCACCCACGCTTTATCTCTAATGAAACTATCCTCAACATACTCTAAGTTATAATTAACTTTCTTTAATCATGACTGATACGAAATTATTAAGTTCCACTTAGTTGCTCCAACCTACAATTATTAATTTTCTTTAATAAAGTAACCTACTTCAAAAGAAGGAGAAGGTTATATTGTTATCGGAAAATCCAATAAAATTCTATTTTGATCCACTTCGATGTTTACGCCTTAACTGAAGTATATTAAATTGAAATTGACTATTAACTTCTAGTAACAACCTACTTGAAGTAATCGATCAAGTTAATTCAGAAGAATTTGAAGTATTTCGTACTAGTATAAACCTTATTTAATCAAAGATTTTTAATAAAGCTTTCGGTATGATGGTATCGTACAGCTAACAACCATATTATGCCACCTGTACAAATATCATCTCATCTTCTTTCTGTCAAAACACTTTGTCCTGGTTTGGTGCTGGTGTGATAGCTGGTATATAAAATATTTTCTGCTTTGTTTTTACTGTTCCAGTAATACTATGATATCTTTGGTAATATAGATGTCCATTAGCATTAGTAACCATTTATGAGGTGTCTACATATTTGCCGTCTATAACTCATAAAAAGTGTAGTAAAGTAAACCTCGTTATATTGCGAGTAGTATACATAATTTAAAATACTTAGATCAGTGCTGCACCTATTTGGTTTCCAGCATCACGTGTACCCAAGTCATTATCATTCCCAATTCACATTTACACATAGGAAGTTCGTTTACGAGAAAAAAGAATAGTATATTATGCAACTAGTCAATAAAGGACGGATTTGAAGCAAGGGCCATAGGTGAATCACGAACATGTGAAGCATTCTGACAACTGATTCAAAAGAATCCTGAGCGACGCGAGTGATTCATGGCCCTAGATATAAAAAATCCGTATTATTCAAGAGTTGCATAGTATAATTTATACCATGACTACGAGAATAAGAAAGATTTAAGCGGAAAGCACAAGAAATAATAATAAATAAATGAATGGTTTATCAACTTAAAAATTTACAAAAAATGTGTGTGTGTGTTTCACATTTTTTGTAAATTGAAGCTGAGCTAGATAACAGCATCTGTGTCTCAGGGACCAGTGACCATCTCCGTTGCGTTACATAATTATAATTAATTAAACACCAATGCATCAAATTTTAGAATTACAATCCAAATAAGTATTCACTAAACATCCTAGACTAAAATCAAAATCATTATAAAAGTCCTAAATATAAACCAACTAAAAATTAAATCGATGAAAGAGTTCGTATCGAGTATTTTATGCGCTAGGAGGTTGTATAGCATTGAGATGGAGGTCAAATATATATTGGTGTGTTCTAAATTCAAAAACCAAAACAGTGATTAAAAGTGCTTTTTATTCTCTGTTTTCAGTGAGTAAAATAAGCTTTTAAAAGGGGGAATTGTATAAAGAAAATAATTTCTAAAATAGAACACAAACCTGCTCCTTGCGGCCAGTACGGCCTTGACAGCGCACACTGGTTCCCTGGTATCCCCCACCAGAAACGTGACATCACACAGCTCGGGCATAGAGGCGAGGAACTTCATGTCCTCAGCCAGCCCTGACTTGTTCTCGAAGGTGCTGAGGTCAGGCTCTGCCTCCATTGCCGCGAGCGCCCCGCTTCGCATTGACGACTGCAGAAATAATTTTGCCATTAGAAAATACATTATGATAATTCAAAATTCATTTTTTTTTATTCAACTAGGCCACTAAGCGGCACTTTGGAACGTCAAAAATTTGATTTTGCTTAAACTTATGATTACCCTATGGAGCAGGACCAGCATGTTTCCAAGCATTTTTATCTTGAATATAATCATCTATTTTGTGATATGCTTGTTTACACAGTGTGATTTTTCTTTCATTTAGTTTTAATATATCCCACGGTAATTTGTTACGGAATTTAACACCGTACCGTTAGATGGTTGATCTAACTTATCTTTATTTCTAGTATTATAATTGTCTCTATCACTAACTTAACTAAAGAGATGTATATTATGCCTTACATACGTACTATTTTCATAACTCAATTAGCAAGAAACTGTCATAATATTAATCTTTTTAACTAGTTCCCTAAGAGATTCTCGGTGACTTAACTTATATGTATGGCTCTGACAGCTCTCTTTTGCAATATTAATATAGTGAATCCATATTTCAGCCGCCCGACCCCACAGCAATATACCGTATGACACAATGCTGTGAAAATAACTAAAATAGGCATCACACACATCTACATCGCCGCAGGGGTCGGCTAGTTTGTAATATTTATAAAGCTTCTTTAGTAAAAGTAAAATAATTAACAAGAACTAGCTTAAACATTACATCATGCCTGCATTCCCCGTTAGGTTAGGCAGAGGTTACCGCATCCGCATTTCACAAAGTATGTTTAAGGCTCATGTTATAGGGACGAGCCTATTGCCATCAACCGGGCACAAGTCCAGGCCTCGGACTGCTATTGAAAAATTCCAGATGGAAAAGCTCAATAACACTTTGCCCGACCTGGAAATCGAAGCCAAGACCTCATGACAAAATCAAAATTCCTTTATTCAATAAGGCCATTAAGCGGCACTATTGAACGTCAAAATTTTAAATTTTAAAGTAATTATAATTGATTCTACCGTTCATTCGGAAAAGTAGCTTGTTATGGAGAAGAACGGACAAGAAACTCCACACTTATTCTATAATAAAAAAGTGTTTCACAAGTATTTGGTTACATCATCCTTGTTGAAAAATATATATATGTGAGAACGACGTAAAAAGACATGCACTTAAAAGCGTCTAAAGTAAAACAAACAATTAAAAATGCAATAAATAGGTAATTAAAAACAGGCCGAGGCAGCTCAGTTATCACCAATCCCAACTGATGGCGCCCGTTTACGAACATGAAACATGGATCGGCACCACTCAGCTCAACCATCATAAAGGAAACCGAATGATCCAACACATGTGCCACCATTAGAGACATTAGGGAGAGCATGATACACTAACAACTGCCAGAGCACGCACAAGTCAACGAACAAAATATAGGTACAGCAGTAGCGCATGCCGCCCCTAGACCATCGAGGAACTAACTATTGTGATATCCAGAATCACTCATTAAACATATGTAGTAGTAAACTAAAATTTCAGTTCTGAAAATGAAGAGAATTTATTCGACCATGTAACGTTAAATTGGATGCAAGGCGTGCTAGTTGAAATTAAATTTTAAAAGGCTATGTTTAAGTCGAAAGGTTTTACTGAATTTAATTTAACACAATGTACGTATTTGTGTATATGTAGTTTCCAGTTGAAAAGAAAAACATCGAATCAAAATGACTGAATGAACTCTGATTTCTCCTTGTATAGGTTCGTTACCTTTTGTGAAAAATGTTTTTGTTATTTAGTTAGTTTGAAACGCTGAGTTAACTACTAGGTATATAATTTCTTTAAGAAATCTCTTTGTGCTTAATCTGGAGTGAAACTTGAAAATTTGTTACTTTAAAAGATTTTCTATTCCCTCAAATACCAGAATTAAACTGTTTTCTCCAAAGTGTTTCATATAAAGTCTTTGAAGATTGTAAATGAAAATAATATACCCTTAATCGAGTTAATGCTAAAAGCTTCCGAGGATTTAAATAAGGAGTTACTTCGTTTCGTAATTAGTAAAGATTTCCGGCCCGACCAATTACCGGTGGATCAAAACGAACCATTTGATAAAGAAGAACTACAAGGTGAAAGAAGATTAACTTTGCCAGCACATTAATTAGGATTTAGCAAGAAATGTTGAAGAACTGGTATACGGGAATTAGATCAGATGGCATTAAGCACTTATAAATTGCATTATAAGTGTTTTTTATTGGTAAAGATTTTTTTTATTATGTAAATGTCTACTGATATACGAATCAATAGGTAATAAAAATGTATACGTTAGAAACATGTTTTAATTATCACTTTGTAATAAGCCTCATAGAACATACAAAAAGTGACATTTTAACAGGCGATAAAGTTTGACAAAAAATCTAGAATGTGTGGGATTGGCTGAAATAACACGTGATCCTTAAAAATGTTGACAATAATCGTTATAGCTGACAGAATGTTATTTTGTCACGTTTTTATAACAAGTGATTACTGTTATTCATGCAGTTCTTGCAAAATTGAACATAACATCGAGATCCAATTACTTGCAAGAAGTAATATCGAGCTACGGTATATTATGCTCATTTTCCATCTACAATAATATATTTCAAATATATGATATTGAACTGAATATATTTCAGAAGTGATGCAAAAATAGACTTCCAGACCTCGTATAAGTCACGTTCCCCGGTCTGAAGGTACATAAATAATGCTCAAGTTAGGATAAATTGCGAAACACGAGAGGGTAGGTACTATCATTACCTATCCTTACAATTCGCAAGATGGGCAATTTCGTGATCATCTTGCAAGTGGAGGTCGGTCCTTGAAAGATATGGAATTTCAATATTACGAGTATGAGCACGTTATTACAATTTCTATAGTAACATTTTAAGGACTATAGCTTTTCAATACTGAGAAATATCAATGAAAGCTAAAACGATTTTTTTTCAAAGTTTATGAATTATTTATTTATTAGACGAAAAGATGAGATCTACAAAATTATAGTTATTTCGTATAATTTATATCACTTTGTAATTTATACATATATTTATAAGAAAAATAATAATAATTGACTCTACTTTCGCTGACAGTAGAATTAATTTATTATTGGCGAAAAGTGCCGTTTAATATCCTAATTATTTCAATAAATGATTTGACTATGAGTTTAATCCCGGAATTTAGTTTAAATGAGATATTATTATTATTCAAGTTTGAGGCGAAAATTTCGATCACGATGCAGGAAAAATAATAACTTGAATGACTAACTAAATGACATAGTACACACACAATAATAGTGGTGACAATGATGTACATAACTAAAAAACATAAAAATGACCAGTACCTACGGAATAAAAAAATAAAATAAAATAACATTTAATTAATTAAATTGAAACTTAATCAACCTTAAAATAGCTAAGGTCTCGATGAAAATGGAAGCTCCTTGAATGATCTTGAATTTCAATTCATTGGATTTGAAACAAGTCTTGAACAATGCTTGAATAGATCTTGTCCTTCGTCTTGTAAGAGAAGCTTGAGTGATTGATCTTACTCATAGGTATGAAGGTTAAAGTGTCCCTAGAAGCCTTTGGACAGTAGTTATGATGATAAATAATAATTATTTCTGGAAGTCAAAATCTCTAATATCGAAGTCAAAAGTTAGCTCATCATGGAATAAAAAGTTTAAAAAATAATTGTGGTAAGCATGATGGAAAAATAAGCAAAAAGTTTTTCCACATTCCGTGCTTCTGACAAATTCAAAACAGTATGCAAATAAATACAAAGAAAAGCTTTTAAAATTTTTGAAATCATCAGTCAAATTAAAAAGAACAAAGAAAACACTTTTTAATTTTAAAATACTCACTTCATCTAAACTAAAATGTCTTGTGATAGTGATATCCATCGTGTCGAATTTCTCAAAATCGGTAAAAAAATAATTAAACTGTCCGTAACGGCAGCAGCGACCGGTTCGCGCGGCACCAGAACTGCGACTGACGGGAAAGATGAAATGGATGTGACGCCTGCCTTCACGGAAAATTAAACGTTTGTGGTCCAAGTTGAGCTGGATTTAATGTGGGGAATTGCATTATATTTTCATGCGCGTGTGTATGATATTAGGTATGGGTTGTTTTGATCAAAATAATTTCATCCCTCATGGGTTGTCGCAACGGTGATCCATACTGTTCTGATGTAGTGTTTATAGTTACAGCATGTTCTATAAATGTTACCTATAACATAGTCATAAGTTTTACGAAACATTTGCCAATCATGGACTCTCAAAGCATTGCTGTAGTATTTAGTTTATTGATGTGTGAACGCCAGCATCTTACGGTTTGTCTTTTTAATTTGCTAGACAAAAAACTCTAAGAAAACTTTACTTAAACTTGTTTTTGTTACATGATTACTTTTTACAAATCTTCGAGAAGTTCTCCAAACATTCGAAAAGATGTGACATCCACCAATGCGCTCTAAGCCCACGTGATGGATAACATATTTCTACCTCTCGCAGAGAGGAGGCATCCGGAAAGTGGGAACATTATATTGATTAAGGTTACATTTAGAGAATTAAAACTTAAATGAACACTCATTCTTAGAAAAAATATGTCTTTTTGAAAAAGCTTAGAAACTTAAGTGTTTAAGAAGTCCACAATTTCTTTAATACATAATACATTGCGACATAAAGAGAAAACACATAAGTAACAGTTCCTTTTGCTAAGGAAGTATTAAGAGCAACGGAAATTTTCTTCAAAGAAAATGAAATGTCGTACCTACTTCGTTGCTTTGAAGTTTACTTCTTTGACTTTTCCCCGCTTGATTATAAAGAAACATTCTGAGACTGGGTTTCAGATTTTAGCACTTTGAAAGTTTGGTTGGATATATTTGTCGCTGTTGTAACTGATGAAAAATGTAACCTCAAAAACTTTGATTCGGTTTCAAGAATTTTATTTTATTTAAGAGGTTTTCTAATTTTTAACGGTGTTCATAAAAAATTCAAGTTGTTAATATCTTAATTTTCAAACGTCATTTAAAACTATTTGAATTCATACCTTGTGCCATCCACCAGAATTTCGAACATTTTTGTTTCATACCTGGCTTTTGTTTCATCGAATTTCCAATTTTCTACCAATACAGAGGCTCTAGCTAGACCGGCGACATTATATCAGGACTTGCGTAGTGATAGCGATTGTAAAAAGTAAAAAATGTGATCAGAGACTCTTAAACTAGTGGCTCTGTGAGCTGAAGATCTCGCGAGTCCTTCTTTTTGAATTATCGAACCTGCTCATAAAATTTCCGAGCATCGGTTGAGAAATGCGACCTATAGAGGATAACAGCCGGACATAGGCCGGACATACGAAAGGATTTTTGTCCAAGCTAAAACGGAGACGCTCCGCTCGCGCTTCGCGCTCACTCGTTCAACAAGCGATATTCTATTAACGAAAAATCGTGATGGAAAATGTTTGGGATTGTCAAGCGCTATAGAAATGTCAAATGATCAATCCCTTACAGTTTGGCATTTCGACATTCGCCTTCGCTGGTAGAATGACACTATAACAAGCAAGCACTATCGAAATGTCATGCATAATCTATACCAATCATCTTGAATCAATCAATCATCAATATTATAAAAGTGGAAAGTTTTTTTGTTTGTTCGTACCTGAAAGGCTCCGAAACTACTGGACCAATTTAAAAAAATCTTTCACCTATGGAAAGCTACATTATTCCCAAGTAACAAAAGCTATAATATATTTAAAAAAAAAATTGAGATCCTTATGAAAATTGCAAAGCAAAGTGTTGCCTATAAAATTCATTATTCGGCGTGCGCTGAGAAAACTATTGATAATACATAAAAATTATGTACTACATGATTAAAGTACTCATTATTACCTACAAAAAAGTCTGCAAGAAGTCAAAATAGCAGCTTTTTTGTTCTAAAATTTAATAAGATCACCGGTAGAAACAAAATTTGGTTACATTCACATTGTAGTATTAATTCTTATTCAAATAAATAATTTTTCAAATTGGTAGGTTGGGTAGGGTAGGGTAGGTAGGTATGTAGGATAGGGCAGTGTAGGTAGATTGATCGGTTGGGCATGTACCTAGGTTGGTAGGTAGGTAAGGTAGGTGGGTAAATAAGTGGCTAGGTAGGGTATATAGGTAGTTGATAGTTAGGTAGATAGCAGTTGACGGGAGAGAAGCCGCGGGAGTCAGCTAGTTCCCTTTTATTTTTTTATTTCGACAACAAGTTACGACTACGAGACAAACGGCAATGCGCCACGGGTACATGGTAGATATCCCACACATATGCACATAGCGTTTTGCAAATACTTTCACTGTCCTTACAGCTAAGGAGTGGAATTCCATGCCGGAGTCTCTGTTTCCTGATAGTTAGGAGTCTTTAAGTCAAAAGTGTCTTTAAGAAAATAGGATAGGAAAACGAGTTGGACAGTTTCGAAGGTCGGAAGACAATATAAAGATCATAGCAGGGAAAATAAGGACCAGGGAAGCGATAACCAGAACAGAGTGGAAAGAAATTGTGAAACTTTAGTTAAACGTTTTTTTAAACGTTTTGGAACAACATTTCAAATTGATAATCGAACATGTGGTGATTTGATGATGACTTGTGTCATACACTTGAAAAAAAATGTTCTCTGTTGAAACAACGTATTTACTTACATATCCTAGTTATTTAGTTTATTTCATCAAAAATTTATTTTTATTCATAAGTCACAAAATTTGCCATCAAGGACCTCTGTGGCCTAGATGAGTACTCTACGTGGAAATTCGCAATTAAAATGATTCTCTTTCGAGAAAAGTTGTTCACGTAGGTATACGTCAAAGTAACCCGATTCCAAAGACTCCATCGCCATCGAGAAGGACAAAGACGCACTTGCTTTGATTTGTGTACATGTGGAATCTACACTTTATGCGTATGTACAGGATTCAAATTATAACAAAGATGATTGGGATAGCTTAGCGGAAGCCTTTGAGGACAAAAATCGCAGGACAACCCTCATGAACGCGTTGTTGGATGAGAAGCTACAGAGGTACACGTCGATGCATGAATATGATGCTACAGTTATGTCTTTTTCTCAAAAATTGAAGGATATTGCCACCGGATTTGGCGATGATCTTGTAGCTATCGTGTTACTGGGAAGACTACCTGAAGAGTTCAGGCCTATGCGAACGGCACTGGTACACTGTGGGATAAAGTTGACTTCAGAGAACGTACGTCAGAAGTTACTACAGGAGGATTCACGCACACAGGACTACAGGAGGGCGCACGGTTGGCGCAGTGGTTGAGCGATTGACTGCTGCGCTGCGTGTCGCGGATTCGATTCCCGCACGGAGCAAATATTTGTATGACCTACAGATAGTTGTTCCGGCTCTGGGTGTTGTGTATGTGAGTTTATATGTTTGTAAACGCACCCACGATACAGGAAGAAATTCCTAGTGTGGGACAAAAATTAAAAAAAAAAAAAAAAATATCACGTTAAGAATGCAGCACATCGTTTTCAGCGGACTCGGCATTGGCTGTGAATAAGAGTAAGATGCGAAACGTATATAAAGATATTAATATGACCAAAGTTAAATGCTTTAAATGTGGAAAGAGTGGACATAAGAAGCCGAACTGTCCTGAAGGAAAGAAAGCGAGTTCGATTTGCAAGCTGAGTGACGTCGCGATCGTGAGCCCGTCTTCATTCAGCACTGGGGACTCCTTTAATCCAACGTAGTGGTACATCGAGAAACATTGGTTTAAAGATTTGGTTATGAATATTGGTATGAGTAATGTGATCTGTGCAAACAATGTTTTAGCTTCCATATCCTAGTTATCTAATTTATTTCATCAAAAGAAATGGAGGAGGCCTCTGCCAAAGTTGGGCAAACAGACCGAGTTGTCGGTGTCACCGACTCGCTGGAGTCGTTAGGATAAGTTTAAATTATTGTAAAAAAAAGTTTCTGAATAAAGGCTTATATTACGGTTTATAAGTCAAGAGTGAATAAGTTACTTCTAGGCAAACGTGCTTCACCCGTCGACCACAAAATCGTTTGCCATCAGACGAGATAGTAATCAAACGCAAGTCTATAGCAAAGAAAAATAAAAGTATATTCATTTTCGTTTATACAACGGCACATTATCTAGAGCCTCAGGCTACCTTTCGATAAAGTTTAACATCTGCTCCTCTTCTCGCTAGCCTTTTACCACTTAGGTGAGGTCGGCTCTCCCTATTTCACGGCGCCAAAATGTTCTGTCGAGGGTTGTCGGGTCAGGCAATTTCTCCTTGTTAAGGAGCTTCGTCATGCTGGTCTACCATGTCAATGGAGGTCTTCCTCAGCCTCTTTTGCCTTAAAGTAGGCTTAGAGCCGTCCTCACGACGTATTCTTCTGTCCTCCTCATATGTCCGCCTAATCTACTCTTCGTTAACTTATCCTGTATTGGAGTCATCTTTAAAGAACAACGCTTCACATAACGAAGTGAAAATTAAAGGTTCCCTATCCATTTGCATAAAATTTTAAGACCTAATATATCTTAGCATAATTTTGTTTGGCATAATTATATTTTCGCATAATATAATTACGCGTAACAGCTTACGCATAATTTTTTTAAGCATAATTTCTCTAACCATAATAATGATTAAGTAGAATATACTAAAGCATAAATTTATTAAGCATAAAGTTCTAAAGCATAACTTTTTTAAGCATAATATCCTAAAGTATAAATTTATTTACACATACAGCATGCAAGCAAGCATACAGCATGCAAGCAAGCATGCAAGCATGCATGCAAGCAAGCATGCAGCAATCAAGCAAGCATGCAGCATGCAAGCAAGCATGCAGCATGCAAGCAAGCATGCAGCATTCAAGCGAGCAGGCAACATGCAGCAGGCAGGGTTTCTGTCTCGGCTCCGGCGCTGCGGGCCATCGGCGGCCCCACGCGTGCTAATCGTCGCAGACGGCTTTCGCTCACCACCGCAGCTTCGGCTTGTTGGCTGGCTTCGCCGGCCAGCCTCAGCCGCGGCGCCTCGCTCGCAGCCGCCTGCTCCTCAGCCCGTGGGCCGCCTCGCCCCTACGCGCCTACGCGATTTTAAATTACACTCTAGGGGTAGGACAAACAAGACTACATATAGTCGGTTTTGCAGCAATTCGGTTCTGTCACTAACTTTTGTTGCACATCATATTCAATTTTTAACCAACAATATTATTTAATTGTTACAGAAACTATAGCAAATTGGTTCGGTTGTCTAGCATATTTACAAGCAATTGCTAAAAATATACACCTAAAATAAATAATTATACATAATTAAGGACCACTGTTTCAATCAGTTAAATTCTATCTGAGGAATAACCGCCATATTTATTTCTCATAATAGAAGTTAACTGATTGAAATATTTTTTTATACAAAAACTGTCAAAACATCTAATATATTCTTCAGATAAAAGTTATCTCGCGATTGAAAAATCGTTTAAGTTACATAATGTTATGTATAATAAATCATTTGCATGAAAATTGTTTTTGTTATTTATATTAATTGTATGCCTAAATATTATTATGCATACTAACGTTATGCTAATAGTCATTAGGCCTACTAACGTTATGCGAATCAAATTTATGCCAAAACAAATTAGTCCTTTAAGATGATTATGCCAACATAAAATGTATGCCTAAAAAAATATGCCGAAGTATTATTATGCCAAAACAAATTGTGCCAAAATCGTTATGCCGAAGTATATTAGGATAAAGAACATTATGCGAAAAGAAGGGATCCCAAAATTAAACCATGCCTTCCATATGTGAATATACAGGTTGTCCCAGAAATCGAAGTCAAGCCGTAAATGGGTGATAGACCAAGTTATAACAGTTCTCAGAAAAATACGAAAAAAAATCTATCTCATGTTTTAAAAAAATTATGTTCACTTTAAAAATTTACTAAAAAAATCAATCCCTGTAATGGTTCTTTAACTCCAATTGCTACAAATCCCATAATTTATCTATTTTTTTTATTATTATGTAATCTTGAATAATGCTTGTGTAGATTTTTGCCTAAAATTTAAAGCCAACTCCTCCTACTTAGAAGAAAATTAAACTTTTTCAAAACCAAATTATTCAAATTTACTGTTTCGCCCAACTTTAACTGACTGTACTGAAAAAAAAATGTACTACGCTAGTTTGGCAAGTAACATGAAAAATTGGCGCATTTAATAAGGATTCAAAAATGGTGTAACACTTGCTAGATTACGTTTTCAATAATTGGTCAAATTTTTTTTTGTAAATAGCCTCGGTTTTTACACAAAATGTCCATACTTCCTTAAAATGACTTTAGCTTACCTAAAGCTTTGCTAAACTCCGTTTCTAGTTCGATAGAGACGTTACGTAATTTAAGAGCAAAGTTATGATAGTGACTCAACCTTTTTACTTTAAGTCAGGACCAGTTTTCTCATCTTAGAAAAAAAAAACAAATTATCAGATTTGATTTTTTTTTAAGAAGATGTCGTGCTTGCATTGCCGTCGAAGGAAGGCAGTTTGAACATTTTAAATTTTTAAAGTGAACATAATTTTTTAAAAACATGAGATAGATTTTTTTTCGTATTTTTCTGAGAACTGTTATAACTTGGTCTATCACCCATTTACGGCTTGACGTTGATTTCTGGGACACCCTGTATAGGTTTGGGTGCATCCGGCGATCGCTTGCACGTGTACCGGGCGACCAAAATGATTTATAATTACGATATAATCAAATCAAAATCAAATCAAATCAAATCAAAAACGTTTATTTCAAATAGACCAATTACAGGCACTTTTGAATTGTCAAAATGTCGGTCAGTCAAACAAAGAAGTGAAGCTAAATTGCACGTTCCAAGGAGTAGATCTCTATGAACGTGCAAGAAACTCCATGGACACTCTTTTAAATCATTATTTGTTACATATAATGTTTGGTTACATATTTCTTGTTGCTTCTATTATGTGAGCACAATGTAGATAATAATAAAAAAATATTAAAAGATAGGAACTGAATTAAACCACTGGCAGCTAAGAGATGACCAGTCTCATCTGACGGCACCCGTTCACGAGCATGACGCGTGCATCAAACCCACTCAGCTCAATCATTTTGAAGGGAACCGAATGACCCAATAACACGCGCCACCAACAGCGAGACATTTAAGTGAGCATGACAAACTCTCAACTGCCATGCTTGCAATGTCAAAATAAAAAAATAAAAAGTTGTAACCTAATAAAAATGCTCCATGGTACCTCACATTCACAAATTTGAGAGAAAAAAAAAAAAAAGTGCTTCTACATGATACAATGCTATTATTTCTAAATATAACATGTAAAGAATCCTTTGAAATAAACAAATTAAATAAAAATAAAACACTGAAAACAACAATACGAAAAGTGCAGCAGCATCTCTTCCAATATAAACTAATTTGTAGCTACAAATGTATGTGGCTGTGGAGAAGGACCGGACAGGACTCGTTTAATTGGAGAATTTCTAGTGGAATTTCACTACTTTAGCTACCCTGAATCGAGGTTGATCTAACTTGTCCTTATTTCTAGTATTAAAATTGTGCCTATCACTTATTTTAGTAAAAAGATGAATATTTTTCCGGACATACATTATATTTTCATAAATGTATTGACAAGGTACCGTCATGATGTTTATATCTTTAAATAATTCCCTAAGAGAATCGCGCCTGCGAAGGTTGTATATGGCTCTGATAGCTCTTTTCTGCAGAATAAAAATAGACTCTATGTCTGCAGCCCGTCCCCATAGCAAAATACTGTAAGACATGATACTATGAAAGTAACTAAAATAGACCAGCCTCGCGGTATGTACATCAGTAAATTGACGGATTTTTCTGACAGCATATGCTGCTGAACTAAGCCGTCCTGCCAGAGACGTTAAATGAGGACCCCATTGTAGCCTCGAGTCGAGCGTGATTCCCAGGAAAACCGCGTTTTCGACGATTTCTAGTTTCTCCTTGTTCAATATTATTTCCGAATCATTACTTTTAACATTCGGTAACGCAAATCTTATGCACTTCGTTTTTTTTCCATTTAGTACTAAATTATTAACAGTAAACCAGTTTTGGACCTGCTGTAGAGCGTTGTTTACGTCATCAATACGTGTGGAACGTCTATTGATCTTAAATATTAAGGACGTATCGTCAGCAAACAATACTATATGTGGTTGTTTTTTCAATAAATGCGGTAGATCATTTATATATACCAGAAAGAGGAAAGGACCCAATATAGAGCCCTGTGGTACCCCCATTTTTATTTTTAAGCCCCGTGAATTTACACCATTTATCTGAACTTGCTGTTGCCTGTCATTTAAATAAGATTTCATTAGGCTTAGTGCAAGCTTACCTAATCCGTATAACGCAATGGTGTTTGCCTCTATGTTCATTCATGTTTTACTGACGTAGTTTGATCTATCCTGATAGAATATACATGGTGCGTGATTGGATGTTAATCAAAGTGTTTGGTTTGCTGAAACTTATTAACTCATCACATTTTTTTTTAGTTCTATTCTAGTTATCAAAGGCTGACAAGCGTTTAGAAATCGATTTCCGATTCTTAAAAAGTGAAGTAAATTTTCTAGCAAGGCTGAAAATTAAACTACATAAATTTTCTAGCTAGTATTATACTTATTTATTAAAAATCCATTACTACAAAATTCAGAAAAGTTTACGGTCTGCACATAAGTATAAAATTGTTTGCTGATAGAAAAGAGTGACCATGGAACTTCTTGCATGATCTTCTCAGTAGAGATCTTCTTACGTTTGCAACTGTTCAACTAGCTTCATGTTTTGGACTAACCGACTGCTTGACAATTCAAAAATACCTGTAAATGGTTTAATCGAAATAAAGGATTTGGATGTGACTTGAAAGATAATCTCAGCTATGCGAGCTAAGCTAACTAAGCTGAGCTTAGCTGACTTTCATCCAGCTTTTCATAAACACCTGTCATCATCAAAACACAGAAAAGGCTCCCATTACTCACACAAGAAAAGAGCATACCAGAACAGTCACCATTATTTTCTTTAAAAACTCGCTATCAACTGGAAACAAAGACAAATGAAATGGAATTCCTCTAAAAACAGATCAAATGCGAGCCTGTTAGTGCTTGTAGGAAACCGGATTCATTTCCTTGAAATGTTTGCGCTGAACAAACACCAATTTAATTCGGTATGCGAAACGGTTTTAGATGTAAATGAATATTTGCATAGCAGTAATCAAAAAGATTTGGAAATCAAGCTGGAGTTAATGTTTTCACACCGTTTTGTGTGGTTTGATGAGGTCTTGTTCGATGGGATGGGACTGTGTAAACGTTACGATATATATAAGTTTGTGTTTTAGTTGTGGTTTCACTAATGGAGGATCGCTTGATATTTGTATTATATTAGCGTTTAGATTTCCATGGTTAACTGGAACTCTAACGATCAATTTGTTCGCGGTAATATATACCTACTGACTTTTATATATCGATGTAATAATATAAATCATAAGAGCCTTACTACAATCGCGGGATGTTCGGATCGTAGTTTTAACCGACCTCAAAAAGAAGAAGGTTCTCAACTCCTAAGAACCTACCTATCTTTTACTAGATGAATCGATTTTGATGATTCTTTTTTTTTTTAAATCTGGTGCTTCTCAATGTGGTCCCACTTAATTTGATGAATATGCGATAAAGAACTTCGTATATATACAACATAAATCTTTAATAAACAACGGCAATCTCTCGGGATTGCTGCAATCGCATGTCTGTTTATTGTTTAAGCCATTTGATAACATAACATCACGCCGGTACGCTCTAAAAGAGTATGCAGTTCACTCTGGTTCACTCTTATTTCGCAGGTTATGTTTAAGTATAATGTTAGTCGGGTAATCTATTCTGGCATAACGTTGTGTTATAGAAATTGCTCATTATTACTGCGAAGTTTAACATGAGCTAACTAACAAACTTCAATGATAGTTAAAAAATATGTGTATATCATATCGACTACGTATCAAAACATCCTATTCGCAAAATGACCTAAAAGCAGAACGTAATATTCTCAAAAAGACCTATTAGCAAATCGTCCTATTAGAGAATCTCCTACTGTTGAAGTACAGTTATACAGTAAAATTACTGTCGGGTTTTCGTCATGGCTAATTATATAAGTAAATAAAATTGAAAATAAAAATAAGGTATAACTAAAAAGATGTAAATAAAAAAAGTTAATAAGATCAAAAAACCCGACTGCAAAGATGTAAACAAGAAATACATCATGCCGTGCAGTCAGAGGATATATATTCGCAAGCTGGATGACAAAAACTATAAATTTCCTCCGACTGTACAGCATGATGTTCTTCTTGTTTCTTTACATCTTTGCAGTCGGGTTTTTTGATCTTATTAACTTTTTTTATTTACATCTTTTTAGTTATACCTTATTTTTATCATTATTTTAATTATTTTTATACCTTGTTTTAAACATATAAGTGGTGTATATTTTTATATTCATCTCTAAAAACCCTTTATTTTGATACCCCACTCGATGGATTTCGAAGAAAAAAATTGCAATCCCCACAATATGGCACCCAAATTCGCCGTGTTCCTTTTTTTGACGGCACTTATCTAAGAACACTTGGGCGACTAAGATCTATCTAACGATGCATTAATTATAAAAAGCCGTCAAGCGGGTTGAAAGATACGAGGTAATAAATAATATACATACATACAAACATACATACAAGATACCCGCGAAAAATATAACCCTTTCCTAGCAGCCGGGTAATAAAAAGACGAATCAAAGCATTATTGCATTATGGTGAGTTAACAACCTGATGATGGTGTTAAAAATGCTTCAGGTCTGATGAACGGTTTTATGGAAAAGTTGCCAGCCTAGGATATGCAGCTCCGTGACCTCGTCGCGGCAGTCGGTGCTTTGAATAACGACTCGCTTCCGGTCGTGGTCCGGTCCACGGAAGGAATTAATAGCGCTTGGGACATAGTCGCCCTCTTCTGCGAGGAAGTGAAGGTCGAAAAGGAGGCGGCAGAGAGGGAGGGAGGGAGACGAATTTCTACACTTGGACTGATTTATAACTTAAATTTTAAATTATCACTTTCGGACTGAACGCAAAAAACAACACATTTTATCATTTTCAACAGTTTCAAGAAAATGTTGCATTAAATTATTTCTTTAAAATCTCATGTTTGTGTGGTATAACTCCACCATTCCCATTCTTTTGCTTGTAGGACGTTTTGCTACTAGGTAATTTTGAGAAAAGAATGATCTGCTCATTATGTCGTTTTGCGAATAGGACATTTTGATGCGGAGTCGTCATATCTTATGACTACTTACGTCAAATGAAGAGCTGCTGATTACGGTTTTGACCATACATTTAGTATGTTTTCTTTACGCAAAGTCTTGTCGATCAATAATAAATACTTCGTCATCGTGTGTACTTGAAACCGATCAGAATCCACAAGAACTAGACGTTTACACGACTATTAGTCCCAACAAAATGGCAGCAGAACCAGGGGAATCCCTCTCTTGGCATAATTTTTTAGGCATATTGTTGTTTGGCATAACGTTTTCGCATAACTTTTATCAGCATAATAAGTATTATTATGTCGCAGTACGGCATAATAATACTTTGGTATAATGCAAAGGTTAGCATAACTGTCATTTGGTCTAATTTGTTTTCTAGTAATTTTGAGTTGCATAAATATTTAAGGCATAATTTTATTCGTCATAATAATTTTATGGGTATGTATTTGAACATCGAAAATTAAAATATCTTCGGGTAAAATGGCAATTTTTAAAATATCGAAAATTCTAATACCGATTTGAATCGATTGAAAATTGTTTTACCTAAGCTTAAAATGTCTTATTAAATATATTCAATATAAGGTCCCAAATAAATTAGGTTAAGGTGCGGAGGGGTGCCACCCTTGAGCCGCGAACATGTTTGTTTTATTCCAAAGTCAAAGTCAAAAAGGTTTATTTCAAATAGACCAATTACAGGCACTTTTGAATTGTCAAAATGTCGGTCAGTCAAACAAACAAGTGAAGCTAAATTGCACGTTCCAAAGAGTAGATCTCTATGGAGAAGAACGTGTAAGAAACTCCATGGACACTCTTTTAAATCATATGTGTTACATATAATGTTTGGTTACATATTTCTTGTTGCTTCTATTATATGAGCACAATGTAGATAATAATAAAAAAAAAATATTAAAAGATAGAAACTGAATTAAGCCACTGGCAGCTAAGAGATGACCAGTCTCATCTGACGGCACCCGTTCACGAGCATGACGCGTGCATCAACCCCGTACGTACATCATCCAATCGTATCAAATGGGTACATCATCCAAAGAACATTATGTGTAAATATCATTATGCGTTTATAACATCATGCTTTATATATTATTATGCCAAAAGTATTTATGGCAATATACATTATGCCAAAGAATTTATGCATATTATCCTTATGCGTAATGATCATTATGCTGAATTTCGTTATACCAATGTAAATTATGGAAATATATTTTATGCTTATCATTAGTGACCCAGAACCAGCACCAATTTCTAATAAACATTTATTTCAGACTAATGAGTCAATGACTATTTCAAGGTACCTACAGTAATTTTTGTAAGTTCTTTGTAATATTATTTATTAATTTAATACTATAAGCACATAAACATACAGAGGTGGCATTTCCGTTAAATATGCTAAAATGACTGGGCTATAGCTACGTTTATTATAGTTATTTATAAAAAGCCGAAGTGTTATGAAATTGATCAGCAGATTCTAATTTCGAATTTTCTATCCAGAATTTGAATTTAGAACCAGCTTAACAGTTGCTAAACAATAGAGATTCTTTTAAATAATCGGAAACAGATATCCTTTAGAATTAATATCATCAGTGCCAAGGCAAAATGGCTACCGCGACAAAATTAATAAAATATTACTGATTTTTTTTACAAAAAAAAAAGTGTAGAATCGTTCTAATGGGTTTTTTGTGTTACACACATGTCAACGTAAATGATATTTTTTCCAAATGATATCAATACTAAATAATAAATAATTTCGATGTTACCCTAATTTTATAAGAGGCACTTTAGCACAAAATAAAATAAATACAGAAAGCAAAAATTGCTTAGATATACCCAGAAAACTTGTGTATTACAAAGAAATTAAATACGCTTACCGACAGTCTTACAATTATTTTGTAAACCCGAAATTGGCTAATACGCTTAATATTATCAGAAAGCAAAAAATACATAAATTTAACGAGCAGTTCATTTGAAATAAAGTGGAACTAAAACTAGCTGAACAGCGAACAAATTGATGGACCTTTCAGTAATTTTTTTTTCCATGATTACATGGAAAAAAAAATTACTGAAAGGTGTACATTTAAAATATAAATTATGGCTAATGTACAGCTTTTGGACCTGGTTAATTCAAATTTGTGTAAAAACCGGGTATTTACTCGGGTCGGGTATTTAATCCAAATTATGGGTACCTATTATTATAAGAAGTTTTTAGGATGATGAGAGCACCGAAGTGGCAAATTTGATAATTAATTGTACCAAGTCGCAAATTATGGATGTAATTTAGTATGTATTTTACATTTCGTATATTTTTTACTTTAATCATGTTCGTCGTATTTTACCTCCTTCCCCGCCACCACAGCCACCACTCAACACAACAAATTAAACCCCTTGCAGAAAGGCTGGAGATCGTCTCAGCCGACAGCTGCGTCTTCTTCTTCTTCAATCGGTCTCTCATTACTGAGGTTCGTGGTCACAGAACCCTTTAAAGCGGGCAGTTTGCTCCTATCAACTCCAGTCCAAAGTTGCCATCACCGCATTATGTGGTCGAAATAGGTCAAAATATGCTGTTAGTAAATTGTAGATGATTGGATTTTGATTTTGAATTCAGAAACGATAGACACAGCCTTCGGCTGTCTATGGTTTTCGAAGCATCCACCTCTAGCCCCACAATTCGAATGCGTCTATCCTGTCTTTTTCTTGCTGGATGGCTCGGATTGTCCTCGTTGAAATCCCTAGAGAAAACTCAGGAAAACTAGCGCTCTGATCAAACGGGCCGTGGTTTTGAAACTCATACCGTGATTATACTATATTTCCTGGTGGTGCATAGAAATAATACAGCCCAGATAAATAAAACTGTCCGTAGTATCGATACCTAGCATGCTATAAGCACCCGATAGCTTGCCCGCACAATTTATCATTGCGACCTTGGTTTTCTGGCTATTTATTCCAAGCCATAATTTGGCACTCTCCACCTCCAATCGATGCAGTATATTCTTCATATCGTAAAAAGTTGACATCGACGTACTGTGCGACAAAGAGCTGTGGATCCTGGCGCCCCGGCGCTAAGTGAACCTCGGTAAAGCAGACTGACCGCTTCAACAACAACAGGGATCCAAAACCTTTAAACATATCGCTAGCACACCCAAGCCCAAAAACCGCTTACCGTACCACACCCTGATCGTCTCGTTGACTAACCCTCAGGATACTGGGGACAACATGATTGAGAGGATCTGGACTGCCCTGGCGCTCAAAACAAGCGGAGCCCGAGTCGGCATAGTCCGAAAAACGAAACTAGTAAGTGGTCCTGAGGTGTGCCAGCAAGTCGGACCTGAATATGATACGGGATCAGTTCAAGTCGCACGAAGGGCTCAAGGTCCAGGATCCGAAGCTACAAAACACCCACGTCTGCATCTGGAGTGGAAGAGTGCTGTCCTATTAAAGTGACGGGGAGATTGGCGATCTTCTAAAGGCGCAGAACAAGCACCTCCTGTCGAACGTCACTGTGGATGGACAGACCAAAAAGGTACAAAAAGAAAGGAAAAATAATTCAATTGCAGCAAACAGCGACATACAAGCATTAAAAGATTTTGCTTTTGCTTAATAGTGCTGCCCTGTTCTGGAAATTAACCCGGAGCACTGGAAATGTTACACGCAGGTGCAAAAAGTCTACGTGGGCATCAAGCGATGCTTGATTAAGGACCAGTCCCTCTCTTACAGTGCACAACGTGCCTTAGGTATGGGCACAACAGCACTATATACAAGGCCGAGAAAGAAGCCTGCAGTTACGGCAGAGGAGCACACAACGGCAGAGTCTGCCCTATTCGAGCGGTCTGTAAACAGCCCACTGCGAAGACTGCCAGAAACTTTTCGGCCCCATCAACCATCCGTTCTGCGAGCTTGAGTGGCAATTCGCCCTGCCCACTGCCACTCAAGTCTGTCAATTTTTCGCTTGTATTTTATCCATAGGCAATTCCATACTCAAACGATGTAAGCTCACGAATTCATTAATTAATATATTGTTTTCCTTGTCGCAAGTTGCATTTATGATGTACAATTGCGGAAGCGACCAAGAAACTGCTATTCCAAGTGACAACTGGTTTTTTTATAAACCGACAGTTATTATAATTATTATAATATAGGTATCATATTTCTCATTCAACACTTACCAAAACAGTTTTCCTACTGTTGTAAAAAAGGCCTGTGGCGTCTTTATGTGAGAAGGAGTAGAGTCCACAACGATAGGGGTCCAGTGTGAGTTAGTGGATAGTTCATTGTCTATGTTATTTTTTTTTACTTTAAAGCATGTTTTTCGATAATTTTTCCATCATGTTTAGGGCAGTGTTTTTAAAACTAATTATACAAGTTCATGCCTTGAAAGACATTAGAAGTTTTCAATACCTATTAGTCTATTTGTAAACAAATCCATAAGTCTCTGTAGTTTTCAAAGTAAATTGATGGATGCGCCCTATTAGTCACAGGAAGGTTATTGACAAATCTGTTTCAGGGCTGTCAAGATTTCTTTTGTTTTGTATATATCAGTGAATCAGTAAGCTATCCATCATTCCAATTAATGTTCGAAAGTATTTGCCAAAGTATTATTTTTTTGCTTTTATACACTCATGTAAATAGTCGCACAAAATCACTCTGCTTGACAAGATTTTGACACTTGACATAACCAGCTGAGTCGACAGGGATATTGTCAATTACGTCATGAAATTCAGGAATTTACATGAATTTTCAACAATCGAATTTATTCAGAAAAATAAGTTTACGCGTTGTAATTTTACACAGTAAATTTGTAAAAGATATCTTTATTCACATGTTGAGGTTGGCAAAATGTATACAAAATACGAATTACTAGGCCTTTCCAAACGGTAGACAACTTAGATTCGCTCAACATATCTGCATAAACAAACTTTTCGCTTGCTGAAAATATATAAAATGGCAAAATAACGATATAATCTTTCTATCTGCGTTCTTATTTTTGTAATTTTTCATGTATAAGGTCATAAAAGACACTCACCCTTTGTCGGAGAAACTATTAAAATTACCCAATAATGAAAAATAATTACCGTCGGCGCCATCTTGTATTTTGATTTCCAGCCCAGTCAGTTGACAACCAGGTTGTTGTAATTAACAGTTTAGGGGAATGCAGATGTAAATACAACTTATATTCATAAAACGAATAAAAATAAACTTCTCAAAGTATCTTTAGAACACCCATTCTTCATTACATTACAACAAACTAGACAGAATTCAATATTCAACCATACCATCATCAACTCATTACTCAATCACTTCATATTATAAAATATAGTCCCCCGCCGCGATTGTACGCGATAAACTCAAAAAGTACTGAACGGTTTCTCATGCGGTTTTCACCAATAGAAAAAGTGAGAAACGAGGAAGGTTTTTGTGTATAACTTGTCATGGGCGAAGCCGGGGAGGGTCGCTAGTTTACAATAAAATAATAAAACCAGCCTGTAACTGTCCTACTGCAGAGCAATAGCCTCTTCTTATAAAGAGAAGGAACGCGCTCTGATTACCACACTTGCTCTCTGCGGGTTGGCGATTTCAGACTTAGGTATATTAACTACCAGCTGTCCCACGCGGCTTTGCTCCCGTCAACTGGCTGCCTACCCACCCATTTACCCTACTTTACCTGTACTGCTTACATGATTGTTGTGTAACTTGAACCACGTACGCAGTGCACGCAACGGAAGCTCTCAAAAAGGAATAATTTTCAACCACCATCATTTTTTTTTCAACATTTTTCATTTATGCTCCGCTCCTATTGGTCGTAGCGTGATGTTATGTAGCCTATAACCTTCCTCAATGAATGGACTATCCAACACAAGATTTTTTCAATTCCAACCAGTAGTTCCTAAGATTAGCGCGTTCAAACAAACAAACAAACAAACTCTTCAGCTTTATAATAATACTAGCTGACCCCCGGTGCTTCGCTCCCGTCAATTGGCTACTTACCTACCTACACTACCTACCCTACCCTACCTACCCTACCTACCCTACCCTACCCTACCCTACCTACCATCCCTACCCTACCTACCCTACCCTACCCTACCCTACCCTACCCTACCCTACCCTACCCTACCCTACCCTAACCTGCCCTACCCTAACCTACCCTACCCTACCCTACCTACCCTACCCTACCTACCCTACCCTACCTACCCTACCCTACCTACCCTACCCTACCTACCCTACCCTACCTACCCTACCCTACCTACCCTACCCTACCTACCCTACCCTACCTACCCTACCCTACCTACCCTTCCCTACCTACCCTACCGACTATAATTTGAGATTTAAACTATCCTATCTCTCAAGTTGGATCGAACTGCACATGGTGTGCGAATTTTATTATAATCGGTTAAGTGGTTTAGGAGTCCATTGAGGACAAACATTGTGACACGAGATTTATATATATTAAGATAAGATATATTAAAGATATAATATCGTATAGATAAGACCAGATTTCCTCACGATGTTTTGCTCCACAGTTGTCAATGTTGTCCAAGATAAACTTATTAAGTACATAATATGAATTTTAAAAAGACACATTGGTACTTGCTCTCATTTGTACCCATGATCTCAGGCAAGGTGAGGTCTTTAACCACGACACTCATTACAATAGAACGAATAATCATATAATCGTTGGTTCCCTGAAATTAAATTTGTCTACGCTCGCGTTACATACTTACATAAAAATATACTAGGCACTCTGTATCAAACCTTCCTAGAATATCAACTATTAAGGCCGAGTTTCTCACCTCTAAATCATCGCAGAATTAATGTGACAAATTGTCAAGCATGTGTTATCTGCTGTGTTTGGTTAAATTAATTTTCAACAGTCCATCACAGCAGATAACGCGTGCTTGACAATTTGTCACACCAATTCTGGGATAATTTAGAGGTGGGAAACTCGGCCTAAAAATTTATCTTTATTATTTTTATACAATACTTTTACCCGCGGCTTCGCTCGCAGTGAAACGATTTTTTTTTTATATATAAAAAGTATCCTATGTTACTTCTAATACCTCCAAGAATATATATACAAAGTTTCATGATGATCGGTTCAGTAGTTTTTGCGTGAAAGCGTTACAAGCAAACTTACATTCACATTTATAATATTAGTATGATATTTTTGAATAGCGAGCGCATACCGAATTAAAATTTTGAATCGGATACAAAATTCGGCGCGAAATTATTCACGGTTCGATGAGTTTGTTTAGTAGGTTTTAGTTAAATAATGTCCAATAATCTATGATTACAATACGAACGTATTAATAGTAATTATGTTAAGTGCTTATTGTATTTTATGCCTGAAACCGGTTTATTCTAATTTTCAAGAATCGTTTTCGGATAATCGCTTATTAATCAAGTCGATTGATTAAAAAACATCGAATGACAAAATGGTTTTGGCGGAGGACCATTACAACAAAAAAAAAACTATTATTGACGAATTGGAAGATTTGAACATAAATAAAGTAATGGTCATGCGTTGTACGTGTTATTGGACCGGTGTTTGTTAATTATATTAAGATCTGTTGTTCATTATATTTAAAGACATAATTTTTCATATTTGTAATCGTTTTTCCATGTGGTTGGGTGATATGTACCTATACTAATATTATAAAGCTGAAGAGTTTGTTTGAACGCGCTAATCTCAGGAACTACTGGTTGGAATTGAAAAATTCTTTTTGTGTTGGATAGTCCATTTATCGAGGAAGGTTATAGGCTAAATAACATCACGCTTCGGCTAATAGGAGCGCAGCAGAAATGAAAAATGATGAAAAAACGGACAATTGTTTTTATTTTTGAGAGCTTCCGTTGCTTGCGCTGCGTAAGTGGTTAATGTGACGCAACAATCATGTATGTAGTGTAGGTAGGGTATGGTAGATAGGGTAGATGGGTAGATACGTTGCCAGTTGACGGGAGCGAAGCCGCGTGGGATAGCTAGTGTATAATAAAAATTTATACAAACACGAAACTTCGACTTTGGATAACAAATAATTTTATTACCACTAAATATTTAGTCTGAAATATGGATGAATTCGATAAATAATTAACCGATAATCAAACCACTACCCCTATAGTGGAGTTTAGGTGTCCAAAATATGCATTTTTTATGTGTTTTAGCGTCAATCACCACTGTCATCAAAATGACAATTATCGCAATTTTACACCGGTATTTAACAAAGATAAATTAATAAACATGAGCGCTTTCCCCAAAAAAATACTGGCGCTAACATATAAGCTTTTACCCATCTGTTTTAATTAACTCCTCCAAATAAGATTCGTTAGGTATCTTAATCAATAATAACGTTATAAATTAGGATGTCGTACAACGTAAATCTGGGGCCTAAAATGAACCGCTGCTGAGCCAGCGAAGGTTTTCTTGTCGCGGCCCAAAACGAATCCCCTCCCAACTATCCGGTTAAACTGCTTCGTTAGTCAAGTGGTCGAAAACGCTACTCTTAAGCACAAGGTCCAGGGTTCGATTCGCATGTCAGGCAAAGAGTTATTGGTTATTTCCATGCGGAATATCTCGATAGCAGCCCAGTGTCTAGATTTGTGCCCGGTTGATGACAAAAGCCTTGCCCCCTAGTAAATGGGACTTATACATAATGTGGGTATACTATAGGTTATTAATTAAAACGTTGGTTCTCGGAAACTAAATGTGTCTATGCTTACGTTACATACTTACATATAAATATATTAGGCACTCTGAATTAAATCTTTTGAGAGTATCAAACATTAAAAGAATCAATCATTATTATTTTTATACAAAATATTTTTGAATAGCGAGCAAATTCCTTATTTAAAATTTGAATCGGATAGTGTGGGTATACTATAGGTGCGTCTTTGGCTCACTCTTCGCGAAATACGTGATGTTATGTTATGTCATGTTAGCCGCATTTGTAAACTAATATATATTAATTATTCTATTGACTGGATACGGAGTAGTGCTGCAAACTGAACTCAATCTCTTCTCCTATCCCGTGTGGCCCAAAGTATGTATCCAAAGTGACCTCTGCCCTGTCACCGACGACGCCGTGGAAGTAGCTAAGTTTTGGGATAGCATAATTTGAATTACTGACAGTCTTGCCAACGATACAAAGAAGAAGACTATACCCCAATTTCGGCATTAAGCAATTTGAAGTTGAGTACTTGTCAAACTATGCCTGAACCCCTATCAAATTATGACATTTAAGTTGAATTTGTTCTTAACTCAAAATACTCAATTTAGAAATCGGGGGGTCGGGATGTTAGTAAATTATTTGTATTTATTTTTAAAACTTATGAAATTCTGCAAAAGCCTAGAATAAAGTAATTACCCCAATAATTTAGTGCTATTAGAGGGATCTCGGGTTTCATCTTGCTTTGTACTTTAATCTTAATTGAAAATAAGCTTACTGCTATTTTTATTATTGTTTTTCCACGGCGTAACTTGGTATCAAATGCCTAAGGGAAAATGCAGATAGAATTCCTATTTTTAAACATCCTTTTTATTCTATTATCTGTAACGATAGTTGATATCATAATAACAACTTCAACTTCAACTTTCTTTTTATTGAATAACGAACGACTTTCATTTGTTTTTGACATGAATATAATTAATAAACTCAAGTTATTAAGTGAACGGGGAGCAACGGACGTAGGTAGTTAATACCGTAGAGGATCGTTAACGGGTTCCTGTATATAGGACACGAGCAACGACCCGTAATCGTTTGCCGCGTACCCAATAGTCAATATTGATTTTATGTGAATTTACACCACTTAACAAGGTGTGGGTGGATTTTGAGTGGACGTATATAGCATGCTGATCGGGAAACTTTTTGGATAAAAAAATGTTAATCTCTCTAAGCAAATGACTTTTGACTCGTTTGAGCACCTAACAGTACCAATTTGAATACTGTTTTTAGATTTTTTTTAACACGTTTTTATTAGTTTGGTATGTATGCATCTATATATCCATGTATCTATGTAACTAAATAGAATAATTTGTCTAAGGTGAAGATTACCGCAATATTTTTGGTAAAATGGGACCTCAAAAATGGGTCCCTTTATTCTACTGTGTCAGACTTTATTACAACAATTAGTTAGATGAGTTATGATGATAATGTGACTTTTTCACGAAATATTTAATCAACTTGTTGAAATACTACACATTGAAGTAACTAATTACCAATTTATTACATACATGTTTTCTACTAACGTAAGACCTTTGATTGAATTGATATTGTAGAGGGGTTTAACATTATATGAAGCTGGGACATCATCAACAACAACTAAATTACTTGGCAATGGCAATTTTAGCGCAAAAACCAATTGCAGGTGCGGTTCGAACTATGTAATGTATATTACAGATACTTTTGTATGCGGGGGGAAAAACTGACGTCACTTGTCGTGTTATACAATAACGAACAAGATTCTCTACGACAATTCAAGCCATTTGCATTTATCTGGCATAAGCATTGTATTCGAATCGTTCGTGAGTAGAATTTATTTACCGACATTCAGTCTACGACGAGCCAGATGTTCCACCCACGCAGTTTGTCTGGAGTAACGCCCACAACCACCGTACATCTATACGTTTGTCATCAGATAACTATAAGCAAACAAAACCTACCTGTTGATGTATCACTTTATACACTTCAATGAAACAGTTCCTTGAATTATTAACGTGTGGCCAATTTACACTGAATGGAAAATGTTTTATCAATTACACTGCATTCGTAAGTCCGATATTCGCTCACATACACCACTATATCATCCACATAGACTAAACTGTAGAAAGAAGGATCTACTGAACAAAAGAACTACAGAAAGTATTTAAAACGCGTTTAGAATGACATTTCAGTATAATGCAGACTTATTATTGCAGCTTGACAGGTTTTGGTTCATGAAGGTATACAGTATACACAACATTTTGAACTGGTGGTACGCATGCGCGGACTCTAGTGCGCATGCTCGAGGATGATATCAATATGACGCTGACGCGACGGAAGGTCGTTGTTCAATGGGTGAAGGTGAAATTCATGAATGAAACGAAGCTAGTGAAAGCATTATTTCAATTGCGAAAATTAAGCAACGAGTCATAATTGAATGGTTGGAATTATTAGATTGCAAAATCTCGAATGTTGAGAAATAAATTATTTTATTTACATCTTAACTGGAGTCCAACTATCAGTAAAATTATAATCTAAATGCCCAGCACACTTAGTTTAGATAGAATTAGAAATTTAAAAAAATGGTAAAGGTACAATGCATTTTCTTATGCAGCTGTACCAATGACAGAAATCATCATCATAATCATATCAGCCGAAAGACGTCCACTGCTAGACATAGGCCTCACCCAAGCGTCGCCACATTAACCCAACCCGTGCGTCTCGCATCCAGCGGATCCCGGCCACTGATGGGAGGCCTTCCAACGCAACATCTTCCGGTTCGCTCCAAACTTTTCTACGAGCAATGTGCCATGCCCACTGCCACTTAAGTTAGGCAATTCTTCGGACTATATCGGTAACCCTTTTTTTCTTGCGATAGATAATATTGAGAGATTAGATTAGAGAGATAATTAAAACTTATATCTAATATTTGGGGACGAGATCAAGCGGCGCATGGCTGGTCTGCCATGGATAGACTGAGGAAATATGGAAGAACGTCACCAAAGCCACGAAAACCTGGCTCATACGGGCTCTGGTGTACCCCATATTCCTGTACGCAGCTGAGAGAATGCCAGAAGAGTAAAAAAGGCGCTCTGAAAATATTGTGCTGGAAGAAAATGCTTGTAATATCTTGGACTGAATTTCGTACCAACTTATCCATACTCTCAAGAACTCGCGATCAAGCAACGTCTACCAGATTCTTGACTTCGACCGCAGACCGCAGGGAAATACGTTCTTTCCATCTTCTAAGCATTTTTTTTATAAGAATCAGGCCATACTTATCATAGTTAGACTTTTCATGTGCAATTTTACTTCTATAATTTATTACTTAATTTAATAATTAGGAAGTACAAAGTAATTAAGCTATTAAACAAAAACCAGGTCAAAAATAGCATACTTGTAGGTGGATTTTATTATTTCTCGTAACTTAAGGACTTAAGCAAATTAACTACTAACATTACAATTTTATTATTTGGTAATTTCGTATCCTTGAAGTTCCACTCAAGTTTGTATTACTAATCAGAAATAAGAGACATCTGTACTATCGCATAAGAACTTGAGTAAGCAACATAATTTGATGAGCATAAAGTACTTGGCCCACCCGCCTATGACTATCACGCCTATACATGACATAGAACTAGTGGCATTTCTCTGAATGCCGCGCGCTCTACGAACCCCGCAATCCTTCAGCGTTCAAATCTGTTTCAGTAGATGGCGCTGTGTTTAATGTTGCAAAAATTAGTTCTTAAATAATAATGAACACAAAAATATAGTAACCATTCCTGCATTAACATTATTTTGAAAATTTTATTGAAATTATTAACAGTTTAATAGATCATAATTAAAGAAAATTAAGACACTGATATCGTAGGCCAAATACATAAATCTAATCCACAATTTAAAAGACACTAAAATGTAACGAGGTAATCCTTACAAAACTATCTCATACTATAAAACCTAATTCAGCTGTTAAATTAACGTTCACATAAGGGATAGCAGCTGAATTTAATTCTCGGTACTATACTATAAGACATCTTGAAGGGACGGTTGTATGTAAGCCATTAATTAGAGGCATCAGGGTGGAATCTCATACGATTAGTAGCGTAATGGAGCGAGGAGACGCAGGAGACGTTGATGTATGTACGTTTAGCAGACGTAGTAGGTACGTATGTAGGACGTGCTTGGAAAATGAGGTGTGTTCTACTTGATATTTCTCCATGGGGTGCGGACAGTTTTATTTTCTTCGTGATATTTTTGCCATGGGATATAGCGTGTTGCGTGCGTGGGAGACGTGGTCGCTCACAATGGGCCTTATCAGAAAACTTACAGTCACCCAAAGGGCAATGGAGAGGCCTATGCTTGGAGTTTCCTTGCGTGATCGATTCAGAAATGTAGACATCCGCTAGAGAAAGAGGGAACGAGACAGGGTTACCAACATAGCCCGAAGAATTGCCAAACTTAAGTGGCAGCTGGCAGGGCACATTGCTCGCAGAACGGATGGTAATGGGGCAGAACGGTTCTGGAGTGGCGACCGCGAACCGTAAGACGTTGCGTTGGAAGGACTCCCATCAGGTGGACCGATGACCTGGTGAAGGTTGCGGGGATCCGCTGGATGTGGGACACACGGGACTGGTCAATGTGGCGACGCTTGGCGGAGGCCTATGTCCAGCAGTGGACGTCTTTCGGCTGAAATGATAATGATGATGATAATGTAGCGTGTTTGAAATTTCTTAATGAGGTCATTTTATTTTCAGGCAGGTAGTCGACATAGATCAAAAAAATAGTTGTTATAAAAATTACAAGCGCGCTGTATACTGCGCTGCTGTGCGCTGTGTTTGTTGATTACTGTGAAAATATTCATCCACAAAGAAAACTTTAGATTTTTATTATTATTCTTGCAGTTATAGTATTGCAGTACGCAATAACGTTTTGTTTCTGTCAATATTTTTGATGTTCATAACCGTATTTTCTTTAATATTAATTTGTTGAAATGTGTTTAAATTTAAAATAAAGAAATCGTCTTTTAAGATGGAAAATAATACTTAATCCCAAACGCAAAGTTTTGAACAGTTATTCTGAAGACAATGCCAACATTTTCTAAAACCATTTCCAACTGAGTGCACTCCAGAAGTCTATTATCATAAGAGAACTTGGCTGCAGATATATTAAATCCCTTCTCTCGAGAAGTTCCCGACCCCATACAATAGATTTATGCAGAAGGGAAATGCGGACAAGTTAAGAAAGACGGCGTTTGAACCACAGAGATAATGCACTCGACAAACAATGCCATATATCAGTGGATAGGATGAAGCTTTGTTGCTAATGGTTGGTTTTGTAAACGAAATAGCGTAATTAAAACTAAACTAATTAATTTGATTCAGTTTAACTTACTCTGATGCAACAACACAGCACTTACTAATCTAAACCTGGCATGGTAACCACACACCACGGACTACGAAAATCATTTATGACATAAAACTGGGATTTAGGACCCGTATTTGATAAGATTTTAGAAATTGATGTCAGAAAGGTTATAATTATGTTAAAGGATGACCAGTCACGTTAATCATGAAACATTCACTTTTATTTATAAAAAAATCGACACTATTGAGCGTTGCTCAAATTTCACTTGATAATTTGATTTTAGAGTCTGCTAAGCAATTACTTTTTCAACAAATTTATATTTATATTAATTCACCATTAATTTTATCATACTGGTTCAAAATTAATTTTGCCGTACAAAGTAATGTCAATTATTTATAAATTGCTTGTTTGTTTGCACACTGAGCCTTCTGTATCTTCTCGTTTTGATTCGATACTGTGCTTCAATGTCTCATGTTGATGTGACATGACCCCATTTCACGCTTAATTGCTCAAGAGCCTTTTTATTTTTTAATCTAAATCGATAGGGACATTAGCTTTGTTACGTTTTTGATTTTGTTTCGGTTTGAGTATTTAATAATTAGGCACTCTTAAATTCGGAAATTGTGGTATTTTTTTTGTTTTTTTTTTAACCCTCAACTTACTGGGTGAAATACACTTACGTAAACATCTTCTACGAGTTCCAGGGTCTTGCATATTTTATTTTATTTTTACTGAATTAAAACAATTATTAATGGAATGTTTTTTAATAATATTCTTTAATTTTAGTAAGTAATAAATGCAAAATAACAAAATGAGAAATGGAATTAAATCAATCATAACACAAATAACTACTATGAGTCCCTGGGACTCACTAGGGTTAATTAATCAACACAAAAGAAATGCACGTGCACGCACATTTGGTTCCGCGTTGCTCATAGCGCTACAGGAAAGTACTGAGACGGGGGGGAAATAGCTGCTAAAACGTACGATATAAAGACGCTTAAACTTTTAATGTGAGTCCCTGGGACTCAGGAAGTGAATTAGGGTTTTAATTAATTAATAAAGTACCTGAAACTACTAACTTTACGATTGTATAATTTATTCGAGTTCAGTTATTATATCCGTAAGTCCATGTTCAGAATGACAGTCGCAGTAAACATAACATTTCTTTCATGTTTCTTGTACCTTCAGACATTTGAAAACTTCTAAAGGATTTTGCAAGTATTCCAAGTCGAAATATTTCAGCTATCACAAAATGACGTCACGTGTTTCCATCCCATATCTCAAAATTCTGAGTTTCACAGTGTTGCATAAAAACTTCCAACGGAAAGCGTGCCTTGTTTGTACTGGCTGATGAGTTGTTTGCCTTGTAAACGAGACCCGTATTTATTAAATATATTCCGTCCTTTTATATCGCGAGTTCAGAGATAAAGAGCTTCCTAGACACTTTGATTTGGCATATTATTCTTTTTCTTGCATTACATAGTTTTCTCTTGAATATCGTATGATCAACTTGATATTCAAGTTAATGAGTGTTATAAAACAACTTTTCAACAATCGTAGGCATTTTTGTCTACAAATTCAAGTTTTGTGTTTGGGTATCACAAAACTTTTTAAAATATAATTGGTAATCCGTGTTCCTAATAAGTTTAGGAAAAACTACAAAATGTAAATAACTTTATTTTTGAAGTCGGTGTCTTTGGTAGGTACCAATTTTTTGCGTTAAGAACACCAAATTTCAAAAATAAAGTTATTTTCACTTTGTAGTTTTCTTATTTGGAAGTCGGTATTATTTTTTTGTATAAAGGTTTTTATTTTTCACTTTTTAGTAAGGCAAGGAGTTTAGTAAGGTACCTATAATGCCTGAATAGTTTACCCGAATATCATGAAACTGAACATAACCGGTGAAATGAGAGTGTACCAAGGTGCCTGCGTACACGTTTAGAGCATACTGGCTTGATGTTATGAGAAATGGTATAAACAAAAAACAGACATGCGATTTCAGTAATCCCGAGAGATTTGCCGTTTTTTATTAAAGAGTTCTGTTGTATATCTCCGAAGTTCTTCGTTAGATCTTCATCAATTTAAAATGTGACGAATTTCAAATAAAAACATACTCCGCCAAACAAAATAAGTATTTTCAAATCGGTAAACAATTGACGGAGATATCGGCGAACGTAAACAAAAAAAAAACAAACATGAAGTCGAACATATAACCTCCTCCTTTTTGGCAAGTCGGTTAAAAAAAAAACAAAAATGACAAATATGTTTTGTTATTACTTAAGAATAACAAAACATATTTGTTACCAAATCAATTCCAAAAACATATCTTATCATCACTGATATTCTAAGAGAAGTCCAATAAATATGAACAAAGTTCTGTCACTGTGCAAAATTCTCATCTTATATTTTCTCATTTTTACGATTTGCCTTACTTATGACCGGACATCTAGATTGTCTCTCTCGAAGATCTATTCCAACTTACCCTAGATTCGTAACATATTTTTTGTTATTTGCACGGAAAATCATTCTTGTGGACTTCACTTAAGTTTCGTCCTTCAGTCCAACTGTTCCAGTATTTTATTTTTTTGATGAAAGTGATCCCAAAAAACTTATAGAACAATTTCCTTTGTCATTTGTTTTATTTGCGTACACTTGTGTTGCTTCTTTACATTTATTGACTCGAATTGCCTTATTTTCTTCATTTCTGTCTTTATTAATTTTAAAGTTATATGTTTCTACAAGTTCTTTTACAGTTGTTTCTTTTTTACCTTCAAAACCTTGAACTTCATAGGTACTTAGCACTAACGTTGTTACGTAGATCCTAGCTATTAGTATCTGTGCAATCAATCACTCGATAAGCTACCCATACACCGGCAAGCAGTCGGAAGCGCCTGTAATAAATGGCCCGAAGATATAACGCGGCTCCATATTAATTCATGACTTTGGACAAGACGTTGCTCTTTTGTTTTAGTACAATGCTTTAAGGAAATGGAATAAGTTTATCTCTTTGATCAAATTGAGCAGCGACTTATCTGAAATTATGTTTTTGTGTCATCAATAAAATTGTTAATTCATTATCATCATCACCAGCCTATTAATGTTCCCACTGCTGGGGCACAGGCTTCCTCTCTGTGAGAGGGAATGGGCTGTAATCCACCACGCGGGCCCAATGCGGGTTGGTGGATGTCACATTTCCTCGAATTTTTGATTCTAGTAAATGCCGGTTTCCTCACGATGTTTTCTTTCACCGTTTTGACGAAATAATTTACACAAAGTAAAGCGCCTGCCTGGGTTCGAACCCATGACCCACAACTTGTAAATCTCAGTCGATAGCAATAGGCCATCACTGCTCTCTACATACATCAATAGCAACATAATATTGCCAGCACTTATGGCAATATGCTTCTAAAGGATTAAGAGCAACTTAATTGCGATGATCAAACTACGTCACGTCGATCCTTGGCACCGTCATGGGTAATATTAAGCGTAATTTTCCATCCATTACTCGGTTATCTGTAGTTCCTAGCACAAAACCACCTTCGCTTATCTCTGACGTCACGTATACGGTGCCTTGCATCACGTGCTCATTACTTTCCCCAAATTAAAGATAATTTGCGTCACCCAGATAACGTTATAATGCGAAGATGTAATCCGAGTTACCTGACGTCAAGATAAATTTGGGGTCGTATTAGATGAATAGTTCCGCCTCCCTTCCATCGAATCCCACTAAAAGATGGATTACCGGCCAAACTGAGATTAATTACGTTGGTCTCTATACAGAAATAGTCTATAGCTTAATTAGGTTCAGACATTATTCAAGAGAAAGTCTAGATTAGGTTTTTGTTTAAGGACGAGGTTTTTTGCTGGCCGAATAGCCTTAATACCCTAGACGAAACTTTTCTCGAGATTTAATACAATATTTTTATTCATCAACTGTTAAGTCAAACAAAGGACTCATCTAAAGTTTTGAGAATTATTGCTTTGTTTTTTTTGCTATGTTGAAAGTGGATTAAAATTTCAACTAATGGTTGCCTTGTAAATCCAGTTGGTGCGAAGAGCCCTACTGAAAGTATATTTTTGTTTGTATTTGATTTTATTTGTATAATTCTTATATTTTTATAATTATTTATTTGTGCGGCTAATTATTTATCTATTTTGTTATTAATTTATTGAAATTGAAACAGAGCGGCCAAAACCATTCAGACTGTACCAACACTTTACAAACGCAATATTTATTATTTATGACTTTGGTTATTTACTTTCTGATGCTATTCAATTAATTGATAACGTTGTGCTATATCGCACAAAACTTACCATCTGCATATTTTAAATCTTGGACCACCAAAACTTAGGCTGTGTCCAGTTTGGGGCCCATGGCTATTTCCTTTGTGTTTGAGTTCTTATTTTATTTTGTTCCAATTGTATAAATTGTTTTATGTAATAACTTGTGTGTGTCAATAAAATAAAATTAATGTATTTATTTTAAAATAATACACAATTAAAATTCTACATATTTAACAAGTCATCTATGCAGTTAACTATAACTTATTTTTCACAATACATATACATATAGTATTTACAGTATAAACTGGGACCAAAAAGATACCTAAATCTTAATTTAATCTAAGATTTTTCCTTTTGGTATTTCACTAGGCTTCCTCTCTCAAACAAATAACAACGCTTTAAACATAACAACAAACATATAAAATAAAATAGCAAAAAAAAAACCAGACATACAGGGAGCATACCAGGCTTAATTACTGAGAGCCAGCAAACCGCGAGTGGTGGCGCGGGGCACAGAAATTATATCCCAGATAATGGCGAACATTCAGACCTACGGCGACATCTATTGTCTCGCTGCACAACATGCGCCATGCACTATTTAGATGGGAAATGGAAATTGTGAATTAAAGATAATTATTTTGGGTTATAATGGTGTTAATGTTTTAAAGCTTATTTTGGTAGTTCAAATTGTTGAGCAAATTGCTGTTGTAATCTCTCTGTTTCCGCATTATTGACACAAAATGCTCTACCATTTATACTGTTTCTGAAATAAGTTTTAAGAGTCTTATCCACAGTGCAGTGTAAAATTTCCTTTTCGTTCAATGTGACTACATAGCCGACCGAAGCCAATCGGCTTCAGTCATTATCTTTTTTATTGCCTTTATTTTAGGTTTCCACCGCTATCTTGTTCTATCGTCATCTTTATTAATCTTTGTGTCTATAACTTTACGAACGGCTAAGCGACTCTAATAAAAATATTAATGTCGGGCTTTGACAAAATCGAGAACCGAAAATATATGAGCCATATATCCCAAATCAGTACCATAATCGTCCCCCAACACTTTAACCGTAACATACCCAGATCTATTTATATAACGACCAAAACATATAACCCAGTACATATGCATTCACAACATGATGTTTGCGAGCCGAGTCAAGATAGAGCGGTTTACTAAGGAAATACGCTCTGAAGCGTATATAGGAGTTGACGCCTTTGAATTTATGAGCGCTCGAATTTTATGCACAAAAGTGGAACTGAATACTATCCTGGTGTAGAGTACGAGATGGTTGGTGTCGGAATTTGTAGTGTTGAAGGAAATTGAGAAGTGGTACCGTTTGATCTTCTCTTTGGTTGTAATTTGGTATGGAGCGGTTTGTTTAAGTGTGGTTTTTAATGATTGGTTGGAATTAAAAAGTGCCAGACAAGAAAAACATACCTTTATAATACAGTGAGTTAAAATTAGTAGGTACTGCGAATAACTTAAGGATTTTTATTGTTTTCAACGTAGTATCCCACAAAAACAGCATGATCTTGAATGAGACCGGCATAGAAAGGCGACAGGAAGTAACCGGTTACAATCAGACAATCGGGCAGTAAAATTTTGTAAGTTTCTTAAATACATTTTCTGCATTAGTAAAACATCTCTTATCACAAAATGTGACAATTATGGCAAATATGTCGCATTTTCAGTAATGATAATTATAGCCCTACTGAAGGTTACCCACATATATGTTGAATGAAAAGATCTGCAAAGCTCTTTAGAGTTTGTACATTCTAGTTCATGGAATAACTTACATCTGTCACACAGTTTCTTCACGTATCTTTTCACTGTGTTCAACTAACAATTCGTTTCACCACAATATTATTCCTTTTTCATTCTGACAGCAACTAAACCGCACATTCAGAGATTTTCTCACAGTGAGATCTAAATATTTATATCATTTACCACATCGCGTGTATGAAAATGACATAAAAAAAATTATAGCAATTAAAATTCCTTATTATAACGTTATTTGAAATCACAAGAGCGCATTGAAATGCTTCCCGTAGTTATGAGCATTATCTACCGCCCTGTCTAGTACAATGCATCTGCCGGGACCCATTCAGCTTTGCAATTGTGCTGTTATGTCAGTTTATTTAAACCTTTAGATAGCCTTGGGGGTCGTTAAAACTATTAGAAGTGTCTTCAAAATAAAAGTTAGTTTGTTTTCAGGAGTTCCTGGTTCATTACATAGGCAAGTAGTTGTTTAAATAAAACTTATGTAATGCTGGCCATTGGCCTGAAATCTGAGCTCTAGAATGGAGAAACCTTGGTATTTAAGATCTTTTTTATTCAGCCCTCATTGCTCCACTGCTGGACAAAGGTCTTCGCCATATTTCTCCATTACCCATTATTACTCGTCTTCTCCAGTCTACCGGCCAGGAACGAGTCCAACTGTGTAATCATCTCACCCTGAAAAATTAGATGAAGTGAGCATGATATTAGCCGTCAATCTACAGTAGGAGTCACCAAATGGAGTAGGGGTCATCACGATTTTGTGCAGACCTATCCAAGATAGGTTCAATCATCATCATCATCTCAGCCGAAAGATGTCCACTGCTGAACATAGGAGTGTCACCACATTGACTGGTCCCGTGCGTGTCGTATCCAGATAGTTTGCAAGGTGAACTTTCCGAAAAACATCTCCAAAATTTAATGACGATAACCGGTATCAACTTTAGTGAGTCTAAACTTCAGACGGACAGTTCAAGGCAAAACATTTTTCACATAAGTCTTGGTTTATTATATAATAAAATATTTATAACCCCCTCCTCCGCCTTATTAATATTTTATTAAATAGTTGACTTTACGGACCGCGACGGGCATATTGTTTTTAAGACACGGACCCCAAATGAAAATAATTGTTGATCCCTGATTTATAGCTTCAGGTGGAATGACAGTTCCCTTCACGCTCACTCCACCTTAGTATTCATGGTGACTTAACAGAGTGGACTAGCTGATGTCCATATCCTCGAAGAATTATTTTTCAAACATGAAATTCTAGTAATTGTCTTTAGGAATTCAATAAAAGATCGAGGTATCTACCTATAAATATTGCAACTTATAAATAATGTGTTTGATGTTTTAAAACATTCAACACAAACACAATAATTTTTCAGGCCTCCTGTTATACGGATACCAGTATCTACACAGAATCGAAGTATTACTTATTTCTCTTATTATTAATTAAAACCCTCCCCTTTTAAACTAAAAATAATTCTCCTACTCTCAGACATGAAGAAAAACATGCAATAAATAGTCTCTAAATATGTTTCCACGTTTCTATGAAATTCTTTTCTAAAGCAAGTTTGAAGTCCTAAAAAATCTTTACCGAGTTCTTTTGGTTTTAATTCAAAACTTCGTGCTGTTTATATTATATAACTTGGAGCTGTGAGAATTTCATTTTCCACGTAGTTCTGAAGTTTCTTTCAATGAAACAAGAAACTAAGTTGTTGACTCGGCCCGAGTTTATAAAATAGGAATGTGGAGACTTTATTTCATAATGTTTAATATTTATGTCAATTTCGCAGTAATTTTGAAGCTAGTAATTGAAGTTGGCATTTTTTTTTTTCGCTCAAAAGGAAAAGTTTTGCTTTAGTCGCTTCAGTTGATATACGACTTCTATTTCATCTATTTAACCATGGTGTTATCATAGTGTCTGGTATTATACACCGTTACATTAATAAATAAAAATGATAATAAAGTTTTTATTAATTCCTTATAAAGTTAAAATATAAGATATTTTATTATCACAAGTGTTTTATCAGCATTATTAAAATCATATGGGAAATTAGAATTTTCATTCAGTTTAAATAACAATTTCTAACAAAGAAAAAAAATAAATCAATTCATTTAAAATTACCTTTACAGAAAAAATAAAAAAATCTTTATTCCATCAATCATTAAAATTCATCTTTCTAATAATTAAAAACAATAAATTAAAAGAATAAAGAATTCCATTAAATAAAATTAGATCACAGTATCATTCCAGGTAGGTACATAACAAATTACCACATCTATACTTATAATTTTTTAAAGAGGAAAGATTTGATTTTTTGTGGGCTCCGAAACTAATCGATTTAAAAAATTATTTCACCAATAGAAAGCTACATTATTCCTGAATGACATAGGCTGTTTTTTAATCCCGAATACGGGTCCTATGGGGTGGTCCACGGGAGCAAAGCCGCAGTGAACAGCTAGTCATTTCTAACATTCATAATCAATTTCATTTAACTAAAGTGTAAACAAGTACATAATAATAAATCATAAATTAGCACATCATTTCATAAAAATGTCATTTGACCAAATTCTCTAAGCTGAAGTGTCCATAAGTGTTATTGATTTGATTGCAACAATAAGTAAATTCAATTTATATTTAAATTTAACAAATTATTATGTTATTCCCTAGATTATTCCAAGAAATATACATTAAAATTATTGAGATTTAAATTGATACTGTTTCATGCACCGGATCAACCCCCACGAGATTAAAACGATCAAAATGTAACGCTTCGGCACTATTAAAACAGACTATTAATTTCAACACATTCTTTTTATTGTACCGCAGCAATTTCTACCCGGAACACAATAAAAAGAAATAAACTCATTAGTAGCGCCAATTGCCACAAAGTTGAGATTTTTCCCGTTCTTAATTACGTACAGGCAGACATTTTAGTATTTTCCCACTAATTATCTGTTCCTCTTCAGTTCAATTAAAGGTTTTGTTACGACGTTATTTTGTTTTATGAAGAAGAATTATGTAGTAAGTTCTATGAAGAGGGTAACATTTAGTTGTTATTTTAATATTACGAACATAATTACGTTTTATGACACTCCGCTATGATCTGTAATATCCAAAGTTTGTTTCAGATCAGCTATTTTTGAAATTTTATTTACCTAAAGAATGTTATTTCTTTTTAAAAATCATACATATATTAATTTGTATTTTTGAACTTTATTTTTAGGGTTCCGTAGTCAACAAGGAACCCTTACAGTTTCGCCATGTCCATCCGTCGGTCCACCGCTTAACTCAGAGACTCTTAGTACTAGAAAGCTATAATTTATAGAAATACATATTAATCACACCAACAAAGTGATAAAATTAAACAACTGTTATTCTATGCACATGAAGATTGGCAAAATTAGCATATATTTGTTTACTATGTAGGAACATCCACTGTATTTACACGATTCGGGCACGAAAAATTGTCATTTATAATGAAAAACATGTCCATGACCATTTCTGATTTACAACAAATACCGACAGAATCATTATTCTGTGATTTATTAAACTTTTACATCCCGCGACATTTCAGGGCTCATTTCACTGTCAAAATCGTCATTTCCGTACGGCTGCCCGCACTGAAACTAACTTCGCAGTTTTAATATTTTTAGGAGTAGCATAAAAAAGTTAAATTGTATAAATTATATATTTTCTTCGGTATCCCTCCCATGTACAAGGAAGGCGATACTCAACAATGGCTTAGCTTTCTGTGTAAGGATTTTGTAATTAAATCAGGTCATCCAAAAACTATATTTAAGAAAAAAAAATAACTCTTTCTGATATTAAATTAGGAACGGGTTGCAAATTAATAAAACAATTTTTTGAATAACAACAACAAGCACCTCTTTTCAAACATTCCAAATCCATTTCAATCTCGTATTTCATTCAACACTTGCAGGATACCTTTTTAATACTTTGCTATCAAGGGCCCTGCTACGAGTGCTACGCTGCGCTACGCGTGCTACGAACTATATGCGGCCTACGCGGTTAAGAGAATACTTAAGTCGTTTGCAGATTAGAGCCTACATCCGCTTTAGTGCCGTAAAACGGTTACTTTCTAAAGCTTACTTAGCTTACTCCTTAGTAAAGGCTAGGTTAAAAGGTTTGAAAAAAATATATATTTATTATTGTTTCATGTACATTATTTCGTATGACAAATAGTTTTGCTTTAAAAAAATATCTAGCAACACTATATTTTTCGCAACTTTTGGATTGCTCCAAAACGATTTGGATGTTTAAAAATATTTTTAAACAGAAAAATTGATGGCTGGAATTTCTTCATAACTGAAATAGCATTTGTAAATCAAATAATATTTCAAGCAAACAAAACTGTTCAAATGGAGATTCAATATTGATATTTTGGCTTCTAGCGGGCGCACGGCCAGTACTGCGTTCACATTGGGGCTTATATATCGCCTCAAAACCTAAGCTAAGTTAGTTTAGCTTGGCTCGCGTAGTATAGGTAATTTTTCGTACTGTTGCTACTGGTATAGTTTGCGGCCTGTAATGAAAAATTATCTCAGTTATACGAGCTAAGGTAAGTTAAATTAGCTTATTTCTTGGTCTGCAACCAGAGCTAATTGTATGTGTATTTTATCTTCTTATTGGTGACATTAATTGAGAGTAAAATTTTAATAATGCGTCACATTTAGACACATTTATCTTGTTCTTTATTTTTTAAGAATTTTAATGTGCAATTTTATTTTCATTTGGATTAATGTTCCAGCGCAAATTGAACACATAAATAATCACAAAAAATATATTACTAACTTTAACTTAAGATGATGTGCGTGTTTGCGTATATTTTTTTAATGTTCACCACTTTTCTAACTTGTTAACAAAACGTTTAATTTCTTACACTCACTTGAAAGCAATAAATGCCAGGACACGCTAATCAGTCTTTAAAGCACTCGTTTGTCTTTAGTACTGCGTTTGTGCAGGCCTATGCCTATGCGCTCACCGCTACGCCGTTTATACGCCACATACAACAAGCAATTTTGTGCAATTGATATATTATTTTGTAAGCAGATATATACCTATAGAACAGACATAATCAAAAATTTTGAAAGATCAACAGTAGCTTCTAATGTTTCTACATACCCAACGTTTGGTTATCATCAGTCTTAGTGTAATTAGTAATCTGTGGAAAATGTAGTGGGTAGTACATTTGTTAAGTCGCATGCTTAAGACACTTTGTATATTTGTAGTATAATACTGTTTGATTTTCCTATAAAAATAAAAAAATGGCATGAGGAAGAAACAAACAAATTACCGAAAACTCAGTGTAGTAAAAGTAATAGTTAATCAGCAAGCTTGGAGGTGCAGGCTTCCCAACACTTAGAGAATGAAGTCATAATGCACTCAAACCCCTCAGACTTATTTTGGGATAATGCATTCGTTTTTTTTTTGGCTTGGAAATCATCCAAAGACTTCTCCCGCTCTGGATGAAGCGGGAGGGCGTTGCAGACTTTTACTGACTCGAACCCACCCTTTTTCCTTCAGTATCTAGAGGCAGGGCCGCGGTAATCCTCTTTCAAATTTATACGCGATCCAGATAGGCGGGCCCCATCAGTTTTGCTGACATCTCATTGAGGCGCGCGTGGAAGAAACACTACGTGCCGTCGACTCGGGCCTAGTTTTTATCGGGCGGCGAGCTATCTATTACTCGCCGTCAAGCCCGTGCCTACGATGGTCGAGAAACGGCTTGCGACATCCGACGCTCAGGATGTCTCCTGTAGCAACTAAGGGCGTCTCCCTCACGCATTCCGCCTGACTGACAGCTTTCCTCTCGCTCCGTACCATGGCCTGGACCAGAGCCGGACACGAGAGGTCGCTACCGACGATCGCCTCTACGAGGACAAGGCGGTGCTCCACTGTGTCTTCCGCACGATCCACACAATGGTGGCACCCGGGAGTTTCCTCTCGCCTTATCCTAATCAGGAACCTCCCGAAAAAAACAAAAAACTGTGCTTAGGTGAGTTGATTAAACAATAATATAAAATGTTTATGATGAATTCTAGAAAATGTTAATTTTACACACAATTGAATAACAAATCACGCCATTTAGTGATAATTATTTGAACGTCTTTCATAGCACTGGGATCCCATGCACCCAAATTTTGCCGAAAAAAAAATTTTGCATAAAATTGGCGGCTCGAGCTTAAAATACCTTGCAATTGCAAATGACACAGGAACTATTGTTTTAAAAACCTGTTCATGGACAGTTACCCAATATGTTTTTGACAACTTGCCCCTGCATTATGTTTCAAAGCTTTGTATTACAGGTTAGGATATTTAACGAGCATGGCTGATTAAATATATTACTGCTCAGATAAAATGGTTCTAACTCACTTTATTTTTATTAAAGTTTCAAACTTCAACGTCCCTTAAAATGGGCAGGTACCAATGAAATTCATGTAAAACGAAAGCACCCAATCTGCAACACGTTTTAATAGTTCTAATTAATATATCATTCTTAAATATATATTACACTCCTTGCATCTTTGCTTCGTACATCTCCTCTATCCAGTAGTGAAGAGAAATTATTTTTAATTAAAGTTAAAATTAACAACTACTAGAGTGGACGTCGCAGATTGCTGTTAAAAGCTCACTTATTTAATATTATTTATTAAACCAATCTTGCTTTACGGAACCACTTGGCAGTTTACAAATGAGTGAAATAAAAATACTTTTTAAAGTGTTGCAGTTTTGTGGTCAGTTTTAGGCGTAGTATTTTTTATTATTACCAATAATAAAATAATAAAGGCTCGTGTTTAACCTCTATCTCACCGAATGGTAAGAGATGATGTGGTTGACGGTGAAGCACGCTTGCCTAGAAGTTACTTATTCATTCCGGACTTAAAGAACCCCATATTGTAGCTTTTTTGTTTCTTACACAGACTCTGGAAGGGAATTTCACTCCATAGCTTTAAGCACAATGAAAGTATTCCAAAAACGATTAGTGTGTATGGGTGGCACGTCGACCATATACCGATAGCGCATCGCTGTGCGCCTTATAGTTCAATGATGGAATGGGCTAAGCGGAATTAAATTATGCAATTCCAACCCACGCTCCACGAAATGTAACCGATAAAAAACCGACAGGCTGGCAACTCCGCGTCGATATTCAAGGCTCTGGAGTCAAGGTTATTGTTTGAAATATTGGCGTTTATATTTTTTTTTAAAGTACGGCTAAACATTTTAATACAACATAAGCAGAGGTGTAGTTTCTAACCTAACCTCAATCTGTTAAAAATACTTCTAGGTTCTATACATTTTTACGAGTTTTTGGCATCGATTGCCGCTTCTTCTTCTTTCTGTGTGAGTATGTAGCCATCTCTGGTGTCAGAGTTAACTAAGCCGCACCTGGGAATATCTTGAATTTAAACGTTTTTTGAATATGAGAATTGGGCTTCAGTTTTCTTCGTTTCACCGAGACCGATACACCCAAAACCTTGGTTAGATGATGTTTTGCGTAATGAAAAATATATAACATAACATCACGCCTATAATCCGCGAAGGGTTGGTAAGAGCTCCACATATTAAAGTTTATCCGCATTTCATCAGTTTTGTTTTAATAGATTACTAGATTACTTATTTTAAGTCCATAGACGTAATTGCAAAGGCTATGAAACTTGTCATAATAATATAGTTTTAGTCATAAAGCTCACTAATATGTTTCCTCTAACTGCACAGCATAATTTTCTTCTTAAGTACATATTTTTAGTTCGCTTCTTAAGCAATCGGGTTTTATGATTTAATTAACTTTCTTTTTCACATTTATATTTTTGTCGAGCTTGGTGCTTTTCACATTTTTATGTTTTTAGTGGCATCATTATTATTACACTAGTTTTACGTCTTGTTACCATCCGATCTTCGTCGTATGACATGTGGCGTCGTGATCTGTCCACCCTCTAAAGCATGCAAGCTTGATATGATGTATGTTTTAACGAATCTATGTATTTATGTTTGTAACATTCAAACTACTCTTTTATTTAAATTCGGAATCAATATAGTACCTAGCAATCACAGTGAATCTGTCAAGTTTAGGTGTCAATTTTCGAAACGGGGGAGTGGCCCTTCTGTATACTTTCTATTTTGTGACTTGAGTCAACATAACCATCTTTCAAGCCCGTTCGAACTAGACTGCCGAACTGACTCAACTCGCCTCGTGTCAATCCCCCCTCCCATCGCCAAAAGCATTAAATGTGACGTCATTAGACATTCAAATAATTCCTAGGATAATCATTTTTACAACTTTTAAATAGGTAGTATTTGATGTAAAACGAATAATTTAATTCTTAACAATAAAAATATGTATTTATCAAACAAAAACTAACATGTTTAAGTCCCTTGTAGTAAATAAGGGGCGAGCCTATTGGCATCAATCGAGTACAAATTCAGACACCGCACTGAGAAATTACAGTTGGAAAAATCTCGCCCGACCCGAAAAACTACATCTTGCTAACCTTTTGCTACATAAATATATGACCCATATTTTCACGTGAAAAAGTAAAAAAAACAAGTAAACTTCCACCTTACCAGAAAACAATAAATCTTCTCACAAATAAAATGAAAAGAAACAAAGGCTAATAAATAATTCATAATTCATTCTATTATAATAAACATTTACGTACGTACGTGTCTTCATGAAAATTGAAATTCTTATAGCGGCCTTTTTTCCACGTAGATATAATAATGCAAAGGTTTTAGTTAAAATTCCGCGTCGGTTTTGCCATTACCCTATCAACCACGTGACAGACAGAAAGAAGATAACATAGACGTGACAAATGTGTTTAGTGTTGCCATTTTTCGCGGCAAAAAGAGAATTTTTTGAAAGTCGGAAATAAGTTATTTATAGTATTATTATTTTTAGCATTTATTGATCTCTTTGTAGGTCTGCTTTAAATAATGTTTGACATCCAAAAAAAATATTATTCGGCTGATTTTTTTTTAGAGGGCGGTATATATGAAAAAACCTTTTAACTATAACAATAAACTGTCTTCCAAAACAAAGCGAAAAATACATTTCTTTTCGGAATCCGATGTCTTTGGTGCCTATTTTTTTTTCGTTTTGACTCCGACTTGAAAGTAATTTTTCGCTTTGTAGTGTTTTGTTTTGGCAGTCAGTTTATTTTTTTTGATAATAAGTTCTTTTTTTTTTTCTTTTTAGTTTCGGTATCTTATATTACCAGGAAAATACGCATTATTATTTTTTTTCATTCATAATTGGCGGAGTCATCGTGTAACAAACATAAAAAACCATACAGTCGAATTAAGAACCTTGGAATACAGGGGCTTTAGACAAAGTGTCATTTTATCAGCGATGATGATTGTCAAAATGTAAGGGATTAGTCACGTGACATTTCGCTAGCTTTTGAAATTCCCATACATTACCCATCACAATCACGTCACTTTCGTTGGTATAATGACACTTGTCTAGAGCAACTGAATGTCAAAATGCTACTTGTTTGATTTAAAAAAAAAACTATTTTGTCTTTGTGTAAAAACCATCAATTACTGATAATCACAATATCTACAATTCAACTTAAACGTACCCTTTTGTAGCCTGGCAACCCCAATTACAGTAAATTCCTTCTTATTCTATAAGCGTACGTCTTTGCGAACGCCTACTCGTAAGATGAATGGTTGAATAAGGCCTACATGTTGCATGAAAATCGTAAACGTAATAAAATATGTTTCGGATCATCCTAAAAATTTACAGCTCTGTAATAAAATATTTTTGTCCAGTTATTATGTGGTTTATTTATTGTTTTGTGAGCGATTGTGTAATGCAATAAATGTGAAAAAGATAGAAAACCAATTTATTTAGCACAAACTTAGAGGCACACAACAAGTTTTCTGGACAAAGGAAAGTAATACTCTTATTTTTTATAGAGTAGTTACTTTTTTCTTGATCTAGAATAAGGATAAGATTATTTGTTCATTGTTACAATCTTTAACTTTCTTTTTCTTTTCTGTTATTTTTTCTTATTTTCTTTTTAGTTTTGACAATATCATAATGATCGCATCTGAAACTACTTTTAAATAATCAATTTGTCAGGTCCCCAAACTAGGTAGAACTTGTATTTTGAGAACCTGAGTTGTGATTACATTCAAGTATTAATTAGTTGTGTTATTATAATTAATCTATAAAATTAAACTTCTATTTAACCGTTACAAACGCGTTACGTTAATTTTCTTCAAACAATCACGATTAACAGCGAACATATCTTATGATAGTACATTCACAGAATTTCAGAAACTGTAGTAAACATGAAGTTATTTGTTTCAAATATAAAATATAAGTTCACCGGTAAAACCTCTAAAATATTCAAAAGTATTTAAAACCAGAACGAAGGACTAGCAACGAAAAGTTTTCCTTACTGAATTTTTGAACAGGCTTTTTGTAAAAAACAATTTGTTTTCGCGTCCAAGCCGGATTTGTTCGCCCATAACAAACCTGATTACGTCTTTAAAAATATTGTTTAACAAAGAAATCTGCCAAACAAATCTGGTTTTTACCGGTTCCCACCGGTTTTAAGTTAAACGAATCGGCGGAACTTTGATTCGTTCGCGCGAAGTTTTGACGAGATTCGCCCAAGTTTGTGAATTTTCGGTGGGACTGGTCTGAGTTACTGTTGGCTATTCAATTACAGAGGTGTTTGGGGATATAAATATGCTAATAGATATGTTTTTGTACCGATAAATTGTTTTTTTTACAAGGAAATATGTTATCGCGTTTGATTGGTGGTTTGAGCAGTGGTGGCCCAGTGGTATCGGCCGCGACTTACAAGTTGTAGGTCGTGGGTACGAGCCCAGGCAGGCGCTTTACTTTTTGTAAATTATTTCATTACCACTGCTCTCAAAACGGTGAAGGAAAACATCGTGAGGAAACCGGCATGTCCTAGAACCAAAAATTCGAAACCATGTGACATCCACCAACCCGCACTGGGCCCGTGTGGTGGGTTACGGCCCATTCCCTCTCACAGAGAGGAGGCCTGTGTCCCAGCAGTGGGAACATTAATAGGCTGATGATGTGATGTGTGATGTCTGATTGGTATTAGATCAATAACAGAACAGTAGAGTCAATTTATTATAATTTTTACGTTAAAATTTTGATATTTAAATTGCGCTTAGTGGCCTAATTGAAATCAATGATTTTGACTTTGGCTTTGAATGTCACGAATTTTTTGAACATATTCTTAAATCTTTACACGGAAAGTGTAAATCCAGAAAATAAAGAAATTCTAGACAAAAAGGTTTTCTCAATATTTTTTTATCGTCAAACATTCCTTCCATATTTCACGAAACCTCGATACTGTAACTTCAGATAGAAACATAGCTGTTATTCACCGAAAGTATTGTCTACGTGAGATGTGTGAGCAAAAACTTTCTTTATTTATTTTTATTTTGTTTTTTATTTTAGACGCCTATAAATAAATAGAGATGTATCGCTCGTTTTGGCAAAAGATTGCTAAAGAAAAACAGTTTCCTTTTTGTTTTTTTTTGTTGACCTTACAAAGTTTTCCGGCCGATATTAATGTGTTTATGTTCAGGGTTTTTACGTTTCCTTCAAATTGAACCAAAGCGTAACATTAATTTTTTGACACCAAACTTCAATGTGGTTTCAATAACATGGACATGTAAAAAGAACGTTAGTAAAGTGATCAAATATTTATAAGCAACCGATCTTTTTACAGGCAGGGTTCACGGCGAGTCATAAGTAACAATTGAATGAAACACTGTCACACGTTTTGACAGTACCGAATCTTCTAATATCCTATAGTTATTTTTTGTAAAAAGCCGGATTTGAAGCTGCTGCACCACACAAGCTGAAGCTTCATTGAATCAGGGAACTTCGGAACAAGTGTTGTTATCGCATTTATGTTATAGAATAGAGTTTAGCATTGTTAGGGCGGTTACGCACCACATCCAATCCGTGTCCGTGAAATTTTGGTACCGAAGTAGCCGTAGTACTTCTTGTACGGAAGCTTACGCACTACATTCGAACTCTATCCATCATAATCTGATTTAATTCAGTACATTTTGAACTCGGAACTCAAGCCACGGACATGGATTACGGGTACGGACGTGTAGTGCGTATCTGCCCTTAGGAAGCAAATCAGTAAAATCTTGCATCCACCGACCTTGAAAAAATCCATTATCAACTTAATAATTTCTTTAAACGAATCTAATACCAATTTATTAAAAGTATTTTAGCTACATTCAGATTATTTTTTTCTCCGAAGGTGAACGCGCACCTATCCGCGCCGCAGGAGCCGCATGCGCCGCAGTCATCGCATTTTCTCTAGGCTCCGCGCAATCCGCGCCGAACGCGCCGATCGCGCCGCACGCATCTTATCCACTTCTGTACATCTTGAACAATATTTTCTATACGGATACGGATGACGTATCCGCGCTGCTCGCATCGCACTCGACGCAAGCATCGAACGCGCCGAATCGAATGACGTCATTCACAAGCGCTGGTGGAATCCGTATACCTACAGCATTTTGCTGAAATGCGGCTCATGCGGCGCGGATATGTGCGCGAGGCTGCGTACAATTTCATATAAAGACTAGTATTCGCCTGCAACTTAGTTCGCGTGATCCGTGTTTTATCCTACAGATGACTTTTTAGTCTCACCCCCTCAAAGGTTGAATTTCCAAAAATCCCTTCTTACTGTACCCTACATTATAAAAAAAATAAAAATGAAAACTTTTACTATTTACTTAGTTTAGTATTTATGCCAAGTTCAAAATATATTAGCCCAACCAATTTCCACCTTTTCACCTCTTTAGGGGTAGAATTTCCAAAAACCAATAAATACATGAATTTATCAACCAAAAGCATAAATCTTTAAGTTTCACGTGTCACACTTAAAAGCGTAGAAATTTCTCAGACTGTCAACCCCTTTTAACCTCCTTAGTGGTGGAATTTACAAAACCAAAAAATGCATGAATTCTTTTTATCCAGGTGTCCAACATACAAACTGCAGCGCATGAGGCTCCTGCGGTGCGTCTAGGTGCACAACTTAACCCATCACAAAGTTACACAACGGTGTAAGTGTCACTCACTTATCTCGCTGTCAGTACAGACGTATACAAAATTGTTTTCCCGGTAGCACAGTCGAGTCGTGACGTGAATTGTGATCGTACACTTGTTTACTTGACGATACTCTTTGTCACACGAGGAGTTTCTATAGCTCGTGGTTGTATTAATCTTTACTAATAATATTGTATAGAGGTAAAATTTGTGAGTTTGTGAGGTTGTGGGGGTCAATATCTGGATCTATTGAACCGATTTAGATGAAATTTAGCATGGAGATAGTTTGAGACCCTGGAAAGGATATAGGATAGTTTATCTTCCCTTGGGATGATAAAACACTTTTTACGCAGTGATTCAATTAAGCGTTTATATTTTACTCAGGCTTTTTAATTTTGGTTAAAGGTAATGATCGTGGGTACCCTGGACAAAGCGTCTAAAATTTTGAACGAAAGGAAGCGTAATGATTGAATAGGTTGCTTTTTTCTGTAGATGAAAAATTCTCTGATGTGCTTGAAAGTGGATTTTAATGGTCACATCAACATTTTTTTTCTACACCTATTAATATTTAAAAAATGTGAGGCGTTTGGTACGTACAATTTGAGTCCTATGCCTTGAAGTGCGATAAGACAGGCTAAAAATTATATGCGATGAACATTAATATATTTAATATATCAATGTAATTTGGTTGCATTGCATCCCATTGCATCCATGTGAACGCACTTGCAATTTAAATCGCCTATCAATGTAATATAAATCGAATCTCGCCGAGCTATCAGGAAGGTCGCTGATTATTCGTTTGAGCACAACTTATTTTGGAAAATATATAACCGACAATTCAGGATCCTTTCTATGCGATATAAATGTAACAACGTTTAATTACGACAACCAAATATTAATCGTACCGCCCAAAAATATTTTAAGGGATATTTAAATAAAACTTTAGACTTGGTTATCGAAACATTATTAATTCATGCCGTGTGGTTTTGGGCTACAAATAGACATTAAGTCAAAGTGTATTATGTAAAAAGTTTGGTAGCATGAACTACTATTACTAGGTACTTACGAGCTTAATTGAGAAAGAGTTTTGTATTTTAACATTGCTGTTGATTCTAACCTTTCAGTGCCATTGATATATTAAATATATCAATGGCACTGAAATTTGAATTTCGTCGCGATATCAAGAAAGTCCCTTGGAGTTAATAGTAACTAAAGTCGTTAGGACATAAAAATCATATGGGAAAATTAACAAACTCGAAATAAATTCCAGGTAAACATAACGCGAAATGCAAACAAAATTCGGGACGACTTCATGCAATAGCTAGTCACCACTTAATCCATAAAACTGTATAATCGTCATTCGTTCGCGCCCATTGCGCGCTAAATGGACTTTAAACGATTGACGCAAAGGATGATTTGATGCATTTGTGCCGAGCGTTGGTGAAACGCAAATTGGTGCGATGCGGTCGACAGAGCCAGCCTTTTTGTTTAATCAGCTTAGTTACATTGCTGATTGTACCGGCCATGTTTTCAATTCTGAATTACTTTGTGACACGACAAATTTTTCGTTTCTAGAAAAATTAGTTCGATGCTATTTTTTATTTGCCATAGATAGCGCAATAATTTAAAGCTGTCATAAGAAATAAAAGAAAAATGTAAATATTTTATTGACGTCAAATGTGAATCAACGATTTTTAAATTAATAGTTTGAGGTTAAGAACATGTCGATGTGCCAAATTTTGAGAGGTTTTCAGGTTAAAGTCATCATCATCAGTCTTTTTAATATTCCCACTGCTGGGACACAGGCCACCTCTCATAGAAAACGAATGGGCCGTAGTCCACTACGCGGGGGTTGAAATGAATGGGTCGTTCTTAACCTCAAATAATTAATTCTGAAATCGGCCCTTAATTACAGGTTAAGAAGAGCGTCAGAAAGAAGAGGATGCGTATTTGCAAACTATTTTTTTTTCATAAACTAAATTCAAAAACTGCTCTTTAATTTAACTTAACAGTAACTAAAACGAGTTTGAAATAATTCTAGTGTTTTTTTTTTAACAATCAAATATGTAACACTTTCATGGACACCCTCTACTTTTCAAGTATTGAGAAATGCCAAAGAAAAACAAAACCTTTCAATCTGATGGCAAATAAAAACCTTGGAACAGTAAAAAAATTACGCTTCTCAAAATACAAATTACTTAGAACATAAGCCATATTGGGCGTTTTCATCACTACCCAAAGTAAGGCCAAAAATATCCTACTGAATAGTGACCCTACACTTTGTAAGTCAATAACGTCCAGTATGAAGGCGTTGATTAATCCCATTACTCGCCCGAATAATAAATAGCCCGACCCGGGCATCGAAACCAGGTCCTCATGCTCAATAGTAGCGAACGAAGACAGCAAAAGAAGCAGTAAAAAAATACTTTTATTTACGCTTAACATGAAACATATAAAACCATATAATTATACCACCACAATATAGGTACAGGCCACAGACATAAATCTAAATAGATAACGTAAGTCCCTCCATCTGTATGAAAACCAGGCGTGCAACTTTTTCACAAACAATTTAAAACAAATTTACTTACCAATGAAAGAAAACATTTCCAATGCCTCGGCCAACTTTTTCTATACATTCTTCACAACTCAAAGTGGCATAAAAATGCATTTTTCTAGATTCCGGTAGATTTCCGGTGCCGATAATGCTAAATGAAAAACTCAGATTACGATCATTGATCGTAACTTTACTCCGTTTTTTGGCACGCGAAGTACATACAATCACCTCATCTTGTCAGATTTATGTCTGTGGTACAGGCCAAGAAAAATATACTCTTCTCAAAATACTCATTAGTACTACTCTCATAATCCATAGTGGACTACCTAAAGAAAAGCTAAAAATATCCCACTGAATAGTGACCCTACACTTTGTAAGCCAATAACGTCCAGTGTGAAGGCGTTGATTGATCCCATTACTCGCCCGAAAAAGAAATGGGTGAGTGAATGATTTGTTAAATGTTCTAAAGGTTAGACTACAAGATTTTTCACTGTCACCCAACCATTTCGGTCAGTCTTGGAACGAAACGTGAGCGAAATTACGATGTTCTAGCACGTGGATGGTGGAACTAGTTCCATTTTGGCATAAGGAAAATAGTGGTTCTGTCTTCGTTGGTTTGGAAGATTTTGCGATCATTATTTATCTGGTTTGACCACGTTTTTGAGAATGGACATGATGAGCAATAACTTCTTCATAATATCATTAATAAATTAATGTTACTTTTTCACTGTGTGTAGTTTTAATCTGAATAATTTTAGCGAACTTTATATTCAATTGACCAAACCAAGAGAGTTTTTTGTGTTGCCGATCATTAATTTGATATTTTTACGCATGCAACAAAGACGGACTGCTTTTTGTCAGGTTGGTAAACGATAATTTTGCAATTCTCGTTTCCCACCCATTCCAAGGTTATAAATACTATAGATTATGTCATCAAAGTCAGTATATCTTTGATCCAGCCGTAATAAATAACTATAAGGGTAAGTGCTACTCACTAAACTGTATTCTATAAACTGTGTTCTACAAACTGTTTTCTATAAACTGTGTTTTGTGTAACTGTGTATTTGATTTGAGAATACACTGGTTGAGTAACACCTTTTAAGCATTTTTATTGACATCGCCATCGGCACAAGTCGACCATTACAAGTCCCGACTGCTAAAACATCCGAACAAGCTCGTAGGACAGCTTACAATGCCAGAAAGCACCCGCCGATTTAAAAAGCGGTGGGATATCTTCGACCAGAACAGTCAGCCAGAAGAGTGACTTTGTAAAGATGGGGCAGACTCCACTGGGAGTAGCGCCTAATATCGCCTTGTATCCCCGCTGAAATACCCACACAAGGTCTTAGTCTTTCATTTAGAAGACAACAATAATATTTCATAAAACACCACATAAAGCCTGTATTTTTACGAAGAGGTATTTAAAATTACAAAGTTACATTGTACGTTCTTTTGTAATTCAACATCCAATCGAATGAGATTAACGAAATGGTTCACCGAAAGTATTTCATTCCGAAATAAGAGCCACGAAAATCATTCACAGTATTATTTTGGAACAGTTCATCCACTTCGCAGCAGGGCGTAACAAAATGAGTTTTATTTCATTATCTTGTATGTGTGAACTGACCCGAATTCGATGAAAAAAATATCAAGAGTTCAGCCATCAATACTTGTTTACCGAAACGAATGTTTTTAGCACTGAAACAACTGTTTTAGGCAATAAAGAAGAGGCTCTAGTTCGTAATGTAGACTTTAACACATAAGTTACATTCATCAACCTTGTACTGTTCCAGAATGTTACTGTGAAATTACTAAGTAGAACAGTAATATATGTATGTGCTTTTTTGGTAAGAAGCTAAGATATTTGTCTAGTAGGGTAAGTTAATTAGTTTGGCCCAGAGATCCTCATCAACGTCATCATTACAGCCAAAAGACGTCCTCTGCTGGACGTGAGCCTCTCCCAAGCGTTGCCAAGAGATATTAATATTGTAAAAGTGAAAATTTGTGTTTCAATCACGCAAAAAAATGTGAACGGATTTAGATAAAATTTTGCACACCGATATCTTGTAACCTAGATAAGATTTAACCCGGTATGGTGATCCCTTTTGACGCGTGCGAAGCCGCGGCCAAAAGCTTATAAAGTATTTAACGGACTGGAAAAAGCATCACCTGCAAACCTCAAAATTTTATACCTTCCAGATCTCAAAAATATGTGACTATACATTTTTATTCTTCATGGTTTTATCGAATGTACACAAAGCAAATCAGATAGGTTTACAGGGCACGCCAACATAGATGTTTCGAGTGCGTAGAATTAACGGGTGTATTACTTCGCCTACTTCGGTCATGGATACGGAAACCGCTGGATGCAAGATGCTCAGGACGATGGAGGTGGTGACACTTGGGGGAGGCCTGTGTCCAGCAGTGAATGTCCTTCGGCTGAAATAATAAGTTCCTTCCTGTAAAATTTTGCAATATATTATTTTAATTGAGTAATTAATTGTGGAATCCTTTCCAATAAACAGCAATTTACTGAAGTAAATAAAAATCAAATTCATATCTGTAATTAACTGTTTGTTTGCACATATTTCTAGGAATACCTACTTTGTAGTCCTCATCAATACCAGCTTCATTTACTTTTAATTGATTCCTTTGTGAGTTTATGATTTTCATTACGAATTTTATTTTATGATAAAATAAGCAATCAACAAAAGTATTATTATTATGATGTTGATGGCGAAATTAATAAGCAGGTATTATTTCAAAGCAAAATGCAAATGATTTTCTCTTAATCAGTTCAATTTATGTACTGAATGTTTACGATACATAAATTGAATTGAATTCTCAATGATGAAAACTTATATCTACCAGAGTTAAGTTGCTTTTCCCTAAAATGCAAAAATTATAATTCCTTTACGAAATCCTACCATTAAACAGGGAGTGGAATGTAAAGAAAATGAAGTAACAAAAACTAAAAAAGTACATCAACAGAACCGGAAAAATCCAGTTCTTCCACCACAGCCGGTGTTGATATTTTAAATAAATTCACCTCCATTAAACCTTCCAGCGCTCACGTTCGCAACTTTTTTACGAGCGGACGACTTCTAAAGGCAGCGCTTATTAAGGTCAAGCTAGCCCAAAGAGCAATAAGGGCATGCATAAAGCAGGCCTACAAAAACTTTTCCATTTAACTTAGCCCGTGTCATTCTGATTATATCTGCTCATAGTGACCCGGCCTGGCTTCACCCGGGAGCAATTTTTGAGTGACAAGCACCTTGGTGGTCGCATTTTAGTGACCTTTATGGGGCCTTATGTAATGGAGGGTATGGTGGAAATATTCCGAATATTTTGAAACAGGAAACTACGTTTTCACGTATAGCGTATAAATATGGATCGTCATAGGCTTCCTTGGTCACTAGGGCGTAGGGTTGGCGAAACACGTTTTATTCGTCCATCCCCCGAATACCAAGTGCAATTTGAAAAGCGATTGATGGTTACGCGGCACTTAAATCTTCTCCATAGATTACAGGAAAAGATAACGCCGACATACTCGTAGTAATTTATTTTGACTATCTACAAATTAAAAATTTGGCTTTGGAAAGACAAAAGTACCGTTTTTAATCTGCAAGAAAGATATATATCTAAAATGCCGGGAGGGGATGATAAAAGTTAACAAACTTAGATTAACTACTTAAAGGACGCCGATTTGGCTAAGTAATTTGGAATTTTTGGTCTCGGAGGTCTAAAAAGGTTTTCAAGTGAAAATATTGAAATTTTAATGCGATTTGAAAATTCTTCTGTAATTGTTCTTTTTGTTTTGTTTCGTAATTGCGAGGTTTTCGTTTTTATGGCAAACACTGGGTTTCAGTTTGAAAGAGCTAAGTTTCTGCTAAAATCGTATGTAATATTACGAAAGATTTTTTTTGATAAGCTCGTAAATGTGTCTCTTGAATTTCACCAACGTCTTTACTTTTCCAAGTAATCAGAACTAAGATCTATGTATGTATGTTGTTTCAAAGAACCTTTTATGGAATTTCTCAAATCTTGTATCCTACATTCTGTCAGAGCAACCTAAAAACTTAATCCAATTTCGATAAGATTCAATACGTTCAACTTAAGCAAGTTCTTTATAATAAAGGTTTCTTGGTGATATTATGGTCATACATTATCTAGATGAAGTTACAGAATCCAATCTTTGACGTGAAGGGTTCTCGAACAAAATTATTAACCTTCATATTTTATTACGTCGAAGCGATATTATATCTTGCGCAATATGTTATATTATTACATAATACTACCTGAGTGACCGAACTTTGCTTGAGTGAAATTGGAGAAAACATTGTTTTTCGTTAAAACGATTTTTCCAGATAAATGAGACTTGGCTGGATCGATTCGCCCCCGAAATCTCGATAGCCGCCAAGGTTTTCACCTGTGTTTGCACACACATTTGTGCACTAAAGGATGTTTAAACTCCTTTGTTGATGACTAGTCTTAGCTGAAATTGGGCGCCATGAACGAAATACGGTCAGGAGGACTATCCTCCCTACTACTTTCCCGATTATAAACGCTAATGTTTGTGAGAATGAATGCATGGATGTTTTTTACTCTATCGTCCAAACAATTATCATCGTATCAACCGAAAGACGTCCATTGCTGGACATAGGCCAACCCCAAGCGTTGCCACATTGACCAGTCCCATGCGTTTCGTATCCAGCGGGTCCCCGCAACCTTCACCAGGTCATCGGTCCACCTATTGAGAGGCCTTCCAACGCAACATCATCCGGTTTGCGGTCGCCATTTCAGTACTTTTCTGTACCATCGGCCATCCGTTCTGCGAGCAATGTACCTATTCTGTACCATGAGCCCTGCCCACTGCCTGTTAAGTTTGGCAAAAAATACCAATCCAAACAAAACTGAATATATTTTGGTAAACTATACAGTAATATAACTTATGCAGTTCCTACCTTCAAATTCAACATCACAGCAACAGGATTGTTAACCGCGTCTCAGTCGTGAAAATTTGCCTTAAATATCACTACTTGTGAAATATTATTTAAATGACACCATAACTCAATTTGTAACAATTCGTTTGATCACGATTGCTTACAAAGTTTCAGTCTTCACTTCACCAATCCAAAATGATTACCAAAACGTTTCGCTACAATTTAAACCGTAACCTTTACATGTCCGTTACCATTTTATCCGGCCACAACAGTTACTCAAAATAACATTAATAACAATACATTAGATTCAGCAGTCGAGAACGGTGTTACAATTTATTATAACAAATGATACCGGTTGCTTGTAGGAAGGATCAGTAGGATCCATCGTTTATCATCCCAAGTGATGGAGTTATGAATGTACAAAATATCGTGTTTTGTTATGTTCCCTTATTGTTATAAGTGGTAACGGCCTTTGTTAAATTGGGGTGGAAACTATCTTTCTGAATATTATAGATGCCTCAGAACAGAATCTGTTTGAGTTCATGTTACCGTTAAGATTAAGGGCAAAAAAATAAGTTAATACAAAAAATCTGAAACACGACTGCTTAAAAAGCGAACTAAAAAGACTAGCAAGAAGAAAATCAGTCTGTGCAGTCGGAGGATACATAATCGCGAGCTAGCTGACCAAAACCAGTTTTATATATTATATATAAAAAAATAATAACTAAAAAATTAATAAATCTTCATTTATTAATTTTTTAGTTAATATTTTTTTTTTTCGATTTAGATATATTTAAACACATAAGTGTTATATATTGTTGAAATCACCTCTCAAAACCTGTATTTTGATAACCCACACGAAGGGTTTGGATGAAAAAAAAATGGGGCCCCCAAAATATGGCGCCCAAAATCATATATTCTAATTTTAATGTAGCCAGTGACACACGCAAGGTTAAGATGAATCGATTGAAGTACGAATCATCAAAATCAGCCAACATATTTAGTCTCTGGAACGCCACATAGGAACAAACATACATGCATACATACATAGATTGATCACACACAACCCTCATTTTTCAAGATTGAAAACACATTACCCTCTTTCTGCAGTCGGGTAAAAATAATCTATCATTAATGAATATTATACATGTCGTCGTATTCTTATCGATCCTTAATTATATACGTTTTGACCAAAATTCAGCCACGGCAACAGCGTTTTCATTTGCCTCACAAAGTTCCTTCAGGGTGCAGGTTTTGATGCACAGAGAGTACGATAGGATCTAACTAAATTTAACTTGATATAATGTATTTACTGTTAACTAAGATTGACTTGTTGGAAATAAAAGAATGCTTGCAGAAAAACGATATTCAAAACGTATTAGGGTTATCCAAATATTACTACATCCGCATCACCCAGAATTTACAAACTAACGCGGCTTCTGAAGGCCTCTTACAGGAATAATTTTTTTTTAACAAAAAAACAAACCGACTTTAAAAAAAAAAACACTGCAAAGAGAAAAAAAAACTTTCTTTTCCGAAGTCGGTGTCTTTGGTCCCTATTGTTTTTCGTGTTTCGACACCAACTTCGGAAAAGAAAGTTTTTTTTCTCTTTGCAGCATTTATTTTGGAAGTCCGTTTGTTTTGTTAAAAAGTTTTGATCTATCTGTTTTTAGTTTTTTTAGGTACCTCCAATTGGCATAAAAATCATATATAGCCAAAGTACATTACATGACGATTACAATAAGCCCACACACGAATAGGACACATCGTTTTATTTCGGAGATCCAGTGACTTCCTGCCGGCTTCATCATTAGACCTGTTCGATGGTACCATTTTCTTCAGTACTATGTATTTGTCGCATCAAGGCTGGCCGATAGATGCAAACCATCGGGAAGTCAGGATGTATTCCCTTAGGTTCAGACATCGAGTTTGGGCAGGTCGGTGGGTACAGTCGTGCAAATGAAATAACATAAATTATTCGATACACTGGGTTTATTTAAATAGTTCACAGTTACAATCTTGCTCACTAATATTACTGATCGATACTAATTCTACAACGTCTTAGCTCCTAGGGCGGTCAGTACTCAACTCTTATATACTGTGTCCCCACCACACAGGTCGTTAGAGGAAGCGCGCCACAGCGTAGTTGTTCTTGATTTGCCGACAGGTGGCGTGCTCGTGATTTGTTTTGACGTCCGTACTATTGACTAAACCCGACACGGCCATCCTGCGATACAGGCGTCCTCGTCTGTTCCTCATTGTCAGGTTTTAACAGTGTATCGAATCATGTGGAAATCCTCAATGGATGTCCTCAGCCCTTGGGGAAAGCTGAGGGGTCTGTCAGACTCTTACTGACTAAAACCACATGGTGTTCTCTAGGCCGTAATTCCTATTGAGAGGCGAGCGTGGAACACAGCACGTCGCCTTCTCGGGCCTCTCTCAGGTGACAGACTCCCCAAATCTATCACCCACAGGCATTATCTTCTTGTCCTTGCTCCATGCCATTTCATGTCGTGTTGCGCTACACGTTCTTAGTCCACACCGTTCTACCAGTCTCCCATCATACAAGGCAAGTTTTCTGAAACACACAAAATCTCCACACAGTATTCGCTCGTCCAATCCTGACTCATACTCTAGGTGAGTGAGGAAACATTTTGCATAGTTACATATCGAAAGCATCACTGGTCTAGGTATTTCTTTACAACAGAAAACCCCTACAGTTACAATCAAGCTGGTCTAAATCGTCACCCACCAATGCAGGTGAGATTCCTGCAGCACCTCGAAAGGATCACTGGTCTAGGTATTTCTTTACAACAGAAAACCCCTACAGTTACAATCAAGCTGGTCTGAATCGTCACCCACTAAAGCAGGTGAGACTCCTACAGCGCAGTTACAGTCAAGCTGGTCTGAATCGTCACCCACTAAAGCAGGTGAGACTCCTACAGCGCAGTTACAGTCAAGCTGGTCTGAATCGTCACCCACTAAAGCAGGAGTGATCTTGACATCCCATTTACAAAAATAATCATCTTCCACAAAAGTAGAAAAGACCACATACTAATTGATCATTCCAAAGATTCTATTATAGCTTCGGAATTATCTACACTTAAGGTGCGAGAGCATATGAAAAATGTTTCCTCTGACTCCGAGGGCGTATTATTAATTACAGGTACAAAAGACATACCGAACTCATCATCTGTCGTCACGGTCCATTCATCATCATCATCACCATCATTTTCGCAAATTTCCAAATAACCTTCTTGCCCTTTAGGTACTTACTTAAATTTTACTACCATCAAATTTATCTCTACCTCCTACCCTCAAAATTAGAATACCAAAATTATTTAAATTTTCGTAATGAGGGCTTGACGATTCGAACGTCATCAACATTAACATGGTGACCTCACCTCTGGCGTGACTATGTGAGTTTACCTTCTTTCAACGTCATAACTCAAAATGAACCTTCTGCAAGGTCTCTAACATAAACATTCACACCAGACATAGTGTCACACAGACTTACAGGTGCCATACAGGCCTTCAGTTGACACACAGGCTCACAGTTGCCACACAGGTCAACAGCTGCCACACAACGCTCGGCTACTCCTGACCAAAATAGATCATTGGGTTCGTGAAAATAGGGAAATTTTAGAACTCTACTCTTTAACTGAATCATTACCCTGGGCCATGTACCACAAATCGATCCAAACCAACTTTAAAAATTCTGCTGCTGCAAAAACTGTCAAGCTTAAAGAAACCCCCGAGTAAAATCTTCAACGCCACGGCCCTCTAGCCGACCAGCAATTGTATTGCTCTCACAACGGTCTCTAGACCCCGACCTCCACCAGAATCCACTGGTACGGTCAATTATAATACATTCGATAGACTGAATTACTAGACACTTTAAGCTTGCTCATCATCATCAAAATTCCTTTAACATCAACATCGACTGGTACATGACCCGTTGGCATCTTCCCTAACCTACCGCGTGCATACTTGTAGGTCCTAAGCGTTCCTATTTAAAGCTTTCATTGTAAAACTATCACTGTCCTGTCATAATAACCTATCGCGGACTTAATAAAGGGCCCATTTAGTTTTCACACTAGAGTTTCCCACACAACACTATTGATTAGAAAAAGATCCGACGATCAACAACTAAATAAAGTAATTTTAACATTTCCGTTAATCTTTACCATAATTCAAAGGCAATGCATACTCAACGACACCTCTTCGTAGACCCATCGCCACATGTTACTCATGAGGGGCGGTCCAGAATTTGTCGCATGAGTAGACATGTTAATCAGATTTGGTTTCACTACCACTGCCATCAACTATGATGTCTAATTCTCAAGGAACTTGGTGATCGAGGATCCTTCCCAAAAGATTCGCACTTTTTACTCAAAGATTTACATACAGACTGCTAACAAAAGAGAAACAACTAACCCTGATAATATTAACGAGCTTCACGAATTAATTCGGATCAAAATCTTTAAAATTAAATATCAACAGTAACCATTTACTATCGCTCACTACCTCAGTTTTTATGTAAGGAAAACGATCGCGAGATCTACTGCTATCCTAATGTTACTTTGAAAGTAAGCAAGTGAATTCAGATCTGAAGACGGTGGTCGTAAATCGTGACGCAACATAAGATTTGTTCTGAATACACGTAAATGACCAGTACCGTTACTAACTCGATACAATTGCGATGGCCCTACGTCATTACTAACTGGCTTTGTTACTGAAAATCTCCTTCTTATGGGATATCTCATCCTAAAGTTCGTACTGAACCAAAACTTTAAACTATACTGCCAATAGGAAACTCATTACCTAACTAATTGCTTTTTACAAGTGTGTCTTAATTACCTAGTGATAGTGCTAGATATAACCACAACCAATTCGGTGATCAAACATGAACACTTAAAACTCGAAATAGCATCTCTTCAGAAGAGAACTTTCCACCTCACTATCGAAATAACATGGAAGCGACTCACCGAGTATTCCATTTCAAACTTGCGCGCTCCCAACCTCAAACTGCTAGTCTGCCGTTCCTCCTAACCTCTCAGATGTTGACAGGTCAGCCTTCGCATACAGCATCTGAACTGCTAGCAGCAGCAGAGGCTCCACTGCGATACAATATGGTATCTGAAACATGAAAAACACTACGAGAGTACTTGTTTACACGGTTATCTTAACCATACACAGCTTTGATGGAAATTAACCGGTGTAGTAACCTAAACCGGCACGGCAAAATGGGTTATTATGAACACTGAATGTGAATGCAGAGACCTTCAGTGTCTGACTACAATGTCCCAAGTGCCCAGGTAGGTATTCTTACTTCCAAACAATGATAGTCAGCCAAGGCCAGTCAAGGGCTACCGCCAGTGATAGTAGAATAATAACCCTTCAACAACACCCAACTTGACCATCGATAACTAACATGAAATTATAACCTAACACGGGCCACCCCGACGATCCATTGACCGCCACAAAACCAGAATTTTGAATAATTGAACACTCTTGGCCATAGTCAATAACAAAATGAAAACGACTCACCAGATTGGCTTAAAGATCCATGTGTATGGATCTTTCCACACGTCCACACGCTCCTCCTTGACCTGTCCAGCTCCTTGGTTGTTGCTAGCTTCCTTGCTGCTCCGCTCTAGACTGTTTTTTTTTTATTCTAGACTGAGGGTAGTCGCAGAAACGAACCACTACTGTTTTTTTTTCTCAACTGACACCGCATTTTTTTTGCAAGAATGTAACCGCCATTTTCACTAGCATTGTTTTTACGTGTGATCTCATCAGCACGACCGAATCCCAATTCTGATGTCGCATCATGGCTGGCCGATAGATACAAACCATCGGGAAGTCAGGATGTATTCCCTTAGGTTAAGACATCGTGTATGGGCAGGTCGGTGGGTACAGTCGTGCAAATGAAATAACATAAATTATTCGATACACTGGGTTTATTTAAATAGTTCACAGTTACAATCTTGCTCACTAATATTACTGATCGATACCGATTCTACAACGTCTTCGCTCCTAGGGCGGTCAGTACTCAACTCTTATATACTGTGTCCCCACCACACAGGTCGTTAGAGGAAGCGCGCCACAGCGTAGTTGTTCTTGATTTGCCGACAGGTGGCGTGCTCGTGATTTGTTTTGACGTCCGTACTATTGACTAAACCCGACATATTTATAAGTATTTGCTTCACCATAGTCGTTTAACTATTCGAGATATCTTATACCCATGACATATATAGCATTAAAGAGTTCCATTGGCCATCTGTGGTCTTCTTCACCAGTTCTACTTCACCAAATGACACTTTCTGAGTGCAAATGATTGCATTGTTGATGAAAATACCAAAATCGCTATGTGTATGCCTATAATATTTGAGGAGTTCCCTTGATTTCTCCAAGATCCCATCATCAGACCCTGACCTGATGACTATGAGACCAACTGAGAAGAATACTCTTTCAAACAAGAGATTAATTTTCCAAATCGGTCCAGGCGTCTTTGAGTAATTGGGGAAACTCCTTTTTATGAAGTCGGTTAAAAATGTAACTAAAGGCCACGGCCCATCTAGGGCATACTTTAGCCATTTGTATGGATAGGATCAATCGGCCAACTTTAACTTCCAACATGGGATATCGGTCCGAAAACTTTTTGTTTAATTTCACCCTACTTTTTTATCGGTCGGGTGATCGTACGGGGATCGATTCGGCGCTGGATTTGCGTTGAAAGTTCGTGTTTAAGTTGATAGTATGTTTACCCCATAGAGTAGGTAGTAGGATTTATAGTAACTTATATATGTAAAGCATAATGAGTCTATAATGTTCTCACTGCTGGGACACAGGTCTGGAAGTGGACTACAGCCCACCATGGTGACCCGTGTCACCACACGAGCGCGTAAGCGGATTTGTCGAGGTCAAATCTCTTCGACTTTTTGGTTCTTGAACATGCCGATTTCACGAAAAATTAATCCACCATTTGTAAAAACGTTGGTAATTAACTAAATGAAACAAAGTAAAGTGCCTGCCTAAGTTCGAATTCACGACCCGGGTAAAACTTCTAGGTGCCACCACTGAAATAAAAGAAAAAAATACCAATTGGACTTTATGGCGTGATGTCATTTTTATTTTATTATTGGTAGGCTCGCGATTGGCCATGATCTCAGCTGATATTAAGCTATGATGTGATCAGTATTTTTGGTTTTATTTTTTACGAAGTATCTAAATGGAATTATTTTATTTAGTTTTTTTTCTTAGCAAAAATCATTTTTTTGTCTTTTTCTCAACGTATTTTTTTTTATGAGTGAATTAAAAAAAAATGAATAAAACATTGACATTATTATTTTTATGGACATATATTTTTTAAGGTGGTCAATATCAATTTTAAGGACTATTTGTATTGATATTTCACCCCATCATTTAGAATCTGTACCTTGGGTAACTATTAAGTTTCTGTAATAAACCTTAGCCAATACGACCAAATTATGTTGACCACTTGTAGGACCCAATATTGACAAGAAGATTAATTTAATTTACATAAGTTAATGGAAATATTAATCCAGCTTCTCATTGTTTGCAGTAGATTAGCAATGGCTTATAACCGGGCTTACTTAGTTAGAGAGATTATAGAAAATAATATCATTATCCATTATTTAAACCCAATCGTATAGTTCATGCTAGTATTTTACTCTCGTCAATTGAAGGTATATAATGTCAATTAATTTCCCCAACTTTTCCCATTTTCGTTGGGTCCGCTTTTAGTCTAGCTTGGTGCATCTGAGTACCGGTTTATTACATACTAGCTGCTGCCCGCGGCTCCATCCGCTTGTTATAAGTACTTCTCCCAATATCTTTGTAAATGATAGCCTGTGTTGTTCTGATGGATAAGCTATATTTCTGTAAAGTTTCATCAACATTCGTTCAGTAGTTTTTGCTTGAAAGAGTAACAAACATCCATCCATCCTCACAAAGTTTCACGTGTACAATAGTAGTAATATAGCAACTGTCTGTGTCTATCTGATCTCTACACCCCAGTAGGCGTATCATCTATACAGTTTGGATACCAGAATATTTAAACCCGTACGTACGGTGCATGCCACGAAAGATGAGACCTGACCGCGCCGCCCGCGCTCTGTTCGCCGCCCCGATGACGCCCGGTCTCTTCCCGTACTCAGACCTCATACTTCTAAAGTCACCTATAAATCTTCTACTCCGCAAGTCAATCCACGTGGTGTGTCAAGTCTCATCTTTCGTGGCTCGCAATGTACAAGTCGGGTAAAAAAATAAGTGGCAACCTATTTTCATTTCTACTCACTTCAGCTTCAAGAACATCTGAACACAGCTTTATTAAAAAGTTACCCAGTAGGCACCTACCCAGACTGTAGTGACGGTCAAAAATTCAATTTGTGTCCACGTGGCTACGGCTCGTGTCCATGATTAATGTTCCAGCAAGGCTGATGTCAAGCGCGAAACTCCTGGACGCACGTGACGATCCAGCAAACACGCTGCAAGCCTTATTTTGAGTTGAAGCCTTCACATAGCAATGAAGACTTTACACCGAGGTTCTAAGGTGTTATTTTCAATGTCGAATCGAGAAATTTTAAAACATTTTTGAGTAAAAGTTTTCTGCAGTCAGGATTGTTTTTCTTAGCCGTGTGTTTGCAAAATTTGACCTTAAAAATATACCTTAAGATACTATTTTTGAAATTGTATTGTTGTTATTAAAAAAATATTTTAACAAAATAGAGTTTGCATTCTACTATAGGCTGTTTCATTGACCATCACTTCGAAAAGTGATTCTTTATTTGAACATGCATAGGGAAATTGTTAATAACACTTTTTACCTGGCTGCAAGGGAAGGGTTATGTTTTTCCCGTCTATTTTGTATGTATGTATGTAATATTCTTTACATATCTCTTGCTCTGTAAGTACACCCTTACGCCCCTGAATGCCGGGGTGTATGACTATCATTACAGCATAGGTTTTGGAATTTGAAAAAAGAACTGTCATACTCATACTGCACGAAGAATATTTTTAAAAAGTTAATATTTTTTTTCTCGGTATCGATTAATTACTCGAATCGGAATCTAGACAATTTATTTTATAAAGATTTTATTTTAAATATGGAACTATTTGTTTCCACATCGTATGTTAGATGGAATCGATTTAAAAATCAAACTGGCCAGCAAGATTTGACGCGCTTGCGTGCGTGAAAAAAAAAAAAGCAGTCTACTAGTAGGCGCGAAAGCATCGCGAAAATAATTAATTTTCTTGTTAAGTCACTCAAACTCAAGTCTTATCATCACAAACTCATATTCAAACTATAAATATTCCTAAAAAGAACGTGACCATATCTCTTACAAATTGTAATAATTTTACTATTAATTTTAATTAAATACACATTTTTTTCTTCTTAATAAATGTTCATTGAAACCTGCTGTCTTGTTGTTTACTTACCTCACAATCGATATGTAAAGCAGAGTATTGATCTCGGGCGTAAGCATCAATTGCATACTCGGGTTAATTAGCGCCTTCGCTTCGCTCAGGCGCCAAAAACCTCGTATGCAATTGATGTCATACAGCCCTTGGTTAATAATCTACTATTATGACCTCGTATCTTTCAAACCATTTGACGGATTTTTATAATTAAGAGATCGTTAGATAGGTCTTAGCCGCCTTAGTGTTTTTAGATGTTCTAGGTGCCGTTAAAAAAAAACCGGCTAAGTGCGAGCCGGACTCACGCACGAAGGGTTCCGTACCATTATCGCAAAAAATGGCAAAAAAATCACCTTTGTTGTATGGAAGCCCCACTTAAATATTTATTTTAATCTGTTTTTAGTATTTGTTGTTATAGCGGCAACAGAAAAACATCATCTGTGGAAATTTCAACAAGACAGACAGACAGACAGACAGACGGACCGCGGAGTCTTAGTAATAGGTTCCCGTTTTTACCCTTTGGGTAGGGAACCCTAAAATATAATCCTGGCAGATTTTGGGCACCATATTGTAGGCATTGTAATTTTTTTTCTTCGATACCCATCGAGTGGGGTATCAAAATGAAGGGTTTTTAGAGGTGATTACAAAAATATATACCACTTATATTTTTAGAACACATTCGAAAAAAAAAGTATAACTAGAAATTTATATTGTTTTAGTTTTGATCAGCCAGCTCGCGAATATGTATCCTAGATTTTCTTCTTGTTTACATCTTTGCAGTCGGGTTTTTTGATTGTATTAACTTTTTTTTAATAATTTCACTTTATAATAAATACATATAAATATACAAATGCATTTATACATAAAGGGAACTGGATTCCATTTCTTTATTAATTCAAACAAAGTATAGATATAGACAAACCATCAGTTTCCCAGCTCAAAATTATAACAGAATTAATGTGACAAATTGTCAAGCACGCGTTATCTGCTGTGATTGGTTGATTGAATTTTCAACAGCCAATCACAGCAGATAACGCGTGCTTGACAATTTGTCACATTAATTTTGCGATAATTTTGAGCTGGGAAACTGGGGGTAAAATCATACTAATATTATAAATGTGAATGTAAGTTTGTTTGTTACGCTTTCACGCAAAAACTACTGAACCGATCATCATGAAACTTTATGCATATATTCTTGGAGGTATTAGAAGTAACATAGGATACTTTTTATTAAAAAAATAATAATGGCTTTACTGCGAGCGAAGCCGCGGGTAAAAGCTAGTAAAACATAAAATGATAATTTACCAACCTATTAAAGATGAGATCTAAAGTAGGTATGTATTTTGTACCCAACGGATACACAAAATTTACAAAGAATACGCGGAAAAGGGGTCTCCTTTCATTGAATGTCGTCATGGGAACGAAAGGTGAGGAATATTTCCTTATACCTACAAAATAACGATCTTATTGTGGCAAATTACCGTAAGTAAACACCCTTAGCCAAATATAAGCATTAACGTTCTTATTTTTGTACTTTTCCGTAGCAATAGAACAATTTTGATAGGTAATACCTACTCTGTAATCCTAGTTCCCACTGAATTATTATTCTATAAGTCCAGGACGCTAGAGGACCAAGGTTACCGACATTGCCCGAAGAATTGCTAAATTTAAGTGACTGTGGGCTCGCAGAACGAGTAGTCGATGTGGCCAAAAAGATCTAGATTGGCAACTGCGTACCCAAAGACCCAGTTCTAGAAGGTCTCTTGGCAGACTGACTACCTGGTTAAGGAAACCGCTGGATGCAAGACGCATAGGATCGATCGATGTGGTGACACTTGGTGGAGGCTTTTGTTGTGGATGTCTTCCAGCTAAAATGATGATGAAGAAGTCTGCAGAGACGTTTAGATGTTGGATATTCAACCACGCCTCGCGGTGGACTTCGTACCATCTGATATATTTTTTCTTTTCCTATTTCTAAAAAAGAAAAAAAAACTAATCGGTTATGCAATTCTGAATTTAAGTGAGACCAACGAAAATCATTTGATTTCGCAAACATTAATAAGATCAAAGACATTCCATACAAGATAACTCACGAACTATGGCAGAATACATTTCAAGCAAAACAGATATTGTAAATCACAGTAACGAAGCCATCCATTTTGTGAAATAAACGTATTTTTTCCTTTCATCCCTGATTTCGCTCGTTTCACCGTCTTTTTGAAGTAGAAGTATCATAGGATATAATAGAGGCTCGTTATAAGATTATTTATCATCTTTATGTCGTAGATATTCTAGGTATTCAGGAATTATTTTGCACTTACTTTTAAAGAAACTAGAAGGTAAGTAAAGTATTTTGTTGTCGCTTACCATCGTATTGTAACTCGCTAAAAAAAAACATTCAAAGCTTTCAGAAGTATGACGAACTCATTATGGCTTTCTGTTTTTTGCCAGGGATTTGTTGAGACCATCACTTCTTCTTCAAAAAAGGAGGAGCTTTCTCAATTCGACCGTATTTATATATATATATATATAGATAACTTTTCTAAGGACTAATCAGGGTCAAAATTATTGTAGAATAGATCACATTTTTCAAATCCAGACTTTATGCAAAACCTGTCCCCATACCCTGACGTGTCAAAACTAGCATAGTCAAACTGTAAAAACAGGACAGATGTATACAAGTCATATACATCTGTCGCTTACGCTATTGTCACCCAATGTTCTGCCAATCCAATCACGCTACCTTTCCAAGCAATTGATAAACCAAACATCAGACTTCAAAAAAACTTGTCCGAAATTTCTGCTCGACCAAAAAGCTGGTCATTTTAAAACAACACTGTGTGCGCCAGTTGTTACACGATAAATTAATCTTGTCAATGAACCGATCGGCTCCGCTGCGATACTATTGAAAAACGGCGCTTTCACGTTGACATATGGCCGGGGAAGGCCACGTCGTTGTTTTCCATTTTTTAAATTTTTTGGTAGATAGAATTTTTTTCGGCAACGACCGAACTGGAAATTGTTCGTCAAAGTCTAACAGCTACGAATATCTATGAGGTACGTGCTGGTTTCTTTATTGGATGGAAAGTGATTTGTTGGACAGTTTTTTGTCCCTGAAATATAGTGTATGTTTAGTTATTTGTCGCGGCAGTAATCATCCTTATTATTTTTAAGTCAAGGCCCTATATTAATATTAACTGCGTTGTAAGTATTACCTTTATTGAACGAGTGCTATCCATAATTGAAACAATATACTCGCAAAACCAAACAAAGTCACCGCCAAGAATATTCACATTAACAAGTTCCAACGAGACCGAAGTAAAAACAATTCATAAGACTGAAAACACGAACTCATCCGACACCGACACAGCGATAATCCCTACAGAAATAAAGAAAAAAGCAATACGTTTCAGGATGCAATCCAAATAAACACACAAAGTTTTCCTCGCAACGCTTGCTAAAAAGTCGAAGCAACTTTTGCTAGTCTAGATATTACCTTCGGAAATGAAGCTCGGTACAGTCCCGACGAAAGCTAACATTGTATTGAAATAGAAACTGTTGGAGAGCCTCAATGTTTTTATTTGGAAGCAAGTTGGTAACGAAGTGGGTTTTTGGTAACAAAGAACTTGGTGGCGTTTCTGTTGCGTTTTTGGTTGAAATTGGATTTTGGAAGTTATAGGAAACTTTAGTTACGGAAATTTTAACGCTCTTCTTCTTTTCGAGTCTATAGTTAACCCATGGAAGTAGCAAGTACCTGGTACTTACTACTTCCATGGGTTAATCCTTATACAGTTTGGGCCCGGTAGGTGCCCACGATTATAGTGGCACAAATGGAGTTCACTAAACCTTCAAATCAATCAAAATTGCTGGTAAGCATCACTATCGATGAGAAATATAGCCTTTTTACCACCAAATAATATAAAAATAATTCCTATAATTCATAGGAATGTGCTGGCTCTTTGGTTCATACAAAACTTGGAACTTTTTTACGAGTTGAAGCAAATCAAATCAAATTACTGTATTTCAACTAAATCATTCAAAGTTTCTTTTGAATTGTCAAACAAAAAAAGATGAATCTAGTTGCACATTCGCAATTATCAGTAGGTCTATATGGAGTAGAACGTGCAAGAAACTCCACGGACACTCTTTTCCATCACTTTTAATTACATGTACTCGTATATGGTTTCATCATTCTTGTTGGAAAATATACCTTTTGTTATTCCAGTTAGAGTGGTTTTCAAATCAAATGAATGAGTTGAAAGTTATCTAGTAGAAAGCTAAAGCCATCACCCCGTAAGCTAAGTAATCTAAGTAAGATCGAAAGGTTCGCAGAACTTCAGAGTTCAGACAAAGTTAAGGGATTAAGTGCCTTATGACAGCTAGTTTGAGTGAAGGAGGTTCAAAGGAGGACAGATGTAGCGTAAACGAAATATAAGTGGGCTACTCGTATTCATATTTCTATTTCTAATAACCATCTCAAATACAGACGGTATTTGAATTTGCTGCGTTTTAAAATTAAGTTACATTTTGTTTCCGTTGTGTTGTTGAAGATAATGTAGGTTAACACGTAACTAGATGTTATGATTTAGCATAGCAATCGTGGGCTTTGACCTATCAGCATTATTTGTTATTATTAATATTGTAAAATCGGTTACAAAGAGATTACACTGTTAAGACAATGTAATCTCTTTGGAACCGTTTCCCGAAATCATGACTGGAAATCATGAAATCGTGCCGACGTAATTAAACAGTTTTTATTTTGTCCATCGATGGCGTTCGGTTCCGTTCCACGGCTATAGATAGATGGTGTTAGCTGTGACTTGCAAGTAAAAGGGTCTACTCGGTTCGTGAATATTTTTTCTTTAAATACAGTGAAGGTTTGTTTTAAAGTATTTTTTTGCATGTTTTTACAGTTTCATTGGACTAAAATGTGTTACAATGCAAATTTAATCAATCGAGTGGAACGCCTCAAAAAATTAAAACCACGCCATCTATTGGCATCAATTTTAAATGATCCGTTCAAATAATCTTTAAAACGTGAATTTTGAGCCCAAATTTCCATAATTTTGTGCTTAGGACAGTTGATTAAATAAGAACATACAATGTTTATGTTCAATTCCAGAAAAGGTTAATTTTACACATATTTTAATAACAAACCGGTGCATATCGCGCCATCTAGTGAGATTTATTTGAACCAAATTTGCTTTCTTAGCGCTGGGACCCCATGCCCTGAATTAACTATAAACACTTAAAACAAAGTCAACGTAGGTAGCAACAAAAGGAAAATTCACTACGATCAATAGCCACAGAAAATGTGTCAGAAGATTTCAATTAATTTGCCCGTAGCGACGGTCGTCTCGCAAAAATTTTCATAAACTTTAATTACAACATCGATGACCAAAATTAAGAGGTACTTATTTTGGTCCGCTAAATATAAATGATGAAATGTCGAGATATTTACCTCTCAAAAGGACGGTAATTAGCAATGTCTATTTAAAAGAAAAATCTTTCTGCCTAATTTATTTTGTGGACTTCTCTTTTACTGGAATGGCCAGTGCGACCGACGTAATTACGGACAAGCGGGGTCGCTTGCGAATTAAAGAATAACTTTTTTTACCTAAAAATGTTGAAGAAACAGAAAATTAAACAATTGAGTGTGCCAAAATAAACATTGGTCGTTTGGCGGAACGAAAATTTTATTTTTGGTCGAAATTTCCGCACTCAATTTGGGTTAATACTGATTTTATCAAGTGCCAGAGATACTGCGTGGTTTGTTGAAGGGAAAAAGAATTTGTGGTACATAAAGTAATGAGATATTTTATGGAGTTGTACATAGATAGATAGCATTTATTTTATTGTACATCAAAATGGCTAAACCACTCTTTTACGATACAATAGAATAAAATAAATGGCGGTATTATCGATGAGCGCGATACCTACCAGATTAAGTGAGTGAAGTTTTTTGCTGCACTTAAAAGCCTCATGGTGTTAATTTACTGGTGGGCTGCTAATATCCGGTTTATGGACACTCCTCGTAAATGAGACGCAAATCAAGAATGCGATTGGCTATTGAAAATTCACTTAAATAAACACATTTTTTAATAATTCGTGATTGTTGTCAAGTGAGACAAATGTTTAGTATTTATTACCAATATATAAATTTACACAGTATAAAATTCTTAATTAACAATAACTAGCTATATATACACTTAAAAAAAATAAAAAAAAACTACGAACGCGTATAAAAGGGCACCCATTGGGCGTCAAAAAATTCGTTCACATCGCTGTCAACTTGAAAAGTGCCCAAAACGCTGGCAGCACTGCCACGTTGCATGGCAATGCTGCAAACCAAACACATTGGTTCTTGTTTACTTAAACGTGCGTGGGGCAATTTGTTACATTTTGCTGTAATTTGCATTCTATTAACTTGTTCTTGGATACCACAAGTTAGAATCATTTCAGCTGAAAGACGTCCACTGCTGGACATAGGCCTCCCCCAAGCAAGTCAAGCAAGCTGTCAAGTTATAAATAAGTAAAACATATTAAAACTGTTGACTCGGGTTTATATGATGATAAAATTAAAGCGCTTAGTATATTATTTTCTCAGATACCACCATATTCTGTGAAATTTCTTAAACTTGTCTATAAGCCAGCGTAATCCTGATATCATCGGAATAAGTCGTCAAATTTTCTTTTATCAAACACCAATCTTGCTCGGGCGCTCGTAACTTGCGTGCGTATCATGTCAAAACTTTAACACGGAGTCTTGAAGCAACGTAAGTGCTTTCTGTACTTGGATGTGTTATGTTGTTGGTTGTGTTAGTATGATCACAGTTCTTCTTAGCAAAGTAATTTAGAAAGAGCTTTTGCTTAAGGAGTAGTTCACTTTTCGCTTCAGCTTTTCGTGTTTTATGATTTGTTCACTCATTGTTTGTTATGGTCATTAACTTTATTATCCATTTTCCTCGTGGTCATAAAAATGTATAACTTCTTGACCAACATTACAGACGATTTTAATAACTGATGCAACCACTTCATCATCATCATCTGCCTACAGCAGTCTACTCTAGACATAAGCCTCTTCAATTGTACTTCATTTATTTAAATTTTCGGCAACTCTCATGTAACTGCTACCAGCTACCCTGCGAAGATCATCGCTCCACATAGCCTGAGAGATAATCTACGTCTAATATAGCCACATCAGCTAACAACCATCCTCCAAAATAAATAATGATTTCTGATTATTTTTAATGCAGCAAATTTCTCGGAGAGAAATTTAAGGAGATTAATGTAATGACTGTGCCTTCTCAGTATATTTATGAAAATCTTTTATATGCCCATAAGAATATAAAATTGTTTAAAAAATGCAGTAATATCGATAACGTTAATACTAGGAACAAACACAAATTTGTAGTACCTACAACAAGGCTCAAGAAAATAGGTGGCTCGTTTAAATGTCAATGTGTACGCTTTAATAATAAGCTTCCAAGCCAAGTACAAGATCTAAGTCTTAATAAATTCAAATCATTCATTAAACGTAAGTTGTGCCAGAAAGCGTTTTATACAATTAAAGATTTCGTTGAGGATAAAATGGCTTGGGATTGAGCTGCTCCAATTAATTTTGTTTTTTTTTTTTATATTTTGCACCATGAATTTTGTTTTTTATTTATTTTCTTGCACTGGTAAGAATATTAACTTTTTGAAGTATCGTATTATTTTATTTTAATTGTTGTGAATGTGAAGACTATGTGGATCATTTTTTTCTTTTCTATTTTAATTTTTAGTTAGTTTATTATGGTCTAGCAGTTTGAGTAGTTTATGCGGCCTACCCGAATGCCCTTTCTTTGGTATTGTTCGTCGAATCGTTGAGCTCCTTAAATTCTGAGTTGACCAACACGATTATTGACAAATGCGTGCACTGACTGGAAAGGTTCACTCAATCTGGCTGGTTCTATCCTCAAAAGATGATTTCAGACATCAGTCTACATAGTCTTCACATAATCTAACCAAGATTTTGTCTGAACTTTAAAAGAGACTGTGACCTCTGAGTTTGTTTCGGTCTTTCAATAATCAGATAGGAAACGCCGACCTCATCTAGTTTAAAAAAAATATGATCGACATGTAAAAGTGTTTGTACAAACCAACTTACAGAAATAAAATCATTTATCATTTAGCAATATATATCCATTTACTTGTAGATTACAATTTAAACCTTAACGTCAATGGCATAAAAGTCACTAAACGTCTTCGTGATATACAGGACTATTATGCCTAATAATGGATACAGATTTTTTTGTCACATCCGTGATCACACTTCTCGATAAAGCTCGATGTTCTCATGTAGCCAGGAGTGCGAACTTTTACCAGGTAGGACCAAAGTTTGATTGAATATTTCAGGAGGGTAAGCCAACTTTTTCGTTTTCTTCACCCAAATTGCATAGGATTAGATTGGCATGCGTTCCCTTGATTCCATTGACATTTTTATGTAAATACAGCACAGATTCAATTTGTCGAGCTTTTGCTTCTTTTTGTTTGTATTGCCTTTTCAGGAAAAATGAGATTCTTTTTTTCCTCAAAACGGTGAAACATTTTGATAGGTACTTTTTTTTGTAAATTTGTCTTACTTTTTTTTGGTAAACGTTGATTATTTAATGATCTTTCAGATCCAGGCTAAAAAAATACTCAACTGTAGTAGATAAAAATCTTTTTTACAAAAATTACTACCGACTTCCAAATAAGAAAACAACAAAGTGAAAAATAACATTATTTTTTGAAGTCAGTGTCTTTGGTAGGTACCAATTTTTTGCGTTATGGACACCGACTTCCAAAGTAAAAGGTATTTTTCACTTTGTAGTTTTCTTATTTGGAAGTCGGTAGTATTTTTTTGTATTTTTTTTTTATTATTTACCACTTTTTCGTTGTTCATACCTAATAGGCAAATAGTTTAGTAAGGTACCTAAAATGCCAGAATAGATTACCCGAAAATCATGAAGCTGAACATAACGGGTGAAATGAGAGTGTACCGAAGTTCTTCATCAGATCTTCACCGAATGAAAATGGGACCTATTTCGGAACATATTCTTTCAAACAAAAAATAATTTTCATAATCGGTTCACACAATTGACGGAGATATCCTACCTCTTCCTTTTTGGGAAGTCGGTTAATAAACAACATGGACACTTATACTAAAAGAGAATCCTATCCTAATCTTCAATCCACCTAAACACCAAATGAAAATAAATTTTGACGAAGTTAAATTTAAGTACAAGATTAAGCGCCTTAACATTGTAATACATAGCATTAATTGATCACAGAAACAAAATCCCGTATTGACAAAAACTCAAAGTAAAACTTAATCATACTTTTAAAATAAAATAAAATTTGAATACTTGAAAACAGCCATTCCACTTTAATATATTTTTTTTACATCCTTTTGATAGAAATTGCATTTATTTCCTTTCCAGTTTCCTATCATTTGCTACAAAAATAATTCTAAAAGCTTGAATCCTTTTAAAACCATCTCACAGAGCCTTCTATCCACCGTTATCAGAGATTCGCCTCGGTTCTCACCTTGCAATGTATCGGCTGATCCAACTTTGATGAACCCTAACTTTATTTCTAACTCAATTTCACTTCGGTCTCAAGTTAATACACTGTATTCTAGTTCCTTCCGTTCAGTTCGCTCGGGTAAAAGGATTTTGGTTTCGAATTACTGGCTGTTTTTTTTTGTGGCTGGTTAAATAATTATTGGACTTAGATTTGGTTCATTATCAAAGTGTGAACAATTCTGTTTTTTTTTTTTTTTGTAATAGGCTGCACAATCTGCTATGATAATAAAGCGAGATTAATGCGCTATTAATGTCCTTTTATTTAGGTAGGAATAATAAACATGTCATGAGAAAAGTGGTAAACTGACGGGTGAACGGATTGTGTGAAAAATAATATTTTCTTTCAACTACGTAGTAATGGAAATCATCAAAATATATCATTAATCACTACAAAACCCATCACAAAGGACGTGTATTTTGTTTAGAACCAAAACAGTGCACAAATGTTACATGAACTCTCATTGTTGCACAGTTTTTCATTAATGCACTGTTTTTATGTTTTATTTAGATATAAATTTACCACAGAGGTTTAATTAGGAATTAGCTTTAATATAAAACGCTTAAAAAAAGCAATAAAATGTATGCATTAGATCAAAAAGGTACTGGCTGACAGTAAAAATCGACTAAATAATATCAACTTGATTAAAAGAAAAAAAAAACAAATGGGGCGTATTTTGTACCATTGTAAAACTTTGATAGTTTTTATTTAGCAATAAATGTTTTAAAAACCCGTGGCGGCCATTTTGTTTTGGTGACATCTATCACATCTTTTGTTTATTGTTCAGTTACTTATGCCAAATCACCATGGCAAGTTGAACAGCACGTTCAAATGATAAAACTTTTGCACGAGCTATTTGAGGGTAAGGTTATCTCTCGAAGGGGTGATGTGACTTGGCCACCAAGGTCATGCGATTTGACCCCGTTAGACTTTATCTTGTGGGGTTTCTTGAAGTCGCAGGTCTATTCAAATAAACTACAATCAACCGATGCGCTAAAGATGAACGCACACACACAGACCATCGCTCAAATTCAGCCGGATCTATGCATAAGAAAATTGGACCACTCGGTCCCTTGCCACTGTAGATAGCCGAGGCGGGTATTTGAACGATGTCGTATTCGACACTTAATGGCACAAGTGGGCCTTGCAAATAATTAAAGAATTTTGTTAATACCTCACACACAGCTTTTTTTTATTTCATTTCAACATCTACCCGCCCTTATTGAAAAACCCTATATACTCGTACATAAATACATACATACTAAATATACTGACAATAAAAATAATTTATGAATTACTCTATTGATAATCACAATCATAGTGTCTGTTTGAAATCAAGACGCTAAGACGAAGACAGCGACAGGTAATGTTCCTTTACGAGTCTTTTGAACACAGGCAATAATTGAGCTCGTTTGATTGGATCTGGCAATGCATTCCACAGACGAGTTGCCTGGATAATAAAGGATTTATCCAAAAAAGTCGTACAATGTGTTGGAATTTGAAGTCGTAAGTTGTCTGATGACCTAAAATATTTTTTTGTGCGTGTCGTGGAAAAACTGAAAACGTTTCTTAAGATAAAAAGGGGTGGAAGGAGTAAAGAGCACATTATATAATAGGAAAAGAATATGAGCATTCCAGCGAAGGCGAATTGGCAACCACTTGAGCTTTACACGAAATTCAGAAACATGGTCATATTTGCGCAACCCGAATATGAACCTTATACAAACATTTTGAAGCCACTCAAATTTATCGAGTTGTTCTTGAGTAAGGTCAAGATATATTATTAATATATAACTATTATTATTACTATTGAGATGACCGCAACGACACATATAAGGATGAAAAAGACGTGCTGTGCCGACCCCAAATAAATTGAGATAAGGGCTTAGGAAGTTCACTTATTAGAAGTAGAAGAAAGTAGTAGACTTTAAGTAACTCAAAATCCAAAAGATATTTTACCTAGCAACCAAGTTAATCATAGACTACATACTTGCAAAACTGTATCATTTTCTAATTTAACTTACGAAATCTAATTCCACCTAACTTTTCGACTTAATTTAATCAAGGTACCTGCACGAAGTTTACAGATAAATGTAAATAACAACTCCAGTAATCTGGGTGTAACCATAAAATTGACACCGTTATATCGAATTTCAGGATAATTCGGTTACGTTGGTTTACCAATACGCCTCTTGAAAACATATGCATCAGTAAACGTTGAAAAATAAATCGATTAAAAACTCGATTTTGATATCACAGTTTCGATAGCTTTATTTAAAATTATAGCTTTATTTATTCTGTTTTTCACGTTGTGGGGAAATTGCTGTAGTTTGTTTTTTGAAAAAACATGGTTTTGAATGTGTTTTTTACTTCGAAATGTGAAATTTGAAAAAAATCTGCTGTTTAGTTAATAACAAGAGAAAATGTAGGAATCATCTGATTTTATTTATATTTAGAGGTGGAGTTGTTCGTAGTGATGAGTATTTTCTCCTACTGAAAAAAGATTTTTCTCATTTGGGTTGCTAATCTTCTGTCTACTTATGAGTGATCCTTGAAGCTAAAAAACCCTCACAGGAGCGTATTTCTTACGCTTTCTTGTAACTAGTAATTACCGTTAAAATTACCAGTAATGCGAAAGTAACTCTGTCTGTCTGCTTGTTACCTTTTCACGCTTAAACCGCTGAACCAATTTAGATAAAAGTTGGTATGGAGATAGTTTGAGACCCGGTAAAGGACATAGGCTACTTTTTTTTCATAATACACGAAGGGGGAGAAATAGGGGTTTGGTAGTTTTGTATGAAACTTCTTCTAAGAAGTTCTTCTATCATGCAACTCCTTCTCATTATGAACCGATTTAGATGCAATTTTGTATGGAGATACTTTGAGACCCTGAAAAGGACATAGTCTACTTCTTTTTGCGTAAAACATCAAGGGCAGAAATGAGGAGAGGATTAATTTTGTATGTACCTTCTTATCATGCAACTTTTTCTTACTATGAAACGATTTAGATTAAATTTGGTATGGAGATACTTTGAGACCCTGAAAAGGACATGTGCTACTTCTTTGTGCAAAAAAATTGAAGGGGAGGAAATGGAAGGGGTTAGTTTTTTATGAAATTTCATACAAAGCCGGACTGATTCGCTTCAAACTTTGCGGAAATACTTCCGTCACAAATATTTAAAGTGTATTGTTTGTTTTAATTACGCTTAAAAGAGGGATGGGGTTGTTAAGATAAAATGTACAAATTTTCGTCATGATGCTGAATTTTGGCGGGTGGTATAAGGATAGTAAACGTTAGTTAAGAAAGGATTTTTGTAAATTGGAATTTCAAGGGGGTAAATGGGAAATGGGTCAATGACGTGGCGATGCTTGGGGGAGGCCTATATTATCTTTCGGATGATATGATGATGATGATGAAATGAGAAAAGCTGATCTTTGTATGAAACTATTAATTGCGGCTTCCGATTTGGTTGAAACTTTGCAGGCATGTTTTTGATAACAAATGATTGAGATCTGCATATTTATTTAGATTATGTAATGGTATGAGGCTTATTACATATTAAGGGAAAAATATAATAGGTGCCAATATATTAACAGGTATGAGAAAAGGGGAAAGCGTGTTCATACGTTAAATCCCAATAATCCCCACTGAACTATCAGTTCAATTCAATAGACTCTATTTTCCAATCAAAATTAGAATTGCTATTACTATTAACAAAGCTCAAGGGTTGCAGGGGCGCATTTGGAAAAGCCATGATTTACCTACGGCCAGCCACATGTAGCTGCTGATGTTCGCGTAAATCTAGGGCCCAGAATGTATATGTATTAGCAACAAAAAAAAGGACATACAACATAGTATAGAGCAGCATCCTAAAATGTTGTACCCATGATTAACGGCATAATTAAGGAATGTCAATTAACAATAGATACAAATTATAATAGAGTGGTATCTTCAATTCACAGCAAAGCAGAACCTATGACTCTGTAGTTAATTTGTTTCCTTTGTAACTATTTAATCTTTATCTGTATTGACCAACGTTTGCAATTAACTAAGTCAATCGTTTTTACGTTAATGCCTCCTGTACATATACAGTGAGTTTTCCATATGGGTGTGGATGGCCAAATCATCACTATGAAGAATAGCACAAAACAAAGGAGTCAAGGGGCCGATTTTGATTAAAACTAAAACTGCAACATTGGATATTTTTCAGTCGAAAACCAGAATTGATTGACAAAATCTTTATTAACGCGGGCGAAGCTGCGGGTAACAGTTAGTACTATTATAAACGCGAAAGTTTGTGAATTGAATATTTATTATCCTTCATGCAAAAACTACTTGACGGGTTATAATGAAAATGTAAAGTATCAGAATAACACGACGGCTAATAATTTGTTACGTTAATACCCCGCAAGCGGAGCCGTAGGCGGCAGCTAGTACGGAGTAATTTGATGAAATTATTTTCAAATGAAAAAATAAAAGATTTTCCTGAAAAAAAGAAGAAATTATACTCTGAACATTGCAGGAATGATGTGAACGCAATTTAATAATTCTGTTTAAGAGCTCTTTCATGACGTACCGATGGGTATCTGGTTTTAAATGAAAATTGCGGAAGCTCCTTTTTAGGTTTTGCGTAACCGAAGGGTCCAAACGGAGCCCTATTGCTGTCACTCACGTGTCTGTCTGTCCGTCCGTCTGTTTGTCTGTCCGTCGTCTGGCACACAGGTTTTACAGTCAAACATTTGGAGCTACAAATTCAAATATTCACATTATACAGTAAACGTTTTTAAGAGAGGCTCCCATAGAGATAAAGCGGGCAGCCAATTTTGTATTTTGTTTTTTAGAACTCGTTGAGTAGACAAATAAAGTATTTTTTGTTTACAAAAATATTGGAAAACAAAGGAATGAGTAGTCACCAAAGCCAGTTTTACAAAAAAAAAATCCGAAGAATTTTTTAACTTTCCCAGTCTCCTAATTGAAATAAATAAATTGACCTATGAACTTGAAATTTGGAGATTTTGTTTATTATTACATATATTTTACTAACAAATACCATATTGAAAAGATCAGATTTTTAAGATTTTACTTTGAAATACCCTCATTTTTATTTTTCTCTCATTCATTTCTCATTTCTATAACAACCAACTTAATATTGCGGTTTGGAACGGAGCCCTAAATGCGCGAATTCCAACACACACTTAGCCAGTTTTTTAATTAATTTTTGTGTACAGTTTTAACCGGAATAACTTTTTAATATATCGACAAAAACGGTTTCCTAGAACAAAAGTAGATATGTAGAAACCATATTTAAACAGGCCAGTTTTCAAACAAGAGAGCATGAAATTGCTTGAAAATATTCTTACAGAAGAAATTCATGCAATAAAATAAAAATATCCTGGACAGATTTGTATTATGGAGGCAAACATTAAGATCTACAAGACAGCTGGATATTCAAAGTATGCTAAACTATATTAATTTGCAAGAAGTAGAACAGTGTTAGGCCGTATCATTTAAGTTGTCAATCCACAGCATTGGTTTGTATGTCGCTCATTAAATAAAAACAACTAATGACTACATTCTACTCGCAGTGAAGACTACCTACAGTACTGTTTTAACTGTCATTTTTAAAATCCATCCAAAGGTTGTCTTGAAAAGATCGCTTTTAGCGATAAGGCCGTCTATTGTATCACCCAGTGTAATGTTTCTTCTTCTATACTTTCTGTAACTTATATGGTGTACATAATAAAGAGTATTCTATTCTATTATATTCTATTCGTTTATAGTAATCTTTTAAAACAGGAAAACTCTTAAGTTTAAAAAAATAATGTTGACTGATAGTGGAATCTGCTAATCTAAAAGAATCATTCAAATAGCATACAGTATTTCTACGAATAAACATCTATACAAAGATACGAAAGTTTTAAATATTGAAAATAGGTATATAGTTTTTTTTACATTTTATTATCCTCACGAATATAACACCTTCATTGAGGCCTTTTCATCGGAGACCACATTTGCTCAAAAAATACGAATAAAATATTCACGAAAAAATATTTTTATGAACGCGTGAAGCGAGATCTATTATATAAAGGTATCTTCTTATTATTGCGCTGACACTTCCCCTTGGGGGTCGACAGTCTATATCTTTTTTATGTGCCCTCTTTACGGTCCGGCAGTTAATGTGGCTTTATTTTTATGACTTTTATGTGGATTAAAAACACGTAATGCTCACTTTATTATGCATTAGCAATAGTATTTAAGTTGAGAGTAAGCGATGTTTTAGTAAGGACATAAAAATGGTTTCTGTCATTTTTTAACGTCCATCTTTCATATAACGCTGAATGTTTTTTTAGGCAGAAGCCTGAGGGCTTCAAAATGAAGAGAATTATACTTTGTTATAGACCTGCGGTTTCTAAAATCAACCGTAAGCCTTTGCTGCCGACACCAGCTAATTTTACTACGCCATGAGCTATTTTTAAGACCCAATTTTATAATCATCATCCTCGAGCCAACTTCTTCCCCAACTGGGCATGAACTTCTCTTTTTAGGGTTTCGTACCCGAAGGGTCCATACGGAGCCCTATTGCTGTCACTCAAGTGTCCTTTTATCTGTCGTTTGTCCATCGTCTGTCAAACATTTTGTGCCGAAGAATTTTTTAACTTTCCATTGACCTGTGAACTTGAAATTTGGTGATAATGTTAACAAAAATACCAATTTATAGATAAATTGGTACAGAACCCTAAATTTGTGAAAAAATATCATGAAAACCTACCTATGCTAGAACCAAAAATTCCAAGAAATAATAAGGCTTGCAGATAAGAGGGTCCTAACAGTGGGAAAACTGTACGCGTATTCTTTAAAAAAAAACTTCTATGGTATCACAAAAGCAACGTGCCGAAACGCGATATAATTTGTACATATTGTGTAGGCTAGAAGAGGCATTAAAATAATTAAGGCACTTTTATATACTTTTAGATCCATGTACAAGGAACTCATGAAATAAAACTTGCAAAACGCAAGTCCACATAAACCTACAAGTTTGCAGGACAAGGATTTACGAGCTCATGCGAATCTTCTAGTTACACTAAGTGCAACAAAATATGTTGTTCCTGAATATTCATAGATGTTTGGGAGTTTGCAAGAAGTTTTTGGGTATACCGCCATAGGGAATACTAAGTGAGCCTTTAGTAACATGTAAAGTATGTTACTAAAATAATGTTACTCTAGTTTAGCAAACATAATCTATAACCATATATTCTATATCCATACTAATATAAGAAACGCGAAAGTAACTCTATCTGTCTATGTCTGTCTGTTACTTTTCCACGCTTAAACCGCTAAACCGATTTCTATGACATTTTGGATAGAGATAGTTTGAGACTTTGGGAAGGATATAGAAAAGTTTTTATCCCGGCAATCTTCCTTAAAGGGGTGGAAAGGCGGGTGGAAGCTTCTAAGAAAAACCTACAACATTTTTGCGCGATATAAATAATAGGTTATTTGAAGTACTAATGCTTCGCTGACGAAGTCGTGGGCAACAGCTTGTAATATTATAAATGCGAAAGTAACTCTGTCTGTCTGTAACCTTTGAAATTTAGTTTTTGAAATCTAGTATGGAGTTTCTTGTGCATTCTTCTCCATAACAAGCTACTTTTCCGAATGCACGGTAGAATCAATTTTTATTTTATGATTTGTTACTTTTAATTCTGACGTTCAAAAGTGCCGCTTTTTGGCCCAGTTGAATAAATATATTTGACTTTGACTTTGACCCTGGGAAAGGCATAGGATAGTTTTTATCCCGGTATAATATTCCCTCGGGATAATAAAACACTGTTCAGGCGAGTGAACCGCGGGCAGAAGCGTACATGTTGATAAGATCACCAATCTGTTTTATAATCACACTTTTTTAATAGTAGAATCATACTTTAACATACTTAAATTTATACGAGATTCTGCAGGACATTTATTTATTTATTTATTTATTTAAGAATACATGTATAACTTTACAGGTCAGACCTAAGGCGTTATACAAAGAAAATAAAAATAAAAAAACAAAAACGAAACATACTGGAATTAGGCAAAATTAAATATATCTATATACAAATAAAAACTAATTAAAAAAAAACAACAACACGATCTAACAAAAAACATTGAAGAAAAAAAAAATACAAAACAGGAAAGAATAATAGAAAAAACATACAGAAGAAAAAAAAAATACAAATCAAAATTATTCACTAATCTAACTTTCATCCATCTTCTCACAAAAACTTAAACATTCACGACACACATCGATCCATCTCCCAGCAAACAAGTCACACTCCGGTGCTGATATCAGAAGGGCATTTAGCATTGTGAGTGCCCGAACTAGAGGCGAGTTATTTCGGGACACCGTACGTGCCGATGGTACGGCCAAAAGCCGGTGGCTTCGTGGTCTAAGCTGTTGTTTGGGCACCACAGGGACAAACAGCCTCAACAACTGCGCCACGAGCTCCTGGCAATCGGAGTCACCCCGCATAATACGGCAGGCAGTGATAATCAAGAAGTAGTTACGCCTTACTTCGAGAGAATTAAAATTTAAAACACCAAGTAGAAATTTGGTAGGGTACAGGAAGGGGTAATATCCGAAGAGTTTTTTATAAAGAAAACGAAGAAAGGCTTTTTGGATTTTTTCAAGAAGTAAGGCGTAAGTACTCTCATACGGGTTCCAGATCACTGCTGCTGATTCGAGTTTACTCCTGACTAAGGCCATGTATACAAGTTTAATGACATGTGGACTGGTAAACTCGCGCATATTTCGAAGTACAAACCCTAGTCTTCGATATGAGTCAGCAGCAAGTGTCCTCATATGCTCATGAAAGGTGAGCTTCGTGTCAAACAGAACTCCGAGATCCTTTACAGAATTAACGCGGGCTATCAGATCGCCGCCTAAAAAGTACTCTTCATGCCAGGGATTACGTGTGCGACTGAAGGTCATAACGCTGCATTTAGCAATATTGAAGAGTAACTTATTATCCATGCTCCACTGATAGACCGCGTCAATATCATCCTGCAGAGTAGTTGAGTCTGCTACTTTTTCCAAGCCAAATATCAGCTTAAGATCATCAGCGTAAAGTAAACATTTGGCATGTTTGAGGACCTTCTCAAGGTCATTGACCATAATGATAAATAGCAAGGGTCCCAATATAGAACCCTGACTAACTCCAGATCGAGTATGATATGGTGCGGACACAAAGCAACCGTGTCGAACATACTGCTGACGATCTCGTAAGTAACTTGCGAAGAACTTAAGTAACTTCGGGGAAAAGCCTAAGTTATCGAGCTTGGTGAGCAATACGTCGTTATCTACCCGGTCAAATGCTTTTTTAAAATCAAAATATAGGACGTCAACCTGTATGCCTTTATCTAAGTGCTGCGATATAACATCCACCAGCGTTAGAAGGTTCGTATTAACGGAGCGGTTGCATCGAAAGCCATGTTGGGAATCGCAAAGAAATGGTTGTACCTGGAAACTAATAAGCCTGTGTAATATTGATTCGAATAGTTTTGAGAATGCGGAGAGTATAGCTATGGGCCGATAATTTTCTACGTCAGAAGTAACATTAGACTTAGGTATAGGTTGGACTCGCGATACCTTCCAACGCTGCGGATACTTTCCGGTAAATAATGCCAGATTAAATATATGAAGTAGAGGTGATATTAGATGATCTTTACATCCTTTAATAATGTAAGCGGGAATGTTATCTGGTCCTACGGCTGAGTTTGGTTTGAGTTTATCTATAGCTGTTTCTAGATCACTCGATTTAATTGCATCTATATTTACAAAGTTAGCATGATTTTTCTCATTGTTACTATCTGTTTTATAATCTAAAAGAGGGGCGTCGGGTAAGAAAACACTGGAAAAAAATTCGGAAAAAGCATGTGCAGCATTACTGCCAGCATATTCTTTTCCATTATAATTCACCCTGGGCTCAAAGCCACCTCTGGCTTTGAAGCTGTGTATATGTTGCCAGAAGGCACGAGGATCACGCTTAAGTTTGGTTTGAATGTGCTTGATGTATTCATCATATGTGACCGACATTCTTTTTTTAACACTTGCCCTAAGCACGGAGAAATTGAGATAATCAGCATGGTTTTTAGTTGATTTCCACTTACGGTGCAGATCTGATTTATGTTTAATGTCACTTATTAGTTCTGCTGTGAACCAAACCGGGTAGTGTCTACATGGCTTCTTAGGCTTGTGTTTTTTCGGTACACATTCGTCAAAAATACCGTACAAGATGTTATAAAAAAAGTCTACAGCAACGTCAACGTCACTACCGAGAATCACGTCTTGCCACGATTCCTCAGATATTAGCTTGTACATCAATTCAAAGTTTCCCTTAGAGAAATTCCAGTCTCTCTGCGCGTCAAGGTTACTTGGATCAATTTTTTCAGAACCCAGCGAATGCGTCGTATTATTAGGTGTAAGGCAAATATCTAATGGCGGATGATATGCGTCTCGTTGTGGTACAAGACCTCCACCCTCAATTTCTGCCACGTCGACACAGCTAATGCAATCAGACACCAGCACTACATCCAACTTACTTCCATGCGCATTCTTCACCTCATTCCTCTCAGTCAAGCCACACACACTTAAAAAGTAACAATAGTAACTTAAAATATTATTCGATATACGGTTAGCGTTTAAATTTAAATCACCAACAATAATCACTGCACTTTTTAATGAGTCAATTATAGTTTCTGAAACCAACACATATATACAGGGTGTTTGGAAGGGAGCTGTACATACGCCTAGGGTAGAAACTAGGGATAGTCTGCTACCTACCCCCGCCCATTATATTGACCTTGGCCTCAAGGTTTTTTTTTAATTTATTATTATTTTTTATTTGACTTTTTTATGATTTTTTGACTAAAACTACCTGTAGCTCAAAATCTATCCATGGGACCGGTCGGCTAATGGTCTTGTTTTAATCGTTAGAGTCTTAGGGTCCTGCAAAAAATTATTTTACACCAGAAAATTGTGGAGAAGAAAAGTTATGGGGCCTGAAGTAGACATGGGCGCCGCGCCGGCGCCGCCGCGCCGCGTCACCCCCGCGCGCCGCCGCCGCCGCCGCCACTTGCTGCTCGGCGTGAGCTAGGCTAGCACGTGCCGTTTTGTTTCGGTTTTTTTTTGTGTTTCATTTTAAAATGACCAGTTTATTAAATATTAGTATAAACAAACTCTCTATAACCGTGCTTTATGATGCTAAAACTCGTAGCAGTTTTTGTTGGAAGTACTTGATGATCCACTAGATCAAGAATGTTGGCGATATCTCGCTTCTACTGTTGGATCTACGGATATCAACAATGAGGATCTTTTATCTTTTTGGAACGAAAAGAAGAAAGATTTTCCTTGGCTGTCTACCTTTGCCAGAGCTTTGCTATGTGTACCCGCTACAAGTACCCCAAGTGAGAGGGTATTTTCTGTAGCTGGAATGGTACTTTCTGCAAAAAGATCTCGGTTGAGTCCGCAAAGGGTGAATAAAATAATTTTTATTCACGATAACTATAGGGAATGCAAAAATTATCTAGAAAAATAATTTTCTTGTCTAGCACAGAACAGTTTTCTTTTATTTTTTGATAAATAAAGTGAGTCGTTGCATTGATGCTTTTTTTTTTTGGTTTTTACACTGAAATTTCAAACTGTACATAAATCACCCTCGCCGCCGGCGTCACGCCGCCGCCGAGCGAGATTCATCAGCACGCCGCCGCCGCAATATTTGGGGGCGGCGCCCATGTCTAGCCTGAAGTACCGTAGTAAGGTAAAGAAATAATTTTAAGGGCAACTTTCTATGGGGTTTAAAAAAAAACTAACAGGGTTGGAGTTCTTCTGATTTTTTTAAAACATCATCAGTCCATGCCCTTTCTAACGATATGCTAAAAGTGTAATTATCACTTTTAGTTTTAAAGTTATTAATTAATTTCCGCAACTAGGGCACTTCAAGCAAAAATTTCAACTAATGAAAATTAAATGTGTTCGATCGTAAAAGGATGGCAAATGAAACAAAAAATTTGGTAATGACTAATGTCATTAAATTACAAATTTTAATTAATTACTAATTTTAATTAATTACAAATTTTGTTCAAATTGATGACCATTGACCTGTAAACATGCTCGGCACCTCTTCCTCATCTCCACGGTCACCGTTCTAAGCAGCAGTTCCTCGCGCATTGTATCGAATGCGGCGTGGATCCTGTTAATTAGAACCTCCCTTGTTGGTACTTCTTCTGCGTACACCAACTCTTTCGCCCTTCCCCAGACGTAGAAGTCGAGTGGGGTAAGGTCAGGCGACCTTGGGGGCCAGGGAATTGGCCCACCCCGACCAATCCAAGAATTAGGAAAGCAGTTGTCCAGAAGCTCCCTCACTGCTAGGCTCCAATGAGCAGGACAGCCGTCGTGCTGGAAGACTATGGGCCGATCTTCGTCAAACACTTCTTCCGCTAAATCAGGCAAATCGTTTTCGAGGAAATCTAAGTAGTTTTGCCCGTTTAGGTTGTCTGGCAAAAAGTGCGGCCCTATCAACCGATTACCGATGACGCCTGCCCATACGTTCACGGAGAACCTTCGTTGAAAACCTCTGTGCCTCTTGACTCTCGGGTTTTGATCTCTGGGTGCCCAGTGATGGAGATTGTGGTAATTTACAATTCCTTCCTTGTCAAACTTGGACTCGTCAGTCCAGAGAATACTCCGTAAAAAATTAATATCTTCCACGTCCGTATGGAGCAAGTGGCGGCAAAACTCCACCCTTCTTGCATAGTCGTTATCCTCTAAGCCTAAAACAATAAAAATATCAACGTTAGCGGTTTCCTTATGAATTAGTAGCTATGTAACATTGATTGCTATCTCTGTCTTTCCATTTCTCTCTCTCTCACACACATGCTCATGTTAATTTAAAAATTGCCTATGAAATTCACATGCTAGTTCATTACATAAGAGCTAAAAACAAAAACTTTATGTAAAAAATTACCTTGAACAGGGGTGTAGTGGAAAGGATGACGTCCATTTTCGCGAAGAACCGACCAGACTTTCCACACGCTTAAACCAAGCGTCCGGGCTACGGTTCTTACGCTTCTGGTCGGATCTTCCTCAAATTCAGCCAATATGCGTTCTTCCGCAGCCAAATTTGGTTGAAATCTGTTCACGGCTGGTTCCCGGAAATTTAAATTTCCGGTTTCTCGCAGACGCCGATAAGTTGAGCCAAACGTTTGGTGGTTAGGCACTCGCCGGTTAGGATACCGTTCTTGATAAATCCTCCGTGCCTCGCGCCCATTGCAATCAGCCATTCCATACACCACCAGCATGTCGGTGTACTCTTCACTGGTAAATCCAGCCATTTTGCCAACAACAAGGTAACAAATAACAAAACTTAACAAAAACGAAGTAATAACAAACTCAACAAAATTAACGAAAACAGTGGAGCGTCGTAACGGCAAGTACGTAAGTTAGCTAAGATGGGTAAATCTCGACTGACTAACAAAGACCCCAACGAGTTACCTGCCCGGCCCCGTCGACCCAAGAGCGAAAGAGACATGACATGACATGTTTTGTCTCTTACATGTTGCTCTCGTGTAAGAGTGAGACAACAAATTTGCCAACTGTAGGCCAAACTGGTTTAAATTCTGGAAATTACATTTGTCTTACAAATGTCGACTCGTGGTGGTAAAAGTGCCCTAGTTGCGGAAATTAATTAATAACTTTAAAACTAAAAGTGATAATTACACTTTTAGCATATCGTTAGAAAGGGCATGGACTGAGGATGTTTTAAAAAAATCAGAAGAACTCCAACCCTGTTAGTTTTTTTTAAACCCCATAGAAAGTTGCCCTTAAAATTATTTCTTTACCTTACTATGGTACTTCAGGCCCCATAACTTTTCTTCTCCACAATTTTCTGGTGTAAAATAATTTTTTGCAGGACCCTAAGACTCTAACGATTAAAACAAGACCATTAGCCGACCGGTCCCATGGATAGATTTTGAGCTACAGGTAGTTTTAGTCAAAAAATCACAAAAAAGTCAAATAAAAAATAAAAATAAATTAAAAAAAAACCTTGAGGCCAAGGTCAATATAATGGGCGGGGGTAGGTAGCAGACTATCCCTAGTTTCTACCCTAGGCGTATGTACAGCTCCCTTCCAAACACCCTGTATTTCGTCGGACGCTCTTGGATGAATATACACTACACAAACGTAGAAGGTAGAGTCACTTGTCGTAAAACGTGCCCACAAATCCTCTCCGGCTGGAGTCTCCAGTTCACAACAGCGCGTCATCGTGATACCGGGCCGCGCGGCGAGCAGTACGCCACCACCTAAACCGGTGGTGCGGTCCCGACGTAACACACTCCACCCGTGGCTCGCAACTTCCGTGTCGAGTACAGAACCCGAGAGGAACGATTCCGTCACAGCTATGACGTCACTGGCGTGAGACAAGAGATTGTCTAAAGAAATTCAGCTTAGTATTCAAGCCTCTAACGTTTTGATAGGTCAAATTAATTAGTCGGCTTTGTTTCTTGTTGACCACTGGATGAACGGGCTTGGATTAGACATGTCTGCCGCAAGCTGGACAGTAATTATAGACCTTGCTAACACAGATCTAGTGGTTTATATATATACCATGCCAGGTCACGAAAGAGATGGCGGGACGCGCTGGATGGGATACGAAAATTCTTGGAATGCAAAAAGAATCCAAATCCCGGTTGCTACCAAAAATGTTTGTCTCCACCCTTTGAGATTCCAAGCAACTACTTGGATAAGAATGAGTCAAACATCAGAGAGGAAAAAGTTTCAGGCATCCATCGTGATTATCAAAATACGGGTGGTTGCCTTTCCATCAGATTTCACTTGTGTTTGCAGATGTGTTTAGAAGTAAGTACCTAACAGACTGCCTCGTTGTCTAGTAGTCTCAAGTGCTGCTACTGATCATGAAGTCCTAGGTTCAATTCCCGGGGCACGCAACTGTTTAATGGAATTTTCCCTTATGGAATTGCTTAGTAATGCAGCCCAGATTCTGGTTTTGTGCCCGGTTGATGACTATAGGTTCGTTCCACATAACATAAGACTTAAACTTCTGCTTAACTTTTCAGCTGGCAAGTTATGTTTGTTGCAACACACTTTTTATAAACGCAGTTACCTACTACGGTGTTAAAATTAACGTTTTCATTACATCCGCATCACATAATCCTATTTTAACGGCGCCCCCGGCAAAACAATTGGCTAATTCTATACCGGGATTAACACGACGAATTATCGCGTATAATTATGTAGATTTACAAAAAATAAAACAACAAATATAATATATCATAAAGCTAGGTGCCTAGCATAGCAATAGACGCGAAAATCGTCCGTTCATAAATTCTGAGCGCCCGTAACATATTTGTTAACCCTCATTCTGCTCTTCATTTAAGCGGAAACATGCCAATCAACTCTCAATCCTATTCCTTTACAATAAGAGTGGTATGTTACATGTAAATTAAAGGTTCCAGTTTTCAGGGCACGATGCTGAAGCAATTTTTCTTCATCCCTCCCTTCAATATGTTGGGAAGCCCCTGGAAAACGTCGTATATCTTCCTGTGTGCCCATTATGCAGATCAGCGAGAAGCATATATATGTGGCTGGACATATATCCTGGATTCAATGTGAGCTGTAAAAGTTTTCCATTTAATTGAATTACTTTTGTGGGCGATTAGGTGCAGTTTATTGCTTGGAAGTAATTTAAGAGCCAGGTATTTTAAAATATAGGTTTTATATTCGCACAAAGAGATTGTTTTGCAAGCAGCTTATTTGTTACTACGCGTTTAATTAACCCTTAATTTATTTGTTAGGTCCCAGAGACTCCGCGCAAAGTATAAATTGTTCTAAAAACTGAAATATCACAGTTTTGTGTTCGTGTGTCCTAGTACCTTGCTGAAGTAACGTGCCAGACACGGGGTAAAGAGGACGAGTGCCTGCGGTTTACGTATCGGTGACTGATTATGTCCAAGGAGTCCACTGGACTCATAGGGGGTATTTATTTGACAAATATTTTGCTTTGCTAATTTGTAATTTTGTCGTATTCTCAGAGTCTTTTTTTGTATTTAAGGGGATTAATTTGTAATTTAATTCTATAATCAGTGTTTTTTTCAGGGTTCTGTACCCAAAGGGTAAAAATGAGACCCTATTACTATATGTCTTGTCTGTCTGTCCGTCTGTCACCAGGCTGTATCTCATGAACCGTGATAGCTAGACAGTTGAAATTTTCACAGATGATGTATTGCTATAACAAAAAATACTAAAAACAGAATAAAATAAATATTTAAGTGGGGCTCACATACAACAAAGGTGTTTTTTTTTGCCGTTTTTTGCGATAATGGTATGGAAACTATCGTGCGCGAGTCCGAGTCGCACTTGGCCGGTTTTTTTTGTACTTTAGAATACAAAATGTCTTCAAACAGTTGTTTAGTCAGTCCGCTGTGACAAAATGCTGAGTCTGCAGGACTACTGGCTCAGATTGGCGGTGATAAGGAGTCCAACGATGAAGAGCGAGAGCCACAAGGTAGACCACAACACGTAATAGTGCCTGTTCAATTCTTATTATCGAATTGAGGGTAGTTGGTAAATCATCACTAAACTCGCCCTCGACCTACGTCGCGGTTCTATATATCCGTGGCGTGCAGTACGAATTAGAGCCCTGAGCTGGATGAACGTTTCTTCCTCTCTTGTTGTGATCGTGTCTCAAGCTAAACGTTTTAGCATCTTTAGTGTTTGTGGACTCACTACCGTGTGGTTTGCGATCTTCAAGACCTTTGAACCCAGAGTACGTCTAGACTGCCTATCTGTGAAGTGCCGTGCACGCCGCAGGTCTTCTGCTGACCCGGGAGTTGAGACGAGGTAGGTGGTGTTCAATTGCCTTCTTGGAGATAGTAGGAACGAAAGATTTCCACCCACAAGTACTTACTTACTTACATACACATTCTTAGGTTCATAAGCCGCCAGCAAATATTTTCTTAAAAAAGGTTGGTCAAAAACCGAACAGTGCCAAACGAATTCTGAAGATGGGAGCATACCTTCTTATCATAACTCGGATTCAGAGCGTTTACCTAAATCAAGCCACGTGGAAGCACAGGATTAAGGCGAGGATGCAAGCAGTTCCGGTGTGTATGCAGAACGGTGTATGAAGATATGGAGAAATCGCTGCGTTTTTTTATTTTTGCATGAAGATACCATTTTTTTTTTAGTTTCTAGAAGTTAATTATATGAAAGAGAGAATAATAAAAAATATGGATTTTAGTTAGCACCTAGAAGTAAATATAAATAAAACGAAATTTAATATTTAAGCTTATTAGTACAATGTTCCTAAGTATAATAAACCATTTTTAAGTAAGTTTTTGCTTTTATTTTAAACAAAATCAAGGATCAATAGGAAAGGAGTCCCGTGGACTCAATGGAGTAAATTGTGTGATTTGGTTTTACCAGGTAAACTAAGGCTTAAACAATATTATGAGTTTGCAAGAGTGCTGAGCAGTCAAATCTGTAATCCTACAAATATGTGTAATAATAAATGTTGATGTTTATTTGTTTGGATGTTTCTATATCGACATCAGCTTACAGGACTACAGGTTAAGTCGGCCCAGATCCTTTAAGTGGTAGTAGTTTCCATTATTCCCGAATGATTTGACTGTGATACATCGTTCTCCAAAATTAACCGCTATCAAGAAATAGAAGTATTTTTTTTAAATTATCTTTTTACTGTCTATTGACCTATTTTTTGGGTTTTTTGCCTCTTATTTATTTGTTTTTGCGCTTATGGTGTAGCAGATGAGTTTATTATAATTCTCGACCTTAAAATTACAGTAAACTGAACCAACTGGGTCTTAATAGACGATTGATAGTTATAAATTTAAATAAATATGTAGAAAATATTGTTTTGTTTCCAAACTATTTGAAAAAAGTCTATTATTATATATTATATAAAAGTATACATATAAGTTAAAGGATCTAGGTCGACTTAACTTGTAACCCTGTATAGTATCACTGTAGTATATTCATTTTCTTTCTGTCTCCCTTTTCTTTCTTTTACTCATAAAAGTGGGTTTCAAACGTAAAATATATTCTGCGCTCAATTTAATTTAATATCATATAAAATAATTTCATATGTTATTTTCGCAACATTTATCCGACTTTAAAAAAGAGGAGGTTCGTAATTTTTTTATTATGTTTGTCACAAAACAATACAAGTAAACAAAAACAGAAACACCGACTTCCGTAATTAAAGTTATTTTTCACTTCGTAGTGTTTTTTTGTTGTATTTTGCTTTGGAATTCGGTTTATTTTTTTGGGGAAAAGTTTTTATAATTTATAATTTTACGTAAACACACATTCCAAGGGATTAAAATGACCAAAATGTAACGGTGTATACCAAATCAATTGTACTCTTTTGGCTTGACCCACTAACAAGCTCTCGTTACTTAGTGATTTTTCATCGATATTATACAGATCAAATTCAAATTGTTTATTTTTCTTTAACAAGTTTACAACAATTAGTTTGTGATTGGAGCCTTCTTTTAAGCAAACAATGCCTGTATTAGAAGACTCCGCTCTTCCATAACAAAATAATAACTTAGACATCGGTAAGTATACAGACAAGATTGACATAACGACAGTTTGTATGTGTGTGTGTGCTTGCGTGTGTATGTGTGTGTGTGTGTTGTGTGTTTGAGTGCCTGTGTGTGAGAGTATAGGTTATGTGGTTACTTTCAGGAGTCCTTCCGTTTCCTCATAAGTAAGTGGTTCGATCCATTTCATTATACTTTTTTTGCATTCATAATATTGTTTTTTATATATACAGGTTGTCCCAGAAATCGACGTCAAGCCGTAAATGGGTGATAGACCAAGTTATAACAGTTCTCAGAAAAATACGAAAAAAAATCTATCTCATGTTTTTAAAAAATTATGTTCACTTTAAAAATTTACTAAAAAAATCAATCCCTGTAATGGTTCTTTAACTCCAATTGCTACAAATCCCATAATTTATCTAATTTTTTATTATTATGTAATCTTGAATAATGCTTGTGTAGATTTTTGCCTAAAATTTAAAGCCAACTCCTCCTACTTAGAAGAAAATTAAACTTTTTCAAAACCAAATTATTCAAATTTACTGTTTCGCCCAACTTTAACTGACTGTACTGAAAAAAAAATGTACTACGCTAGTTTGGCAAGTAACATGAAAAATTGGCGCATTTAATAAGGATTCAAAAATGGTGTAACACTTGCTAGATTACGTTTTAGGTAAGCTAAAGTCATTTTAAGGAAGTATGGACATTTTGTGTAAAAACCGAGGCTATTTACAAAAAAAAATTTGACCAATTATTGAAAACGTAATCTAGCAAGTGTTACACCATTTTTGAATCCTTATTAAATGCGCCAATTTTTCATGTTACTTGCCAAACTAGCGTAGTAAATTTTTTTTTCAGTACAGTCAGTTAAAGTTGGGCGAAACAGTAAATTTGAATAATTTGGTTTTGAAAAAGTTTAATTTTCTTCTAAGTAGGAGGAGTTGGCTTTAAATTTTAGGCAAAAATCTACACAAGCATTATTCAAGATTACATAATAATAAAAAAATTAGATAAATTATGGGATTTGTAGCAATTGGAGTTAAAGAACCATTACAGGGATTGATTTTTTTAGTAAATTTTTAAAGTGAACATATTTTTTTAAAAACATGAGATAGATTTTTTTTCGTATTTTTCTGAGAACTGTTATAACTTGGTCTAGCACCCATTTACGGCTTGACGTCGATTTCTGGGACACCCTGTATGTTACGGCTAATACCCGAAGTGCGGCTACACCTAGTATTAGTGCGGCTACACCTAGTTTTAGCCGGTTAGAACTAGGTGTAGCCAGTCGACGGAGCCCCGCTGCGCGGGGCTCCTATTTCCGTCCGCAGGGTCTAAAGTAACCTAACACGAACGAGATGACGGGAGCTGAGTTCGCTCGCTTTGCTCGCTCACTTCAGCTCCCGTCATCTCGTTCGAACCTAACCTGTCCGTGTCGGGGTGCCCTAAGCTCCGGCTAATACTAGGTGTAGCCGCACTTCGGGTATTAGCCGTAACATATACATATTTCTTTATTATACAATCGAGCTGACCGTTTATTAAATTGCATGGAGGCAACCAAAGTTTTTGTTTGGGGGACTTCTGCAATATCATGTTTTCTTCGTTTTGTTAATTTATATGCATCGTACGGTAGGGTTTTGTGTTTTTTTAATATAGTTTGAATAATGTATAGTTTTCTTACTGAGAGTAATTCACTTAATTTATAAAGACTATCTGTGGCGTATCTAATTTTCTTAAAGTACATAGTTTTTATGGGGGCACCTTGTGCACGCTCTACTTCTATGAATTTCGTTTTTGCTGACTCTCCCTAGTTAGGAATACAGAATCAGATCAGGTATTGCGTTTCACTCTGGGTAAATAGATTTCTAGGAAATGCTTCAACGTTGCAAGAACATGCAATGGCAATTAAGTGCCTAAAAATTGAGGCCCTCTCAAATAAAGCTTGCTCTCGATTTACTTGGCATAACTTGGTTGTGTCAATTGCCGATAATAGGTACCTTACCTTCAGCCAATATTCTGTTTCGAAATTGGTTTGAAAAACTTAGTACTCCTACATCTACACAAGATATTCAGTGGCATTCATCACATTGTAAAACGAGCAGATGTATGTCACGAAACTTGGTCACTATGTCACGGTTGCAAAAGCGCTTGTCTCAATCGTCTCATAATATTTCCTTAACACGATGCCTCCCAGATAATAGACACAATAGAAATTTTATTGTTTGAGGTGACCGGACTGGTGGTGAAGGTTGTAAAGAATTTGCCGTCAAACTGCAAAGCTCGCAAAAAGATGTTACCTGTGTATGAATGAAGAACCTCACAGTGTCCTTACTTACCATTTGCCGCCAGTAACCCTATTCAAAAATATTCAGAATTTATCTACCAGTTTTTCACTTTATTGCCACCACCTACTTTAATTACCCATCACAGTTCACCGCAAAACAAACTCTATAGTGCAGCAACACTGTGCCGTTAACTCATTCACTTTGCGGCTATCGGCGAGTGCTGGACCCATCGCTCAGGTTAAATGAAAAGCATCGAACAGCTCAGTGTTACCTACGCTGCTACTGCTTTGAAAAACAACCATTTGTTAAATTAAAAATACCGGCTAAGTGAGAGTCTGACTCGCACACAGAAGGTTCCGTATAAACAGCTGCATTCACCAAAATAAATAGGCAACATTACTAACGTTCCCAAAACTGTGAAAGCACCGAACATTGCTCTAATGAAGGGATAAAATTAAGTTTGCCGTTCGAAAACTTTTGTCCCCATACATCATTATACAATTTTTGTACTTTTTCAAGTACATTTTATAAGTTGGTCTGCTATTACTCGTAAACTTGTAAAGTTGTGATAGTAGAGTAGTTTTCCTTTTAATTTTGTTATATATTTTTTTCACATTTCCAAAGGTAACCATTTAGGTTTGACTCTAACAAAAAATTGCCATCAAAAGTTATATTTACGCAAACGGATCCCGAATCGATAAATAGTTTTTACAGACCCGTAATATTTTTGGATGGCCAATCCAACTATACCCCACACCATAGCATTGATGAGAAAAAATAAATGCCCCACTTTACCTGTACAGGAGGTGTACGGTCTCATCACTGTACATTTTTCTGTAAACTGGCCACCTACTTAAGGCCAATGATTTGTGTCATAAATTGACCGTATAAAACAATATAACAAACAATAAAACAACATTGATAATGATCTAATGGCTATAATATAATATGTCGCTATCAAAACCAAGAGAGATGTCACCTTCCATCTAAGTTTTACTGTATTTTTTTGGGACAATCCCACAGCACTATTCGCAAATCACTGCAACTCTTGAAAGCCAGAATCAACAGTGGCAACCACCAGAAAAGCGCCGAGGCAATGAAGCTTGACGAAGTCCCGGAGAATGAATTCAACTGTCTTGGATCCCGCAACGAAATTAATCAGAAAAGTATAACTGAGGAGCAGGAAAAAATACGAATCACCACTTCTCTCCATACCAAGCAGGAGACGGAACATGCAAGGCCAATAGCCACAAAGGGTCGTTTATAACTGGGATAAGCCCAGTTGCCTAGCACCACGGATAAAAATTAACATTAATATTAATGGGTCCTAACATTGTGAGCTGCTATATTTGTTTCCAATAATAGATATGGCAACAAGGTCCGTATAGTAAACAAATCCAGATGCAGCCTGTACATTATTCAACATAATATTACGTTCATTCTGCCAAAGATACACTCCCATAAGATATGATGTGCAGATTGTACATATTCGCAGTCAGATGTAGAACACTGAAATAAAGGCGAGGCAACGAGCTTGAAGGAAATTAATTTACCTTTACAGTTACCATGCCCCGCGAGAAATTGGGCAACACAGTGATCCACCTCCAGCCAAGTCCTGGTCAGCCGCTTGCGAATGGAAAGAATTGGTGGAGGACTTGGAGGGAATTGGAGGTGGCCCTTGATAGAATTATCCCACCTACTTTGCCATTCGGATAAAAGTTCATCCCAGACGTCAATGTGGTTTAAATAATCTAAAGATTTTCTCACGGTCATGCCGCGTTAAAAAGTCCGCGTCCATGATCTCTCGTGCGTACATTGCAGCATGTCGCAGCACTTTAAGGTCGACCGGAAGTACACCAGCAAGTACCGGTAAGGCCTCAGTACTAACTGTCATGTATGCTTTGTATAAGAATATCAAAGTTTAACGCTGACTTTGAAGTAATTTATCTCGTCACGCTCCTATGGTGGCCCTATCAGCCCAAACAGATGCCCCATAGCACAAACAACCCAAGTAAGTAGCTCCATAAATAGTCTTAAATATTAAAAAAGACAGACCCCAAGTAGATTTAGATATTTTCGTTAAGGCGTAGAAGTTCTTTTTTGCTTGTTCAGCGACTATGTTAATATGATCTATAAATGCAAAATTCCTCTCTAACACTAGACCAAGATATCGCACGAACTGCACCTTTTTTACTGGATTTACTTTAGCTCAAATAAACTAAACTGGTGGATTTAACTGTAACGTGCTTCTCTCCAACCAACTAACGGCGAATCAGTTTACGGACTTATGAACCGTACAGGAGGCAAAATATATTTTATTTCCTTTTTTTACCACGTTGTCGGCATGATTAATAAGTATATCCATGCCAAATTATAGCTTTCTAGTACTAAGAGTCTCTGAGCTAAGCTGCGAACGGACGGAAGGACTTAGATTCCTTATTGACTTCGGAACCCTACAAATGATGTGATCGGATCGGTATGGTGAAAATCGGGTCTTCCGTTGAGTTTTTTTCTGATCATTATTTTAATGGTAGATTTGCAGTTGAAGTACAATCTGTGCTTCAATATAAAGGCTGACTTAAAAGTGGTTCTGTCCCTGTATACAATTACAAATCTCGGTGGTTAGTCGCCTGAGAATTTGTTTGAAAGTAGCAGCTTCCAAAACAGAGATCTCTATAGAGAAAAGGGTGTAAGAAATTCCGTAGAGACTTTTCGAAATCAAGAAATTATTACTAATGCCTGCTATTACTATTTACTGTACCTATATATCGTTCTTTGACTTGTGTGTGCCCTAGCAGTTGAGTGTTTCTTGCTTTCTCTAATGTCTCTCTGATGGTGGCACATGTGTTGGATCATAGGTTCCCTTCATGATGGTTAAGCTGAATGGTGCCAATCCATGCGTTTTGTTCGTGAACGGAAGCTATAATTTGGGATTGGTCATAACTTGGCTGACTTGGCCTGTTTTTAGGGTTCCGTACCCGAAGGGTAAAAACGGGACCCTATTACTAAGACTCCGCGGTCCGTCTGTCTGTCTGACTGCCACCGGGCCGTAATCTCATGAACCGTGATAGCTAGACAGTTGAAATTTTCACAGATGATGTATTTCTGTTGCCGCTATAACAAAAAATACTAAAAACAGAATAAAATAAATATTTAAGTGGGGCTCCCATACAACAAAGGAGATTTTTTTGCGATAATGGTACGGAACCCTTCGTGGGCGAGTCCGACTCGCACTTGGCCGGTTTTTATTAATTTGGTACTTTTTGTATTTTTGAATTATTTGTTTTACACTAGCACGTCTTTTTACATCGTTCTCACATATATGTTTTTTCCAACAAGAATGATGTAACCAAATTCTTGTTATTAAAACTGATGTCAAAGAGTGTCCGTGGAGTTTCTTGTACATTCTTCTCCATAGAGACCTTCTGACGCTTGCAAATGTGCAACTAGACTAATCTTTTTTTTTGTTTGACACTTCAAAAGTATCTTTAAGAATAAGATTAATTTATTAAAAAATAAGTGCGTTCACAAAAATGTAAGGTAATGTGTGTGTCTTTAAGGTTTATTTGAAATAATCTATTTTGATTTTATCTCAAAAAAAACTAAATAAAAAACAAGCCTTTTTTCTCAAGCATTAGGTCAGAATTTTAATGCCTCTACTAGGGACTATTTTAAAGTTCAATCCTTTATATACTGGCTTTGAGTATTTTAAAGTATCTCTCATGAGCCCTGCTTAGAGAATTAATCCTTCCCCTCTGACCACATGGTTGGTATCTGTTTCTGCATGCTCCTAATTTAGTTTAGTGGTCATTATTCGTCGAGATTTTGGAGAAACGAAATGGTGGTCTGACATTAGGTTCAGTAGTGTAAATTATTGTAGATGTTTTAAAAGTCTGTTGGTATATTTCTGGTTTCTAGTAATATTTTGGCATTTATTATCCAACCTAATCTACTTAAGGTTTATCTCTCATCCAAAAAGGTCTCAGAATGACGTAGTAAAAACAGTAACTTCATTTAAAAAGATAACTACGAATTCTGCTCTCAAAAAGGCAAAGTATCAAACTACGCTCGACGAAACACACATTAAAAACTAACTCAAATAAAAAAAACACAACGACACTACAAACCCTTGCTTGAAGCAGACCGCACTACTTTCTCTTCCAAATATCTGCCCAAACTGTGGGCCTTGTAATTTATTTTGGCTGGCCAAAAACAACAACTAAAATCCGACATAATCTCCACTAAGGTTAAAACAAAAAACCTTCCCTGAAAATTTTGTTTCAGCGAAATATTTTATTTTATAGCCACAATTAAGTTAATCCGTAGATAACGCCTACTTTTACAAAAAGGTACATTATAAATTACCAACTTCGTGTTTTCATTTTCACGTGTACGGAGTAGGCTTTTTGTAGATTAAGAGAGTTGGAGTGGACACGTGTGAACAGGGCTTCATTTGTGTTTTTTTGTTGACTGTTAGCGCTTTTTCGCTTTAAGCGCTTATTGGCTGTGAGTTTCGAATATGTTGTTGAGTAATTTTACAGAGATGAATGTTTCGTAACTAACTTTTGGACTCTATAATAAGTGCTTAGGTACGTACATACTTTTGTCTCTGCCTTAATTGTAATTAGATTCCCACAAACTAGCAAAACCCATCTATTATGTTGATCCAAAGGTCTACCTATATAGAACACTATCTCATTACATTGGTGATATCCATTAGCTTACCCAAGTAATTGCATTTTTAAAATCCTAAAAAAACAGTGGTTTGTTATAACTTTGAGTTGTGTATTTGTGTACTTGTATATTTGTGAATCTGTCTGTGTCATCATAACTCCTAAATGGGTGTTTGAAAGATCACTTTGTCGAGAGTGTTCTTAGCTATGTTTGATGAAAATTGGTTCAGTCGTTCGAAAGTTATGCGCATTTTACTCTTCGAATCGGGGTATTTTCACAAGATATCGTACTACTCGTACATGTTTCAATGGATTGTCGACGTGGGTAATGTAACAGACAATATTAAGGGCCTACATACGCTTTAGTGCCGTAAAACGGTAACTTTCTAAAGCATACTCCTTAGTAACGGCTTTGTTAAAAGGTTTGAAAAAGAAATATTTATTTATTATTGTTTCATGTACATTATTTTTTAATTGTGGTTTTTTCGTATAACAAATAGATTTGCTTTAAAAAAATAATTAGCAACAGCAACACAATATTTTTCGTAACTTTTGTATACTCCTTAGGAGGACTACTCAAAAGGACTTGGATGTTTAAAAATATTTTACACTGAAAATTTTATAGCTGGAATTTCTTCATAAATGAAATAACATATGTAAATCAAATAATATTTTGCAAACAAAACTGTCAAAAGGAGATTCAATAATGATATTTTGGCATCGAGCGGGCGCACGGCCAGACTGCGTTTATATTGGGCGTATATATCGCCTTAAAAGCTTGGGTTAATAAGATTTTTAATTTATTTTTATTTTATTTAATTTTTTTATTACTGGTAAGCTCGCGCTTGACCACTATCTCACCTGATGGTAAGCGGTGATGTAGTCAACGGTGTAGCACGGTTGCCTAAAAGTAACCTGTTCACTTGTATCTATCGAGAAACACAGATTGCAGCAGGGAATTAGAATCCTTAGCTGTACGAATTAGATCGCGCAATTCCATCGCACACTCTCCGAAATGCAACTGATAAAAAACCGACAAGCTGGCAACTCGGTGACGATGTTCAAGGCTTCAAAGAAATTGGCTCTTTCTTTAAAATCTTCTAAGATAAACATTGCATTTCTTAATCTGTATAATAATCTCATTGTACACGGAAGCAAGGTATAATTATGTATAACTCCTTAAAGCGACAGACAGACAGATAATTGCCGTATTTATCATTAAAACAAACAGTCGGAACGACACTGAGTAAAATTAATTAGTGTTTGTTAAAAGATAATAAGTTTTAATTAATGCGTTTGCTTAGTGTACCTTAGTCAGTTTTAAATCTTAATAAATTCTTCGAAGTTCCTTTTTAGTCTTTGGCTGTTTTTTGTGCTTAAGCAAAAAGTTAAAGCTTTGGTAAACATTTACATAAATGGTGCAAACACAACTTGATTTAATTTTAAAAAGACGGATTCGGTACAAAAACCTGTTATAATTTTTTATTTCTACATGAAATCATCCATACTATACTATACAGTCATAAAATTTCGGATTTTTACACAAAAATACATAAAAACAAAATTCACCATCAGCTCTAAAACAAATGCATGCAAAAAAAAAACTTTTTGTAACATTCCATATTTTTTATTTAACTCTTAAAATACGGCTAGCATTCACATTCGGAACAAAGCAAATTCTCCTTTGTGTTACTGTGCTTTTTCCTTTAAACCACAATAATGCTACTGTACTCAAACGGGCCTCATTTGAGGTTGAGGTTAGACGTAGTAAAAAGGATTGTAATAAAATTCTTTCAGGGCCATAACGAGCTCTGCGGTTTGGATATACCACCTTCACCGTGGGTGGTTCAAAGGGTCCGTGGTTTCTTTGGCAGGAAAACAGCAAGTATACATATTTATTATGGTGGTGTTCAGCATGTTCCAATTTAAAGTTTTCTCAATTCATCTTTTCAAAATGCTTTGAAATTTTATCAGAAAAATGCCTCTCAAAAATGGAATTTACAAAATTCTCAAATGATGTGTTTGTTATTAAAATTGCTTTTAACTTTTGATTTTAAATAAATTAAATCTTCTTAAAAATAAGTAGAAAAATAAATAACACTTTCTTTTATATAACCTAAACAATAATGCTATTCATAAGCTAAAACGCCACAAGATGTTGCCTGGAGATGCGACCAACGGTATAGTCAATACTTCAATAGTCTCGAAAAAATTACGATATTATCCTATTTTAAAACAATAAATAATCAATACCACTAAATATTATTAGTTGATTTTATTATTTAAGTTTTTTCTTTTGTTTTTTTTTTCCAATTGTTTTGATGGATTAAATATGTCTAAGGATCCTATAGGTGTTTCTTTATTTTACCGGGCAGATTTTTAGGTCACAATAGAAAGGGTTACTTTGAATAACAAGTTCTGTCGATTCTCATAGCCCGCATCTCTCGGCAATGTACTTAAAAAAAAAGTTCCAATAAGTTGCATCATTCTCTCGCAAGGTTCTCCCAATCTGTCATTCCGATTTGCATTTGTGGGGCAAGTCTATCAAATTTAAAGTGTTCCATAATCCATTTTTGCGAAGATGACGGAGTGCATTCTGTTAAGACCAGCTTGATGCCTTCCGGGAACTTTGCAATGTTCAAGCACTGTTCTGTAACCATATGCCTTATAGTTTGTGACTGAAAAATAAAAAGAGCTGGTTTATTTCGCCATCTACAAGGTAACTGTTTCATCGTTAATATCTTGGGGACCAAAAGTACCATCATTTCAGCTGGAAGACGTCCACTATTTGGCAGGCCTCCTCTAGCATCCCTATATCGACTACTGTTGTGCTTCTCGCATCGCAGTAGGCAATGGCCAGTCTAGCACATTTTAACAGTATCGGCCACGAGAGTAGTGGTGGCCCAGTGGCATTGGCCGCTGTTACAAGTTGTAGGTCGTAGGTTCGAACCCAAGCAGGCGCTTTATATTTTGTTAATTATGTCATCACCACTGCCCTTTAAAAAGAGTGATGTATTAGAACCAAAAATGAAGACATGTGACATCCCACTCACCACCCACCCGCACTGGGCACGTGTGGTGAATTTTGGCTCATTCCCTCTCACAGAGAGGACGCCTGCACGCACAACGGAGAGTCCGGGAGTCCATCTATCCCTATCGGCCACCCATCCTGCGAGCAATGTGCCCTACCCTCTCTGCCACTTAAGCTTGGCAATTCTTCGTGCTCTATGCGTAACCTAATTAGTGTTCAGATAATAATTACCTTTTGACTGTACAACCAAACTTGTGAAGCCGAATTCCGGCAGAAGAATAAAGAGATACAGTTAAGTATGTAGTCTAGACAAAATCCATCACGGCGTATTTCTCCGTTCGCACTGTACGTCCAAAACTAAAAATACAAAGAAATTAGTTTACAGTAATTAAGTACGCTCAGTTATTTCTATTGTATAAATATTTTTAAGAAGGGTATATACTAAAAAGATCTTGAAAAGTATATAAAACTGCAATATATTACTGTCATTCCCATCATTATGCATGCCACTTCTTTTTTTAATAATAATTTGCCCCACACTAGGAATTTAATCCTGTATCGTGGGTGCGTTTACAAACATTTAAACTCACTTACACAAGACACCCAGATCCCTAGGGTCCTCTATCTCTCTTGATGCTCCGAAATTTATTTGGCATAACACACTTGGCATAATCTTCTTTAAACGAATATTCTTAAGGCATAAAAATTATACAATATAATTATTGTTTTGCCGAATGTTTATATGTCCGAATATACAATGGCATAATATTAATATGGCAGAATCTTATTCTGTATAACTACTTTTGTCAAAGTTAAAATTTCGCATAATTTCGTTTAGCATAACGTTCATTTAAAGCGACTATTATTTGGTATAATTTCACTTGGCATACCATGGAGATGGCAGAATTTCATTTCGAATTATTTCATTTGGCATATTTCTAAAATAATGCATTTTTAACCCTAAAATTAAAAATAAAATACTGTATTAAAAAGACAATATGTTGAGTTTCAAAAGTTAGTGACAGAAACGAATCGCTGTAAAACCGACTCCACGTAGTCTTGTCTGCCCTATCCCTAGAGTGTAATTTAAGCCCACGTAGGCGCGGAGGGGCGAGGCAACCCACGAGCAGAGGAGCAGGTGGTTTTAACGCGCTGCCGCTGCTGAGGCCGGCCTTGCCGGCCAGCCTCAGCCGCGGCTTGCTTAGCAAGCCGAAGCTGCGCTGGTAAGCGTTGAAATCAGCAGCGACGATAAGCTCGTGTTGGACCTCCGGAGCCACGCAGCGCCGGAGCCGTGACAAAAACCATGCCTGCTGCATGTTGCATGCGCGCTTGCATGCTGCATGCTTGCTTGCATGCATGATGTATGCTTGTTTGCATGCATGGTGTATGCTTGTTTGTATGCTACATGCTTGCTTTATGTGTGAGGTATGCTTGCTTGCATGCTGCATGAATGCTGCATGCATGGTGTTCTGTGTGTGGTGGTGGTGTTCTGTAATGTGATAGATGAGTGGATATGAAACGTATGCCAAAAGATGATTCTAACTGTAAACTTTCTGAGATATGATAGTTCTGCCTTTTAATGACTATCGATAATAAATGTACGCCAAAAGACGATTCTGTCTGTGAAGTTTCTGCGATATGATGATTATACTTTTTAATTATTATGGATATGAAATTTATGCCTAAAGATGATACTGACTAACAAAATTATGAGTTTTGAATGTATGATAAATGAGTGAATGCCAAACGATTTTATGCGAAATAAGGTTTATGCTATCCGCTTTTATGCGAAATAATATTATGACGTAAAAAGTTCTGCTATAACGGGGTGACCCAGATCCGTAACAACTATCCGTAGGCCATACAAATATTCGTTCCATGCGGGAATCGCGGGTTCGATTCCCGCATGGATCGAATATTTGTATGGCCTGACACACAGCGCTGCAGCCGATCGCTCAACCACTACGCCGCCGTGTCGCAAAATCACTGTACTTCCAAAACATTAATTAAAAAAATACAAAAATACAGTCTATCGTTCACAGGGGGATGTTAACGGCAGATGAAGTATTTATTCCGTATTGCTGCGAGGATAAATAAAACCAAATAAATAAAACATAGTAAGAACTTATGCTCACCTGATTACCACCTTGAAAATGGCAAGGCAATAGTTGCACCGCGTCGTGAAACTTCTCCGAAGCTGGATGTGCGTCTAAGCATATACCGGGACTACTTGCACTATAGATCTAAAAACAGATATTAAATGGACTTGTGTACTGACAACTACAAAAATAATATTTTGTAAGCTGAGTATTAAAATCGGCTTTTCAAAGAAACATCAAAACACTCAGAACGCTTCATAGATATTTTTTACTTTTGAATATCTTCAAAGCTTAAAATTAATTCAATATAGTCGTACGTAAGCAGGCCATTAGGTATTTATAATAACAGATTTAATAATTTTATAAAAAAGGATCTATTTAGTTAATTTTATTTAAACCAAAAAAGGACTATATATTATTTATATAGTCGGGGTCTCATTGCTAAGAAAGAAAATTTGGTTCAAATAAATCTCACTAGATGGCGCGGTATGCATCTATCTGTTATTGAATGTATGTACAATTAATTTTTTGTGGAATTGAACATAAAAATTGTATGTTCATGTTTAATCAACTCTCCTGAGTACAAAATTATGGAATATTGGGCTCTTAACTCACATTTCAAAGATTATTTGAACGGATCATTAAAAATTGCCAATAGATGGCGCATTTTTAAATTTCTGAGGCATTCCACTCGATTGTTACAATTTACATTGTTACACATTTTGGTGCACACAACACTGTAAAAACGTGCAAAAAATACTTTAAAACGAACCTTCACTTGTTTAAAGAAACAATATTCAGGAACCTCGTAAACCCTTTTACTTGGAAGTCGCTGTTAACACCATCTATCTATCACCGTGAAACAGAACCGAACGCGTTCGTTGTACAAAAAAATATCAGATTACTTAGACGAAAAACACTAGTTACGTCGGCACGGTTACTTTGTATGGGATAAGGCATCTGTATGCTAGTATTATATTATCTGTGATATAGTCCATAATTTTTGGCTAAAAACATAGACTGCATAAACAAAGTGAGCCAAAAATTGTCGAAAAGTAAAATGTGTGTTTTTTATTTGTTTGATGTTCTTGTTGGTTTAATGTCACTAGATCTAGAGTTTTTTTTTATTTTTTAAGAGCAAGTGAGAGCAACTGTCTTATTTATAAAACCTTTAACCATATGAATAAGCTTTTTTATGTAGGTACTTAATTCAAATTGTCCATACAAAAAATTTAAAATTCTGCACAAACGGTAAGGTTGACTTTTGTTTCTATAAAAAAAGGTATATCAGTTAAGAGGTCCTCATACTATATGCAGTGTACAATTATTTGAATACTTACTTGACCACTAGCGGCATACTTGTCAGGCAACTCTAATTGTGGGTATATATTCTCTAAAAACCACTTGAACGGTTTACAATGCAATCTTTCGCGCAGCTCTATTCTTGACGATACATTGCCGAAGTCTATTTTTTTGGTTCCAGCTCTTTCAAAATAGTATTTAGCGTAATCATCAAGCCAGACCTAATAAACAGGAATATTATTAAGTTTGAAATACTAACTACCTAACTCAAAATCATTTATTCCAATTGAACCATTTACAATCAATCAAAAAGGTGAAACTAGTTGCGTATTCGCAAGCGTAGGTAGGTCTCTCTTGGTTCCTGTATTTCCTAAGAAGTAAGCCTTTTTGGCTTATCACTCTTGGAACTCTTTTGTAATAAGAGCATAGTCTAATAACCATATCTCGGGCACGCTAGACCCCGGCTTACTATGAAAATCCAAAGATGTTCTAGACAACTGGCATTCGATGTCAGCGAAAGCGATAGTCCAAAAATTATGGGATTGATCACGTGATTTTTCGATATCGCTTGTCAATCCCATACATTTTTGCCTTTTTGACAATCGCTATCGCCACGCTTTTGATAGTAAAATGTCACTTGTTTAGGGCCTCTGGTGATAAACTTAATACCACATTGCCTGATATGGGAATTGAACCCAAGATCCCATGCTCAGCATGAATGCTTGTGAGATCAACATAGTTTTGTTAAAAAAAAACAATTTACCGTGGCTAACCTCGCGTAGTTTTTTTTCAATGAATTTTTAATTTCATCATAAGGTATCCTTTTTCTAAAAAGATGTCCTACGTGAGAGCAAGGAATAATTTCCAAAGTTCCACCACACATCCAAGTTTTGAACGATAGTTCCAAATTCTCTGCGCCCCATATTTCAAATCCATTGTCATAGTATCCTATTTTTTTAAAGAAATTTTTGTGAATGGCAAAAAGTCCTCCAGCAATTGTTGGAGTTTTTAAAGGAACCAACTTATTGGTTCGTTTCAGGTATTCATCTTGGGGAATACCAATCCAGGTGAAACGTAGGTCCCAGTTGAACCCACCAAGTCGAAGATCGTCGGCATCTTGTGGTATGTACTCGAAAGTGGTGTCGTGAATATTATCGACGACTGGGCTGACTACTGCAGTAGGATTTTCTTTGATGCGCTGTAATAACGGTTCTAGCCATCCTGTAATACAATCATAATATTTTTTCTTGAAATGCTTAGTAGCGATACGTCTCATGATCTTTACCATATGGATGTCTTATCGTTATGTATTATTAACAGTGTTTTTTTAACAACAAAACATATTATTTTTATACCCACCTTTGGCACACTCGCAATGACTGTCAAGGTAAAATATAACTGGCGTCTTCACATACTTTATCGACAATAACCTGGCTCTTATAATTCCTTCACGACGTTCCGCACGAATCAGCTTTACTTTAGGTGTTGCAGCAACATAGTCATCCAATTTCTTTTGAAGATGAGCTAAAAGTTTTAAGATTTATATATTTACCTCATTATCATCATCATATGAGCCGAAAGACGTCCACTGCTGGGCATAGTACTCCCCCAAGCGTCGCCACATTGACCGGTCCCGTGCGTCCCGCATCCAGCGGATCTCCGCAACCTTTACCAGGTCATCGGTCCACCTGTTGGAAAATCTTCCAACGCAAAGTCTTCCCCACTTCACGGTCGCCACTCCAGAAATTTTCTGCCCCGTCGGCCATCCGTTCTGTGAGCAATGTGCCCTGCCTACTGCCACTTAAGTTTGGCAATTCTTCTGGCTATGTCGGTAATCTTGATTCTTTTGCGGATCTCTACATTTTTGAATAAATCACGCTAGGAAACTCCGAGCATATCTCTCAATTGCCCTTTGGGTGATTGTAAGCTTTCTGATGAGGTCCATTGTGAGCGACCACGTCTTAGAGCCAGAACTTATCACTGGCAAAACATTATTTATTTGGCTAAGCAACATTTATCGATGATCCAACATTGACATGTCGAATGAAGACGAAGATTGACATCTTATATGCAGTTTGATATTTGAATAGATTTATATTCTTTATAGTGAAGTGGCAATCAATTTGCTTAAACTTTGCTCAATTATATTGCTTCTGGTATAACTGGGTGCTGCTGAATATTAGAATTTTACATGGAGGTACTGGCATTTTTAAAGGGTTCTGCTAAACGGTGAAGGAAAACATCGTGAACAATGTCCTAGAACCAAAAATTCGAAGACGTGTGATATCCACCAACCCGCACTAGATTCACGTGGTGGATTAAGGCCTATTACCTCTCTCACAGAATGCCATTATCCCAGCAGTGGGAACATTATAAGGCTGATGATGGAACGAAAAACGAAATCAGTTGAATTCCTCTTTGTAGGGTTCCGTACCCGAAGGATCCAACCAGAGCCGTATTGCTGTCACTCACGGTGTCCATCATCTATGAAATTGAAATTTGGTGATAATGCTTATCATTACGTATATTTTACTAACAAATACCAGTATGTTCTACATTTGGTACGGAAACCTTGTGCGAAGTCCGACACGCACTTGGCCAGTGTTTTATCGAAATTGTCTACTTCATAGTGATCCTTTGGAAATGTCTCTAAAAAAATTTTTATGTTTGACCACATACCCATTTTTGAAAAGTCATCAACCAATATTATTTGCTCTAAAAGTTCTGGTGGGCTTCTGGTCAAAACTGAAGTTATTGTCCTGATGAGAGTTGACCATGCTTCATCATAAAAGCATATTATAACTGTTACTTTTGGTAAATCTGTTGAAAAGGTTTGATTTTGACACCTGAAAATACAACAAAAACAAAATGGACACGTAAAAGGAATGTCTACCTAAACAGCTAGTGCTGGACTTATTTCAGAAAGAATTCATCCAGACCGTGCGAATACTATATTCTGGTTTCAGCATCATCATCCCCTTTTTCACTAACAGCACAGCATAGGCATCTGGCTTATGGCATTACCTTTACTCAGGCTCAAGGTAAGGCACTCCCTTTAGGGGTGCCACAAGAAAAGAGAACCAGCCAACCTCATCCGTGTTATAGCCGTGATGCCATCAATGTCCGTTCGGTTCCCATCAAATATCAAAAACAGTGTTCTTAAACCATCAAAAATCCTCCATGCTAAATTAATGTTTGAATATTCTTACCATGGTTCTCTCACATCCAATAAAGTTCTGTTCACTGGTATCAAATCACTGACAAATCTATTGAAGGCATGGTCTCTCCAGCCTTTGTGTATATCCTCTCTAATATAATATCGCAAAGAGTTTTCTAAGACGACGGGTCTGCCGTCAACCCCTGAAAGAAAACAATAGGCTGTTGAAGTGGAAAAGTGTGGTAGAAATAGAGGAAGGCCTGTTATAGGATATTAGCTTTCTTTTTCTAAACTTTGGAACAAGGCTACCAAGGTCGATGATAATGAGAGGATATTGCTGAGATTCGGTGCATATGATACTCATAGTTTTATTAAAAGTATCTTGTATAAATTATTGATTTCAGTGGTTTTCAATCTCAGATAAAAAGAAACAGCAAAGACTTTCAAAACATTCTCGTCCAGAAATTGTCACAATATCATTATATCCCTTTTGTTTGGTCTTCTTCTCTCCCTCCCTCTATCATTTATTTCATATTAATCACATATTTAATCTCATGCTTTTCACTTATCTGCATCACAGCCCATCCCAAAACAAACACTTTCAAGAACTCTTTCAGCTCTTTAATCTCTTGCACCACTTTCAAACTTCCTCTAATAGTAATTAATTTAATACTTTATCGTTTTTCATCAAAACCCCAGTCAATGTTAATCATAATAAACATTGTGATTATAAATCCATACCTGGTGGATATTCATCACCTTTGATGATATTCTCTTTCTCCTCTTCTGTCAGGCCTTGTTGTTGTACTGGGAGAAAGTTCCATGCTGGAAAATAATTTAAAATTAAATGCAATAGGAGCTACCTAGGCACTCGAAACGATTCAAGCTTTCGGGGTTTTGGATCTGAATTTCTGCTGGACGGAGCGTAGACTTCATCAGTCGAGATCTTTCCAGCTTAACATTTAAGTTCAATGTGCCTCTTACCATACCGTGATCATTTCTGGTTTTTACCGCGTTGAGCACAGAGACATCATTGAATATGTGCTTCTTCGTCGACATGATGAAGTCTATCTCATATTTCGTTGCACCATGAGCCCCGCCATGTCCATTTCCTGTGCTCACACTTTCTGAAAAAGGAGTTCATCATATAGAGGCCCTCCTTCTCCACAAAATTGGCTAGCAGGTTAATTCGGTGGTTCCGTCGTCCGAATCCAAATTGCCCCACTCGCAGCTCATTATCGTCTCGTTTACCCAGTTTCGCGTTGAAGTCCGTCCATGAGCACGGTGAAGTCAGTTTTATGACCATGCATGGCTCTGGAAATGTCCTCATACATGGTCTCTACCTCCTCGTTGGGGTGTGCCGAGGTCGGGGCGTAGACCTATATGACCTTCAGCGAATACCTTGAGGATATTCTGAGTATAAGGTACGCCACCTTGGTCGACACACTCTCGATCCTCATTACGTTGGCCACAAAGGACCTTTGGACGATAAACCCGACATCACCCTGGGACTGCCGATCACTCTGTCGGAAGTAGAGCAGGTAACCGGATTTATGGATTATCGAGTCCTCCCCCTCTCTTCGGACTTCAGATAACCCTATGATACTCCATCGTAAGACGCTCAATTATTCCTCGAGTTTGATAATCTTCTCTTCGGTCTGTAGTGTACGCGTGTTAAATATTGCCAGAGCCAGTCGTCGGTTTGTATTCTGATAGGCGGTTCCCGTCCGGGGATTCTTCGCACCCCTTGCCACGCCGTAACTTCGACCACTACCGTTGTCGAGGGTAGAAGGGCTGCCGGGCACTAGGCGCCATTTTTTGGTTGTGCTATTCATCGCTTTGGGGGGGATTGCCGTAATCGCCACGCTTGGCAGGCGGGTTGGCGATCGCAGTTTGTTATGAAGCGCACAGAGAATGCTGCTGCCCATTCTCTGGTATGTCCCTTAGTCTTACGACACCCTCGGGCAGATATGGGATAATTTCATGGTATCTATATATATATTAAATTTTACGCACTTGACAATTCAATCTTTGTTCAAAGAAAAACAAAAATAATAATAAAGGTAACTAGTTAACAGATTATGTAAGGAGATAATGTTGTTAATAAATGTTCAACCTCACCTCGAAACACCGAACTGTGATTGTCGAACTTCTTTCTGAATTTTTCCAAGGCTTGTTCATAAGCCAAATCTCTACCACCAAAGATATTATTGACACCATACACATAACTATGAGGTGTTTTAAATTCCCTTACTATCGTTAAACATGAAACCATCCACATGGCAACCAAAAATCCAAATATTTTTAGTGCCTTCTTGAGCATAGTGTAAGACTGTCTCTGTATCCGTGGCTCGATTAAAAATGACGGTTAAACCGAGATTACTGGTATAAGCGTGGTTACCGGTTGTCATCATACAAGTACTAAGAAGTTATTCTTTCCCACAGAATTAAGGAAAATATTGATTATTTCGAACAATGAAATAGTCACTGAAGTCGGTAATGAGGAGGTTTGTAGTTTGTTTTTGGAATTGGTAAATGTAGTGTTTGTTTATTCGAAGTAGATTGTAAATCGTTTGTTTGTTTTGAGTAAGTAGTCTAGGATTTAGGTACAGAGTATGGAATTACCGCAAGCAGTGACTGGTGTGTGGCTATTATAAGTAAAATTCGTGTTCTCACAGCCATATAGGTTGTCATAATCCTCCCGAAGTTTTTGCAAAATCGGAGACTGGTGCTGTATGTGAGGTGTGACGTGCCATAGGCAGTCACCATTCTCAAAGGCCCCCAATTAATATTATAAGATGGTGACACTCGTTTTACACTTATTTTTGTGAGTAATTTTAACAATACCGTCTCTAGCAGAAACCGACTTAGCATCTCAGTGCTCTGTGAGCATTCCTTATTTATGTATTAGTCAATATAGATATACCTTTTTTATAATATAAATAGCTTAAATCGTGATTATTTCTAAAGATATTGAGTAAAAATAATTATTTCTAATTCGCCATAAATTGACTTAAGTAACCGTAATAGATTCTAACGATACTGCATCTGTTTTACCAAAATAAACATTCAGTTAATGAAGAAGGCCCACTAAAAAAAGCAAACATTGGAGCGAATTCAAAGAAAAATTACCAACAGACCTTGTCCTGTCTTAATTAAATGCTGCTTGGTAAACCTTACCCTTTTGAAAAACCTTCATTAGACTCATTACTACGATAATACAGAATGTCATCGCGATAAAACATGCTAAATGATTTACAACCTTAGGAAGATGACAGTAAGAGCTTTAGTTTTGAAGATATCTGTTCGCCAAATGTAAATTTAATTTGGTTCAGTATTACAAGAGTCACCGACAAAAAAGACTGGTCTCTTTAGATTTACAAGGGCATCATTGAGTAAATTGAGGTTAAGGTGGGCAAATACTGAAGCTAACGAGGTACCCCTGAAACAAAAAACGACCGAATTGCTGAAAGAAATTAGACGTAACGATTCTTTTTAGATGAAACTCCCTTTCTTAGTTTAATTGTTCTTTAGCTTGGGACACTTGTTTTCATTGGGCATCTCATTTTACTTACAGAGGTTTGGGGATTGAGTGTTCTTTTATGTAAATTTGTGGTTGCTCGTAAGTGCCTTGAGATGCTTCGACGAACGATCAGTTTTACCAAAATCAACAATCGTAAGTGCAAAGAAAAACGAAATTCTGAAAATATCACATGAAACATAACATCAAGCATGTCTTACTCAAAAGATGTGAACTGCAGGCAAACATAAGCCCCGTTCACCCACATTTCATCAGTTTTGTAAAATTCCGTCGTAATTGAGTGTGAGCCTAGCCATCAACTGAGCATACATCTAGAGACTGGATTGCTATTAAGAAATCGTAGCTGGAAATACCAATTACACTTTTGCCGACCTAAGCATCGAATCCAGCACCTGTAGCCAAGTTAACAATCTACAGTCGATAACGCTAATAGAAAATGAATCAATGTATGGGAATGATACAGCTGAACGTTAAATCACGTGGTCAGATCATACAAATAGAAGGCGTTAACAATTCTAGAAAGAGATTCGATACGAAAAGATTGTAACTTTGCTAGTGGGTCAGGACCACATACTCAATAGTAGTATTTGCGGCTATTAGATTAAAGAGGAAATAGTATATTATGCAACTAGTGAATAAAGGACGGTTTTAAAGCGAGGGCCATAGATGAATCACGAACAAGTGAAGGATTCTAACAACTGAATCACGACAGTAGGGAGTGATTCATGATGAATGAATCATGAGCATAGCGAGTGATTCAAGTGTTAGAATCCAGGGTGACGCGAGTGATTCATGGCCCTCGATATAAATCCGTTTTATTGAAGAGTTGCATACTATATTTTATACCATGACTACGACAAAAAGAAGGATTTAACCCAAAAGCACAAGGAATAATAATAAATAAACGGTTAATTACCTTCAAAATTTACAAAAAATGAGAAACCTCAGGGTTTCACATTTTTGTAAATTTAAGCTAAGCTAGGTGTGTTTCAGACGCCAGTGACCACCTACGTTACGTTACATAATTATAATTAATTAAACACCAATGCAATTCATATTAGAATTACAATCCAAATAAGTATTCACTAAATATCGTAGACCAAAATCAACATGATTATTAAAATCCTAAATACGAGTATAAACAAACTCAAAATTAAATCGACGAAAGAGTTTGAAATTCGAATATTCTTTGTTTGCACTAGAAGTTTGTTTCGAGTATTTTATGCGCAAGTAGGTTGTATTGCATTGAGATGGAGGTCAAATATATATTGGCGTGTTTTAAATTCAAACACCAAAACAGTGTTTAAAAGTGCTTTTTATTCACTGTTTTCAGTGAATAAAATAAGCTTTTTAGAGGGGGACTGGTATAAAAATAATATTTTATAAATTTAAAAAACCTCTGACACATTTTTATTCCTTGTTACACAATTTATCTAGCAGTAGTCACGCTTCGATCGACAATCTATTGAACACGTAATTATGGCACGATATCTTGCGAAAACACCCAGATTCAAACAGTAAAACGCCCATAACTTTTGAACAGCTGAATCAATTTTCATCAAACATAGCTAGGAACATTCTCGATAAAGTCATCTTTCAAAACAAAATCAAACTTGGTTCATCCGTTTGAACCGATGATGATGCCACAGACACAAAGGTACACACGCAAACTTATAACACCCTTCTTTTTCCGTTGGGGGTTAAAAAAAAATTAGATTTATTGCATCTTATAAAGAGCCTTGCTCATTGGTTTTAGCTATGACCCTTTATTGCTTCCATGCCATCATCACCATCTTACTATGTTTTTAACCCCCTCGCCCCGACAGAAAAAGAGGGATGTTATAAATTTGATGTGTACCTGTGCGTTTGTGTATCTGTTTCCCACCCCACCTTCTTACCTTATATCTCATTTTCAATGTTTAAGTACTTCTCATACTAAGAATCTGCGTACTTCCAACAATCTTCTCCTACTACTGATTTTGTTCATTCTTCCTTTCATATTCAGTCTACTGTTCTTTGGAACGCGCTTCCTCCCGAAATCTGGACGGCCACCAGTCCATATGTTTTCAAGCAAAAATTGCGGTTTTATTATCAGCAGCGGCGGGGGGGGGAAGGGTCATCTCGGTAACTTATTTTTATTACTTTATTAAATATATACATATATATATATTACGGCTAATACCCGAAGTGCGGCTACACCTAGTATTAGCCGGTTGGAGCTTAGGGCACCCCGACACGGACAGGTTAGGTTCGAACGAGATGACGGGAGCTGAAGTGAGCGAGCAAAGCGAGCGAACTCAGCTCCCGTCATCTCGTTCGTGTTAGGTTACTTTAGACCCTGCGGACGGAAATAGGAGCCCCGCGCAGCGGGGCTCCGTCGACTATGTTGCGTGGCTACACCTAGTTCTAACCGGCTAAAACTAGGTGTAGCCGCACTTCGGGTATTAGCCGTAACATATATATATATATATTTATATAGGTATGTATTATATAAAATATGTATGTATGTGTATTGTAGGCAATCTATTTTCTTTTTTGTTATAAATAAATAAAATATACCAAAAAAATAAACAAAAACCACTGGTTTAAGAATCGAACTAAAAAGACGTAAACAAGACAAAAAAATGCTGTATAGTCGAAGAACACATATGGTTTTGGTCAGTCAGCTCAGCTCACGATTATGTACCCCCGACTGCACAGCATGGACTGCAAAGCATGATTTTCTTCTTGTTTACGTCTTTTTAGTTCGCTTCTTAAGCAGTCGAGTTTTTTATTATAAAGTTAACTTTCTTTATTTATATCTTCTAGTTTATTTATTTTTTTCGAATAACTTTTAAACTATTTTTGGGACTATCTTACCGCACTATTCCCAAACCACTGCAACTCCTGAAAGCCAGAATCTACAATGGCGAATATCAGAAAAGCACTCAGGCAATGAAGCTCGACGAAGTCTCGGATAGTGAATTTAACTGTCTTGGATACCGCAACGAAATTAATCGGAAAAGAATAATGGAGGAGTAGGAAGTAGTACAAATTTCTACTTCCCTCCATATTAAGCAGGAGACAGAACAAACAAGACCAATAGGCACAAAGGGTCGTTCACAACTGGGATAAGCCCAATTGCCTAGCACCACTGATAAACATTAGCATTAATATTTATGGGTCCTAACATTGTGAGCTGTTATATTTGATTCCAATAATAGGTATGGCAATAACGCTTGAACGCACGGAAATTTGTTCTGATTTTCACAAGGTCCATATAGTTAACAACTCCTGATGCAGCCTATACATTATACAACATAGCTTTGCGTTCATTCTGCCAAATAATACACTCCCATAAGATATGATGTGCAGATTGTACATATTCGCAGTCAGATGTAGAACACTGATATAAAGGTGAGGTTTGAAGGAAAATTATTTATTTTTAAAGTTACCGTGCCCTGTGAGAAATTGGGCAACACAGTGATCCACCTCCAGCCACATCCTGGCCAGCCGCACGCGAACGGATAAAAAGAATTGGTGGAGGTGTCGGCCCTTGATGAAATTATCCCCCCTACATTGCCATTCGGGTAAAAGTTCCTCCCAGAGATCAATATGTGGTTCAAATATCCTAGAAATTTTGTCACGGTCACTCTGCGTTAAAAAGTTGTTTAAACATGTACGTGTTATATATTTTTAGAATCACCTCACTATATCCCACACGATGGGTTTAGAAAAATAAATTGGGATCTCCACACTATGGCACCCACAATCTGCCATTATGCTTTTTTTTTAATTTGAATGTAGACATTCAACCATCGCTTACGCGTTTGGTCTCCAAAAAGCCACATAAGAAACAAGCAAACATAATAAAACATTACACTTCTTTGCGTCGTGCAGGTAATTAATATCTTTCTTTTATCAGATTCCATTTCATCTACGTTTTCAATTGATGACAAAATGTACCCACCCTCTACTCTTAACACCGCATCAGCAGTTACCAAACAAATTACTTTCCAAAAACAAAAAGGTCGAAAGTTGCAATTCATCAAGTCTACATTAGACTGGACATTGCCTTACAAAAAACTTGTGATTTACTACCAAAGTTCCCGTTTAATAGAATCAAGAGTGAATTTGGTACCGTTTCAAAAAACTTTTTCCCACTAATGATCCCCATTGTGAGTGTCCCTTAGTTTTTTTCCATTAGTACTCTTTAATTGAAAGTAAAATTTTCAGAAAGTTCTATGCAGTGGAGTTTACTAAGACGGCGACTTCTTGGCATTATCTTTTTCATTTGAAATTGCAGGAAGTAAGGTTGTCAGTTGCCGCCGTTGGACGTAATGGTCTGGTCTTATGTTAGTTGGAGTGCTCTAATTAGGGCTGTCTCGCAGACTTTTTTGAGGGAATTTTATTCAAGAAGCTTTTAAGAGAGTTTTTTTTTTGTGCGTCTTATATGCGGTAAACAATGTTGATTGGCAACAGCTGCATTGGGTTGTATACTGCCGAATTCATACGAGATCATTTGTCATAGTGAGTTATGTAGGAAGTTCATGTTTAGCAACCGACGTTTCTGGAATGTCTAATAGTGTCAAGGATGGTGCAAGAAAGTCATATTGGTAGGCATTACTACTGACTTAAAAATTATAACAACAGACAGAGAAAGAAAAATGGAGAGGATTCTCAATTCGACAAGTATGTGTTATGGACCAAGTGATTTATACGGCATTATGCACAACGCCCGAGCAATTCGAAAAATGCCCAATATGAGTTGGCTATATGATAAAAACTATTGAAATAAATAAATTGATCGGGCTTTCTGAATAATGCCTATCACTTATTGGGCCGGCTTATAAAAAGATGTGTTTTTTTTTAATTATTTTAATGAAATGAAATGAAATTAGTTTTAATATAGAATAGGTAAGTACGATTACTGTGTAAGCAACAATGTCGACGGAACCCCGCTGCACGGTGCTCCTTTTTCTGTATGCAGGGCTTAAAGTAACCTTACATAACATGAAGGAGCTGAGTTCGCTTGCTTTGCTCGCTCACTTCAGCATCCCGCAACCCTTCATCTCCTTCGAATCTTACCGATCCGTGTCGGGGTGCCCTAAGCTCCCGAGCTTGCTTCGCTCACTCTTGGCCTAATTCGTTGATCATAATTATCTAATTGCTCAACCGTTACGTAGCAATATTCATAATGACTAGACAATGTGATAAATATAGAAGTTTAAATCAGTATTCATTATATTACCTGATTTGACTTGACTATATTCATAATACCTGGGCATTATACATAGTAGCCTGATAAATTAGTGACCAAATGATTAACCAAATATATATATATAATAGTTAATCATTTAATGTATGACCACGCATAACTTTTTATAGCGTGGTTTCATTTCAATTTTTTTTTTTATTGGATAGAGTATAAACCCTAAAGTTGGTAAAAAAAAAAAAACTAAACAAATAACGAACTGAAAATCAAAAAAATAATACTTTTAGTCTAGCATTTTGAGGCAGCGCCAAACAATAAACGAAGATAAACCTAGGTTCAATATTTTTTTTTGGCGCCGCATCAAAACGCTAGACTAAAAGTTTTATTTTTTTGATTTTCAGTTCGTTATTTGTTTAGTTTTTTTTTTTAAAAAAGGCTTTTTACTCTTTGATTAATCAAAGCATCTTTTGTTTGTTTAATTTAAGAGTATAGATTTAAAATATGTCTTTACTAAAATTGTGCAACCGCACATCCCTTAACCAAAAGCTAAACGCACAAAAGCAAGCACCACCATTCAGCGCCATCATTATCCCTGACGTCACCGAGATTTGACACCACCGTAGAAGAAAGACGAACGCATTTAGCAGAAAATAAAGACGACACTCGGTTGCCATTTGCAGTCTCAGCTAACGACCGCATCATTAATCATACAAAACAGTGGCTGTCTCGCACTTGACTTGCTTGCTAAGTTATTGTATGATATAAGCTACTGGCAGACCCAGATGCGTACTAAATTATGACGTCACAGGAGGATTTTGTTCAACTTCTTGGATGTGTTTGGAATTTAAATATTTGCTTGGAAATACAAGTAGAATTAATAATTAATGAAGTGTCTTACTGTTACTGCTTTGACATGGCTGGCTGGTCTGGTTTCGATGAGTATTCTATACTACTCCTACTTATTTTAAAATAACTAGTCTGTATGTTTGTAAATTAATCATTTGAATTGTTTTATTCAACAGTAATAAGTCCTAGGATATTTTTTATCTCAGTAATACAATCCTTTGGAATGAATTTTACATGGACAAAGCCGCTGATAAAAGCTAGTGTTAATTGTAGAAGTAAAACAAAAAAATACAAAAACAATTTTTATTACTTCTCTAACACACGATGCATGATCAGATTTGTATAGTTTATTCAACAACTTCAAGTTCTTGTAACACATCCCACGATGCGTAGTCTGAATGTCGGATTCGGAGACAATGAACACAAATAAATCTATGTCAGAATAAGTTATTAACTGTAAGTTAGTTCAATCAGAATGAAAGACACAGGGTATACACATAGCATCAGCGATAATAATTGCCATCGGTCAAGATGTGACATCGGCCACAATATGACAGCGCATGTCAATCCCATAATTTTTGAAAGTATGTCACATTGTCTACGGTCATTTTAGAAGCCAAAATAAGTTACAGGAACTGTTTTTGAAAAGCCAGAGATAGTATTAAGTAATAATAGTATATTTCATAATGGAATTGCAAAGTTTACAAATATTGCATTTACCTAAATATTTTAAGGTTCAATTACACAGTAAAGACGGGTGAAGTACAGTTCTCCTAGATAGGCTAAAATTTAGCCTGTGTTAAGGAGAGATCAGATGGCTATTACTGATGCTTACCTACAAACAAATACCTATAGTTGAACATTGGAATCGAAACAACAACAACAAAAAAATATAGAAACCAGATATGAAAGGTGTACTACTAATTTATAAGGAATAAAATATTTATATACAGGTGATAGTTAACAACAGTAACAAAAAATCTTACACCAGCTCGATGAAAAATCACGTCTATGTCTTTTCTTCCTATCAACCGTCAATATAGTAGGTCGGTCCTGTCCAGTGGCTAGTACATAGTATGTAGTTCAATAGTGTTAGTTGGATTTTGATAGCCTACCCAATACAATCAGATTTCAAGACTACAAAAACATTTTACGAACATTTTCGTAAAAGTATAACTTGTCTCACCTTTCATTATTTTAATTCTAAACTAACCTTGTTTATAATCACCTTAGCAAGTTTCAGTTGAAACTTTCTCGTAACAACTATTTTAATAGGCAGTGATAGTCGCGGAAAGAAGTTTAAATTAATTATAACTTTATAACTACACTTTATGAAGATTATTCCGAGGTGTAAATTAAACCAGAGCAAGTTCAAAACTATGTTGTTGTGGAACTTGAGAGTAGCTTTTGCCCAACGTTGGAGTATAACATCTCTAGAATGGACTGTAAATTTATGACATTGTAGAGTGCATAAAAATAGATATCTAAAATATTATAATATCTTTACTAATATTATAACGCTGAAGAGTTTGTTTGTTTGAATGCGCTAATCTCAGGAACTACGGGTTGGAATTGAAAAATTCTTTTTGTGTTGGATAGTCCATTTGTGGAGAAAGGTTATAGGCTATATAATACGCTACGACCAATAGGAGCGGAGCATAAATGAAGAATGTTGCAAAAACGGATAAAATTATTCCTTTTTGAGACTTTCCGTTGCGTGCGCTGCGTAGCGATTAAAGTTACGCAACAATCATGTATGTAGTGTAGGTACGGTAGGTTAGGTAGGTTAAATGAGTGGGTAGGTAGTAGCCAGTTGACGGGAGCGAAGCCGCGTGGGACAGCTAGTCCATTATATTTAGGGTTCCGTTCCTCAAAAGGAAAAAAATAACCCTTAAAAGAATACATGGTTGTTTGTTTGTCTGTCAAGATCCTTTTTTCAGCAATGCGTGGAGTGTAAGTGTCAAGTTAAGATACGAAATACTCAAGAATGCAATCCCTTGGAGCTATGAAAAAACCAAACTTAAACTTCGCGAGGGAATTAAAATTTATTGCCTTACTTCCTCTTTGCTTACTAGAAAGTACATGCAGCCATCCATCCATCCTCACAATTTTTCATATTTATACTAGTGACCCGCCCCGGCTTCACTCGTGACTTTTACACAAAAACCTTCCTCACCTAAACCTCACTCTTTCTATTCTTGAAACTGCTTGAAAATCTGTTCAGTAGTATTTGAGTTTATCGCGTACAAACACGACGGTGGCTTTTATTTTATAATATGAAGTAGGATTAATACGCTCAATTATAGTGAAGAAGTATTTAAAAAAAGTTTAGTATACCGTTGAACAAATCATGTCAAAGAGCCATAAAAATTCTCTACAGACTAACAATTTAAGCTATTAGTCAGTTAATACGCCCCATTTTCTCTAATGTAGGAATCAATTTAGTGCCCGCTCTTCTAGTATATGCCGGCGCCCATTAATAATTCAACCAAACTATCGACTTTGAGTCTGTAGTCCGCAGGGAACCTTAAAATTAAACTTGTTTTTGTAGAATAGAGCAAAGTAAAGGCGTGAAAAGTTTTTGTTTTGCGAAACTCTGATAATCTCTGGGGTAATAGATGGTTTAGTAACTATTTAAAGTTTGTTTTATTTAAACAAAATCAACTAAAAGGTTAACGGCGCACGGTTGGCGCAGTGGTTGAGCGATTGACTGTTGCGCTGCGTGTCGCGGGTTCGATTCCCGCATGGAACAAATATTTGTATGAACTACAGATAGTTGTTCCAGCTCTGGGTATTGTTTAAGTGAGTTTTTATGTTTGTAAACGCAAGGTACAGGAAGAAATGCCTACGTTTTTAAAAAAGAAGAAAGAAAGAATACATCGTTTTTAAAGCCTAAATGTCAATAAAATAATAATAATCTTTATTTGGAACTAAAACATAAACATAACAAAAAAAATTGTGTACGGAAATGGCTGCATTAGTGAGACACTGTATCGAAGCCATTAACGCTCACTTCCAGAAGGAAGGGTACAGTGTTCCAACGGGAGAAGTACAATTATATAAATAGAAGATACAAATCAAAATTACAATTAAAATAAGAATACAAATAAACAAATTAAAAAAAAAAAAAAATTAAGAAATATTTTGAGAGCTCCTATCCAACATGTAGAAGAGAAGAATCACTTACACTGAGTTACATAATGATTTATTCTCATAATATGCTTATATAATAGTACGAGTACTATCCTGCCGTGCAAGCACGGCCTCTGATAGGCTTGAGTCACGTATTTTATCACGGTTTTCGCTCCCAAACTGTAGTATAGTAGGACTATTATAAAGGCGAAAAAGTTTGTGAGGATGGATGGACGGATATTTGTTACTCTTTTACGCAAAAACTGCTGAATGGATTTTGATAAAACTTTGCAGTATTATAGCTCATACATCAGAATAACACTTATGCTATAATTTACAGAGATATTGGAGGAAGTACTTGGGAAGGAGCCGCGGGCGTCAGCTAGTAATACTATAAATGTGAATGTTTGTATATTTGTGTTTCAATAAAACAAAAACGGTTAAACGGATTTGGACAATTTTTTGCTCACAGACTGATTTATAACCTGAATTAACACATAGGACATTTATCCCGATAAACTCCGTGTAATGATCCCTTGGGATAACTATACATCTTTCACACGAATGGATCTGCGAGCAGAAGCTAATATTACCATACTTCCCAAAGTAAACAAAATCTGTTCACATACCAAAAGCACGAGGCAGCATCTCTATGAAACGATAATGTCTATGAATCTCGGCTGCATCATTTAACCTTTTAATTGAAATAAACACTTTAAGTCATTTGTAAATGTCATGTGCAGTACTAGGGGGCTAGTGGATGAGATAAGGGGACTGAAGTGGCAAGACAGATAAGGAGGACAGCCCTTTTCATAGCATCACGAGTGTTTAGCATCAGTCTTCTTCGTGACAATATCTTCTACAATTGTGTTTTGTTATCGTACAGGCGCACTGATACAATTTTTAAGAACCATCTTCAAGGTTCGAGGTTATTTTATTTTGTTCATTGTATATAAATTATCCCTACCGTATTGTATTGAGTTACAAACAAATCCTTCAGTCTTTTCGAGTGCATTATTACAAAAAAGTCAAAGTCAAAAATATTTATTTCATCTAGGCCATTAAGCGGCACTTTTGAACGTCAATAATTAAAATTTACAAGTAATAATAATTGATTCTACCATTCATTCGGAAAAGAAGCTTGTTATGGAAACTCCATAAATACTCTTTAAAAAAAATGAGTGTTTTACAATATTTACATGAGTACATACATTAATAAATTCATATATGTGCGGACGATGCACCCACTACACTACGTATCGGTAATAAGGTTTAAAAAGCATTTACAGGTAAATTAGTTCATTTGATAAATAAGAACATGGTTCTCACTATACTTACAAACATTGCAAGTACAGGTAAATACCTAATTCAACAACAACGGAACAGTGTGTGACTCAATTCCTGAAACAAAAAACTTTTTAGCAAAAAATCAAACCAACTTCCAAAAAAAACACTGCAACGTGAAAAATAACTTTCTTTTCCGAAGTCGGTGTCTTTAGTACCTGTTGTTTTCCGTGTTTCGACACTGACTTCCGAAAATAAAGTTATTTTTCACTTTGCAGTGTTTTTTTTGGAAGTCGGTTCGATTTTTCGTTAAAATGTTTTTTATTTTTGTCTTTTTAGTTTTGGTGGGTACCTCCAATAAACATGAAAATTATTTATAGCCAAAGTGCATCTCATGACGATTCCACTAAGCTCAAACACGACAAGGATACATTGTTTTATTTCGGTGTTCCAGTGCCTAGCTTCATCATCAGATCAGTTCGGTGGTGCTGTTTTCATCAGTACCAATTATTTATAAGAATTTGCTTCATCATAATCGGTTTACTATTTGAGATATCTTATCACTCTAGACGACACATTACAATGGGGTCCTACATAACATCTCTTGCGGGTCGGCTAAGCTCAGCCGCTTGTCCGTGACATACTTAGCATTAAGGAGTTCCAGTGGCCATCTGTGATCTTCTTCATCAGTTCCACTTCACCAAATGACACTTTCTGAGTGCAAATGATTGCATTGTTGATAAAAATACCAAAATCACTATATATATATAGAGTTCCCTCAATTTCTCTAGGATCCCATCATCAGATCCTGACTTGATGACTATGGCACCATTTTAGAAGTATACCCTTTCAAACAAAAGAAGAATTTTTCAAATCGGTCCTGGCGTCTAAGAGTAATCGGGGAAAAAACCGACGAATTGATAACCTCCTCCTTTTTTTGAAGTCGGTTAAAAAAAGGAATACAACAACTATGAATAGGTAAATAAATTAACAAGTTTGATTTTGTCTACATAAAAGACTGGAGCAGGACCAGCAAAATGAGAAAAGTTTCTTCCGCTTACCTAAAGAACACCCAACGTTACAATAACTACCATGTGTTCGCTACTACTTTCGACACTACAAAAATTATTTGGGATCCCTTCTTTTCGCATAATGTTCTTTATCCTAATATACTTCGGCATAACGATTTTGGCACAATTTGTTTTGGCATAATAATACCTCGGCATAATTTTTTTAGGCGTACATTTTATGTTGGCAAATCATCTTAAAGACTAATTTGTTTTGGCATAAATTTGATTCGCATAACGTTAGTAGGCCTAATGACTATTAGCATAACGTTAGTAGGCCTAATGATAGCATAATAATATTTAGGCATACAATTAATATAAATAACAAAAACAATTTTCATGCAAATGATTTATTATTCATAACATTATGTAACTTAAACGATTTTTCAATCGCGAGATAACTTTTATCTGAAGAATATATTAGATGTTTTGACAGTTTTTGTATAAAAAAATATGTCAATCAGTTAACTTCTATTATGAGAAATAAATATGGCGGTTATTTCTCAGATAGAAGTTAACTGATTGAAACAGTGGTCCTTAATTATGTATAATTATTTATTTTAGGTGTATATTTTTAGCAATTGCTTGTAAATATGCTAGTTTAGAAGTATACTCATCTTTTTTACTAATAATTTTTTCAATTCTTTTGGTTTTGTCCGTGTATTTTTCTTTTTTTTTGGTATAAGTGATGTTCCGACATCCAGTTTTTCTATTTCAATGGTTTGATGTTTTATTTCTTGAACGATCTTTTTTGCCAAAAAATAAAATCCAGGATGGTGTTTTCCCACAAAATGTGCAATTCTATTGTGCCATGACTCTGCATGATTTTGTATCCTAGGTCTATTTTCCTTTTCTAGTAGATACGTACTCCAGACTTTGGGTGGAAATGGTGGTGGTGAACTTGTAGTGCCCCATACATAATTCTGATCAAACCAATTTGCTATAGTTTCTGTAACAATTATATAATATTGTTGGTTAAAAATTTAATATGATGTGCAACAAAAGTTAGTGACAGAACCGAATTCCTGCAAAACCGACTCTACGTAGTCTTGTTTGTCCTACCCCTAGAGTGTAATTTAAAATCGCGTAGGCGCGTAGGGGCGAGGCGGCCTACGGGCTGAGGAGCAGGCGGCTGCGAGCGAGGCGCCGCGGCTGAGGCTGGCCGGCGAAGCCGGCCAACAAGCCGAAGCTGCGGTGGTGAGCGAAAGCCGTCTGCGACGATTAGCACGCGTAGGGCTGCCGGAAGCCCGCAGCGCCGGAGCCGAGACAGAAACCCTGCCTGCTGCATGTTGCCTGCTCGCTTGAATGCTGCCTGCTCGCTTGAATGCTGCATGCTTGCTTGCATGCTGCATGCTTGCTTGCATGCTGCATGCTTGCTTGTTTGCTGCATGCTTGCTTGCATGCTGTATGTGTAAATAAATTTATGCTTTAGGATATTATGCTTAAAAAAGTTATGCTTTAGAACTTTATGCTTAATAAATTTATGCTTTAGAATATTCTGCTTAATCATTATTATGGTTAGAGAAATTATGCTTAAAAAAATTATGCGTAAGCTGTTATGCGTAATTATATTATGCGAAAATATAATTATACCAAACAAAATTATGCTAAGATATATTAGGTCTTAAAATTTTATGCAAATGGATAGGGAACCAAATTACTTATGAATAAGCCTTGGTAAAACATGGTAACATAATAATGTTGCCAGTCAGCATAAGATGCGAAAATTCAATGTGGCCATGCTACTCTGCCCAAAATATTATTTGAAGAGTAAATATTATTCGAAAAGAAGAAGCAAGAGAAGTTAGGCTATTTTACTGAATCCCTGCTTTTAAATGCTTAATTAACCTACCTTAATTAACCTACTTTTTAAAGCTTAATTTTATCTAATACACCTCTCCTTTTAAATACAAGAGTGTACTTTAATCTAAACTTTGCAATATGGTCATAAAACGAGACTATAGTTCCTGTGAAAGGGCGGTATATGTATAATTCGTATGTAAATACGGGCCCTCAGCCAATATGCTTGACCTACTTGTTTTACTGAGCAATATGTTTCAAGGAAACGTGTAGGATACGATATGTTTGCGAATACGTTAGTTTTCGGAAATCAATAATGTGTATGAGAAAATATAATTCTTTTAGATAATTCTAACAATATCCTTCTGCCTTTTGCCCAGTTTTTATTTGTGGTTGGCGCAGCATATATTATCATCTTCGAAATATCTGTATTTGCTGTCATCTCAATAGCTGCCTTCTCTCTAGTCATGTTATCTTTTACAACATACCTACATCCATGGTTTCTTTGTTCTTCCTCTACATTTATAATAGTCTAAGATACGACTGCAGGCATCTGCAGAAATCGGGGTTTTTGATTAAACTTAGTTTTCATGAATACATACATACTTACTACATACTTACTTACATTTTTTTTTGTTTTTTATAGGCTCGCCCTTGACCTCTTGATAGTAAAATAGATTGCTGCAGGGTTTTCTGGTAATTTGGACTATTGGAATTTCTGTTTCATAAGTAACCCCAAATATAATAGTTTTTGAAATTAATCAAACGTCATTTGAAAGAAACTAGTGTGGAAAATAGGAAAAAATAAGGTTGCCAGCTCTCAGTTAGCCGCAAGACTGAAGAGATACTGAGAAACTGGAAGCTAGTCGATGTGGCAAACGTTTCCAAGATACAGAAGAAGTTCCTAGTGTAGGGCAGGGATAAAAAAAAAAAACTAATAAAAAACGAAGAAAACGTTGCGGCAAGATGCAGTCAGGTAACCCTGCAGTAATCTATTCTGCTGTCAAGAATCCTTCATAAAAATCAATTATCATCAAAAATAAAATATTTGCAGATTTTTGCAATGCGATCTCGGTATATAACCATCCAAATTCACACTCAACACTCTACACACGACATTTTCTTGTTCCTTATTCATTCATTCAAATAATGATAGGTACGGTAACCTAGTCAAAAATTAAAGAGTCTTCTCAACTCATCTTACTGGTAAGTTGAGATGAATCGGTATTGCGTGAGCCGCAAATATTTCCGTCACAATTGTAAATGTCGGTTAGAAAGTGAAGCGAAGGCGCGGCTTCAACTCCTACGCTAGCAATCTCACCGTCCAATATTGTTAAAGCTTTCCTGAACTTGAGTTTGAGCATTTCAAAGTCTCAATGAATTTCAAAGGTTATTTTTATAACAACGTGCTCTGCAGTCTGATTGCCTTTTGTGTTGTATTTTTTTTTAGAGATACGTTCTACGCGATTTGCGCAAACAGTGCAGCTTCCAATATATGTGTAATTTCTTTTTTTTGGTGAACAATAAAGAATATTCTATTCTATTATATTCTCCTCAAATAATCTACAGTGGTGACCAACCGAAAAGCGCCGAAGCAATGAACTCGCCAAGTCCCAGAAAAACGACGCCGAACGACAGACGATGATCCTGCAACGAGTAATAAAAACAAAATTCAAGCTTACGGTACCAGTTACACTATGGGTGGAAATCATTATCATATTTTATGCCCCATTATAAGAAAAAGCCAATCCTTAACAACAAAAGCCTTATCCGATACAAGCAAGCCACCTTATTCAACAAGATGATATTACGCCTGAATTCCTAATCTGAGAATAGTGTCATTAAAACTTTAAAATAGCTTAATTAGGACCATTCCTCTCATTACCACCGCTTTATTCTCCTTTCTCACTCCAAAGTTAAACCGCTCAACGCCATACACAGTCCTCTTTATATATTACATAAGTATGTGCCTTTTTCCTCCATATTTTTATGCGCATAACGGCGCAATTCCCAAAACTAGAGAGCAAAAGTTTCCCACTTTCCCAATGTTTAGTGACGGCATTACATCAAGTGAACGCCTGACGGAATCAGCCCTGCTATTGTGGCGAACAATAGTTCTGATATAAGTTGCAGGAAAAGGATTTTCCTTAGGCGAATTATTTCTAACAATACGCACGTGTTTAAGGTAAATGTTATGTATGTTGTGGGGGTTATGTTTTGATTTGGGCGGTTATCGTTTTTTCTTGAATGGAAGTGTGGAATATTTCTGTATTATTCTCGATCCATCTAGTGGAAAAAATACTTATTGGTAATGCTATAATGCTCTCTTTATTTACACTCACGAACAAACTCATGCGAAATTGAATCTTTACCTACAATGGGAGAAAAGTTTTGATCTATTTGAAGTACAAAGGCATTTGTTTCTAGAATAAAAAACAAAATGTAGAAACGAGTTAAAGTGACTTATCACACTAAGATCTGATTAATGTCTAGTAAATATATTGATATGTCAATCATTTTAATTCACGTCAACAACCCAAACCATGCATATATCACTCAATATCTCAAAAACACTGACGCAAATCTGAACTATCGCGATTAAACCATAATTAAAGTTGGTCCGTTCTTGGCAAAGTTTCGGGGATCATCTAATCCAGGGTGACCTACCAAAAGCCCGTTTAATATTCAGAGTCACACTTGAACTCATCCTGGGATTAGAACGTAATGCATGCCTCAGACGACGCCCGCGCCACTATTCGGCGCTTTGCACTTAATATATGGTGGAAGGAATTGGGAGCATGCAGCGCTTGAGAGTTTGGTGGTGCAGCGCTGGTAAAGTTACAGCGCTTTATTTTTATTACTGTTCTAATTTGTCTTTGTTGTTTTGTGTGTCTCAGATTTGAACGCTAAATTAGGTTAGTTACAAATTGGAGAAGAAGCAAGATATCCTTCTGATGTCACATTTCATTATATTTTCTACATTTCAATACTGTCTGATTTATCTGTATGAGAAGAGGCCATTGCTCTGCAGTGGAAAAGTAATAAGCTGGTATTATTATTATTATAATACTGTCTGACTTTCAGCAACGAAGAATCAAGGTTTTTTATTCAATACCAAAGGCACCTTTAGACGGATTTAATTTGTTGAGCGTGGGTGTTAGTTACTTTATATAAATCATATGCTAATATATGCGTGCGATTCAGTTTTCTGAAATTAAAAAAATGGCAAACTAAATCGACAAAAAGAAGGCCATTTACCTAACACAAAATTTCAAGAGAATTGGTTGAGAAATGCGACCTTTAGAGGAAAACAGCTGGACATGCGCTGGACATACGAAATATTTTTTTCCCAATCTGAAGCGGAGACGCTTCGCTCGCGTTTTGCGCTCGCATGCTCTATTAAAAAATAACATTTACATATGCGACTCCTGGATGACTATTCTAAAGCAAAACCCGCGCAGAACACATTTCTGCCGCTGCAGAATAGGGGCGTCCGCAAATCTCAGATATTAGACACGATATTACTAGATACCCGACGACTAAATTCAGTCCTAGATCGACTAACGTTCTGGTCATGAGAGACTAGAGTTAGTACTGATAAATGGTGAAGCGAGACTGAGTAGGTACACATTATATCGCGCCAGTAGGTTGACGTTGCATCATGAGCTAGTTAATTTACTTTGTACTGTATTAGTGAAGCACTTTTTTGAGAGGTTTCAGTATCGTTACGAATAGGTTTAGTGTAATTTTAGCTGTTGGTCGTGCCCTATTTACAGATTCTTGAAACAAAATTTTTGCGAGTGTACTCGTCTTGATTGATTTATAATTTTTTTTTTTTATTGTTGATAGGCTCGCGTTAGACGACTATCTCACCTGGTGGTAAGCGATGATAATTATAGTTTGATTTATGTAGAAATTAATGGCAGTAGAAAGGTTAAATTTGTATATTTTACGTTCAAAGAAGCAAGCAATCTCCTCTAGTAAATATTTGAGTCAAATGCGAGTAACATAACAAACTTTACAAATCCACGTAAGCTCCCGAAGTCTATTATAATTTGAATCTGTGCCAAAGACTGGACGTTTGCTCATCAAACGCATGCCAAAGTGCTCAAATATAATAGTACGGGTGGTATGAGCCATAACGCCGTGCCCTGAATACCAACGCATGATTAACTTAATACACATAATGAACATCACCATTTAACTCGGGATTTAGGTGAGATATGCGTTTAGATATCCATATATAAATCATAGTTAAACTACCAATGTAGGTAATCTGGGGACGTAGTTCAGGGAGCTTAAATGATAGACAAAAAAATAGTATTAACTTGTATTGACTCAACAACGTATCTGCCCTAAGACGGCTTTTACAGAAGTGACAATAAAAACTGAACAATTATGTCTTCAAATATTTTCTAGCGTTCGAAATTATGATTAATCTTCGAAAATAAAATATTGGTTGCCAGCTTTAAATAGGTTTGGAGGTAGCACGTCCTTACAGTACCTAATTAAGGCCCGGTTTCTTAATTGAGTATTTGGAGTTGAGAAAGTGTCAAATCCTACTTTGATGCCATTTGAAAGTTTTTCAGGATAAAGTAGTCTTAGAATTTTAGACATCGGCGGTAAGTAAAGCAATAATGAAATAAGTGACAGGTCATTAAAATAATACGACCTAGAAATTCAAAGAAGATCCGACCAGGAGGTCGGATAATTATAGATGCTACGTTGTATAGCATTCTGGAAACCAAACACCGCACTAACATAGAAACTGGAAATTCAGGTAAAAAGTAGAACTGCTGAATCGCTTCCAATTATGGAATAATTTGAATCGAGAAAGAATATGTTAAAACCAACAAAGTACGAGTTCGTATACAGTGTTTATCTTCGAATCAAAACAAAAACAAATCAGGAAAATTAAACGTGCCATAAAATGAATGCCCAATGGAGAACGAACATAGCCAATCGACCTAATTGCGTAAGAATTCCGATATTTACATTTCTTTGGGCAAAATAACGTAGGTTATTTACTTTTGTTTATTTTCGCCGTTTCTACTCCGTCATATCAAATTATCCCTCTGTCAGATATCGCGAAATGGATTTTCGGCTGTCAGAATCGGGTAACATTTTCGCTGAAGTATCCCATTTGTTGTAGACCGTGTTACAAAAAGGTTTGGTAGGCGTTTAATAGGTTATCGACCGGCTTATTTGGTCCTACACTAGGCCCCTAGGGGTAGGTTAAGCTGCTGATATTGGTGGAAAAAACGGAGAAGTGTGTTACTTTACTTTTTTATGAACGTTTATTCTATTGACAGTTATGTGTTTTTACTTTGGGTAACGGAAGGACAAAATGTGGAAAGGGAAAATTTTTCGAACATTGAAATTGAGTTCAATTTATTGAAAAGCTAATTTGGAACATTTTGGCGAACTATTAAATCTCCAGGATAAATCACTACAACCAAACATACAAAGCACAGTTCACCCAGTCCACTAAGCACAAGTTTTGGTCTAAACCACCAACATTCGGCGAACTCGCCACACGTATTTCAAAGTCCAACCTGCAATTATTCTACCGTCCAGAAATAATTAAACTCAGCAAGTAGGAAGGAGACTTTGCACAAAAGGTTGGCACCACTGTTCCAAAAATAATTGGTTTTCGGACCGCGTCGAGAAATTCAAAATATACGTTATGACGGGTTGGCAGACGGCTACGTGGGACAGTTTGTTTGTTCGTTAACTTTGCAACGTTTAATAGGAACTGTCTTAATCTGTCGCCTTGAGTTCCAAAGTTTCGGTTTTGGTACCGGTTTTAATCTAAAGTTTATGCGCGCCGAGTTGTGTTTCAGTTAAATATTATGTGGCAATTAAAATTTAATTTACTTGTTTTAGGCTGAGGAAGAAATTGAAGCGAAGTTAATTTGCTAATCTGTACTTATCTAAATCTGCTTCTGATTAAGTTTCTTCGCAGAAAGCAGATTATTTGATTGGAATTAAATAATGTGACTTATTTTTTTTTATTGATGATAGGCTTGCGCTTAACCACTATCTCACCTGATGGTAAGCGATGATGTGGTCGACGATGAGCACGCTTGCCTAGAAGAAACCTATTCACTCTTGACTTGAAGACTCTCTGGTTGTAGCTATCAGGAAATACAGACTCCGGCAGGAAATTCCACTCCTTTGCTGTACGCATAATAAAAATATTCCCGAAACGTTTGGTGCGTATGGGTGGGATGTCCACCATGAATCGATGACGATGACAATAAAAGTCTAGTGCAACAAAAATCTTTATTGATAAAATTCGTTGCTAATATAAGTTAATTTAAGATTTAATTTCTGTGTATCCACGATGTTTTCCAATTTTCTCAAAATTAACTTGCCTTACAGATCTTACTTATTTTTAAAACAAATTTATATCAAACAAAACCTCCATATATATAGATATTTTTCTACCTAATGTCTATACCTACCTCACAACAAAACAAGCCAAAGATCTAATCAGGAAACGAACCGGCACAATGAAATTAGCCGAATTAATTTTGATCCTCGAAGAATTTAATACAGAATCCATCCGGAGGCATTCTCGTTCTATAATTACGACGTACCAGATGAAATTTATGAAGTGAAATATCTGTGACCCTGTTCCCGGGAATAGTGATGGTCGATCCCTTGCTTTTCGAGGGATTTTTAGTTCCTTCTATCCGGTTTGTACTTTTGGCTTTCAGCTGCGGTAGAATTCCAATTTTTGACGGCATATCGTGGTATTTTTCAATCTTTTTGCCATGCCTATCTGCTGTGCAAGGAAGTAAAAATTTTACGAACGCGCTAATTTAAATCTAGATTAAAAATATCATCGTAATTTCTAGAAAAACATGAGTGGTTATTTTTCTCACTTAATTTTTTATCACAAAGTAACCTTGAATCTCGTACTTGGTCATACCGGTTATCCCAGTTATATTCTTTATTGGTCTTGACAGCACTATTGCGGAGAAAGCCAGTGGTTCTGATACCAGCAAATTGAATTCCAGTGCAGCCCGCTTCGAAAAATCTTCCACGCTATGAAATCGTCAGGCCAAAACAAAATTTATCTTTTAAAATTTATTTGTATTTCTTGCTTATTTGCGGGCAACAATGTTTGGTGTGATGTAATTGATTCCGGAATTCATTGAATATTTTTCGTTTTGAATTTTGGATAGATGATGCCTGAGTGTACTTTGTTGTTTGTACTTTTGAAAGGCTTGAATTTTAATTTATTTCATGAAGTCGTTTTTGTGGATTTATTTCTTTCATTTTAATATATAAAACTAAAAAAAAAATACTACAACTATTTTAAATCAGTTTTATTCAATTCCCTTGAAAATAAAATATTCTGTAACTTAGGTAACTACTTACAAAATAAAAACTTTGCTTTGTTCTTCCTGGCTTTATCATTTGCATATTAAAAGCAACTACAAAAAATACACAAGCTGAAAATCTATCTAATTCACTCAACTTATAATTTAGCACGAAATTATTCTCAAAGTGGAAAATTAGATGAGCGTGAAAATGCCACAACTCTCTTACTTAGTGACTCATAAAAATATAATTGCATTTCATAAATTCTTGTCTGCACTAAAGCATGTTTCACACGGGACGACATTATGCACGAAGATAACAAGGTTTTCGCCTTTTCTTACAAATTTTGCTTAGAGCAACAGACATAATATTTAATGAAAATTCTCGAATAACATCTTCGCTTGTGTCACTATCTAAATTGAATAGACTGTATAGTCTTTGCACTGCCTTTAAGCCAACAGCCTTTTTCGAACTGAATGAAATCCTCTTTGCGCCATTTTTTTCGTGTTTCGAAAACAATATGGTGCGTGTTCGGTGCTATTCCAGTGTTTATTTTTGCTGTTAGTATTTGTATATCAGATGGATTAACCAATACCGTTTACAATGACTGCACTTTAATTAACTAAAGTGTAGTGTAGAAATGAATATAGTTTTTTTTTTACTGATACCTGTACACTGTTGCCCATTATTTTTTAGGGTTCGTAACCGAAGGGTCCAAACGGCCCTATTGCTGTCACTCACGTGTCTGTCTGACCACCTGTCAGTCTGTCCGTCGTCTGTCACAGTGTCAGGTTTTACAGCTTATATAGCTATAGTCTTCGAATTTTCACAATATAAGCATCTTGTTGACCCAAAGCCATACGGATTATCAAAAAATATTATTTATATTAAGATAAAGGGGTCTGTAAAAATATTTTGACCTACCCCATCAAGTGGGATATCGCTGTTTAGAACTCTTTGAGCACATATATATTCCACTTTTTATTTAAACAAAATATTGGATACAAAGGAATTAGAAGCTACCAAAGTAAGCTTTTTTTACACAATTTTGTACCGAAGAATTTTTAACTTCCTATTGACGTACGAATTTTTAACTTGAAATTTGGTGATAATATTTATTATTTTGTATATTTTACCGACAAATACCAATATATTGAAATTTAATTTCTTTGTGATTTCCTCATTTTTCTTAATACAACCAACTTGATTTTGCTGTTTGGTACGCAACCCTAAATGTGCGAAGTCCGACACGCACCTGGCCGGTTTTTTTTTTAAACTAGAGAATATTAACGAATGTAAGGCAACGTCAGACTTCGCTTCGAATATTAATTTTGCTTGTCTTCTGTCACTTTCTGCAAATGCTTGTTCAACCGAAGCGTTTTCAATATGATAGTTTCAAGACGTAGTTTAAACAACTTCATCTTTAGAATTTAGTTAATCAAGTATGATAGGCCATGGTAACAAAGCCGCAGGAAACAATCTCAGGAATAATATTCAAACCCTATTTATTATGCGTAGAAACTTGGAGCTAAAGCAGTTGCATGTCAAGAATCAAAAATTTACAATCCACAATACAACACAATAAATAAATGAACACTACAAAAAAACACAACACATAATAAATTCACAATCCATTTACCAATCTGCACTGGGTCCGCGTGTTGAAAAGGGCCCATTCCTTCTCACAGAGAGGAAGCTTGTATCCCAGAAGTGGAAACGTTAAAAGGCTGTATCCACTCTTATTCATATTAACAGTAAAATATTAACATTCTTAACAGCTTAGCAGAAATATAACTTGCACCATAAACATAGCATAAATTGTTTCTCATCATTGAATGAGAAACAAAGTTTTCCTAAGATTTGAAATGAGTTTGAAGAAGTCTCTAAGAAAATAAACTTAAGACTCATTTCGCTAGTTCACAATGTAAGGGAAACGGACTTATCCGCGATTATATCACAAGACGGAATTCGTATGTTTTTGAATTAACTTTGGAGTTAATTGATTCGAAAAGTTTTGCGTGTAATTTTGGGTTGGATGTCTTGTGCGATGTGAGCAGTTAGAATTAGTGAAAATGTGTGTCTTTTGTAAAATAAACATTTTTGTGTCAATGTGTTCAGATGTACATAAAATGTTTGTAAAGTATATTTTATCTTTTCAAGTGTATTTTTACTCGACTGCTCAAGGAGGGTAATGTGTTTATCAGTCTTTGTATGTTTGCAAATCTTGCCTAAGTCACTGGCTAAATTCAAATAGGAAAACAGAAAAATGGCAGATTTTGGGCGCCATATTATTTTTCTTCCAAAACCATCGTGTGGGGTATTAAAACAAAGGGTTTAAGAGTTGATTTCAAAAATATAATGCAATTGTATGTTTCAATGTACCATATTCGAAAAAAATATGCCAACTAAAAAGTTATAAATAAAAAAGTGGACAAAAAAATTTTTTGACGATACATATTCGCAAGCTGGCTGACCAAAACCTCCAACAGCACAGCACGATTTTCTTCTCTTTTACGTCTTTTTAGTTCGTTTCTTAAGCAAACGGGCTTTTTGATTTTTTGAATTAACTTTTTTAAGAGAAAATCATAGGACTTTTCTTGCTCCAAACACATATAAATAATCAATATTGACAAATTCAAAACTATACGTACTGTTCTTATTTTTAATTAAATTTAGAGTATCTATTCGAAAAAAAAGAAGTGATTTAAAGTAGGTACGAAAAAAATGTTTAAGCTTTTAAAAAATATGCAATTAGTAAATCCATCCAAACAAAGACCATTCAAGAATTACCCTCATTATTTCGAACTCCTTACGAGCCACAGGCACACATACCATCATACACCACACAATCCAACTAACTCTTAAAAAAGAGAACCTTGCCAAACTGCAGACCTCAAAAGCTAAAAAACTCACACAGTCGTGCACGATTCTCCCGCATGGTCGCATCTTATCCTACAAAAGCGATGTTTACTGAACTAAAGAGCCTCTGCATTTTTTAGTCTCCCGTCAGATGCACTGCCTCTCATAATGCGAACTAACTTTACTAACATACTCGTATCGTAGAGTTTTCGTAGCAACGTACTTGACGTTTTAAGAGGTTCTTTGGCGATGTCAGTCTTTATGGCAAAAAAAATAGAAGCCATTCGTAAAAATGAAATTTCATAATATCTGTGTTGGTGTTGTAGTGGCCCAGTGGACCTCGCATTTCATGTTTGAAATCTTGTGTTTTTAAATCCAGGCAAGTAGCAATGTGACTTTTCAATTCATATTCTTTTCTAAAATTATACGTTTCGAATCGCTAGCCCGCCTTTAGCAAGCGTTGTAATTAATGCTCGAACCTTCTTGGTATAAGAAGAAGCCATTGCCCTGCAGTGGGACAGTAGGTCTGTTTAGTCAAAGAAGGTTAACTGCTTTGACTAAACAGACCTACCCACTTTAGGTCCAAAGGTAGGCCACTGCCAATGAAACTAGTTTTTTTTATCCTAATCACTTAAACCCGCAGCACATCTCTCGAACTAAAACCCATTTTTTCACTGTATGAAAAAACAGTCAAGCCATTTTCCATACCCAAAAGATAAAACCCTCCACTGGGACTGTTACATGCGCACAAACAATTATATAACCATTCGTCATTCCTCTACATATCACGTCCATAAGGTCGATTATATCAATAATTTGATATAATCGACCTTATCGTGCATTCTACGCATAGTCGCATACATTACACCGATATGCGTACATTGCATTGTATAATATGGCTCGTTTAACTATTAATTAGTGTAGTTCACATAATTGGATTATGTTGTATTCAATAATGCTGCTCTAATGCTGCGGGTACATTATTGCTGATTCAATTAATTGCATATCAATAAATGTTGCTTCGGATAACAAAGGGATGATGAGTGGTTATGTTTGTCGTTTTGAATTTATGAATAACTAGCTTTCAACCGCGGCTTCGCCTGCGTGGACTACACTATTTTGGCTGTTTCTTTTTTGCAGTTCTGGAGGGATATTGCGAATCATTATTCAAACGTAGCTTTCCGCCTGCATCTTTGTTCGCGTAGACCACAAAATTTACTCAACTTTATTATTTTATCGAATTATAATTTGATATCAAATGAGCATAAAATAAACTGCCTTCGTGTTTTCATAGATAGAGCATTGGGCTTTCATTCCAGAGGTCTCGTGGGATTGCTTTTCACTTGAAGGTACAAATAGTGCAATACCACTTTGCTTTCAATTTTGAAAGACACGAAAGATTTTGACACGATCGAAAATTAATACCGGATGGCGAAAAATTATCACCCGTTGTTTTTTGGCTGTATTTTTTTCACGAATAAAAGCTTTGTTTCTACTTTTGGAAAATGTTTATTTGGTATATTAAACATTTTTTTTCATTTAGTCATGAAATTAATACGTGTAAAAGGCCGCCGCCAGAATCGATTAACATTCGGGCCCGATTTATGGCATTTGCCCATCACTCTTGCCAGAACTTACGGAAAATATTATACTTGTGGGCTTCAGGAATATGTGGCTTGTTGATATAGACTCCAGAAAGAACACACAGAAAGGAGCCTGGAACAGTTAAATCAGGCAATTTTACCGTCCAGTGAAAGTCTGGGTAACGCAGTTCTCAGAATTTCGGTTTTAGGTCGTGCAGTAAGCGCCGTTGCACTATCCTGTTGGAACCATATGTTCTTTAGTTCCAGTTTATTCATTTTAAGGATCTCGCTCTATGATCTCGCCAATCCCAGTAGTCATGTGCGGCCCAATGACGCTGTACGTGATTCTTTAATTGCATTGAAGAGCATAAATACTGATTTAAAGTTATTTTAATACTAAATAATTTATTTTTCAAACAAACTTTAACACCCCTTTTTACCCCTTACAGGGATGTCTTTAAAAAAATCTATAAATATTTGTTTATTTAATTGTATTGAGAAGAAAAAATAGTTAATTTTATTTATTATAACTTTCATCCCCTATTTTACCCCTTTAAGGGGTGAATTTTGAAAAGTACTTTCTTAAATGACGCCTACAGTGTAAAATCAGCATCCTCTCAAAATTTTAAACTTTTTTCACTAGTGGTTTAGGCTGGGCGTTGATATGTAAGTCGGGACATTGTCTTTTATATATATAGATAGATTCTTACAGAAATTAAACTACGTATTGGTAAACTAATTAATTAGTTTCTAAATTAATGAATTGTTACCACGATGCCTATCAGAGGGCTATAAAAATCTGCTTATATAATCTGCTCTTTGAAAGGTGTGTATAAAGATGATCTAGACCTATCCAGTCTCTCACATACTTTTTGGGTCATGAAAAAATCTATAGATGCAAATTAAATTGTGGAAGATATGTAAAAAATTACGGAGAAGAACAGCTGCCTCCCCAATTCCCGCAGTGACAAAGAAATACATTTTCGGAGTAAAAGGTCCCATAGCCTTCTTAAGTCAGGAATCCATTTTTTACCTTTAATAATTCAAGGGGATATATACATTTCTTTTTATATGTTATAGGCTCGCGCTTGACCACTATCTCACCTGTTGGTAAGCGATGATGTGGTTGACGGTGAGATACGCTTGCCTAGAAATAACCTATTCACTCTTGACTTAAAGACCCTCTTAATTTCCTAATAAGGCATATTTTGAAAAATGTTTAATTTTACCTTTAATATGAACGCAAGCATACTTAGCAGCTTCTTGGTTTATTTAAAATTTCTAAACTGGCAACACATTTCGCAAAACAATTTCAAAATAACATAACGTGGAAATAGTGATTGACAACAGTCATTTTTCGGAGACCTTGAATAAAATAATTCAAATAGTCCAACAAGGATTTCTCTAAGTAGAATATGTTTTGTATTTCGTATAAATACATTACTCCATCAGAGTTTCATAAAATTTTCTTAGGGATTATCGCGATTTTTACACGTGAAAAATTTAAATTATAAAAGTGAGAAAATGGTTCCCTTTTTCCCACTTTTTAATTCTGTCTGCGTGCAGGCGCAACCGATTGCACGCACACGACACGATGGACACGTAACTATTTATATAGAAAATGCATTTGTCAGTTCCAACAACACCTCCTTGTAATCAATGTTTCTGTTTATGCCTATTTTCGTGAATGACATTCACATGATTCTATCCCCCTAAAAAGGCAATAGCTATAAAAGATGTCGTTTCTGTAGCACCATGAAGGAGGAAACGAGAACTAAAAAAATAAGTTCATAAACAAAAACCCGACTACTAAAAAGTACGAAAAAAAGGAAATAAAATCATCTGAAATTGTTGTGTTGTTTACAATCTATTCCATAGAGGATAATCGAGGTCGAAATCGAAAAAAGGAAGAGGTCGAAAATCGAAAAAAGGAATGTATTGACCTGTTAAGGTAGGTGGCATACCACCTACCTTAACAGATCAATACATTTTGCAAAGTGACCTACGACCACGGTAAACTACTTGTCATAATATGACAAATTATGATAAGTAGTTAGAAGGTATGAGAACAGACTAACAAACACATACACATATAAAATTACTAAATACTGTGTTCAACCTGTCAAGTAGCACTATGAGCAAAAAACTGTTTTAAATCCTTTCATGAGGCTTCGCCTCAGCATGAATTAAAATGTTACTAATAAAGAAATGATTCCAAATATATCGTTTTTCATTTATCAATATCTAAAATCAAATAAATTAAATAATCGTAAAAACAAATTATAAAAACCGAAGCCAGAAAAAACACTTGTATTAGAACAACAACGAAAGTTCGGAAAATGTACATAACCGTATCAGGCAAGGGATATTATTTTCCCACTTCAACCAGAGTGTACAGACATAATCGGGCAAGGGGAATTAATTTCCCAACGAAAAAAAGGAGATTGGTTGGGAAATTAATAAATAATAATTCCTAATAAGTCAAGATCAAGAGGGTTCCTGATAAATTAGTTATATTATTTATTTATTATATACTTTATTGTACACTACTTAAATAATTAAATGACAAAACATTATAAAGATCAGTGTACAATTGGCGGTCTATTAATATATTGGTTGTATTAATATATAATAATAATTCCTTCAATTTTGTAGTTACTTTCACATAGGCTTGCGCCTTACTAAGGGTTAGACGGCTACAAAACCTCAATGATTATAATTCCTGGCAGCCATGAGAGCATATGATGAATAATAAGTATTAGGGGTTAAAGTATGAAATTGCCGATTTGTACTGAAAAATTAACTTATTTATTTAATCATAATAATTATCATTATTATCCATACATTGCTGCCATATAATAGGAAGGTCATTTATGCCTTTGCAATAGAACTCTGGTGATCTAGATTCGACAAACTATTTATTTTTTCTTTTATAAAAAGACTGCCCCACACTAGGAATTTCTTTCTGTATCGTGGGTTCGTTTACAAACATACGAGTATAAACTCACATACACAACACCCAGAGCCGAAACAAATATCTGTAGGTCATACAAATATCTGTTCCGTGCGGGAATCGAACCCGCGACACGCAGCGCAACAGTCAATAGCTCAACCATTGCTCCAACCGTGCGCCCTGTGTGAAAGCATTTTGTACTGCCTCCTGAGAAGAAAACTTTTTATCGCGTAGAAAATTGTCCAAATCATGAAAAAATGGTAGTCCGTTGGAGCAAGGTCTGGCGAATACGAAGGGTGATGAATGGTTTCTAATTGCAGTTCCTGTAGAGTTAAAACGGTTTCTCATACTCTATGAGGTCTTGCGTTATCATGGAGCAATAATGGTGAAGATCGATTCATGAGTCGGGGCTGTTTAATTGCTAGTTTTGCTATCATTGTTCGGATTTCGGCACAGTAGACATCTGCCGTTATTGCTTGTCCAGATCGGAGAAAGCTATAGTGAATAACACCATGCTGACACCAAACAGTTACCATTACCTTTATATTGGTAAGCTTTGCTTTAGGACACTATTGAAGCGTTTGACCTCGGGTCAGCCATTACATTTTTCGCTTACGGTTATTGTAAAGAATCCACTTTTCATCACATGTCACAATCCGATCCAATATTCCTTCATTTCTGTATCGATTCAATAAGGCAACACAAGTTTCAACACGCGTTTTTTTCTGCAGATCAGTCAAATCATGAGGCACCCATTTTTCATATATTTTTATTTTATTGATTTGACGCAAATGAGTCAATATTGTTGGTAAGGTAACGCTAAACCATGCCGCTAATTCCTAGGTAGTTTGGCTTGGATCGACTTCCACCATCTCTTTCAATTCATTGTTATTCACCTGTGTCGGTCTTCCACGTCGGAACTCGTATTCAAAAGTCACTCGAATTTTTGAAGTATCCATCTTTCTTGTCTAAGCTGAATAAAAAAAAACAACTGAAAGTCGATAATCAAATGTTGCACATTTTTTAAAAGAAGAATTTCATAGGTACAATGTGAAAAAAGTTTCACTCAAAAATCTCAAATCATGAAGGTTCTATGTCAATTCGAAGTACCTATTACGGCAATTTCGTACTTTAATCCCTATTATTAAGTAAAAATGATTTATAAAACAAGCTTTTTAACTGAGTTGAACTAAATTTGATATCTTTTTTTAGAGACACATCCAAAGAACTCTAACACGATTGTGTTATCTTGTCTGATTGAAGAGTTGCTATGGCCACCTTTCAGCTCCATCATCAAACCAGCTACCTATAGCCAGTACTATAATAATTCACTGTTTCCAAAGTGTTTGAAAAATCGATTATTAGTTGCCAGACACACATACGAAAGTAAGGAATTAAATATTTACAAGCTTTATATAAGCTTGTAAAAATATGGTTGACAAGGACATTATGTTTTTAATTTTCAGACACAAATTCCTGTTCTCTAAATCCCTTTACTAATTAAGTTCGGTCAACCAAGGGTGCATGTAATTAAAGATTAATTTGCTCGATAAGCTAAGCTGAGATTTAGCGATGGAGCGCAAATATTATTTGTTTGATAAGCTAAGCGAAGATGTAAGCGATTAGGCACACAATTTGTAATTCAGCTCACGTCACGGTCGAACATTAGTATGTGTGCTTGGGGAAGACTTGGTAAGTTTAGGACTTGGGCTAAAATAATTTAACAAGCATATTTTGTGGCGTTATACAAAAAAGGAAAAAAATTCAATCGTTTTAATGTATAATTTTGTTTTAAGATAAAAATACACCGAAAGTATATACAATTATAGTAAATGGTAAAACATTTGAACTAAAAACTGCAGTCAACGAAAACGTATTAGTTATTTCAAATGTTAAGCAAGAAAAAACTCAGAATAGAAATTTTTGCTAAGTTTGAAAGTACTACTCGTATACTGAAAACACGTGCCTGTCCTCAACGTAGTTGCAACCGGTTAGACTCTTAAGCAACCAGGTGTTAACGAATCCTTAACGTCATAAAACTAAGTTTTCATGACGTGGATTTAAGAAAGTAGAAACTAACGCCTAAATACTAGGTTAATTTTAACACAAGAATAAATGTAAATAAAAAATATGATACTACAGCCACTAGTCGGGTTTTCTTGCGGGACAGAAAAAGCCGCCTTCAGATGTACCGGTCCGATGCTGAATTACAGGCTGAAACTGCATCGCGGTTCTCGTAGCAAAAACTTAGGCCATTGAAAAAAAGGTACGGAACCCGTTGTAAAATGCACGGAACCACGAAGTCTGCTGGCACACAAGGGGACATACGTTTTGCCCAGACGGTGACGCCGGAGTCGGCTTCTTTCAACTGATATTTAGAGACAAGGAAACGGAAGTTCAAAATTTTGAAACAAAAGGGTCTGAAATATTAGAGGAAGCGACTTTTAAAAGAATAATTAATAGAAAACCACGTTACATAGCAGTTTTCACTTTAGTTGTCTCCATCCTTTTTTAAAAGAGAGGTTGCACTTTGCCCAGAGAAACTGGTGTTATAACTAGAGCCTGTCTGATTATCTTGCTTGTCATAAAAAAAAAACGACTCTTTTAACAGATGCTATAAAAAATGAATAATTTGTCTGAAGATTTGTATATAATGAATTTTCTAAGAATGAAATGCCTACAGAAAAAAAAATTCTTCTCATCTCTTTTATAAAAATGTAACCAACCAGATTGATCAATCAAAAAAAGAGGCTTAATCTTGAAGCATTTACACTACAATATGTACCAAGGTATGGTCCACCATATCTCACAAAGAAGAGTTCTGTGTCTCAGCAGTTGGAACATTATAAACACAATCATCCGACTGCTGAGCTATAATTATAGCTAAAAAACGTCAATTGTTGGACATACTCACTCTAGTATCACCAGAATCATGTCATGCGCTCTTCACCTCTACTGGATTTGTGTTCTTCCTTAAACCTCTGTATAAGACCCACCCACGTTGCAATATACCACACAAAAACGCCCACCTCTCTCCAGAATTATTTAACCTTAGAATCAGATCTGAAGTGTGCAAAAAGCATGTTGAATCTTTAAAAAAACTCGGTTCCTATGTATAAAAGTAACTTGAAGCGAACATACTCAACATCCTTTCACCGCCACTTGTTCTTAGTATTTTCAACCATTAATTTCTCAAAAACTTCTTTTCCTACAAATTCTCAAGTCAACAGCTTACCAACTGCTCTGGTACAAAAGTGCATCGTAACGACGTGAGCTAACGAGCGATCGTTACAGCACGTGGCTGGCAATATTACGCGAGCGGACAATGTCACATAACATCTGGGCAATGTCCTGTCTCACTGAATGTAATTGGATGGAGTGTTTTTGTTTATGATTTAAGACAACGTGCCTTACAAAAACGGTACAAATATACTACAAATACTTAAAAAAAATATTTACCAAGAAGTTAAAATGTTTGGCTGTTTGCTTGTATATTTTTTGTCAAAAGTAAGCATTGGAATTAGTAATTACACAGCGAAAATTATTGCAGTCATATAGAAGCTTCACTTTCACCGAATGTCAAAGGTCATCTCAGAAAAATACACTATGGGATACGCCACCGGAGTGATAGCCCAGTAGAAATCGACATTAAAATTGCATTGTTGATGTAGTTATTCATTTTTGGTATGTTTTATGGACCAGTTAGGTAGTGTAAATCCAATTTGGCAACTTCGAAAATCTTGTGCTAGCTGAGCACTATGCGAAATACTGCAAAATATTGGGGCATTTTTCACTTTTCGAAAAGACTTAAACTATTATAAACAAACAAGCTTCCGTACTTTTTTTAAGTTAATTAAATTTGCAACAACAATAACTCATCCGCAGTTCTATAAACACTATAGAGACCAGACAACAGCTCTCAGGCAACTACACCACCTCCTGCATCCATTCTTACATTTACAGGCTATGATTTGAGAAGGTCATAGCTTCATCGTATAGGGTTTATAGAGATGTGATTGGGCTTAAACTGTTGCAAATTTAATAAACTTTAAAAAAGTACGGCATCTTGTTTGTCGAAAACGCATATCTTAAGACTTTTAGAACAAAAAGTGAAAAAGGTTACAATATTTTGCAGTTTTTCGCGTGGTGCGCAGCTGGCAAAAGTTTTTGGAAGTTGCAAATTTGGATTCACACTACCCTAACTGGTCAATACAACATACCAAAAATGCAGATCTACATCAAGCTTTGCGATTTTAGCCTTTTTATAGTCGATTTCTACAGGGCTACGAAATACGGAAACCACAGCAACTACGGAAACCACGGGAGCTAGTCGTGATATATAGGAACAATACTGCCTTTATGAACCGCCCATACCATCGCCTCTTTGATCTGTTCTATTCAATTAAGATTGTTGGGTCAAAGTTTTACATTATTAAGCAACTTAAAAAATTCAAGATGATATCCATAATATCAGTTTGTGTATGCTTGGATATGGTTTGAATTTAAGCATATCCATGCAATCGACCACCAAGCTTTGGAGATTAATCAAACAAAAATGTTTCAAGTCAACCAAAATTTGCCACTCAAGGATAACTTCTATTACCATAGGTATCACCACCAAGCAAACAAAATATTTTATTCGCCACAGAAACGGGTAAGGCAGTGTGGCAAACGTGAAAATTGCAATATATCCTTGGACAGGAAACCCCTGTCGTGGCAAGAAACGTTTCTGGTGTAACTACAGTCGTCACAATCTAAGAAGTCCGATGACGTTTCTCATTTAACTTGCCGTGATAACTTTGTATGAAAGTTTACGAATAATCAAATTCATAATCCTAATTAATTACTATGCTGCCTATACACTATAACAACGAGTATCATTCGTAAGCATCAACTTAAATTTATACAACGTATTTTTATAGCTGTCAAACCGGACTTCTTAGATTGTGACGACTTTAGCGTTCCAGCTGTATATAGGGTTGCCATCTTACACTTTGGGACTAAGATATTTGGAAGAAAAGGGATTTGGAAGCGAAATAGGAGTTATGTTGAGTAGTTTAAACGTTAGTTTAAACGTTAGTTGTGACCATTTCAGCTTAAAAACTCATAGAACGTAAGGCTTGTTTTATATTATATGTGGTGCCATTACATGGTGTCTTTGGATTTAATTGTTTGGCTAGTAACGACTTAAAAGGTGGCTTATCAAAGTGTTGTCTGATACGAAAATGATTAGATTCTTACAAAATTTTAGGGGATCGAAATTAAAGAAAACGTGCATAGTCAAAAGTCATAGTCACAGAAAAAACTTTCTTTTCAAAGAAATCTCTACTGTGTATCCTGTGTAGATCAGCTATATTAAAATATAACGACAAAAATTTCAAAATATTCTTTAAACTGAATCGTACTTACAGATCAAAATCATAAGCATAATATCGTCACTACTTTAAATACCTTTTTTATTTACGTAAGTTTTTTAGCGGTGTGGTAATGACAGGTCGTGTAAGGCAGTGAACGAAAGGTGTACAAAGATTCGAAGGAGAAGTGTTGGTCATCCGGCGGAGAAATAGGCACACAACAACATTTGTTTTGATAAACTTTTACTTGGTTCTGATATACATATTGAAATTTTACATAGATTTGACATACCTAAATTATTGTTATTTGACAATTGATTTATATATATATATATATATATTTTTTTTTACCTGGATTAATTAGACATCATCATCCTCATATCAGCTGAAAGACATCCACTGCTGGATATAGGCCTCGCCCTAAGCGATATATTTGATTGGACATGAAATATTGTTATTTGACGTTTGCTTGATATTTTTGACATTCATTATTTAATTTTCACTGTTATACTTTCTTTTGTTGACATTGGTGATATTTTTTTTAGACTCATTACATTATATTTGTATTCGTTCATCATTTCATTGGTGTATCCCCGCTGTCCCCGTAGGCCATATCCCCGGTAAAGGGGACAACGGGTTATTATTTCATCATATCAGCCGAAAGACGTCCACTGCTGGACTCAGGCATTCCCCAACCATCGCCACATTGATCGGTCCCGTGCGTCTCGCATCTAGCGGATCCTCGATCGATTTATTACTTATACGAGTATTGTATTAATTAATTCAAGGTTTGCACGCCCTAGTATGTGGCAAACATGTTTAAACCATTTATTTTATTGTAATCCTGCATGCACTTAATATTATTTGTTGTATGTATGTAAACACATGTTTATGCAAATAAATATATATAAATCTGTACATTGATACCATCCCGAGTAGAACCTTGATGAAGTTGGCATGGAAGCATGGGGATTGACACACAAAAATAGAGATCTATATCCAGCAGCGGGGAAGTCGACCTGAGGATTATGACGTTTGAGTTATTTTCTAAATTTAATTTTCTCAAAAAAACATAAAACAACAGTTTGTAAAGCTTTTTTTATCCAAACATTTCTACTGCACCACAAATTTCTCTATATGGCATCCTTACTGGTATTCCACCGAGCTGTATACCAAATGAGCTTGTGTTTTATTCCAAGCAAGCCGACGGTAGTTTTGTTCAAGCATACTCTAGACGATTGTCTACTCGAATGTGGATGTACGCGCTAATTTTTACTACTGTTTTCATTTTTAGTACTCGTTGAGTATTTATACTCATAAGATCCCGAGGTAAAATACTATTTGCAACTAGATAAGCTAGATTTATAACTAGATAATTAAACAGTGGACCTCGTATTTTTAATACGAATTGACATAAGCAAACATTTACGTTAACGCGTTCGAGTTAGTATAAAATCTCGCACTCAGGCTTCAGTTTAGAAAGTATTGTGGAGTGAAGGTAAGAAAGATGATGCGCGTTGGTCTAGTAGTCGCAACAACTGAGGATGAGGTTCTGGATTCGAATCTAATGTTGGGCAAAGTGTCATACCTGGAATTCCTCACTAGCAGTCCGGAGTATAATATAGTATAAAGTCTATGAACAGTGTGTGTTGCCAGTAATCGCCTATAGGACCGAGACGTGGTCGCTCACAATAGGCCATATCAGAAGCTTAAAGTCACCCAAAGGGCAATGGAGAGGGCTGTGCTCGGAGTTTCCTTGCGTGATCACGTCAAAAATGAGGATATCCGCAGGAGAACCAAAGTTACATAGCCCGAAGAATTGCGAAACTTGAATGGCAGTGGGTAGGGTACATTTCTCGCAGAACGGATGGCCGATGAGGCCGAAAAGTCCTGGAATGGCGACCGCGAACCGAAAGACGTTGCGTTGGAAGGCCTCCCACTAGGTGGACTGATGATCTGGTTAGGGTTGCGGGAAGGCGCTGAATGCAAGACGAACAGGATCAGTCAATATGGCGACGCCTGGGGGAAGTTTACGTCCAGCAGTAGACGTCTTTCGACTGAAATGATAATGATAATGATTCTGGAGAATGCAGTGAGGTATGCGACAGGGAGACGTCATATCTCCGAAACTGTTTTCTGCTGCACTGGAGGATGTCTTCAATGTTCTGGACTGGATCGGGCTAGGCATCAAAGTCAATGGCGAGTACATCACTCACCTTCGGTTTGCCGACGATGTAGTGGTCATGGCCTTAGACCAAGGAGGACCTCAGTATAATGCTCGATGACCTCAGTAAAGCATCCGAAAGATAGGATCTAAAAATGAACATGGACAAAACCAGGGGATGATGAATGCCCATGTTGCACCCACTCCTATCAAAGTCGGAGACTCTACACTCGAAGTTGTGGACGTTTATGTCTACCTGGGAAAAACGGTCCAGTTAGGTAGTTCCAACTTGATCAGGACATTTGATTTTGACTAAGTGGAAATTTGGAAACTCAATGCCAAACTCAACTTTTACGTTTGGAGACGAGTAAAGACGGGAAGTCTTTACTCGTCTCCAAACGTAAAAGTCTAGGTGGAAGGAAGGTGGAAGGAAGAATAGGCTCGAGGCGACAATGCTCGACTTCGCTTTTCCAAACGCGTGAAAAGACGTTTTGGTATCATCGTCACATTGTCGCGCTTGTCAGTGAGAGCATAAATCAAGCTTTGTAATATAAAGTTCCATTTTATCTCAATAATTGCAAAATAAAGCTATCAACACTTACGATCCCCAATTAATAACCTTTCCAACTACAGTAAAATAGCCACGCCATAATTCACAAAATATACCGATGCCACATTAAGGTACCCTCACGGTTCAACCCGCGATGAGATATTAATCTGCCGTTCTTAACCCGTGCCCCGTTATTAACCGTATAACGGTTTCGCAAACTGTTCATTTATCATTGAAGTAGCTGGTTTTAGTCAATTATTTTGCTGAAGAAAAGGGGCATATTATGAATTACGAGTACCTATTGGTTAATAATAATAAATTCTTGTCTGGTTAAGGCCAGTCGCAATCTTTTCTTGCATTTGTGAAAGTCTGTATATATAGATATTTGTTAATCAATTATACGTCAACGGCCTGAACGGATTTAGATGAAATTTTAAATATGGCTGCCCATATCGTATCTATCTCTACACCAAAGTTTATATTAAGACTAGAAACCCGGTAGGACGTTCCTGTGGGAAAAAAATCTAATAGAATTTTGTAATTCACCTCTTGTTTGCCAAGGTACTGACATATTTAACTGGGTAGCGCTGGTAAATGAAAATAATACCACAGACAAAATCAAACGTCAAAAAGACAGATGACATAACGGAAACACGAATTAGGTAATAATTATAATTAAGTATAGGTAATATAAATATTTGTTTTTATTTGAGTAATATTTTAAAAATCAAAAAAGGTAGATGTCTGACTGATAATTCATTTAAATAAAGTAATTAGTAGCTAAATCAATTCAATATATTTGTAAAAAGTGTTATTAATTACAAATCAAATATTGAACACAAGTACTGTATTTTTACAAACCTAAAATTATTAAATCTAAAATTAATTGGTAAACGAATGTCACCGGTAGTTGTTGCTGTCTTGTTATTTGTTGAAACGTATGAATAGGCTGGTTTATGTTGAAAGAACTCAGTATTGAATAGTATTTTGAACTGTGCACATCTCCTTATAAAATTAATTTGTATGACTTATTGTTGGTGTGAGTTGAAAAGTGTTCACAAGATGTCTGATCGTTATCATTTGAGAATCCGGAGTCCGCCCGCTCTTACATGTATATAATTATGTGTTCGGTATGTATCTTCAAGTCATCCGATCAGATAAGACGTTGACCCTAACATAGTTGAAAAGGGACTTAGCATATTGATTGACCGATATGCTGATAGTTACGATGATGTTGTCATCATCATTCTCAAAGAACCTAACTGTCATGAAACATTGGAACAAACCTAGAAATTAAGTCAAACAGTACCCTGCCTTTTAGGCATAGGACAAACTTATCAGATCCATTATATATACCAACAATGGATGACCCTATTAAATCAGCGGGTTCCACACATAGCTACATTGGAAAACCCTTTGTTTTATTGGTAAAGTTTGAGTTATTTCCAGTTTAGTATAAAACTGATGTGGTTTAGACCTTGTTTGGTAGGTAAACTATCCTAGAATGTTTAAACTTTTGGCCTTCATAGTGGATATGAGTCTATCTTGCTATTTATAATATAAAGTTTATATTTACATTTATGGTCAAGCATAGCGGAGAGAATGCAAACAATCTGTGTACGATACCTTTATGAACCTATATGAACTCACGGAGAGTAAGCAAACTTTGAAGCACTGCTATAGATGGAATTACAAAACGTTTGATGTAAATGAGGGTTTTTAAGAAAATTCACGCCACTAGTTGGCGCCACATTGGTGAGAGGTCTTTTACTTGGAAAATTTAACTTATGACATCAACTTGCTTGACGTCAATTTGACTAATGTCAAAAAACATAAGCATTTGACAGCAGCTTGGACCTCACGTCTCAGTGATGCCACCTAGTGTACATGATTTCAGAATACCCTCATTATACAAAAAACAAATAAAAATAACCAACTTCCAAAACAAAACACTTCAAAATGAAAAATATCAATAATGCCTTTAGAACCTATTGTTTTTTTTGTTTTTCGTCACCAACTTCGGAAAATAAAGTAAATTTTGGAAAATAGTGTTTTGTTGTGCAAGTTGGTTTAATTTTTTGTTTAAAGTTTTTTTATTTTTCTCTTTTTATTTTTAGTAAGTACCTTAAATTACCATGCAAATCATTTATAGCCAAAGTACAACTCATGATAATAAGCAAAAGCAATAAGCCTCAACAAGACTAGTGCTTCTACAGCGGCCACCTGTAGTCTTTTTTTAAAAAAAAAAAAAAAGAAAAAAAAAAAAGACTACATTTATGCCTATAATATTTGAGAAGTTTCCTCGATATCCATAGGATCCCATCATCAAATTCTGACTTGGTGACGATGGGACCACCTCGGTACTTTTTAATCGCAAAAATAATTTTCAAAATCGGTACACAATTGACCGAGAAATTAGACACAATATATAAAAAAAATACATAGAGTCGAACATAGAACCTCCTCCTTTTTGGGCATTCGGTTAAAAATTACACAGGTACAGGTAAGATACTTGGTACTGCCACATTTCAACTAGGGAGCGATACTGTTGGCATCAAACGGGCACAAATCGTTGAGAAAATTGTGCTAAATTTTGTGCTATGGTTATGATTGACAAGTGCTATTAAAATGTCAAGTGATCTATCCCTTTCATTTTGGTATCGACAGCCATCATATCGACGCTATCGCCGATAGAATTACTCTTTGTCTCGAGCTTCTGATGTGTAATTTCTATAAAAGAAAAGAACTAGGGCTTCATTGTCAAGACCATAAACTTGTCTCTTTGATATCACCAGTTTGATGTGACGATAGCTCAGGGAGAATTTCACCAAAGAAACTGAAAGCAATCTACACATTTAAATCGCATTGTAGCCAATATACCACAAAAATGAAGATATTGACACTAACAGCTCTTGAAATCAGTAATGTGTACTAATCCCGTTCATTTGCATGGGTGAAATTCACCTTAATTCTTAAGGCTGACCTAATGATTAGAGCTTAACTACTTGATTAAAATAAAGAAGAAATCCTTTTTTAGCAAAACCATCTTAAATATACTTATTCTATGTAGATGAAATAGACTTCGCATAACAAAATAGGTCACGTATCAATGAAGCCTTACATAACAAAACGGGCAGGCCTCTGAAGCCACAAAATCCTAGTGAAGTATCCCGAGCCTAAACAGTAAACTAAGCAGATGATCCTAACATGAAAAGGATACATTGGATCTTTAGATGTCATCCACACCAGGCTAGTGGTTTAGCCTACTTCGGAGTTTGGTTCTATTCAACATTTTAATAAATGAGACTCTAGTTTGGATATTATTTCAATGATACCTTATGCGATCAAATTGAATTTGTTAATAGTTCTTAAGTATCCCGTATTTTTAAAGAAACATAGTAAGTTAAATATTTTTGGCCTTGTTCGACGGTCTAATTTTACTGCCTAGCATGAGTTCTGGGTTAGAGCTCACTAAATTCCTTACTCTTTTAACTTCTAATTCTTGCTCACTGTAGTTCCTTTTTTACAAAGGTCATTAGCTATCTGCATTCTACATACATATTCGTTCTATTGTTTATTACAATTTAACACGTAAATTACCAATAAATCACGTAATACTCGTACAACACAATCCATTACATTCCCAACAATCTTCACAATAAACAAACTCAAACATTTTAATATCCATTTCGTTACACTAAAGAGGAAGTTACAAAACATTATCGTGCTTATGCAAAGTTTTAACTTGGTTACGTCCGGCGCGTCTCCCTGGCTTCATAACCAGATTTGTGTGACATTGTTTGTATAAATTGGTTTTTGTTAGTGCAGTGCACGCGAGCGGCTCTGTAATAATGATGTTTTAGTTTTTGTATTGTTAGACTAGGTAATAAAGTGTAGATAAATGATGCTTTTATAGGAGTGGTAATTAATTTTGAAAAGACTGCCATTATACAACTTATTGCATATTATATTGCTTGACTTTCCTACGTTATTGCATAAATCCCAGCCCACATTATTCCCAGCTACTGCAACTTTTAATGAAAACCAGAAACAACAGTGGCGATCATCAGAAAAGTGTCGAGACATTGAATCTTGATGAGACCCAATGAAATGATTTGACCGTATGAAGATATTAAAAAATAATAATTGCAGTTACAGATATATAAAACCGGCCAAATATGAGACGAACTCGCGCACGAAGGGTTCCGTACCACTATCGCAAAACGCAAAAAAAAATCATGTTTGTTGTATGGTAGCCCCACTTAAAAAAATATTTTGTTTTTAGTATTAGTTGTTATAGCGGCAACAGAAATACGTCATTTGTAAAAATTTCAACTGTCTAACTATCAAACAGACAGACGGACCGTGGAGTCTTAGTAATAGGGTCACGTTTTTACCCTTTGGGTACGGAACACCACATGTATTATATTATCTGTATATAATATAAAGATGGACTGTATTACCATTATTCATCCTCCTATTTTCCTAATCCGTCTTCCCCACAAACTAATCGGTCACTTTACCTCCCTACACAGAATTGAGTCAGCATACCAATAGGTGTAAAATGCGTGAAAATACTCCAAGTGCCCGAAGAGCTTCGCTTCCGCGCTTAGCTGGCTCTGGTGTATATTAAATGAGGTTTTTCCGACACCGACACGTATCTTTTTAAAACGTCACATGAAGTATTCCTTTCATGAATTTTTACGGGAAATAATTCTTGCATACTGTGAGTTTCATGTGGGATTCTTACTGACCATTTTGATGTTTTAGAACAAAATAGTGGTATTGTGCCTTCTCTATGCATATAGAGAAGGACCTTGCCTTGCAGTGCAACAATAACGGGCTAGTGTTTTATTCTTGATCTTGATTTTATATCTGATCAGTAAGAGCTACTGCTTAGCATTAGTGCCTGGGTTCGGGCAAAGTTTTTGGGGTTTTTTTTTTCATATGGAATTTCATAGTTGAAGCCTGGAGTGTGAAATTGTACCCAGTTGATAGCAATAAGCTCACCCGTATTACATGATACGACTTTACAAAATATGATTTAGGGGGATTTCAATTTTGTATGAATATATTTTATTTATTGGGTTAATAAAGTCAAAGTCCAATATATTTATTTCAACTAGGCCACTAAGCGGCACTTTTGAAACTCAACAATTAAAATTTACACCCAATAAAATTGATTTTACCGTGCTTTCGGCAAACTAGCTTGAGGAGAAGAACGCACAAGAAATTCCATACTTACTTTTTTAAGAATAATAAGTGGTTAAAAATATACGTATAAGTACATACATGAATAAATTCATATATATGTGGACAATGCACCCAGAATAGATCTATATACTATACTACGTATATGTATAAAGTATTAAGAGCATTAACAGGTAAATTCATTAACTTGGTACATGGTTCTCATATACTTATAAATATTGCAAACATAGGTAATAAACATAAGTTAATTCAACAACAACGGAACAGTGTGTGAGTCAATGTTTTAAAAAAAAAGAATGAAATACAGTTACTATGATATTTATATAAATTAACAAATTTGATTTGGTCTATAATAAAGATGGAATGGAACAGGACCAACATGTTGCCATACATTCTTATCTTGAATTTAATCATCTAATTTGTAATATGCTTGTTTATAAAGTGTGCTTTCAACTATGGTTTTAAATTTACTTTCATTTTTTAATATATCACAAGGTATTTTGTAGAATTTAACACAGTACCCCAGGAAATATGAGTGTACTTTAGCTAATCTATAAGATGGTTGATCAAACTTATCTTTATTTCTCGTATTACAATTGTGTCTATCACTGACTTTACTAAAGAGATGTATATTTTTCCTTACATCTATACTAATATTATAAATCTGAAGAGTTTGTTTGTTTGATTGTTTGTTTGTTTGAACGCGCTAATCTCAGGAACTACAGGTTGAAATTTAAAAAATATGTTGTGTTCGATAGTCCATTTATCGAGGAAGGTTATAGGCTATATAACATCACGGTACGGCCAATAGGAGCGGAGCATAAATGAAAAATGTTGAAAAACGGGAATAGAAAATTCTTTTTGAGAGCTTCCGTTGCGTGCGCTGCGTAAGCGGTTAAAGTTACGCAACAATCATGTATGAAGTGTAGGTAGGCTAGGGTAGGTAGGGTAAATGGGTAGGTAGGTAGCGAGTTGACGGGAGCGAAGCCTTGTGGGACAGCTACTTCATACTACATATACTTCAGCTATTTCATAAATGAATTGGCAAGAAACTGTCATAACTTTAATATTTTTAAATAGTTCCCTAAGAGATTCTCGGTGAGTTAACTTATATATGACTCTGACAGCTCTCTTTTGCAATATAAATGTGGATTCAATATTAGCCGCTCGACTCCATAGCAAAATACCGTATGACATAATGCTGTGAAAGTAACCAAAATAGACCAAACGCGCGGTTTCTACATCCGTTAACTGTCTTATCTTTCTAACAGCATTAGCGGCTGAGCCAACAATAGCCGACCCGCAACAGATGTTATGTGAGGACCATTGCAGTTTGTCGTGTAGAGTGATTCCTAGGCAAACTGTTTGATTTCTAAAGTCCAGCTTTTCTCCATTCAATATCATGTCGCATTCGCTACTTCTAACATTCGGGAATGTGAATCTAATACATTTTCTTTTTTTCGTTTAGTACCAAATTGTTTGCCGTTAACAAATTTTGGACCAGATGAAAAGAGTCATTCACATCATCATGATTTTGTGACCATCGATCTATTTTAAATATCAAAGATGTGTCATTCGATTTATTTATATATCAATAACACCTTCTTTGATTGATTTTGTAGTAATTGGGGCAAATCGTTAATGTAAAAAAAGAGGAATGGACCCAATATCGAGCCTTGAGGAACACCTATTGTCATTTCAGACCCTAGTGAGTTCTGACCATTAAACACAAATTCATAACACATCATCGCTTACCATCAGGTGAGATAGTTGTCAAGCGCAAGCCTATAGAAGATAAAGAAAAAAAAACCTAATTATACTACACTATACTTCATAATTTTGTTTTTTTCTTCTATGACAACTGAGCCGATGCCGACTATTCTGCCAGTGTCATGTAGAGACGATAGCGCAGTGAGTCCCCGTCGAATATACTTCATAAAATATAGCTTGATTTCTGCGAAATATGTCAAACTAACGTATACGTTATTGTTAGCCTGTCAAGCGCTATTGTTACTGATCAAGCTAACATTTTTTTTTACTCAACTTATACTGTCCCACTGCTGGGCAAAGGTCCCCCCATTGCCTTCCACTCTTCCCTATTGTTTGTAATCTCCTGCCAATCTCCCGTAAACGCCTCCAAGTAGTCACGCCAGCTTTTCCCAGGCCTCCCACGGCGACGATTTCTTGTCCATCTACTGCAATCTTACTTTTTGTGCTATTCGTCATTATTTTGGTCTTTAACCGGCTCATCATTAGTCCAACTTTAAGGCTTGCGGTGCTCAGATCTTGAAGCATCTGTTGTAACTCGGCAGCATTCGGTGTGAATAGAATGATATCATCAGCGAAACGAAGGTTGGTAAGTTTTTTGCAACCGACTGTAATGCCTTTGCTGGACCACAAGTCTACAACAAGAGTGCTTGTGAAGAATTTGAGTGAGAGCGGATCACCCTGTTTTACACTTTTTTCTATTTTTAAAGTTAATCCGGGAAAGTTAAATTTAACTTTTGCTGTGCTGTTATTATAAATTATCTTGAGTATATCTATGTAAGTTTGTTCCAACTGTTGATTCTGCTTAGATGAAAATATGGCTGAATGCCGCTGTCAGATGCTTTTGAATAGTCCACGAAGGCCAATTACAAAGGTTTCCTATATTAGAAATGCTTTTCCATAACTTGATTTAGGGCTTGAAGATGATCGGTAGTGAAGAAACTTGGGCGGCATCCAACTTGTATAGGTGGTTGGTGGGAATCCAGCTTTGCATCGATGCGGTTATGGATAACCTTAACAAATGCTTTGTATTGATGTGATACTAAGTTTATTGACCTGTAATTATTAACATCACTTTTATCCCCCTTCTTGTGAAGTAGGATGATGTTTGAGTGGCACATCTTTGCTGGCACTTTGCCGGTCTGCAGAATGGTGTTGAACATGTTGGTGATATGGGGGAGAAGTATGGGAGAACCAATTTTGAGGGATTCCGCTTCTAATCCGTCTTCGCCCGGACTCTTATCTTAAGGCATCGATAACCACCTTTTACTTCATAGCCCGTTATGGATGGGATATTTTCGGGATCTGGGCATAAGCTATCTTTTATGAATTATAATTAAACTTGAAACTTGGTACATATAGTAAGTAACCAAAATAAGTAATAAAGTAATAATCATTAGTTTTTCAAAATTACCCCCAAAAGACAATTAAAAGAGGTGTTAAAGTGTTTGAAGAATTTTATTACTCGGGTTAATAAACTTGAAACTTGGCATACATACCAACCTAAATAAACAATAAAGGTTGTCACTATTAGTTTTTCGAAACTACTCCCAAAAAACAATTTTAAGCTATTGAAGTTTCTATGGAAGAATCTTATTTCTTGTTTTAATAAACTTGAGACTTGGCAAAAATAGGTTAGTATTATTAGATTTACGAAACTTCTCCCAAAATACGAGCTAACGGGTGTTAAAGTTTTTAGAGAATTTTATATTTTGTGTTAAAAAACTTGAAGCTTGACATAAATACCAGATTATCTATATATAAAGGTTGTCATTTTCGAAAAAAAAATAAGAATTAGCGGACGTTAAAGTTAGCTAAGAATCTTACTGCACAGAGATTCGTTTTTGAAGAACCTAGGGGCCTAGGAGAGCACTAAGCAGGAATTTACGGCATTCAACCTTTAAATGGGAGAAATGGGGGTAATTTGTTTGTATTAAAAATTGTATTCCTTTGGCATAAAGTAAATAATCAAAATTGAGTCGTTTTTTAAAACAAACTCCCCAGACAGGATTAAGGGGTGTTAAAGACTTTTTGGGGAATCTTACTGCGCAATCTGACGAACATAAAGGAATAATTAAAAAGAGAAGAAAAGAGTGTAATTATAACATATTTGGGTTGTTAAAAACTCGACCTTCAATAGGGCAATAAAACGTTATTAAGTTTTTAGAGGGGGATTTTACTTTGTGGCGGTAGCCTTAAATGTATTATTCTGTAAATCAAGCAAGCAATCAGCTTTGGTTGCTTTCACTAACTGCACATAAGAAAGTCATCTGATGGATAAAATACGAAACCACGCGAACGAAGTCATGGTCGGAGTGCTAGTACTATCAAATTACAGGTTAAATATTAATATATTATGTTTTGTTTTATTTGTATAAAGAGGATCCACAATACAGCCTTCAAGATGAATACTTGACATGTCAAACAGAGTGGAGATCTAATAAAGGTTCGCTCTACAAAGGGTTTTAGGTCTAAGTTCAAGCTATCTCCTTTGAAGATCTCAACCTAAAAGTTAAGTAAGATTTAATTATAATACGTATTAATTATACAGTAAATGTAGAGGAGAGGTGACCTCTGGAGTGTGTTGAAAGTTCATATAATAATTTTCGCTTTCATTTAAAAATGGCAATTTTAAAAGATTAATAAGAAATGTATTATACGAGTACTATTCACAAATATAGTTGAGCTCCTAAGTAGTTTGGAGCAAAGCTACACGATTACTGACAAATGTATCCCACCAAAAACATTTTCATGTAAAATGTTTCCAGGACGAGATCATATGGTTTGGTAGAGCCAGAGAAACCTAAAGAACCCAATAGACTTGTTTGTTGATACGTCTGTATTTTAAAACTACAAACACTGAAATAAAAATGTGATATTAAAACGTAATGTGATACTAGGTTAAATACATAAGGATGTATAAATATAAGGAAACAAAACTGTGTTCAACCTAGAAAATAAGAAATAACTAAAACGAATGCAATAGTCCAAAAAGACTGAAGCACAACAAAGTTTAAAAGAATTAGCAACCAAGGTCTCAGACTATGTCCGAGGTACATTTGAGGCAGGAGAGGTTTTAGTCAGTTGGAGCCTGACACTATCCAGACTGGCTCGCCTTTTAAGGCAGTTTGGGTATTAGTACGACCGGATTTCCTCTCCAGACAAAAAAAGAATATTGTTTGGCCGTTTCGCTACCGTCCTTTCATACCTCTAGCATCAAAATATGCGGAAGTCTCATACAAACTTCTATCCCCTAGTTTAAGGGGTTGGGGGGTAAAAGTTGCAAGTTTTAGTTTTTTTTTTTTTTATTGTTAATAGGCTCGCGCTTGACCACTATCTCACCTGATGGTAAGCGAGGTAAGAGTAAGGTATTTTACTGTTGTTTGTGTACTAATACCAGTTTAAATACCAAATTTCAGCTTAATAGGACTTTAGAAAGTACCCTAAGAGTTTTGGTGATCGTCAGTGAGTGAGTCAGTGACAAAATCGGGGTTTTAAGACAGCAATAAAATCTAAAACATAAGAGCTATGCAATTGAAACTTTATATGTTTAATAAGTCCACTATTGACATTTTGTTCTCCGGGTTTTTTTTTATCTGGTGTATACCAAATTCAAAGCCCAAGTTAACAGGGTTCAAAAAAACGGTGAAGCGCTTCGATAGAAGGTAGGAAGCACTTCGTTTGGCTCGTCTTGGCAGGGACACTACCGTGCCCCCAGATGTGTTATGGTATGGGACCAAATCATTAATACGGCACCATTCATAATGGTTAGAAAATTTGAAAAAATATGAGAAGGCCATTTGCCGGCCAAGTGTGTGTCGGACTTCGCACATTTAGGATTCCGTACCAATCCGCAAAAACAACTTAGTTTTAATAGCAAAAATTAGGCGATTTCAAAGAAAATCTGATTTATCAATATACACAGACAGGAAATACTAAAATCATCTCTTATTTACTTAACATCTTAAACTGTTTCATCAAAACAATTTCATTTACAGAAATAAAATATCATTTATCAGTATGTGTAGCAAAGATTAGATTTAGACTTAGTCAAAAGACTCAATCAATCAATAATAATTGATCAATTTATTTGTATTTATCAACTCTCACAAATTGCAGGAGAGATTATAATAATGCAACTAATCAATCAACGAAAGACAAATGTAACAACAACATCAATATACCAACCCCAGTCTTCTATAACACAAATTCACTCAATAAACTGGCTCAAGAGCTGAAAACTTAGCTGAGAATATCACAGATTCCCCTCAGACAAGGTATGATTAATGGCTGTATCAATAGAGATCGCCAGTGGACTATCCGAGTTCCGTCCTAGAGTGATGCATTGCTCCCACACCAGTTAGCTTTTATCGCGATTTGAGACTTTAAATAAAGAGATTTTCATGCTGAAAGTTTTGTGAATAAAGATCGTTATGGTGGTTGAGATTTTTGTTTTGAAACAAGTTAGAATATATATATATTTTTTTATTGGTGATAGGCTTGCGCTTGACCACTATCTCACCTGATGGTAAGCGATGATGTGGTCGACGATGAAGCACGCTAGCCTAGAAGAAACTTATTCACTCTTGACTTGAAGACTTCCAGGTTGTAGCTATCAGAAAATACAGACTCCAGCAGGGAATTCCACTCCTTTGCTGAACGCTTAATAAAAGTATTCCCAAAACGTTTGGTTAGTAAAAAATATAGTTTTGCATAAGATATTTAAATACATAAAATAAAAAAATTAAAGATAATTAGCCTAGTAATAAAAAAATATTTGATTAGTTTTGAGTATGAATGTGGACCACGTTATGGTGGTGTTGTGTTGTGATGAATTGAATTATTGTACTCCTGTGTTATGGATGACTGATGAAACGAATGTATCCGGATTGTGTGAAAAATAATTATATCTAGGAAGGAGATGATTACTGAGATAATCCCAAATAAACAGATATAAGATAAGGATCATGATTGACAACGGCCAACCCAACTAAAGCTACAACAAAGCAGACTGTGCAAAATACAACCTTGCTCTAATCTATACTTAATATTATAAATGTGAATGTAAGTTTGTTTGTTACGCTTTCACGAAAAAACTACTGAACCGATCATCATGAAACTTTGTACATATATTCTTGGAGGTATTAGAAGTAACATAGGATAGGTATTATTAAAAAAAAATTAATGGCTTCACTGCGAGCGAAGCCGCGGGTAAAAGCTAGTTAAAATATAAATAACAAAATATTATCTCGCATGTATTTAAAATACAAAATTTTGTAAGTCGTTTATTTGAAATATACAAAGCAAAAATACAGTATTCTAACTATTGCTATTTAAAATACAAATAACAAAATACAGTCGATCGTCCATCGTGACATTTGCAATAACAAACTTAATTAATACATTGAAGTTTCGTGAAAATAACCAATTCAAATGAAAATGACAATTGACAAGAAACCTCACAATTTGACGTCCTTGGTCCACATTTTGCTTACGAAAAATCAAAAAAACAAATACTTTATTTCAAATAAACCTTAAACGTTCTTTTGAATTGTCAAACAAAAAAAAAAATGTCTCTAGTTGCAAATCCGCAAGCGGCAGTAGGTCTCAATGGAGGAGAATTTGCAAGAAACTTCAGGGAGACTCTTTTTCTTCAGTTTTAATTACAAGTTTTTGGTGACATCATTCTTGTTAAAAAAAGTACATTTACGTAAGAACGATGTAAAAAGTCGTGCACGTAAAATCGTGTAGAGTAACAAACAATTTATAAGAAAAATACAATAACAGGCCGACACAGCTAAGTTATGACCAATCCCAACTGATGGCGCCCGTACACGACGTATGGATCGGTACCAGTTCAACCATCATGAAGGGAACCGAATGATCCAACACATGTGCTACCATCAGACAGATATTAGAGAGAGCATGACACATTCAACTGCCAGAGCACACAGAAGTCAACGAACGATACATAGGTACAGTTAATTGTCGATTTACAGTCGGAACATAGTATACTATGAAAGTAACTAAAATAGACCAGCCTCGCGGTATCTATATTAGTAATTCGACGAATTTTTCTAACAGCATAAGCTACCGAATTTAGCCGCCCTGCAAGTGATATTAAATGAGGATCCTATTGTAACCTTGAGTCTAGCGTGATCCCCAGGAAAACCGTTTTATCGACGAACTAGCTGATGCCCGCAGCTTTGCCCGCGTTAATATAGATTTGGTCAATCAATTCTGGTTGTCGACATACAGGGTGAGAAAAATCCAATGTTGCAGTTTTAGATTTAATCAAAATCGACCCCGTGATTCCTTTGATTGTTTTGTGCTATTCTTCATAGTGATGGTGTGACCATCCACGCCCACTTGGAAAAATCAGCTTGTATAGGTACAGGAAGATTTAACGTAAAAACTATTATTTTTTTAAATTGAAGACGTTGGTCAATACAGGTATAGGTTAAATAGTTAACAAAAGGAAACAAATAAACTACAGAGTCATAGGTTCTGCTTTGCTGCGAATTGAAGATACCACTTTATCATACATTTTATCTACAGTTAATTGACATTCTTTAATTATGCCGTTAATCATGGGTACAACATTTTAGGAAGCTGCTATATACTATGTAGTATGTCCTTTCATTTGGTGTTAATACACATTCTGGGCCCTGGACATATGCGAACATCAGCAGCTACATGTAGCTGGCCGTAGGTAAATCATGGCTTTTCCAAATGCATCCCTGTTACCTTTATCTTCATACCAAATTCCATCTAAATCGATTCATCGGTTTAATCCCTATTAAGAAGTTTTATACAAAACTAACGCCTCATCCCCCATTTCTCTCCCTTTGTTATTAATGCAAAAAAAATAGTCTATGTCCTTTCCTGGGTCTCAAACTATCTCCATACCAACTTTCATCTTAATCGGTTCAGCGGTTTAAGCGGCAAACGTAACAGACAGACAGACAGAGTTACTTTCGCATTACAATAATTTTATCGACGAATTCTAGCTTCTCCCTTTTTAATATAATGTCACAATCAGTAATTTTGACATTCGGCAAGGCAAATTTTACACACTTAGTCTTTTTAACATTTAAAACTTAATTATTAGCTGTGAATCAATTTTGAACCTGTCTTAGACGTTATTTACGTCGTCAACGTTACTCGTACGTCTATTTATCTTAAAAATCAAAGAAGCAAATAACAAAATGTTTTTTTCATTAGATGGGTTAAATCGTAAATGTAGACTAAAAATCAGAAAGGACCCAAAATTGAATCCTGGGGTACCCCCATTTTTACGGTTAACCCTGATGAATTGACACCGTTTATTTGAACTAATCGCTGTCTATCATTTAAATAAGATTTTACTAAACTTAACGCTGATTGACCTTGCCCGTAATGCTCAATTTTCAAAAGTATTGTTTCATGATTAATACAATCAAACGCTTTCGACAGGTCGCAGAAGGCACCTACGGCATCTTGTGCCTCTTCCCACGCATCAAAGATGTGTTTTAAAAAGGTGACACCAGCGTCGGTTGTACAACGTCTTTTGGTAAAATCATACTTTTTATCGTGTTTAGACGTTATTCGTATTATAATGAATGAGCATTTGATTTAGCATTATCTTTTCGAATATTTCGGTGAAAGCTTTCAAGCGCTATTTTCTGCAGAACGCACCCATGAAGCCATAAGTATTTGAAATTTCAATTATAAATTACATTTTTAAGAAGTGATTGAATTTCAAATACCATACGTTTACACCAATTAAGTTTTTTAATTACTTATTTTGATTACAAGTAATTCAAATACTGGCCAACCCTGAGCTACAAGCAAATAATTTTGGAGATATTAAATGGGCATGGTGTAAAAATATCAAAGACATGATTTTTTTAACCGTACACAAGACGAATGTTTTATTATCTACCACTAGATGGATATTGTTATCTTGCAGTGCATTTCGTTCTGAATAATAAAGCATAATAACAACAAAAACATGATTTAGTTACTTGTTTGGCAACCTGTCATAACTTCCTAGTGCAGAAGCTTCCAGTGCTTATATAAAACTCTGATAAAATCGATATTCGTAGCTGCCGTGCCATTTTGGTATCTCTTGATCCTGACTTAATGTATGAAATTCAGGTACTTAAGTATTCTTTTATACAGGCCCTCTTGGGATTTGGCTGCTGGATGTTATTTGAAGAGAAGTTCTTAAAAAAGTCGTTGACTGATAGTAGAAACTGCACGTACTTTAGGCATTTCAAATATGGTTTATACAATTAAAAAAAAAAAAAAAACTTTATATGAATTGGTTATCTGGCAGACATTTGCATAATATCTAACTTTCTATATTATAGTTGTTGCCAGAAGACCATCTTCAAAATAGTAAGTGTCAAAAAAGAACAAAAAAATATATGCTGCTTAATCTTACTAATATCACACTTAATATTATAAAGACGAAATTTTGTGTGTGTTTGTTACTTCTACACGCTCAAACGGCTGGACGGATCTGGATGAAATTTGGCACATAGTTAGATTATAGTCAGGAATAAGCACATAAGATAATTTTTATCCCAGGAATATGTATCCTCGATATAATTTTCGACTTTCACGAGGACGAAGCTGCTGGCACAAGCTAGTTAAATTATAAATGCGAAAGTTTGGATGGATGGATGTATGTTTGTTACTGGTTCATGCCAGGACGGGTGAACGGATCTAGATTAAATTTGGCACAGATATAGATTTTAGTCTGGAAAAGGTTAGGTTAAAACGGGCTGGTATCCGCAACTCCATAACGAAGCGCGTATTTTGCGTAGTCTGGAATAGCACATAGGCTTTTCATCCCGGTATAATGTTCCCTTGGGATAACAAAACAATTTTCACGCGGGCAAAGCCGCTGGCAGAAACTAATATAAAATATATCCATCGTACATGTATGATAAGTTGAACCAATGATTTATGATTCATCGCTCCCATACCACGAAAAATCACATGCTATTGTATTTCTTGGCAGAAATTCATCAATTTCGTTAACATTAGTATTTGGCCACGTCAAAGCGATAAATCTATGAAACGTATACACGTCGGTGAAGCGTAGACAAAAGGACGGCAGCTGTCGTGAGTACAGATGACAAATTGCAGTATCGTATGTTGGACGAACACACTCTTTGCGATTACCAGTTTGTGTTTGCACAAGAAAGACTTTTGGACTTAAAATACAGAGTTTGCATTGGATCATATTACATACAAGCTACTGCCAGCGTAGAATTAGTACTATGCCCTATAATATGTTCATTATGTGTTATATATACTTGATGTATAAGCTAAATTAATGTAAAAACATCCATGTTAATATAAGGACGTTTTTATGTTAATAACATGTTATTACATGGATCCCAAAATTTCGCGTTTATGATATAACTAGCTTTTACCTGTGGCTTCGCTCGCAGTGAAGTCATTAAAAAAATATATTTTTTTATAAAAAAAATCCTATTTTACTTCTAATACCTCCAAGAATATATGTACAAAGTTTCATGATGATCGGTTCAGTAGTTTTTGCGTGAAAGCATAACAAACAAACTTACATTCACATTTATAATATTACTAGCTTTTACCCGCGGCTTCGCTCGCATTGCAGCCATTATTTTTTATATATTTTTTTTATAAAATGTATCCTATGCTACTTCTAATACCTCCAAGAATATATGTACAAAGTTTCATGATGATCGGTTCAGTAGTTTTTGCGTGAAAGCGTAACAAACAAACTTACATTCACATTTATAATATTAGTAGGTATGATATTATACTATAGTAAGGAAGTAAGATAAGATTGCGTAAGAAGTGGGAGTTCTACACATTACACATCTTCTTCTGTATAGTCTAAGAACAAAATCATTCGGAGATTAAGGTACTTATTTTGAAGGTGTATTGTTATGCTTTACATGTTTATAATGATGATGTTGTTGATGTTATTGTTGTGTATTAATAATTTAATCTATGTAGACTATTTGGACTGGTGATTAATTGCATTGTAATAAATTATTCAACATAACATAACATCACGCTTGTCTCCCGAAGGGTTAGAGTTAAACTATTCATATGATAATTAAATAGTAATGATAAAATGTTTAATAGTAATTGTATGACAGATATAATAATAATTTTATTTATTTATTAAACTTTATTTACAAGTATAAAGGCGGACTTAATGCCTTAGGCATTTTTTACAAATCGACCTTAGGGTATAATAATATCTTTATTTATCCAAAAACATATAGAGTTTCAAATACAGTTTGATATTTGGTATAAAACATAAGCTTATAGTCTTAGAATAATTTTATAGTTTAAATTGCAAATTCTGTACAAGAATAATACTGTAACTCTTAAACTAGGATATGCCTGTATTTTAAGAGGTAGTTAAGTTTACGGCCACGGTTTACAATGATCAACAAAAATTTATCTCAAGTGGACTGTGTCTGTGAGTAGAAATATAGCTAATTAAAATAAGTTATCAAAAACTACATATTTTTTGTTTTATTTCTAAATCTTAAATTTACCAAAGATCATTGGTGTAACCTAACAAGTACCAAACACTAATGGTAAAAACTCGAAAGGTCTCTTTTTGCATTTACATTTTCATCAGAATATTATTTAAAAGTACAGTCAGGCCACAAAAATCCTTTAGCACGTCAATAATAATTATCGCGTGCACAGTAGCGTGTATTCATTCATGTGTGAGTGAATTCAACGCAAACATTTATTCATCATACGGTATAAATACGAAAAGGTGGCTGTGAGGTCAATACTAGACAAAGATAAAGATGTAGTTTTATTTTCTTCTAATTAGTATTCGCACTTAGTCAATCCAAACCTAAAGCTAAAATTCGAACTCTTTGTCATCAGTTCATTTGGCTAAGATCAGAAATATATGACTTGTAAGCAAGAGACTGTGGGTTCGATTCCCATATGATTTATTGAGATCGATTTTGTATTTTCGTTACTTTTTTTATTATATATTTTTTATGTTTAAATTAATGTTATGTTATAAGTAATATATAAATTTAAATGCTTTATATATAAATATTGGTATATAATACTTTTGATCCGAAAATTACAAAAAGGAATCATATTGTAGGTTAAAATAAAATAATAGTGGATAATTTCAAACATATATAATTAAATTAGGTAACAAGTTTGCTTCTATGAAAAATTGTTTCTATGTCTTAACTTTATTGAGATTATAGCTTAATTTTTCATTTTCTCATGGAGAAAAGAAGATTGAAGTTTAATCCCAATTTTACAAACATAACCTAACTTACGTGTATAACTATAGATATTATGACCAGTATATTTCCTGTAATAAACATCCTATTCATTAATATTTAGTTACACCTCCATTATTGTCAATGCAACTAAGTAGCCGTCGACGCATGGAGGCGACAATGTTTGCACATATATCTGTGCCACGTAAATCCTCCCATATTTGAGTGCAATGGGATTTAAGCTGCTCAGGAGTTCTCTCATCTCGTGCTTTCCACCTTTGAACCATTAAACCCCATATATTTTCAATGGGGTTAAGATCAGGGGATCGAGCTGGCCATGGAATAACTTTAATATCAGTATGCTGACTAAACCACTCTTTTACAACACTGGCACGATGTATCGGACAATTATCTTGAACAAAACTTAGTTCACCAAAGTCTTCAGTTGGATAAACATTACGCACAGTTGGTAGCATTATGTCATTTAAAACTTCGACGTAATTATAACTATTGGCACGCGTAGGTATGAATTCCAACTCGCCCGGCCCCTGAGCACTAATCCACCCCCACATATTCACACTTATTCTACCTGATTCGGTACTCAGAATAATGTTTTGTTCTGACCAGCGAGTATTATTTTTTCGCCATAAATGAAGTCGTCCTGTTTGACAAGATTTGAAAGTCTTCTCATCGGAAAATATAGTAGTCTCCCAGTTGAAATCTAAATATTCTCGAGCAAAACGTAATCGCTCTTCCTTGTGTTTTTGTGTCAGAAATGGTTTTTTAGCTGGTTTCCGATGATGTATACCTTCAGCATGGAGTGCACGGCGAACAGTTTCCAAAGACGTATCAAATCGATTTGCAAACAGTTTAGTTGGAATGAAACCATTTGCTTCATATTCTTCCACCATTGAACGTCGCTGAGTCGGGTTAATAAGCCGCGGTCTTCCACTTCTCACACGACTCTTCAAACTACCTTCTTCCTCGAACCTCTTTACCCAACGGCTCACAGTATTTCTCTAAAAAACAAAAATATTTTATTACACACTTGCAACTAGCGATTTATGAATAGGTATCATACGCCGCAACTATCATCATACCTAAAATAATCCTTAAAAATAACTTACACTTAAACCGGTTTCGGAAGAAATTTGAGAAATATTAAGCCCATTTCTATGCAAAGCGACAATATTTGCCCTGGCATCAATAGGAATATTAGCTTGCATCTCGAATCAGATATTCAAACAACACAATAATCGCAATAATAACACAAGTACTCTTAATAAAGTTCGCCAACTAACAACATCGTAGGTAATTACTTCTTCAATCCAGTAAGTTTATTTTATTTTACACTCACCCACATTTATTTAATTTTGTTACAAGTTCAACTAATAAGAAACATTATTCTCATCGAGTAATATCAAAGATAGATATTATTTTAAAATTCTCGATAAAAACACAAAAAGATCGACTTAGCTGGGGTTCGAAAGCAGGTCTCAACGTGTGAAACAACCAATGCGTTAACCACTCAGCCAGATAGCTATATGGCAATAGTACCGAAATTAAATACAACTATCTTAATACGCCGCCACGATATGACAGACTAGATAGTATTATACAAATGATCATTCTACCGTACTCTTTCTTAATAAATAATGATGAAAGAGTGCGATATACGAGACGTGTATGTGTGCAAAAGGTTTGTTATATTGAAAGGTCGTAAGTGCGACTTGCTTTGATGCAATAAATTTGTAAAACTGCTAATGGATTTATGCATGCGATAGTACACACAGCTATAATAACAATTCCTTGACGGATTCTGTGTTTCTTAATAGTTATAATCAGAAGCCCTAGACAAGTGACGTTCTATCATCAAAAGCGTGGCGATAGCGATTTATTTCTGTTGCCGCTATAACAAAAAATACTAAAAACAGAATATAATAAATATTTAAATGGGGCTCCAATACAACAAACGTGATTTTTTGCCGTTTTTTGTGATAATGGCACGGAACCCTTCGTGCGCGAGTCCGACTCGCACGTCACAGGTTTTTTTTAAGATAAAATATTTTGTTCTTTATTTATTATTTGTAGTCTCGCGTTTAACAACTATCTCACCTGCTGGTAAGCGATGATGTGGTTAACGCTTGCCTCGAAGTGACCTTAAATAGGCAAAATTCGAAAGCAACTTGCCTAGAGCCTCGGAGGGTCTAGACAAGTGGCATTCGATGTTGACAATGGCCACGACCGAATGGTCGAAATAAAAGTGATTGATCACGTGACATTTCGATAGTGTTTTTCATTCCCACATATTTTTAACATTTTCCCAATCGCTATCGCTACGCTTTCGATGATAGAATGCCACTTTTCTAGGGCTTAAGAAGGAAACACACTTACGTGTCGTGTCGTGTCGTGGCGTGGCGCGGGATCCACGAATCAAACTACTCTGATACAGTCTACGTCATAACACAACAAGTTTTGTAGCCAATGAACTGCGTCAAAAGGCGCCACGTCACACCACGACATGCAAGTGCGGTTCCGCCTTTAAGAGGGTCACAGTGAATAGGTCACTTCGAGGCAAGCGTTAACCACATCATCGCTTACCAGCAGGTGAGATAGTTGTTAAACGCGAGTCTACAAATAATAAATGAAGAACAAAATATTTTATCTTAAAAAAAAACCTGTGAAGTGCGAGTCGGACTCGCGCAGAAGGGATCCGTGCCATTATCGCAAAAAACGGCAAAAAATCACGTTTGTTGTATGGTAGCCCCACTTAAATATTTATTTTAGTCTGTTTAGTATTTTTTGTTACAGCGACAACAGAAATACATTATCTGAGAAAATTCCAACTGACTAGCTATCACGGTTCATGCGATACAGCCTGGTGACAGACAGACAGACGGACCGTGGAGTCTTAGTAATAGGGTCCCGTTTTTACCCTTTGGGTACGGAACCCTAAAAAACTTTATGACTTAAGTTCCTTTGCTCGACGTAGTAGTAAGCTCGAATAACCAAACGTTAAGTGATGACCCGGTTTCTCCGTCGATACTCAAATTATACGACAGACATTTACTAATTTAGGTAAGTATTACGTATGCCCAAAGTCGTAACTTTTTTACTTACCACTCTGAGCCGTTTTACGGTGCGTATGCGTTTAATAGGCAAAATATAAAACAGTAAGGATCTCCCAAAGCCACGGTAAATGTCCCAATAAGCCCCCATAGTGTCCGTTCTAAACTATTGAGCGCTTCTGTACGAACATGTGTGGAGGGGTATACATAGGTACATTAAAGTGTTTACGGTCGCCTGTACAGTTGGTCACGGCAGTTTGCCTGCATTTTCTTTCTTTATTAGAATTCAAATATGTTTTAAATTTTGTTATTTGAATTGTAGATGTCAGATAAGCAATTGTTAAATGTCAAATCGAATTAAGCTGGCTTTTAGTTAAGCTAGACATCGACCCTAATAAATTCTAGAAAAACGGCACAATTTTTTTACTAGGTACATATACCAAGATAATATGAATTTAATTATGCTCGAGTATGTAAATAAAACAACAACATATCGTTTACAAAAACAAAGCACCGTTCGCTATCAACTCTTCTGAGAATCGCCTGGATTCTTTTAATAATTTTCTAAATTTGAATTTATTTTTTGTCTTCATATTCCGTTCTGTTCCCAACTGTACATACGTACACAGCACTTTCGAGTGCCCGACTACACTCCCCTATCGATGGCGCTAAGAGCCACTGAACTTTTGATGGCGACGATACTATTTACACTTTACTTTTTTCTGGTCTAGCAGTAACGTGATTTTTATGTAGTGCCGGTTTTTGTTAGGCTAGACCCGGCTGTGGTGGGATATTTTTTTTTTATGTTTGGGGGTAAAGAGCTACTGTTGAATAAAGGGATAAATTGGGATTGCTGTAAAGCGATTGCTTTACTTTATCAGGCTTAGAAAACTTTTGAGTGCTTTGATGTTCGCCGTACCCACCTTCATCTAATACTATGAAACTTTAAAACGATCGGACGGGAGTAGATTATCTTCAATTCTGTATCAGAACGAACCAGGTATAGTCATGAAGATTGTTTATTTTCGTCGCCATCATTTTACTGTGCTTACACAGTGACTGATGCAAGATAGAACATAGATATTTTTGTTGGAATTTGACTCATTCACAAATTACAGGTGATTGAACAAAAAGTTCAATGTCCAGTAATGCATCGGTATCTGTCTTACTTCCTAAAGGAAATTAGTATGTTTGGATATTTGGATGTTTGTTAATCAATCATACCTCAACTGCTTAAATGGATTTGAATAGGACCACAGGCAGACAATGTCCTGGATACGTTAACGTTACGTCTATTTATCTTAAGTTTCCCTGAGATAATTTGCAACTTTCACGCGGGCAAAAGTCTACAAAACTTTCTTTTACAAGAATCCAAATCCCTCACACAAAAAAAGAATCGCAACATGTAAACGCAAAATGTCGCATAGACGACAATCATCGCAAAGATTTCACTCGTTTTTATTTCCCGTCTATTGTCGAGATCGAAACTTTTAGCTTTGCTCGAAAAGAATGCACTTTGCGACTTTTATTGCATAGGTAACATGAGTAGGTCCTAGCATTGTGTTCATATTGTTCAGCAATACTCATGCGAGTCGAGTGGTTTCGACTTGCATCATACTTAGACTTGCTTGTTCGTAGTCGGTGGAAAGAAAAATAAAAGGTAAATATGGGATGTGTATCATTGTTTTGAAGTCTCGTGGGAGAACAGGAATGGTACTTGGGTACTGGGATTTGAATAGGTTTGTATTTTATTGGGTAAATCAATATGGTAGTTTGATATCGGTAATATTGTACCTACATACTAATATGGTTAACGTTGGCTGTAAATACTTATAAGTTATGGAAAATATACCATTTGAGAAAGTTTTTAAAAACGCGGGCAACATTTCGAAAAAAACAATCAACAACATTATTATGTAAAGCAACCATCCCAAAAAGGACGACCGAAATTAAAATACGGGCGAGTGTTATAAATATATTTTCTACCAAAAAAAAAAAACTATACCAACATGAACTCATAACAAAACTTCCATCGATATTACCTGAGAAATTTTTCTCACAAAAAGGGCCAACTTTCCGTTCCTTCAAAGTTAGAGCACGTTAATTGAAAGGCTGCTTATCCGGCCAAAAACGCGGTAAAAACGTAACGGGATGAGTTTTATGAATATCCTCAAAGACCGTCTAATCTTGTAAAGGAAACATAATCCCTTGTTACTTGCTTGACTTACAATATTAACATATTACGCTAAGAAGATCCGTTTCAAGTCTTTTCTTTTGTTTTTTTTTTGGATACGTTAAAAGAGTTTCGTTTATAAATATATTAGTACGTGGGCGACCGAGCTCTGATTGGGTGAAAATAGAAAAAACGACGTTTTCTAAAAATTAAACCTACCAAGATCGATTTACCGCCCCCGAAAGCCCCTGCATACTAAATGTCATGAAAATCGTTGGAGCCGTTTCCGAGTTTCAGATTATATCACACTAATATTATAGTGGCGAAAGTTTGTGAGTATATGTGGGTGTGTGTGTTTGCATGTTTGTTACTTCTTCAGGCTCAAACGGCTGGACGGATCTGGAGGAAATTTTGTACAGAGATAGATTATAGTCTGGAATAGCGCATAGAATACTTTTTATCCCGGGAATATGTTCCCTTGGGATAATTTTCGACTTTCACGCGGGCGAAGCCGCAGGCAGAAGCTAGTATATATATACATAGATATATACAAGAATTGCTCGTTTAAAGGTAGGATAATGGCAGGTAGACCATTGTATTGTAATTTAAAGGATGGTTATATGCCACTTGGAGCAAAATTTCAGCTGAAAGACTGCGGGACTTGCCTCCCTCATATCTTGCAATGTCAATTGGTCCTGTGTATCTTGCATCCGACGGATTTTGATCTACGAGTATAATATTATATCGATTGCAAAATGCAATGCAACTAACTAATTAAAAAGTCCATCAACAGCATTTTTTTTTTGTATCTTATTGTAGCAACGTCTACATGCCTGAAAAATCTTAAATCAAAGAATGATGGGATAATTTATAAAGAGTGAGTGGCAGTTTCCGTTGGAATTGCATGAACCAACCCCTCCTTCCACCATCGGATTACAAGACGTACTGCATTACGTCATCAGTACATGGTGAACACACTGGACACCCCACTAATATGCACCAAACGTTTTGGGAATACTTTTATTATGCGTATAGCAAAGGACTGGAATTCTCTGCCGGAGTCTATTACCTGATAGCTACAACCTGGGAGTCAAGTCAAGAGTGAATAGGTTTTTTCTAGGCAAGCGTATTTCATCGTCGACCACATCATCGCTTACCATCAGGTCAAGCGCGAGCCTATCAATAATAAAAAAGTACTCTGCTTCAGTTATTCCATAACATTTCTTGCAATAAAATAACCACTTTCTTATAAGGATTTAAAAAATCCTTCGTACATTCACGAATACGCGTAGACGAAAATTTATCGAACTCCAAGTTTTAATTTCCTGCCAAAGGATACGGGACGATTTTATTTGCCAGAAGCGAGTCCCCAGTTAGGGATTTCAATTTTTAGTTCCCTCAGCTAGACAGACGTATATTTTTTACCAGATATTTGGTAATTCTTTTTCAGACGTCACGTAACAGAATTTTTAGATGACTAAAAAGTGTGCTAGGTATATTTTTAAATAAATTAGAGGATACACGTGCTAGTAGTTTTTTAGCAAGTCATAAAGTTGCCAAGGGGTATCGTGTTACCCAGTTACTGGGTTGTGGAGGTCACATAGGCAGTCGCTCCATGTGAAATAGTGGTACTAAGCTGAATCGGGCTAGACAGCAAGTCTAACCAGATTGATTGAATGATATAAACAGCAAACTAACCCGGTGAACTGTGTATTAAATGTATAAGAAAAATATTTTTCGTGCATTTTTCCGTTGTTTTAATAGTTATTATGCTATTCGAGTCGGCAATAAATCCAACAAATCAAAGATCATGAAAATCGGTCTAGCCGTTCTTTAAGTTATAAATAGTGAGACTAACCTAACATTGTTTTATGTACTCATAGATTTGGCTTGTGTAAGCTTCTGGCCAAACACAAATTTACCTACCAAACAGAAATCTTCCTCGAATACTTCTATCATTTAACGAAATTGATTAGCAAATACTCGAACCAATAAAAGCCTACAAACGAAAGCCTTGCAAAGAAGCAAATGGATAAAACTACTTTGTCTGAAAGCCTCTCACTGCAACCAATTAATAAAAAACAAAACACAATCAGACTTCCACGGATAACCAGAGGTTCTTCTATTTTCTCTCGCATTCATCGGATAGATTTTCAAACGTCTGCTCTATCAGTTAATGTAGATTGATGGGTTTTATTGTCTGTATTCCTCTAGCAATCTGTTGGATAACAATTCAATTAAAATCTCTATTGTCATAACGTTCTTTATTGAAGTTCGTTAGATGAAATAAATATATTATATGAAAAATGTATAGGAGAGAAACTATGTCCCGGAGTGTCGTTTTCGTCGACTTTCTCTTATTTTTTTGTGAAATGAAAGGATTTTTAATTTATTTAATGATCAATAGAAATCAAATAAAAAACTACGAACGCGAATAAAAAGGGCAGGGGTCGTTGTCATTTTATTTAAGTGTATATGTTACGGCTAATACCCGAAGTGCGGCTACACCTAGTATTAGCCGGAGCTTAGGGCACCCCGACACGGACAGGTTAGGTTCGAACGAGATGATGACGATTCTCGTTCGTGTTAGGTTACTTTAGACCCTGCGGACGGAAATAGGAGCCCCGCGCAGCGGGGCTCCGTCGCGTGGCTACACCTAGTTCTAACCGGCTAAAACTAGGTGTAGCCGCACTAATACTAGGTGTAGCCGCACTTCGGGTATTAGCCGTAACATATATATAAAGATAGTTATTGTTAATTAAGTATTTATACAATGATATTTATATATTGCTAACAAAAATTTAAGCCATTGTTGCTAATAAATGTAAATAGACATTTTTCTAAACTCTTCTTTTGATAGGTATCTATTCTTTTAAAGGATAAAACAGAAGATCAAATACTAAAACCCGACTACTGAAAAATCACGCTCTAAAAAGTGTGAAACAAGAAAATATTCTCATCAGAAATTGTTATGTTCAAACTATTCGATATGTATCGGTTATTTGATAAGCAACTTACATGTAATAAATATCTTACTGTATTGCATACATATTCTTATTGGTGTTCAGAGGATAACCATGGTCGTGTGCCACCCACCGTTACAAAACAATATATTCTGCAAAGTAACATACGACCACGGTTGTCCTCTGAACACCACTACGAAAATGTATGAAATACAATAAAATATCTATTAAGTACGTGTAAGTTCTTTACTTTTAAGGTTTTAGTTTTTGAACTTGTTTTTTATTTAAAGTATTTTGGGTTTTTGCATAGCCTGAGGGAACAAATGAACATAAATGCATACATGCATACATACACACATACCGATCAAAAACATAACCCTCCCTTTTGCTTTGCCGTAGTCGGGCAAAAATAAGAATCTCCTCACCTAACCCTTCATGAAATGCGTGATTTCTTATCTGTTTTTTGTTATTTGTTAGAAAGTGGGCCCTAATTTCAACAGTGGTTTTAAATGTTTTCAAATTACTATGGACACTTATTTAACTATAAATACCTCCCATGTGCAAACACCCAAAACGGAACATAATATCCAAACCACACTCAAAATTGGATGTTCACAGCACAAGTTGATATAGTTTCGTACTTTCGAAACAATCTGTGACTGACTGGGAACTCAGTTTGACTTTTCTACTTGTTCGGAACTAAGCTAAGTTTCACGTTAGCTTGTACTTATGCGTCTGGCACGTAAAGTGTTAAAATAAATTATTACTTCATGAATTATGTTCAGGTAGCGGAAAATATAATCATGAGTACCCGCGATTATCGGTAAAGGCTTGTACAGACACCTAAATTATTTACTAAGCGGTTTCTTTACTATGGTCGGAGTCAACTGCCAGTATTTACACAACCATACCAGAGAATGGATTTTATATCAAACAATTTCATACTTAATCAAATGATCTCTAAATAGTATAAAATACAGTGTTTGGACAAGCTCCGAAATATCTTCTCGTCACATATGCCACAGTGTTTCCGGGCTAAAGTTTTTGATCAGTCCATGTTGCCTCAGAATATGGCACGAAAATGTAGTCACTCACATTGTGACTCATCGGAAGGCTTAAAAACACTGAAAAGGCTTAAACTACTGTTATTGCTATGGTCAGTGGTGTATCATCCCATACAAAGAAACTTGCCCGACGTACTGTACTGATTATTTTTGTACATCGATCGCGTTCGGTTCCGTTCCACGGATATATGTGGTGATTTTTTATTCGCCGTGGAACGGAACCGAACGCGATCGATTTACAAAAAATAATCGGTATAATCAGATGAAAAACGTTAGTTACGTCGATACGGTTTCTTTGTATGGGATGAGGCATCTGTATGTTAGTATTATATTACCTATGCAATGGTCTAGGTAGAAAAATGTTCATCAACATGAATAAACATAACATTATGGTAATTAATTATTGTGGCTTAAAAAACACCATGTGTTTTCACTCAATTACTTACTACCTTCATGAGCGAATCTAAAATAAGGTGAATAAACGAAAGATAACTTTCATTTCCGAAGTCGGTGTCTTTGGTACCTATTATTATTCGTTTTTCGACACCGAATTCGGAAAAGAAATTGGTTTTCCGCTTTGTAGTGTTTTGTTTTGGAAGTCGGTTACATTTTTTTGGTTTAAAGGTTTTTTTTGCTAAACAATTCTTGTCTCTTTTTAGTTTTGGTAGGTACCTCCAAATACCATAAAAATCATTTATAGCCAAATTAAATCTGATGACGATTCCAATAAGCCCAAACACAACTAGAATCCATTGTTTTATTTCGGAGTTCCAGTGCCTACCTTCATCTCTGCTTCATCTTCTTCTCCATCATCAGATCAGTTCGATGTTACCATTTGCATCAGAACCATTTCTTTATAAGTATTTGCTTCATCATAGTCGATTAGCTATTCGATATATCTTATACTCGTGACATACTTAGCATTAAGGAGTTCCAGTGGCCATCTGTGGTCTTCTTCATCAGTTCCATTTCACCAAATGACACTTTCTGAGTGTAAATGATTGCATTGTTGATAAAATACCAAACTCGCTATATGTATGCATATAATATTTAAGGAGTTCCCTCAATTTCTCTGGGATACCAACATCAGATCCTAATTCCCTTATCATGGTACCACCCTTGGGATATCTCTTTTCCATCAAAAAAAGAATCATCATAATCGGTTCTTAAACGACGAAGTTATCCGTATATATACGGTCGAATTTAGAAACTTCCCTTTTTTGTTGAAGTCGGTTAAAAAGTTATACTGTTCACATATAGCGAAGCGAAGGCTTTGTCCTAAGGCACGACATGCAAATTCTGCGACAAGAAGCTCATATTTGTCTGGTTTAAGGCGCGGCACAGAGAGGTATTTGGCCCTAAAAGTCGGACAAAAATATTTTTTGCGTTTTATAGTATTATTAAAGTATTTCGTTCTATTTTGAGGCATAATAGAGTAAACAAAAAGCCATACATTATTCTTAACAAATTTTATTTCTAATTTTCATCATCTTCAGAGTCATTTTCAATACTAATATTGCAAATATCATTTTCCTCCAAAAGATTCATGGTATCCGCTGAAAGGGGACTCTTTCTTTTATGTTTAGCGTTCCTCATTCCCGTCAGCAAGGGATCTGATGTCAAGAGCAACCTATTTAAAACGTCTGTGTTGCAGGCTACTCTCGAAAATTTTCGGGCGTAGTTTAGCCGAAACGCTCGGATGTGCTTATTGCGGGCTTCTGCAGCTTCTTCAGACAGTTGCCCGATTGGCAGAATCGCCTCCTTTATCACGGCTGCCCCATGACTCAACACCTTATGTAATGTCGGCGACATTGGATGAAACTTGTACAAAGAAACGTACAATTCAGCAGTTTCTTTGCAGTAAATTTCGAATTTTTGGATGTTAATTTTTATCCCGCAGCACATGGTGTCTAGGATGACTTTTAATCGGTAGATTAAATTCTGGTCAATCCCAGTTATTTCTGCAGCTTTCTCGTATTCATCGAAAAATCGCCTGCTGGTATTCCCATCATTCGTGTTTCCAAAGTTAGCCTTTGGAATATCTACTAGTAATCCTAGTTGTTCACGAAACTTGGTTTGGATTTCTTTTTTTCGTGTCTCCACTAGTTTCTTCTCTTCGGCAGTCAGGCGAGCCCTCCACTTCATGACTGGTAATTTATAAGCTACATGCAGTATGCTCTCGAAAAATCTTATTCGAGCGTGCAGCAAAGATAGACCAAATCGCATGTTTTCCGTATTGCAGGGCCTTTCTTTTGTAAGGTCGTTGAAATCGGAGGATGTGGCGCCACATATGTAACATCTCATGGTTGACTTGGTATGGGTTGCTGCGTTACATACCTTGCCGTCCACCATGGTAAAAACTATTTTATGTTTGACGGATATGTCGTCGATCTTGGTCTTGCTCAGTTCCTTTATTTGATTTTCTACGTACTCGATTTCCTCATTAGTCACGTCAGTGTTTTCTTTCACAAATCGTAAGCGTATTGGTCTGCAATATCGTGGTGATGACGGAGTTGGGTTTTGCCATATAATTTTTTTTTCCGTTCCATAGACTAGTTGGAGTGGAACGACAGAACTTTGAAAAATGTTGGCGTCGGAATCAGTCTCATTTGCAAATTTCATTTTATATTGAATCTGCTGAGATCCGTCACAGCCCCATTTGCTGATGAGCAGAAAGGATTGCTTTTCAGATTCAGTCAGTTGCTCCAAGACCTCCTCACCAAGATGCAATAATAATCGCTTGATGGTGTGATCCATTAAGCTTTGTACCCTTACTTCGGCACAGGTCTCAGTTATGCTGTGGATTTCGGGGTAACATTCTTTCTTCAACTTCTTTAGAATCGAATAGCATGGGTAAAAGCTTGGATTCGTGTCTCGAACCACTTCGTATTGGGCCTGGGTAAGCCCAGCTTCAACAAACATAAACAGGGAACGAAGGTGTGCCAATTTCGTTGAAACTTCTTTTTCTTGTTCAGCTGCTTGTTCTTTTATCGCTGCTGCATATTTTTTTGCTTTTCGGGGGCTTCTGGTAAGGACCTTTACGATTTTTGATGCTTCGACTTCGCCAGTTTCTCGCAATTTCATTTGTGTTGCGTATGCCAGCACATCTAAGTCAGATGTTCGAAGATTTTCAGTTTTTCGCCTTTTATTCCTTTCACATAAGTCTGAAAACGACTTTTGAGGTCTACCTGGACTTAATCCTATAACAAAAGATAAACCTTTAGTCACTGATAAAATTCCATGAAATATAATAATGTTCGAAACAAAAGAATTGCCAACGTAAATAGGTACCTGCTTTTGGTAGCGATATGGTGCCCTTGAGCCATTCTTTGTTCGCTTCTAGGAATCTGGCTTTGGTATTGCGGGCAGCTGACCATTTCTGCTTGAATTGGTGACGTATAATTGACAACTTGTGCTTTGCATCGGCAATGTTTGGGTCATCTTCAGAGTATTGACGGAGAAGTTCCAACTCCATAAATTCCAACTTTTCATTGAAATTTGAAGCATTGGAGCGTTCCATGATAGTTAGTAAATCGTTTCTAGTTAATGCCCGCATCCCAGAAGAGCCTAGAAACAAAATAAACTAATTTTCATAAAAAAAAAACAACACGTGGTTTTTTGAGTCTATGCAAAAAAAATTGCCAAAAATGGAGGGGTGCGTTAGGGTGGCTGTTTTACGTATTTTAGAATACTATAGAGTCTATTCTAAAACAAACCATATAAATTTTTACTTAGAAATGTTCAGAAATACTTTAAAACGCTTAAAGACTTTTTTAAATGCGTATTTTATAGGATTTTTTAAGAATTAGTTACTAATGGAGCTAAAGGTACGAAAACGCCCTCTTTTCATAACAAAACTAAATAAAATAATAAGTACATACCTGGTTGTGTAAGATCCATAGTAGAAATTCAAAAGAAATTGACTTTTTCACCATAAATTTTATATTTGAAAACAATGAAATTTGAGCGTATCGAATAATTACACGACCACGGCAAGCGAAGGGTAATTTCCGACTGAGCGCATGGAGTGGGGGAAAGGCTCTAGCGCGTCGGGTTCACGCTATTGGTAAGAGGAGATACCATTGTATTTCGAGGAATAATAACAAACGGCGTCTAACTAAAACAAAAAAAATTGATTTCGCCCGACTTTTAGGGCCAAATACCTGTCTGTGCGCGGTGAATAGACGACTCCGCGTAGAAATGAAAGAGAAGCGAAAAGACGCCGCGATGGCGCGACGTTTCGTTCGACTCGTTCGAGTTATTTATCATTAAATACATTAATCCTAACAAATATTTGTTCAAGATTTGTTTATAAATAATACAGTTACAATTGCTACAATTTCAATTTAAATGGTTATATATTTTATGTTTTTTTTTTATCGAGAAAATTTACCGAAAACGTGTTTTGAACACAATGGTCCACCCATAAATATGATCAAGATTAACATATATTTTTTTAGCTGCTCTTATATGTATACATTTGGCTAAAAAACTGTTTAGTGAAGCCTATTTTGACTAAGTACAGCGCCTTAACTGTAATAAATTGATAATAATCTGAAAAAAAAAAATGAGAAGTGAAACGAAACACAATCGTACAGAAGCACGTTCGAAACATATGAAAACAAAACTGGAACAAAAGCGGGCCGTGTCACAGAAGTTCCATACATCGACTTACTTCCACTAGAGCGCGCCTATTGAATGAAAAACGAACGCGCGCTCAGCCGTGAGCTGATATGTTTCGATGTCTTGTATCTATCATATCCTGGGCTTAAAGTCTATTGTATTTATGCAAGGCATGGACTAACGCTCTGCACCGAAAGTTGAACTAAAAAAATTCAAGACAGGTATCGCATGAATTCTTTATTTACATATATACAATTGAATATTCTAAAATAAAAACAAACTTATATACAAATACAAAAGGGAGACGGAAAAAAGCTCATTGTGCATTAAAAAATTCGTCCACATCGATGTCAATGGGAAACGTGCCCAGAACGCTGGCAGCATTGCCACGTTGGATGGCAATGCTGATTCTCTGGCCGAAGAAAATGCCAGCCCTCTGGTCACGTGAAGAGTCGACGAGCTTTGTGCTAATTTCTCGAAAAACTCGATGCGCACTCGGACCCCATGGACCTAATGTTTCAACCCCAAACGGCTCAAACATGTAACTTCCAATAAGGTTGTTATATTTGCGCCGTTTGAGGTTTTCTGCACCGGCAGCAGCCGCCCCAGCACAGCCCGCCGTGCTAAGAAGATGGGATGGCGCAAGGGTGTCGACACATGTTGCATCCCACACCAAAGACCTACCCACCTTCCAAGGCATTATGGTCATCCCGTCTGGTCTCTTCCCATCGTCGCGGGCCAAGCCATTGGGTTCTAAAACAGCTGGCACCCCGGCGGTGACAAGAGCCCGACGTATGATGTCATTAATGCTGGCGTGCCGTGCTATCCGGCCAGCGCTCCTACTGCAGGATAGGCCATGATGACCGAGGCGGTCGACTGCTTCACCACATTGACAACGATGTGGAGCTCCGCTAGGAGCACCCAAACGCAGACATGTAGCGATCCGGAAGGTGTTGTCACTCAACATAGTACCTATGTTGAGTGACGGTAGTGCCTGTAGCCAGAGACCCGACTCCCACTCTCCCACAGCCAGCAGGCGGGCACGCTCAGCAGTATTGGTGGACGTATTTATAAGTTTATTCCGTACCAACCTGCAGAGCGGTTCATCCCACTGTCTCTGGGAAGATGGGTTCTCGGGCAACGCCGTATTCGGGCAAGCCACTTTCCAGGCGCACACTGCGTCGGTCGAGCACGGCACTTCAAAGTTAACCAGTGAAACGGATAAAATTTTTGTGGTTAAAGTTTGAGTGCCGTGGACCGAAGACAGGAACGCCGGTAGGCTTATACTAGAAATTTTGCGGATGCCGAGCCCGCCGAAGCGAATGGGTAGTGTAGCTTGCATCCAGGCTCGATCATCCATGGCCACATTTAAGATGGATGTCAGAGTGCATCGAATAATTTCGTCAATTTTTTCCAAGAGATGTGGCTGCTTCCATAAAGGGGAAGAGCGGAGAAAATACATAAAATTTGGTCCAAAACAGCAATACCTAATAAGAGTAAAAGCCGAATGAAGGTTAATTTTTGAGAGTCTATCCGAAATATCATTAAAATGGTTAATTTTGTCATCAATGAATGAAGAAAAACTGTCTTCCAAAATTGGGGAACCTAGGAGGTGCAGTGAAGTTTTATCTAAAATTTTGATCTCGGGGGCTATTGCATAAAATTTCTGTAGGGTAGGTTGTCTGTCGGTATTGTCACTAAGAAAAATTTCACATTTGGAGTGGTTGAGTTCTAGGCCGATGGATTTAAACTGCTCTTTCAGGAATTGGAAATCTGCTAAAACGGTGTCTACGTCACCTCCTAGTGTTCCATCATCCAAATACCATAAGTTAAATTTCGAATTTAGTTTCTGAATAATGGGATGAATAGCTAGACTGAAAATGACTGGCCCGAGAGGGTCACCTTGTTGGCAACCAACTGAAGACTGCAAAACATTTTCTTTGTACAATAATTTTGATGGGTGCCTATAGCATTGCCACAAAAAACCGAAAATTTCTGGAAGCTCTTTTTTTGCTTCAGCCAACAAAGTGTCCCTGTTGACGGAATTGAAGGCGTTTTTAACGTCAACCTTGAGGAGAGAGACGATTAAAAAAAAAATGATCTTCCATGAGAGAGACATCTCAGAGGTGCTATTTTGTAGGGTTCGGTACCCGAAGGGTCCAAACGGAGCCATATTGCTGTCACTTACGTGTCTGTGTTTCCGTCTGTGTCTGTATATCTGTCTGTCCGTTGTCTGTCACACTGGTTTACAGTCTTCAAATGTTTACAGTATAAGCATCTTGATGACCCAAAGCCGTAAAAAAAATCGCAGGTAGCGCAAAAAAAAAATGTCCTTCCTATTGTAGGGTATCGTTGCTTAGAGCTCGTGAGTAGATAAATACTGCATTTTTTATTTTAAAACTTTTGGCAATCAAAGGAATGAGAAACCACCAAAGTCATTTTGTACAAAATTTTGTTCTGAAGATTTTTTTTACTTCCCATTGATCTGTGAACTTCATGTTTTTTATTACGTATATTTTACTAATAAATACCAAAATATTGATAGATCAGATTTTCTTTGAAATAGCTTTGGTTTTCCTATTACAAATAACTTGTTATTGCGGTTTGGTATGGAACCCTAAAGGTGTGCAGTCCGACGCGCACTTGGCTGGTTTCTTTAATAGTGTTAATACATGCAGAGTCGGAAATATTTAAAACAAGTAAAAATCATTAGAGGTAATATGTACCTATTGCCTTAAAATTTAATGAAAACAATTTAAACTAACTCTGAAACACACCGGTGTACCGCACTCTATATTTTAAAGTCAGAAATGGCGTTTACGTTTTTATCGAAAATTAAAGAAAGAAAGAATCAAGAAAACTGCGCCAAAAACGTCTTAAATATATATTAGTTGTTTCTAATCAATAAAAAATATCCTTTTAGATTTATTCGAATCTGAATTTAATTAGGCACTCCGATTGGACCTTACTTTACCCGACGTCAATAAAACCTTTCATGAAATAATTTTCGGTCGAGTGCAACAATATTTTTTTATTATTTTTCAATGCAGCTTCGCAGCGATTAAACGCTGAATATTTAATTTTCAATACGCTGCAATTTCCAAGCTTTTTTTTATAAAAAACATGGACCGTAGACAACGCACATTTGCTAGAGTTAGAGATTTGATTTTTTTGCGATAGTATGCAATGGATTTAGCACAATATATCAATAATAACAATTAACTGTGGCTATATATTGTGTGTTGCCTCTAGGCGTTGTAGGTACATACTATAATTATGTAACTAGTACTACAGATTCATACATAACACAGAATGCATATCTAGTAATAACAAATCTACTATATTTGCGCAACAATATTTGAATTAAAACATGTATACTCGAAAACCACTACTTAGGGAAATGTATTTCATTTAAGTGTTTGTCAGCATTAACGCTCTGTTGAACCCCTAATTGAAAAACGTCATCAAAGACTTTTTAACTGATATTTTAGTAACCACTCGTATGGTTAATTTGCATAATAACAGTATATTTAAAATTTTAATTACGGTGAGGCATCCTTTATGATTAAATGCCCAGATTCGCCCATAATTACCGGCAGAGATGTAAAAGATTCGCAAATGTTTTCGCAATAAATGGGAAATTGTATCTCAATTGGGTTCTATATACGAGGATAATGTGCACAGTAGGTATTGTTTAAAAGGATATTGAAACCATTATACTTAAATTTAATTAACGCAGTTAGGCTTTTATGAAATAAAAGGTTGAAATAATGGATTAAGTTTTATAGGAATTCATTTTGGATTGATTAACAGTGTGGTCGTAAAATATGTCTAAACCAAACTGGTAAGAACAGTGATAATCACACTAAATCGAGATCCACAATGAAGCTAGATTTTTTTTAACTCATATTGCCAATTTTTTGATCCGTAGTTCAACCAATGGTTAAATAGGCTAGCCAATGGTTTCAAATTTTGGTAAAATGGGCTTTTTCTTCAGTTATAGCCTCACAAATTGTCAAATAAGTTGCAAAGTTAATTACTATTTTTTACACTATCAATTGATGAATGATCGCGGTTTATCAAAAATTCAAACCATTGGTTATGGCGCATATACCCCTGAGTAGCTGATTTTAAAATGAGAATCACGTCTAAACGGTTAGTCGTAATTTTTTGAAAAAATGTATGTTACGACTATTTTCTCAATAATTTGATCGAAGAAATGGTGTAATTAATTTGTAAAGTTATGTCTAAAACGGACAAAATCACGACAATCGCACTAAAGCCGCTGGGCGTATTTTAATGAAATTGACAGCAGCTCAAAGACAATTTCACTATCTACATTTTAAACTGAGGTTTTTTTTTAAAGTCATAGAATTATAAGGAAAGTACAAAAATCTAGTGAATTTTGGGTCGCGCGGGTGTGAAACGAGTGGGCCTAAATCGACGTTCACTTGTCCAGTGTTCATCATTTATGTTTGTTCATGAAAACTTATTCTGCTCGAAATCTCTGACACTCACAGAATGTTGTTTTCAATAGTCTCTAAGCATTGCATTGCTTTGCAGGTGCTTTCATCATCTACAGCATTTACAGATAGGTAAAATCACGGAATCCTCACTGCATGAAACAAGAGGAACTTAAAGTATTATATATCATTGTTTCTATAACCTAAAGGTCTCACAATTTCGTCATTTCCAACCACTACCATTAGTGTAATAAAACGCAATGATTGTTCCCAAAATGCCCGATATCTGTCCCTGAAGCGAAAAGATCTTTCCGGGAAATATTTTTTCCTAAATATCGAAATAATTTCCTGAATTCTCGATCATTCTCTCTATTCATGTTCGGCCATCAAACGTCCATTTACTGCTGATTTGCCTGTAGTACACTGGCGCACATAACTCAACTTGACACATCAATAATAAAAAGCTTGCCAAGCGTAAGCAACCTACATCTCGACAAGGGTCTTGCCATTTTCTTGTAGCTATTGTGTTGGTCCACAACAATATATTTTACATTTGCGATCCATTTTTTTCCTAGCCACGTAATTGTTGCTGTATGTTGGTAGGTATGTTTCGGTGTAAAATATTTTTTCTTGAAAATAAATGGAATTAGTGAAATGCCATTAACACTACCGTAGCTGAAGTCAAACAATGGTCTTAAAAAAAAACAGAAAGAATTCTTTGAAGGTCCTACTTCAAGAACCCGCAATAGTTTGTTTACAAATGAGATCATTGATGATATTTTTGTTTTTATTTGTCTCGACTGATTCAATTTTAACCGAAGGAAATGTATGACAACCGATACCGGTATTATTTTCAAATGCTATTTTAACACCAGCTTTTTTTAAATTTTTTACTACACTTTTTTACATATTTTTCCAAGTAAAATTATTTTTCTGATTCAACCTTTATTGAGGATACATTATAATTGACAAGAATGTTAGTATTTTTATTATATTTTAATTCAATTAACATCAAAGTAAGAACAACAATGTTTCACACTGGCTTTTGCCCGTGGCTTATTTATTTATTTATTAAGGACAATAAAACAGTTAGATGTTAAGTTAAGTTTAAATAAAACTATGAGTAGAAGAATAAATTGGCAAAAATATAACCCACACCATAATGTCCACAGATTAATTTATGAACAAATAGGAACAAACCACACGAACTTTGCATTTTCTGGGAAAGAAGTACACTATTATATGACACTGTTCCAGAGGTTGCAAACATATTTTATAAATAAACACAATTTTATGTCTATATATGAGAATAGAAAACACAAAATGCTATTCCATTCTCCCCGTACCATTAAAATTTTATGCAGAACTTAATTCAAACTCATACATTGTACTCCATTGCCAGCCGTCCCATTTCTTGACGTCTAGCGCCCTCTATGCTAGTTGCACTGACGTTTTCATTTCCCGCGTGTGTTAGCGCTTACAGGAGAGCCTGTCCCTTTGAATACTTGCCTTACATAATTCTTTCTTAGAATTTTCTTCTCTACAATATCCTTATTATATCTTCAGCTACAGAGTTTTAAAGGGACGGGAGAATAAATTTTATGGTTCCATTTTGTTGTAAGTATAAAATTACCTACTTTATCTTGTATGACGTCTTGTCATCTTCTTGTTTTCATAAAAGTTATACAGGGTGTTTGGAAGGGAGCTGTACATACGCCTAGGGTAGAAACTAGGGATAGTCTGCTACCTACCCCCGCCCATTATATTGACCTTGGCCTCAAGGTTTTTTTTTAATTTATTATTATTTTTTATTTGACTTTTTTATGATTTTTTGACTAAAACTATCTGTAGCTCAAAATCTATCCATGGAACCGGTCGGCTAATGGTCTTGTTTTAATCGTTAGAGTCTTAGGGTCCTGCAAAAAATTATTTTACACCAGAAAATTGTGGAGAAGAAAAGTTATGGGGCCTGAAGTACCGTAGTAAGGTAAAGAAATAATTTTAAGGGCAACTTTCTATGGGGTTTAAAAAAAAACTAACAGGGTTGGAGTTCTTCTGATTTTTTTAAAACATCCTCAGTCCATGCCCTTTCTAACGATATGCTAAAAGTGTATTTATCACTTTTAGTTTTAAAGTTATTAATTAATTTCCGCAACTAGGGCACTTTTACCACCACGAGTCGACATTTGTAAGACAAATGTAATTTCAAATATTTTTATTGTTTTAGGCTTAGAGGATAACGACTATGCAAGAAGGGTGGAGTTTTGCCGCCACTTGCTCCATACGGACGTGGAAGATATTAATTTTTTACGGAGTATTCTCTGGACTGACGAGTCCAAGTTTGACAAGGAAGGAATTGTAAATTACCACAATCTCCATCACTGGGCACCCAGAGATCAAAACCCGAGAGTCAAGAGGCACAGAGGTTTTCAACGAAGGTTCTCCGTGAACGTATGGGCAGGCGTCATCGGTAATCGGTTGATAGGGCCGCACTTTTTGCCAGACAACCTAAACGGGCAAAACTACTTAGATTTCCTCGAAAACGATTTGCCTGATTTAGCGGAAGAAGTGTTTGACGAAGATCGGCCCATAGTCTTCCAGCACGACGGCTGTCCTGCTCATTGGAGCCTAGCAGTGAGGGAGCTTCTGGACAACTGCTTTCCTAATTCTTGGATTGGTCGGGGTGGGCCAATTCCCTGGCCCCCAAGGTCGCCTGACCTTACCCCACTCGACTTCTACGTCTGGGGAAGGGCGAAAGAGTTGGTGTACGCAGAAGAAGTACCAACAAGGGAGGTTCTAATTAACAGGATCCACGCCGCATTCGATACAATGCGCGAGGAACTGCTGCTTAGAACGGTGACCGTGGAGATGAGGAAGAGGTGCCGAGCATGTTTACAGGTCAATGGTCATCAATTTGAACAAAATTTGTAATTAATTAAAATTAGTAATTAATTAAAATTTGTAATTTAATGACATTAGTCATTACCAAATTTTTTGTTTCATTTGCCATCCTTTTACGATCGAACACATTTAATTTTCATTAGTTGAAATTTTTGCTTGAAGTGCCCTAGTTGCGGAAATTAATTAATAACTTTAAAACTAAAAGTGATAAATACACTTTTAGCATATCGTTAGAAAGGGCATGGACTGAGGATGTTTTAAAAAAATCAGAAGAACTCCAACCCTGTTAGTTTTTTTTTAAACCCCATAGAAAGTTGCCCTTAAAATTATTTCTTTACCTTACTACGGTACTTCAGGCCCCATAACTTTTCTTCTCCACAATTTTCTGGTGTAAAATATTTTTTTGCAGGACCCTAAGACTCTAACGATTAAAACAAGACCATTAGCCGACCGGTCCCATGGATAGATTTTGAGCTACAGGTAGTTTTAGTCAAAAAATCATAAAAAAGTCAAATAAAAAATAATAATAAATTTAAAAAAAACCTTGAGGCCAAGGTCAATATAATGGGCGGGGGTAGGTAGCAGACTATCCCTAGTTTCTACCCTAGGCGTATGTACAGCTCCCTTCCAAACACCCTGTATAGATGAACCGACTTTGCGACTGTAAACAAAGTGACCGATCCATCAATTTTGGTCATTAAGACCAAACAGTATTAAAATTTCAAAATACGACCGTAAGTTTCAATTTACATTACATTCATTACTACACAGTAAGTTCGACTGCAAAAAGAAAATTCTAGAACGTTTTCATCGATGTTTTTGTAGCAAGGATACTGTCACTAGCTGAATTGATGAGATTAGGTTTCTTTTGTGTTTTTCTAGACAAAAAATAATACGAGTGAACACAAGGGAGTATTGTTCCGCGTTTATTTCGTACTATGTAAGCAGTATTAGCAGAAAATGTTAATTTAGCCAGAGCTGGGTTTTTCAGATTAGCGCTTTAAAAATAAAAACAGACTTGATACTTTTATTTTTAATGCATTAAAGTCCAGTACATACCCATATTTGTTTAGCTACCGCAATATTCGTGTATTAACCCGTTATTTTTTATTGTGAAACCCTACCTTTTAATAAGTAGCGTCGCTGCGTTGGTGACTTTTCCCGACACCCTAGGCGAGTCGGATTGTCGGACATTGCTGTGTAACTTTGAATTGACAAAACGAGAAAAAAAATACACAGAATGGTTGGGAGAAAAAGTTTTGTGCCTGAGGCCGGCGGCTAACGCGACGTATTGTCTAAGCTGGCCAGTTTCGCCTTTTTGTAGAGCTGTAGCTTTTTACACTGTTTAATCGGGTTGACTGCGCTGGTCCCGTATTGATCTTCGTTCTTTGGCGTTCATTCGATTGTGAGAATTCGTGAATGGTCGCCTTTGAGGCATTAGCTTCTGGTTATACTTATCTTGGTGGTGCGTGTTTTGTACAGGAATAATAAATGATTCGTAATCTGTCTACTGTAACTATGGGTCTTTAAGTCTTCGCGTCTTCATACTTATTCGTGAGCTGGCTGACCAAAACCAGATGTATCCCCCGACTGCACTGCATGATTATCTTCTTGTTTACGTCTTTTTAGTTCGCTTTTTAAGCAGTCGGGTTCTTTTTGATTTTTTGAATTAACTTGTTTTTATTTTTTAATTTTAAAGTCAACCTTTTTTCAAATTAGGTACATTAAAACATATAAGTATTATATATTTTTGTACTATATAAGATTCAACTTTTCAAATCCTTTATTTTGTTACCCCACACGACGGGTTTGGAAGAAAACAAAAAATTGGGATCCCACAATATGGCGCCCAAAAGCCACCATTTTCTATTTTCAAATTTTAATGTAGCCAGTGCCACTCGCAAGGTTAAGAAAAATCGATTGACGGAAGAACCATCAAAATCGGCCAACGCGTTTGTCCTCTGGAACGCCACATAGGAACTAACATACATACATATATAGACTGATAAACACATTACCCTCCTTCGGCAGTCGGGTAAAAATAGCAATAACGTTTTATTATTTACTAGCTTCTTTCAGTGGCTTCGACCGCGTGAAAAATAATAGTTTTATCACATCTATTCAAAATGAGCTAATTCTTCGTAAACAGGTACTAAAATTGCTCATTAAACCCAACGGACTAAAAGTGATCTGAATTTGCAATGTTGATATTGTTAGTAAATGTTCCAATCAGCAAAGAGATGAGTCACAAACCATGCGGTCCAAAATAGGATTACATCGCTAAAATCTGTTACGACGAATGTTTGAGGTGAATGGCTAATGAGCGATTGTAATTCTATTTCGGACCGCACGAGAACATTGTATTGAACAAGTGACAGGCTGCAAACCGCGCGTGAGCAAGATAAATCTATAACTTTTATGGATGGTTTTAATAAAATTATTACGATGCACTTCCATAATTGTTCAAATATAAACATTAGCCTCTAATTATTTCTATGTTATGTCTTATGGACTCTAATTGTATGTACATAATTAAATGTAACGTTCTTGTTCATAAGTTGTACTTACTTATTTTCTCATAGAAGGTGATAAAAAGTACAGTGTACACCTCGGGAGCAACAATATTTTAAGCTCGAGTGACGTACTTTGAATACCTCGCTGTGCTCAGGATTCTACTTCAGAATCCTTTGCTCCTTTCTGGATTAAAAAAACACTAACCTTTACAATAGTTGTTTGCTTCCCTATCTAGGGAACAAAACAATGTAGACAAACAAACAAAACAAAACAAAACAAAACAAAACAAAACAAAACAAAACAAAACAAAACAAAACAAAACAAAACAAAACAAAACAAAACAAAACAAAACAAAACAAAACAAAACAAAACAAAACAAAACAAAACAAAACAAAACAAAACAAAACAAAACAAAACAAAACAAAACAAAACAAAACAAAACAAAACAAAACAAAACAAAACAAAACAAAACAAAACAAAACAAAACAAAACAAAACAAAACAAAACAAAACAAAACAACACAAAACAAAACAAAACAAAACAAAACAAAACAAAACAAAACAAAACTAGGAAAATTCTATAAAACGATGATTAGACTGTGTGAAGGATGTCGTGCTGACACCAAAGAAACTGGGCAGACGGAAAAACAATGATGAGGATGAATTAAATAAAAACTGTACTTAAGAATACGTCAATATTTGAGACTTTTGCACACCTAATCCTACAGACCTTGTATGAAAAAGAAAATACACGAAAGTAAAGGAATCTAAAGATTTACTTGGATTCCTTTTGTCTATTCTATCTCTGAATAATAACAAAAAAATGTATTCTAAACTGGCATAAAAACTGTCAATGATTTCCCAAGTCGGTCCTCTCGACAAAAAATGTTAGCCGTTAGCTTACCCCTGTTTTTGCGATGCGACGATTCTTCGACGCATTGACGAATCTTATCGAAGTCCCAGCGGGCTCGGTTCGCCTTATCGTGACACGGTACACGCTACTTTACGAAACAATACTGGGAGCTAGGATCGAAGAAGGCTTTGGATATGTGAAGGACGGGTAAGAAAGGAAATTGGCGACTTGTATGTTTATTAAGTGGCGGCAAACTAGGGATGGTGTTGTGTCTTTTAGATGATAATGAAATTGTTTTGACAACGTCACTTTGTTGAAGTCGAAAACAAAGTTAAGACAGGAAACAGTATTAAGTCAGTTCAGTAGATATGAAACAATATTTTATGGAAAAACTTGAGTAGGTATATGTATGTACAAAATCATTGTTCTCTATCTTTTGAAGAAGGATATAGTTCAGTGCCTGTCATGTATGAAGCCCACATCAGTAAATCTAACGGCAATATAATAATACAGGCAAGTACATTATACACTTTTAATATAGTTATGTTGTTTCTTTTTCAGCGCTCACAAAAATCACTAAAAGTGTACCCATCTCCTGAACTAAGAACAACTTTTCTTTTTCTTCTTTTCCAAAGATCACCTAAAAATACTTTAATTAAACCACATTCCTTGCTTCGTCGATCTCTGTGTCAAGATATCGTTGCTCTCCAGTTTACGCGGCCATGTCTCCGTCGCGTAAAGCTTCCAACATGATAAGATGGATGGATACATCATTCAGGCATGATGCTTTTGTGTGCCGGTTTTATGGCCCAAGAAGTTTGGGAGCACAGAGGCTCCTAAATTATTTAGGAAGTAGGAATGAGCGTTAGGAATTGAATACAGAGTACTGAAGTAGTTATTGGTGAGTGGAAGTCGCATTGCGGATAGTTGAAAGAGTTTTTAGTTGAAGCTAGATGGCCACAGTGTCAGTGATGCGAGACGGGTGGCGTTGGGTCTTTTATTTTTCTTTATATTTTAACTGATAATAACTTATTTTAGGATAAGAGGAATTTCTGTGGTTGGACTGAGCTAAAATTGGAGTTTTTGTTTTTTTTTTGTCCTTGAAAATACGTCAGATGTTTGTGCTCACCTCATTCACTTTGAAAAATTATTCTCTATTAGAAAATGCGTCTATGCCACATGAACTAGAGTGAAAAAGTATTCGCCTGTTTACTGCATCGGAAGTCTCAAAAAAATACTTTTTTACGGTGTATATGTCAGCCGTGTGGATATGTCAATAAATACACGGTGAGCAAAAGTGAATTTCATTGGCTGATTTCCGTACATGCATATAAAGGCAGAATATTTATAAAAGAGCGAAAGTGCCAACCCCACTGCAAATGAAAAATTCATCACAACAAAGAGCAAGCGAAATTCAATTACGTATTATTTGTGATCCCGAAACCAAACCGGTTTCCAAGTGTAACGAATAACCGAAAGTGTGCAACTTTACGATTCCCCACTCAGGGGTAAACAAGGTAACTTTTATGACCTTTTCTATGCGGAGGCAGCAAGTAGAATAGACGCGTCTACTTTTCAGCATTGCGCTCATGTTTATTTGATTTTAAAGGTGGTTGTAAAAGGAACATGTATTCTTGAAGAGTACTTTTGTAAAATATATTGGTGTTGCGTTTTATTATGATATCTTTATTATTTGTTTACAAGACAACAACATAAAAAGAAAAAACTTTTTATCTTGGTGTCTTCAGTTAGCTGTGTTATTTAGCAGCGAGTCGGAAACGTTTTAAAAAAAGTTGTTTTTTTGATAGATATCTGTTGTTTTGGTTTAGAATTTTTATAAGTGGCCTTTTGAAAAAAGGGCAAAAGGCCTCTAGTAAAAATTCTAGTCCACCAAAACACAAAAAATGTCCTTAGACTTATTATTTTTATATTGCAGTTTTTCTTTTTTTATGTTTATAAAGCCTACCATTACCTACGTGTCAATTAGTATATTTAATAAAAAAGCCTTTTATGTTCTGTACTACATTTTTTTTAATGTAACTCTTAAATTAGATATATAATTTTGAACAGGAACCCCTCTCAGGTGAAGAGATTGCCATTTATCTCGGTCTTGAGCAATATGATACCAAATTGATCAGGCTATTTTCTTGCTGTCATTTTCCCAGCGTGAATGAGGTCTTTCTTTGTGGCATTTGTCCTGCGGGCCTTTCCACGTTGCGACCACATCCATCTAAGGCGTGCTACATGGCCGGCTCATATACATTTGAACTTTTGAGCGTGGCTAATAGCATCGATCGCTTTTATCTTTGAACTAATCTTTGTGTGTCTTATCTTATGTATTTAACATACTGCGTTACATTCCTCTCTGAACTGCGTGTTATTTTATTTCTTATTTTATTTGTGAGTTTCTAATCAGTACATTTACTTTCTTTATATTTACTTAACTATGAATAGAAAAGCAAGGCTTTGAAAATGTTTTTAAACAGTTAAGTTAAAGTCCCAGCTTTAATCAGTAATTCTCTGTTTTTATATCTAAAAGTAAGATCGATAGAAAGTTTCTTCGAACAGTTTAACTTGTCGGAAAACCTGGAAAAGATTCGAGCAAAATAAGACAGAATAGCGAGAACGTGATGTTGCTTTTTAAATTGTAATTTCTAACAGTAAGCGCAAGGAGGAGCTCGTGGCTAAATAATAATAGCCGCACAGGTCGATCTTCAAGGTTAAGCAACGCTTGACGAGGTCGGTCCGTGGATGGATGACCATTTTCAACATACCGAGTTTCCTCCGTGCCTCGGAAAGCACGTTAAGCCGTTGGTCCCGGCGGTCATTTGAAGATCTTTGACAGTCGTTACGAGTAGTCACAAGCTTGAGATCTGACACCAGTCTTGCCAAGGGGTACTGTGTTACCCAGTTACTGGGTTGTGGAGGTCAGATAGGCAGTCGCTCCACGTAAAACACTAGTGCTCAGCTGAATCCGGTATAACTGGAAGCCGACCCCAATATAGTTGGGAAAAGGCTAGGCAGATTCATTGATTGAAACGCAAGCCATTCTTGGATTGACAATACCTACTACCGTTTAACTGAAAATATATCACAGTTTAGTCCGTGGATGAGCAGCGAGAAGGCATTAAACCCAGTCATCGGGCGAATGTCACACCCTCCTGAAACCTCAGTCACTGCCACAGTTACAAGTCAGTTTTATCATAAACATCATCTTCCATCTAAAAAAACATCCACTGCTAAACAGTACTGGACGCAGAACTTCTTTTAGCGTTGCCGCATCGACCGACCTTTACATGGTTCTCGAATCCAGCGGACTCCCGTGGCCTGAACGTTGCAAGGCTTTCGGCTTTTCGGCCATCTTCTTAACTAGGTAGACTGATTAGTTTGCTAGCATAACATTTCTCTGGTACCGTTTAAGAATAAAGTAGTAGGTACCAGCACACTTTGCAAATTGTATCACTAAAAAACGCGTGTTTTCGCTACATTGTCTAATGTCTTAAGTAAAGGGACGTTTTTTCCACTACCCCCTCGCCTTCTAGTGATATATCGCGGGTGGACACGCGATCCGCGTACGTCACTGTCTCAAACTGACGTTTATAGACAACAGAAGACAGTAGCACGAGTTAGTTTTGGTCCCTTTAGTGTTTCGAACGTTCTACTTGTAGTTATTTGGTCCTGAATTTGTTGGGTCGATTGGAGGATCACTTAAGTTCTTATTTCGAATTGATAGGAACGAAATGAGAAAATCTGTTACTAAGGTAAATCCTAACCAGCCAGGATAGAGCCGTGTTTCTTTTTTGTATATTTTTCTAGCGCTTAACTAACTGCAAAGCTTGCATAAGTTGGTTATTATACGAGTATTCATTTACTTATTTTCATAGACAATATTAATAGTTAAATGCCACTATTATTGTAGCTTTCTCGTAGTTCGTAGCGCTTTGTAGAACTATTTTCAATGGAGATTTCAGTTTAAACTAGCTTCCCCCGTAGTTTCGCTCCCGTCAACTGGCTATCTCCGCTACCTACCACCTACCTATCTATCCTACCTACCTACCCGCCTACCTTACCTACCTACCAATCTACTCACGTGCCCTACCGATCAACCTACCTATCCTATCCTACATACCTACCTACCCTACCTTACTCTACCCAACATACCGACCTTGTCCTACCCTATCCTATCTACCAATTTTTATACTATTTATTTGAATAAGAATTAATCTATATAAATAAAAAGACAAGTCCTAACTGATTGACTGACTGACTGACTCATCAACGCCCAGCCCAAACCCTTGGACCTAGAAAGCTAAAATTTTGCACAGAAGTTCTCTTTATAATGTAGACAAGGAATAAGGAAGGATTTTACGAAATTCAACCCCTAAGGGAGTTATATAGGGGATGAAACTTTGTATGTAACTGTGATTTTTAATTTGAAATGAATGGCGTCTCCAGAAGTTTCTGCCTTTCTCAACTAAAGTAACTCTTGCTCAGTCTCTTCTTCTTCCTCTTCTTGACTATGCTGATGTCTGCTTCCTTGATGCGACTGAGGAACTTCTTAATAAGCTCGAACGTTTGCAGAATTTGTGCATCCGCTTCATTTTTGGCCTCCGAAAGTATGACCATGTGTCGGATTTTCGGAGGCGGTTGAAGTGGCTGCCCATTCGGCAGCGCCGAGATACACACACTCTTTCTTTACTCTTTTCTGTTTTTCACAACCCTACCTCTCCTTCATATCTTCGGGAACGCTTTGAGTATCTTGTTCCGAGAGGAAAACCTTGCCGTTCCTCATCGTCTCTTCTCCTTCGTTTTCCTCCCCACTCATCAAGTCGTTACGGTGGATCATTTACTGTTCGTGCTGTCCGTCTCTGGAACAATCTCCCTCACTCCATACGGGATAGCCCTTCGTTGGGTATTTTCAAGAAAAGAATACGGGAACATTTCCTGTCAGCATGACGCATAGATGATAATGTATTTATTTATTAATTAAGGATTTTAGTAACATTTTATATAGTATGTATTATGTTTATGTATTATGTGCTGTACACGTATTTGTTTAGTTTATATAGTTAGTAAGAAATTTAAATTTTAAGTTTTATTGTGCACTTGAGTATGCTGTCCTCATTTAGTAAAATATCTCTATGACACTGAGGTTTGCTGTAAGAGAACCCAATTATGGGTTAAGCTCGCCTTTGTACATAAGCTGTCCTACTGTATTTGTAAATGTTTGTTTTGTGTACAATAAAGAATAAGAATGAATGAAATATGGCTTCTAAATATAAAATAAAAAATCCGTCTCCATGGATTTTTTTAATTTCATCCCTTAAAGGGGTAAAAAAGGGTGTTAAAGTTTGTAAGAAAAATAAATTGTTTATTATCAAAATTTCTTGAAATTTTATATTTCTGCTCTTCAATACAATTAAAGAAACACGTGTTTAAAGATTTTTTGAATTTCATCCCTTAAAGGGGTAAAAAAGGTTGTTCAAGTTTGTAAAAAAAATAAATTGTTTATTATCAAAATTACTTGAAATTTAGTGTTTCTACTCTTCAATACAATTAAAGAAACACGTGTTTAAGGATGTTTTGAATTTCATCCCCTAAAGGGTTAAAAAAGGATGTGAAAGTTTGTAAGAAAAATAAATCGTTTATTATCAAAATTATTTGAAATTTAGTATTTCTGCTCTTCAATAAAATTAAAGAAACACGTCTTTAAAGATTTTTTGAATTTCATCCCTTACAGGTATAAAAAAAGTGTTAAACTTTACAAAAAAATTGTTTGTCATAAAAATTACATGAAACTTATTATTTCTGCACTTCAATATAATTAAAGAAACTCATGTATAAGGTTTTTTGAATTTCAACCCCTAACGATGTGTTAAAGTTTGTAAGAAAAATAAATTATTTATTATCATAATTACCTAAAATTTACTATTACTGCACTACAATACAATTAAAGAAAAACGTACTTAAGCCTTTTTTTAAATTGCATCCTTTAAACGGGTAAAAAGGGGTGCTAAAGTTAAAATGAATGATTACCTACTATATGTGCTCGGGGGTAACAAGTTTTCATGCCTCGAATACCAGTGATACCCTCTGACTTTGTCTTTGAGTTTCAACGATTACAATGCCCCCTTAATGTCCTTTGCAATGATCATAAATAAATCTCAGGGTCAGTCATTATGCTTGGCAGGCATAGATTTAAGGAAAGATTGAATCTCACACGGGCAATTCTACGTTGCCTGTTACAGAGTCAGTACTAGCACCCTGGCCATTTTAGCAACAGACAGAAAAACCACCAATGTGGTATACAAAAACATTATCCAAAAGCGGAACCAAAGTATTAAATTTATTAAAAACAATACAGCCAATGAACATCGGGTGATAACTTTTGCGCCAAACTGTCTTAATTTTCTATCGTGTCGGAAAGACCTTTGCTTGCAATTTCTGAATCCTACTAGATTCAGAAATTGCAAGCAAAGGTCTTTCACTATTTGTACCTTCCCGTGGAAATCGATCTCACAAGACCTCCAGAATGAAAGTCCAATGCTCTAGCTATTAGAACACGACGGCAGTTCAGTTTATGCTTTTATATTAATTTACATGTAATTTATGTAATTCAATAAAATAATGAAGTCGAGCAAATTTAGTAGTCTACGCGAACAATGACGCGGGCGGAAAGCTATGTTTGGATATTAATTTGCAATATCCCGCCAGAACTGCAAAAAACGAAACAGCCAAAATCGTGTAGTCCACGCAGGCGAAGCTGCGGGCAGAAAGCTAGTACTACAATACAAATGTAACCAACTTTTGTTTCTACCAGCAATCCAATTATATTTTAGAACACAAAAGCTGCCCCTGGTTTAACTACACATCTGCCTTGCGAGATTTGCTTTTGTAAACCGATAACTCCCCGAGGGTGCCACACTAGCAGAATCGAATATGTGCATGTGACGCCCTCTTTACCTCACTAGTTGAAAAACTCGCCGCGCTCGCACGCTTTTTTTGAGTGTCGAATTTGGTTTTCTCAATACTTTTAAAATCATCTCCATTTCTGGAGCACATTATAACCTGCAACAGCCTAGATATCAACAGTGTATGTTTGACTGGATATTTGGAACACCACCAAGAGGATAAAAACAACGGGAATCTTCTAACATCTGGAGCGACTGACCCTGGAGCAGTCTCGGTAAGCGATTTGCAGTTTTCTCGTTGGTTTTCTCGTCGAATGGTCCCCAATGTCTTTCCCATAGGCTACATATAGACGAAGTTGGACTTGCACGCCTCCACATTTCAAGTCGTAATAAGTTCTCATCCTGCCCCTAGGAACACGCCTGCCCCTACAACAACATTAGTAAAACACTAGAATTTGTTGAACAAAAACAATTTAGTCACAAAAATTTAAGTCTCTCTTTCAACAAAGATAGCAATAAAAATAGTCAACTGATGTTAGTCTAGTTAAAAATGTAAACAGCCAGACAAGTAGTGTTGCGGCGAACGTAGCTTAGGTAGGTAACGACTGAATTCAAAGTAACTCTCGGCTCGGGCGAACTTTGTATGCTTCTATGTTACGTGGGCCTTGAGAATAGAGATGGTTTAAATATTTTTAGGTGTTCTTAAACGCTTTGTAGGTGAAATGTTGTGATTTATTGGCGTCTCATTTAGAGACCTTTTCTTTGCCTTAGCGTGTCTATGACAAACATAGTTTCTCCTAAATTAATTCTCTTGTGTGGCCCAGTGTTCGGCCACAGCACCACCTTTCGCTTACGCTGATTTAGAGACGTAAACATTATGTGGACAAGTAAGAACTACTTGCTTAAACGAGTATGATATGCCATGGTAACTGTAATACTGCCTGGCAACAGCCAACGTTGTTCAGAATAGGACCATTATACCACATACGTATAATTTTTTCAAGTTTATTTCAAAAAACGAAACTCTGTGGATTTCTCAATTTCAATAAAAGACTATCAATACTTAATAATGCAATAAAAAAGAATGATCACGATCCGATAAGTAGTTTGGAGCAATGCGTGGAAAAACATACATACAAACACACAAACATACAATCATACAAACGTACAAACATATAAACGAACAAACATACGTCGCGACGTATTCACACGACATTTCATCAATTCGACACGACGCGTCGTGTCGAATTGATGAAATGTAACCTTTTTTGAAGTCGGTCAAAAGACATAACTTTATTACATGCATACAAAAATACACCAATTTAAAAATAGCAGTAGTTACCTGAACCGTGTGTAGATTCCAAATACATCAATAAATGTCGATAAAAAATTACACTTATCTAGATGTATCGTTAAAACAACACTAAACCAAATTTTGTAAAGGTTCTAGACGCTACAAAGCTAGAATAATACTCTACAATGGTAATAAAATAGAAAAATGTTTAAAGGTTAAAATACTATTAGCAGAAACCACTAGAACAACATAACGAAATATTTTTACAGATTTTTAAAACTAGAAGTCAACCCGAAGAAACCTCAGTTCTTTGTGAATAAAAATGTTGGACAAGGTAAGCAAAGCTTTGAAACTGAAAGGCGCTGAGAAAGCGGAACTAGACTGAGAGCCAGGTCGAATGTAAGTAAGCCGGTATTACGGCTTGCCAAAGTCTTGGCTAGGACTTTCTAAAGCCGTATTGTATTGGAAAAGGGTGGTGTAATACCTTAACGAGGTTCCAGCGAAGATTATTAACGGTGGAGTGGTTTTGTAAAAGTTGGATTTTGTTAAGATAGGAATAAAGAGTTATTTGTTTTGTTGGATCGGCTGTAAGAAGAGGATTTGCTCTTGGATCTTAGAACGGATTTAATGAGAATTTTGAAGTAGAAGTTACTTCATATTTTCTTTTTGATTTCGGAACATCTTTTGCTAATCTTAGGCCCGCTTGCGCTACCCTGGGTTATCTTACTCCGATTTAATAGCTAACCCGGACCCTTTATGTATAACAAGACAGTTTGTTATCGCCTCGCAGAAAAAACTGAGGATGACTGTTTTGAACACGTCGATTGTATAACTGGCTGTCATGTCCTTCCCGAGCCAATCTGTCTATATTGCGTATCAAAACCTGTGAACAAAGGATATAGGCACTTGGTAATTGAATAACTTGTAGATCTTTTGTTGGATACCTACTTATTAAAATACACATGTTATTTAAGTCTATTTATTTATTGTAAACGTATTTACAATACTAGATGTTACATTTACTTTACTAGATATTAGGATTTTTGAATTTTTAACTCGCTCTTCAGAAATGAAAAAAATCCAAAATCCTGATATCTATGTGTGGTATGACTGTACCATTCCCATTCTTTTGTTTATAAGTTTTGCTACTAGACCATTATGAGAATAGGACGATTTGCTCATATGTCATATGTAATAAGACATTTTGATGCGGAGTCAAATTGACAATAAGTTAGATATACCTATATGTTACGGCTAATACCCGAAGTGCGGCTACACCTAGTATTATATATACACCTAGTAACATATATATAAAACATTTAAATAGTGCACACAAAAGACAGACATTATCCCAGTTCCGAAATACTAAGTTAAACGTAAACTGACTACTTGTGAATTTATTTAAAAATAGTCTTGACAGGATTATTTCAGATAATATGTCGCCCCTTACTCGGATCTTCGGCCACAATCCAAAAAAATATGTATAATAATCTAAAAACTTGCTTTTCGAATTTCATTATTCTCTTTTTGGGTTCCTTTTCAATACCACTAAAAAACTATAGTATTGCTGTTTAGGTAAATTAAAATACCATGGGATACCTAGCCTTAACTGTCTGAAATCACCAACTGACATTAAGCATTCATTTTAACTATAGAAGTCACAGCGGATGTTTGTGTCTCTGAAGTTGGCTCTGCAAACCATTGCGCTAGAAACAGAATGTCATCGAGTATACTGCATAGAGTAAGTAAGATAGGACGATGCGACAAACGTAAGCGATTTAAATTTGAATTGAAACTGTTGTTTGGGCTTAAGGCTTCCAAGAATTAAGTAAGGAGTAGAAAATAATAAACAGTTCAAGTCAAAGTCATATAACATATTTAGATACAGATAACATATTTAGAGCCCAGAAACGTTGTGTCAGAGCTATGTGTAGTATCAAACCTAGAGATAGCTGTGAACCTTTGTTTAAATCTTTGAAAATTCTAACTTTTCCGTCGTTGTATATTTTAGAAATGGCAATTTTTGTAAAATTGAATAAAGCACTATTTGCTAAGTTCTCGGATGCCAAAAAAGGTCCTGTGAGAAGCCAATACAAAAACCTTTTAATTACCGGTAGTTATAAAACAGCACTGCTGAGGAAGAGTGTACTCTGCATGGGTCCAATCATATTTAACAAATTACTAGACAGTTTAAAAAATAACACTCTCCAACAATTTAAAAATAAACTTAAGTCGTTCTTGATACAAAAGTGTTATTATTCAATAAGTGATTTTTTGAATGACCCTATGTGTGACATTTCAACAGAACTATAGTTTTCACATTTAATTTTCTATTTCATTATTTTACCCTTTTATTTTTTTGATACAGAAATTCTGTTATTCGTAATGTGATTATCTTATTTGTTTTATTTTTCTATTATGATCCTGTGTATGACATGCCAGCAATTTAATATTATTGACATTATTTGAAATCTACTCTTTGTGCTTAATAATTTTTATTGATACTGACATTATTTGTTAAATGTTTGCATGCCAAAACTCAGGCAGAATGTACCCGGCTCACTATATTTTATAACAACATTATTGTACCTACATTCGATGCGAATAAATGAAAAAAAAAAAAAAAAAAATGTCACATTATTTATTTATATTAAGGCAATAGACGATTATTTTAAAAGTCAAGAATTATAGCTACAAAATAGTATTCTACCATCCACTCACAAAGTTAGTTTGTTATGGAGAAGAACGGACAAGAAGGAGTTCTTGTTGACACTAAATCTTTTAAAGTTTTAGTTGTTCATGTACTTACAATTGTAAAAACACCAACCAAGAACACAATAAATTATATACAACCAGCACTATTTATACGTACAAGCATATAAGTTGACGTCCAAATCACGACTGAGCTCGCAGAACGGGCACAATAACCAAAGTTACGTTTATCTTACCATCCATCCTGTCTACAACCAACCAAAGCGGTTTGATTAGTTAGTCGTGTCATTTACGAAAACATTCGGTACTGCAATAGTCAACACTATACATTTATTATTAAAATCAGGTTTAATTCAACATATTTAAAATCGAGAAATTACTAGATAATTTATTATTGATAACAAATTTCACTTTTTCTAGAGCTTCTGAAATAGGATTATTACAGGCTGACATTATAACATGAAGATCATTAATATAAAGTAAAACTGAGGAATCGCTTTCAAACTTCATGAAGTTTGAAACTATGTAAAAGTTCTAAGGAAATATTAAGGTGAGCGTGGGCGTCAAAGTAAAGGCCTTTGAATTATTTATTGTTGTTTCCAGGAAATAATTTTGTCTGCTACTTATAATATTTATTAGCCGTTTGATTCCATGAATAATGGGAAGAGATCGTTGTGTAATTTGTTCTAACTGGCGACTACCAGAAAGGCGCCGAAACAATGAAGCTCAACGAGTTCCAGAGAAACGATTGATCTTTTTGGATCCTGCATGAACAGTTGAGGAGTAAAAATCATAATTTCTACTCCCCTCCTTATCAAAATGGACACAGAACAGAGCTAGGCTTATAGAAACATAGACATGCTTATAACTGCTATAAGCCCAGTTGCCAAGCACCGTGAATTAAAATTAACACTAATATTATAATGGGTTCTTAATTGTGAGCTGTAGGTACATTTGACTCTATACTTCATAAAAGAAAGCTTGATCTTTGTGACAGCTGTCAGTATCAATACAGTACCAATAGCGCTTGACAGGCTAACAATAACGTAACAATAACGTATACGTCAGTTTGACATTTGTCGCAGAGATCAAGCTATCTTTTATGAAGTATACCAACAGGTATGGCTATAATATTTGAAGGCTCTAATTTGTCCAAGGGAAGAGCCAGTTTACTCAAAGTATTCCTAACTTCTTCTGGTTTAGGGATTTGGTTGTCGCACTTAGGACCAGTTTTTTATCCGTAGTTAACTTAACTAATGGTTAAATGCTAACCAATGGTTTCAAATTCCCCAAAAACGAATTTACTCATAAATTTTTAGTCTAACAAATAATTTACTCTTCAACTTATTTAACAATTTGTGATGCCAAAAATTGATGCGTTTTACCGAAATTTTAAAACATTGGCATATATTTAATCATTGGTCGATTTAACTACGGATCAAAAACTGGGCCTTAATCTTTATTGAAGATCATTGTGCGCGAACCATGGTGACCCTCATTCCAGTAGTATTCCTACCTGCTCCATTGCATTCGTGACAGGAAATCACCCTGAATTAAAAACACAATCGTGGTTCAAAGCACATGGGGTTCCATGCAGTATCTTACGAGAAAGCTCTTAATTCTTACAAAGTAGCTAGGTTATATTCTAGAAACATTCGAAAATACATTAAGTATGTTACGCACGTTAGCTGGTATCAACCATTCTCAAGTCTAGCTTCTTAAGTACATATCTAGTATACGATGCTAACTGTAAGAATTCTTACGATATTTATTATTACAAACGTTTCTGAATATTTAATATCGTATTGTGGATAAATATCAGATATTACGTTGCTCATTTCATATTAATATTAATTGTACCTACATAAACGTCGATCACACACTTAGAAGTAAAATGAATAGTACCTACCTAAACGTCGAACACACACTTATAAGTAAAATTAATAGTACCTACCTATTCCTAGTGTTTGGAGCTAATTTTATAGGATTAAGTGACAAGTTGTCAAGCACACAAAGTCAGAGGTATAAAAGTTTTCACGCTTGAAAATTAGGATGTAATTTTTTTTAAGAAAACAATCGTGAGGAAACCGGCATGTCCTAAAACCAAAAATTCGAATACATTTGACATCCACCAACCAACCAGCATCATGTACCAACCAGCATTTGGTCCGCGTAGTGGATTACGGCCCATTACCTCTCACAGAGCGGAGGCTTGTATCCCAGCAGTGGAAACATTAAAAAGGCTGATGATGATGAATTTTTCAATCGCTTCTTTGCCAGAAGTCGGTGGTCTGCTTTATGTAAGTGACAAGTTGTCAAGCACACAAAGTCAGAGGTATAACAGTTTTCACGTTTGTAAATTTGTCACATTCATTTTCAATTTTTTTCGTTGCAGAAGTGAGTGTTAGTTTGCTTTAGGTAAGCACTTTTAAAATAATTTGTCCCACCATTGGAATAACAGGTGCCTATTTTATGAAATTCATAGCTTTGGTCAGCCAGCTTGCGAATAGGTATCCTCCGACTGCACAGCATGATATTATTCTTTTTGACATCTTTTTAGTTCTTTTAAGCAGTTGGGTTTTTTGATTATATTTTTTTTTTAATTGTTTTCAACTACAAAAGTCAAAATGTCTATTTATTGTGTAGGTACCAAACCATAAAATTATTCGCACATAATGCTACACCGTTCTTAAATAATAAAATTAATAATTCCTAAAGTATACACCCACCGCAATAACATCCAGGTAATTAAAATCAATCTTAAAACCCTAATTTCAATCTTATTGCCTTAAAACAATTTACTTTTACCTTCGCCATCGTAAACGTCGCACGTTTCAACCAACTTGTTCTGTCATAAATCTTTAGCAAGCAGTAAACCTTGAGATGAAATTGATTATCCAGAATCTGGTGTGTGAACCTTCATAATTTATTGACTAATGCCTCTCGCGAGTATGGTGAAGGCGTCAGTATATTAGGGATTAAGTTATGCTTTGAATATTAAGGATGTGGTTTAAGTGGGTATTCGACCTAGAAGTACTTGTTTGTATAATATATTTCATAATATTTTATACATAAATTATACATAGTACTAACTATATAGTTACGAGAACGAAAAAATATTGTATCAACCCTTTTTTAGAGAGGGGTATGCCATATTTAAAAACTATATAGCCTATGTCACTCCCACAATTGATACAAATCCAACGACACCTCATATGTCATAAACCGTCAAGCCGTTTGGGTTGTAGAGCGTGCTATAGAAATGGCACATTTAAGACATTAAAATAGGTATATAAACTATCTAAAGAGCGTCGACACCTAAGTGATAACAGGGCCTTTCTCTTATTAATAGTGCTATGAACTTACCTTTCAAGCGCTGCAAAGTTTAGTTTTACTTCTTTTTTTTTCAAAGTGTGGTATACCATTTGTTGAGGTTTAAGAATACATTATGAATAAATAGGAGAAGCCTTATGAAAGCGTTGGTTTAATGTAAAGATAAAATAAAGATTATTTGTGAAAACATACGTGTGCATTACGTACAAATTAGTGTTTGCACTACAAGGTGTTGTGATTGAAACCATGTACTAAGAGAAAATAATATGAAAGAAAAGATCCGAAGACAGTTTTAAGGTGCAAGCTTATCTACAAAGAATTTATATTTATATCTCAATTTTATCAATGTATACTTCATAATTTTATAGTCCTACCCATCTATGGTACTGCCTACATCCATTTCTGAATTGAGCATTTGTAGTTAAAACTAGGCAGTAGCTTTCTTTACTGTAAAAAAATTACAGCTTAAAAAAGAAATGGTTTAACTAATACTTAACTTCTAATTCCTAATTCAGAGGAGGTTAAGCTTGTTTGTTTTTATGTCAGAAAAACCATCTAGGTATTTTCTATAGTAAAAAAAATAGTAAAAAATCTATACACTGAAAGCAAAATTAAAAACCGAATACGAAATGAAAAGAAAAAAAACATTCGATATTCAAACCATCCTCGTGCTCTATAATACTGGCCCAGGTGCAACGTAATCTCCTTGGGGAAATGTTTTTTTTACATCAAACCTCTTTATGCTCTATGCTCGCAGCTCTCTTTGTGGAAGCTAGTATGATGTGGTGGAGGTACGTACAAAAGGATTGGTACAATATTAATGTGTAATGGAAGGCTTATAAGGAATAGGGTTCATTTATTTATTTAATAACAGTTGCTTGCTGTACTAAGTGTTCTTTCGTTTTACAAGACCGCTTTGTCGTATACGTTTTTATTCGGCGCTTTCGTGTGAGCGAGTTCACATATATGACAATATTCCAGATCCAGTAAAAGTACCGATCTGACAAAATATACAGCAATCCGTTTCATAGGTCCGCTGTATCGTGTAGGTTAAAAAGGGTAAATGGTAAGGAGAGGGTAAGCTCTAATGTATTTTTAGAGGTATTTCCTTTCTTAGTATATCTACTTTTTGGTGTTATACGAGATCAAACGAACAGTTTGCACTAAAGCGTACAGCAAGCCAACAACAAAAAACAGTTATACTAGATTAATTTATACATAAAAAATGTATGATTGTTTTGATTTCAATTCCTAACCATTAAGCACAAATGAAACTCGACGAGTCCTCACGAGTGCCTGAATAAATAGGTTCTTTTATTTGAAAATCCGTTAATAAAGGTAAGTTTACCTATAACACGGTCAATATAACTGTGCACCTAGCGCTTTGACGTCATTCTGAAGTTTGACTCCAGCTATAGGATTAGGTGCACGAGGCGAACGCATGAAGCTGCGCGGGAGTAGTGGGGTCACATTCCAGCGAGGTACACAGTTAAGTTGACTGTGTAGTATATTAAAGATGTATGTGTGTGTTGCTTGTGTAGGCATAGGCCGACCATTAATTGAAAAGTTCTAGACTACAAACCAATCAAACTTCCCCAAAAAAGAAATCAATATCAACAAAAATAGGCTATTTCATTAAAACTATATCGTTTTATTGCCCAAACGGTTGTGTAACAATAATTCGAAAAGTTCCGATCGACTGAGCAATGATTGCCTGTACCCCTATTTTGAAATTCACTCGTATTTCAAGTCGTCAAATAAAGGAACTCGTCTCATGTGTTATTCATCATCTGAAGCGACTGAATACATCTACTTGGGTACATAGGCTGTTATGGTTTCATTGGTTTACAGGGTGTGGCGGTAAAGGGGTTACTATGGTAGGTAGATACTTATAATAATACTTACTTGTAGAAAGATCCATTTAGTGTCTTTGGCCGTCTGTACGTAGTATCTGCGCTGTAATAACTACGCAGGGTTACTGGCAGTAACCCTGTACTTTTCTACAAATTGCTGAATATTGCCATTTTTAACCGACTTCATAATAAGGAAGAGGTTCTTAATTCATCGGTATCTTTTTTTTATGTATGTTACGCCATTACTTAAAGACGCTTTGACCGATTCGGAAAAATTTTGTTGGGCTGGTTAAATATATAGTTGGGCCCAATACTCAGCTACGGCAACACCATTTGCTGACGTAACCATAAGGTCATCATGTGCAGGTTACTACAGGGCATGTGGTACAAGACAGGGCAGGGCATGTGGTACAAGACGGGGCATGTGTTAAAAGAGACACCACACAAGCACTGGGTATCAGAACCGTCCGAGAACCGCCACTTGTGGAGGTTATCTTTGCTACGGCCGACCTAAGTGCGAACTCTATTAAGAGATTTCCATGTCGGCCACGGCAACGCATTTCTAGGCGGGAGTCTCTTCGATGGCTCGACGAAATGGTCAGTAGACCTGAGCTCCTCTCGCCAAAGATCGCATCTCTCCGGGGCACTGCTACCATGAGATGGACCCACGCAAGCGAGAAAATTCTTTCGGCTTTTAAGTCACCGAGGCACTGTGCTGGAGTCGGTTTTAGGCAACCAGTGGAAATCCGGCACGTCTTATTAAGAGCTAAGTCTCTTGGTGAAAGCACCACACAGATTTGAGAGGACCTGTCCAGATATTGCATGCAACCTGAGGAGCTTAACGACTCGAATAGATCATGACAATATGCCTGTTTTCAAGAATGGCAACGCTACACCGAGTTAATTTCACCCACATATCGCCATCACAGGTTGGTGGTAAGCCTGCTGGCCCCAAATCCGTGCTCCAAGCTTCTACTGAGTAGTAATACGTCCTGTAAATACAAGCATAAGCAAATTCGCGGAATAATAATTCCTTGTAGGTACATCCATTTGTGTTAGTGCCTATTTACTTCCTTCTGATGCGCCATCTTGATTCAATGTTTGGATTATATCTGCTTAAGTACTTATATGATGACAAACTACGTGACGGATTTGCATAGAGTTTTGTTTTGACCCCTTAAGAGACTAAGGGCCGATTTCACCAATTAAACTAATCGCGATTAGCTTAACTAAACTCAGTTTATGCAAAAACTATGTTCTGATTGGTAGTTTCTCAGCGGTCTCAACCAATCAGACCGCTGTTTTAGCATAAACTGAGTTTAGTTGAACTTATCGCGATTAGTTTCATTGGTGAAATCGGCCCTTAAACGTGTATCCAACCGAGAAATAATGGATTTTATAAGGTTTCGGTAATAACGTGCTTTCAACCGGTTAATGCAAAGACGACGTAGATTGCCCTTAGAAATAAACTTTGAAATAAGGAAGCTGTAATTTTAATAACCTTTCGTTGAAGTACAATGACTTCTCGAAAGCCAGTAAAGTTGTCATTAATTCAGTTGAAAAGCTGAAAAAATAACCTAAAATCCAAAAGGATTTCCTTAAGCTCCTACCGACCGTTGATATATTATTCAGTCTGCGTCCGAGAGCGTAAATGAAAAAGTTTTTGTATTCAATGACTATTCGAACACCACCAAAATACTGGTAAACCGGGTAAACCCGAAAGTTTTCGAATCGAACCGAAATTACAAGTTTGGAGGATGCCTCAGTTAAATATTCAGCAGGCGTATGTCACTGTATGAAGATAAAGTTTGGGTATAAAATGGTTATTATCTATGTATTTTGTATTGGTCCATTAACCTATTTTTAGAATTAACTTCTGAACATTGTGGCAAATTAATAATATTAAACAGGGCTCCCCCTTTTTCTTGCCGATTATTGGACGCCTTGATTCGATATTTGCAAAAGCAACGTGCTTGGAGGAAGGAAGGATTCAACTAAATAACTTTCAGGATTGTTCTGAAGCAGTGAAATATCTCTCCACTCCTTCAAGCAAGTCAGGATTTGTTGCCCATTTATTCTTTTTGAAATAAAAAGCATCATATGGCAAAATTTATTATGTAAACTTAAGTTTTAAAAAAAAGAAAAAAAAATGCTTTAAATTCTTATTTTATTTTACTACAAATGCATCGCTACAACGACTGCCAGAAAAGATTGAAAAATCTTTACAATAAAAAAAAATGTATAAAATAGTGAAATGAAGACGAAACAATGGCAAATAACACCCAAGTCTATTCAACAGTAATCGATTTACAAAAATAGAATAAGCCGACGCCGACGTGGGTGAAAACATTTAATTTACCTACGTTAGTTTAGGACTGCACTGTTTGGTGTAGGTATGTCGTTTTGTGGCAATTAAATACCTTTTCTTTTTTCTTCTTCTTTCATTAATATAACAAAATAAAATATATATTTTTTTATAAAAAACCGAATTCCCGGCAGAGTTCTACACATACATCTTTGCATAGGCACATTTTTATCACAGTTTTGGAGCAAAAACCGTGATAAAATGCGTGACTCAAGCCTATTACAGAGGCCGTGCTCGCCCGGCTGGTATTGGTATGTTAAAAATTGTAAACATTTTCAGAAGTTGGCACTAATGTGGGCAGATTTTATTTAAAGTACAGTCTGCACACAATGAGTACATACAAATTGGCAGAGTGAACTGCATGGACAATGAAATGACCTGCAAGGCTTTTGATATCAAACAGTAGGTATCCATAACTTATATGTACCATATTCAATGGCAGAATTGTAAGTTTATTTCATATTAGCTGACCCGGCGAACTTCGTTCCGTCTAACAAATTTCTAAAATAAAAGATTTTTTCTAAAATAAACGTAGCCTAAGTTACTCCTTATTACAATCAGGTACCTGCCACTAAAAGTCCCGTCAAAATCGGTCCAGCCATTTCAGAGATTAGCCGGAACAAACAGACAGAGAGACAAAAATTGTAAAAAATGTTATTTTGGTGTATGTACCGTATATATATTCATATACACGTAGTGTAAAAACGGTTATTTCAATATTACAAACAGACACTCCAATTTTATTCATATGTATAGATCTATAGATAGGCACATTTTCGAATGCGCTATTCTTCTAAAACTCTGTACGTGTGTTTCACGCATTATTAAGTGATGGTCGGGCTTTAATTTTTTTCAGTCGGCTTTTCATCCGTTGTAAAAAAAAAAATGTGCTATTCATCCTTTATAACTTCGTCTTTCTTATAAAGCGTAATCATGATATGAGTGGTTTTTTATTTATGTAATAAAAAACCTTATAACAAAAAAAACAAACCGACTTCCAAAAAAAACACTGCAATGCGAAAAATAACTTTCTTTTCCGAAGTTTGTGTCTTTGGTACCTATTTTTTTCAGTGTTTCGACACCGACTTCAGAAAAGAAAATAGTTTTCGCTTTGCAGTGTTTTTTTTGGAAGTCAGTTTGTTTTTTTGTTAATTTTTTTTGTTTATATCTTTTTAGTTTTGATAGGTACCTGCAATTGCCATAAAAATCATGTATTATATAACCAAAGTACATCTCATGACGATTCCAATAAGCCCAAACACGACTAGGATACATTGTTTTATTTCGGAGTTCCAGTGCTTACCTGCCGGCTTCATCCTTAGATCAGTTAGATGGTACCATTTCCATCAGTACTATTTATTTATAAGTATTTGCTTCATCATAGTCGATTAACTATTCGATATATCTTATACCCATGAGATACTTAACATTAAGGAGTTCCATTGGCCATCTTTGGTCTTCTTCATCAGTTCCACTTCACCAAATGATACTTTCTGAGTGCAAATGATTGCATTGTTGATAAAAATGCCAAAACCGCTACATGTATGCCCATAATATTTGAGGAGTTCACTCGACTTCTCCAAGATCCCATCATCAGATCCTGACTTGATGACTATGAAACCAACTGGGAAGTATACTCTTTCAAACAAAAGAAGAATTTTCCAAATCGGTTCAGGCGTCTTTGAGTAATCGGAGAAACACAAAAAAAAAAATCCGACGAATTGAGAACGTCCTTCTTTTTTTGAAGTCGGTTAAAAAAACAACAATCGACATTGGCTCCACACACTTACTCTAAATTAGACAAACCTCATTATACACTGTTACCTAGGTATTTAAATCTTATGTAAACTGACTATGAAGGTAGGCAGGTTTTAGTCTAGATGATTAACCCTAGAACCGTACCCATTATAGACTTTAAACAACAGTACCAAGAGTGCTGGAGTACCCCAGTAAATAAAACATAATTTTCACTTAAGAATATTTTTTTTTTATAATCATCTTACATAGACTTTAATGGAACTTTTTTCAGTCTTACATATTACAATCTAACCTAAATAAAAGACCCTTTTCTTAAAAGTTTTGGCAAATCTTTTTGTGGTCCTGGAAACCTGGACTCTAATAGTTAGTTTATTATAAGATTGTGCTCCATTGGTGTAATTGTTGCAAGGCGTTCTAGTGCGAGAGTAAACTAATAAATAAAATAAATAAATAAATATGTCCACTACCACCACTGTCATCAACTATGATGTCTAATTGTAATACTATGATGTTGAGGATCCTTCCCAAAAGATTCGCACTTTTTACTCAAAGATTTACATACCGACTGCTAACAAAAGGGAAACAACTAACCCTGATAATATTAAGGAGCTTCACGAATTAATTCAGATCAAAATCTTTAAAATTAAATATCAACAGTAACCATTTACTATCGCTCACTACCTCAGTTTTTATGTAAGGAAAACGATCGCGAGATTTACTGCTATCCTAATGTTACTTTGAAAGTAAGCAAGTGAATTCAGATCTGAAGACGGTGGTCGTAAATCGTGACGCAACATAAGATTTGTTCTGAATACACGTAATGACCAGTACCGTTACTAACTCGATACAATTGCGATGGCCTTACGTCATTACTAACTGGCTTTGTTACTGAAAATCTCCTTCTTATGGGATATCTCATCCTAAAGTTCGTATTGAACCAAATCTTGAAACTATACTGCCAATAGGAAACTCATTACCTAACTACTTGCTTTTTACAAGTGTGTCTTAATTACCTAGTGATAGTGCTACATATAACCACTACCAATTCAGTGATCAAACATGAACACTTAAAATTCGAAATAGCATCTCTTCAGTAGAGAACTTTCCACCTCACTATCGAAATAACATGGAAGCGACTCACCGAGTATTCCATTTCAAACTTGCGCGCGCCCAACCTCAAACTGCTAGTCTGCCGTTCCTCGTAACCTCTAAGATGTTGACAGGTCAGCCTTCACATACAGCATCTGAACTGCTAGCAGCAGCAGAGGCTCCACTGCGACACAATATGTTATCTGAAACATGAAAAACACTACGAGAGTACTTGTTTACACGGTTATCTTAACCATACACAGCTTTGATGGAAATTAACCGGTGTAGTAACCTAAACCGGCACGGCAAAATGGGTTATTATGAACACTGAATGTGAATGCAGAGACCCTGTCCAAAACATGAACCACACATTACAATGTCCCAAGTGCCCAGGTAGGTATTCTAACTTCCAAACAATGATAGTCAGCCAAGGCCAGTCAAGGGCTACCGCCAGTGATAGTAGAATAATAACCCTTCAACAACACCCAACTTGACCATCGATAACTAACATGAAATTATAACCTAACACGGGCCACCCCGACGATCCATTGACCGCCACAAAACCAGAATTTTGAATAATGAACACTCTTGGCCATAGTCAATAACAAAATGAAAACGACTCATCAGATTGACTTAAAGATCCATGTGTATGGATCTTTCCACACGTCCACACGCTCCTCCTTGACCTGTCCAGCTCCTTGGTTGTTGCTAGCTTCCTTGCTGCTCCGCTCTAGACTGGTTTTTATTTTTATTTATGACTGAGGGTAGTCGCAGAAACGAACCACTACTGTTTTTTTTTCTCAACTGACACCGCATTTTTTTGCAAGAATGTAACCGCCATTTTCACTAGCATTGTTTTTATGTGTGATCTCATCAGCACGACCGAATCCCAATTCTGATGTCGCATCATGGCTGGCCGATAGATGCAAACCATCGGGAAGTCAGGATGTATTCCCTTAGGTTAAGACATCGTGTATGGGCAGGTCGGTGGGTACAGTCGTGCAAATGAAATAACATAAATTATTCGATACACTGGGTTTATTTAAATAGTTCACAGTTACAATCTTGCTCACTAATATTACTGATCGACACCGATTCTACAACGTCTTAGCTCTAGGGCGGTCAGTACTCAACTCTTATATTCTGTGTCCCCACCATACAGGTCGTTAGAGGAAGCGCGCCACAGCGTAGATGTTCTTGATTTGCCGACAGGTGGCGTGCTCGTGATTTGTTTTGACGTCCTTACTATTGACTAACCTCGACAAATACATAAATAAATAAATAAATAAATAAATAAATAAATAAATAAATAAATAAATAAATACATAAATAAATAAAAGTTGTACATTTCACATCGAGTGCGCGATTTACGGTCTTTTGACCTGCGGCACATTAAAAATCTTCCAGATTTGGCATCTGAAGGAGTTGGAGCTTCAGAAAACTGCTTTTTACCTATTATACCGCGAATACTATTACACTTATAAGATGTGCGCGGGGTACTGGAATACCCCTCGCACACCTTGCCACGACCACACTCTTTATCAGGACTCCCGCTAAATTGATACGCCGACGTGACCCCCGTGTGAGTACGCGTAAAGATACGTTATTTAACAAAAAAATAATCACAAATTTATGATTTTATCTTTGCTTTGAATCCCAGGGCACAGTTCTAGGGTTAACTGGCTATTGACCTTTAAGCATAAGGTTAACCCTTAGTAAAGTCTGTTTACCCACAAGGTCAAATGTAAGCTCAAGATGCTAACATCTAAGTACAACTATTTAAACAACTTTACTCTCTTATATCAACGGGTCTTGATTTGAACGAGACGAGGTATGTATTTCCTGCGAATATGTAATATGTCTTGTAACCAGCAGCCGTATTGCGTAAGTGCGCAAAGACTTCACAACCGACCAAATCGGCCAATCACACAAAACGGAAATCCACATCGCGTCATTCATCTCGCATGTGATTGGTCGATTTGGTCGGTTGGATAGAGTTTGAACTCTTTGTGCACTTACGCAATATGGCCGCGGAAGAATCGACCCTTTGTATTTTTCATATTCTTTAAGAAACAGTGTGAACAGAAGTAACTGCAGTACTCGGATACCAACAGTAATTACCAAAGAATTTGGATCAAACCACACACTCGCCAGTCATTACACACCTGCTAATGTTTTACCAACCAAACCATTCATCAAACCCAGAAAAACATACCACCACCAGCATTTGCAAGATTGTAAGAATCCTTTGGTCCTTGCAATTTCCGATTTCACTCGGTCTGGCAATAATCGGAGCAGTCTAACTCTGAAAAAGTTTTCAATGGTACCGCCTTGATTCCACTTTATTCACTGGACCGTGCCTGGAATAAAGTATCTCACGATTCAACATTTAATTTCGTTCGGTTTGACAAATCTGTTTTTTATTTTGCCAACCCTATTTCTAGGGATTTATTTCGCAGAAATTGCGAAATAAATCCCTAGAAATAGGAATCGTTAGGGTATATGGTTTAGATTATTGAGGATTTGTTACACTCCTTGCTTTGTGTTTTGTTTGATTTAGGGAAAAAGATTACGAAACAATTCATCTTTCATTTTATTTGCCTTCAGTGAAATTAGTTTTGTGTACAATATATACAATTGTAGGCTAATTTAAATTCAAGGACCTTTAGATATAACCCTAGGGGTTATTTGTGAGACTATTCATATACCTGACCCTTGACCTAAAGCTTTTATTATCAGGGTTTTAGGGTGAAATAATAACGACCTTCCTAGGTAACAGCTGGTTCATCCTACTAAATACTAGATCCTTATTAGGTTACCTAGTATTATTTTGCACGAGTACGTAACCAACTACTTCAACCACTCTGTCATAATGAAAGGAAGACAATGGACACACAAAAAAATTGGTTGTTTGTAAAGTAGGTTTACGATCGAGATGTTTACGTGATAACGTCAAACATTCAACGAAAACTTAACCGCACGAGAAAATCTCCATTCGTTTGTATGCCGCTAGAGTGAGAGAGACGGAAGATCGGTCCACTCACTCGAACGCTATGCCAGCCTCCGCTCGTGAGGATTCCGCGTGACAAGTTTCACGGAATGACTGGCAGCGCTCGATATGAGACGGGAGATCGGTCCGTCTCTCTCTCGTTATACCTGCGATCGCGCTCGTGAGGTTTTGGTGTGACACAAGTTTCTGAACATGTCACCCGACTAAAACGATTTTAAAGACGTTATCACGTCAAAAAAATATCAACGTAACATTTCATTCCACTGAAGATTTTGTATTCTGTTCTTCCTAAAATATGAATCTGATACAGTCTCACATTTGGTCATAGGATTCTCCGGATTCTTCTTTGTTCTCCTGTACTGTCCTGTTTATGTCTATAACCCTACCTGTCCGAGAAAACATTAACTAATACGGACAAACATTATCAAATTTTAAGTGAAAATACTTGCCAGATTTTTAACAAAGAGGATCTGCAAACCACCAGGACACTACAAAACAAAAAATAACCTAATTTTGATTAATGCTACTTCCCTAGACAGGCCACTGTACTAATAAACACCCCACGGGGGATGTTTTCATTAGCTTAAAAGCGTGTGTAGATTGTTTTTAAACATCATAACAGTGCCTGTAAATTAATTTGGTTAGAGTATGCCTATATTACAGCTGCTTTGGAAAACAACACACGTTTTGTTTGGAATAATTATTGGAAGTGAGTAAAATTTTTATTAGTGGGATTGTTTATTGTTTTAATTAATTAATAAATTTTTCGTAATACTAGTTTGGACTTCACCGGATTTGGTCGAAGCTAAAAAATTTAGGGTTTTCGAAACTAATGAATACAGCAGAGCACTTCACTCAGCTAAATTGTGTACCCTCTGTAAACGTTTGTTTGTCCGATAACCTACAGTCCGTCAACCTTCAAAGCAAGAGAAAAAAGGTATCTTCTTGGCTCGGTTGTTCCATGAATACCTATTGCATTCAACGCTTTCAATATGAAATAATAAAACTGACCACAGTAATTGTGAAGGACTCTAGGGCGGTTACGCACTACATCCGATCCTTGTCCGTGAAATTTCAGCACCGAAGTAGCCGTAGTACTTCTTGTTGGGAAGCTTACGCACTACATCCGAACTCTATCCGTCATAATCTGTCATAATTCAGAAAATTTTGAACTCGGAACTTAAATCACCAACACGGATCACAGACACGGACGTGAAGTGCGTAACCGTATTACGCCTAATTACTACGGCTACTTTGGAACCGAAATTTCACGGACACAGATCGGATGTAGTGCGTATCCGCCCTTACTCTCAAAACTTACTGTTTCCTATTGAATGTCAAAATCTTATCAAACGTTGTTTGTTAAAATATTCCAGACCTAACTCAGGCGAAGGTTAAATACCTTCGGCAAATATAACGTTTTCTTAGGCTTTTCTTTTGTTACTAGATTACGAGGAACGCTTGACATTTTAGTATAATTTCAGCTCATTAGTCGTCAAACTATGTTCCTTCCATCAAACGATGCTAAGATTCAACCAACAATCTAATGTTAAGTACCTACGAAACTGCTACAGAAAATTGAAGTTTTAAAATTCATGGAATCGTTTTCATACCGTACATTTATGAAGAAATCTTTCGTACAATCATGCACATGACTGTATAAGAGAAAAAATAAGAGATTCTTTTTTTTCCTGAATTACTGGCTTTTGACTTTGTGATACTCAACGAAGCTATCACTTATTCATGAGAGTGAGCAATCTTAAGATTTTTTTCTACGTATGAAAATAGCTGCGACTAGCTTTTCCCTCGGATTCGCCCCTTAGGCTTTTCCTACGGGATCTGTGATTTTTTAGGGTTACCAGTAAAACCTGAGGCACTTATAGAGAGGTAACTATCAATCAGGGAAATGAGACTTATGAAAATTGCAATAATGTAACCCAAAGTAGCAAAATTTCGCCTATAAAATTCACTATTTGGCGTGCGCTGAGAAAACTATAGATGATACATAAAAAGTATGTACTACATGGTTAAAGTACTCATTATTACCTACAAAAAAGTTTACGAAAGAATATATCTTACTATCAAAGTTAAGTCACAATAGCAGCTTTTATGTTCTAAAATCTAATTAGATCGCCGCGCGTCGGTAGAAACAAAAGTTGGTTACACTCCTATTGTATTATTAATTCTTATTCAAATAAATAGTTTAACAAATTGTTAGGTAGGTAGGTAGGGTAGGGTAGGTGGGTAGGGTAGGTAGGTTGACCAGTAGGGCAGGTGAGTAGGTTGGTGGTAGGTAAGGTAGGTGGCAAGTAGGTGGGTAGGTAAGTAGCTTAGGTAGGTTAGGTAGTTAGGGTAGATACGTAAGTTGTAGGTAGTAAGATAGCCAAAAGACGGGCGCGAAGGCGCAGGGGTGAGCTAGTCATCATATATAAAAATCAATTGCTGTTCGTTAGTCTCGCTAAAACTCAAAAACGGCTGGACCGATTTCAATAATGATTTTTTTAATTTGTTCGCTTGAATACAGGGAAGGTTTTTAAAAAAATCAAACGAATTAGGTTGGTAGGTAAGGTAGCTAGGTAAGGTAGATAGATCCCAATGGGTCGTAGTGTCCGAGTTATTTCTCGGCCCCTCCACAAGATGAGATAGGTAAGGTAGGGAGTATAGGTGGGTAAGTAGGGTAGGTAGTTAGATAAGGTAGGTAGATAGGTAAGGTAGGTAGGTACGTAGGTTGACGACGGCAGTGAAGCCGCGGGAACAACTAGTTGACGATAAATATTTTTTAGGAGGTAAGTAGGAGTCTTTGATAGGATCCACCTCCTTTTTACATCGTTAGCCCGTGTTTTTTGAAAATGGAACGCAAAATGCAGTGTCAAAGGCTTATGAACGGAACGTGCAACGTAAATGAGTCAGCTAGGAAAACGAATTATCTTAGTGCTTCTAGGCACTCCATCTATCATTACTTTGTGCTCTAACTTGAAAGGCGACACTTTTTCGACCTAATTTGATGAGAAAGTAACTCGAGTTATCAGTTCTTTTTGAAATCTGAATTTTTAGACGAAGAAAATTTCATCTTTATCTTTATTACTTTATTTTTTTTACTGTTTTAGTTTAAACAACCAACGAACTGATATGATTTTCAATCGCCGCGCCGAGGGGAACAATTTGTTTCTCATAAACAAGTGTTTTTCCGCGACTTCCCTATCACAGCGATTCCCATAGAATCCGTACGTTTCCCTAGGAAAAAAAAATGCACTTATGACACTTAGGTATCCCAAAAACGAAATCCATTTAGAGATTTCCTCTTGCAAACCAAAATCAACACATTTATTTAAAAAAAAATGGAATAGATTAAGATGAAAGCTTCCATTTTTAAGTCTGCCAAAATGCCAAACTAGTACGAGATATAATGATGCCTTCCAAAAGCCCTTTAATCGTCTGCCACAGCCACATGCCCAGTCCGGTCCGGTCGTCACTTTATAACTGGGATATGGGACAAACAAATGGCGAACACGTTTCATCATTATGACTTTTTGTTTGGGTACATCACAATATTTATTATTGGAGTTTTTGAATCGGACTGAGTAATCGAGTGCCTGTTTCGTTGCGTTAGGGTGATGATACTTTTTATTTAGTATTATGTCCTCTCTTGTTAAAACGTTGTGTTTATATGAGGCTTATGTATTATAACTAGCCAATGCTATCATTTAATCTAACAGCCCATATAATGATCGAAGTATAGAGGTCTCGCTTTCCCTTTTCCATTTAATTCTGTTTTCTTCTAGATTGTAAAACAATCATAAAATAATTACTAGAGAACTATCAAAATCACTAATATATAATCCTGTTTGTATCGTTTTTCAATACCGACTGCCGAAACGAAAGTTATTTTTTGCACTTTTTAATGTGTTTTTCTTTAGAAGTTGGTTTATTTTTTTGTGAAAAAGTTTTATATCCCTCTTTTAAGTTTCTGTACGTAGTGTAGACTAGCTCACTTTTAGTGATAGGGACCACTAAAAGTGAGCTTGTCTGGCATTTCGGCATAGTAAGGTTATTTTTGCTCATTTTAGATTTTTTTGAAGTCGGTTTATTTTTTGTGAAAATGATTTTTACTTCCCTTTATTTAGTTTAAGTATCCTATCACTAAAAAGTGAGTAAGTTATATAGTAAGGTATCTAAAGGGTTGACGAAATACTCATAATTTAATTATGGGGGCCGAGTAACCCACGTCCGTAGGAAAGTATCCTATACGATACCCTACACGTGGTCCCCGGATGGTGCCAATCAGGTGACAATAACTGGTGATAGGCTTCGGCCTATAGGAAATCTCCTGAAGTGGCTACACCGAGCATCGCACCGGAACACGGCTAGGCCGCTTGGCGATACGTCTTTGCCCGGTGGGTGGTCGCACCGCGACCCATCGGTCGAGATGGCCATTCCATTGCAGGCAGACCAGCCTGATGCATGCTGTTATGGACGTATCGGGTGACTGGTAGCAGCCCCTCTGCCGGCAGCGGTCAGCTGGATCTGTGGCACGGTGCACCGCTGGCCGACCGCAGGTAGTTGGAGGCCCAAGTAGTGTGCCAGCCCCACACGAAAGGCTACCCCGCCAACTGACGAAAAATCCCGGCATGCACCATCGTGCTGGTTGGCGACCAGACGGGAGGGCCCGATTGACATTCCCGGGGGGGTTCGGGCGTCCCCGTAGTCTCCAGACTAGTCCTCACATGATGGCGTCCCTTCTGTGCATGTCTGAAGGTTAGCAACGTGGAACCGTATCTGACTTCCTTCTCCTCAACTAACTTCACTCGCATAACAAAGTATGAAAAAGAGAAAAAGTTCAAAGTTTAACAGCGGCTGTACCCCCTCCCACTCAAAGTGCGTCTTACTAACATCAGAGATCTGCACTCCAACCTCATAGCAGTCCATCATCACCTACTGATTAGCCGGCTCTCTTTTTCCTTTCGGAGACGCAGATCAGATGTCCGTCAGACGTATCGTACCTAACATACCCAGGGTATACCCTGGAGCACAATTTTAAGCAACAACGCCCGAGACGACATCTTTTATCAGCGTCTCCAAAACCTTGAGGACTCTAGGTTCTCTGTGCTATGGTGGACACAGGCCCTAATAAAATTGTCTACTCTTGTGTCTACCACTCGCACAGCGGCGATCAGGAGATAATCAGGCTCACAGAGTATCTTATTGAGGCGGCTGATACGGCATAGCAGCGATACCCTTCCGCCCAATTAGTGTTACCGGGGGACATCAATGGCCACCACCAGGAGTGGCTTTTCCCGTATCAGTATCATGCCGGGCGAGAGACAAAAAATCTTGCGCTTGCGCTAAATCTCGCCCAGCTGGTCCAGGGGTCAACGAGGATGCCGGATATTTATTCGCACACAGCCAATTCCTTGGACCTTCTGCTGACAACAGATCCAGACAGGACGTTTGAAAAGGACGTTCGGACCCGAACGTGTTGACCTAGTGGCCCCGACGGGATTCCGGCAATTTTTCTCAGAACCTTTGCACCTGAACTGTCTCCGATCCTGACACGCCTGTTTGGCCTTTCGTATGGAATATAATAATGTTTGGAAGCAAGTTAACGTTCAGTCTGTGCCCAAGAAGGGCAGTCGGGCCGTCTGACGTCTGACCCAGCCAACTAACCCATATCAATAACGTCCATCCTCTGCAAGAGCATGGAACGAGTGCTCAATTCCTAGCTCCTGGCATACCTAGAACCTAACGAGATTCTCAGTGAGCACCAATATGGCTTCCACCAAAATCGGTCAACTGGGGATCTTCTAGCGTATGCCATTCACATCTGGAGTGAGGCCATCAAGAAGGACTGGGAAGCGCTTGCCGCCTCCCTCGACATCTCGAAGGCTTTTGCCGGGGTCAGCCATGAAAGCATTATTGGTAAGCTTCCTTCATTCGGTCTGCCCAGTGGTCTGTGTGATTGGATTGCAGACTTCCTGAAGGACCGGTCCATTAGAGTGGTTATTGATGGCCGCTCGTCTGACCAACAGGCTATTAATGCCGGGGTCCCTCAGGGGTCGGTATTCCCAGCAATATTGTTCTTGCTGCACATAAATGATCTGCTAAAACTTCCGAAACTTAACGAAAGTACTGTTGATGAACACGTATCTCACGTGTTCAACGCGCGCGCTACTGGACTTCAGACTGGTCTCTCCGGGAGGCCATGGTTAGGCGCTTGAATCTGTCCTTGAAGGCAGTCTCCGAATGGGGCGATGCCAATCTGGTCAGGGTCAATACTGCTAAGACCCAGGCGTGTCCTTTTTTTCTGCTAAAACGAGCCAATTCCACCCGGCTCCTTTTTTCCGAGGTGTGACCGTGCCGATAACTGACCATCTTGAGGTTCTTGGCATTACGTTGAAATCGACGCTCAATTTTGGTCCGTTCATTGAGGCAAAAGCTCAGCTGGCAGCCAAAAATTGGGGATCCTCGCGAAGTTGAGAAGGTACTTCACGCCAGAACAGTTGCTCAACTTGTAGCCAGCGCAAGTTCGATCATGTATGGAGTACTGCTCTCATCTCTGGGAAGGATCTGCCCAAGTATCAGCTGGATGCAATTGAGTCGATCGAAAGACGGACCAAGAGGCTCATCGGCAATGAAGTACTGGTCTAATCTAGGCCCCAGAACCTCGAACATGGGTGCCGAGTTGCCAGCCTGTCGGTTTTTTATCGGTTACATTTCGGGGAGCGGGCGTTGGAATTGAATGAAGTATTTCCTCCCAGCCTGTTCCATCATCGGACTTCAAGAGCTACGGCGATGTGTCATCGGTACATGGTGGACATTCCACCCATACGCACCAAACGTTTTGGGAATACTTTTATTATGCGTACAGCAAAAAAGTGGAATTTTCTGCCGGAGTCTGTATTTCCTGATAGCTACAAACATATTATGTAAATATTGAGCCATTCCAACAATGTTACATACATATATCGTAGGTATCGAATTGATCACCTTATTTTTTTTGGATAATATTTAAACGAGCGAAAATAATTTCAAATTAAAGGTGTAAAAAATACTGAATATGGCTCACTGAAATACTTAGTGGGCGACAAGCAGTGGGTGAGTACAAATGTTTAAAAGAGCGCCTTAAAAATAAAATTTTGTCGACGGAGCCGCGACACGACGATGCTGCGCGGGGCTTCTTTTTCTGTCTGCAGGTTCTAAAGTAACCTAACATGAAGAAGATGACGGGAGCTAAGTTCGCCCGTTACGCCCTTCGAACCTTACCTATCCGTGTTCTCTAAGCTCCCGAGCTCGCTCCGCTCGCTCTTGGACTAATTCGTTGAAAACACGAATACATACGAACTTCCGCGCTGCACAGGGATGTCGCCTCGATGTTTGTTCAGCTATTTTCAAAAGAATAATATTCTAAACTAGAAAAATAGAACCCCAAATACAATTTAAGTATATAACAATAATATTACCGCAGTTCACAAAAACCTCCTAAAAGGTATTACTTAAACCGGATAAATAGTTACTTACTTAGTTAAATAGGCGCCTATTCAGTATATTTTTTGCCCAATTAATAATTTCGCTTTTTTTTGCAGTCGGTGAAAATAACAGGATTACACGTACATAAGAGTTTCTGGGTTAGAAATACACCAAAAGATTGACAGACAGCAAAATATTGCGCGTACAATAATGAAAGGATAAGAATGGCACATAAGTCATTTGCTCTTTCAAATTTCTCATTCACAGAAAAAAGAATAAGTCTGTTTTGTAAATCAATCAGGCACTTTCTTCTTGAATCGGAATAACATATTTCATAAAAATTTTAATCAGCTCGTGGTGTCCCACGGTTGGGCAAAGGTGTACTTTTTACGACTTTTTCATGACTTATGAGCCTCAAAAAATGTTACCATACCATTAAAAAAGCATTACTTCTTGCACTTTTTCCTCGACATTTAGAAAAGAGCAGCCCAAACAACCCAAAAAGACAAAAATCCAATTGAACCGGGAAATCTAGTTACGTCATATTCTTATGCTTATAAAGGTTAGCAAGGTGGAATATTGAACGCTTTTGCAGCCAATTTTAATAAAAATTGCTTTTTAATGGATAACGTTCTGTTTTAGATTGTAGAGATTATTTGTAGGTACAATAAGTTATACAGAGGTGCACAATATTGTCCATTATTATTGTACACTAGCTATTGCCCGCAGATTCGCTCTCGTGGACCACCCCACGGGACCCGTTTTTGGGATTAAAAAATAGCCTATGTTACTCAGGAATAATGTCGCTTTCTATTGGTGAAAGAATTTTTGAAATCGTTCCAGTAGTTTCGGATCCTTGCGGTATAAACCAACAAAAAAATCTTCCCTCTTTGTAATATTATTATTATATAGACAAATTAATAATATATAAATTATAATTAAAATACAAAGATAAACTCACGCCTTTTTTCCATGGGGATAGGCAAAAAGTACATTATTATCATATTAATATGTTTTTAATCTCCTCGTTCTGTGGATGAAGAGACATCCCACGCTTCATGTCTCTAGCAATAACATCTGCCGCCTGGTTACGAACTCTTGGCCAATTGCAGATCCACTCAAAGAGAAAAGAAATATCTGATTTGTTTTATTACATCAAACTATATTTTAATTCATTACACAGATTTAAGCAAAATTATTAAACTTAGAAGTTTTTCATTCTCAACTAACACAGGAGCCCTTTTCAAACGAACCCTCTGAATGCTAAACACACCAATTCACAAAACCACATCGCTTACTAATTGCGAAAAATCCTGCCCAAGTTTGGTGTCAAAACGCTAGACTAACACTAATCTCTTGGGTACAGACTGACGTAAAAAAATGGAATAAAATCCGGACTACAGTTAGTTATAGCATAAAGCTGGAATGGTCTGGAACATTGTGGTAAAAATCGGTTCACTACTGGTACACTGGTACATTGCACGCTAGTGACGTTTTGAGAGTGACAGGTCGTTAGTTCAGGTGAATAGTTTATGTATGTAGCGGTTTGAATGGGTGCATTTGGGATATGATTGCGAGGAATTATTGTAATTGGTTGTGAATAACTGATTGATGTTGGTTCAAAAGTTTTTTAGACCTAAGTATTTTTTTAAAGTATTGATGTGATTTCGAACCGGAGTTCCTACCTATTTTCTTTCGACCAATGATCCTGGTCAAGTCTGTCTTATAGGCTTTCTAAAAATATTTGTTTGGAGAGGAGTCTTAATATGATCAGTCTCTTGATGTGTATGCTACTGTTTGATTTTCTTAATAAACAAATAAATCATGTTCACTTTTTAAGTGTCTGATAAAAGGGCTTCCCAAACACTTAAAAAGCCTATTTTCATTAGTATTCTAAATATCAGACTGTACAAAGAAAACGTTATCATAAACAATAGCTACGTAAACGAAGATTAAATACTGTGTCGGTGCTCGTTTAGGTATTAGATAATACCACTTAATCTTAGTTAATCTTTAGATTGAGCTAAGAGCTTTTGGTAATCTTAACATTCCATTAAAATTTTTGAGGGTTTTCGTCAAGATGAACGGCTAAAAGTGTTTGTTATTGTATTTTATGCCGACATTGGGGTATTATTTACTACAGTACAAAATATCATTTTATGATTACAGAGGTGACTTGCGAGTCAAATTGCCAGCACTCAGCTGACCGCACTACCCGAAAGACAGTTTAATATGCTCTGTGCCAGTCTATGCTTACGTATTGTGTCACTGATTGGGGGGGGGGTGCACCCAAGACTCACCTTATTCATCTTGAGAGGGCACAGAGGGCTGTCTTAAAGGTCAAGTCCTTCAAAACCTTTAGATATCCTACAGTCAGTCTTTTTAGGGATTGTAAGGTTCTTTCTGTAAGGCAAGTTTTTGTGCTTCATGTAGTAATGCGTAAACACATCTCGCTGAAGTATGATGCCAGCACTCGAGTTAGACGCCAACGCTATAGAGTTTGCCCTACTCAAAGCTGCAGCACGGCACTGGCCCGCAGACATTTCTATGGTATTTTATGTCACCTTTATAATGAAACCAAAAACCATTGCTACATTTATTCCACGTCTTTTCAGGCATGTTAGAGGAGGGTATATGACTGGTTGCAGGTACATACCTATGATGAAACAGAAAGTCTCGTAAACTTGTCTTTTCTCTAATACACGACCGTATACGAATTCTCCTCTATAAATAAGCTAACAAATACACAAATTCACAAAATCAAAACTCCACATTCACCACTCTTACACATATGAAAGGGCTATAATATTGCTCATTTTGTCTTATTAAATCGCTTCTCCAACTTGTGACCCTCTGATGTGAGGATCCTGTTACCCATAACAAAAGTTAAATCTTTCTTTGGTTGCCAGAATTCAATACAAATATCTACTACTGACATACTTTGTCAATCGCTAATATGAATTTGTTATTTTTGCTTGACGTTTGTTCGTAAGTGTTTGATTGTACAAATGTTTGAATTCTAATAAACAATTTAATTTTAATCTAGTAAATCTGTTGATGTGGTTCGTGCCCGTTAAAGGAGACTGACAGGATACCTAGTATTCTTATAATTCACCTTAAACCCTAACCTACAGAAACTGTATAATAGTTTAATAGTTGGAGAATTTGCAATATTTAGTAGGTAAAAGGTTCATCATTAGGTTCGTAAGTGTTTCAGTATGTTCATGTGTTCAATTTGTTGTCTCATTTACGATTTCACCTACTTCGTGTCTCACCGTCAACCACATCATCGCTTACCAGGTGAGATGGTGGTCAAGCGCGAGCCTATAATAAATAAATAAAATAAAAAAACTTCCCTTGAATTTTTCAGGGTAACTGTGTGACATTTACAAATAAAACGAAAGAATATAAATCCAACATAATGCTTTATTTTACAAATACAATGTAATCGCCATCTAAATGTTACGCTATAGTACATACCTAATATAATTACATTTGGAGACACCGCATTATATACAGAAATTTCAACATTCAATAATAATTATGTAAAGTTATAAGGCACATTAAAACATCTTATTACATATCTATTTAGTTATAATTCTAATAATTTACTAACTATACAATTATGAATTCACGGATTTATATTTAACGTACAGAGTGTGAAGTTAATGTTGTACTTTTGTATCTGTTCAAAATAAGGATCAATGACATTATTTTTTTCTAATTTACGAAAGTGGATTAAAATAAACTAGATATTTTAATATTAACTGCGTGGTTTGTAGTACCCGGCCAAACTGGGTTGCCTTTTAAATAAATTAAAACACCCAAATATTATTTTAAAATAAATATGCGAAAAATATTTATAAAAACAAACAACAAAATTAACTTCACACCTCTGACTATCAAAATGACCCCATTTTTCGGTATTTTTTCAACTATAAGAAACTATTTACATTAAAATCTTGGAATAAAATTTCAACTAAAACAATCTCTTCCTCAAAATATAATAGATATTAACATCTAATGTGAAATTATTTTCTAAGATAGTCTTAAATAATTGTGTCATTTTTCAATGCAAACGGAATTCCATAAAAAATTGAAATACTTACATGTAATATTTTGTGAAAATAAATATAAACTATATATTATTTAGAAAAAAAAACGAATGTACCCATGTCTCTTGAATCAATTTACTAATACGTACTGAATTAGATTTCAATTATTATTAATAAACAAACAATTTTTCAATAAACGATTTAGTAAAATTTGCCTCATTCATATTTTAATCGTAAAAGCTAGCTATAAATAAAATGACTTCCGATAATTATCAGAAATTATTTTATTTCTACGATATTCACAAATTATATTCAGTCAAATATTTACGTAGGTCTAAGCTTTTAGTAGAAAGAAAGTATGAAAGAAATAAAAAGAGGAAAGTGACTGAATTAAGCAAAACGATCTAGGAAGGAAGACTAATTGGCAGTATCATGTCTTATCTGAACTAAAAATATAATAAAAATACTGGCTCATAGTCTTGTAGCTAATTTACACAAAAGAGTTTGATTTTCGAATATCGCGACACCTTCGATGCGAAAAACTCTTTTTGGGTAAATGAGCCTCGAAATGTGCAGTTACGATTGAAGGTAATTAAATTAATTATATCCTACTTATAAACTTTTATAAATGTTAAAGATATAATAGATATTCATTAATATTACTTTTGTGTCCGTTCACAAAGAGGAATGTTTAATTTTATTTAATAAAGACAACGAAGGAAATATCTAAGAGCAGATAGGTATTAAAACAATTGAACTAAATTGCTTCAGGAATGTGCAGAATTTTCTTTTACGAATGGCTTTGAAGTCCTGAAAACGTATAATGTCAACAATGTACTTTTGTTAATGTAATTTTCATTAAAAATCTACGTCATTTGATATGTGAATTAAAATGTATATTAATTTATTAATTATGTCAAAATTAATATCAGTCACCTTCAAAATAGCTCAATACATGTGACTAAAAAATAAATTCGCTCAGTAACTTATGAGTACAAAAATATTTACTTATTTAATAACATACTTTTAAAATTCTATCATTCATTATTATACAATTTCACTAAAAATTTTACAATCTACGATGTAAGTCAATACGACTAACTATGTTGAAGGATATTTAAATAAATCACAATAATTATGCAATTTACATAAAACTAAAAGTCATCTTTTGTTTGAAAACCCTACATTTTCCATGGTTGACCTTGGATTTATAACGTTGCTTTTACGCCTTAAATAATTGTATTATGTACCAATGCATTCGAATAAAAATTCTTAATTAAATACAACATTTATTAATAAGGTCGACGAAAATATCATGAAACGTCATTATGTATGAAAGCAACAAAGTTAATCATACATTGTTGTAATGTAAAATATGACGTAAAAGCACTTAAAATAGGGTTAATTCTGACTTTCCTTATATTTCAGTCACTGACTTATTTCTTAGGTCGTCCATTTTGTAATTTAAGTAATCGTAATAAATATATTGAAGCATACAGATACCTATCAAAGATATGTACAGTTCAAGTGTATACTAAACTCTAACCAGAAGTTAATACTCGATAAAGAATACTATTACAACATTAATTTTACATAAAACACTTTTAAAATTCATAAAAAGACGGCAATAAACATTAATTCTATTTGAAAATATCGATAAAATGTTTTTTATGTATTAAAGATATGTATAGTTTAGATAAGTTTCCCATTAAAGACTATTAGATAACACTCGCATAGTAAAAGAAAGAAACGAAATAAAATGCTGATTTCCAACAAGAGTGTAAAAAGAGAGTAGTCAATAAAGTAATTCCGCGATAAGAAAACAAAGGCAAGCACCATCGATAGTACAGTTTGAGACATACGCAAAATTTTTCACCGTCCGCAAATTCTCATGGTCTCTTCAAATTTTCACACAGAATCTGTAGGAACTAAACGAATGGCATCCAAGCAAAACTAAATTCAAACATATCAGTCGTCGATAGGCCGAGTTCAACGGGGTTCATATCAGCAATAAATTGAAAAATGTACAACAGCCTGTTTACAAAGCCTTATCGCCTACCGATAAACACTCGTAGCGTATCCCACTAAACAATAAAGTACACGATTAACTACAAGCATTCATTGCATCAGACAACAAGTGAACCATTTGAATTAACACTATAAAAGTCACAATCACATTATCATTGTCAGTGCCGTTTAGATGAACAGCACTTCAAAGTAGACCTCTGGCTACTCGTCTTGTAACAGTTCAGGAGATAGTCTCTCTGCGTTGAAGTTCTCCATGCTCCACATTTGTCTCGTCTCAGACTCATTGCAGGTCTCCATGACTATTTTGTCTTTGTTTCTTGTTATCGCCATGCATTTTTCGCTTGAGCCGTGCTTTAGTAACTTCGTCTGTGAACAAATCATTATTATTAATAATCTTCTCTACTTTGAAAATATAAATGTGAGCAATTTGTAACAGAGAATTGGGTCAATTTGTTAGCTTACTATTGCGAACCTAACTCAAAACTGCTGTAGACGCTTGAAAATCGCTAACGTGGTCTAAGCCTGATCTAACGCTTCTCGTATTTCATAAGTTAAGGAGAACATAAATTGGTACGGAAACACTCCAATAATTTTGCTGACTTAATACTCGAACTTCTATATTTAGCAGCAGGTACTAAAAGCTTGCTCGTTACCTAACTCCGCAAATTAATTTCGCCAAAATCTTGCAAAGTTAATTAGTTCCCACGACAACTTGTCTCAGACTAATCTTGTTCAATTAAAATTGTTAAGTAACATTTGTAAAATCATAAAAGAACTCATTATTCAAGGAGAGCTGTTATTTTGTATAATGACTTACAATTCCGTGGCCTTAATTATTAAAACAGAGTATTCGACTGGATTAAAAAAAAATAGTTTTTACGAAATCTTGGACAGATGTAAGCCATAGCAAATAAATAAAAATATTAAAAAATGGCGTGTGTGTGTTTTAAAATAAGTCTTAAACAGAGACCGCACTTCTTTCATCTGAAGTGACAAGAAAGGACAGTCATGATGACTTCGCGCTGTTGAAACTTCTCTTGTTCTTTTAAGTAACATTTTTGAAAATTAACGAAAGTTTTATAGCAGTCAAATATTATATATTCTTTTTGTTATAATTTTTTAACATTATTTTCAAGGCCTAGTTTTGTTATTGTTTGTAATTGTTAGTCTAACAAATGGTCAAATAATTACCTATTCAACTTATTTGACCATTGTGAGGCTAACTATTGCATTAATAAAAACGCATTTTGCAACCATTGGTTAGCATGTTTAACCACTAGCTTCTGACAGCGGCTTCGCCCGCGTAAGAAGTGTCTTATCATCCTAGCCTATGTGCTATTCCAGACTATAATCTATCTTTCTGCCAAATTTTATCCAGATACGTTCCGCCGTTTTGGCGTGATTGAGAAACAACAAACTTTCGCATTTAGAATATTAGTAAGATAGTAATATAACCTTGGTTTAATTATCTACGGATGAAAAAACTGGGCCTTAATATTTGACCATTTGTGAGGCTAACAATTGGCGAAAAAATGCGTTGTACCGAAATTTTAAACCATTGGTCGCCATATTTAACCTTAGGTTGAGTAAACTAAGCCTAAGGGATTTCATAATTGTTAATGGACGTAGATGACATGAAGCTTACCCGAGCGTTGTACAGCCACAGTTGGTTACCCTTGGCTCCGTGGCACGGGTACAACACAACATCATGTCCCGAATAATCCAGGCACGTCTCGTCACGTCGGATCTCGCCGTTCTTCGAGTACATCCAAAACTGGAATTGTATTTAAAACATGTCACTTATTATATTCATGAGGATGTTTCTTAACGCTTTCCGTAAATTACACTTATTTTTTAGTAAAATTAGATAAATAGATATCTATCATTATACTTTATAATAAGTAGGTGCTATAAAGTAATGTAGGTAAATGTAAATGTAGGTGATATAACTAGGGTCAAAATTGCAGTCAAATTCTACCAAAACAAAAGGCAATTTTTTGTAGGCAGAAGAATTTCAACATTTCGCGGTTAGTAAGAATAATCTATACTTTAATTTCTATACAAAATATTAAATCAGTTGTGGATAATTTAACCTCTTCTACAAAAAATAGCCATTTGAGTTTTGGGAGAGCATGACTGCACTTTTGACCCTTGACTGTACAAGTAAGCTTGTAAAAAAAGTAAATAGTGAAGTATATAAACAGTTCCACGTGTGAACGCTTCGAAATATTTTAATATATATAATGTGAAGTATTGAAAATTACGGGATTTATAACCAATAACCCGATAACCCAAAACCATAAAACTCAAAATAAGAAACAAAAAAACAAGAGATTACAATCAGTTAAAAATAAACAGGGTCAGTTAAAAATAAATTATAAGTAAAAAGGCGTTAAGGGTATAAAACTTATGTACTAAGTAGCCACTTAACACAAATAAAATCACAGTACCTAACAAGCGTAAAATGATAATGTATGTTCAAAAAAAGCAGTATTTTTGTGTACCACGATCATACCTGTGTTAAATGGCTTTAAAAGTTTACCTCGCGACAGTACCAAAATTGGAAGAGTTAACATACTGTAAAATTCGTATTGTAATCTACAAAACTCCATTTCACCCTTCAAATGAGCATACAGGGTAAATGCAGGTTCAAGTTCAAACACAGTTGGATCACCTCAGGAAATAATAGAAAAATCTAATATCATCTACTGTGTTACTAACAAACTCAAAAAATATTATCATAATAAATGTTGCAGTCTATTTCGCATTAGAGAAGAAAATAGATACAAAACACATGCGTATCATTATGAAACATGAAAGCTGTGACGTGCAATCGTTTTGCCGATTAGTATCCGTACGATGCATTATTATGTTACTTTGGTTTGCATTCAAAGCTGCTACGCCAACTACTTACCAAATGTACGATGACCACCAACACCCAACTACGAGATAAAGCAAAAGCGGTAGATTTGAATAATTTGGCGGCCTTCGACAAACCTGATTTCCGTATTCCCCGTGACATGGCCAAACGTTGACGGCTTTCTTCATATCTTCGGGACCCGCAGCCGAATCGACGCACATGTCCGACCCAGGATTCGCGATCTGGTGCCATCCATAAGTTATAAAAGGCGTGCCAAAAGCAAGCGTGCTAATCCAACGTCATCATTCAAATTCATAACCATTATACTATAATATTAGCAACAACATATTTAAAAAAAAATCAATGACGAATGATGATGTTGAAATATTGTGATAATGATGGTGAAAAAACATTGATAACTGCCATATAATTTGAACAACACAACATTCCATAAAATGAAGTTCGGAAATTAAAATAGGTATCAGGAAAGCTTCTAAAGCGCCAAATTCAAAAATTCACACTCCTTTGTCTCATTAGGAGTACCTGATTGCCCCCAGTGTGGTGACATCTGCGAAATTTGACTCTTGGTAGATTGGCCTCATCAACTTCGTATTCAACCGTCACACCATCAAGGCAGTAGTCGTAGTTAAATTCGTTTCGAAACTATCAGTGATGACCATTGGAACAAATTAATGCAAAAAGTGAATATGGGTGCAATAAAAAATAACATCCGTGCTTTCCAACGTGCATGAAAGAGTGCAATGAATTGTACGAAACCGAAACAAACATTCAAAATTTTGAACAAAAACTCTTGCAAAGTGGTACTGCCGCAAACGGTCAAATTGAATTTGACAGAAGACCTGATTTCCTCCCTGCCGGTGACACGGGTATAGTCCGACTGGCTTATGATGATCTGACTTGCGTGTTGGAGAGTCCAAACAAATCTTTTTGAAGCCGACATTTCGGATCTGTACGGGTAATAATTTCGAAGAACACTTTCATTAAATTTGCACTCAATATTGTTATGCAGAACAATTTTACAGAAAAAATAATCTCCCTGATTAGATGCTTGAATCTGAACATATAAAATATGAAATTATATTTTATTTTCTTTCGACATTGTAACTTAAGTAAATTATAAGAACGTACCTCGCCATGAGCAACGGACTCTCCGGGAATAAACAGTTCTGGATAAATGTTCTTCAAATACCACTCGAAAGACTTGCAACCTAACTTCTCTCTCAATTCTCTTCGGCCAGTGATGTCTCCATAATCACCTTTATCGTTACCAACACGCTGATAGTAGTACTTTGCATAATCGTCCAACCATACCTAAAACCATACAAAAATAATGTTACCTATTTTGCTCTGTCGATCTAAAAGCTAAAAAGATATACATTATGTGACTAAATTCTCACCTCAGCTAATCGGACAGAGTTTTTCTTCAGTACATTGACACCGGTTCGCCACTTGTACGGTGATCGCTTCCTGAATATGTGTCCGACATGCGAGCATGGAACTATCTCTAGAGTTCCACCGCACATCCAAGTTTTAAACGATAGCTCCAGATTTTCGCCACCCCAAATGTCGAAACCGCTGTCGTAAGTTCCCAATCTTTCGAAGAAGTCCTTGTCTATAGCAAACAGACCACCAGCCATAGTCGGAGACCAAACAGGCTCCGCAGTATGTTGATGTCTCGATCGCTCCTTCGCCGGAACAGGATGCCAATTGAACTGGAGATTCCAGTCGAAACCACCAACATTGACTGAAGATGAGTCTCTATAATGATACTCGAGGGTATTGTCGTCGATGACGTCAATTACGGGGCACACTACCGTAGTCTTACTACGGGCAATTCTATCTAGTAATGGTTCGAGCCATCCTGGAATGAAATAGCTGAGGTTAACGACTGGTCGTTAAGAGGAATTTGTGTTACGCTAATTGTAGGATTTTACCTTCAGTACACTCGCAATGGCTGTCGAGATAGGTAAGCACAGGCGCTGTGACGTATCGGGCCCCGAGGAGACGCGCCCTGATGAGGCCTTCACGTCGGGTGGCTCTGACTATCCTAACTTTTGGTAACGATGACATATAGTCATCTAGCTGTTGCATTAGGTGAGCTGCAAATACACACACTTATGTTTATTTTCTAAATTTATCGACATCCTATAAATGTTCATGTTACATTAACAAGATGAATACAGGTTTCACTTGAAATTTTCAAACTTGACAAACAATATGGGTAAAAAAGCTGTTCATCCCAAATAAATATATATTGCTGTCATCATTTCCAAACACAGACTTACGCATATCGGAGAAGTCATCGACGAGAATGATTTCCTTGATCAAATGAGCCGGTGATCGATCCAACACGGAGTGTACGGTTCTAAGTAGCACCGACCACGCTTCGTTGTGGAAGCATATAACCACGGAAGTCTGTGGCAGGTCCTCTAGGTACCGGCCTGGCACTTTGCACCTGGTGAAATGAGCATTTTATTAGTTTCCATTCAGGTTTACTCCAGTTTGTAATGTTCTAACGTTTCCACAAAAGTTAAAGAAGTTGATAGTTTCACTCTCAATAATGATTCAAAAAAAATTTTTTTGGCGAAATCGTTTCACAATTACTTATTTAAAGAACAAAACTTTAATTTCAACATATAACATAAAATTAGCCAGATACTCAAATAAGTTGAGAAATCGAGGAGATTTAAATAAGTTAAGAAATTATTTGCCAAACGATACGATTAAAGTATCTTGTAACGTTAAAAACATAAAATAAAATCCTTATCTTTATACCAAATTATTATTTCCTCTCAGCAGCGGCGTTGGAAATTTTATTACAAATAGAGTTGGTCCCGATAAGACTAGGTTGCAAAATGTAGTATTTTTCACAGGTTTAACTTGCGAAGGCGAAATTCTTGGAAGCAAAAAATATACATTGTATATTTTTTCTCCATCCGATACAAAGCAATGCATTGATACAGAAAAATGCGAGTAAGGATTCACGGAATTCTCTGAATCCCTTGGGATATTTTGAGGTTGAACAACATGTTGTACGGATTTGGCTATAATACATAATATCATTTTCATACCATTCGTCCCTTGGGTCCGGCAGCTTTCTCCTAATAGATATCAGGTCGCTAACATATTGGTTGAAGGCGTTCTTTTTCCACCCCTCGGAGACGGCTTCTTTGGCGTCGTCGCTTATATTCTTCGGCAAGACGACCGGTTTTCCTAGTTCACCGGGTGCGTTGTCCGAGCCCGGTGCTGCTATCACACCGAGCCCTATGAGATATCAACTATTAATACTAACGTTCTTTGAAAACAGTAATTATATTTTAATTGCAATAAAATTCACTCTATTTTTTTATTATTTAAAAATAGTAAGTTAGAAAGTTGAGAATATGGAACTGAAGTAATGCAATGGAAAATTTGTATAAAATATCAGTGCTCAGTATTCTAATGACATTAGGCTAATTTAATAAGATTCAAATCATGATTTAGTAAAAAAAAAAATGAAATATTATAATATAGCAATTAATAATGAAACATCTGCAGTTAATATGTGTAATGGCAGTGTAAATTAGTAGTACAGCTGTTAGCAACAACTGTCCTCCACCAGTACAATTATGGCATACAATCTGTTTTATAGGCACAATTAATTACACACTACAGCCCGAAACCACAGAAAAGTCACAATACTTACGTATAAAGGATCTACATTTAAGGATATAACACACGGAGAAGTAAACAAATGGAGGATCATGTACATACAATCTAATTGTTCTAAAGATGTCATTTAATTTTTTGGGTGCAAATTGAGAGTTCGGTGTAGTAGGCAACGTCGCGTTGTCGGTGCAAATACATACTGAATACTTGACTAAAAGGTGATATAAAGCATCTGTCATAGCTATAGTATCAAATCCTCTTACCCGTATATTCTACGTCCATTCGACTCAAAGTGACAGTTATTTGTTGACATTAATCAAGGGTCTAATTTCCTTTGCCATGGCGACTAAGTTGAGGGCTTGGAATAAGGGACACTTCAAAAGGACTAAGAATATAGGCCTCAAAAAATTCAGGCAACAATTCGAGGTTCCATCGCGTATTAGCGCTCCATTCGCTCACTACTCCAAGATAACTAGCAAAGGCCGTTAAAAATTACCTTCATTTCCCGCAAGCCGACCGATCCAATCGACCCACGTTCGTGCTGTGACGGACAAACGTACATTATCATGCAAAATGTTTGAATAAAGGAAGCCACTAATAAATTTAAACATGCAAATCAATAAATCAAGTGAGGATTGTACGCTTTTCAATAAGTGTGGACCGTGAAATCTTACTTTCTCTATAATTTGCTTATTTAGTTGGAGGGATATCCCTCGATAAACGTTGAGGCAATGTTCATCTTTAGATTCTAGAGAAATATACCTTGGAATGTTTTAGTTTCAGCTGATGCCAATAGATGGCGTTAGTTGTGTCATTATTGTTCACCTTTATGGATGAATGCTGCTTATGTCACAGCAATAGATTTATTTAAATATAAAGCAAGTATTGTCACAGATATTATAATACTAGCAAAGTGTCTAGCTTGATCACGGAGTTCCTTTGAAGAATCTCATCCCAGTGTCGACTAGCTCTTAGGTCGATGTTGTTTTGGATAAACACACACACAAAATTCAAATCACACAAAACGTCCAAATGAAAACAAAGACCATGTTTTTTTTTACTCTAGTAATTATAGTTAAAAATGTATATCTGCCAATTACTAGCAGATCATACTGGAGTATATAACCTGTTATATCTTGCTACCAGTTCGAAAGGCAGGTAGCCTAGGTAGACCTTGGCATGGCGTGCATTTTGAATCGGAGTTGTCATTTTAACCGATTTATAAAGTGTCGTTAGTGGTATCATCTTTATTTTAATAGTGCGTGACAATCTCCGTCACAAGGAGTTTAAGAGTCAGCACTATCTTGGTTTTAATAGACGGTGCTGACAGGTGCTTGACAAACTTAACTAAAGTCTATCATTATAAGAGGGGGTTCAAGTAAAAAAGGTCCAATCCTGGGCATTTATTTGCCGAGATATACGCAGTTTTGTAATTTACCATCATGAAAACATAAAGTACGGATTTAACTTCAAATTTCTGATAAAAAAAATGTGACAGTTTTAGAATATTTTTATTCCTTATTATCAATTGACTTTTCTGGATACCGAATCTAGTATTAATCTAATTATAACTCAATATCCCACTACTGAACCCTCTTTGCTTGGTTGCCCACATATTTGGGCCAAAAAACACTGATAGTATCTCTTTATTATTGAACTTTTACCATAGACTGGATAAAGCTAAATAGAAGAAAGCAATGACGATTCATTGTTATAACACTCTTGGGGAAAATCCTATTAGAAATTAATTCTAGTATTCCGTTACGTCTATCCTCATTACCATTTGTATTGCATGTATTAGCCGAAAGACAATCGCATCGGGAGACGCGTCTCTAAGAGAATGTAAAGACAAAACAGAAGGCAATATTTGTAAATGCAAACAGCAGCACTGATGCCTTATTTTAAGTGGGATGCTGTTTTCTAAACGAAATAAATAAGAGTAACGAAGAATTCCGAGGTTTACTCTTTCCTTCCCGACCTCAAGGGAAGCGATCCACAACTTGATTTCTGTAGATAGATTTCCTTATCGAAACAAACCTAATAAAATGTATCCTCCGTATCAATTTTGTATTCATCAGATTCAGATTTATTTATCGCGATATTATCGTGAGAGTTATGTTAGTTTCGTGAGTGAAACAGTGCACATCGTGTAAAGCTATCGATGTATCTGCTATTTGATTTAACACCTACACCAAGCAAGCACATGCAGTTTGAATACATAAATAACACTCACCATCAGATAGGTTATTGCCGTAGGTCTCGCTTCTCCTTTTTGTAGATGTAGGCTTCGCCATTTTCAATGGTTTCGCCTCCGCATCATCGTATTCAATCGGTGGTGCAACGATTGCATTCCTTGACCCACCATTAGTAGTCAACAACGCGACCATAAACCATATAGCTGTCAGTATGAGCACAGCCTTTAATATCAACGTCCGCCTCCGTAAGAAAAACATCGTGGCGAATTTCATTGTTTACAACTTATTCCAAGATACAGACTGGATAAAGTTCTTATGTTTGTCTGCTTCACTCAATACATTTTTCGAAACTTGAATATTTTAGTCTTATCTCCATTAAAATCTAGGATGTTTAAATCAAAAATCTTCTTTATAGAATTTGAGCAATAATGTTTACACTATCTATAATCACAAAAGGGTGACTAGCATAAATAATGAGATATGTCTTCGTGTTTTACGATTTCCACAAGATATGCTTCTTCGATATGACAGTTGCACTGATGAAAATAAACTTCACATGACTTAGGTGAATGTATTGGCTATAACTTTGCCTCAGTTTGTTTATGTGTGAAGAGTTTCTTTCTCGTTTTTTGTTTCATTTCCAAGCGCTCATTGAGCATGATTTATCGTCCATATTCTTCAACTCGAGTCCTGGGAACAAAATAGTTGCTTATCAATAACATAACACGCATACTCTGTCTGGCTACGTAAATAAAATCCACGTAATTTTGATTGATGTTCTTCTTCAAGTATAGCTGTATTTATGGCAGGCGATTTTTTTCGCCAAATCCCCGCCGGTGGCTACTGAAAAGGTAATTGTGTTGGAAGGGTTCTCCACCTCGTATACTATGATTAGAAAATATAGAGCTCAGATTGACGCCTTGTCGTAGTCGGAAGGGTTACCTCACATGGCAAAATTGTGATGGTAAATATAATAGAAATACCGGATAGATTATGTAAATAACATGTATAGAAATGTATAAAATTGACCTCGGTCACGACACAATCTACGTTACTCGATAGCGTGCCACGTAAATTACCTGCAACTTCAATTGTATGGAATTAAATATAAAACTAGTATTGACGCCACGAGTTGGAAATTGTAAATTACTTTCTAAAGGGTCAGTAAATACAGTATTATATTTCATAAAACCACCCAAAAGGGTTTACATTTAAACTTTAATCTACTTTTAATAGTCTCCAAAGAATTGTGGAAGGTCCCATAATTCTCTAGAAGAACAACATTAATAAACCTCAAATAGCAAAAGTTTCACAGCCCTACGAAGAACTAAAGATGTACAATGGAGCCCTTTTCTAGTGGTATGAGGTAGTGGGTGGTAGTTCCGCCACACGACTGATGGATTGTTCTGCTTCGTACATTATCGGGGCTAGCTGCCAGTGCAATTTTTCAAGTGGTCACAGTGCTATTTTGTAGGCCAGAATGGCAACACCAGGTGTGGCTTTCAGTGTTGAAAATTGCTTTGAAATTATTCTATGTCATTGTCCAATATATTAAAAAATATTTTGTGCAGGAACTAGTTTAGGAACTAATTTATATTTTAGCAGCCTGCATCTATTTGTTACTAAATAACAGCTGTCTATTCTTGTCGAAGATTTTACGATTATTAAATACGCAAGACAAAACCCGAGAGTTAATTAAATAAGAAGTCGGAATATAAATATTTTCTAAGAATTTTACACATTTAAGTCCGACATTTACCTCTCAGGAGGACCTAAAAATTCTGAACACAGGAACATTAACAATAAAAAAATTGAATAAAACATTTTAAGACACGTAGATGAGTTTGCCCAATATCACTGTTTTATTAGCAGAGAAAGAATTCCAATAAAAATTCAATGAGTCTTACGAAGACAAGAAATGGAAATGAGTGTAAAGTATGGTTCCTTAGGTAATCTGACCTCAATTCCGTTGCTGCACACTCTTAACCCAAATTCTATTCAACTTTTATCTTCAACTTTTTAATTAAGCCAACGAGCTTTGCATCATATTAAAATGAATTTACCTTGTAACTGCGATGTTCTTGCAAATTTGGCCAGTATCTTTGTATCTGTAACAATAACATAAACATTTAAGTTTCAAGATAAAGATGCGTCAGTACGATATATTAAAGAGAATGTCGAAATACGAGCTATAAATTAGATAAAATCTTTACGGTCTCAAATTTAACGTAAATAGCACTAAATGGCGAAATATCCGAACATCTGAGACGTCTGCTGTAATAAATTCGAAGGAACTCCTCCCGAGGGCTTATAGCAATTTAACCGAATTGGTATAAATTCAAAATATTCTCTGAGATTATTATTTCATCCGTATTGGAAACGTATTTATATGTGGGATGGAGATTCGTACATCTCTAAAATTAAATTAAGGAAAACGTTTGGTTGTGCTAAAAATATTTCATACCCTACCCTCTTACTAAATGGATACCCATCTCATTGATAAAAATTCTACACACTGCAAATATTCCAATTTAATTTACCTATAAATATTTTTTAAAAATAAACCCTACATTAAAAATAAAATGCATTGAAAAACAACGTATTGACACAATTTCGGACGGTTAAACAAAGTATCAAAAAAAGGACAAGTATTTTTTTTCCAGTTTGAAACATACAAGTGGAAGTTTCAAAGTCCAGTTTGGTTATTACATTTATCACAGTGACTCACCGTCAGTATTCTTGAAACCGAGAATAAGTGAATAACTTCAACATGAGCAATTGGCCAGTTATCAAGTGAATCCGCATTACATTTGGGGTGGGGCAAGCGGTCAGCAGATTGCAATTACAAGCATAACCGTTTGGGTACGCCGCGTATTACATACGGCGTATTCATACGCAATGCAGATCTGTAGTTCCAAACTTGAGTGTAAAAATACGCATTATGCTTCGGTAACAGTTGCGGTAGTTACGTTTTAGTACGCAGCGTATTAAATATTATAGTATTGTTTAAGTTGTTCACTTCTATTTGCTTATCCATAGATTTATCAAGAGCGTTTAATTTAGTAATACTATTTGCCAATTTAACGATTAAATTTATTGCTTAAATTCTACGCGACATTTGTGAATCCAAATTAATTGGTTCACATTTTACGATTAGTTTGAATTTAGATGATAAAATTAAATGTTTAATACCTAAAAGGAAGAAGATATAAAAGTTGGGTTACAATCTATTCTATTAAAAAATTTAAAATGTTTAAAACAATGTAAAAGAAAACCAAACTATCGCATAGCTTCAATTGAAACTACGACTATCAATTGAAATGAAAGTAGGTATGCGTTAATTAAAGTTATCATTCCATGTGCAAAACAGAATTTGTAAAGCACGTCGCCTGCGTTTCTCTCAGTTGTCGAGATTGCATAGAACAATTTTAATTAAATAGTTTTGAGGTGATGTCACAATATAATAGTGCAGTGTTTCTAGTAAGCATTTATATTATTTTGCTGGAGTTTGCAAGCCAGTTAGTTGTGCTTAGAGCCACAACGTAAGCGGAAGACAAACTTACACAGGCACATTGAATGTTGTGCTTAAATATTGTGACCACGTGGGCTAGTTTTTGAACAGCAAACTTTTCTTACAGACAAATTGACCTCTAAAAACTGAAAACATGTCAAATTAACTGTAAATATAAAAGGTACCTATTAATTTAGCACTTTAAAACACTTCACTAATAGTCTCACCCTAAATATGGGTAATAAATATCAAAAAGGCATAGGTACCTACGATGTTACAAAACATACACACAACGGAACCAAGACAAAATTCTTCAAATGCCCAAAACAATGATTTACAAATTTTACCCATACTTCAAAATTTCCAATCATAATTCCACCAAAAGAATTCTAAAAACTTTTCTATAAACACGCTTACTACTAGCATCAAACGACGCGACCGTTGCGTGAGCGCAACCATGACCTAAGTGAACCCCAGTGACTCCTCCTACCGGTCACGATGTGCAACTACTAATTTACGTTATTACTTCATTCATCATTTCGTTGTGAATGCAGTCATTTAATGTTGTGACCGGGTTGGGGAAATTGAATTTGTGAGACATACCGTTTTGGTTTGGTATTTTGTCGGGATAAAGGGTGATCCCCTACTGCAGTGTTTTTAGAAATGTATTCTTTATAAAAGGCATGTGAGCCAAACCAAAATTAATTAAAATGAGGACAGCAGCAACCGGACTGCAATAACAGAAACACAAAGGGCATTTTGTGTTTCAAAGATAAAGCTAATGTCTCATCTGCTTTTAAAATACTTTTCGAACTGGAACAGATCACAGCAACGCTGATTGGTGAGAGCAATAGTTATGGTGGTAAGAAAGTAATGCTTCCAAAACAAGTTCCTTGAGGATTGAAAATGAAAGACAATTGTGATTCATTCTGCCTACCTATATGTAGAGGAAAATATTTACTTGCTAATGAGAGCGTGACCTATAATTAAACCGAGGAAAGCCGATAATGACAATGGGTTGGGAAAAACACTACCGATAAACAATTTAACTAAACAATTAATTCATGTTGGTAAAAAGAGGAATTTCAGGCTGAAAAAGGAATAATCTTCAAAAAAAGAGATTAATAAAGTCCAAATAATCTTCGACTCATTATGTTTGCAATCTTTCGCTCGTAACACGATTAATAGATATTGCCGTAATAAAGATCAGTCTTGATAATAATCCAATTACTTCATCTCGAAAGAGAAAGATATTAAAAATGTACCCACGTCAGAGGAGAAATCGGTAGAGAACTCGACTAAAACGAAGATAAAATGGCCTAATTTGGCAATCCCTCTCGAGAATTCATTTTCCTTTTTATCGAAGTCGATGGAACCCACTGAGTGACTGACGCACTCCTGGTTAAAGCCATTTCGGCAAATCCGAAATTCGGTTTTTGGAAATTCGAAGCTGTTTTCTGAATGAGGAAGATAATTATGAGCTGTTATCTAAAGTACAAAGAGACAATAGACAAAAGATTTTAGTATGGTGCTCAAAAGCGATGAGATAGACTTTGGTGCAGTTTTTGTAAAACACACACAATATTTGTTCCATCTTTACGAGGCATTAAAACTTTGGTGTCGTCTGGGGCCTCCATACAAGAAAAGAAAATAAAATTATGACCGACAAACTTTTTGTAATAAAAGGAACAGATATAAATAAGGTGTCTTTACAACGCCTATAACAATGTTGATAGAAGTGACGGTGACATGTATTTCAGTTCCAACTTTGCTGAAAATATTTTCGTCGGCTTCTTTTTTACCCGAATTTATTTTGAAGTAGGTAGATGCCTTCATCTATATATATTAATAAAACTAGCAGTGCCCGCGGCTTCGCTCCCGTCAACTGACTGCCTACCCTTCCCTACTTACCTTCCTGCCTACCCAAGCTTTTTTTTGGTCTACCTACCTCTCATTTTTTTATAGGATCATTCTTTGCAGAGAATCCTTTCAGAATATGATTTCAAAAGCACAACGTCATCTATCGAATATGGAGTTCAACTGTCCAAGTATCTGAATTGCGTGTGTTGTGATAATTTTACTTCTTGACCACTTTAAATTTATCTTACTTTTGATAGAGTAAACCGATTGCAATGAAACAAAAACTATAGTAATACTTGAAGTTACGCACAATTTATGTAAAAAAGTTAAGTTATCTACATTGGTTTCGTATATTTTATGTGATGCGTGCACAAATAAACTGACAAACAGATAAACAGACAAACCGATGAATAGACAAAAATTCCAAAAATGCTGGAAATGTATTCTGTTGGTTATCCTTTAACATCCTAGCAACTTTTTTTGGGAATATTTTCCATGTACAAAAACTACTTTTCGAAAGATTTATTGTATGTATTGATAATTGATGATGATGAAATGCTATTTGTTGGTAAATGCATCGCTTGAGAATGGCTGAACATATTTGGCATATTTTTGTTCGAAAATGGTCATAATAGCCTGAATACGGAAGACTGAAAGTTCTGTAAAGACTTTAAATGGATTTTTCAATAATATTTTTGTATGAAATCAAATATTTTTACTGGACAATGGCTGTTGGATCAGCTAATCTTAATAAATAATACAACACAGGTAAATTTTTTGTTGGTTTTCTCTGGATAGCATCACTGCTACCACCATCACCATCTCTCAAGTGCTATGGGCTCCTATTCGTATCTGAAAAAGTGCACATTTTTGAGGGATAAACTGACAGGGCAAAACCTGAAACAACTAATCTTTAAACAACCAACAGATACCACACCTACAACTTCACTGCATTTTCTAAAATCAGAACAACACCTACCTATCGGACTATATACAAGAAAGTCATCAAAGTAAGCACGTAGTAAGATTGCACGGGCACCACACAATGTGGATGGTTAGGGGTTACTGACCTCCCCCCCGCACTAATCCTAACCCTCCTCCGCACCCCTGAGAGTCCTGCTAATGACATTTGCGAGGTTTTAAAACTATACATACCATCACGCCCCGGGTTTGCGATTAAGTGCCTTTTTTTTCTTTATATTACTGTAATTGCATTTACAGTGAATTTCTGTATAAAATACGATTTTATTTCTTTTCTATTTCTATAAAATATCAAACGTTTACTATATGAGTACATTTTGATAGATCAGTGTACCTACTGAAAAAAGCACCAATGTCTTGTATTTGTACTACACTTTGAGCATATGGCACCCATGGACTGGTGCTGACAAAATCAGTATTAAGCATAATTGTAAGGTGGCGGTGTACCTACCACTACCGCTATAACGGAATCTTTGAGAGAGCTTGGAAAAATATCAAACCCAAAAGTCGCTGGCGTATGGCAGAGAAATGTAGAAAAAAAGGAGAGCTGATGGTCTCCTTTAAATAACTGCAAAGAAATATAGACCGGCCAAAGTACCAAAGGCCGTAGACTGCTCAAAATGTAGCAAAAAAAATTAAATTAACCGTAATCTTCAGTGAAACTGATCGTGAGAGATGTTGGAGCAAATACTGGGCTCAAACCTATACTGGAAAGAAAACATGATTTTGAACTTGGTAGAAAGAAGACCAATCAAAACAACTGTGCTTGATAGACACCGAATTATAAAGAGATCAAATTCAAAGCAGTACTATTTCTATAAACAAGGCGTAAAACCTCAGATATTCCATAACGTATTCTGTTAACCCTGTGCTTTTCTGCTTCAGTTATTACAGAAGCAGAAAGTCGAGATGCGATGGAATTTTATACTCGACGTTGGGATCTGCGAGGACGACATGAGCCTCAAAACAAAACTTTACCAGAAAAAGCTGAAGAAATCTGGCGTCATATCAAACCTTGCCCTACGATGGAAAGCCATTATGTGTGCAAAGATATTAAACACCAACATCTAGACTGCAGCCTGTCAATTACAAAAATGTATGCAGTGTATGTGTGTGTGAGTAGGAGACCGTGACACCCGTGTCGTAGGCTACATATCGAAATGTATCTTGCACCGAATTCAACTTGGGGTTTTTTGTGTTCAAAAAAGACCAGTGTCTTTTGTGCACCAAGTATCGTCGTTTGGGCACCACCGAGAAAACTAAAATTGAAAAAGAGTATAAACAGCACATTCAAAGAACAAATACATGAAATAGCGAGAAACAAATGGATATGAAGAGAGCAGAAAAAGAAACGATTTTCGCTTCGGCATCCTTTGCAAGCAATTTTACAAATCCTTAGTGGAGATGTGGGTCTTCTGTATGATTGCAGGAAACATACACTACGATTTATGAGAGCGCTATTCCAAATGAAGCATTTTTTTATGTGTGGACGGAAATTAATGGCAAGAAAAGAAGCTCTGAGATTGGATCGATAATTTTACATTACTTAAGCAAAATCCCCGATTATATCGACGAGGTTTCTTTATATTCAGACATATGTGGTGAACAAAACAGGAACCAATATGTGGTGACTGTTTCGTTTTGGGTTGTCCATAAAATTGAGCACTATATATAAAATTGAGTCTAGTCTCAATTTAACATTTCTAACTCTCATCTGTATGCCCATAAATGTGGATTCCAGCCAGTTAGCACGTGTAATTGTCCTTTAATCCTCAAAACAGGCAACATAAAATACCTCGGCGTTATTACAGATGAAACACTCTCCTTTAGAACTCATATTGATAGCCTAGTTAATAGAGTGCGCAAATTAATTTATGTTTTTAAAAAGTTGAGAACGATTGCAGATTCAAAATTGATCAAACAAATCTTTTTGGCCAATCTGTAATCCAATACTGTATCACCTCATGGGGTGGAGCACCAAAAACGCATCTACTGCCTCTTGAAAGGGCTCAGAGAGCCCTTATATTATTAAGATACTTTATTGTAAAATGTGCCTTATGTTATTAATAAATAAACGATATTAACCATATTAAACGATACTTATAAAGTCCAAAAAGTTGTCACTGAACAACTACCACCAGCCACAAATCTTTCTATATATAAAAGGCAAAAGTGATTGATTGAAGTATCAACGCACAGGCCAATCCCTTAGGGCTAGAATCTTAAAATTTCGCACACATATTCCTCTTATGACGCAGGCTAAGGAAGGATTTTTCAAAATTCAACCCTCAACGGGGTGAAAAAGGGGATAAAAGTTTGTACGAAACTTTTTATTCCTTGGACATATTTGCATGAAATTTTGTATGAATTGAGTACGGAAAAAATAATGAGTTACGTATATCAGCGTTATCCAAAATTCAACCCCTAAGAAGGTAAAATAGGGGATGAAAGTTTAAAATAAACGCACAGGCCAAACCGTTAGGGTTAGAATCTTAAAATTTCGCACATGTATTCCTCTTATGACATAGGCATCCACTAAGGACGGTTTTTTCCGGGTTTTTGTTTTTGGGGGTTGGCATTGGGGATAAAAGTTTGTAACTTTTTATTCCTTTGATATATTTGCATTAAATTTCGTATGAATTGAGTACGGCAAAAATAATAAGTTACGTATTTCAGTGTTTACCAAAATTGAACTCCTAAGAGGGTATGAAATATTTATATAAACGCACAGGCCAAACTCCAAGGGCTGGAAACTTAAAATTTCACACACATATTCCTCTTATGACGTAGGCCTCCAATAAGACGCAAAAAAACTTTCTCTGTGTGCAAAATGGTGCCAACATGCTGAACCTTAGAATGCTGAACGTCCAAATTCACCGGATATTTTTAGAGAATTTGATATCACTATAGTGACATAATAATGTGTCATCGAAGAAACGATGAGCGTCTCTGAGAGCGCCTCTGAGAGGAGCGCAAATAACGACACGAAAGAGACAGTTATACTGACGGAAGAGTAATCGGAAGAGAGGCAGGAAAAGTCAGACGCGGAAGAGGTTCGTTCGGAAGAAGTCCCTCGAACATGAACATCAGTGCAGCCTTCGTACAGAACTACTTAATCGTGACGACATCATCACTTCCTCAAGCTTTCAAGCAGCGAGTCACACAACCAGCCAGTTCCCGACTCACTGGGATATCATCATCTCGACTCACTGGGCCCCAACCACATACAGTTCCGACTCACCGCGTACTCTGCGACGGCCGAATCCGACTCACGGGATACGGACGACTCAACCACGACTCCGACCTCCAGTCTCCAATGGGGGTGATGTAGCGGCACCAACCCCGCCACTAACGAGCTAATGACATGACGTCACACAAATCCTGCATCGCGAAAGCAAAGTTTTTGACGCGATTTGAACACATACAACAGTCCGACAATAATCGTTGAGCAGTTGCCCAGACCAGACACAATAACCATCTGGTCAGAAGATCCTCCCTTTTCTATGGAGGCATGTGGGATTTTACACCCTGTTCCGCATACCCACACACTAGAATGATATATCCATTTATCCATCTATCTATATATCCATCAAATATAGAGAATCACGTGAACATACTACTGAGATAAAAGTCTTTGTGCTATTCCAAACTATAAACTATCTCTGTGCCAAATTTTATCTAGATCCGTTCAGCCATTTTGAAACAGCCATCCATCCAAACTTTCGCATTTATAATAATCTATAATAATATTATAACGAGGTAAAGTTTGTGACGTTGCGGGGGATAATCTCTGGATCTACTGAACCGATTTAGATGAAATTTGGCATGGATATAGTTTGAGACCCTGGGAAGGACATAGGATATAGGAGTTTGTATTCCCTAAGGATGATAAAACACTTTTTATGCGGGCGAAGCTGCGGGCAGAAGATAGTGACTTATAAAAAGAACCATATTGCATTTCAAAAGCCTTAAAAGCCGAATTATTAAAACTTTGTGAAAAAGTAATGATTCCCGACGAATATCATGTATGGTTCCAAAGTTTGAGAGCTGATGGCCAAAAAGTGGATCGTGTACCCGATGTTACGATTTCTGAAGAAACAGAGGAACGGAGAATGACATTAAGTGATTAATTTATTTATAATTATTTTTTTAGACCAATTATTGATTGCAGACTAAGAAACTTTTACGTTCATTTTTATTCCCTTTTATTTGCCGTTTGTTGTGTTATTTTTGAAATATCTAATAATTAATAATAATTTAATTTTAATATAACTTCCTGGTTTTTATATGACATTTGTAATTCGTGGATTATTGTTATTGATTTTGTATATTTATGACATAATAATAATTTAATTTATTTATATAAGTTCTCATTTATTTCTTTTTATGCATGCCTATTTAGTTTCACATGAAAGATTTAATAATGTAAATTTGAATTAATTAAGATACGATAAGCGCACGTCGCATTTGTTTTGTAAAATGGTTTTGTATTCTGGGGAAAATGTCATTGGTTGTACATTTGTCAAGCTCAGTTGTTCAAATTTCATTTTATTACTGTAATATGTAACCGTTTGTTTTCCCAAATAAATAAAATAAAATACAAAGTTAAAAACAATAAAATTATTTATAGGCAAAATTACCATTTAGCAGTTGATAATCCTTATTGTTTTTGCGAAATATGTTTCCTTGTATGATGTTTACCAGTGTCTTATCCATACGTGTTTCATTAGGTGTTAATTAACTTTATTTTCATAACATCACACAGCTTATCTATATTTTTAGTAGGTACTTAAAAACAAGGTATAAATAAATAATAAATATTGGCGTAATTGGCTACACTATCTGAATTAAAAATAATTAGTGATTGATATGAAACAGGAATGTGGAAAATTTACAAAAAAAAACAATGAAGTTTTCGAAGAATCAACAATACCCTGTTGATTCTTCGAAAACTTTATACTACAAATTAAACTAATTCTATAAAAATAAGAATTATAATTATGTTTATAATTTTGTAAGTGGTAATCTCTGGAGTTACTGGTCCTATCATGAAATTTTTTTCTTTAATAGAAAGTTACACTGATTGATTGTATACAATCGCGAAAAAGTTTCAGTTTCTTTATTTTTTCTTTTTATTAGCCACGAGAGCCTCGCCGCAGGAACAACACTAGTCTTAAATGACAAAAACCTTTTTAACAAAAAAATAAACCGACTTCAAAAACAAAACATTAAAAAGAACAAAACAACTTTCGTTTCGGAAGTCGGTGTCTTTTGCACATCTTTTTTTATCATTTTTCGACACCGACTTTGGAAAATAAGAATTATAATTATGTTTATAATTTTGTAAGTGGTAATCTCTGGAGTTACTGGTCCTATCATGAAATTTTTTTCTTTAATAGAAAGTTACACTGATAGATTGTATACAATCGCGAAAAAGTTTCAGTTTCTTTATTTTTTCTTTTTATTAGCCACGAGAGCCTCGCCGCAGGAACAACACTAGTCTTAAATGACAAAAACCTTTTCAACAAAAAAATAAACCGACTTCAAAAACAAAACATTAAAAAGAACAAAACAACTTTCGTTTCGGAAGTCGGTGTCTTTTGCACATCTTTTTTTATCATTTTTCGACACCGACTTTGGAAAAGAAAGTTATTTTTCGCTTTGTAGTGTTTTGTTTTTGAAGTCAGTTTATTTTTTGTGACGAACTTTTTATTTGTCTCTTTTTAGTTTTAGTACTACAACACTAAAACTGAGCATTTTCTATAATACGGTACCTAAATGATTGACAAAATACTGCTGGACCGATCTTGATGCAGCTTGCATTAATTTGAGAGATATTCAATCCAACACAAAAAGAATGATCACGATCCGATAAGTAGTTTCGGTGAAATGCGTGGACAAACATTCAAACAATACGAATTAATTACCTCCTTCTTTTTTTAAAGTCGGAAATACATGCTTCATCTTTTACTGGATGAGACTACACAATTTTATTTAAATTATTCAAATTGTTTAATCTCAAATGCAATACAAATCAGTAACTTGTAATGTTAGTAAAATTTTGCATTCTACATTTTAGAAAATCTATTAGGAAAAAGACAGGCAAAATAAAAAAAAAAATCATATTTTTTTTAACTTGTATCTATACGAATGTTTCGAAAATCAGCCTTACAAACAAATTGTCAAAACAATACTTACTTTAACTCACGTACATACTAAGTCTGTTAGAAACAGGACAAGTACTTTCCAGATATGCTTGTATTTGTACTATAAAGGCTATATTTGTACTATAATACTATAAAACCAACTAAAAGGCGGGTTATAATTTGTTTATTTTTTTATGTAACAACTAAGTTATTTTTTGTGATTAGTATGCAACTGTTTAAAACTTAGATAATTATAGAACACACTCTTTATTACTTAGGTCTTAATTTTAATAGCAAACTTTCCAAATGCGCTTACGCAAAATTTTATGCTGACATTTTTTGGAGTAAATCATTCGTCTTGCCTTTAAACCAGCGCTATATAGGTTAAGAAAAAATTCTAACCATCAATTTTTCTGTGTAAAATATTTTTAAACATTCAAGTCTTGTTTGAGGAGTATGCAATTGAAGTTAAATAATATCGTGTTGTTAATAATAGTTGAAAGCAAACGAAAAAATCATATTTTACAAATAATGCACATGAAATATTAAATTATATATTTATATATATATATATTTTATTTGCTATAGGCTCGCGATTTACCTCTATCTCACCTGATGGTAAGCGATGATGTGGTCGACGGTGGAGCACGCTTGCTTAGAAGTAACCTATTCACTCTTGACTTAAAGACCCCTAGATTGTAGCAATCGGGAAACACAAACACTCCAGCAGGGAATGCCGCTCCTTAGCTGTACGCATAATAAAAGTATTCTCAAAACGTTAAGTGCGTATGGGTGGGATGTCCACCATTATATTTTTTTTTCCAAACCTCTTAACCTAGGCGTTACTAAGGAGTATGATTTAGAATGTAACCGTTGTACTGCACTAAGTCGTAAGGGGCCTTGTGACGTGTGTGAGCCTGATGACTTATCCTATTAATAATATGATAAATTTGAAAATTTATATGGATACTTTGCACACAGATAGTTATAACTTGGATTAACACATAGGATACTTTCATCCCGGAATATTGTTCCCTTGGGTATACTTTCTTGGGAATATTAAGAACGAGGGTGAAGCCGCGGAAAAAAGATAGTTAAAATAAACAGTTGGGTAAAAAAACAGAACATGTCGATATAATTAATTGCAAACTACATAATAACGTTAAGTGCTCATTATACTTTGTCATTTACCTATAATTAATTTCCACTAACATTAATTAATAAACCGATCATTAATTTCTGAAGCACATCCTCTACTCATACCCAACTAAGTAATTATGATTGAACTTAATTATTTGACTTAATTACTTTGCTTTTTTGTACTTCGGTTTGGTTATGCTATAAGGCCAATTATATGGCACTGGCATGCTATTTGGCACTGGCAGGCGCCTAGAGTCTAGCAAGTCACCTGGAAGTATTTTTTTGGAATTGCGGTAGTACGAATTGTCTAAATCATCATCCTATTGCCCATACATTTTATTTGATGGTTGTTGCAGCATCCTGCTCTTATTCCAACTTATAATTTTACTACCTTCTGCCAGCGGCTTCGCTCGCGTGAAAGTCGAAAAGTATCAGTGCCATGCCTGACTATAATCTATCTCTGTGCCTAATTTCATCCGGATCTGTCCAGCCGTTCTGGCGTGATTGAGTAACAAACATACACACATCCAAACTTTCGCATTCATAATATTATAGTAATCATACTATAATATTATTAATACGAATTCATCCAATCTTCTTTCAAATTTTTAAAGCCGTCGTTTCAGTAGTTACCTCCTTTATAGCTATTTCCTACTTGATACAATGTAACTATCGCTTTTTTGGTCTTCCCTTCTCTTTTAATCATCAACATTCATAGTCAAAACTTTCTACACGACATATTTCTTGTAGGAATACCTATAAGACAAAGCTCACTCCCGAAATGAGAATGCCTGAAAATAATTCCACCATCTATTAATAAATTTAATTGAGAAAAAAGCAAAATGACGATACTACTCTCGACCGTAGAATTACCGTTACTAAATAATCATAAGCTTACTTACAATAATCGATTATATAACAAAGGTTGCATGCCCAGTAGAACGGAAAATCGACTAATTTGCAATTGAAATGCGTTCCTATTAATTTGGATAAATCCCTCTTATATTGATAAAATGAATAGACTTCGCGTTACTTCAGTAATCGTTTTGTTTTATTTAGTTTGTAGATTTGAGTATTGAAATAAACTAAAAAAATATATGTTAAAACACTCTCCAAACGACGTCAAGGTTTTTGCCCATGATAGGCAGAAACTAACCACTAACTAACCAACCAAATCGTTTTCAGTGCTTATAAAGAAGTACAAGTAAAATCTTAAAAACCATATTCTCAAGGTAATAAAAGAGATAATCTTACCAACGAATTAACTAAATTAACCATCAATTAAATCATTAATGAAACTAACACAATAATTATTTTTACAATAAAAATCAAAGAAGCGAAAAAACCCGTGAGAGATATGGTTTCATAAGTTCGCTAGTACGATGAGTTATTATTATAGCAGTGTTATGAACATAGGTTTAAGACGTAATGAATTACCTGATTCATTTTTATTGCAGCAAGAAATGAACAGATAGATCATTGAACATGGGTGCTAACACGCATATGTCGAGTTATACGAATATCACAAGTATTAAAATGACTTAATGTAACACTTCATGAATTCGGGCGTATTCAGAATTATTGCCTTGGTCCCACAGCAGAGGTTGTTTATATTCATGAGTCATTTTATCCCCAGAAAGACTATCAATGAATCAATTGTCACAATTATCAAAAGCTAAAAGTAAAACCACTCTAAGCTTACATAGGTGAAGTTCCAAAAATAACAAGCAAGTCTCAAGGAGATAAAGATAAAGTAAATATCGGCCATGCAGGATAACATCAAAACACAAAAGGTTCACAAAAAAGTTGCAGCGAGTCTAAAAAGTGGCTAACCTTACAAACAACAGCCCTAATAATAACTCCCAAGTACGAAAAACTGTCATTTTCATTAAAGGTATTCCAGTCCAAAGAAACAAACAAAACGTTTTAAGCCAACGAGATTAAGAAACAAAGAGTACTTTATCAGCTGTACTAATGTCTGGCTACACAAAACATTAAACTAGAAGTTTTACACTTCATGCGTCCTTACAAAGTGCCACTTCAAGGGAGACAGAGGTATAAAAGAAACAAAGTTGGTGCTTTTATCAGGACAAATAGTTCACGATGTTCTAGTGTGTTTTCGTTATCTAGACGTGCTGGATTAGGTCCTAGTTTTTTACTAAATTGTAGACTTTTCGTGAGTTTATGAACTCTTGATAGTGTCGGGTCTAGTGTGACTTTGTGATGTTTATACGTGTTTGATAGCTTAGGAGCCAGACAAATTTAACTTTAAAGGATTATTCACTTACATTCCTCTTGTATTTTTGCAGCAGGTCATGGATGAAATCTGCTAGCTATGCAAAATGAATATGTACCAAATAAAAGGGTAAAAGGATCGTAGCAGGTGGCGTTCTGAAGTTTCTCCATGCCCCTAGTAAAAGGCATGAGCGTATGTATACAGGGTGTTTGGAAGGGAGCTGTACATACGCCTAGGGTAGAAACTAGGGATAGTCTGCTACCTACCCCCGCCCATTATATTGACCTTGGCCTCAAGGTTTTTTTTTAATTTATTATTATTTTTTATTTGACTTTTTTATGATTTTTTGACTAAAACTACCTGTAGCTCAAAATCTATCCATGGGACCGGTCGGCTAATGGTCTTGTTTTAATCGTTAGAGTCTTAGGGTCCTGCAAAAAATTATTTTACACCAGAAAATTGTGGAGAAGAAAAGTTATGGGGCCTGAAGTACCGTAGTAAGGTAAAGAAATAATTTTAAGGGCAACTTTCTATGGGGTTTAAAAAAAAACTAACAGGGTTGGAGTTCTTCTGATTTTTTTAAAACATCCTCAGTCCATGCCCTTTCTAACGATATGCTAAAAGTGTAATTATCACTTTTAGTTTTAAAGTTATTAATTAATTTCCGCAACTAGGGCACTTCAAGCAAAAATTTCAACTAATGAAAATTAAATGTGTTCGATCGTAAAAGGATGGCAAATGAAACAAAAAATTTGGTAATGACTAATGTCATTAAATTACAAATTTTAATTAATTACTAATTTTAATTAATTACAAATTTTGTTCAAATTGATGACCATTGACCTGTAAACATGCTCGGCACCTCTTCCTCATCTCCACGGTCACCGTTCTAAGCAGCAGTTCCTCGCGCATTGTATCGAATGCGGCGTGGATCCTGTTAATTAGAACCTCCCTTGTTGGTACTTCTTCTGCGTACACCAACTCTTTCGCCCTTCCCCAGACGTAGAAGTCGAGTGGGGTAAGGTCAGGCGACCTTGGGGGCCAGGGAATTGGCCCACCCCGACCAATCCAAGAATTAGGAAAGCAGTTGTCCAGAAGCTCCCTCACTGCTAGGCTCCAATGAGCAGGACAGCCGTCGTGCTGGAAGACTATGGGCCGATCTTCGTCAAACACTTCTTCCGCTAAATCAGGCAAATCGTTTTCGAGGAAATCTAAGTAGTTTTGCCCGTTTAGGTTGTCTGGCAAAAAGTGCGGCCCTATCAACCGATTACCGATGACCGGTTAGGATACCGTTCTTGATAAATCCTCCGTGCCTCGCGCCCATTGCAATCAGCCATTCCATACACCACCAGCATGTCGGTGTACTCTTCACTGGTAAATCCAGCCATTTTGCCAACAACAAGGTAACAAATAACAAAACTTAACAAAAACGAAGTAATAACAAACTCAACAAAATTAACGAAAACAGTGGAGCGTCGTAACGGCAAGTACGTAAGTTAGCTAAGATGGGTAAATCTCGACTGACTAACAAAGACCCCAACGAGTTACCTGCCCGGCCCCGTCGACCCAAGAGCGAAAGAGACATGACATGACATGTTTTGTCTCTTACATGTTGCTCTCGTGTAAGAGTGAGACAACAAATTTGCCAACTGTAGGCCAAACTGGTTTAAATTCTGGAAATTACATTTGTCTTACAAATGTCGACTCGTGGTGGTAAAAGTGCCCTAGTTGCGGAAATTAATTAATAACTTTAAAACTAAAAGTGATAATTACACTTTTAGCATATCGTTAGAAAGGGCATGGACTGAGGATGTTTTAAAAAAATCAGAAGAACTCCAACCCTGTTAGTTTTTTTTTAAACCCCATAGAAAGTTGCCCTTAAAATTATTTCTTTACCTTACTATGGTACTTCAGGCCCCATAACTTTTCTTCTCCACAATTTTCTGGTGTAAAATAATTTTTTGCAGGACCCTAAGACTCTAACGATTAAAACAAGACCATTAGCCGACCGGTCCCATGGATAGATTTTGAGCTACAGGTAGTTTTAGTCAAAAAATCATAAAAAAGTCAAATAAAAAATAATAATAAATTAAAAAAAAACCTTGAGGCCAAGGTCAATATAATGGGCGGGGGTAGGTAGCAGACTATCCCTAGTTTCTACCCTAGGCGTATGTACAGCTCCCTTCCAAACACCCTGTATATAAAAATAACAAAAATGAAACAGTATGTTTCTTTAAACATACTGTTAATGGCGGATCCCCGCGCCCCGCTTCACTATCAACCTACCTAAAAATCGACTTCTGCACTTGTAGCCAAGTTAACAATCTACAATCGATAACGCTACTAGAAAACGAATCCATGTATGGAAATGATACATCTGAACGTTAAGTCACGTGGTCAGATCATACAAATAGAAGGCGTTAACGATTTTAGAAAGAGATTCGATACGAAACGTTTGTAACTTGGCTAGGGCGGCGCATATAACGACTCTTGCCAACTTACGTGCCAGAGCCACGTGTCTTGCCATTTTATTTCAACATACGTATTGAATACAGCAGGTAACATCGTTGCTGCTTAGGCATGCAAAATGATCACGAGCCTATACATTCAATAAACTATTGACGTTTTACTGCTGTTCCCAATATTCCCCACACGTAACATAAGAACGATATACGTACATTTAGCTCTAAAATATTCATATTGCTTTATCCCTACGCAGCTACGTGAGAATGTTGTCACTTGTTCTTTTTTGTAGCTTTTGTTGTTAGTCATTTAATATAGAACAGACTGTCACATGTAAAAATGAGAGCTTTGAATATTTTTGATTCAAATATTAAATAATTTATATTTTATTAAATATAAGAAAGAAGTTTTACTATTTTCAGTTTGAGAACTAAATATGACTTAGAATAAATGAAAACTTCATGAGTTTTTATTAAATATACATAAATCATTTGTCGCAAATTTTGAGTGACTTTTTTTACGCCATTCCATCAGGTCTTTTTTATTACCTTCCATTTACCAAATATTTTAGGTAAGCCATTGAATGGCCATAAAGTAGCAGAGACAACAGACAATCTTTTGTCACCTCTCTCTGGTTATTCTGGCACGCTCGAGGGTTCAAAAAGTTACCAAAAATTGCGACATCAGCCGATAATATTCCGGCACATGTATACTTTAAAGCACCGTAACCCAGAGATAAACATACACAATGTATGGGCGGTTATCATTACCAACTTTACCCACTGGAGTGCTGTAAATTCACACCGCGTCTAAAGTTCTCATTGTTTACGGAAAAGCGTGCGAATTTCAAAAAGTTCAAACGGTAACTGACTACTTCATTTTTGGGGCGGGGGGGGGGAAATTAATGAATGAAGTATTCTGTTCTGTCAGGTTATTTACCTCGTGGTTTAATGAAGGATTATTTATTTTGTATTGTAGTTGTACTCGTTTCCCTGTTATTTCGTAAATATTTTTAGAAATTCATACTGCTAAATGGTATTTAGTTCTGCTGTCCTATTATTTGGAAACCGACAAAGACAGGTTCTGTTCAGAAAGCTTAAATTATTTTTATTTATGAGACAACAATTTTACTCATCATTTTGTGTGAAGTGGGTTAGCAGGATTGTTATTTTTTTGCAAAATGTCGTTGGTCTAATATTTTTCTTTTATAGTTTTCAATAAAAGATAAGTAGATATGATAGTTCTAGATCTATAGAAAATAGTTCACACGACATTAGAAGGAAAACGATAAACTCCAGCGACGCGCACCGAACGAAAACGACCGAGTTTCGAAGTAGTGTTTTATTTTACACGGAAGCAATACATAACAGGAACATCCCTATTTAAAGCACGTTCTAAAGTCACGCACTTCGAGACCGCACGTGCTTAATGCATTCGCTATAAAGGTGACTCCCTGTCCTGCCCGACAGCACTTAAATTACTTTTCTCTCGAGCAATTTTGTTTGTGAGGATTTAGATGGCAAATGTTCGAAACAAAAACTAATAGAGGTGCGCTTTTGTTATTTTTTTTGTACCAGCACTAGTTTTCTTAGGTTTAATGATTTACGAGAAGATTTTTGTTATTACGTTTCGCACGGTAATGCTTGAAGTTTTTAGTACTTCTCGTCTCAGTTATACGTTTGCTTGAAGGCTCTTTGTGTACTAAAATCTGAGAGTTCCAGGCTCTGAAGTACATTTTCAATTAAAACTTATGGTTTTTACTGGTATTTATGTTGATTTCTTTGGCTATCATTAAGGGCCTACAAACGCTTTAGTGCCGTAAAACGGTAACTTTCTAAAGCATACTCCCTAGTAACGGCTTAGTTAAAAGGTTTGAATAAAATATATGTTTACTATTGTTTCATGTACATTATTTTTTAAACATTGTTTTTCCGTGTAACAAATAGTTTTGCTTTAAAAAAATTATTAGCAACACGATATTTTTCGCAACTTTTGGATACTCCTCCAAAACGACTCGGAAGTTTAAAAATATTTTTACACAGAAAAATTGATGACTGGAATTACTTCATAACTGAGACATAGCATACGTAAATCAAATGATATTTTGCAAACAAAACTGTTCAAAAGGAGGTTCAATATTGATATTTTGGCATCGAGCGGGCGCACGGTCATTACTACGTTTACATTGGTGCGTATATATCGCGTTAAGTTAAATCGTGTTGTTGCTATGTGAGCGACAAAATGCATGACTACAAAAAACTAAACGTTACTAAAACATACTTGTAATTATGGAAGAGGTCACATAAAACGTTTTACTACTAAAGTAAAATCACAGCGGCAAAGCCAACGATGTAACTATCGAGGACGTACAAGATTAAGCAAAGTAGAAAAGACTTGGTCGCATGTAGGATTTTGGCTTCGAACCAGTATAAAGTTTACGAACAAGTGAAGCCTTTTCGTGGTAACAAAGAATTATGTTTTAAAGAATTTTACTGGGTAACTATGTTTTATAGCAATCCGTTTGACATGAAACCTAACGAGTTTTTTTTTTATAACCGGCTTCAAAAAGGAGTTTCTCATTTTAACTGCTTTTTTTTAATGTATGTTACCTCTAAACTTTTTACAGGTGAACCGATTTTGATGATTTTCATTTCAAGGCTGGTTCTTCTCATGTGGTCTCATTTAAATTTGATCATGATTTTTTCAAGATTTGATGAAGATTTTGGGAGATATAAAACAGAAGTCTTCAATAAACAACGGAAAAAATCTCGGGATTGCTGCAATCACATGTCTGTAATTTGTTTATGCCATTTCATAACATAACATCACGCCGCGCGCCGGTACGATCTAAAGGGGTACGCAGATATGTACAGCTCACCCTGGTACACTCTCATTTCACCGGTTATGTTCAAAAAGCTTGTGTTTTAGGGCAATCTGTTCCGGAAACATTATAGGTATAAAAGTGTTATGTTTTTTGGGTAATCTATTCAGGAAACATTATAGGTATCTTTCTATTGAACTTGCTCATTATGTACCTACCACAGCTAAAAACTGAAAAATAAAAGCCTTTTAACAAAAAAATACAACCGACTTCAAAATATAAATACTACAAAGTGAAAAATATCTTCAATTGCCGAAGTCGGTGTCAAAAAACGAAGAAACAAGAACAGGAACATCGGCTTCGGAAACTGAACATATTTTTTACTTTGTAGTGTTTTTATTTGAAAGTCGGTTGTATTAAACGTTTCGTATTACGCTTACAAAAATGGTTCTCATGTGAAGCAATAACAGTTCCCAACTCAACACATAGACTTTTAATTAAACAAAAAACGACGACAATAATTTTTCACGACAACATTAGGTTGATCGTGAATATGGTTATACCATTTTTGTTCTAACATACATAGCTATAGCGGTCATTGACCTAGATTGCTACAAGGATCTTTTGGCACTTGAATTTTTTAGGCGAGCAATAATGCGAAATTGTTTTGAAAAATGGTGACATTAGGTCCATAGGTTGGCCACTCGCTGTATTTAAATCCTTTTATACGTAGAGGTACGTAGTATTTTAATTTTTTTTTTTAATTTTAAGAGTCATTACACTGGGAACACTGGCTATGGAGATGATCTTTTCCGCACACTAGGGCAGAATAGGAAAGGCCTTCTTGAATAAAATTCTACATTGATAATTTTTATCAATTATAAATGATTCAAAATATATTTTTCTGGTTCCAACGAAGAGAAATTAGTGAAAGAGCTTTTCTATGCTAAAACGAAACAACTAAAGATTAATTTTATTTTCATTTTAATCGAGTAATGAGTCGTTGTTTCACGACGGGTTCATGGTAACGGTTATATTTATTAACTGAAACAGTATCCTCTGTTAATATCGTAGGTCGGCTGTCGTAACGAACGCCCTTGGCATTATTTTGCGTGCAAGTACAAAAATGGACCGCGTGCCAGTTTTGTTCGTAGCAAGGACTTGGTGGTATGATATTTTGAAATGGGATAGTCTGGTATATGGTCAAGTTACAAGACAACATAAATATTGTGATTTTTAATTTCGTAGACTAAACTGATAGCTGCCAATGACCTTATTTTTTTTAATGTTGCTAGTGCGGAGCATTTCTAGGTGAGGCTCAATCATATGTGATTCATCGAATCGATGTGACATGACTCCTCAATTTAATTTACTAATTGGTATAAATAAATGTTTTATGAATATAAACTTAATATATTTAAATATGACAGTACACATAGTACATAAACTCTTATTGTATTAAATATGAAATCAATAATAAAATATATGCGGTCGATAAAATGAAGTCTGACATAAATGAGAAGAAACTAAATAAGGGCCGCTAGTGTCTTAAAAAAGTATTTTTTTGCCGTGAAATAGTTCCATTTTCTATCTACTTCGTTTTACAATCAACTTTCGATCACTAATGATAGTCAGGATACGACACTATTTTTATGTAACGATAAAGTGACCCCTCAAATGTCAGTTTAGTCTACGAAATAAAAAAATCCGAGTAATTATACCGTTGTATTTGCTCATTTATGAATTTCGTTTGTTGTGAAGTCTTTCTAGGAAAATTGGTTTGCGTTAATTAGTCCAGCGGTATAAGTACAAGGAATACGTGGAAGTGCTAGTTAGGTACCTCTCATTTAAATCACTAAAATTTAATAACGTCAATTAATTATTTATACAAATATCGAAAATTGTTGATTCCCATTCCCAGAAATGATAACTTTCCGATTCTATTGTGAATTCAAAATTGGTATAATATAAAACAAAATATAGTTGAATTTTGCCAAACAAAAGGCTGCTTTATCAGAGCATAAACAAGTCCCAAACGCGTGCTGCAAATTTATCCTGAAATCCTGAATACAGCGTTACTAATACGAACAGTTTCATTATAAAGTTACAGCTGCAAATAACAGCTTTATTTACACTACTAACAGTCATAAGCTACCTATGTTATATAACTGAGCCAACTGGAGTTTGTACTTCTAAAATCAAAGGAAGGCGCCACTTGCTCTGCTGGTGAAACGGCCTTTCATTTTGACAATTCGTTTATTTTCACTATGTTGTTTACGTTGCCAAGCAGAAGAATTTTTCACACATGTTATGCAACAATGGATTAAGAAACCCTCAATCTACTTTTATTCAAATAAGTTGCCATGCGTCGCCATGCCACGTAATAAAAAAGTTTGATTGCATGGGTAAACGCAGAACAAACAACCAAGTTACGCCGTTTCGTACCTACATATACATGTATCACACACATCGATTTTTATTATTCAAAATGATCAATCGTACTATGTTAGATACCGTCTTACGTAATTGAGTTGAGGGTTGCCCAGGATGACGCTACTGCACGCCATCTACCTTAGGTAGACTTTTTTTGTTTATTATTCAGAGGATTTTTGCCTTCTCGGCATGAGAAAGAGTTCTTTATTCTGCAGTGGGACAGTAATATTATTATTTATTTTCAGCCCAAAACATCCCACTGCTGGGCAAAGGCCTATCTTTTTTCCTTCCATTTCTCCGTAATAGGCTGGTATTATTATTATTTCCCACATTTTTTTTTTGTTTTGTTTTGGTGGATGTAACTGAATCCCACCTGTACGTAAAATACGCGCTTAGTCGTGGAGTTGCGGAAAAAGTCCGTCGAAACTAAACTAAACTTCTCACTATGTCTCCTGGTAAGCGATGATGTGGTCGAAGATGAAGCACGCTTTCATCTGAACATAATAAATAACTTCATACATTAATGGATTGGTGTACCTTACCACTGGGCATATATTGGGTATGTCCTACAAGTTTCAGCCTCCGAACCGCACTGATACGGGCTGACATAGTGGCGTGTGAGCTCCTGAGTAATGTATCAAGTCGAGTATGAAACAGTCTAGGATACAGAATACATTTCTAACAAACTACGAATTTGTATGTATGTTTGTATACCTAGTAAACCCTATAATTCGTAGAAATCACATTTTTTGCGACACCTATACCTACTAATAAATGAAAAAGTAACTCTATCTGTCTGTCTGTAACGTTTTCACATCTTATCGGTTGAACGGATTCGTATGAAACAAGGGTTGGCCGACGGGTAACCACCTGGATTAGGACATAGGATACCTTTTGCCCCAGTAATTTGTTCCCTTGGGATCATAAAACAGTTTTCAGGAGGGTGAAGCCGCGACAGAAGCGAATCTTTCATTTATTCATAATTATTCCATATTCAAAATAGAATCAATCGAATGTAGAATTGTCTGCTTTTTGATGTCGACTTCATTCATCATTATAAGAGTGTTACAAATTAATACACCATTATAAAACTATCAAGCCGTGCAACTCATCGACTATGCACGCCACTGTAACCTATTTGCCTCAATTAGCTTCGACACCTAGCACGCCATTGTATGCAGATTATCGTATGTTTTTCTTTCTTTCCTTTTGATTTTCATACAAACTCATATCTTATAACTTTATTATCTTTCTAATACATAAAAACACAATAATCACTTATAGATAAATTCTACGATGATTCTTATTTCGCTACTGTAACAGTAGCGTAGTAATTAATTATTCCAACATATTTATTTGTTAGAATTGTTTGTTTTGTAATGATTCTAATGATTGTAATCATGTCAGCTTAAAAACTTATATTTATTTTTTTCCATCATAGTTTCCAATGTGTCCCACTGGAGTAGAGAAATACGAGTAGTAAAAATTACTTAACTAAATGAAACCCCATATAAGAATGTCAATAGGTTTAATTAGCGCCGACATCTAACACGCCATTGTAAGCGTACATCGTATTTGTTTTTCATTATTCTCTTTTAATTTATATACAAACGTTTATTTTACTGTCTTATTATCTCTCTAACAAATAATCACTTCATTAAAATTCAGCCAAGCACTTTTATGTAGATAAAGTTAATTGCACACTCCGACCTACCAGTATGGTCATCAGTCAACAATGTAAAAAAACTCTTTGTCACAAATGACGCTGTGCGGTTCGACGGTTTAATGTGACCACAACTTTACCGCAACGAATTGCCACCAGAGCAGGTCTGGCAGAAGCTTAATTGAGCTGTATTGCACCAGCGATACAGGGCTGCCTCTAAATAGCCCAGTTAAACGTTTAACAGGGACACTTTATACCGGGTTTTTCGTAGCTAATAGCGCTCTAGTATAAAACTTTGAAATAAAATTCCGTGTTCTGGGCAATTGAATGCGCTTAGAGGACGATTTTTTACGCTCGGACCCTATTACAGTTTCAACGTAACGACATAATAAAATTTAAAACTAGGTATTTAGCTTGCTTGTTAGTACATATTTGAATTTTATTTATCTGCTTGTTAATTATCCATTAGCACATACCAGTCACATAATTTACGCCATTAATGCTGTAAACTGTTTTTTAATATGCTGATTACAAATGTCCGAATTTCACACATAAATGATGATTGCAAAAACTCATATTTGAGTTAAAACGAACACCGTTATTTTACATTATCCTTATCCCTAAATCTCATGATAACATTTACCAGAATAAGCAGAGAATATCACCACAAACGGTCTCTCAAAATTCTTCCTTGTAAATCGAATAAACCTTTTCTTTACGATCAACGTTATGAGATTGTCGTACTAACACCAAAATGGTTATTAAAACTCAGAAATATATTTCATTCATGAAAACCGTCACATGTCACTTGGATAAAATAGAATCGAGGTGAATAAGAACAAAATTTACAGTGGCGGCTGCGAAAAAATATATCCTGCGTTTAATGTTTACACTGCAGTGAGAAGAAACCGACCTTCAGGGCTCAAGATAAACAGCTCTAGGTGTGGAAGATGATATTTTAACTCGATTATAAGGCAGCCCAAACATATTTTGTAAGCGTTTTTGGTTAAACCGATTTTACAAGATTGCTTCGTTTGATGAGATTGAATAAGATAAGGTGATGGTGATGAGAAAAATAATGAATTTGTATAAAAATTTGGATTGGTATTGTATCATGAGAGTTTGACATGATTAGGTACTAAAAAAATCCGGCAGCATAATATATGTCGCTTTTAATAAGTGAACGCTTTACTAGGATTAACGCGAGTCATAACGAATAAATGTTCAGACACGGATTTCATTTACTTTCAACACCGAATATTTTTTTCAAATAAATACTGTTGTTTTGTCCTAAAGTTTCAACCTCCACATTTATATAAAACCAAGTACCTAAGAAAAGAACGCTCCACCTTTATTTTACATTTAAACCCATTGTTTCAATTCCCAACAATTAAACAAACAAACACTAGCAGATGATCAATATTCCGTCCATTAAAGACTTCCTGCAACCATTGAGACCGCCGTTGGAACGATGGAACCATGTACCCATCACACAGATCGTGATGTGGTGCGGTCGTGACGCACGCACCCGGTGTACGGCAGACAAGGTCACGGCTCGTCAGCACACGAGGCCATTGCTGTGCTCTACCACAGAGTAGCTACAAGCAGTGGTTAATTGATCTTATATTTAACAGGACTTGAATTCTTTGGGTCTGCACGCCATACAACAAAAATACAAACAAACTCCGGTTATGCAATATCTTAATGATATTATTATCGTCTTGCTTTTATCCAAACTGTTTGAGGCTGACCTCAAATAAATTTGGATGCAACATGCCTCCTCCATCCTTCGTCATTTCCTTCCATACTTCTACATTCATCGGTATCTCAGTAGTTACTTCTATTCTAGACAATTACCATCACAATCATAATCTTTATTTAATTCGTCTTCTCTTCTTAGAATCTGTAGTGATAATCTATCAGGAAAGATAGGCAAATAGTAACGGAATATATTTGATTTTCTTATTTCGCTACTTTTATGTCAGCGGAATAAGAAACATCATAGTCTCCGTTTCCCCTCCCATAGAACTGGCAATGGCAAATCTTAAACATAATAACGCCCCTAATAACAAAGTCATAGACATAAGGTATAACTCATGACTGCTTAGCGAAAGTGCTTACATTGACGAACTGTAAGCTAAAAGTGTATGTAGATAGACTGTGGTGCTATTATGCACATATGTATTTAAATAAATATAAGTTACTTAACATAATATTATTATGATGAAGTGATCTCACTCAATCTACCCTACTAGGCCTTTTACAGTGTGTGATATCATCATGACATCATAAGTGGTTAAAAGGAGGTTGCTGTATTCTTCTGAGGTAATTTCTTTGAAGGAAAAAAGCACGAAACTAAGTTGCATTGCAGTTTACATCGTGTATTGATCTAGCCTAATCTGCATAAGTGGCCTTACTATAATCAACATACTCGTAGTTCTGTGCCAATCTCGGCCCTTACCAGATGTCCACATTAGTACTCAAATCATATTTTGACACAACCACTTTGTTGACAGATAAACCCAGGATTGAACCATCTCGACATCTGCCTGATAAAAATACGGTTATCTATAATAACCTTAGCGTTTGACGATTTACAAAATTGATCACTGGTCTCTTCATGATCATCTCTGGCCATCACTGTGTAGGTATGTAAACTAGCAAAATAATAACGAATTCTTTGCCCCCTGTTTAAAATCGTAATGGAAACGATTTCCTTATGATAATTACATTTTACTAACCTGTGATCAGAGGCGTGAAGGTTAACTTAAGTAAATTACTTAAAAACCTGTTAAGATGAGTCATGTGTAATTACAAGATTACAGCATTATACCGCATGACTGCGTGATAAATTTATTGAGTACCAAAAACTTTTGGTGCTATGCATTATCAAATTAAATCCATCTGGCACAATACGTGAAGATTTAAATAAGCTTTAAGATTAACTTAAAACTTATACAGCAGAAACTTATTAACATTTTCCAGCTCACATTTTTTTAAATAAGGCAAAATCCGTCAACAATGAAACCGTAACTTTGGCAAAAGCTATTGCATAAACTCATACCGATTCTGAAAAGGAAAAGTTACAAGCGAACATTCACCTGCATTTTGAAGTAACATCCTACTACTAACAACTTGTTTCATAAACTAACAAACAATGACTAAAGTACCCTAAATAGCACTTCCGTGTTCTAAACCTGTTCAGTTCTGCATCTCCGTGCAGAGCTACAACAAAAGGAAATCTTAGAGTGAGCTTGAAATAACTATACCCAGAAGACAGATTATATCACATTTTAAAACATGCTTAGTATTTTTGAAAATAAAACTGGTTTAATGCAAGGCTGCAGGCTCCTCCTGCACTATCATAAAATGTAGTTGTCCTTGTTTGTTTTCGAGATTATCAAGTATATGCGAGTACATTTTAGAATAAACACTTTGAAATATCAACATCAATTTCACTATTTGATTCAATGCAAGTTGCACTGGTGGTCGTAATATTCAGCAAAAGCGTCAATCTTATTCTTGTTATTGGTGGACCCAAATTTTATCTAGGTAATGATATAAGCGACCAAACGGTTTCCAAAAAATATTCTAGTCGATGTGTATCACATAAACAAATAACACCATTTTATATAACAAAAAGAAACCAAAGTGAGGAAATAAACGATGCCCATCAGGCCACAACAAATAACTCTACTATGATTTACGACGGCACTCAATCCTTAGAGGAATACCTAAAACTTTGTGTATCTGAGCATAACAGTAATATATTGAGTTGGTATATCACGAAACAATGACGTCTGTATCAAGTTAAATGTCCATAGTTACGTAGCTGCTATTGAGAATAGTACCCCAGGGCACTATACGGGGACCAAAATGACGATTTCAGTATGTATTTTTTTTGTAAAAAACCAGCAATAAATATCGCTTGTCCGTTTCCAATGACAGGTTTATATTCATTGCGGATGTGATTAAACGTTCCGTTGTCAAATTTGGCATTTATACATTTTAATCACAAATTATCAGCATCAGCCAGGTTTACGTCTGGCTTCATTTGTATTGTTTGCATTTATGATAGATTAAGATCAGAGTGGTTTTGCAGCCGTTTAGGTAAAGTACAACTTCTTTGCGAAGTTTTAATTTCAATTGAACCTGTAAACTTCTGCTGCCATGTTTATTTCGTCTTCTTTTCAATAAAATTTAATTTTATATATCACACAATTTATATCAGTTCCTGTCCGGAAATTAAGGATGATTGCGCTGTCATGAATTTTCATACAAGTGTTCATTGCTCGTAAAACCAATTACATGCAGAATTTGTTGTGAACAAAATATTCATCAGCACATGGCATACACACTGGATCAAAAGCCGTACGTGGTTAAGTCACACGGCAATGTACAGAGCAATCAGTTCAGTAGAGCAAGCTGGCCACAAACGGTCCCAGTGCAAACCGTTGCAGTAACTACTGTCGGTTGCTGTCGTTCGCAACACGATTAGCAGTTAAACGCACTGCAGTAGCGGTGCTTTCAACATGTACAACTTTTATGGCACTATTCTATCATGATCTTTCATTTGGATTCAGCTTCATATTCTAAAAGCTCTTTGGTGTCTGGTCACGTAGCACATTAAGAATCATCAGAATCGTTGGACGGCCTTGAGGCAATTCTATAGATTGCTCCGGTACTATAACCGTTTGATGACAGAGAATCGGCTTTAGATTTCATATTTTATCGTAATATTGTTTAGTGCGTTTGCAAACATTTTAAATGAATAACTAGCTTCTGCCAGCGGCTTCGCCCGTGTGAACTTATCCCTCAGGAACATTAATTATATCCGGATAAAAAGTAGCCTACGTGCTATTCCAGATTATATTCTATGTCTATGCCAAATTTCATCTAGATACGTTTAGCCGTTCTGGCATGATTGAGTAACAAGCATACATCCATCCATCCAAACTTTTGCATTTATAATATTATAAAGGATGAATTCCCTTCAAGGAAGACATCCGCAAGAAAACCAAGGTTACCGACATAGCCTGAAGAATTGCCAAACTTAAGTGGCAGTTGTCAGGGCACATTACTCGCAGAACGGATTGCCGTTGGGGCCGAAATGTTCTGGAGTGGCGACCGCGTACCGGAAGAGGCGGCGTTTGAAGGCCTTCCTCTAGGTGGAGCGACGACCTGTTGAAGACTGCGGGAGTCCGGTGGATGCGAAATGTGTGGCGAAGCTTGAGGAAGGCCTATGTCCAACAGTGGACGTCTCTTGGCTGAAATGAGTTCTCAGTCATTCAGTATTTTATTATTTATATAAAAGGCCTTGTCTGATCAAGACAGTTCAATACATTTTCACAATAATCTTACGAAGCTTTCTAAATTGTCCACAGGCTAGCAACAGTTTACAAAATTTCATTTCGGATCCAACAAATAAATCAGTCTGGTTTCATACGCAAAAATTCGACCACATTAGAAATTTTAACACGAATATAATAAGTCGTATAAATGATGATAGATGACGCGTGTACATGCATACATTAGCTTATCAAAGTCAGAATCACGAAACAAAATTCCAATGTAATAAAAGAGTCAAACAGTCGGTGCGAGTAATGGAATAAGCAGTGGCATCCTGCAGGGGACGATGACCTTGTCTTGTATCAGACACATGATTTAGTACTTGTTTATCTTCATGACATGTGCCAATGTGGGCTCGGTAGACTTGAAGTGCTATTGACGTCAGAAGCATCAGTCGTGTCATCAGTAGTGGCACTTGTGCTATACAATAAGAATTGGTAGGAAAAGTCTGATTTGTTTTTCACAAATGTCTAATCGCAGACTTGTTTTCTTTGTGAGTTCAGCATTATGTAATTTGAAGACTAACTGTAAATCAGATCCTAAAGGAGGAAGCAATGGAGAAACCTCAGCACCAAAAAAAGACCAAGGGCTACTTTGGATGGGGAATAACACAGGTAGTCAAGTACAGGCCTATCTTTAATCTAAATGTCAGCAGTCAAAGAATTTTCAAAATAAATGAGAAGAAAGTAGACCGTAAAATATTCTGTTTCATTTATTAATCTTTTGAACACAATACAACAAACAAGGATGTGAAGATGACATTGTTTCGAGCCAACTGCACATCTTTTTATACGAGTAGTCTTTGGGTGTCATATTTGCATTTGTCATTGTTTTATAAATTTTCTGACATTTTTATAATTTTTGGACCTTTTTAATTATTACTTTTTAATAAATTTTTGACTTTTTAAATTTAATTATTAATTAATTTTATTTTGGGTTTTTATCTGTTTGTAATTTAATGTATCATTTTTAACTATGGGCTAGAATTGTCTGACATAAATAAATAAAACAATGACTATTATTGTGTACTAAAGCAGAAATGTCAAGTTAATCATTTAATTTAACAATGAAATAAATATTTATTATACTCTCATGATAAATGCTATCGTTGTGAAACGAACCAAGTGGGATAATTTAACTAAACTAACAGTTATTATAAAATTAGAAATAGGATGATATAGATAGACAGACATATCTTGGGTTATTTATATAGTGATTCATGAGAATTCCTTATAGTTCAAGATAACACTCAAATAATGAATGACACACAATGTACTTGTAAGTGGAGAATTTATAATTTATCAAAGGTATTCGTTTGATGGGCACGAGAGTCATGAAACTTCGACTAACTATAACCTTTGACCTTTAATTATAAGCATCAAATTATCCATAAATTACTACCAGTGACAGATATGGGTTAGTAATCGAAAATCTCGGGTACACTATTGGATAGTTCCATTAAATTTATCAGCAATCTCTATCGAAGGGTCACTATTACTGGCAATAACGTACCTAATAATGATTGTAGGGCTTTCAGATTCGGACCTCGTCCCTCCCAAAATGGAGTTGAGCGTTGGGTCAATTGATTAAATCCGTAGCCGATCTGGCTTTACTCACAATAGCCGAATTAATGAAAAAAGAAATGGTAAGAACTGTAGAATTGAATGTATAATTTGTATAATTTAAACTGTAGATTTTTTACGATATTCAACAACTCTAATAAAAATGTGGTAATACTTTACCTTTAATGAGCAGCCACTGCAAGGATGCAAATCTATGAAAAAAAGAAAATTTACAATGAATACAACTAGTAAAAAAGTGAAAATATAGCAAAGAATGGCAGTTATTAAAAATCCGCAACCGCGCACACGATCCAAATTATAAACACAACGGTGTCTGGCCGTTCTGCCCCGGCAGTCGGCACCGCCGAAAATCATAGAACACTCAAAGAACGATCTCATAAGACCCTTGACATACACAACTCATTTTAGAGCCGTGCCTAGCCGTACGCTCCGAGATCGTTCGGGGTCTCGAGAGTCCTCGCAGTCCCTCGTTACGGCGGGGCCCATTAGACCAGGGGGCGCAAACCACGCCACGATTTTAGTTTCCGACCCAACGCGCCCCCGAGCACTTATATCCGCACATATCCGCCCCTTAATAAGGGAGTCGGCGCGTAATTGACTTAACATTGGATTAATAACGGTTTAAGACTGAAATGTTTACCGATGAATATTATGCTGGTTCGTTTTTAGATTGGCAGGGATTATGCTTAAAATTCAATTGTTTTCGAGAGTAATGGGTTTTTGATTCGCTTTAGTAAACCGAGATTTGCAATTACCGTACTACGTCAAGTTCTAATTAAATACCTTCCAAAACTTAGTCAACCCTTACCATTTCCATCCATTTCATCTAAAAATATGCAAGTCGCGTAAGCCATTCCGAATTCACACTTCAAGCGAATTGAAGTAAAGAACAAGATTGAGAGTCTTCACGAAAACCGCTCATTAAATAAACCTTTGGATGAAACTTTTGAGCAAACTCTGGGTGTTGAACACTTTAGTTTTTAATTGATCGCCAGTCATTGAATAGTGGAGTAAGTTTGCGACGGCGGGGACACGTCGGCGAAACTGTAATAAAAGGCTTTCGAGATTCACCTGGAGTTAGGAGCAGTCGTTAAAGCGGTTCATATCTTTGTGTGGATAGGCAGGGTGACGATTTTGTGTTTGTCTTCGGCTTCCTTTTTTAACGTATTGGGTTATTTTATTTTGGAAGAGATATTGTCTGTCTGTCCAGTATCATTATCATTGATGTACTTTAATAACGACGAGTCTTTTAACGTTTTAAATAGTTTTACTTTTTAACAGACTTCATAAAGGAGGTGGTTCTCATTTAGACTGTATTTTTCAATTGTTTAGTTTCTTTTTACTAGGTGAACCGTTTTGATGATTGAACAAGATCTGATGAAGAGCTTCAGAGATATACAACAGAACTCTTCAATAAACAACGGCAAATCTCTCGGGATTGCTGCAATCGCATGTTTGTTTATTGTTTACGCCATTTCAAAACATAACATCACGCCGGTTCGTACCGAGGTACGCAGATATGTACAGTTCACCCTGGTACATTCTCATTTCATCAGTATTATGTTATTTGGATAATCTATTCAGGCATAATTTTGTGCTTTTTAAGTACCTTACAGGTGAACCGTTTTGATGATTGAACAAGATCTGATGAAGAGCTTCAGAGGTATACAACAGAACTCTTCAATAAACAACGGCAAATCTCTCGGGATTGCTGCAATCGCATGTTTGTTTATTGTTTACGCCATTTCAAAACATAACATCACGCCGGTTCGTACCGAGGTACGTAGATATGTACAGTTCACCCTAGTACATTCTCATTTCATCAGTATTATGTTATTTGGATAATCTATTCAGGCATAATTTTGTGCTTTTTAAGTACCTTACTACTGAATTTGCTCAATATGTACAAAAACTTAAATTGAAAAATATAATCTTTTTTACAAAAAAATACGACCGACTTCTCACTTAGTAGTGTTTTATTTCGAAATTGGTTGTATTTTATAGTAAAAATAGTTTTTGGTATATTTATTTTGCAATCGTGTACAATTTATTTATTTATTTATTTATCCATTTATTTCAGGCATCAAGGCCCAAATAGATGTATACAATACTATATTTACATAAAAAACTTAAAAATACAATGTTGCAACGCATACATTCTATTCATTTTACATCATGAACACTATGCTGTGATGATCGAATTTAATGGAGCAATTTGCCTGATTATTGTAATCACTGCTATTATCATTGTAAACGCTTCCGCTGTTTATATTACAACTGTTCCAAGGTTGCCTGAATGAGAGACGACATGGCAATTTTTCATATAAAAGTAGTAGTAAATAATAATTCAACCACCACTTAAAATTGAATCGCTTCAGTTCCATTTTACTTACAATTTAAGGAACCCTGAATTAATTAACACTGTATGAGTCAGTAAATACTTGTACAGCCCACTTTCCTTCATCATCTTAAGGATTCATCAATTAAAAGTTTCACGTTTTGGACGAAATAACTTGGAATTTACTTTGGCACAGATTTACCTTTATTACTACCTGAATTCTGTATTCCTTGGCCGAGTTTCTTATTAACCGCTTTCTGTACTAACTCGTCTAAAGCTTAATTGCTACTGAGCACCTTTGTTCTTACATTTGGGAATTCTAGTAAAGATGTTCAAACTACCCTAGTTTTGTGTTAGATCGAGGAAAATGTTCGTTATTTATTTGCGTAATAGCTTAGGGGAAATGAATAATTGACAAAGTGCGTAATATTTTTTTTTTTTACGTTTCTTTATGTGTTTTCTCAGTATTTATTTGACATATCTATGGTTGATATTTGGAAAGCTTCCACATTTCGGTGTTGTTGACTGTTGAGGTATGGTATCCTGTTAAACAGGAAAAGGAAATATTTTTTTTTGGAATTTGCTTGTGATTATTTCATTACGTACTTCGCGATTCATAACATTTGTGTCTGATTTCATTTCTGTTTCCATTATTGAAATTTTTTGAGATGTGTTTTTTTTCTTATTGATATTTGATCGTCGCTAGATCTATATTATGATATATGGAGCGTTCTGGATACGAATTCCCAGTACTGAAATGCATTAAATTATTCTTTTTATAAAAGATGTTTAGTCCATACAATGTGTTGTAGTAATTCATAATGTTGCTGTTGTGTCAACAAGCAAGGTCTACATGCTACATTTTGATTCTATCTTTTCTTCTTCTTTTTCTATACATATTGACAAGTGAACACATTGTGTAGTATGAACACGTGTGACGTAACGTGTGGGTCTAACAAGTACATTCTCTCTTTGCGCCGTGTCACTTGTCGACACATGTCATGTTAGTAAGTTTACGATGGTCATGCTAACAAGAACATTGAACAATCGACAATTCCCGTACAACGTGAAATGACATTAGTTAATACCGTTATGCAACAACGTACCTGTCTGTTTATAATCTCAAAGTTTAAATGTTTGATACTTTTTAAATTGCAACTGATAAATTGATTCCCATGAAACTGTGAACCAAAATTACAATCCGAAAAGCTGGATTAACACATAGTATAATTTTTATCCCGATAAACTCGGTATAATGAGCCCTTGGCATAAAAAAAAAACACTTTGCACACGCGTGTAGCCACGGACATAACATAGCTCGCGAGCACGTTCGTAAGAAGTTGGCAGCAGTATCGTCACAGCGTTATATGTTTGCCAAATACCTGCTACTACTAACTGTTTAAGTATATTCGTGTATTTAGTTTATTTGTCTAAATATATATTGTACGTATTTTATAGTATGTATGTATATCTTTATCTTTGAATTAACCCACCTTGTCGTGATTTACTTTCCATGTTGCACCCACCACTATTTGTCTCGGCATCACCCAAAGGTTGACTGGTAGAAAATGCCTAAGGCAATAAGACCGCCTCTGTACGTTTTTGTGCATGAAGTATTAAATAAATAAATAAATAATACATAAGCTAGTATTTAATAAAATATAAATCTGCCGATGTTATAAGTAAAGACTTAGCTAATAACAGTTGATCCCTATTTGTGGAAAATACTTAGTTTTATATCTAGAACTTCTAATAGCAAACCTCAGGCAATATTAAATCCAGCTTAGCCAAATTAAGATTTACGGACGAATATTCTATTAACAAAGTTTTAGATATTATTAAGGATACAAGGAACACGACACACGAGTTGGTATTTATAAAAGTAACCATTCTTCTTCTTTCTTTTCGTGTGAGGATGTGATCACCTCTGGTGTCAGTAATTAAGCTGCCTCTAGGAACCCCACAGGCCGCTGACGTGGCTGTTTCAGACTTGGCTTACATTAACTATGTAAGTCCAGGTTTCCACACGAGTTTTTGCTTCACCGTTTCCTGTGATATCCAAGATAAACTTAGAAAGTGCATATAGGAATTTGATAACATTTATACTTGCCTGGATTTGAACCCACGACCTCAATCACAAGAGGCGAGGTCTTAGCCACTGGGCCACCATGACATGACGAAAGTAACTGTTAAGAAAAAAGGTAGGTACCTATTTATTTTACTTAGGTTCCAATGTGAATTGATCTCATTTGAACTAAAAAACATGAAAAGAAATGCCATGCAGAATCACAAAGCGCTGATTTCTCCTTCAATTCAAAAGCTTTGAGAAAAGTTAAGAACTTAGGCAAACTTAAAGTTCCCTCGAGAAATCAGTAAAACCGCTAGCTCAAAAGCAATCAGGCCGTTATATAGGTATAATATTCATTCTACGGTGCTTTTGCTCTACAAAATGAAGAGTATTTTGTATTTTATTTATGTTAAGTTTCTGTTGAAACTGGATATATACTTTGTAGTTTCACTCTTGGATCTCAGAATAGATTGTTTTACTTAAACAAACTTTAACAAAGATCTATATTTATCAATGTTTGTTACGTCTAATATAATATTAGACCAGCAACAAGCTTGGTTTCGGATTATTTTTTATAATAACAATATTCGTTCTATCTTATCGTTCGTAAGAAGAAGCATTGCACGGGACAGACTGATGTTATTAAAAATTAATAAAGTTCCTATTACGAAACTCTTTATGTGATACTCCTGTTATTGATGATGTTCATAAAGGAGGGTGGTAACTTACCATTAGATGAATCTACGGCATAACAATAAGTGAAATCAATTCATCATATCAGCTGAAAGACGTCCACTGTTGGACCCTAACACCAAACGTCGCCTCATTGACCAGTCCCGTGCGTCCCGCATCCAGCGGATTGAGCGGAACCTTCACCAGGTCAGGTACATCAATTACCTGCTTATAATTCATTCGCTTGCAAAAGTGACCAGCCAAATATTTTTAAAGCTTTTGGCTTTGGTGTAAGATGCATCATGAAAATAACATTCGAATGTAAAATCTGGTTTACAAAACAAAATGGTTGCCCTAAAGCGTTTTCTCTGCAATTGTTGCTTCACCGTGGAACACACATTGAATTGCAAATGCATTAAACGTTGAAACATCTTGTGTTGTTTTAGCTAATGGCGTCCAACTGAAGTAAATTCTTTCGTTGAGATTTTGAGTATGGTCTTCTTAATGGAAATAATTAAGTGTCTTCATTGGCTTATTTTAATTGATCGAGAAAGCTAATGGGTAAGCAGTAAGTAACATTACTCAATATATTCTTTTTCAAAATTTTAACCTAGAAGTGAAACCTACAATATTGCTTCCAGCCTATTATTTTACTTTTGACAGATGCATTAGTAACAGGCAATAATAGTCGACAAAATGCAATACTTCATCAACGCTTACAGTTGTGAAGCGACGTCCTTTTTAGCTCCGTTATTCCGATTATTTGAAATTCACGTTTAAATCAAATTTTCGTAGCAGTAAATATCGCATTGTAAATTTAATATTTGTTACATAATAATAATGTAATTATTGACTTGCATTTAAGGTTCACCCTTCCAATGAAAGTTAAATTTTGAAAAAAAAGTTAGGTATTGGATATATAAATACAGAAAAACAACAAATAAAATACTTGTGATTTTATACTTGCGATTTCATCTTCTTCATATAAACTGGAATCTTCAATTGAATAAAATCATGCGTTATAATGATGTTAAATTGAATAAAATTAAAAATTCTTCATTAAAAAAGGCGATTGTTATAAGAAATCGCATCGATACTGCTTTGGTTCATCACTAAATCATTTAATTTGTGAGCTGTCAAAAGCATAATAACAGGCTGGACGGAGTATAGGAATAAAAACACGGATATTATTGATGGACTTGCTTGCACCACTCTAGATTTATCTTATTAACTTCGAGTTTGTAGCTAACCCGGGCCCATTACGTATAACATATTGTCAATTTAACCCCTTGTTAGGGGTCTCTCATCTATGAGTCATACTTATATAATGTTAATATAAGCATATATAAATAATTTCGTTGATTGTATTATTAATATTGAAATTTTGTTAATTTGTTGAAATATCGATTTAAAATTCTTATATTGTTAAATAGTATATGTCCCAATGGATAGTTTTTTGAGTCACCAAAACCTAATTATAAGACCTACTGTATCACCAAAAAACACACTAATAAATACTTTGACTTTGACTTTCGACTTCGTCTTTGAAAATTTTGTCTCATTTTGATAGTATCCCATGAATGATGCTAAATATATACGGTTTAAAATTCTTTATTTCTCAAAGATTACAAATCACTTACGAGGAGAAATAAAATATAAAACTAAACTCAAGCAATTTAAATTACAGATTCGCATAGACGAACGCATAGACGCATTCAAAAACAAATAAGAAATTTACATTTCTGGGTTAGTGGGTAGTTTTAATATACTTTGTCGTGTTAATTAATACGGTTGACAGCTTTTGAGAAGATAAAAAATATGAAAGTGTAATTTCCACCATCTAACTCTATGAAGTGGGCCTAAGTATGTCCGTACCTACCTTTATCCGATTAATTTTTCGTAGACATTTCACCTTAACAAAATAACCCAGCCAATTCATAATTCAACTCACTCGTATTCGTACGATGAATTTGAAATACAGTTACATTAATTATAGCTAACGAGTTCCGAAAGGTGAAGGAAAATCGTGATTCTCACACTAAACGTATGTTATTATTATGCGTGTGATGTCTAGTGAATAACGATAGGTCAAGTTGAACGGGATCATTAGCTGTTGATTAAATTTGTACTCGCTAAGCAATATTTATAGCAAGTTTTTGTGCGGATATTTTGCAGCTTAACTTTACAGTTTTGTTGGTAATTTCAAGATTTATTTTGAAACAATTTAGGCATTTTCCTGATAGCTCGACGCGATTCGATTTATACCACACCAATATATAAATCGAATCGCGTTGAGCTATCAGGAAAGCGGCTAAATAAACAACACATACATATTTGACATCTTCTCAATAGCTATCACGAAACTTTCTTTAATAAAATGTCACTTATCTAGAGCCTTCAGGGTGTGCACTAATTATGACGTATCATGGTATAAAATGTTCCAATGTTTAGCTGCCTACAGCTAAATAGTCGAACTATTTTTTAATACCTGCACTATTCAAATACATTTTTACAGCTTTACTGAAAAGTGTAAACTTAAAATATAAAACCAATTACCTGATTTTTTTCCGTTCAATGTGCTTCTTTATTAAGTAATAAAATTTATCATTTATATTTTTTCGTATTCTTCTAAGCAAATTCTTTCATTTGATACCCATATCATGGCAGTGCACAAAAAATAACTAGTCCGCCATCTTGGGCCTCCGCCATATTGGATTTAAAAAAGCTTCACTTAACTGACCATGCATTGTCATCCAAATTAAACGTGTATGCAAAATTTCATCTTAATCGGTGGAGGAAAACTGCTTTAAAATTCAGTTGCAAAATTTGACCCGAACACACTTACATACATACTTTATATACATACATCGCAAGTTAAATAAAAGCTTGTAATAAGTCATTTTTACTGGGCGAAATTGCAAATACTTTGACATGGACACTTCATCATCATCATCGTCATCATCATCATATCAGCCGAAAGACGTCCACTACTGGACATAGGGTTCCCCCAAGCGTCGCCGCATTGACCGGTCCCGTGCGTCCCGCATTCATCGGATCCCCGCAATCTTCATCAGATCATCGGTCCACCTGGTAAGAGGCCTTCCAACGCAACGTCTTCCGGTTCGCGGTCGCCACTCCAGAACCTTTTTGCCCCATCGGCCCTCCGACATGGACGCAATACAATTCCACCGATTTTAAATAGAAAATTTCTTAGAAAATATGTGCACGATATCGCATATCGACGCAAATTAAGTTACCTCACGCCATAACGATTGTTTCCTAATGTCAAAAGCCATTTTGACTTTATTAGTTTATTTAAATATATGTTCTAATATAATAAATTAACAGCTTGTTAACAACACAGGAATTACAAAAGCATTAGCAAAGTACGCCTAAATTCTAATCACTTTTTTTTTTAATTCAATAAACTTTGTCTGTTTAACAATACCCGTTAACGGGCAAACACAAAAATTTATCAAATATTTGATATCTAAACATAAAGCACAACAACCCTTTTAGTTACTATTCATAGAAGCACTTCAATCAGAAAAAAACTCTTCATCAGCACGTTAAAAATTCCGAACGATAAGTAAAAACCTCATTAACGCCTTTTAAAAGCTGTTCGAACTCTCACTTGGCGTATTAATGAGTATTGCCGCGGGTATGCACCGTCAGAATTTTAAATAAGGCAAAGTTTATGGAACATTATCTATGCCTTCTGAAATTTACTTTAAAAGCATTCTATTGAGTACGATTTAGGGCTGGTTTTGCACGGCATTTTAATTATTTTAACCGATATATAATCAGTGACAAATCTATCTGCTGAACTATTTTTATACACAGTACTGTATTAGTCAAGTTCAGAAAACTGTTAGAATACTAAGTAGCTCGTGATTATATTGATGTCACACTAAACGAAAAGCAAATAAAAAAATCAAAGTCTCAACACACGAAATTCTTACGAATACTAACCCTAACATAAGTACGACGACGTGTTCCTTGTGGGTCAAATAAGCTTTCCTTTTGAATGTCTATGTAACAACGTTGAACCTTCGTTTTTATCGTTATTGACATGAGACCTCTCAATTTGATAAGGGACTAACAGAGTTATAACTATGTTGAGAGGTGTCTGAACAGTGCGCAAAGTTTCTTGTCGTAGGTACCTACATGACCTAACCTTTGTTGTAATCCCTTTTGAGATCTTAATCGAATCCGTTACAATAGTGTTTCAGAGATTAAAATCACTAGATTTACCCTAATGCGCCAATAGATGGTCGCGTTTCTGTTTCATTTTGATTTTCATAGATTTCGTGATAATCAAGATTTATGTCGTGATCGTTCTTATGTGCTTCACTCTTCTATGTGGATTTTTTTGACTTAGTACGATGAACGAACATCTAACGATTTAAATTTAGACTTGTTTCATTAACTGCAGTGCTATTCTGTAACAATGTCACCGTAATATCACTATATATATATCGAGAAGTGAGCTGTCAATCCCTAGCATTAATTGGAAACCGCTCACTTCACCCAAGTAATCACGGTGAGTTTTTACAGAATCAACCGACTGATACCTACGTGGCTCCACGACGGCTTTATTAATTGAAGTCGATTTCCCTCAGAGCTCCCCCTCCCCCTACTTCCAGTTAGTCGTAACATCCCGTAATATTTAGGTCAGTACGATACACACGTCCGTACCGAGGTGCATTTTTTTAAATTGAAATAAAAGAGAGATTCATTTTCGCTCCAATTCACCAAAAGTATAAGCTAGTGAGCAAGAATATGTTTGGTTGGTTTTAATGAGAGAAATTTAATTATTCTTTCTTTTAGCGATTTACTCGTACCCAATTTTTCATTAGGTAAAAGGGTTAGAGAAGGCGTTAAATAAAATACTCACATTTTGTCGGCTACGTTGCAAATGATGTTCATTATAAAACTTTGAAAAGGGCCATCTAAACCTCTGAAGAAAATGATGGACTCTGTACTATAATGACTTTGTTCACTTAAAATTATTACGTCTAAAGAGTGAAGGTAAATAGTTGATCCATCTACGTCTTTCACTTTCAGACTAAGGTAGAAATCTAGAAAGTCTTGGTACAAGATATTATCAAGTTACACAATGTGAGCGTAGGTTTAATTTTGTCTTTTTTGCTTGAACCTGAAGTAGCTATTTGATACGAAATACCATTCTATTTGTCTCTAAATTGGATTTAATTTAACCCTTTTTAATTCGTTTGTAGAAAGCAAGTCCCATTTTCTATTGGTTTTATCGTGATTGACACTTTTCCGAGGGAATTCGGCAAGGCTGTTTAATTTGGCAACTTTTGATTGGGCATTTGGGGATTTATTTAAAATGGTCGTGACTCGTAACCAAAAAACTTTATTTAGATATTTGTTAAGTATTGATATATTCACTGCTTGAATTCAGAAGTAAAAACAAAGTTCTTCTAAACACACTTTTCAATTAAAAATCCATCAAACACAGACTTTAAAAAAAATGATGTGAACTGTACTTATACACTAATAAAACATTTGTAGTTTAAAATTCACAAAGTTACCCATGAAAAGAGTGCATGATTGATACCTATAAAAAATAGCCTTTGTGAAATATTAAAACGACTTCAACTAAAAAGCGTCCATTCAAATAACAAAAATAAATTGAATAGAAGAAAAATAAACCATTTGACTCGCACTCTAATATAATATGATTTATGCTGGCAAAATCTCAGCCAGTATCATTACCATAATGAGAAATTTCTTCAATGGCAACACTCATTTATCGCTTTGAGAGATATTACATAGGGTGACGAGAGCACAGCTGAGAAATGGGTGGCCTTTCAAACTAATTTTTCTTAAAAGTAATAGATGAAGGGAAAATATTAAACAGAATGCGTTTTGGGGAAAAGATGAAGAAAAAATTTGAATATTACAACCGACTTCAAAAAAGCGTGTTCCTCCCGTATTCGAAGTATCATTAGGTACTTGTTTTGTTATATTTTCTATCTGTGTTAAAAATGTGATTGATTGGCGATTTATTTCAAAAAACTTCGCCATACTATCGTTAAAATTACTTTACTTGAATATTTATGTACTTCTTAATACAATAAACCAATAATTTGCTTTCCTTGATCCATCCAATTAAAATCCTTTCCGGGAAGATATCAGGTGACATCATTATAGATATTTCCTCTCCAGTTACAAACTCTTGCTAATCACTCTTATAGCTAAGCAACAGTTTTGATAAATACAACCTACTCATTTTTCTTCTTCAAAATATTTACTAAGAAACCTATTTTTTTGCTGATATTTCCATGTGTAGCAAAAATACCTAAAAAGGTTAATTAAGTCTTCTCGTTTGTTAATTTCGAGGTAGGCCGAATATTTGTTTACCTGAAAGTAAATTATTCATTTATTAACCGACTTCAAAAAAGGAGTATGTCTGTATGTGATTTTTATATGTTTGTTATGCGATTACTCCGCCAATTATGAATTGATTTTGATGATACTTTTTTCGTTTGTAAGAATTATGTTCCTGAATTGGCCCCATTTAAATTGAGTGAAGATCTAATGAAGAACTTCGAATATATACAACAGAACTCTTCAATAAATGAAATGCTCTCGGGATTTCTGCACTTACATATTTGTTTATAGTTTTTACCATTTCATAACATTACATCACGCCGCAGTACGCTCTAAAGGGGTACACAGATGTGTACCGTTCTCTCTGGCCCTCTCATTTCACCGGTTATATTCAATTTCATGTTATTCGGGTACTCTATTCTGGCATAACTTTTTGTTATAAGTACTTTACTATAGAACTTGTCCATTATGCACCACAACTAAAAAGTGAAAAATGATTAAGTTATAACAAAAAAATATCGACTTCTAAATAAGAACACTTATAAAGGTAAAAACTTTTTAACAAAAAAATCAAACCAAACTAATCTCTCACCGGACATGGCAAGTTCGGGAGGTTCCTGCATCGTATCCAAGCGGAAGAGGCGCCCGGGTGCCGCCACTGTGCGGAACGCCCGGAGGACACGGTGGAGCACACAGTCGAGGTGTGCCCTGCTTGGGCGGAGCACCGCCGTGCCCTCGTGGGGGCGATCTGCGGCGGAGACCTCTCGCGCCGGGCCTTGGTTCAGGCCATGGTCCGGAGCGAGGAGGAGTGGCAGGCGGTCGCCTCCTTCTGCGAAGCAGTAATGCTAGCAAAGGAGGAGGCCGACCGCATCAGGCAACGGCGCCCTCGCCGCCGCCGCCGGGATCCCAATCCCGATATCCAGCCACCGTAGACGCGGGCTCGTGGACAGCGAGCCATGGGTAGCTCGCTGTCCGATCGTCCGGTAACTACCCGGACCGAGCCAAGGCGTCGACGGCGCGCACTGTTCCCGCGCGCCTCAAGGAGTTGTCAGCAAAGAGAGGGGCCCAGCTGGGTCGAAGCCTACCGGGGTTCGGGGTTATCCGAAAGGAAGCTAGAGCCCCGGTATTGTTAATGATCAAATCGACTTCCAAAACAAAACATTACAAAGCGAAAAATAACTTTCTTTTACGAAGTTGGTGTCGAAAAACGAAAAATAATAGGTACCGAAGACACCCACTTTAGAAAAGAAAGATATTCTTCGATTTGCAGTGTTTGGTTTTGAAAGTTGATTTGATTTTTTTGTTAATAAATTTTTATCAAGTTTTGTTTTTATTTTTACATTATTTTTGACATTTATACACGAAATTTAAATTATTTGGATCTAATTTTAATTTATCATTTATTGTTGGAAGGGAAAAATTATGCAATATTTATTATTATTAATTAGTTTGTTTATTTGTGTTTTTACTAACATTAGTTCTAAGGTGTTTCTACTAGCAAAAATGAATCAAGTTGTTCGACTAATAAATAAATTTGAAAAATGAGTCATCCAAAACAATTCTTCTTTTAACAACGGGTCAACGACACGACCACTTTGCAAATATGCCGTATCCAAATACCTCTGCATAATATTCCATTTCAATCCTTCAAGAACTCTTCACTTATCAAAAACACTCGATAATAATCCTCTTTCATACCCCGATCACTATGGCAAAGAGCGGGAATATTTAAGAGGGATTTTTCTTAGAATTTTCATCAGTGATTTGAGCGGCTACCTCAGCCGTTGAAACTTCATATTCAATGGCGTCTGGGTCGAATAAATCAAAATGCTGTGACGTCGAGTAAGCACTTCCGTCTTTTGAAAGCGACTTTCTGAGATTGCGCGTTTTATATTTCGCCTCTTATCTTTATGCTGTAGATATTTCACTCGATATTGCTTTGATGATTGATTGGTTTTTAAGTAATTATTGTGGTAGTTTATTTTTTAGTGTTCTGTACCAAAACGGTAAAATAGGGACCCTATTACTAAGACTCCGCGGTCCTTCTGGCTGTCTGCCTGTCTGTCTATCCGTCTGTCATATCTCATGAATCGTGATAGTTAGACAGTTAAAATTTTCACAGATGATGTATTTCTGTTGCCGCTATAACAACAAATACCTAAAACTGAATATAATAAATATTTAAGTGTTGGGAAATATTTATTATATTCAGTTTTAGGTATTTGTTAAAAATCACCTTTGTTGTATGGGAAACAACCCCATAGGGGCTCCCATACAACAAAGGTGATTTTTTTGCGATAATGGTACAGACCCTTCGTGCGCGAGTCCGACTCGCACTTGGCCGGTTTTTTGAACGATCTTGCTGTTTGTTTCACCGAGATAAGTAGGTATGGTAATTAAACAATTGGTAAATACATTGATAGCCTAAGGGTGGGTATAGGTACGTACCTATATTTCTATATTAGAAAAAACTACTCTATCAGGCTTGAAACAAATACTTCCTTATTTAAAAATTCAGAAAACAGTACCTATCTTGAAAATATACCTACCTTATTTAAGTAAACAAGCACGAGTAAATACGTGCTACATAGAAAAAGTTAAATCACCTAATATATAATTTAAATAAAATTTACATACGCGTACCTACATTAAAGAAATAAACATGACCTGACATACATCGTAAATTGAAATCTAAATAATATAACAGAAATATTGCTTTTGGAAATGAACTACTCACATGAAATTAGGTACTCTGCCGAAAGCTTCATTTCCAACTTATTACAATAAATTACCTACCACTTGTATCTGAAAACGCGACTTCAGACATTAGCTCTATTTAAGGTTCCTAAGCAACCTAAGGCCCACTGCAAGAAAATCTTAAATACTATGTCAATTTAGCTATGTCAATATCAGACTCGATTTAATTAGAAAAGTCCATATTTAGAAATACCCTATGTTTTTATATTCAGGAGAAGAATTAAGGAACATTTCCTATCAACATGATACATAAATATGTATGTATTTTAGATATATGTATGTATGTTTATGCATTATGTGCTGTACACGTATTTGTGTAGTGTATTTAGTTAGTAAGTATTCAAATGTTTTTTTTTAGTATTTGTTGTGCGCTTTTGTTAACTGTCCTAATTTTATAAATATCTCTTTAGCACTGTGGTTTGCTGTCAGAGAACCCAATTTTGGGTTAAGCTCGCGTTTGTATATAAGTTTTCCTTTTGTATTTGTAATGTTTATTTTGTGTACAATAAAGAATACATGTTTTGAATAATAATTCCGTTATATATAATAAAACTGATTCGGAAACGGTTGACCTTTAAGCTTAGCAGTATTTCTACAAAAAAAAATGTATATAACGAGTGGTACAAAAATAGCAGAATCTCTGATAGACGCATCTAATTAATTCGGAGGTCAACCACATGTTACACATTATCTAACATCTGGCTTCGTTTCGGACAAAAATATTGCGCCTGAAGGATGTGCAAGAATATTTTCGAGGTATTTCTTTGATTACAGTATTGGTTGAGGAAGATTCTTCAAAAACTTCATCAATCATGCTATCGAAGCCACCTTTGTTTGAACAGTCCTAAGTTCTGCAAATTTAGCGGTGGCTAAAAACTGTAAAATTACTAAAAGACGACTGATAGCTGACAAAACACTATTTATGCGCCGAATAAAATCAATATTTTAAGTTTTCTGCAATTTCTAGCCTGAAACACAGGTGCGACCTAGTTCAGCCAGTGAAACAATTGTGTTCTTTAAAAAAAATAAGATATTTTTGTAAATTTGCCCCATTACATAAAAAAAAAAAAAACGATATTAAAACGCGGAATCAAAATTGTAGAATGATGCTCTAGAAACAACGCAGAAACATAATTCTTAAAGTTCAATGTTAAATCATTTAGTTTGATCGACATTGACATTTGAAAGCTCCAAACAAAGGTTGCATTGAGTCCATACCAAACATTATTAAAACAATATTTTTTCCGCGCGCGCTTATTCTGAAACTCACGTCCAACCATGTTTTACCATAATTTATGTCGTATCTCGTATCTTGAGTCGATTGCTTGCTTCTGGGGCATTTCGAGTGCGAGCCAGATGTCGCTACGGTCGAAACGGTAACGCGATATCGGTCAGCGTGGATTCCAAACGAGATTTATTGGACAATCCGATAGTGTTCTATTAAAAATTCGATTCCTATTAGGGTTGTCAATATTTTGAAAGTAGGTGAGTTTATTTGCCGTTGAAATTGGATAAATAAATAAACTATGTTATTACAGGTATATCTGCCGTAGAGTTGAGCTGTCCATTAACGGTTAAGTACTGCTGCTTAAAAAAATATTTTCTTATAAGATTCCTAGGTACTGTTATACCCTCATATTTTCGACAGTATCATCATAAGTAAAACAAACGTTACACTATAATAAAATAACCTTTCCCATTAGCTTTACAGCCCATTTTTTCTCAATCTGCAAGCCCTAATTTCTAATGAAAACGGCAATTTACGTTATCTCCAACACTAGTGTATGTTTAATTCATAATCTGTGCGGGAAACGTATTGAATACGTAGCGAGGCATTTTTCTAACAAACGTGACATCCTGTGAAATTGTATTTTGCAAATGAATAATGTCTTTTGCACATTCGACGCAATACATTTTAAAATATCTGGTTTTGGTAACAGATTGTTCCAATAACAAAGTTGTCAGACAATGTATTGGTTTTTGAAATTAAAATGCAGAGAGGAATAGAACAAACTGTTAGTTTTGCAAACTCTATAATTAACTTTTTAGTTTTTTTTTCATTTGGCTTAGTAAGAGGGAAAATTTATTCAGCTAGTTCGTAACTTAACTTGTGAAAGTTACTTCATTAAAAGTTCGTTTTATCATTTAAGATTGAGTTTTTAAAAACTACAAAGTAAAAAAGATAAACTTTTTAAGGATTTCACGGTACAAAAACTCAAAAATATTAAAATGCCAACCTTAAAGAAGCAAGCAAACACAAAAGAAAGTAACGGATCAATACTGCAATAAAAAGCTTCGTAAACCTGTTGTTATTTAATTAATTGAAGCTCAACATTGAGTCCGTGGCATTGAACGTTCTATCATCGATATCCGATTCCAATAATCGTACGATACTCGTAAAACTTGTTTCTAAGTGAAGCCAAAGGAAAAGGCACCACTATTGGCCCAGTTTCACTGCCATAGCACATATTTGCCTCGCACTAGGCCGTCAATATAACCCGATTTTTGTTATATAATGCAAGTTTTGTGATATAGCGCGATATTTGTGAGCCGGCACTACACGACCATTTCTATTGGCTACACCCTTGAACTTTGTCAAACTTGGTCGCGGCGATTGTGAAGTCAGACGACCAACCTGTTCTGGCTTCTTATCTCAGAAACTTGGCAAAACAACAGCTCGTCGTTGTTGAATACTTCGAAGTATGACATCTGTTACAAATGATATAATTTATCGTTTTCGAAAAGAATGTTTTTGTTACCATCGAGGAATTTGTTCGATGATAAATTCGTAATTGTAATTTATACTGTCAGATGTCTTCTTAAATACTTAAATAAAGTTTGGACTAAGAAACTTAATATCCCTACTTCGTCATTGGCCAGATAAATAACAGAACCAAGCAGATCATCACAAAATTTGCCCCAACACATTGGAAAACAAAAGAAAAACCCTTATCATTCACATTGTTCTGCAAGGAAAAATAGTAGAAATAAACTTGTTTTTACTTTTTTGTATTGGACCTATTCATTTCACAAGCCAACACAAGCAGGGTTGGCACAACCCATAATATAAATCCATTCACGCTGTCAACCAAACTATACAAACACCTCTATATAGCTACATTAAATGCATTGTCGCGTCTTGTATACCTCTTTAGATCCCTATATTTTACGTGAACCTTCAAAGTCGCTCACATTCAGCCAGCAAATGGACTAATATCGTAACTTGAAACGACCATCCCCTGACAGCGTATAGTAAATCGTCATTTAGTCGTTTCGGCTGCTTAATGTGCCAAGTTTCAATTAAAAAGCCATCGCAGTGCCATATATGGGCCATTAGTTCTGATTATTAGCGAGGGTGTATTATGTGGAGTGGATAATTTTATTAAGGTAATGAAGGTAATATCCTCACTGGTTATGTTTTGCGTAGGTAGTGAGTTCAATGAAGATGTAAATGTGAGAGGTACCCGACCCATTAATAAAAGTTAATTAATGACGTGGTTTGCCATTTAAATCTTTAATGGACATCATATTTATCTAAATGAACTTTGGAAAAAGTTCCAAAGTTCATTTAGATAAATATGTTATCAAGATGTCCATAAATACGTTATCAAAGGATATTAAAATTAAGTTAAGCCCAACATTAGTTTTATAAGGACAAAATTTTTCAATGTATCATAATTTGGAAATATAAAATCTGATCTGAACTAAAAATGGCAGGATCATTGATCACGTCATTATAATACCCGTACCGAGTTAGGTAGAAAGATTTATTAATAATCTTCTGAACAAACACGTGTCAAATAAATGTACAATCGGCCATGAAAAATTACTTATTTAACGACAAGTGATCGTCCACAACTTCTTCCGCGTAAAACTTTCCTGCCGACTTTCTCGGAAATTATATTGAATTGGAAAAGTTGATTTTATTGGTTTCAAGTTAGATAAGGATTATGTCCCTTTCAAAAATGAAGTTGTAGGACTTCATTTTGATAGGTATACCGGCAATTATTTTTAATGAGTCTAATTTAATTTAAGATTTATGAATAAACTGGCATTTAGCAACTTATTTCTGATGCAAATACTTGCGCAATTTTAAGAGTACTAAGTTCCTGTTTACCGCAAAACCACTGATTACCTGCCGTCCACTAATGGCATCATATATGTGAAACATAACTAACAAAGGTCACTAATGGACCAATAAAGTACTCACATTAAATCTAATTTTGTGAATATAATTCACATTGCATCTCAGGGCATAATGTTAGTAAATAATAAAGCATAAAACAAAGCCTGTTCACGACCTCGTGGTTCGGTCGTGAGAGCCATCGTCCGGGCTAGTTCACAAGATAGACTAATTCCATCTCTATCTGCTATATTAAATAAAATTGAGATGGAATATACGATGATCATCGACTGTGAGGGTAAAACTTGGCAGATTGCTATCTCTGAAAAGCACTGACCGTTGCTTTATAGAAAACAATAAATAAGACTTAATAAGAAAGAATTCACGTCTTTATCATGATAAATATAGTCATTAAAATTGTCTAGCCATATTGTTATTTATCTAATAGAAAGATACAGCTTATTGAAAACATTCAACGTCATTAAGCTACAAGTTATTATGCAACTTTAATGTCTGTATATAATTACCTCAATGTTTTATCATCGAAGATACACAAATGTTCTCGATCAGTGTTAGATCTTTAATAACAAAACACAAAAAATAATATCTCAAAGCTCCATGGTATTTCAATCAAGCCCAACCATATGATACTACTTCTAAACACTTCATTATAGAAAAGCTTAACTGTGTATCTGATTGAAATGCGAGCAGAATGTCAAGCAATCAACTTTTTGTATTTGCTACTCAAGTAAATAGTGACTACACATGCAAAGTCAATCTGTGTCTAACAGTATTCAAGAAATAAAATGCTCGTTGACAGTCAAATAAAACCACAATAAATGTAATAGATAAAAATCTTGCAATAAGTTGGGTTGGGAGTAGTCGTAAAATATCAGTATTCGTAAGGAATATGTATTTGGGAACAAGACGATAATATAAAAGGGAATAAATACCACGATAGCTCATAAATCATTTGCGAACATGTTACACTCGACGACAAACACAGTTTCTTATATATTTCATTGTTGCCTTAAGAATAACGAAACTCGCATAAAAACGGGAAAGAAACACGGAACAACTTTTATTCACCAAAATGTTATACAATGGGATATGTGTACGGGGAATATCTGCTTAAGTAAGGCTATATTTTAGTTTTATTTTATTACAAAAGTGCTTAAGTACTTGATAGTGTCTCAAGTTCAATAAGACAAAAATTTAGAGTCTGGAAGTCCGGAAATGCGGGACGAAGGCTCTTAAATCGCACAAAATGTTAATCCGTGAAGAAATGAGGAGGGAGTTTCCCCCTACTTACTCGGGAAGAGGGAAATTAAAGTCCACATATCCTTGTACTATGCAAAAATGCCTTAGCTCTCAAAGGAAAAGTTTTTGAAGATAATTTAAGCGATCCGGGTGAAGAGATGAGAATTGTTGTAAATCAAATAACCTTGGGAATTTGAGTTCTACGAAGAGATACACAAATATTTGTAGCAATGAAATCATTTGTATTAAAAATAGCCATGTCACATTTGAACATAGAAAAAACAAACTTTAATAACGATGCAAACTTCTATGATATAATAAATAAAGAAATCCTTAACTTATATTGGTTTCATCAATACTGAAATAAAATTTTCTGAAATAAAACATTTGATACGATATGAAATCGACTGGCAGAAAATCAAATAAATGCGACATTAGCTCACTGAAGTAACTGTGTTCTGCACTATTTTATGTCTGCTGCCAGTCAAGTGAAATTCATTAAAATGGCAAATATTGCATGAAATTTCTACTGCATTTTAACGTTATAGCATTTAGTTGAAAATTTCTTCAAAGGACTTCTGGCAGTGGTTTTTAATGTAACAATGACTTGCCGGAAATGTTCCTGGTGGAACAACTTTAAGAGAAATGTTATTTGAGGACATCACGCTAAAAATGGAAATTAATAGGATAGTCTTAGTCGTAGGTTATCTGTCTGGATCTTTAGTCGCGTAGTGAAAAAGGAGTTTGATTCGCTATTCCCGTTTAGGAAGTCCCTTCCGGTGTATTATGCCTTATATCTCACCGTGAACCTTAGCCAAAATTAAGTGTTATTCTACCTTGATATAATAGAATTATTGACGCTTGACACTTTGTAATGTAGGTATGTGAAATCATCTTACCTATAAGCTCAACACCACACTCCAAAACGAAAACCCTGAAACAAAAAAAAAAGAAACCTTAATTTCGTTCTTCCAAGTTTCTCCAACACACATATTTCGGGAGGCTTCACAAAATTAACCCCGTATACTTTCAATGGCCTAACCGAGTGAACTTTGTCAATTCCGTGGCTCTATTACACTCGGCCTGAAAACGGCTTTCAGGCCAATATCACCCACTAATGAAAGTGAACAAGAAATGGTCGCACCGTCTTACGTTACAGTTATGTACAGTGCACATTTTGTTATTACCCACACTTTATAGTGAAGAGCTTCTGTGGCATTTTCTTTTATTACTAGGTTTATAATGGTTGCTGGAAAAGACTGTGGACTTTCCTTGTAGAGTAACCTAATAGACTGGAACATAAGTTTTAGTTTGTGTTGGTAAATGAACAATTGATTTATTATTATTATCTGTTATTGGTTCACGAACACGTAGCATAATAAACTAATTAGTACGACCAGACGAAAATTCAACTAAATAATAATTTATTTGTGCTACTTATCATTTTTAACAAAATATTGATAAATCCCCAAGGGAAATTAAAGAACAATATAAGAAACAAGAATACCAAATTAGGCAAAGTAATCCCCAAGATCCTCGAAAAACTTTATTGTTTCATAAACGAAACACAAATCGAACGAAAAAGCAGCCTCAGGGATATTCGCAACAATTTGCAAGTATGTGAAGCTTCCTAACTTATTGGATCAAACTAACATTCGTAAGGACCAACTTTCTCATATAGTTTATCTCGTAATATCTCAATAATTCCTAATTCGATGAGTCACTTGATTCCTTATTCGGCCAATATTTTCTTCTTTGGAGTAGACACGATCGAGATCAATCTTGTCTAATTTAGCTCTCATTTCTTTCTGTCTGGGGTAATACCATCTCTATTAGCCAACTGATCAATATATGAAAGCTATCGCATCGAATCGTGAGCTAATTCTTCAGCTGTAATGGGTGAGAGTTGTTTTATTTCTTTATTTCCGTCGTGTGAATCGGTTTATTAGTAACATATTGGTAGTCACTTCTACGTAAGGCATCAATATAATAAACTAAGTTAACTTGAATATTTCAAGAACAAAAATAAAATAAGAGTCTTCATCAAATCCAATTCATCTTTCTCAGTTTCCATAAAAAAAACAAGCATTTCTGTAAATCGCCGAATAGTTTCTGACTTCATCCTTTGACGAAATTACCTTTTATTCTGGAATCCTTATACTCGCGCACGGCTCCCTCGGTATTAAAACGGCCATCGCGCTAAGCCTTCAAAGAAGTGACTCGTCCAAAGGCATTGGTAATATTGGTGTAAATATTTTGCAATGAAGTTATTTTAACGTCACAGATGGTCTAAAATTTGTTCCTTTCATCAAACCAGCCTTCGTCATTGATGATATTATCTGCGTTACTGTTATTAAAATTAAGTATTATTAATTATTAACATTTAAAGTTTAGCCTCAGGAGTTGGAGCAGAATAACATTTTTCTGACACAAAACCATAAATTCAACATTAAATGAGCAGTTAACATTGCCTAGGAAGTTTGTTAACCTATGCTGGGATGGAAGTTAGGATTGTTATCCTAACTTATTTTACTTTTAAAATGTGAAAGTTACACCTTTCGAATATGTATTCGAAAGATTCGAAGTGATCTAAGAAGAATTTTTTTTGACTTTAGTTTCGTCGATATTATACAGAAATAACATGATTATATTCACTAAAATACCAAATGATATTGAAAAGATTTTTCATACCTAGATCCTCGAAAAACATGAAAGTTTTTTTCCAGCAAATGAACAGATGGCACACCACGGTAACTTTAGCTCTAAATGTAAATAAATGAAGATAAAGAATAACATTCGTAAGAAACAAAGAACTCTGAAGAGGTAAAGAAAAAGAGCGTGATTTTATAAAAGGTTAAGTAACAAAAACAAAGAACAAATAAGAAAATACTGCATCTTATATTACACAAGGCAAGAAGAAACGGGTGTTTAGCCAAGACACACCTGTTTGTTGAAGAACTCATAAATAAAGTGGCAACAGTTAAACTTGCTGGAAGATTTTCAGGGGAATCCGCAAAAACCTCGTTGTGTACGAATGATAGTGCTTTCGAGAAGAATACTGCTGCAAGTGATGTTGGTAAACGAGGGGAATACTGTGCAAGATATGTTTTTGGGAATAATTTTGAAAGCTAAAAATTTATAGCATATTTATGAAGAAATAAAAGCTGTTTTAGTTTTTAAATTATTTTGACCTGGCTGAATGTCTGGGGGTTGTGGGGCTACGCTTGACTGTGTACCAAAGTTTTCAAGTTATTATTTCGAAGTCGTATATGTCATGGACCAAGTGATTAATCAGTGCACATGTATAATGCCTGGGCATTATAAATCAAGTCAAGTCAATGTGAAGAACTGATGACTACTGATTTTAAACTTCTGTGTTTCTCATATTGTCTGATTATTATGAATATTGCTACGTAACGGTAACTATGGTCATTGAATTAGTCCAAAAGCGAGCGAAGCGAGCTCGGTTTTCAAATTGTCTGGGTATTATGAATAATGCCGTATTAGTCATTTGGTCTATAAAATAAATACTGGTAGTTATTCCGTAGCCTTTTAATAAAAAATCCAAACCACTCTTTGTCAAATAAACCCCTTCATAGCTGTAATTAACTACTTTCTACCGGTGTAACATTTAATTAGGTCCAACCTTTATTAAGGCATTAACGACGTTAGCACTTGACTGAAATTATAATTACGTAGGAAATTATGAGCAAGCAAACCGTGTAACAGCAAACAAGCATTAAAGAACTTGAAAACTTGATGAGGATGTAAATAAATTACTTATTAGAAAATAAGAAAAGGTAATTGAACCTAAAAAGTCAGAGGAATGAATTGTAAATTTTTACTTAGCAAAAAAAGACTCTTTGTCAGGGCAAAAGCTAAACCGTGTTGAAGAAAAGGAAGGCATATAAGAGTTTTAACGAAAAGGTCAAAATTATAATGATTCAAACACGGCAGATGACGTAGGTATAGTTATTTTTTACTCACGCTACGTGGAAGCAAATCAAAAACTTTTGTAAGGCACCTAACATTTTTAATAAATTATTAGGCATCCACTTCAAATGATTTTCCTGTTTATATCTTACCAATCAACAGGCTTTGTACACAAAAGAAAAATGTACTAATATTTTATTTCTGTGATAAATTCCACAAGCTCGCACTTCTGAGGCCGTTGGAGTTAATCTTTTCCACGCAGTAACCTCTTTGGTACTTATCGATATAGGTACTGAAGGAACTTCACCGAAAATCTATTGAACGTATATTTTTCTTCGTTTGATATAGCACTCTGTATAACAAAAGGTGGGATATGGGTGGGTTTAAAAAGAATGATATGCCATAATAATGTTGTGTTTGGGGCAAATAGACATTTGAAAGGAGCTAAAAATACAGTACATGACGTGTTTTTGTAACCATGACGATGAAGAATAAAGCTTGTTGTCCCATTTAAACATCACGTAATGTTTGACTTCATTATATTACGTAATAAAGTGATATATTTCAACATAAAAATGTTCGTCATTCAAATAACCCCTACATTTAATAAGTTCTATAAAAAACAGCAATTTTCGGCAAACTTTTATCATTATCGCGACCAACATACGTAATAATTTCAGTGAAAATGTCGTTTGTTGCCTTGAATAAACCGTTTTCATGTTAACGATCTAAAAAAACATATGCTACTAAAATAAAAGAAGTTTATTTATAAAACGATTCTCTCAACAAAAACGATGTAAGCAGCACCCATACCAGTTTATCTTTTTAATGCAATCGTGCTATCCAATGCTCGTACTATGCAAGCGAAAATTTGCTGCAATTTTTCACTTAAACAAAGGAGCGCAAATTCCATTGCCAGTTCTCTCCACTACGTTTTCAAGAAGCACCGTCTAAACCCTGCGGTGGATGTTAATCTCTTCCGTCCGATCGCTCTTTTCAGGGTTAATGGTGTGCGAGAGTCTTCGGTGTGAATTGCGATTACGAAAGATACTCACGTACCAACGCTGTCCCTTGACTTTGCGTCTTAACGCCAGACTTTCTTTATTAGCAAAGTAAAAAAATATATAATTTATTTCCGTCCTGTTACATGCTACAACTTCGTCGTACTAAAGGAAAATAACTTGGACGTTCCTGACAGAATTTCAATCAAGCGAGAGTAGCTACTTTACTTGTGTAGTGCAAAAAATATTGGAGACATATTTTCTCTGGAGATTTGTCAGAAACGATCATAATTTATTATTGTGCTCAAGTTCAGGCTGCGTAAATTATGCTGAGTGGTGTTTTCTAGCTTTTATATAAAATATGGCAGTTTATTTTATCGTGAAAACAAAATTCTGGACTACACATCGTAGAGCGATACATTGACTAGTCTGCAAAATCGTAAACGAATGAAAATTCCACAAAAATTAGTTATTTACATCAAAAGATCTTAGTACATTCTCCTTCAATTAAAAGCAAAACTAATAATAACAATAACATGAAAGTAAACCACAAATAACAAGAAACAAACCGTCTACAATCCCGAAGCTTTCAAGACGTACCGTTGATAGTAATGAACTCGGTACGAACAATTTGAAAACAAAACAACGCGTAGCAGCGGAAGCTAGAAGAAACAATGTCGTAACCATAGAGCACGGAATTGCTGGCGCTGCAGTGATTAGAGACGCGAATAATGTATGCGAGATCGTGAAATAGTCGACGCCCTAAGCTAAGGTCCACGCCGTGAGAGCAGTGGTGCGAACCCAGGCGGACAATTTACTTTGTGTAAATTATTTTATCACCACCGCTCTGAAAACGGTGAAGGAAAACAACGTGAGGAAACCGACATCCACCAGACAGCACTGGCCTCATTACCTCTCATAGAGAGGAGGCTTGCACGCACAACGGACCTAATGGGAGTCTAAGTGCGGAAAAGGGGGTACATCTATCCAATCCTTAGATCCATGCCCACAGGAGGTACCCTCAGTGTGTTTAGTCACTTATTAGTTCTTAAGTTTTGTTGTCCTGGCGGTGAAAGTTCGGTTTTAAGCTAACAGTAGACTACAAACTTATGGATAGGTAATTTTTTTTTTCCGCTGATCATAATTTGTTGCTGTATAAGCCGTCACGGACCGTCAATTTCTGTGAGTAAACGCTTATACACTGACTTCCATGCTGCAAATACCGTTAAATTTTGACAATGCCGTGTCTAGCAGTGGCCGCAGAGACGTCTCGGTGCTCTGTGGTTGCAACCATGATATTATATTATCGCGTTGCAAGAACCGAGCTCCGTTGACCGCACGCTACGTCGGGTGACAAATTAAATGAATTTACGGGCTACAGACTTAGGCTGCAAACATATGTTTTGCTCTTTGCTACGATGTAAATACAATATACATGAGTCAGCTTTCTGAGGTCGCTGCGTTTCGTCGTGATAGGTTTAGTCTTGATCTTCTTGAATTTATCGTTGCTTGGTGAAGGTTATTAACGGGTAAAATGTGAGCTTTTGTGGGAAAGAGAAATACGTAGTATCGTGTGGGGATATATAAAGAATTACGGTCACGTAGGGTAGATCTAAAGAAGCTCTATAGCCGTTGGCTTTGGTTTCACGAGCTTATAGGTAAAACTAGGGACTTTATGTGCCCCAATATAAAGTATCATGTTTAATCTTGGACATAACCCGTGAACTATCTTGTCCAGCAGTTTTGAAGTGATTTTAATTTGAGTTATTGGAGTTATGAACGTGTCAAATCCTATAATTTATGGCAAAGTTTGACTTGTTTTCAGGTTAAAAGAGAGTTGGATAAATACACAACTTTAAATTCTTAATTCAGAAATCGGGGGTTGGTTACAAAAATATTTCGTCTTCATTTTCATATTTTAAATATTAGTAAAGATTCGAAATCTTTCATCATGACACAGGCAGTACAGAATTATTACCTATCAACTAACATTTTAGATGTACTTGTCACCGAATACAAAAATTTGTTTCAAAACTTAATTAATACAGACCCCGACCAAACGTTCAGGCCAGGCCAAGGTATACACCATCACAAGCTAAATCTAGTCAATAAAAGCGTAGGTTACAAATTTGGTGACTAACAATGGTTGCCTGATTATGTAACATTTACAAGCACTTAACTTCATTGTAAAATTCTTTCACCGAGCTATAAGCTTTTATGTAACAAGAAATAGGTCTTTAAATGAGCTGGCAAAAACCTTTTTCTTTGGACTTAAATAAAGGTCTAAAATACTCTGATAATGATCAGGCTTTCCATCATAATTAATTTTGTACGGTTGGCAACGGAAATAGATAAACTTCTACATCAATATTTTTCGATACACCAGCACTTAATGTTCATGATATTTTTACAATAATTATGTTATTTAATTCATCATGTATACTAAGTATTTAACACCATTTAATTTATTTTAATATTATAAATGCGAAAGTAACTCTGTCAGTTTGTTTGTTACCTTTTCACGTAGGCTTAGGTTTGAATAAGACTTGGCATACGGGCACGGGTATTCTAATTCAGGGCTTGATCGTCCTGAATTAGGTCACTGTTTATCCCGGGATTATGTTCCATTGGGAATAATTCTGACGCGATAGAAGCTCGTTTAGTATATATACTTTTTTGATTTGTGATAAAACATCAGTTGATCAAAATTTTATTTCTCAACATGAAGCATAACAACCTGTTTGTTAGGTGTCAACAATTCAAGACGATGCGGGAGTGCCGCTGGGTTATTTTAGTGGGTATACCGGATTCATTCCGGGGAGTCCCACATACCCCCCCCCCCATTCCCTCAATGGGTGGGTATGCGTAATGCATTTTTTCCCAGCGAGATCAAAAAAAAAAAAAAAGGTGTCAACCTAACAAACAATCATTGAATGCAGCCTACCCTAAATCTCTACGCGTGTGGTTAATTGAATCACATCTGATCCAATACAAATCAATGACAATTCACTTAACAAGTGCCCACGAACGGTGACCACAATTTGTTTGTGCATAAAATATTTACCACTTTCTCAGCCATAGACTTGCAAATGTGTCTGTAACGTCTGCCTCACGGTTTATGAATGTCGTCACTATCGCTTACAGGTCTGGCGATGACTACAAAATATTATGACTGCACTGCGACTTCAATGTAGAAGACGTTTATGTGAATTGAAAGGTTTCAGAAACGGTTTTGTTGAAGTGGTTAATACTTTAGGTTTTGTAAAAGACATTTTAGTGGATTTGCAAAAGTTTTTTTTGTTGAAGTGGTTGATACTTTAGGTTTAGTAAAATAAATTTTAGCCTTGAATGCTTTACGGTTTGGCTTAATATCCTGAAATGGTCTTCCACTTTAAAGGAATGTTAGTTTTTGAAACCAATAAATTTAATACTAAACGAAATAAAGAAAGAACATCCCACAGTATCCTGTACAGAAAAGATATCTTCTTATTTTCTTTTTCAACCGATCCCTAATGGTCGTCAGAAACAGTACGTATGTACTTAGAGTTGTCAATGCTAAATTGCTATCATCATTTACCAATTGCGAAGCGCGGTAACTCAATCTTCTCACACTGTAAACCCACTATATATAACTTCCTCACACTTTACAACATTATGTGTGAGTATCAAAACGCATCACTTCAATAAAACGATTGACTTAACATAGACACAATGACGATATACATACGAAACAGATTTCAAAAGCAGAACATGAGGTCTGTCAATCATACAAAAACCCTTCTTCACAAATGAAAATGCTGACGATATGCTCCGAATTTTACGGCTATCCCGAATTTGCAACAAAATAAACCATGACTGGTAACAAATCGACGCGGTCCGGTTCGTAGATGACATCTCTGACAGGCACTTAGTACCGGGATTGCGTAAACGAAAATGTGTCGGAAAAAAACTTGAGCGAATTGAAAAAACAAGCTTCGGTTGACGCTTTCGTTTTACTTGGTTTTCGTGACATCTAGACTGTTCTTGTTGTTTCGCGTCTAAGTTTAACTTGTAGCTAAGGATTCGATTATAACTGTCAAGCTTCACTAACAAGAACGCGTTTTGGTATATTTCTAGAAACGATTTCAAACGGATTTTTAATAGAATAGTAAACGGACTAGTTTTTGACAAAAAACTTTGGAAAGTTACGGAACCTTTTACTAGTTTGGGCCAAAAACATGACTTAATTAAGTAAGAACTAAAAATTTGGGTACTTTTTTGTAACAAAATCTGACCCGGCCTTACAGAAATAGGTAATTCCAAATATTCGCATTTTCTGTAAATACTGACAAAATCACTAACTGGCTATCTCTCACGCATTAAAATACTACAGAAAAGGAGGTAACCACCGTAATTGACGATGCTGTCCCTACCTACCAATGTTAATTTAGATAAAATATACAGAGCAATGAACCTCTAAACAAAACAAACGATGTCAGCAAAAGCACAGCGAGTAAGTTCAAGTTATTTCGTTGCAATTTATGTGGCGACAGCCAATTAGTATCTGTTTCGGAATACGCAACAACTTGCTAACTGCCAAGATTCTTCACGACTTTGTCAACAATTCCACCGAGTTTGGAAACTCGAGTGCGTATCAGAAACACTCATTATTCGTAAGGTAGAATGGATGGCGGAATTTTGGACTCGCATAATGATGCAAAGTTTTCAATAATCTGAGAAATGCGATACAAAGTATTCACATGCTTTGGAGAAGTGAATGTTTGCATTTTTTAATAAGGAAAAAGCTGCTTTGATCTACAATAACAAAAAAATTAAGCAGCGTAAGACACGGTTTTTCCAAAGGATTTCATTACACATCGTGCCAAACGTATTGACCCACAAAACCTCCGCCTCGCTGACACTCAAACTCACCCAAAACTTAATTGCAAATCGTCCCTGACGAGGGGCTTCTGAATTTTACTCAAATCGACCGTTCATCGAGTCAAAACCTCTATCTTAATTGGCATTTCATCACCGCAGAGCCGTCACAAGAGATAAGATAGATAAACCAATTGATTGACATAATATCCGAAAGACGGAGGGACCTTTAATCAATGGCGAGGAGACGAAAAGCGCACCAAGCCGATTAGGTCCAGAGGCCGGGATTGGAGGGAAAGGGAAATGATTAAACGCGAAATTAGCGGCGATAAGGAAGTTGCGGACGACGGTTGATCGGCGCTGTTTTGATACCGAGTTGAAAAATTTTGATTTTAGAGTTAAATTTTATACTTAAACATTTTTTTTAAATTAACCTCCATTCGAAGTTCTTAGATATTATTAGTTTAGTAAATCTATAAAAATTACGTTGATTTTAGCAAACTCTAGGCAAAGTTTTTTTTTTAATTATTAGCGTAATTAGATCATTAGGAAAAATAAAAATAAGAAAAACAATATTTCCCTATTGAAAAAAAAACTTTTTATTTTCGAGTATTTTAATAGAATCAATAAATAAATTTATCCATTCGGCTATCTCCGCATAATTAAATCATGTAACAAATTTAATAAGGAATAAGAAAAACAATATTTAAATAAGGAAAAAAACTTGTCTTTATTTTCGAGTATTTTAATAGAATCAATAATTAATCTAAGCATTTGGCAATCTTTTGCCTCTGGACCAGCATCTACATTTACACTAGATTAGGTAAGTATAGTCCGTAAGGAGATGGTGATTACCGATCGAACGCCACTAAGACGCTCCCGATTCTCAAAGAACATGAACGAGATAACGGTCCACAAAGGGAAACCTTACTAAAATTAATATCTCTACCAATGGGATTACTACTACGCTATTACATGTTGATATCTCCTAAAGTACCTACCTCTACATTTGAAACCCTCTAATAAAAGCTCTTTGAGATATAGTTACGATCTTATTTACTTTGAGGTAATCTGTTTTTTTGATTGTATGAATGAACATTAATATAATGATATGAATCCATTTTGAATATAAAAGATTTTTTGTGAAACACAAATAAACAGTCTACTTTACAAAATAAAAAGGAATTGATTAAAAAACAAAAACCATTTTCCAATAACACTGAAAAATAAAAACAACAGATCAGAAAAAACTAATCCATTCCGAAGCTAAACAATATGCCGAATATCCACGTAAAACTTTTCAAAGTATTAAAATTCTATTTACATCGACACTCATTTATACACAGTCCATATTCAACAATATTCACATTGTACGCAGTGGAAAAAATATCAACCCACCCGAACTTCATTGGCAAATAATTCGACCGTGCTCGAGAGCGTTACCGACACTCGGCGGGGTAAAAAATTTTCATAGGCTAGTCGACTTCGCACGCACGGAAAACACGACGGTAGCTTCCGTTGCCACGCAAAATAAAAACCCGCCATCCCGATCCGACATCAATACGCCATACCATACGCTACCCCATACACTTACGGAGAAATTACAATACACACGCTCCGAATATTCGACGTTATTGCGTAAACTCGTCCCACATTGTTCGCCGTAACGTAGTTTCGAACGTCCGTGTCGCTCGTAAATCATGAAGGTAATTTAAATTTTGTCATTAGAGCCAAACTTATGTTATTTTGCACCAAAACGTGCACCTGTGGTGAGAGATAACATAAAGCATAAATCAAAATAATGGCATATGAAAAGGAAATTTGTTGCAGTCAGCACACACTAATCTGCGTTAAAAAATAGGTTGTGGAGTATATATAAATGTAGGTAAGTTGCAAAATACCGAAATTTAACGCTAAACAGCTAGTTTTATTTGGTTGTAAACAGTAGGGCTATATTTAATCGCTTCATTTAACATTGTTCCCGTGAGCGTGGCCGCCAGTGTACAATACATGCGGGTTGGGTGCGCTGCGTTTTATAGCCGAGCCATGTATCAAAGTTTCGCGAGCGGTCTGAATATCTACCAAGAGTCAGGACCTCCCGTCGACAATACACGACCAGACTTTACGGTGAAAATTCGCAAACTTTGTTTAAAATTAGTTTGTGTATACCTTTCTAGTGGGTCGTTACAGGAAGACACGATTGTACTCGGAGCTCGAGAATGCTTGCTTAGAACATCGGGATTGTGTTCTTGAGAGCAGTGTCGGCGATACCATCTTTTTTTAGTACAAGCGACGTTATAAACCTAATCTGAGAGCAGAAATATGAAAAACCTGATGATAAAAGTCTGCTACCGTTAAAATATAATAAACAGCTTTGTTCAAATCCTTTGTTGTGAGATAACAAGACATTGCAAGCAAGTAGAAAATGTTAAAAAAATATTTTTAATAAAAAAAACTAGGTCATGGTCTAGACTTAGAATAAAATAAAAACCTCAAATCCAGCAAAAGCAAGCTTAACTTAAGAAGAAATACAAAACTGAGTTTAACTTTAAGATCTTTTTTTTTGTTCATTTGGCACTATGAGCATTACTTGCTGATGTTACTCGTTATTTGAGGGGAAATCCTACTATTTTTAGCTATTGTGAAGCACGTAATTCTGATTGGACAAGATGTATATAATCAAAAAGATACCCAGTTTCGCTATTCGAAATTTAAACAAAACAGAAGATACGATATATTTTACCTAAATGCAAGGCAATTTAGTTGTTATTTCTTGAGGAGTAAGATTCAAGGAATGTAAGAACCAAGTAGGCACTGTAAACTGCCAGGAACAGTAACCGAGAGAATTCCAGCGGAAAGGCAGAGCTAGAAGCAATGTTGCCGTAATTCGAGACGTTTCATCAGAATTACTGAGCTCGAGGTAATCTTCACAAAACTTCATTTTAGTCAAGTGAAAGCAAATTATATCCCTTTGAGAATGTAGGACGAATAAGTTTTATGCTAACGTACCTATTTTCCACGATACGCTTCTCCTCTTCCCAAAACTTTTTGATATTTTAATAACTTAATATTTTTTATGCTCCTGAATATGTTCGGAGTTTTATAAAAGTTTGATAGGTAAAAGAAGAAATATTTACCTTCGTGTAATGAATAACGATGTCTCTAAGCCACGAAAAATTACATAAATCAGAAACAGGGATAATGAGATTTTATACAATTTATGTTTAAAGTTTGTTAGGAGAGCATCAATAAGATTGCTTTAAAGATAACCATTTATTGAGAACGTCAATTTAGATTCTAAATTATGCCATAATCTAGATAAACTGTAAATCATCCCATAAACGTTTGATCAATCAAATGGATGACTGCTTCTTTCAATTCCGATGAAAAGATAACCGACAGAATCATATTTTATCTTGAAAGGAATTCGAAAATCATTCAACGAGAGAATCTAAAAACAATTCACGTAAAACAAGATTCCAGTTCTCCCCGAGTATATCGCAAAGCCACAAAATGAGATTACCAAACGTTTCAACGTACACTCGGATACGTTGGCCAGTTTTACGATTACGACTGTTGCACTAAATAAAACCGTAATACGTTTTGCCATCTATCAGAAACCAAATACACTTTGTGTCAACAGCATTAGGTAGAATTTTATTTAAACTGGCTGTTGCTAGTGAAAAATAGCGGAGTAGTAATAAAAATTGCATTTTCCAAACAGGCATAAACTATAAAACACATTGTGTGAACAGGTTTTAAACATAAACTGGGACTTAAAAAAAAAATCCTAAATTCTAAAAACCTCAAATTGCAACAGTACTTGGACCAGACATACAGTTGCATTATCTTTACTTTTCTTGGTATTATAATCTAGATTGACCTGTGACCCTCAGACTACCTGAAGTAGTCTACGTGACCAAAAATAAATCCTTATCCCAAGAAATACTTTGCTTGAACAATTTGATGTCAGCGAGCGACAACATTTTTTACAACCAAAAGTTTCGTAAAAAGAAATAGTCTGCAAGAACTACCAAACTTTACCTAATTCAAGTATAATAATATTTTTAGTTTATGAAACAAAATGTAGACAGATAATTCGATACCTACGTGACCTTCTAAAAACTATTTTCTAAAAAGGATTGCCTTGAACTTTAACAAAAATACACGCATGTACCTACACAAATTGTAGCCAACCTAAGGAAAATTTATCCTACATTGTCGAAGTTCATCCATAATGAAAGTGTTATCCTGACGCGGCGCGTGTTTTCTTTGTAGCAGCATATAAAAGGGCCCACTTTGATCCTCTCAGTTCGGCACAGGACCAGCGGCAACAATTCAAACTATTCACGATAAAAGGGGTTTAACTAAAAATAGGTATCTACGTAAACCTCTGGGCACAGGCTTTCACTGAGTACAAGAGAAGAGGGGAGGTTTTGTTAAGCAGGTTTTGTTAGTAGAGCATCTTTGTCTCCATTTCAGGCAAGCTGGGGTAGAAATCTTTATTGAGAATATCATAATTGCAATAAATAACGCTAGCGATAAAAAGGAGCGAGCAACATCAATAATTCATCCGAGCCACCAATAAAAGTTGAACACGAAATGAGTTTAAAAATTCTCCCATTTTGTATTGTATATTTTTTGTAAATAATTAAAACTTTACAGACTTTTATAAAGTTTTACAACTTTAATTTTAATGAATATAAGTATAATAGAGACATTAGAGTACATTAGACGATACCGTTATTAAATGTTGCTCGACATAATTAGTTAGGAACTTCACTCAGTAAAGCTGAAACTTTGGGGTTTATGGTAACCTAATAGTGTCTAATGTTATCTTGAGTGCAATCATCGTTAATGAAAATGGCTGCGATGTTGTCGTAAATAAATATTGTATTTTTATAGGCTGTGAAATACATGACAAATTACGGATAGTTTAGATTGGCAACAAGTAATAAAAATGTTAATTCAAAAAATCTAAAAACCCGACTGCTTAAAAAGCGAGCTTAAGAAGTGATATATATTTTTGAAATCACCTCTTAAAACCCTTTTCTTTGATACCCCACAAGATAGGTATGGATAAAAAAAAATTTGTTCTCCCACAATATGGCGCCCAAAATCCGCCATTTTTCTATTATCCAATCTTAACGCAGCCAGTGACACTCACAGGATTAAGACGAATCGGCCAAAGCGTTAGGTCTCTAGAACGCCACATAGGAACAAACATTCGGAAGTCGAGTAAAAAAGGCAAACGAGGCTCTGACGACTACCGACAAAAGGCAGTACAACCATTTCAACAAAATTTCGCAGTTAAATGGTATAGACTGGTGACGGGAAGCTGCGATTTGCGATCGCCAAACCACACGTCCAGCATGGCGATTATGAGCAAACTCTCCAATGACAAGTCAAAAGAAACCACGGCCCCCAGTTTCCGGCCGCCCAGCTGTTATTGCCGAAGAGAGGGGGAGGACACAATAACTCTTGAATCGGGCCACCTTATGTATTTCCGTGAGGGAGACCAGCTATTTCAAGATGGCGTCGGGTTCCTGGTAAATAAATTTATCTGTGGCAACATTGTGGAAGTCTCCAGTGTGTCGAACAGGGTAGCGTACCTCATAGTGAAGCTAACCGAAAGGTATTGCCTCAAGGTTGTGCAAGTCTAAGCACCGACCTCGGCGCATTCGGACTACGAAATGGAGGAAATGTTCGAGGAAATTACCCCACTACAGCGTTGTCATGGGGGATTTAAACACTTAAGTGAGAGTACAGAATTGTAGTGAATCGGTCGTAGGATTCTACGGGTTTGCCAGCAGAAATTATAGGGGGCAAATGCTTGTCAACTTCCTAGAGAAGGAGGGACTTTTCGTAATGAATTCCTTTTTTATGAAACAGCCCCAAAGAAAGTGGATGTGGCACAGTCCCGATACTATGACCAAAAATAAGATACACTTCACCATAACAGATAAAAAGCAAATACCCAGGGATGTCTCAGTGATCAGTTTAATACCGGCAGCAATCACAGGCTTGTTCGAGGCTCTCTGAATATCAACTTCAAACTTGAGCAAACTCGTTTGATGATTTCAAGGCTCCGTCTAAACATGCTCCAAACTATAATAAGATCTGAAGCGTTCCAGCCAGACCTTGAGAACCGGTTCGCTGTCGTAGAAATCACAGACGACGTTGACCAGACGCTCGACCAAATGGTGCAAATCCTCAAGGAGGAAGGTACGAAATTTTGTAAGATGCGGCGTGCCCCTGCGCCCGAAGTCTAAACTTTCGGAAGAAACACTAAAGCCTATGACGGAGCGACGTGAAAATCCACCAGCCACTTCGTCAGAACAGCGAGCACTCAACAAAAACATTAGGAAACTAGTACGACGCGACATCCGACGATCGAATACGCTCTCTATAGAGAAAGTGATTGAGCAAAACCTGGGGTCAAAAGTGTTCGTCCAGCCAATTCGGAGGAGCCAACTGACGAAGCTTGCTAAATCGAATGGGGATATCTTCGTTTGAAGTCGTTTCGAGGCCGGAGATTTTTTCGGAAGTTGAAAACTTCTACAGCCAACAGTACGCATCGCATGCATCTCGGCGTGACCCCGAAAATGAGGATTCTAGAGCCACCTTAACTCGCCATTTTACAGAAGAGCTGCCTTAAGTAAGCCAAGACAAACTCGAGGTGGCTCTCAAACAGCTTAAAAATGGAAAAGCGCCGGGCGTGGACAGGATTGCAATCGAGCTCCTAAAAGCGGGAGGACGCCCGGTATTGAAGGAGCTTGGGGAGCTATTTAACTCCGTCCTGTTCTCTGGGAGAACTCCAGTGGCGTGGCAGAGGAGCGTGGTCGTTTTTTTCTTCAAAAAGGGTGACAAGACCCTTTTGTTGATTGTGGTCAATGGCAGTGCTCTCAAAGTTGTTCGAGAATACGTTTACTTAGGCAAACTCTGCAGTTTGGTAAGAACAACTTTGATAAGGAGGCTAGCAGAAGAAAACAGCTGGGCTGGGCGGCGTTTGGAAATCTTCGTCGAGTCTTCTCGTCATGAATCCCACAAAGCCTGAAGACCAAAGTCTTCAACCAGTGCGTCCTACTCTTATGACCTACGGTGCCGAGACGTGGACACTCACAATACGACTGGTTCATCAGTTCAAAGTTGCTCAGCGAGCTATGCTCGGAGTCTCTCTAAGGGATCGAATCCGAAACGAGGTGATCCGGCAGAAAACCAACGTTGTCGACGTAGCTCACAAAATAAGTAAGCTGAAGTGGCAATAGGCTGGCCATAGAAGTCGTAGAACCGATGACCGTTGGGGTAAACGTGTTCTTGAGTAGAGACCGCGAACTGTTAAACGTAAGATAGGACGTCCTCAGGCTAGGTGGAGCGACGACCTTTACAAGGTGGCTGGTAGCAGCTGGATGACAGTTGCCGAAAGTAGAATCAAATGGGCTGCAATTGAAAGGCCAGCAGTGGACGGCATATGTCCAGCAGTGGACTGCTATAGGCTGATGATGATGAATAAAAAGGTAAATCTATAAGGTGGATACAATCAACTTTGCCTATCTATAAGAACTGTGTTATGGACTTAGGAACTAATTTAAGTTAGCCAATGCTTAATGGCCAATAAACAATCACAAAATATAAAGAATTTGTTGTTTTTCCTGGTGGTCGTATAAATTCTACAGTCATAATTTTATGAATGGAGAAATTAATAAAAGATTTGAAAATACGAGTGTAAAATAAAAAAGGGAAACACAAATGCCATCATAAACACCGGTTCTTGGCACGGTATTCCGGCCAGCGAGGTACATTTTGCACTTACTTGCGGCCAAACGAAAATAGGGCAGGGAATTTCTACACAGAAATTTAGCAGCAATCGCCATAGTGCGTACGTACCGTTGTTTTTTTTTTTTAATTTGTCCCTACAATGTTTAAAGTGAAACATAACTTGGGCCAAGGGTATTTCGCAGAATTGTAGCAGAGTTGTAGATTCTTTTGAATTATTCGAAACATTTTGAGGCTTTAATACCTAGGATCTACATCAGCTTAGAAAGTCTGAAAGCTTACTGAGAGCCACAATTAATAACATGATTTGCAAAATTAAAATATTTTACTTAGATTTTAAACCTTTAGAAGTTTTGAATAATGTACAGTTTCAATCAAATCTTATATTACTATTAAAGCTTTAACGATGAGCTTCAATACCACACGTTTATCCAACTAAGCTGCCTACAACTACACAGGAAGAAGAACAAGCGCATCCTCGGTCGAGAACAAACTGCCTGCGCACGATTTACACTTTACCAAACACATTCCCATTGCTGCATACTCCTCTTACATAACCTGTACTAAAACTTCGTGAGTTCCTTCAAATTACCCCTTTCATGAAGCTTGAAACTAATTGTCATATTTACTCCCAGGAACTTGTTCTAGCGTGAGCCCAATCACTTCCATGAAATTAGTCTTCTCAAATACTTTCAGGTGTGGGATTTCGCTAAGACTATGGGTTGGTTAAATTTCCTGAATTTAACCTCAAATTTTTATACAGAATTTCGGAGTAAAATTCGAGACGTAACTTGAAATGAAATCATCATTCAAATAAATTAAAATAACACACTTTGTAATCTACATATGAATATAAAAAAAAAAAAAATCGTTTATATCGTAGACGAACTATTTAAAACCTAATACATTAATTAAGCTAGCTAACCTACGTAAAGTTTCTGATAGAATGTGACTAAAATCATTTTGAGCTATTGATAACCTGTCTCAAGCTATCAAAGATATTAAATTGCAGTGGTTTACCGTGAATAAGGTTGTGTTCGATAAAGTTGAGTAAATGGAAAATGGAGGTTTATTTTTTATATACCCAGCAACAATATTGCCTGTATGAAAATTAAAGGGTCTGTAACTGCAGTGGATAAGAGATCAGTTATATTAATTTATCAACTAGATGAAAATCATATTCGAAACGTACCATTGCCGTCATACAATAAAATCGTAACCAAAGTGGGTACAAAATTAGTTCTCATTTTCGTTGGCCTAAAGAGAGTAAACCGCACTAAACAGAATAACTATGTTGAACATTCGTTTAATGTCAACAGAATGTAAGTGGAATGAAAGTGCAAATAGAACGAAAGAGTAAACGAATGCAACGTCACGGAGAAGCGTGATATTGACACAATATATTTCCCTTAGAAAGTTTTCTATGTTATACGCATTTTTAGTTATTCATCGCTTGCCCTTTCCTTTCCTCGACGGCACCTATCGACTGGAGGCACGGTGCTATTGTCAATCACCTCAACTTGACCTAGTTGACCAGTAGCTGACATATTGCAGAAAAAAAATCTGCCAAACCCGAAATTCTTTAGAAATATCGATACAAATCATTCATGCATTTGATCATAAAGAAAAACCTAGGAGTTCCAGAATTGCGTTTAATCTGGTATCAACTTTAAAAACCAACGCGATAAAGATTTAATAAGTAGGTTAAAACTTAAAAAAATAGTAGCCCTTCTTAACAAAGGTGCAAATAACAAGCATATCGCCAACAAGTTCATTAACTAATCTGACGGTTACAACTTCCGTGTTTTGATAAACTGTGGCTGTGTACGTTTTTACTTCCTTTCCCGGTCAACTGAAAATAACTGCACTTGTAATTACAATGAATGAAAACAAATTGTATGCAATGAATATTATGACTGTTTTCAACCTACAATAAGCGATAATAAAAGCGCTGTCGGCGGTAATGGCAATGGTGATGGTATTGTAATGAGTGTAATTAATATCGTAGAGAGCAGAAAAATTGTTTATATTAACACTGTTGCCAGTATCATCAATATAAATTAAAATATGAATTATGATATTTTAATCATATCGTGCGAATATTTATGAAATAGTGAAGTCAATTATAAGATGTTATATAATATTATGTATAACCAAAAATTCGCAGACATTTGACATCTACCAATCATCACTAGGCCCGCGTGGTTCTCTTCCTCTCTATGAGAGGAGGCCTATGTCCCAGAAGTGGGAACATTAAAAGACTGATGATATAATATTGTAAAGAGGTAAGAGTATGAATAATTGATTGTTTGTTTGTTATGGGTAATTTTGGAAGTTCTAATCCTATTACAAAAAATTTCTTTCGCTGAAAGTTACACTGTCACTCAGTGTCATAGCCCGCTTTTGATCCCGAAAATACCGGTGTGCTATATAGAATCGGTTAGCGGAAAAAAAACTGGAATCTAATATAGCGATTGACCACAAGACCAGTTGTGTTCCTTAGTTGAATTCTACTCAAAGAAAATATTTACCATAAATTTAGCGTGTAGATATATAAAATCAGCAATATCTAAATATGAAGGTGCAAGTTGTCATAAAAGAATTGGGCGTTACCTGATCAGCATACATGAAAAAAAATACGAACCAGCAGTGATGCGATCGTATCGACGAAATTGGGCAGCTCGTGTAGATTCCGTTTTCGTTTTAATACTAAAATGCTACGTTTGCGTTTGAAATTTACCTGGAACGAAAATAAAACGAATTAGATTTTTGGCGATATTACAATGTTATTACGGTGTATCCGCGCAAGTTACGGAATTTGTACAGTAGTGGCTTGAGACTTGATTACTTACTAAAGCAATTATCATTGACGGAACGTTTCACAAAATAAAGAGAATCTATCACAAGTAGTGAAGTTGTTAAATGTTCATTGTTGTGAGAAACAGTAAAAGTTGACATTTTAATTTTCAATAGACTCGACATTTCCAATTATGGTTTGAATCTTTGTAATATGTTACAAAAATTATCGCTATTAGAATCATACCCTCTACTGACTGACCTTTCGATCTTTTATTATCATTTTCTCCGTCATTTCATATCTTACTTCTCGAATCACATCTAAAGAAATTGAAGAAATTTAAAAACATGAGACAACACTTTCATTTTATCAGAAAATATCACACGCAGCGAATGGAAATCTAGCGATATATGCCGATATCGTCCAATTTCGTCCGAAACAGCTTCATATATATCCACATAGAGTGAGCAATGCCAACACTATTATGCTAAACGGAATAACGGAGGTATCGGTGCTATTGTGAGGTCACACGTCCATGATGAGATGTCACTCGTTTTACGACCGGCCATTCGCAATCCAACTGGATTCCTGACACAGACGCAACATCTAGTGTCAGTGTTTTTGTTTTATTATCTAGTACGAGCGATGTTTCATGTCGCGATGAAATTGTTATGCACACTGTATTTGGCTGGATCACAGTGTATAAAGTAGTGATTTTATTGGCCGTTACGGACTTGTCATGGATTTCTACGGTCATCATTATATCGGATTGTTAGTTCACGATTCGGATTTTACAGTGACAACTCTGATACCGTTGACCGAACAATTTATCATATCAATCGTATCCTCAACAAAAACTGGTACTTAACTGACATTCATCAGTTGGACCATTTTTGATTAATCACGCAATTATTGCGTGACTTTTTAAAGCATTATTTAAAAAAAACTTTTCCTTTGACCACAATAAACCAAAAATCTTTCATCAGATTATAGTTTAAGTTCTTTACAAAACGTAATATCATAACGATTGCCTTGAAAAGCATTTCTTACAATTCAGATTTTAAAACCGGGATGGAAAACTTTACGTCAGCAATTTAACATGAAAAGAGCATGCAGAAAATCTTTGAGTCAGGGCACTTTAAGGGCTTGTTAGTTAGTATGAAATGTTATTATTACAGTTTGAAGAACACTACAGAGAGAACATTGCCGTGAAATGGAAGCCTGATATGATAAAGCCGTTCTTAGAAATAAAATTGCTAGGGAGAAGAAATAATAGTAGGTATTTTAAAATCGAAGGATGTATAGGTATACCATGTATTTTTTATAGGAATTTGATTTTGGAACTGTTTTATAATTATGTTAACTGCATTGATTTGCTCTTATGAGAAATATTCCTTCCGAGAATTGAGCACAAACGATTACGACCGAAAATCAAAATTCATTTTCAATGCCATGCTTATCATAAAGGTCAGTAGCCTACAAAACACCTGGAACTTCACTGACACCTCCGAACTCCACAATACTGTCATCATTAGCATCGTACAAAGGTTGAGTGTCCCTACACGAGTGACTCCTACACGCCTCGGGGCAAATGTCCCAAAATTGTGACGGCACATTTCCGGCCGACCGCCACAATTTAGTTAGGGAAGTGCACCGGCTTCAGCCGACCGATATTACGGCGCGACCGTAGTTCGTACCTACTAATCCTATTTTTGTTAACTCGATTGCGTTTCTATGTTGGACATTCGGTTTTGTTTCTTAACTGTTTTATGTGGTTGTTAATGTGGGAGATGCTGTGTTTTTTGAGACAATTAGTGATTGTTTTTTGGTTGGTTTTGTGATTCGAGAAGAATTCTATGTTGTGTTACGACAGGTGTGTTAATTATGTTAACTAAGGCTTTAAAATTTAATTAAAGGAACACTTCAAATACAATATCAATCGACAAAGTCTAGACATGCTATTTGACAACTCATTACACATTCAGTAACAATAATTCTTAAAGCAAACTTTTAATTATATTATTAAAAAAGTAAAAAAAAAACGGTATATAATGACTAAAAATTTGTTAACTATTGAATGAATAATTAATATATATAACTTGTAATAAAAATGATTTATTTAACAAATAATACCATTAAATCGAGTCTTTGGAGTAGAGTTAGTTTTGACTTTGATCATGTTGTAAAATGAGTTAGGTGAAGATGTTTCTTCATTTTAGTATGACAGTAATATTCATTGCCCTTAACCTATTATCTCTTCGCCACAGCCCAAAAAATAAACTAAGTAACGTTTTTCTTCAGTTTGAATGGTAAAGAACACGATACACTAAATTTTTGTCTATATTTCCATTTTTGAAATTACGAATGTTAATAAATATAAGTGGGTCAATAACTGTTATCGACAAGCTAAAACAAAACATCACTGTAATACAATACACATTTGCATACTTATCTTTTAAAAACACTTTTTTATTGACTAATATTACTCGATTTTCCAATAAGCAAACCGAACAAAACACACACATTGTAACACGTATGTAAAACTTACAAAAAACACGCTGTAACACTTACTTAATAACATTCAACCCGTTGCTAACCAATGTCATATGAGTGCGTAATAATAATGCAATTTTATGAATCGTAAGACCGCAACGGTTAACCCACATCTACCGGCATCAAGGCAAACCGCCTGTGTCGTCTCCGACACTTATGAGTTGCTAAACTTCACGTTTATTGATAAAACTTGTGATATTAGCAGACAGATAGATAACCAATTATAAAGGCAGCTCTTTTACAGGCAGGATTACCCGCATGAAAGTCGGAAATTATCACTAACTAGCGACCCACACTGACTTCGCACGGGTAGTAGAGAATAAATATAAGTAAGTATAATAATAATATAATTATATAGTACAAGCCTACAAGTTTATTCTTAAATAAGTACAGTAGTCACAGCGATTCTTTGTGTCTCTGAAGTTCGCTGCAAGACCCTGCGCAGTAGCTATTTTTGTGTCAATGTTGAAGGTGAAGACAGCATTGTATAACTGCCTCTTTCACTCGCTAACGTTTGTCGCAACGTCCTATCTCGCCTACTCTATGCAGTATACTCGATGAAAAACTGTTTCTTGCCCAATAGTTCGCAGAGCCTAATTTCAGAGACACAAAGATCTGCAGTCACTATTGTACCTAACTACTATATACAAAACAAAAATTCGACATTACGAAGGCGCGGCGTGGGGTTGGTCGCATCAAGCGAGTCCCGTCATCGGTGTGAGACCCGTGCTAAAATTTATTTTCGCTCGCGTTGTTTTTATTTTGCGATAACTTCTAAGATATTCATTTAAATTATATGGTGTAAAGGATAATCATAATGTGCATGAAATGCTTAAGGATAAATATTTTAGGTTGATAAGGATTAAAAAATGTATCCGTCATTGTACGTGACATATTTTTTAGAAGTTAGATGAGTATATAGTCAGCTATCCCTTATAGATAGAAAATGTATGCCATCGCGGACTTTTCTGTTGACCTATAAAAGAGGAATATTCCACCATACATTGTTTTGTTATATCTCAAAGGGATTAGGCAGCGTTTTCGATCAAAGTTCCTAGGCGGCTTGAGGTTTTCCGACATTTTCAATATTTATCGTTACCTTAACAAATTATAGACCCAAACCTTCCTCATGAATCACTCTATTTTGAAAACCGTATAAAAATTCGTTCAGTTGTCTTTAAGTTTATCGCGAACAAGCTAATAATATAGTGAAGAATATACTCCTGGTAAGAGAAGTATCCAACGTTCTTCTCTAAGGTGAAAGTCAAATTCAAAGTCAAAATTCTTTATTTCAATAAGGCCATTAAGCGGCACTTTTGTAGGTCGAAAATTTATAATTAAAGAATATAATTGATTCTATTGTCCATTTGCAAAGGTAGATTGTTATGGAGAAGGACGGACAAGAAACTCTACACTTACTCTTTTAAAAAAAGTGTTTCACAATATTTTTAATTATACATACATTATATCTTTAACTATTATACACGTGCATAGTTCTCACGTGTATAAATTTTACACGTGAGAACTATGCACCTAGTATAACACTACTATACAACGTATAGGTATGAAATTTTATAAGCACTAACAGGTAAATTCATACATTTAATAAAAAGGAATATGGTCCCCACACTTAAAAATATTGCAAACATAGGTAAATTACCTAATTCAAAAACAATGTAACAGTGTGTGAATCAATTACTATAACCAACAAAAAAAAAGTATGAAAAAGCAACCAGTTTGATTTTGTCTACACTGAAGATTGCCCTATGGAGCAGGACCAGCAATACCAGCATGTTTCTAAGCATGTTTAGTTCCTACAGATTTTGTGTAAAATTATGAAGAGACTGAAAATTTGTGACGGTAAAAAATTTTGTATGTTTTTCAAACTGTAATATTGATGGTGCATGCTTTTGTTTGTCTTATCGCGGTATTACTTTATTTACTACTTTCTTTTTATATTTTTGTTGGAAATCAGTCTTCAATATAATCAGCTATCGCTTAACATCAGATGTGATAGTGGTCAAGCGCGAGCCTATAGTGTATAAAAAAAAATTGTAATATGCTTGTTTACAAAGTGTCCTTTTAACAAAAGTTTCAAATTTTCTTTCTTTTATTTTTAATATATCACAAGAAATTTTGTTATAGAATTTAATACAGTACCCCATGAAAAATGTGTGTACTTTAAATCTATAAGATTGGACTAACTTATCTTTATTTCTAGTATTACAATTGTGTCTATCACTAACTTTACTAAAGAAATGTATATTTTTAAAGAAAGTTTCATAATATTAATTTTTATAATCCTAAGAGATTCTCGATGATTTAGCTTATGTATGGCTTTGACAGCTCTCTTTTTCAATATAAATATGGATTCAATGTCAGCACTCAGCAGCCCGTCCGTCCCCACAGCAAAATACCGTATGACATAATGCTGGGAAAGTAACTAAAATAGACCAAACGCGATGTTTCTACATCTGTTATCTGTTATGTCTTTCTAGGCCCCAGTTTTTGATCCGTAGTTAACATAATCAATGGTTAAATATAACCAATGGTTTCAAATTTCGCTAAAAAGCGTCTATTCATCAATTGTTAGCATCACAAAATTTGATCAAATAAGGTGCAGAGTTAACTCGACCATTTGTTTGACTAACAATTAATAAATAAACGCGCTTTACCGAAATTTGAAACCATTGGTTAGCATATACCATTGGTTGAGTTACCTGCGGATAAAAAAACTGGGCCTTACAGCATAAGTGGCTGAGCTCAGTTGGCCCGCAAGAGATAGTATGTGGTCCAAGGTTGAATCTTATCTCTATACCAGAATTGATCAAAAATTTTTCAGCTTGTTTAGCTTACAAACGAAACAAACAGCTTGTTAATAGCTGTCCTTTCGCGTCTTCTCTTCTTTAAAATTGTAAGTTTTTTTTAACGTTTTACCTGTCTACAAAGTACAACTCATCCGATCACAAATCTGTTTACAAATGCAAGGTTGCAAGCAAATCTTGGCAAGATGTCTTTCACTGCTGATTTCATAATATCCCTGCAGACTGATATTCTATTCTATCTTATCTCAAGTAATCATAAAACAAAGCTCGAATTTGCATCAGACAATGCGATAAGGATGCTCTAATCACATCCTCACCTTGGCCGAGAAAGTCCATGGAGTGTGTCGGTCAAGGTTGTAACGATTTTTCGGTAGTTGCGTGCTTACTTGTGCATTACAGATTACACAATGACACATGTCATAACGACATAATCGATTTCACGGCAATTTTAATGGATTTTAATTGCTGTTACGTAAAGCTTGTGCATTGCTTAATTTTTAAGAGACTTATTCAGATGCTGTAAAAACTCGTAAGGAGTAAATGCACTTATACATTTAAAAGTATTTACCTACTTTGCTTGTAACTTTCAGTTCTCGAACGAGAATGTGTGAAAAATTGCCAAGCACACGTACATTACCGTTATTGCCAATGGACAATTCATTCAACCAATTGCAGCACTATTTTTTTTTCAAAGCATAAAAAATTTGTTTCTCAAAATACAACACAAAATTTACATGAAGTTAAAATTTCACGAGCATCATTAAAATCACTGGACTGATTCGGATAAATGGGTTATCGGTAGATTAATCAACAGAATGAAATTCAATACACCGACTTACCAAAATCAATAATTCCTCACATATGGCCATGAATAATGAGACACTGAATGATTAGGTAATCATTTATGATCCCGAATGCCAGCATTTAGATAGGTGACATATTTACGTTTAGCTGGAATTATCATAGAGAGAAATAAGTGAGCTTTTGGCACAGATATTAAGCAAATTATAGGTACCGTAAGCTAACATTATTTGCGACCGTGACAATTTAGGCAAAATTTATGATCTTTTTCAACCTGTATTACCCCACGGCTGGACATGTGTCTTCCCCACAGTATTCTACACTTTCCTGTGTTTTGCCTTCTTTAGCCAATCTCCGGTAAACGTATAAGTCATCACGCCGGCGTTTTTTAGAGCTCCCTCGGTGACGTTCGTCATCGGGCGAACTACTCAACACAAAACTGAAAGTTTAACATGAGTAAGTAAGTAAACACTTGAGATTGCAGTCTCTCAAACTATTACATAAATCTAAATATTACTTCAGGAGTAAACTTTGCCGCTAAGCATACTCGCTTTGTTTGTTAAGTCAATGTGTCAAAACTTTGTTCAAATACTATAGACAGATTACACGAAGTGGTCTGACAGGTAAATCTTAAGTATTAGAATTTTGGCGAGTACTGAGTAAATTTTTATGCCAAAAGTCTTTACACAGTAATGTAAGAGCCAGTTGCATAATTTTTTTATTTACCATACATGTGATAAACAAAGAAGACAACGTATGGCATCATCGTACTGGTAAAGAGATGTTAAGTTTTAAAATGGCGCTTATATACCATTAATTGACTGTGTTAATTAGCAAAAGATCCAATTTAATTAGTCAAACTACATGGATTTAAAACTAATAGCCAACGAAGTCTTCTGACACAAAGATCGGAGTTTTACACAATACTTATACCACTAAAAGTACATAAATATACAAAATACCCTCCATAAGTTTAGTTCCCAGCACCTATCAAGCTGGGCGAAAAGGCTGTAACACGATGACGTCACAAATGAGATAACAGAGTTAAGGTACTTTTCCACTGTGGCGGAGATGTACGGAGCGGAGCTTGTCGAAATTTTATATAAAAAATATGGCCACACTGATGATGGGGACCCGCTGGATGTGAGATGTACGGAACCGATCAATGTGGCGACACTTGGGAAAGGCCTATGTTCAGCAGTGGACGTCTTTTGGCTGAAATTATGATGATTATGAAAGATGATAGTTATGGTCACACGGACCCAAGTTGGATAGAGCGAAGAGCAGGCGAAGGACTGCATGGTGGGTGAAATAAAACAAAACGAAGCGGCGGCATCAATGCTTTGAAATCTTCATCTTCTAGTAGAGAAACATATAGAAGCACTGTTTTAGTTTTAACCCACTTCCCAAAACTAGGAGATTTTTAAATCGGATGTTCGGTATGTCCGAATGATTTGAGAACCTCCTCCTTTATATATTAGATGGATTTGCAAAATTCATTTTTTCATTTTTTTTGTTTGAAAGTGGATACTCTCGAGGTGATCCCATTGTAACCAAATCCGAATCTGATGATGGGATCCCATGGAAATCGAGTGAACTGATCAAATATTATAGGCAGAGATATAGCGATTTTGACATTATCATTAACTGGCAAGCATTTGCACTCAGAAACTATATTTGGTGACGTGGAACTGATGAAGATGACCACAGATGGGCACTGGAACTCCTAAATAAGTATGTCATGGGTATAAGATATCTCAAATAGTTAGTTGACTATGATGAAGCAAATAAATAAAATAAAATAAGCCTTTATTGCTGTTAGATTTTAACTTATTTGACCAAACAATACTTAAGAAAATATAACAGTAGAGGTAGGAAACTTTAAATTAACTTAAACTTAAACATATTCTCGTCATTCGGCTTATCTCCCCTCTTAACAGCTTGTCTTTCGACAAAGGCCTCCTTAAAGGATTTCCACTTGTTTCTATCCTTAGCTGTACGTAACCATTCTGGCCCAGCTACTTGCTTCAAATCGTCTTCCCATCGCTTTGGCTGTCTTCCTCTACTTTTTCTGCTTTCTCTAGGGTACCATTCCGTTATTATTCTGGTCCATTTTTCTTTCTTTTTTCTCAACATATGTCCTATCCAACGCTATTTCAATTTCCTGCATACTGATTGAACTTTTCCAAACTTAGTTTTCCCTTTGATCTTTTTTTTTTTAATGAAAGAGTTGGGCTTATTGGAATTGAAATGAGATGTACTCTGGCTATAAATGATTTTAATCGTAATATGAGGTACCAACACCAAAAAGAGTTTTCTTTTTTTTAACAAAAAACTTAAACCGACTTCTAAAGCAAAACACTACAAAGCGAAAAATAACTTTGTTTTCCGAATTTGGTGCCGAAAAACGAAATCATTAGTTACCAAAGACACCGACTTCAGAAAACAAAGTTATTTTTCGCTTTGTAGGTATTGCTTTAGAAACCGGTATTTTTTTTGTCGACCACAAGCCGTATTATCTGTGAGAAATTGAGTGAAACTGATCCACGCATCATCAAGGCTTAGCTCATCTCCGCTCCACTCCACTCCTATCCAGGCTGCTTCAGTGGAAACACTAGCCAATATTCACTGCTCTGCAGCGATTAACCGATCCCACCTCTAACTCAATGGAAACGTATCCTAATAGTATAACCAAACATGAGATGTTGGCTCACGGAGAGTATTATTCTCATGCGTCATGAATTAGTGCTTACACCGTACATTTTGAAATTGGATTAGCTTCAACTTGTATTCCGTTTCCTGTTACTCTGTGGTTTAACTATGTAAAGGCTGACTGCCAGAGGTGGTTTAATTTTAAGTTCTGCGGTTCACCTACGTTACAGGTGTGCAATCATTTCGAATTGGGAAGTGATTTTCGTTACCTAATTGTAAATAGTATGGCATTTCCACATGCTCCATAGGTATCAACTAGCCTTGTTAATTAATTTTCAATCATAAATCCAAGAAAGCAAAGCCTTAAAATATACCTGTCTAACCGATAATATTAATGGTAATATCGATATAAAATTTTTGAATTTACAAAACTGAATTTGAAGGCTCTGTTTACTTCGGATTTATGGGTAAAAAATAATCAAGAAGGAAATGAAGATGTTTCATTTGTGACCCGCACAGGAGATACGAAAAGAAAAGATAAAAAGAAGAGACAAAGCGAAATATTTAATTTTGAGATTTAAATACAAGGAAAACTACAGCTTACGTCGAAGCAAAATAACACCTTTGCATAAACGTGCCGCTAGCCAGAAACAAGGTAATAAAGTAACCAGCAAGCTACACTTACAGTCAAACCAAATATGAACACTTAATTTCGACTTTCGACTGTGGGAAATAGGTAAGTATAGTGCGAGCAAGCGATAGGCGGACACCATCATTTACAGATACCATAACATCATGAAGCAATCTCTGAACCCCGCACATTACAGGTTTAACCGTATTTCAAGATGTACAAACTTGTTTCAGATTGCCACTTCGTGTTCTTACCAACCCACCGGTAAAGTTGTGACTCCACTGGTTCGGACTTAGAATAAAGATGTTATCTTTAAAAACCGGTTTTGTTAATATGCCCATTCAAAACCTTGTATTTAATGTCCCGTTGGCTACTGGTCACAAACGTTACTACTAGGCATGCGGTCCTAACTTCGATCCACAAATTGCGGCCAAAAAACTAGGCATCCTAAATAGACTGAACCGATACTTTATGCCTGGACAACTTTTAACTCTTTAAAAAGCGCAAGTCCGATCCTGCATGGACTAATGCAGCCACCTTTGGGATAACTCAGCTAAGTATCAGCTTGCCGCGCTTGATTCGGTGGAATGCAGAGCTAAGAAGTTCATAGGCGACGTTGAACTGGTGGATGCCAAACTTCACAGCTTGGCTCATTGCCGCAAGGTTGCCTGCTTGTCGGTCTTCTACAGACTGTTCTTCGGTGAGTGTGCTCAAGGCTTCCACTGACGCACTGCCAAATACCATCCTTACCTAGTTGTCATTCCAATTCGCACAAACCGCTTCCAAACATCCTTCATATTGCGCACAGCGAATGAGTGGAACTCACTACCTGCGTCTTTGTTTCCGAACGCATTCAACCCGAATCTCTTCAAAGTTAGAGTGAACCGGATTTTTCTGGGTAAGCTCACTCCACCGTCTACTCTGACTCTGTTACTTCTGAACTAGACTAGAGTCAAGAGCAAACATTTTTTTTATTTTTTTAATGTGGACTTTAATTTATTAACACTTAAACAATTGAATACTCTAAAATAAGAGCAAACCCATATCAAATTAAAAAAAACCGGATTGGGTAAATTGTAATTGGGTTTTTCATCGCAATTTTTTCTGTACGGGCCCGAAGTCTTAATAGGAATTTGGTTGAAGGCCATAGCGTCACCTCCAATTAAATGGAATTTAAACAATACTTGCGGAATGCGTATTATGACTAGTATTTCTGCCTAGCACCGTTGAGGAAAAAGACGAGGCAAAACACCGGATAGCTCCTCGCTACAGGAGGTGTCAATATTGATACCCTCTTGGACTAAATATTTATAAAGCTCCCAAAAAGCTGATGTTTTAGCTACCCTGTAGGTGTTTGTTATCATCTTAGCCATTTTACAACTAGGTTAACTAGGTTATATAACCAGAAAAGCCTGGAAGGTTGATAATTAGTCGAACAAATACCAAGACAATTAATATTGACCTGAATCTGGGTGTTAGTCTATTTGCTTTTGTAAACGTACTGGATTAATTCCTAGAAAGGCCAATGTAAGGAGGATTCAAATGTAGCGTGTGCGTTACTTTGCATGTGCATTTATTTGAACAGTAACCAAAAACATCTAGTCGGTAATTTACCACAAACCACAACACACTGCATTCTATTCCCATACTTATATACCTAATTATTGTAATTTCACTATCTACAACAATGAAACGTCCTTTTATTGTGCGGCCAGTTAAGAGTGAAATAGCCGCCATCTGCGTTTCCTGGTATCAATAACCTGAAGACAAAATGACTTAAAGACCCCAGGTTACGCGCAATTGTTTTATCGTCGACCTCATCATTGCTTACCAATTATCATCAGGTGAGATAGTAGTCACATGCAAGGCTAGCAAAAATAAAGAAAACCATGTGATCAAACCGCTGAATATTTTACACTGAGTGCCCACAATATTCACCGCGCAACTCGCGGGTCGACGACAGACCGAGCTCCTTGACCCACAAAATTCTTGGACAATAACACCAAACACTGCGCACGGCACATCCATTAAGACGACAATACCGCGAGTTTGTACCTGCCCTAAGCATAATATATGCTTCTAAACTTAGGTGGTTGAGCCTATTGTGAGTTACGTTATTAGCATGTCGTTGAGAATATTATTCAGTGCTTTTGTTGTCTTTGTAAATTGGTAGCTACGTCATAATTGTACCTTTCGTTGGAAGTTGTTTGTTTTGATTATAATGCGTATGCCAATGCTAATTACCGCTGGATGCGAGACGCACGAGACCGGTAAATCTGGCGACGACGCTTGAGTGAGGCCCATGTTTATTAGTGGTCGAGTTCCACTGTCTATTTTTATATTAAGATTTTAAATACCAGTACAAACAATCGCAAAAACAAATAAATGCAAATATAAATCTGTCCATGGGAAATATTCAGACACAATTTCCATTAAACATTTTAATTTGCCACCACAAAAACCTTGACAAAATCTTACCAATAAAAATCATCCAAGATTCCGTGCAAGCCAAACGGGTAATCAAAGAAAAAAATACTTAATGAGTGACGTAACTGCACATTACAATCGGTTGCATCGGGGCTTGCGCAACTTTCGTATGAGGTCGCGACACGCCGCCGCAACGCTCGCAAGAATTTACGACAAAAATGAATATGCAGAGAATCAACATAAACTTGTGTGAACAATGAAAAATAAACAATCATTTAAGTTTTATAGCTCTTTAAATTAATTTTATTAATACTATAATATTTTATAAAATTAACTGTGACACTCTGCGTAAAACTAATTTCAATTAGTAGTAGTTACTAGAGAAATTAGTTTTCACAGAGTAGTCTTTGAAGAATGGCCTTGTGCCTATGTTTATATTGTAAGTCGATACTTAGATAGTTTAACAAAGAGATATTTTTACCAAACACCTATACCAAAGATTACTATGAGCTATATTATCTCAATGCTGGTTAAAGGTGCCTCCCATATGAATATGAGCACAACGAGCGGAGTAAACTCTCGCTCGGAGTTTCGCCTTCTCTGGCCAATCTCTCGTAAACGAGATACTTATTTGTACCATACTTTTTAAAATATTTTTCAATACTCCTTCTTTTAAACCTTATTATGCAACAAGTCTCTTATCAAGCGTTGTGATCGTTGAGTCTTCTGCACCTTATTACTGCGCGATGCGCGCGCGCAACCACGCGCCTTCGATTTTATGTGCATTGTTGAGGCGAGTTGCACATTCAAGAGATTATCAGTAGGATTGTAATATTAATTATTGGTTACCTTTGACGTTTCATGTATCTAGTAGTAGTTTGTCAATTTTCTAGGAAAGATCATCCCGTTTTTTTTTTTTTTTCCTAAGTTTGGCGTGTTCTTTGTGTTTTAGTGATGGAGTCTCGGCATCGCAAATTTAATTTGCATTATTTATGAACCTATCATCTTAATTATCTAGGTATGTTATTTTATGTTTTAAAATTAAAATTTTGTGATTAAATTAATTTGCAATTTGCAAGCTAATTTTCAGCAGGATTTTTATTCGAATATCGATGACATTTTGTTTACGAACGACGAAAGCGAAAACACAGTTTGTCAAATTACAGAGTTTGAATGGTCGGAAATGCTCTACAATTTATAAAAAAACGGTCGAATTAAGTAAATTCTATAACTAAACATTCTTCATGTCTTTATCATTTTCAGGCACATGAATTTAAATGAGCAGCCAAAATTAACAGTTCCTATATTTTTTTCATAAACAACCTTGAACACCATTAACATGACGTTTTATCTACAACAGGACCTTATCATTGCCATAGTAACAATGCTTAGCTGAAAAATTGCTTATCACACCCACCGCAGAAGGCGTTACCCTAAGCAACAGTAATGTGAAGGAATGAGGAAAATTTCGAATACCTATTTTTATTTTGTTTCTTTATAGTTAACTAGATTCTGCCAGCCGCTAAGCCCGCGTGAAAGTCGAAAATTATCCCCAAAGAACATAATGCTCGGGATAAAAGTATCCTATGTGGTATTCCTGACTATAATATAACTCTGAGCCAAATTTCATCCAAATCCGTCCAACCGTTTGAGCGTCAAGAAGTAACAAACATACAAATACCAATTACATTAATTACCTCGAAATAGTCATCATCATCATATCAACCGAAAGACGTCCACTGCAGGACATAGGCCTCTCTCAAGCTTCGCCCGCTTCCAGCGTATCCCCGCAACCTTCACACAAGTCATCGGGCCACCTGGCGGGAGGCTTTCCAACGCAATGTCTTCCGGCCCGCGGTCGCCACTCCAGAACTTTTCTGTCCCATCGGCCATCCGTTCTACGAGCAATGTGCCCTGCCCACTGCCACTTAAATTTGGCAATTCTTTGGGCTATGTCGATAACATAGAAATAGTAATACATGACAATGTTGATAATTGCGTCGCATATAAATCAATAGTTCACTTAACAATACCATTAACATGACACAGTGGAGTGTCAATGTTTGATCAATAATTCAAAAATAATTAAATATAACAATACAGTGACATTCTCGCATACTTTCTCTCACTAAACACCAGGCTAGCACGCATTAGTTTATACCATTCGTCCGCAAACACATCACATTCCGGATTGGCAGTCAAGAGGGCATTGTGCATCTTCGAAGCACGACACACTGGCGATTCAGCTCTGGCGACCGAATATGGATTAATGATACCTATGAATGTGGATGGCTATTAGAGCTAATGAAGACCAAATAAACGTTCGATGGACTGTGTGAATGAGAAAGAGTGACTACAGTAGGATGACGACTTTATAATGGACATGTATTAAATATAATCCACCAGTTGCCTAACTTTGACTGCATAGCTGCTGGCGGCCATAGCCTAACCTGAACTTATAGTTAGTATAAATTTGTGCTCTATTGGTGTAAATGCTTCAAGTGAGAGGATTAACGAATAAATAAATAAAGCCATCAGCCTGCATGCGCAGTTGAAGTGGCCAAGTAGTGATGACTCCGACTTACTAAGTTATAGGTTAGTAGCGCTTTATGTACTTAGTGTAATTTCCGGTTAAGAATCTTTATTTCTCAAAAAAAATACAATGGCATTCACTAACATGAGAAACTTACATATCTAAACAATGTAAGTTATGTTGAGCGTACTTACAGGACAAAAAAGGTAACATAGCATATGTAGTTAGATTGGTATAATAGTTAATATTTTACTTTTTTTGAAAATAAGGTATACAAAATTTAGATATTTCATCCCACCACCGCTCTCAAAACTGAGAAAAAAAAAATAGTTAATCTTTACATATTTTCAAAATAAAGTATCCAAAATTTACATATTCCCACCACTGCACACAAAATTGAGAAAAAAAATCGTAAGGTAACCTTCTATAGCTAAAACATTCATCAATCCACACTGAGCCTGCGAGTTTTAATAAATAAATAAATAAATAAACATTCATCAATCCACACTGAGCCTGCGAGTTGCTTATAGCCCATTCCCTATCCGAGAGAAGAGGCCTGTATCCCAACAGAGGGAGCATTCTACGCTGATTTCGCTTAAAGTACTAGGCACCCATTACCCGCCAGAAGCTACACGATTAAATATAAAGCCATCAGCCATCATCAAATCACACACATTTACCACAAACGAGGCACGCACGTTACTCAACTATCATTATAATATCGAAGCGTGGGATAGTACTCGCGTGAATCACTCTTAATTGTGCCTCGTACCATCTGTCATTGTGGCGTAATTACTTTCGAATCTTGCCTCCGTAACGTGCTTCCGAAAGCCTATATTATTAATTATCAGTGTCAGTATGTGTTCCTATGATTTATTGTGGTCATAATTTCGTTGAGATCGGTCATTAGCTTCGTTGCTGATGGTTTGCAATTAGGTTATACGATATTATGTGTATTTTTGCACACTGATCGACGGATGTTGGCTAAAACGGTGGATAGATGCGCTTGAGCACAAAAGTATTCAACTGCTTATCGCTTAATTTAGACACTACCATTTGTAATTGAAACTAATATGGAATTCACTTTCCCGTTCGAAATAAAACTCAAAGCATTTTTGTTTTCAATTAACCAGTTAGGTAATATACTTTTGAGATGTAAAGGAGTAAAAATATAAAGGTACATAAGGCAACTATGCATCCTTAATTCTTCATTCCAAAGCGTTGTAGGTCCATAGAGATCCTTGTTTTTTAATGAGCCATATCTTAAATTTTCTGACTAACATAGAGACTTCTTGACAATTAAAATGTGTTTATATAAATGATTTGATTGAAACATTTTACTACATTCTTGTAGTCCTTGAGATTCACGAGCACACGTTCCACGTTGTTTTTGCTCGTTTTCAACTTCCCTGTTTTAGTTAACTGTTAGTTAGTTAACAGTAGATTGATACAAATAAAATTTAAAAACCCCAGCACAAATACCTCTTTAAACTACATAATTTATCTAGTAGTAAACACGCTTCGATCAACAATCCATCGAAACACGTAATTATAACACGATATCTTGCGAAAATACCCCGATTAAAAGAGTAAAATGCGCAAAACTGTTAAACGGCTTAACCGATTTTCATCAAGCATAGCTAAGAATACTCTAGATAAAGCCAAAATATGTTTTTTATTAATTTCTGTTCATCCGTTCAGGAGCTATTATACAAAAACATATACACAAAGATACCTTTTTCCGTCGGCGGATAAAAATACGGGACAATCACAATAATAAGATGTCTATGTTTAATAAAATTTTGGTACCATTTAATAAACAAAGAATCACAAATTAGTTCCTGCTTGTAATTCAATTAGCATCATCAATAAACATGATGCATTTAATGCACAGGTATCACTAACATTTCCTGAATCATAATAACCAAATTATTTAATACTAGCTTCTGCCAGCGGCTTCGCTCGCGTTTATGTCCAAAATTATCCCAAGGGAACTTATTCCCGGGATCTGAAGTATCCTAAGTGCAATTCCCGTCTATAATCAATCTCTGTGCCAACTTTCAACCTTGTCCGTTCAGCCGTTTGAGCGTGAAGAAGTAACAAACATACAAACACACCCACACACTCACAAACATTCACATTTATAATATTAGTGTGATAATCAATAAAGCAAATCTTTTCCCCAAAACGTATTAAAACCTGAACAGTCATACTATCAAACAATAATTTAATCATGTCATCGATGCAATACCAGATCACCAAAAATTAATCTAAATAATCTGAACTTTCTTTCAATTCCCCAAAAAGTATAAAAAACTAAACAGTCATAATTCTTGTAAGACCATCAAATAATAATTTAATCATGTCATCGATGCAGTACCAGATCACCAAAAAATAATCTAAATAATCTGAACTTTCTTTCAATTCCCCAAAAAGTTTAAAAAAACTAAACAGTCATAATTCTTGTAAGACCATCAAATAATAATTTAATCATGTCATCGATGCAGTACCAGATCACCAAAAATTAATCTAAATAATCTGAACTTTCTTTCAATTCCCCAAAAATGTATAAAAAACTAAACAGTCATAATTCTTGTAAGACCATCAAATAATAATTTAATCATGTCATCGATGCAATACCGGATCCCCATTACAGACTATAAAGTTAAGTCGGCTTATCCCCTTATGGTACGATCAGATGATGCTAAGTCATAAAATATTGAAAGCTTTTAATGCCCTGTCATAAATGGAAAGTCAGCCTTCGAGTCTTCGTATTATCATTCTACAAGTCTACAAGCGACTTTATTTTTAGGGTTCCGTATCCGTTCTTGTCTGACCGTATTTCACAGATCTGTGTCTTCCTTAATATTATAGGACACTTGAAAATACCCTAGAATATGTTACAAGCTGCTGAAGCAAAAATAATAAAATTTGAAAAATTCATGGATTCAAGTAAAGTCTCTTTTCCTGCCGTTTAAGCAGTATGTTTCGTTTTCATACAAACAGTAAAACATAAACGCATCAAACTATCTAATAAATATAGTGCTAGCACTAATTTATAACAGCAAAATAAAAATGCCGATCAAGTGTGAGTTGGTCTCGCGCACCAAGCTTTCGCTATGCCGCATATAATTATCAACACTCGCAAAATTTATATGGTGCTTGCTATTGACCTAGAATCATAAAATTTCCCAAGAAGCAAAGAATCTTATTAATACGGAACCCAGTCGTCTTCGTCGTACACAACAACTTTTTTGTTTAGTAATAAAATATGGAAAGGCTTTAACAGGGAATAAATAAAGGCTATAATTATAGAGCCGTAAATGGACCGAAGTATTTGCGGTGAACGATTGTAATTGACTATTAATATTAATCTTATTTTAAACAAGCGTAAAACAGCATGTATCTGCGGCTTGTCTTTCAACTATTATTTTATTGTAAATCCTATTTTAAGTACCTATTGGTTTGACGTTTGAAAATTCTATTAGGGTTTTATACGGGGTATAAAAAAAATATTAAGATTTTAAAGGTACAATCAAATTATCTATCAAATCTCGGTACGACATTAGTATAACAGAAAAAATATTTTTTACTCTGTAGGTATAATTCATGTAGTGATCTATGTAGCTAGGTACTCTTATTTTGAGAATGACCTATGTAAGTATGTATGTTTATCGGTTCAACCAACGTGTTGATATATTATAGAAATACTTTTACCCACTTTTAAATAACCAGTTTCTAATAAATGTATAAAAAACATGCATTAACCAGTTTTCAAATACGTAACAGCACATATTACGTATACGTATTATATTCCAACGAACTGGCCAGTTGAGTTCAAGCGAATGCGAAACCACTCATTTCGTACAAAATTGTGTACATTTCTCTATATGCAATGACAAATAGCAAGGTGTTTAGATGCAAATTAACTACATTTGCAACTCAAATAACAATTCTATTGTATTCGTTATATTATGTGTGTATGAATGTTGAATAACAGGTGAAAATAATGGGCATTATAACGATGTGTCTAAAAATATACATAATATTTATGCGTTAATGTTGTATAACGGATAATCTTAGAATACAAAATTAATAGAAAATAGAATGAAAGAAAGTCCGATTCTCGAAATTCACGAGGCTCTTTAGAGCCCGATATATCACCATGAAAACTTAGAAGTGAACATGAAGGGAGTAGATTTTTTTTTGTTATCAATAGGCTCGCGCTTGACCACTATCTCACCTGATGGTAAGCGATGATGTGGTCGATGGTGAAGCACGCTTGCCTAGAAGTAACCTATTCACTCTTGACTTAAAGATCTCTAGATTGTAGCTATCGGGAAACACAGACTCCGGCAGGGAATTCCACTCCTTAGCTGTATGCATAATAAAAGTGTCCCCAAAACGTTTTGTGCGTATGGGTCGGATATCCACAATACAGTACAGTTCCTATCAAGCTCACTCCACCTAGGATTCCACGGTAAGATGTTTACAGAATAGATCGACTGCATATGCAGGTATGAAGTCAGGAACAGGGTATCAGGAAAGTCCAGCAACCGCCAGTGTGCGTGCCCGCTTCTCATCAGTGTGTTTGATTTATTAGGACTTCAGTAACAGCAGTCGACATATTGCAAGAGCGAAGTCAAGAGCGGGTTCATTAAGGCGCAGATACCTCAGAGTAGCTGAATTTAAAATGAGAATCACGTCTAAACAGCCAATCGTAACTTTTTGGAAAAAATATATGTTACATGAGACCATTTTTTTAATAATTTAATCTAAGAAAATTTTGCGTTTTATTCGTGTAACGTAATTATTTTGTAAAGTTATGTTTAAATCGGACAAAAACACGACAATCGCACCAAAACCGCAGGGCGTATTTTAATGAAATCGACACCATCTCAAAGACATGACATGGCGCGGTTATGAAGCGTGTGCGCATTTTGTTCCCTCAAGGTCGTTGGCGACAGTCGTCGTCTTAAAAGAAAAGTACCGGCCTGTAGCTATTTAACAAAATGGCAATCGCCTCTTACCATACAAACAAAGATAGAAAGGGCATTGACCACCTTGGTCACTTGGTGTTTTGGCATCAGTCCATCTATTTAACGTTTCCACATGAGGTTTTTGTTCTCGGTAAGTAATGGTTTTCTCGTAAGAGGTAATGAGAAACTGTGAACATCTTTTAGGTAAACCGATGGTATAATCATCGTGCCTAAATTTTACAAAGAATTTGCCAACAAGTAGAAAAATCTTAAAATGTTTTCAAAAGATACACATCAGCAGATGTTGTAGGTAATGTCACAAAATTGAAAGTATACGGAAGGGCCATTCCCGCCTTGTCGAAAAATGACAGCTAAACTTAACAGATTCACTAAGGTTGCTACTATATTGATTCCGAATTAAAAAAAAGAGTAGGTTGTATAAATTACAAACATAAATACATCGATTCGTCTAAACATATATCATACCTTGCTTACAAGTGTTAGAGGGTAGACAGAGCATCAAATGTCCATTAAATATCACGATGCCACATACGACGAAGATGACGGGTGACAAGACGTAACAATAGTGTATAATTATCCCACTAAAAACATTAAATAGTGAAAAGCAGTAAATGTGAAAAAAAAGATAGTAAAATCAAAAACCCGACTGCTTAAGAAGCGAACTAAGAAGATAAATTTAAACAAGAAGAAAATTATGCTTTGCAGTCGGAGGAAACTTATTTGTGGGCTGTATAACTTAAACCATGTTATTATGACAAGTTTCCAATTTAGCCTATAGACTTAAAATAATTTATTATATTCCTAGATATTGATTTTCTAACAGTCTTCTTGAAAAATTTGAAAGTACGTATTTATTTATTTTTAAAGTATATTCGGTCTGTAACAATTAATAAAGGTAAGCCAGCCAATGCAACCTAGTTACAGCACTTAATGTATGAATGACGTAACATATGCCCGCACAAAGCACTCATGACAGCCGCGACTGAGCTCGGTCCAATATTGCCCAATAATCCCTGTAAAATCGCAATGTCAATGTGTGTGTGCAAAATAACGCTTTGTTCCTAGTGACCTCTCTGTCTGCGGCGCGCCGCCGCTTACGTACTTTGTGGTCATGTATACAAATAATTTTATAATTTATATTTATCCCTGTATCGCTCCATTTTCCCGGATGCGCATTATATTTGACATTATAGCTAACACACAAAAGGAGTCGAATACAAACAATTATTTTCTAAACCGCTGAATCCGAGTGTAATGTGTTTGTTCACGACAGGTAATTACCTATAGCCCATATTGTATGCATTACAGCACATAGCAATGAGTGTACCACTTGGCTGGTCAATTGGCACATATCGATAATGCCAAATGGCGTATTCCTTACCAAATGGCATTATTATGCCATATGCAGCAGTTTGGCAATGCATTGGTCGATCGCCAAACGCCTAGGGAACTCCAGGATCGCTGCGTCTGGGCCAATTTATTGGATCCCTAATGTATCGGTATATTATGGCGACGACGATTTCAGATGTAATCAACGTGATAAATGTCTCCGTTCCGCCTGTCCTTATTGTCTTATGGGGCTATAAATCCTCCTTATATTTTCCCAAACTGTTTGACGCTAACTCCTACACAAGCTCTCAGAACATAAAAGCGTAATATTTTCTCATTTTTCACACAAATAAAATATTCTAACGGAAGTACATTAAATATTTTATTAGGGATCGTTTCTTAATGGGCAGTTGTTAGAGATTATCTGTAAGCCGTAGACCTCTCTAAGTTAATCTTTAAGGAATACAAGTTACGATAGGATAACGCAATAATCTAAGATCATTAGATAACTGAGTGCCTATAAATACAATTCAACAGGTTGGCGATAAACTGACCTTATTTAAATTTAGTGGGTCGCGACTCGAGACGTTAATTTCGTTTGTGGCACGCATATAGATGCAAAGCGGACTATGCATACCGCCTCATTATATCATATAGATAAAGTAAACCGTCTGATACATTGAAATAATTATCAAAACACCGCAAACATCATTGACATCAATCGACTTAATATTGACAAAAAAAGTAACTGGGTGGATACAGCTGACTATGACGACAATAGTAGTGTTCGTATCTTGAAATCAGTTTTAATTATTTTTTATTTTATCCAACAAGTCTAATTAAAGTTGTTTTTTTTTGTAGATCCTCGATATATCTCCCTAGACCATCACTAAGTTAACATAGTTATTTTCGTCTTCAATATCTTGTTACGGTAAAAAAATGTTTACTTCTAATAACAAATTATAATCCTATTAAACCCACGCAGACGACTTCGAAGAAAAACAATAATAAAAGAAAAAGAAATAGTAAAAACAATTCGTTTTATTATTTTGTTCTCGGAACTAAGTCTTACTTCTAATTGAGTCAGCTATTTTGAAAACAAACCGATCGGAAAATAACGTAACCAAAACAATATTGTAGGCTTCCACAGACAGACGGGACGAATTTATATCGAAGTTGATTGAATCCGTAGAAAAAAGTCTATGAAATAGCGTTGTCATATTGTCGCGTCGCACCTCTCTGTCGAGCCTTAATTCCATAGTCGTAAAAACATCGAGCTGTATATAAACATGCGAAAAATACTTCAATAAATTCTGTCGCCTAGTGGCTGAAAGCTATTTTTGACATTATTTAGGGCCTTTGTAATAAAATGGTTGTCGCACGCAAAGCTTTTCAAGAAATAAGTGTTAGGGCTCCGTGACTAGGTTTTCGAACAAGTTCGGAATGGTCTCGTAATATGTTGGATGTTATTGGCGACCCTAGGGCAGTGAGTGTGTGTGGCCGAGTGCCCTATGCCACGCCGGTTCCATCCGACCGAGCCCTGAGAAAGGTAAAATGGCATATGCTTTCAAATTCCTGTTGTTGAGGCATTTGAATTCGAGAGGATCGGCGTGGGTTTGGTTTGTTGTGTAAAGACTAAACATGAATATCAAGCCCAATGCAGAGGTATACCTATTAATATTACACCTATATTTCACTAATAATAATGTATGAATCACACATAATATGAGCGAACTTATCGCTATCAGAGCATTAATTAAAACGCCGGGCTACTACCGAGATATTTTATATGGATCAATAGTATTTAATTTTTGTCTAACCCAGAATTCCAGGTCCTCATTGAGCATTGACTCCTGTGACCACCAAAACAACGGCAGTTAAAATAAACAGAATATTTGAATCCGAAATAACCCGATTACCCAGAAATCACGTTCAGATTGATTACAATAAAATTGAGATAGAATACTTGCACTTAAAAATCTTTAAAGAAAAGTGCTTTTTAACTACCCTCCAACAAGAAGTGATCTCAAACACGACAACTTGTTAAGATAATCGACGTGTCAGTAAAATTAACGACTCCCAAAACTTGCTGCTCGTAAATCTTTTAACGTGCAGCCGACGGATATCGGATCCGTGTCAAACGAGCCATAAACTGTTCTTCGATAAATCATCGCTACCAATACCGTATTAGCACCATATTGAGCTATTATTCCAATCAATAAAACTCCAAGGCAATGTAACAAACTCTAAAACCTAAAACTGCTCGAACTTGGTCTAATTTCACCCTAATTTAGACTTTGATAGTACAATTTTCCAAGGCATTATTATTTGTTTGCCTACTCTGTTTACTACGGCAAGTTTACAATCTCGACACCGAGAGGTCATTGCTTACATCTCATGCATCACTTAACTTGATCCGTCGATCGTGCCCGTACATAAAACAACCAGTTGAAAAGCACTTAAAATCTCACATTCTATTCACAATGTTGATGGATTAGTCGATTTAAATTGATTAAGTTATTCGGCCTGTAAAAGACCTTCCTGTAGGCGTGACGTAATTTAAACTGCGTCGATAGGAGAAAATTCAAAAATTTCAAGTGCAGTTGCATCGTATTGTGAACATACTTTCAATTTCTAAAAATCACTTATCGATTAATATAAATCGAATCCTGAGCTATCAGAAAAGTCGTTAAGCATTTCGAATAGAACAAAAAACGCTCCAAATTTTTGTTGTGAATCAGACCAATACTGCCAATTATTCGAATAATTCTGGGCGTCCCAAATAATCGAGTGCCCAAATAGCATTTCACTGTTTCTCAGTTTAGAACTCGATTCTGACCCACAAATTAGAGGTAGAGGATTGTTTAGAATATTTGATAGAATTAACATTTCCAATTATTTAGGTTGACAAAGGCAAACTATGAAATTTGGGACCTGGGTATTCAGTAGACTAATTTCATTAAGAATTGACAACGCTTGGTAACTAGAACTGGCATTATTATGCCCAATCATCAATGAAAGTCTATATAAAATTCATCGATCAATAAATTGCTAATTGATTAGTGAAATATTTGGGTATCCATCAGCAGCAATTATTTAGAAAAGCCAGGTGCATGAGAAAGCTCTGCAATGTTCCCACAAGCGGTACCAATTTAATAATCGATTTGCTTCGAACCATTCGTCAAATTGGGAATCAAGAAGTACGGTACAAAGTACCTACGAATCCGTAGAGAATATTCTGGAAACTACATTCCAAGCTTCGTACCTAATTCTCAAGGTTCTTATGTCAAAGTTCGTATGCAAATTCTGTAATGTCTATCTAGCATTACCTTACCAGAAGCACTTTACTTTTCTGTCTTCAATTTTATGAATACGGAAGTCATGTTTACCTGTGAAAAAAATAGAATTCTATTAGTTCGTTGGTTAGGAAAGAAATAACGTTTACCTTGCATAATATTTTTTGCAAGCCTTAATAAAACTTACATACATTCATATTATTTAATTTTACATTGAACTCACAAACAGCGTCACGATAAAAAGCCAATCTACTTTCATCGTCAATAACATTCAGTTCCCAGTTTATTTACAGAACTACTTAAAATTTATTACCAAACGCATTGAAAATCAATGCATAATACACGTTCTAAGAAATTTATAGATACCAATGTAAATAAGAACAGTAACCCCATTTCCTTAAAACAGATTACCCACAGTAATTTAAACAAAACTCTTATAATAGACTAACTCAAAACACTTTTAAACTCACTTTCTTCCAAAGGAAACAAAAGGCGTCCGGAATCAGAAAAGCATGGCCGTAAAACGAGATCTCAAACAAAAAAAAAACGTAGATTTGTTTAACAAACCGTGGCGGGACGCGTTTATCTATCACGCCCACTAGTCGCGATAATGCGCCGTTCGAATTACAATCGGCCCAACTTAACGCTAGTTTTGTAATAGAGAAAAAAAACCGACTGTAAAATATGATTCCCTAGTACTTGGATGCTCTAGTTCCAGTTTTGTTATCATGTTTTTAGCTCTTAGGTCATAAGCGTGGAAATTGTGCGCTTTATTATTTTTGTTTTGGTGCAGCGTTGGTAGTGTGGTTTTCTGCTAAACTCGAGGCGATGATTTTACTCCCATTTTTCGAAATTTGCATTACTAAGAAATTAAAGGTATCTCAGTAAAGTATGGACAACAATAGCGTAGAGGAAGAGAAAAGCGAATGACAAAATAATAATTATAAAAGTCAGCTAAAATGTAGGTAATCATATAAGACGGATAATTAAAAAACACCCCTCATACATTCCATAGTTTCATAGCACATAATATACACCGTGATTTGACAGATTACAAATAAATTACTCGAACAACATGCAAGCACCACTACACGTATTATGTCGACCTAGTATCGAGCTATATGAATGATAATGCAATCAATTGGATTAACCACGTGCAATCGCGACAGTTCGGTAACACACACCCAATCGGATCAGATTACCGAGTCCGTCTGAGCTTGGCACACATCAATCACTGTGGAATCAATGCTTTACTCCTTATCTGATGTCTTAGTACCTCAGGGAAATGGATCGAGGATAATGTATGGAATTATGGAGTAGTGACGTCAAAGGGTGAGTTAATAGATTGCTCTAGTCGACGTACCTAAAACTATGTTCAGAATTGAATACTGCTTATTTGCTTTTTTGTAGCTATAACTTTTTATATCCGTATTTATGTTAAGGCCGAAGCAAAAGAATTATATAAATGTAATTAATAACACATTACTTATTGAGATATTTTAATGAAAAACATTTGTTATTCCTACGCATGCACGCATGAAAGATATCCAAAAGTAATTTTAATTAACGAATTCCAATGCATTCCCCGAAACCCATAAAACACACAAAAAAAAATATTAAAGGTTATACTAATCTACCGCTATTTGAGAAGGCCGTAGAACTTGCCACGCTGAATATTATGGGTAACATTATACGGAATTACGTGTAACAGAGCTACGTCAGGTGTGCTGGCAAGCGAAGTGTGACGATTAATAATACTCTATTCTCCTACAAGCCTATTAGATCCAATCAGAAGCACGTACATCGAATATGGAGCTCTCATTGTCAGAGATAGATGCGTTCCCGTTTTGAATAGTGCAAATCTTAATAATTATAACGTGAGCAGCCTGCGTACGTATTGTGCGTCGTGTGTGAAACGCCTTAATTACATTGACAAGTACGAGGCAACTCGATCCAGTAACACAGCCACTCCGATGAATATTAATAAGGGTTTCGTGCTGAACCGGAGTCTAATTATAAAATGTTATGGACGTATGCATAAGCGTTTGAATACGTCGATTATGAGGTTACGAAATGTTACAGAATGAAATGACTGTTGTGACAAAATTGAAAGAACGTGGAAATGAAAAAGGTATCTCAACAAAAACGCGATGGAAGTTGACAAAAATATCAATATTGTCGATATCGGTGCGATTCGCAACGGGGCTGTAACAAGGTGGGTCGCTGACAAAACAAATTTACATAAATCCGGCTGAATCCGTAAAAATGACGCGCGACAGCCGAGCCGATAAGCCCGGGGTATCATTAGCTCGGGCCAGAGCCAGCGATCGCTCACTTGTGCGGCCTCCGGTACGAATGGGCTAGGGAAAAATCCCAAATATCAATCTTCTTTTCCTCATTCTTCCTACGATCAATTCTAAATTGAAAGTCCCGAGAGATGCGGAATCACTCAAGTCCTTATCAGTGAGCTGCGAAAATAATAATACGATATCTGGAAATTATTTGTACTAACAGTCGAGTCTATAAAAAGCCGTAAGAATGATCGATTTGTTTCAAAATAAAAACATTGAAATACGAATTTATTACCTATATTTATTGATGATTGAAATATAGATTTATGGATGTATTGCGTTATTTTTAGTGCATTAGCTTTTGCTATCGATATCGCCGGCGTGAATTTCGGCCATTATCCCAAGGGTTTTTAGTTTTAATCCTGGTATGACAAGTACTCCAATACCAGATGTAGTCTTCCCGAGTTCCAAGTTTCATCTAAATTCAGCGTTCAAACGTTGAGGCGCGACTGATTAACAAACATACGCACATATCGATATACAGACTTTTTTTCGTGTGAGTATTTACGGATTTGGACACCTCTGGTGTCAGAGTTAATTAAGCTGACTCTGGGAACCCCACAGATCTCTTACTTGGCTATTTCAGACTTACATTAATTATATAAGCCAAGTCGAGTTTTTTAACGTACTCACTCGTGATAACGTAAACGATCTCTTTTGTCAAAATGTATACAAAAATGAGATTTCCCCTTACCATCACCAGATGGCGCTTATCCAGTTTCAATACAAAAAGACGTTTATGTTGACGCGATAGAGCGTGAGTAAAAACTCACACTAAGATTTCAGGTTGCCTCACGATGTTTTCCTTCACTGTTGCCTGTGACTTGCCGCCGTTGCGTTGTTGTTGTCGTTGTTGATTTTCACATTTATAATATTAGTTTAGTAGGGTGGTATACAGGCAGGCCCCATAAACTATCTGCCAGACTGTCTGTCTGTGTAACTATCTGTCTTTATCTCTTGTTGGAGTCTCAAATAAATATTCTTTCTATATTTCTTTCTTTTTATAAGATTGCCTAGAAGTTTAACAATAAATTCCTCCATCATCTTAAAGTTACACTGCAAAGAATGAAGTCATTCAAAATTGATTTCCGATTTTGTTAAAACGTCAATAGTTCCTGTTTATTAAATCAATTCAAATTCCGTCGGTGCACTTCGGAGAAGTTTCATAATGTTCCCAGCTGAACTTTGGAACTGTTCGACTTTGCCGTTTTCTTTTATTTCATGGGACACAATCAAACAAGGGTACAAACCTAAAGGATTTTCTAGCAATCTCCGACTGCGCTGCAACTCAAAAGGCCTTTGATATAATTTAAGAATAAAACATTGTTAATGTACTACCATTTTATGTATAGTTCAAGTCTTGAATGTCTTCTGAAGTTTGTGGTAAGTTTGCTTTGAAGCAGTCGCTTTTACAGATCTTTTGTAGTTTACTGTAATTTAATTTCCAAAGTTAAATTTAAAACGTTTGTGCATCTGTCCGGAAACAGTAGTAATGTTTCAAGTTACAATTTATATTTCATGTTCAAATCTTACTTTACGCAATATTACTCATCAAAAAATAATACCACCTATGTCATATCTTTATTCTTCTTACAATCAGCAAACAAAGAGTTCACGAACTCATCAAAACACGTGAATATGTCTCGAGAAAATCCTCTTTATTCAAAAGAAGTAAATTACAAAAGCTGTTTCGCCTTCGAAGGGGAATGAAGCTGAATCAGCCGAAACACGGATTTGATAATGACATAAAAGAGCAATTCTACTAAATTATCTTGTGATACGCAAGCAAAAACGATCTTTATTGGTACTTTTATGAGACACATTGAGTGTCGAAAGATGGTAGTTAGAGTTATAAAAGAGGCGTAAATTAAATCGCATGTTTTTTATTAATACTTTGTTGGACTTACATCAAGAATTTGGAAGGTAAGATTGGTTTAGTAATATTTTGGCAAAAATAAATAATGTAGGTAGAAAGGAGGTGATCATTCAGATAACGAAATGATGATTACTCACAAATAGAGAAGCTCAGAAAAAGACACGTTGGAATGTCCGTAAAGAAATTCGGATAAGGACAAGAAAATAATGGAACTGTTTGCAACGATAATAAAGAAATGTGTTACAGAGATTTTAATTCCGAAATAGCGTCAATTCATAAACAAGCAAGTCCATTAAAAATAAACTATTTCTTTCCGCCTTGCTTCGAACAGTAAACACGGACGTGTTTAATGTAGAGCTTTAGAAAAATGTTATTTATTCCATTTTCTTTCGACCTTTTCATTACCTACAGTTTTTATCAACTAGTGGCATAAATTTTATAAAAAAAAAACATAATTTAATAATCTTTGAAATCTTTTCTTTACCGACTAAGTTCTTTGACCGCTACGGGTTGCAGAGTCAGTCCACGCACTGAACAAAATAATCTTTGAACGGTCGTGTGATATCATTCAGGTTATAATATTATAGCTTGTATTATTTCTGAATTGCCTTTAAAATATGGCACTAGTTCTTTATAATTCTGATATAATTCCAGAAAAGAAACATCATACAGAACTTTTATGATCTGTGTACAGAACGATCTCCACATGAATTTGCGATTTACAATGTTTTGCGGCAATACATAGTATGCTCAACAGAGTTAAATAATAGTTTCGTCATCTCGTGTGTACATTACATCAATTTCTCTTTCCATTAAGATAATAGACAGATTTAACGCAGTTTTTTCATAGATTGTAAGTTAACGCTCCATGAAAGATGCAATTCTCAAGAAATTAATGTGGCGTTACACCCGGTATCTTATTACACTCAGTTTGGATACTGACCAACTCTTGATGAAAGTAAAAATGGTGCTTCATTTTATGACCGCCATTATTTGCTCATCTTTGTGAATTTGCGAAATTTCCTTTCATAAGAACACGATTTTGTAATTAATGCGTTATGTCAATAAAATTTAGTAGCTTGCTAGTATTTCCAGTTTAAATAGATGTCTTAATATTATGTGTAATGGATGTTTAATACTAATACTACCATCCTACAATCATCATCATCATATCTGCCGAATGACGTCCACTACTGGACTCTCCCCGTACATATCATCCCACAATACTCAATATTAATTGCATCCATGCGTCTTGTTCGTACTTTTACAATTTCTTTAGAAAAGGCCAAACAGATAAAGTTTTTTCGAAACTTTCACTAAGTATCTATAGGTCTCTATCATACCTCGATTCCAATTTCAAACGGTTATATCCATCATGACCAGCGCATTTCTAAACCACCCATTGGCTCCCAGCTTACAACTAAGCATGGCTATTAACAAGACGTTGAGCGCAATCAGAATACGCAATGAGCCTCCATTGTACCTTCCATCCCGCACAAACAAAGACTAAGGATATAGGCTTATACGTCAAAGCCTATTCATTCTTGATAAGTCCGAAAACCCGCAAGATAAGGTGGGTCATCCGAGACTTATAAAAGGTTGGCAAGTTATTATGCCCCTCATAAATGAACACCCGCGTTTAGCCTGTTTCTTTATTATGTAAAACTTGTAGGCATAATTATGAAAATTTTCGGTCTTACTTTCCTTTGCTGGTTTGTAAATAATTAATGAGGTAGCGTATTGTTTCTGAATACATTTTTTTTTTACTGAAATAAAAAAAATATTTTTCTGTTCTCATTATGGTATCACTTGGGTTGGCAACATTGTGACATTGTAAAGAATTACAACATGAATATGATTATGAAAATCCATACACCGTCATCCTTCGCGCCTGTGTTATTTTGAACCTTCATCATCAAAGAATAAAAATAATTAAATTCAAGGATAAACCGTATAATAAAAGTTTATTTTCAATTCTTTACGTATTTATCACTTTAACACTAACCTACTCGATAATTTTATCCATAAAAAATTCCACAGGGCAAAAGTTATTAAAAGCCATAATGGGAATCTTTTCGGCATTTTATTTCATCATTTCAACTGCAAAGCGAGAATTCGTTCCATCATTTGAATTACTATGCATCTACGAAATAAATCACTTATAATCAAATCCCTTGCACCTTGAAAGAGCCATGAGAAATCAATTTATTTATCAACTAGCTTCTGCCAGCGGCTTCGCCCGCATTATAGTCGCCAATTATCCCACGAGAACATACTACCGGGATAAAAAAATAGCCTATGTGCAATTGCAGACTAGTATTCTCTATCTCTGCGCCAAATTTCATCCAGATCCGTTGAACCGTTTTGGCGTGATTGAGTAACATACATACATCCATCCAAACTTTCGTAATTACAATAGAATATACAAGTCAGATATAAGCAACGAACTTCGGCACAGTTATAGGTACATTAGAATAAATATAATCGGTTTATAAACAATTTGTGATACCAACTCGTCATTAGCAGTGGCTCATCAAGTATGCACCTTAATTCTTTACGCAAAGATTGGAATTCCAATGAACGGTACGGGAACGTTGAATCCAAATAGGGGAACCTTACGGTACTTGACGGAGAGTGGAGCGGTACCGCTTCGATCAAGTCAGGTCAAAGGTTGCTTATTCATACATTGTTAGCAATCTTCTTTAAAAGGTGTACCGCTTGTGATTCCACCATTTGATTGTATCCTCTCATTCGTAATTTTAGACGCCAGGATTGAGAGCTCGACAAACACTCGGTGAATAGCAGACAAACAGGAAAATCGTGTACCTGTTTGTAATTTTTAACACAAAGTGGTCCTCCACCAGTTTGCGATAATATTCCAGGATAGATAAATAAAATCCCGTTTATCAAAGAGCTTTAGATTGCATAAACGAAGAAACTGGTCGTCCGCTTACTGATGAGAGCTCTCAAGAATTCTCGATTGAATGAAAAGAAGCTCTTTATTATTTTTAAACTGAGCTTGAAAAGGTTTTATATTTCCAACCTTCCCAACGAAGAGATACTACCAGATTCAAACAGTCATTATTTACACGCAGTAAATTACAGAGTTGAACAAAAAAGATCATTGATAACCATAACTACCGGTATCGGGGCTACCAACATGGCCTGTCGCAACGCAGAACAATTTAATAATACGATAGAGGTCGTCGCTTTTATGGTACACGATGATCGGGTAGCATCGGGCCATGCCGATGAAGCAAGCAACTGACCTTTACTACCTCCCCGCTTCCACCTCCCTTCTATTCCCCGCCACAGGCCCCTTTAGCAAGTCACATCACGGATATACAAGCAATACCTTTTACATTAAAAGCTTTTATACAATTTAATTCGATGAAAATATCGTGATCCAAATTACGTGATGTGTCATCTTTAAACGCTTAACAAGATATTGATCTTTCATTAACATTGACACTCTAAACAGTCTTGGCAGTTTCAGATTTGACATTAAAAACTAATTAAGTAACATCTTGATGAGACTTTAAGAACCTTGATTTATATTTAATATTTGCATAATCATTTTGTATCGTATTCATGTTAAATACGACCCAGATTTTAATAAAGCTTTTGGTAATGGTCGTCATCTGTTTGATGTGGGTCACTGTCAATGTTACAACCATTCAGGTCAAATCTGATTCATAATTTACTATGACCTGCAGTTTTAATTGCCTTTCGAAATAGTTTTTTTAACAATCAATTAAATATCTATTTCTGTTTAAAAATTCCAGTTAGCAAAGTTCACATACTTTTACAATCTGAACAAAGACCGGCTTACCGCAGATGGTGAGCATAATGAAACTGCAGTTAGCAGAAAAAATAACGACTTTGTTCTTAAAATAAACATAGCGAATACAAGTCCACAAGTTGCATGCAAATTATATGCACGACCTATGCAAAAAATAAACTAGTATTGAGTCGCGTATTTTTCCTTCAGATGAAATTGTGGGGATTTCAATCTGAGGACTGGTTATAACAAAGTAGTTGTTTCATGGGAAGGTATTGCGAGGCAAGGCTATAATCCCTATAAACCGAGGGGTGTAGGCACTGGGGCCGGATGCGACGGTCATATTTCATTACATGCACTTCGAGCAGGACGTGCACGATACTGCGGCGGAACAAATCCCGTAAATTGTTAGTCAAGTTCAAATTGGTAGTGACATAATTCAGATTGCCCCATGCAGATATAGCAGATTAGAATTTACCAGTGTGGAGTTTAGCAAAGTAATAGTAGCAAGAGGAATAATAAAACGAGGCTACGAACAAACACTCACTTTTGCAAAATAATGCTCAAAATCTTGGTAATTTAAATTATGTGAAAGTTTTGCTCCAGAAGATTCGTAAACCTATCTGAATAAACTCAACGTATGTCTTCATTTTTTACTTCAAATTTGTGATTGCCGCCAGGAATTGTATTTTCGAATTGCATAATTAAGTGATTTTGAAGATTCGTTTTTATTTAAGAGTATTTCAAGGTCATAAAAAATACAAATAGCTGCGCTTCTAAAACACAATGCTAGGAATTTTTACCTTCTTTCCAAATGAATTTTATTGCGTAAGCTTACATCACATTCACACAGCGTAATACCTCAGTGCATAATATCTCCTATGATTCATGAAACTGCAGATGGCACTGCGTTCACATCCGGGTCACTAAGATACAGTCAGGAGGCTTTAAGGCGACATTTCATATCCAGCAGAGCTGTAATATTATTTATATCAGTACGGCATGTCTTCAATATAAGCCAATCAGACCCAGTCGATCGGAAATTCCGCACGGAACATCACATGGCATCACACGAAAATAGATGATGCCGATACAAAATGCATAGGCTAGACGGCGCCGAGTAAATATGACATATAGGAATCACAGCTATCTGTTCTAACTTTGAAACAAATGGATATTTTAAATCGGTAGAAGAGCAAACTATAAACGTAAAAAGCGCGAAAGTCTTTTCCTTAAAATAAACACATCTTTTTCTCAGTAACCAGTACTGCATCTTAGTCGTGACATAAGAGAAGAAAGCTTCCCAGCATCGCTTTTAGAATAACTTGACCTTTAATACACAAAGCAAAAGACATAAAGATGACATCCGAAAGTTATGACCTTTTGGCAATGCAAAAAAAAAACATTTGTCATACAAGTGTCTATGAATTTTAATGATCCGTGAGACGGATTGATATTGGTCTGTGGAGATGACTTTGATTGATGGATTATTATTTTGACTATGGCATCATCACACCTACTATTATGAGAAAGCCAGACAATATTCATTCGAATTTAAACCAGTAATCAAATATCGCAATAGTCTGCTTTTTACGGATCTTATGCAGTACTCGGGACACTTATTTTGTAAGATATTTTCCATGCACAGCGAAAACAGCACTTAAACACTGCAATTAGTAAACTAAATAGCTTAAAAGCGTTACAGCAAAAGTAGCAGGTTTAAAATCGTCTACGAACACACTGCATCTTACTTACATTAACACAGACGTTAGGAGAAAACTAATGCGAAAATAGCAAAACATAGTAAAGTAAAACATATAAATGTAATAAAAATAATAAGAAATATGATATACTGGCTGACCCGGCAAACGTTGTTTTGCCATATAAATTATTTCGTATTTTTTTTTTATAAAAAAGTATCCTATGTTACTTCTAATACCTCCAAGAATATATGTACAAAGTTTCATGATGATCGGTTCAGTAGTTTTTGCGTGAAAGCGTAACAAACAAACTTACATTCACATTTATAATATTAGTATGATGTAGTTGTAAAAGCTTTCGGTTAGATCGCTGAAACTGGTGAATCGCAAACTAAAACAGACGTCAATCAAACACAATACTTCTAATAGAGGAACAATCGAAGAACAACAAGAGCAACATAAATCAAGTTGTGTCGGGCCTATTTCTGTAGACAGTCCGCTAACTGCATAAATGCCGGGAATGGTGACTGAAACGTGCTTAAACACAATGCACGGAGATATTCTATTCATAGAAACGCTATTTTTACAAGAGGCTAGCTAGTTCTGCACCAAATTGACTGATCATTTCACTATAGAAAAATATTTAATTACACCAATATAGCTAAGATTTTTGTGAAGATGAAAAGATGTAAGTCAAAGAATCGTGACCAGCTGATAAATACATTCACATAACGGATTTTTTCCCAAAAACGGTATTCGTAAATCGATTATAATTTGAACAGGTGCCTCACAAAATTTGATTTAAAACATGTTTGTACAGGTGAAAGCATTTAATTATTTGATTTGCACAGAGATTGCTCACATATTCGAAATTTTTCACTTCGCATTCACTTTTGTTCATCAGTTTCTACGAAGTTAGCTATCTTGAGCAGGATGTCGCGATATGCAGAGCGTGAGAACTCGATTCTATCTTAATAAGTTTACCCACGATTCGGATTCACCCAAGAAACGTCATTCAAGCACTCATTTCATAATGACTCAACTAAAATGGCGATAAAATCTAGATCGCTTTTTTTGCTTTATTGTTTCTTCATAGAATCGATGGCAGCAGAATTTACGGTAAGTATGGAGAATTTACAACTTGATACTTAACTGATTAGTAAGACGGTATTGAATTACGCCAATACTTTAATAATGTAAGAAAAATCCCAATTTAAACCACATCTAGAATCCATTTCAGAAACAAGATTAAATATTTCTAACATTAACAGTACGAGTTAGCAGAAACCATCCGGAAAACTTTAAGATCGCTACTATAAAATTGTACTCCCAATAGTTTTGCTGAGACTAAACAACTTTTGCGAAGTACACTGTATGAAATCCAACTGGGTGAGAAAATAAAAGCTAAAATGTCTAGCAACACGATAACTGTAACAAATAGAGCAGATTGGAAGAAAACAAAGTTGAGAGCAACGAGTAACTTTAAAGACTTTTGCGAAACGAAAAAGAGAATATGAAATCAATTAAGTCTAATGTTAAACTATTTTAGAATACCCAGACTTTTTTACTGAGGAAACTTCATTTATAAATTGAATCGATAAAACAGATAATGATGTCATTAATCCCTTTTACTAAGGGTATGACAAAACATTCCTACTCCAAGATTCAATCATTAGGTAAGTGCTTTCAAAAGCAAAAACACTTAGTCAGAACAGAACACAAAAAAGAGGAACAGCTACTTCGTAACTAATCCATCATTCTCAAACACGTAGCATTATGTTATAACGAGTCATCACTAGGATGTTTGTTTAGAAAGTTACATAGCAAGTGCAAAAAGTATGTAAACGTTCATCTCTGCACAGTTCATATGCCCCTGGTAGTTACACAAGAATTGCATAAATCCTTTCACTGTTCGCAAATCTAGAATACGCAACTAAAATAAAATTTTATCGATTATTATGTTTAGTATTTTACTATTCATTTCAATTTTGTTTTCGGAAACGTTTGCACCATTATGATTCATAACGATATTCATTTCACCTTCATGTTTTGTGAAAGCATTATTATATTCGTATAACCGACCAGATATTTCTTTCTAAATATTATTTATAAATTGGAACAAAAAAAACTCTACAATGCGATAAACAAAAGCGTGAGCAATCAAAAACATTTTATCTACCTATATATTTTTTATGTATAATTTCTCAGAAGGATTATAATGCACTGATAACAAAACACAATTATAATTTTATCGGTGTTATGTAGTGCATAAAAAGTGCTTTATGCTTACAATAGATAGGTATATGTTTTGGTACACTGGTGAAAATACCGAGTGTAAGTAATTTGCCTGGTTCATGGAAAGTTTCTTGAATTAAATTAATTATCAGAAGAATCATTTCTAAAGCCTAGCATTTATATTTATATGCACACTAGCTTCTGCCAGCGGCTCCGCACGCGTCATTTTTTTATCCTTATGAAACATTATGCCGACATGAAAAGTAGTCTATATTTTAATCCAGACTATGTCTCTGACAAATTTCATCCGTTCACTTCATCTGGCGTAATTGAGTAACAAACCGATATCTATCAACCTAACTTTCGCATTTATAATATTAGTAGCTTCTGTCAGCGGCTTCGCCCGCGCGAAAGGTGTTTTATCATCACAAGGGTAGGTACATTATTCCGGGATAAAGCCTATGTGCTATTTCAGACTATAATCTATCTCTCTGCCAAATTTCATCCAGATCCGTCCAGCCGTTTGAGCGTGAAGAAGTAACAATCACACACAATACTCTCGCAAAATTTCGCCTTTATAATATTATCGTGATTATAGCTGCCCTATTCTGATATATAGGCTATATTTCTGTAAAGTTTTGTCAAAATCCGTTTAGAAGTTTTTGCTTGAAAGAGTAACAAACATATCCATCCATCCTCACTAACTTTCGCGTTTTTAATAGTATTAGGATTTGTAAGATTAATAAGAAATTTTTTTTTCATATTGATCAATAGCCAATGGCTGAAATTAGTCGCACGAAAGAAAAAGATTTTTCGAAAATTTTATCTAAAACTTTTACTACTGCATTCTCAGTCTCCACAAAAGTTGGGAACTTCGACATGGACCTCGACTAGCTTCCTAGTTAGTCACTTCCCAGAGTATCTACCGTGTGTCTAAACAAAGTGAATTCTAAACTAGTATAGCAAACAGACGTGTGTAAGCTGAATCAAACAGAGACGTCCATGGTTTGAATTGGTTATTTTGACTATACAACAGTTGCTAATTGAATCGTGTAGGTGTATACGTTGATTTACCATTATACCGAGTACTCGTGTGTTGGTACTTTGAATATAAATCTAATTTCAACGGTTTTATAGCTTTTTGTTCCTGACTCCTGACGAGCAAAGTTTTCAAGAGCGAGTGTGTGAACTTTATGTGACGTGAAAATTGCTTTGCTTTTGCAGCGGTGGTTAACATGACTTTAAGGTTTTTATTTAAGTTTGAAAATCTCGTTTACTGTTTACTGATAGGCTCGCGTTTCACTACTGCTTCACCAGAAGGCAAACAATGCTATGGTCGAATATGAAGTACTATGTTAAGAAGACGTATCCTATTCCCTTTCGACAAGCTATAGCTCCCAGAAAATATAGACTCCAGCAGAAGAATGTCATGTCTTAGCTGTACCACATGTAATATTATAATACCGTAGAATACACGATAGAATCAATTTTTATTTTATTACTTGTTAATTTTAATTCTTTTACATTCAAAAGTGCCGCTTTTTGGCCTAGTTGAATAAATATATTTGACTTTGACTTTACCAGCATAGAGATAGAGTTGCCTCATCCCATACAGAGAAACCTGCCGAAATAACTAGCGTTTTTCGTCTGATTAAACTTATTATTTTTCTAAGAACACCGATTGCGATCGGTTCCATTCCACGAATATTGATGGTGTTAGCAGCAACTTGCAAGTAAAAAGGACTACTCGGTTCGAGAATCCTTGCTTTGAAATACAGCGACGATTTATTTGATTGTATTTTTTGCACGTTTTTACAGTTTCATTGTACCAAAATGTGTTACAAAACAAATTCAAAAATCGAGTGGATGAGAACTTTAAAACCGACATCTATTGGAATCAATTTTTAATAATCCTTTCAAATAATCTTTGAAATGCGAAATATGAGTCCAATATTCCTTAATTTTGTGCTTAGGAGAGTTAACTAAACAAGAAAATACATATATTTTTATGATCGTCTCTATATAATCATAATATTTCACAAAACTCAATAACAAATCGAAGCTTGTCACGCCATCAATACTAAATTTAAATTTATGTGAACCAAATTTTCTTCGCGTTGGGTACCCGTACTACCCGTGGCTTTATCTACTCACAAATAAAATATTCCCAAAACGTTTTCAAATTCTTATATAAAGTATAACTATTATACCTACTTTTATTACAAAATCTCATCGGCATCCTGCAAAATTTTAAAACTCGTCAATCAGTGCACACAAATTCGAGTCGCAACCCCTCGACAAATCATCTTCAGCTACGCTTTCCCGCTGCCGTGTTGTTTTCTAATTATCTACTCCATCGCATTCAAACTCCAGTCAGTATCGGCACAAAATGTTCCCAATTAAAATACACATTTACACACACAGAGACAAACGGCACTTCAAAACAAACTCGAGTTTAATGCCTCAGATTGAAAGTTAATTAGATTCCCAATTCCTCCCACTGGGCGAAGCAATTTGAGGCAAAATTAATATGAACGAACGAGGAGAAACAATTTCAAATTTGGTTGTTTCTATTTTCTGGATGCAATTTTAAAACCTGCCAATACTTTTGTAAAATCGATCGGTATTTCTGAATTCAAAAAGTATTTGCCTTAGGGAAATAAAAAAAATAACTAAATAACTTCCTCCGTTTATCTTCTGAGAATACCCGTTTACCTTACTTATAAAAAATGCGAAAGTTTGGATGGATATATGTTTGTTAATCACACCAGAATGGATGAATGGATCTGGTTGAAATTTGGCACAGAGATAGCCTGGAATTGCACATAGGCTTTTGTCCCGGAAATATGTTCCCTTCGCATAATTTTCGACATTCACGCGAGTAAAGACGCTGGCAGAAGCTAGTTAAACATAAAATGACTATTTTTTCGGGAGGAAATCTTCTAAAGGTGCCTGGACTTTTTGGGAAAAAGATTAAGGTGTGTGGGATTTTACCTCCTAAAACCATCTCGGCGACCGTCAGCATGTAGAATAGAACCCCGTTACCTTTTACAAACGTACCTAAGCACTAAGTACTAATCCACTCATTCACAGTATCAGTTACATCTGCATCTGCTTTGTTATTTGCTTCGTACAGGATTTTAGTATCAATAAATAAATTACACCAATCCTATTTCTGTTATAAATAAGCCTTTTAATATTTTTCCTTTATTTTTTTATTATACTAGCTAGACTATTAGTAATAACCCTATATACCTATATGTTTTAAGGTATAACAACTACAGTAATTATACTCCTTTCTCTTATTCACATTTATTTTGCAAAATTTTAGTGTACTGTGAGGACTCTGCCTATGTAAAGGGAAACTCCTTGCCTGTAATAAAACTGGCAACAGAAAACTATGTTTTGAAAGAGAATTGAAATTCGATATTATAAAAATAAATGAAGATGTTTTTGCTAGGCTTTGATTGTCAACTCGATAGAAGCCACCTTAGGGCAGGCATATTGCGAAAATATATGAGATAAAAGTAATTTCTGCGTTTTAATACGTAGCTGCAGCCCTATCACAGTACCTACCCAAATTCCAAAATAACAAGAAACAGTCTTACCATCAAATATTCATCAAATCGTGACTCCAAGTGAAAGTGATTGGCCAGCAGAAGGCATTAAAAACAACACATCACGACCTTGCAGATCAATCAGGCTGATCATTGTGCGTGACTTGTAGCTACTGGCATTTGATTTTTGCAAAGCTCTGCGTCACAGAGTGACTCATGCGCAGCGAATTGGATTGTGTGTAAGGTGTCCTTAATTATTTAAGCAGGTATTGCAAGTGGGTGTAGGGTTTACAATGTAAGGTATTTATAGTTAGTTTGCACACTGATGAATATTCTTGTAAACAATATCCTTATGTGGAGATTTAAATGGGATTATCGACCGAGCATATTTCTAGGATAGATAAGAGTTAGTACATAAAACTAGTGAACAAATCTGGATATTTTAACGTTAACTGGAATAATACACAGTTTACGAATAAAAAAACCAACAATAGTATCTATTTATAATATTAGAGTATAATATATTTAGAACAACATGCAGAATATAATTACGTATATAATCGATATTACTGAACTGATAACCAAAATATCAATACTGGGCGAAGATATATACATAGTTTGATAGACTGTAATTATATAAAATTGAGAAATTTAATATTTGCAAAGCAACTGAATCGCATGTGGCAAAAACAATAAAATACTTGATGATGTAATGGAATTAATTGTAAAAAATGGAAATAATGGAAAAAGCTTCCATATCTAGCATGGCATCAATTAAATTATTCTTAGTTATAAACCTGCGGCTTAGTAACTCATTGCTTGTAATAGCCACTGGAACTTGAATGGTTCTAGTAAGCACTAAAGATTTGACGCAATCTTATCTCTTCCATTAGAAATATTATAATTATCTGTGCCTGAATTCAGATTCGAAGTTTATTTTAGCTGAAAGTGATTCAATAAATTATTCTTTATCAACCCGTGGCTTTGAAACTCATCGCAATTAGCTTCAGAATCGGTGCTTTACGATTAGATATAATTTTGTCCCGTCATTTGTGTTAAAAATTTCATTTTAGCCTTGAAAGTTTCTTATTAAAATACTAAAACAATAATTGGCAGTCATTATCAAAAAGTAACAAACAATTTGAAACCATATAGAAAATAACTCGCCACAACAATACAGTGTTGAAAATAACTTCTATTTCAATACGACTGGTCTTTACAACAAATAACTTCAATGCGCGTCCAATCAATCAAAACTTTTAACAAATATAAAACCTAATGAAGCCAAAACGATAATCAACAACTACACAAGTGTCATTAATCGAAGATGACAAGCGATTCAGTTGTGCCACCGTAAAATTTTAGTCTCATAGAGGTTTATTTAGAAATCCCTTTCAATGACATGAAGGAACTTAGCAAATAGATGTTTAATAAACCTAAATCTATTAAAAGGGCCTCATGGATCATTTGGAAGGATTTAGTGATTAAAAATACCGACCGATCCAGATCGTGTAGTTCCAAAGAATGAGGTGACGAACAAGTCGTGAGTAAAGATTTGTATATTAATGTAAATGGTTATAATGGTAGAAAATACAAAAGCAACGATGGATGGATGTGATGAAAGATGATACCTATAGCCAGAAAAGAGGTGACGGCAAATAGAGATGAACGGAAGAAGAAGAAAAACTACGACGACCCTAAATAAATTTAAATAAAAGCAAAAGGGTGAGGACCTGATCATTGCTTATGAATTCTGCTAAGAAAAACATGCTACAAGCAATTATAGTTAACAATGAGAAAGAAAGAGCTACAGTGCAAAGTGGTGAAGTTTCCTAGAATGTAAAATATCGAGGTCGACCTTTCTTGTTTACATGACAACAACCAGTTAGGAATACTGGTATAGGCATAACATTAAAACTCATGGATGTACTGTAATGAGCAATGAATTTACATACCCACATGGTACAGTTATGTATTTACATAAACATTAACATAACATGCATATGATATTGCTTCACACACAATAAGCACGAAATTAAAATCAAAGTTGCTACCCATTACTTTTCCCAATTTATATTTTTTAATAAACGTCGCGTAAACATTAAAAAAATATACATCAGTGTCATAAAAAAAATCTTGGGCTGCCTTTGCACCCATTATTGTTTTATTCATTATTATTCAAGCGACAATAACTATAACATATTACAAAGCAAGAGAACATTTTTTTAACGCCCCACTAACAGCAGTTCAAAAGGTAGCCAGAATACAATAAGCACGATAACGAACAAGGGAAGTATCAAGTGGCGCTCAACCGGCTACCGTGACCATCGTACACGATCTTGATACTTGAATAAGATATTAATGTATTAGATACCGTGATTACATTACTGACTTAGCATTTTGTGTTGGCACGTGATTAGTTTTGCCTGTTATTAAGTCATTGGAAAGGGATATCGTGGAGTAGGCTTTGAACATTAATCAGTTTATTTATAGGAAAATGACAAATAGATTGTCAAATCCGTTATCGTCTGGATCCTGTTACACTTATCATTCTAGGCTCAGCTCTTATTACCTCAATTAGACATTTAGGAGGATTAAAAATCTATCCACTTTTGCGGTATAAAACCAGAATGCAGTAAATAACACTGGACATATATTTTGGTTATATACGATATCTGTGGTATATATGCAAAGGAACTTTAAAAACGTTTTGTATTCAAATTAAAATATGCAATCACCATAGTCAAGCCTACTTGGGATAAAATATACACCTTCTAGCAACGAGTAAACCAACTTACATCTAAATATGCCTAAAATATGAATGAACTATCAGCTAGGTCTTGATACGACCTTACCCAACAAAATTATACTAATAGCGGGACCCGCATAACTTGCCTCTTTTTTATGAAGGTTAAGAATTTCCATAGAAACTTTATTACATATCCATAAAATAAAAAAATATTAGCTAACTATAAAACATAACTCTTTTAGGTCATGTTAATCTTCAGTAAAAAAGCTTTCGTTCACGACTTTTGCCGTCTCAAGGATCATAAAAAACGACAAGATCTTGTTACAGGGTGAGTCGCAGTTTATATGTAATAAAGCCTATTTCATTCACGAGTATATCTTTCAGCGCTTCATTTTATAGCTGCCTTACTAGCTTAAGAGAATCAGTCTTCTTTTGTGAGAGCTTTCGAAACTGCAATGTGGAAGTTTTCTTCATCAATAAAAAAGGGTTAAGTGATTTGGCCTGCGTTATTAAATATCGGCCTATCTTTATTTTTTTAGTGTGACAACTTCAAGCCTTTTGGGACTCAAGTGTTTGATAGAAACTTTCTTTAATTTGAGTTTTGGGTTTCATCAGCTCATTTCTTTTGTTTTAAGTCTATTCGTTAGTTTATTTGTTGTTGCTGAATAGCTTAACCTTTTTGCAAACATAAACCATCAAGAAAGTTAAATATTACAAATTAATATTCGAAACACAGTCCAGTTTTTCATTAAAAAACCTCGTTGCTTCTTTTCTTTAAAGTTCTTTTACAAACCACAATGTCCTTTGTTTAGAAGCCTTCATAATATTGGAACAGTTTCTTTTCATTTTGGAGCGTTACGTGCATCAAAAGTAGCCGCTAATGAGCTTAGTGTCTGATAAATTGAGGTCAAAGCTGAAACGGTTTCGGTAAAATCTTCAAGCCAAAGTAGGTATTATGTAATACAACGCAACAATACTGCAGCATGGTTTCACTTCAACTTTGCAAACTTGGTGTTGATATCACAAGTTTGCAAGTCATAAGGAAAAACGATCATGTTATATGAAACTCACACGCGTGAAATTACTACCCCGAAAGTTTTGCTCAAACTACCTACTTAGGTGTTGGTGAAAACTAGGTCATTAATTTTGGAGATTCATTAGAAACTTGAGCCAAGGATTTAGTCAGGACTTTTACTTTACTGCAGTAGTTTAAGACTTGGTAAATAAATGTTGGTGAATGTTGTAACTTTCTTGCGCGACAGCTAAGTGGAAGTTTTCCAGACACGCCTTATAAGCCGCATAACCCCTTGAAACGCTTATAGGTAGCCGCACCTCTTACTGAACATTAACTATCCGCAGAATGTACTCGTAAACCCATCGAGTGTGTGGGAGTGTCAAGTAATGATGGCTAACAACTACTTCAGTTACCCCACGATAAGTATAAGGGTGTTATGACAATTAAATGGCCAATAATATTCTCGTTATTATACAAACAAATATTAATTTATTTGTGGCTTAAGTGTCCCAAATACGCCTAAAAACACAAATGAATATTATTTTAATCTTCAAAAAAGCATTATATTTTAAAATCTTTTCAATATCGAACTTTTTTGCTACCTTTACTAAACATTCAGCACGGTTTTACCCAACAGGCTTTACACATTGACGCGGCTTGCCCGGAAGCCTATGGCTGCTACACAATAATTAGACGAACGTATGCCATTGGATTTAATTAACAGCTTTCGTGGTGACAGACATCTAAACCCGAGTATAGCCCGGGAAAAGCATTTAAAGCAGAACTTAATAGTACAAACACTGTAGCAAATTAAGCGGTGGATGATGGAATAGAGATCCTATCAGTGAACAGATTATATAGTGGACTATTAGTTATGGAAGGTTCAGAACAGCCGACCTCTTTACGTAGATACAGATAAACAAATCAAAAGTTTTAAAATTAGAATGTTTAGGCATACAAAAGTCATGGCGTAACAAATGATGAAGAATGAATTACATTTTGGCAGTCACGACAGTCAATGTTTGACTTGTTATTCAAAATAATTAAGGAAAACAGAAGGGAAGTTTTTAAACAATCTCAATGCTTTACTATAGTTACAGCTACTATAGAAGCATGGACAGTATAAAATTATCACAAAAATTCATTGGCGTCATGAAAAATAAATTTTAACAGTCATAAATTATTGTACCCAATAACTGAAAAATATAAGTACAAAATGCTCGTACAGCCGCAGGAAACGAGTGTTAATACATCATTGATTACAAATTATAAATTGATTTTGCACATGTCGATATCGCAATCAGGACACGGTTGCAAATTTTGCAATATATATAATTATTAATAACATTTAAAGTTACCTCAAATTTCGTGGTAATGGTTGTGACATTGTGGCCAAATCGGCGAATGATTCGATAATGAGCAATGTATTATCCCGTAAAACCTTAATGAGTTAGTCATGTGGCAATTACATTCAAAAGTCATGTGGAGAAATTTTAATAATAGAAATTGTGGAAAGTGATCATCAGAAAACTTGCCATGTTAGTTTGGATTTGGATCTTATCAGATGCGTGCCTTGTATAATAATTATCATGCTCCAAAAAATCAAAGCAGTGAAATTAGATTAGGAATAACTTAACTTAAAGATTAGATCTTTGAAAATTTTACAAACAATCTAATCTGTACCAATTTGTATACCAATAGCCAGAAATCTGCCTCTTTATTGTTTCAAAATAGAGGCTGAGTGCCTACGATACCCCATGCTTCGAATACTACAAACAAAAGCATTACCTTCTCTTCAGAATCTTCTGCGAACTCAATTCAACACGTTTAAAATTAAGTACGCTACAGAAAATAATTGTGAGCGGAAAATTTTAGTAAGATATCATCCAAATTGAAATAATATTTCATTTTGAACGCCTGTGTTGTGTTCTATGGCACGGTCTACAGCTTTTCGTTGAATTTATATCGTTCGGCGCCTACTGTTCATGGCTGCAGAATCGATTTTAATTTATTAATTTGTTTGGCAACCAAACTACAGACGGTTTTAATTTATTGCTACAAAATAAATTTAACGGTGACGTCACGTAATCGTTAATTGTGTGTTATTTGAGTAATAATTAAAGGTATTATTAAACACTAGTGCGAATTTCGATACTGTAATAAAGCTTATTTGTTCAGTTGTGTCAGTGATTTAAATGCCGTGTTGACAATCAAATCTGATGATATATATGATTTTTTTTGGCGATAAAACTGTTTGTTAAATAAAGCTTTGTTATAAATTATCTATCATATAAATTATCAGTTGATTTACCAATTAGCATTACAGATCGCCTTTAATTCATAAATCTGACACATTTATTAGACAAAGTCATTCACAAACCGCGCACGTGACTGTGACACGTCACTTCAATCACTCAATATGCACTTCAAAACGATTTCTATAATCAAATCTACACACACACAGACTGAGATAGCGTGAAAAGCGTAACCCTTCCTTTTAGCGTATATTATAATAAAGTTAGAGGAAGTTCCAAGTGAAAGTGTCACGTTACCTCTGCGAGATGTCTCGACGGGCGCGTAACGTGCGCCGTGTGCGTAATTACGCGAGTGCTTACCTGAAACAAAGATACATCGTGAATACACGTGCTGATGGAGGTGAATGAAAAGGTGTGCCTGAATATTTGGGTCGAAATTACAAAGGTTTCGAAGCAGGTAGACGAAATAATGAAGATATTGTTTGTTGGGTTGATCAGCCCTAGAGCGCTCGCGCTATGAACAAGTTTTATTTTCTACACGATGCATTGGTCAAGGCCAACCGTAGCTGCCTACCTGTACCTTGTTTTAAAAATAAGAAGAAATTCAGGTCAACGGTAGCTGCAGGAGGAAGGTGTACGTCGCGTTTGCTCACTGCGCGTTTACTCACGTAAGTAAAATTCTTTTGTTTGCCCGCGGCTTTGCTCCCGTCAACTGGCTACCCTACCCTACTTACAGTTCTTACCTTCCTATCTACCCTACTTACCTTCCTGCCCACCCTAACTACTCTTTCACGGAGAATCTTAACACCGCCATTCAGAAAATGACTTCAAATGCACAACGCCATCTATCGAATATGGAGTTCAACTGTCCAATTATCTGCATTTTCTTGTGTTGTGATAATTTTACTTCTTGAACACTTTAAATTTATCTAACTTTTGATAGAATGAACCGATTGAAATGAAACTAAAACCGGGCAAGTGCGAGTCGGACTCGCGCACGAAGGGTTCCGTACCATTATCGCAAAAAACATCACAAAAATCACGTTTTTTATATGGAAGCCCCACTTAAATATTTATTTTATTCTGTTTTTAGTATTTGTTGTTATATCGGCAACAGAAATACATCATCTGTGAGAAAATCAACCGTCTAGCTTTCACGGTTCGTGAGATACAGCCTGTAGTCAGACAGACAGACTGACCGCGCGGTCTTAGTAATAGGGTCCTGAACAGACAAACCGACAATCAGACAAAAGTCCAAAAATGCTGGCAATGGGTTCCCTTGGTTATCCTTTAACACCCTGGCCATTTTTTTGGAAATATTTTCGATGTACAAAAATGACTTTTCTACAGATTTATTATATGCATCGATTTTCATTGTATATAATGTTTTTTTTATGTAAACATCGTTTTAATATTGATATTTAGTTTCTTTTGATAAGTTTTGGGCATTTTATTTCATTTTTGACCACTTGTTATTACGACGAATATTATTGAAAGTAATTGCTTTGGCAATGTCTAGACAAAATCCGATGTGAACACTTCAAGCTGAGAAACATATTCTCATCAATATTTATGTAGAGAAGGTCCTATACCTTCTCTCAAGTGTAAGCGACAGTACCTATGTCCATCCAAGAAAAATAGAATGTACAAAAAAGGCTGCAATAGGTGCGAAATGTGCAACGAACATTTTGTATACATGAAAAACATTTAACTATGTTACTTAGTAATATTTTTTTTTATTTCCTCAACTATTGTATTGCTATTATTAAGTATAAAATTGTAATTAATGTTATTTTTGTTATCGTATATGGTTTATTGTTGTGTTCTTTAAAAATCATTGTAAATTCATTTAGCTATTAGTTTAAAAAAAAACTTTAGTATGGGCGACAAACGTTTCATGGAAAGGCGCAAAGGATTAAGGATAATGGCTTCAATATCAACAACGATGAATAAATACTGATGAGGACCTAAAAAATAAATAATACTCGTAAGAAGGTCTCTAATTTGTAGCATATATCCTCCTTTTGTAACTAAAGAAAATTTGTAAGAACATTACAAAGTTCTAGCAGAACGGCAAATAAAATCGATTCACGTGTCCCTGCAGCTATGTTCTAGTGACGATCCTGCAATAAAGACGCAAGAACTAAAACGTGACACCCGAGGTATAACCGTAAGAAGCGCTGAACCGGGAAGCCTGGTACAAGGGAGGCCTTTGTGCAACACTGGAACATTACAGCTCCGGTTACATCTTGAAATTCAATCCTAGCAATTTATCCTATTTATTCAACTCTTCATACCATGAATTCAGCCACTGTTACTTTAAGTTTGTTTGATAAGAGTAAGATTGACAACTTGATTAACTGTCTAGGTTTTCATATTGTTTTTGCCAATTTTCTTTGTCCATTATAACTTTACTGTGACAATCGATTCTCGTGCAGACTTCAAGACACGCCACTTCAAAACATACAACCTTGTTAATTCGGAAAATAATGGGACCAATTAAAGTGGTGTTGAAGTATTGTTTTATGGCAACACCGAATTGAAACTTAATGAACCCACCAAAGGTGTTGCTATTCTCGCTAAAACAATTTCTTGCACGACATTCTTTGAAATACATGGTAAATAAATCGAAACCTACAGTCGGTACTGTTGTACTAGGAATGTTCGTTTCCGGCGGCTCACGATTAAATCTATAAAGGGTTTAGATCACGCACGATACACATTCGTAGTGTTGAAATTTTTCATGGACTACACTAAAATATTGGGACAGCATGATTCTATCTCTGTAATGATTATTGTCATAACTTGTTCTTCTTCTGTCATTCATGTCTTTACTTTTCCACTTGTTTCAAAGCAAAGTATACTAGAAATAATTGCAGACTCACTTTCTTCAAGCTTATTTTAACCAGTTTCTTCATTCACAAAAACAATCTTATAAATTCTCCCGTGACGAATTGATGCGTGTAAATAATAGTTTTATTTCAACAAAAGCGACTCTAATCTTTGAAGCAAGCACGCAATGACGAGAGTTATTTTACATAACACGAGCAAACTACTGTCTAAAATTCTAAATCACGATAGATGAAACAGTACAAAGTACCATCAATAATATTTCAAATATTTCTTAAAAGATTTAGTAGAACTAATGGAAGACGCGTTGACATTTGATAAGTTCTTACGAACAAATATTTTGTGACGTAACATGTCATTTCAATTTCACGGCCTCACTGATATAATCAAGATCAGGTCAACAGATAAAAAAGTTCTCTCATAATTGATTCTCCTCAAAAACTTTTTTTAAACAAGGCCTCATAAGCTGTAAAATTGGGTCAATACTATAGTCAGTTTATTATTAATTGCTGGTTTACAAAAGAACATCGATTGTTTTTTTTTTTCACTTTTACGTTTCTAGTATCTAATGTGACCTTCAGTATTGTTTCTTTATTGTAAATATTGTATACTGAACGTGTGAACAATATGAATAAAGCCCTGTTTGCCAGAATTCTAAAGTTTATTTATTATTCGTTATTTAATATTCAGTATATTTTTACAAGTACCTATTATAGTTTAATACCAAAATAAGTTGTGTCGACCTATATCCAAAGGCAATCCAACCTCGTTTTAAATTGGGTCACTTATTGAAAACCTGCAGGAGTTCACACTGGCACGTTATCAATATTTTAGTTAAGATATTATCCGTCACCGAATTTTAGTACGATAACGTAATTGACGACCGTTTCCTGTATGATTAAATAGTTTCATGAGGTCTTACACCAGTTATTAATTATATAGCTACGAAGTTACTGTGCTGTTTTTCCTTGCTGCTTTATAAAATTTTAGATTCAGGCAAGTACGACATGTATTTTCAACTTATAAAGAAAATTTATCTACCGTGACGTAATGCTCAGCAGCATAAATAGACTTGGTCTACTCAACAATAATTTCACTTTCTTCTAACGTCATCAAGATATCTGTAAATAATATCTGACTTATGACCTCACGTCTTACATTATCTACAGAACCCGGCTCTTCAAAGACTTTCGCTTACGCGTATAAAGTCCGTCGACCACTTTATGGAATGACATTTTCTTCGATTAACGTGCTAATGCATAGATCACACATAAACACGTTGGCCTCCGAGGCGATCGATCGTCGGAACCAGACAAACCCCTTTAGCTGTCAAAGGTCGCAGGTAGCGGTGAAAGTGTGCGATGCTTTCGCTAGGCGGTCCGCCGCGTGATTGTGTCCCCGGCTTAATGTCATGGAAAGTACGCGCGATGACGAAAGTGTTAGATGATATTCTAGACTTAAAAAATTATAGTAACGTTTTAATTGAAATATGATAACTATTTCATACGAATTATTTTCTGCAACTATGGTAGGTATAGTGCCCAGCACGTAAGTTGGCAAGGTTTTGGCGTAGTGGGGCTAAGTTAGCGCATATGCCACGAACTGACGAACCACCACATAGAACGAACGGAACGTGGACGCGACACGATTGTTCAGTCGATCCTTGTGTCAACTGACCAACCAATCGCGCGCTCGGAACGGTCCTAAACGTTCCTCGCACCCCGCTTCACTACTAAAGATACCTAAAATCGACATCTGCGTATCTAACGACTCTTGCCAACTTACGTGCCGGAGATTATATTCCAGGTGGTGGATGTACTCGTATATTTTGAGATTCAGATAATAAGATGGATGACCTGTAAAAAACAGAAATTGGAAGGCTAAAATACCACAAAATAACGACAAACCTTTGACTTTTATTGACCCTGACCTAAATAATGCCAGACTCCCGAAAAAACCTTCGCTCTTTGACTTTCATATTTAAATAGTCTGAACTTTTTTTTAGTTCGGCACTTAAATATTTTAGTGGTGAGTAGATAAATTTTGCATTCTTTATAGCTATTTATTCTGTGTCATGGAAACTTAAATCCTCCACAGAGACCGATCTAGAGGAAGCTAAAACTTTCCCGACATTATTAACATTTATTACTTGTTTTAATTACGCATAAAACGCTTTCGGATTGCTTATTAAATAATTTTACTCTGTGCGGTCAAATTTTCTGTAAAGCATTTGAGAATCTTGAATACGTTTTATTGCTAGACTGTTTTGTTCAAGAAAAAATAGGAACAAAAAAATGACTCTACTATAAAAGAAAATTGTAATGGATAAATCGTTGTTGATTCCACCTGTACCCACAGAGCGATATATAGACAAAGATGGCACGAGTAAATCAGTGCGGATGATCGCACGACAAGTAAACGAGCGGATACGAAAAGAGCCGAAGGTTAACAGATAGTAACCGATATGGAGGGATTCACTTTCCGAACGCGCGGGGAAAGGTACATTCGATTAGAAGGAGATTTATGTGTACTCGGTCACTTTGAAACTTTCTATACATTATTATGTCGTTACAAACTATTATCAGATACGATGGATGAAAGCAAAATGCAATGTTAAAGTTACGCACCCAGTGAAATATGCAGGAAGTACGTTAGGTACCTTCATGCTCGTTTCGAATTGAGTAATACTTTGATTGTAAAAAGAAACTCAATAATAAGTTATAAACTACCCAACAAATTACAAAAACAAACGAGATTAAACTGAGCAACGTTAATTACAAGACTACAATGCATCTACTACATGAAAATAAACACCTCATTTCCTACAATTTATAAAGTCCTGGTCATTACTCTTTCTAGGAAAGAAAATAGGTACTGCACAGTTGAATTACAGGAACAAAATTATTTAGTCCAAGCTGGAGGCTGCAGGCTATTTCAGGCACAATTGTCTCAACCAACAGGGGTTAATTTCATCCGAGTACAACCCAGCTAAAAGGAAAGCTTATTAATTAAAACATTTTTCCACACGACTGTATGAAGGTTTTTATGAGATCGTCGAGAAAATAAGGAAGGGAATGAAAATTTAGAAAACCCAATATGGGAGCCATTTTCATACATATTAAAGTGGCTATGGGGGAGCTGACGTAAAGAATTATAGCTTCCTATGTACGAGAAACAAAGAAAAAAGCCTTTCATTTAAACAAATACAAGAGATAACAGGTATTTTTATTATCTCGCCAACTATTGAAGCAAATAAGTTAAATACCTACCGAAACAGCCTGATGGATTAGTGAATACTCACTAATTCTTAATCACAATATATTAAAAGATCTAAGAAAAAGCAATGGCCTTTAAAAACAGGTAAATAAGTCCACCAATGTAATTGTTTAATAATTCAGCGACTACAAGGTAATAAAGTCGGTTAGTAAAATTAACATAAAATGTTTTAATCATTAATTTAGGCATGCATGAAAACATGATTTTCTGTCCGCGGGCGTTTGCATATTAAAAAATATTGTGCAAGCGATTCGATGAAATTAATATGCATTTGTTTGCATCGGCATTTAGGTATCCAATTAGTTACTTAACTATTACATACTGTAGCCAAACAAGATACGACAAAAGTGAGATCAGGAAATGATATGTACTTAACACAATTAGCGTTAAATGATTATAAAACTTATTTATTTATATTTATTTAAACCTCACGCATAAAGATAAAATGACAAAGGTACTCATCCGCTCGCATATTCAGGGTATATTTTGTGATTGTTAGTCGCTAAACAATACCAAAGATTGCTTAAAAATATAACTTATTTAGATAACAATCCAACAATACCAACGTATGCTAAAAATTCAATTTATTTAGACCACAATCCAATTGCAAGAATCCCTTTAGTCGTACTACCGTTTAGTAAATCATTGTCAATCAACAGACCCCTCTCTCAACGACTCGACGGAACTAAAAATAGATTCGCGAGAACTCGTCATTTTCTTAAGACCGAGTTCGTACAATAGTTATTAGCTTCTCTTCAAAATTACTTAGTCAAGTTTCTCCATTAATCTACGTGAAATACCCTATTGTAGTTTCTCATTTAGTCACGTAAAACATTAAATAGGTAGGTCCAAGTGTTTTATACGACCCAAGAAATTAATGTGCCTTATAAACCCGAAAATTATGAGAGCATGAACCTGTTTTCATATACAAGGTGTATTACTTTTATACAGCGTGTAATAAAAGTTGTATAAAATGAGGAACTTGGTTTTTAAGAATCATTAGTCTAATCTTTATTAAACTCGGGCAGGTTTTTGCGTTATGTTATGTTTTAAGTTGATTGAACGTGCTTACAATTCGAAATTTTAACCTACAATTTCGCTTGATGAATGAATGATGATGATGATTTGTACGTAACATTCGTTATTTCCGATGTAAGGCTTCCTCAAACATATTTGTTAATTTCTTTTGAGTAGTTTTTTAAAATATATTTAATTATATTTGAGGAAAACAAAAATTTCGAATTGATAAAGTGAGCAATAAAATTAATGCTACATTTTTCCTGTCTCTTCGCTTCCGTGGCAACGTAACCGTTCATTTTGTGGACTAACTCTGAAATAGTTGTAATTATTTACCAGTGAAAGAATTTTTGCGATCAGATCAACAGTAAAAAAACAATTTACCCTCTTTAAAAAATAATTTAGACCAATCAGTAACAATAACCAAAATATAGATTAGTAATTACTTTTAAATTTTGGTTGACCATAATCTCCTGGTACTTAAGTTAGTCCTTACCGGTAATGATTCCAGCCCCAAGGCAATACTAAGACTTCTTCATGAGTCCTGCTTGGTAGTTTGGGTATCACAGTGTCTCAAGACAAAAGTCTATGACCAGTGAGTGTTACCAGTGATGACATACGGCTCTGAGACATGGTCGCTTACAATGGGCCTCATCAGAAAGCTTACAGTCACTCAAAGGGCAATGGAGAGGGCTATGCTCGGCGTTTCCTTGCATGATCGAATCAGAAATGTAGATCCGTAAGACAACCAGGGTTACCGACACAGCTCGAAGAATTGCCAAATTTAAGTGGCAGTGGGCAGGACACATTGCTCGCAGAACGGATGGCCGTTGGGGCAGTAAGGTTCTGGAGTGGCGACCGCGAACCGGAAGACGTTGCGTTGGAAGGCCTCCCAACAGGTGGACCGATGAAGGTTGCGGGTACCCGCTGATTGCGACACGCACGGGACCGGTCAAAGTGGCGACGCTTGGTGGAGGCCTATGTCCAGCAGTGGACGTCTTTTGGCTGATATGATGATGATGAGTTTGGGTATAAATGTTTATAATATTCAACATCTTACTAAAAAAAACAAAAGAGGAAGTTCTATTTTTCTCATGTTATTAAACTCACTACTAATTTTAATATTTTTTTTTATCGTAATATCCTAAAAAAATAAACGTCTCTACATTAGTTATAGTAGTACTTACTGAGCCGTAGGAACCAAATGTAGAATACCTCAGGTGCCAATAACTTAGGTGCCATTAAAACGGGTGCCCAATGTGGCATACGTCTAGAAACGATTTTATCTAAATCATCGCAATCAAGGCAAACGTACCCAATATTTTTTACATACAACTTATTAAAGCTACAACAAAATGTTTTTAACAAGTGACAGTTACATGAAAATGTCGTTAGATGTTGATTTATGTAAGTTCGTGACTAATGTGTGTGACGTCAGTGTACAATCTTACCTGATTCCGCGCTTATCAATATGACAGACGCTGAAAGCTTTGTTTGTATTTGTGTATACTTTCAAGAGTAATGGTAAATATTGTGTGCATAAATGTTATATGGAGTCGGAATAAGATGAATGGGGTGCACGGCAAGAGCTTAAGTGGAAATAAAAATTATATAAATAGAAATATTGATAGGAAAAAGATTATGAACAGTAGGTAGCCTGATTAATTAGATAAAATGAACATATACATTAATAATATCAAAGGATCGCCTTCTAAGCCAAGCAGCTACAAGTTATACAAAGCGTAAAATCGCAATGATCAAATCACCAAAAGCGGCATCATTTTGATAATAGCGTAATCAAAATTGCCTCCAAATTATAAAAGTTGGAAACAGTTATAATCAGCACCCACAAATACTAAAATAGATGTTACGCAATGCGATAATTTCCCCCGAACAAAAGGTTCAGCATAAAGTGCACACAGCATACAATGAATGCATTCATCATAATTCAACTTCAATAAAAACATCCAGAGCCGTAGTTGCGAATTCTCAATTGGATATGATTGCCTAACTAAATCTGCAAGTGTAATCACATATTAAAAAGAGATAAAGTGATGCAGTCATCCGTCCATCATTTATGGAATGGAATGGAAATAAGGAGGCAACTCTGGGTACTCAAGGTCAGGTAATGTGATGCATACAAAGTTACTAACTTGATAGACAACTTTGTAGAGATGCCGTTGAAGTCGTAAATATTCAAATTCAATAATGATTGTGGAATACAAACTGGCTCGTGGAGAATGAATATGTATTGGAAATTGTAATAAGATATAAATAAAATATTAAGAAATAAAAAGCAGGTGTTCACGATCAATACAACGCGTGGCATAACCGTAGTTCTTTACCTAAAATCTTTTTTCAATAACTCGTGTTCTCCAAGTCATGGAACACGATCAATGGTAAAAAAATAGAGTAATAATAATTGAAGGTAACAACCGCTGTGAATATTCATGTAACGATCATAGAAAAAGGTAATTTTCCACGTGAAACACACATCAAATTTAATTAAGAAAATAGAAGCTACGAGGTTAAAGAAAACAGTAACCTAGATACTACACATGATAGTGAAGAACTGAAGGTTAATAGATATATTAGATGTAACGGAACGGATCCTCAAACAACCTATGTCAATGGCCGAGCAGCCTAATCCAATAAAGCGTACATTATACGAGATGCCTCCGTTGACGATACACGTAACGGTAACGAATATTTAACAGGTTTCCCAATACGGTGTGCGAAGCGAGCTTGAAAAGAAACTCATTAATTCATTAGCCGCTATAGTATCGAGCTAGTTGGCTTATTTAGTAGGATTTTGTTGGTTTCTGTTTAATAAAGAATTGTGTACGTCATAAAATTTTGGTTCGCTTAATTAAGGGTACAAGATGTTCACTTCAATTAACTTTATGTTGCTACCTTACGTCCGTTTTTAATCTTGGCGTGTTCACTTTAAAAATTCATCAATACAGATGCTAAAATCAATTATCAATTTAAGAGGAATACTTTATTATTAAAAAATATTTTGGGGAGATAGTAGTCAAACGCGGGCCTATCGTTAACCCTTAATTCGATAACGTGCAATATATTGGACATCAACTTAAAAAAAATATACAATCATTTTTTAAAACTATATTGTATTTATTTTAATTCCATTAGTTTATTTGTAAACTAATATAATGTATATAAAATTACGCGTATGGTGCGCGTGCTCATTGCTGGTTTGTCGCCGCCGAAATGTCTGGAAAGAAGCACGTGCCGCGACCGCTCTCGGTAAGTCTCGATTTATTTGTTATTTTACTTTGCAATGATTACTCATCTTTTCTAAATACATTTTATAAAACCTATGAATTTGTGTACACAAACTAAAATTATAATAGCTGTTACGGATTTACCGTAACATTCAATGAAATTAGCGTGTCCAGTATATTTCCCATTGCCAAGTAGGTACTGTTTTAGTGCGATTTTGGGATGTGTAGTATATTGGACACTGCCAGTTAGTTAGAAAAGTAACTGCTAATATGATTTTATAAACTAAGATGCGTATTTAGTAATTATGTGTAATGTTTTTTTCTAACAATTTGTATTATTTGCAGGTGTTCAAACAAACATCACGTGGATAACTGCTTGGCCACCGAAGAGGAAATGAGATATAGTATTGACGAGATGACCATACCGTATAAAGGCAAAAAAGCGAGTAACAGGAGACAGTACAATCCCATGAAACCCAATAAATGGGTTTTCAAAAACTTTGTCCGAGCAGGCATGTCGGGAATTGTATATGACATCCTGCTTTATGGAGGTGAAGACACATTTAGATATATTCAGTTTTCACAAGCCGAAGAAACCTTAACCTTAGGAGCTAAAGTTGTCGTTGCTTTATGCAAGACAATACAGACGAGAGCCTGCGTCGTGTATTTTGACAATTATTTCTCGACTCTAGATTTGGCAATACACCTTAGAGACGAATGTGGTATATTTAGTTTAGGCACTATACGCCAAAACAGGCTAAAAGGTTGTGACAAACTACTGATGAGTGATAAATCTTTAAAAAAGAAAGGTAGAGGTTCTTATTGCCAAGTCGTTGATAATACCAATAAGATAGCAATAGTTAAATGGTACGACAATAAGGTGGTCACTCTAATCAGTACGTACGCTGATGCTTACCCTGTAGGAAAAATAAAGAGGTACAGCAAGGAAATGAAAGCCCGAGTTGATGTGGACTGTCCAGAACTTATAAAGCATTATAATAATCACATGGGAGGCGTCGATCTCGCAGATATGTTGGTTGCGTTGTACCGGACTACTTATAAGAGCCGTCGTTGGTATACTGCAATCTTTGCTCAAATGCTCGACATTTGTGTGAACAACGCATGGTTAGTTTATCGCAGAGATTGTAGTAATCGGGCAGTAAAGCACATGCCTTTGAAGTCTTTTCGGTGCCAATTAGCAAGAGAGTTACAGAATAAAAGTAGATCTCGTATATCTGTAAACAACAACTGTCGAACAGATGACAGTGTCCGCTATGATAGTATTAGCCATTTCCCTAGTTTTGATCGCTGCAAACTATGTATCAAAAATAAGACTGATGTGTATTGTGTAAAGTGCAACCAAAGACTGTGTTTAGTACGTAAGAGAAATTGTTTTTATGATTATCATAGTAAGTGAAAGTTTCTAACTATGTTGACTGATTATATAATATTATAGTTGTTAAATTTTATCTGAAATTCAGAATAATAATTGTTACGTATCTTTTCATTCAGACTGATTATATTGTTGATCTCACTTAGAATAAGTAAAATGTTCCTCATTGTATTCATAAAAAATTAAATTTTTCTAATACAATACAAAACATGTCATTGTTTTTGCGTTTTATTATATTTTATTTTATCATTTGCACAAAATAGAAATAATTCCTAGGAAGTAATAATTCGGCAATGTGTAATATACAGCACATCAAAATTATCGATAACTTTATGGCAAACCTGGCAAGGTCCAGTATACTGGACATGCATTTTCAGGAAATGAGGTAATACCAGATTTTTTAAATTATTTTTTCATGTCCTAACAACTCCTAGTGAAACCGAAAATGTGAAAAAAACATGAGTTTTTTAAATTTTTCCTCTTGCCAAATTAAGGGTTAAATAAAAAATAAAAGAACACTCACTTAATTTATATTCTATCATTATAATTTCAATTAAAAAAAAAAAAAAACTAGTAAAAGTGTGTGTAACGATCTTTAATTCCATTACATGAACAAATGAAATATATACAGAAGAAAATAAAATGAAACAATAATGTGACATTTATAAAGCCGAGAATGCTGTCTGCAACGGATCCGGAGCCTCCAGCGATGACCCGAACTCAGAATATTCAACGGACAATAAACCCTAAAAGGTTACGATAAGGGTCAGAACCGCTGGGATTTAAGACGTGTTTATGGGTCTGATAGTAAAATTAAATATTACCAGTCATGTGTTAAGAATGTGATTATCTTTTAATATTCCTTTCTTTTGTGATGCATTTTGCTTTATAAAATAAGTGGGTTGTTATAAAACAACTTACTAATGTCATTTCTTATTATCACTTCTTCATATTTTTTCTCCTCTTCTGTTCTACTTATACGAGGTCCGAAGGTCAATATTGCACCGTTTATAACGAGAAGCTTAAAGCAACATTCCGAAGCAACCCACACGAAATCGTCAACAATTACCATATTTTATACATATACCATAAATCTTTAATCGTTGGAATTAATTAACTGTCCTACATCTACAAAAACGTACTTTATAAATATGGTTTTGTAAATACAAAAGCTCGAAGGTAGAATCTTGGAAATTATCCGGCACACTTTAGTAAACCGGTTGCAGATAATATTAGGTACAATGAATATAAAATGTTTATTAATGAGAGTAACAAGAATAGGCGACGGTCAATGGCAGCGGCCTTGGCAAACGCTGCAGGCACACGATTTGGTATTACATATACAGTTACACAGTTAGATAATTTTGTACACGCTTTAACTTTAGTTCAAGTACTTATAACAAAACATAAATACCTACGAAATATATAACAAAACCACTTCTAATATCATAGTTGTCATTTGTTTTTGCTCATCATTTGCTAACACTAACATTAATGGGAGAAATTTTAATACTTTCGTCTGCGAAAAATTGTACACGTGACATATTGTTTGTAATGCTTATTACAAGCTTTGCAATTATGTTATTCTCTACATCGCTACTGTATTGTGGCAAAGCCTATTCGATGTCCGTAATCGTGCTGTCTGTATCGGCAATCAATTGTTGGTTAAGATTCATGTGCTTGTTTACACATAATCTTGCGGTGAATATGATGAAGATAATTACCGCATACAGATGAGGATACACTATGCCGATGAACATAAATTACTAGGAGTGATGTTGCAGTACGAGTATAGTGCCAATTTCTAGGAGTCGGCTTTGAAGATGTATGCTGGCGATGCGAAGCAAGTAGAAGCTGAACACATCACACTACTTCTTCACGCTCAAAGGGCTGGATGCATCTGGATAAAATTTGGCACAGAGATAGATTATAGTCTGGAATAGCACATAGAATAATTTTTATACCGGGAAAATGTTCCATAGGGATTATTTTCGAGATTCACGCGGGCGAAGCCGCTGGCAGAAGCTGAAGTAAAATAAATAGAATCATTTATAGGTAACATAATATATAACATTCTTTCACGTCTGGATATTCGGTCAATCTTTTAAACCTCGAAGAATTGACACACATGTTTAGAAGCCGAAGCCGAAGGTGTTTCTTTTATTTTTTTTTTGTTTTGTTTTTGGAATTTATCTGTAGCAAACAAGTCATAGTAATTTCGCCAATTTACGAGTATGATTCTTTTTGAGATGTAACCCACACCGTATAAGAATTTTTAGATTTTGAACTAACAAGATCCATTTATCAAGTTGTTAAAAATTACTGTGGCAACAAATAGCTACAGTTAAATATTATTTACCACTCAGCAATAAAGGCTAGATCAAAAACATTCATAGTCATAAATTATTAACACAAACGTGGGTTGAAAAAACATTAGTCCATAAAACTATAAAACCTAGAATTGTATATCAATCAATGTCGTTGTAAACATTAGGAAAATTACCTTTACGAGTAATGGTAGTCTACATTTTGATAACTATGACTACAGTAGCAATTAACCATTACGACTAACAGAGCATTTAAAATAGCTCACAAATAATTTGTGAATCTTTCTCTGTTTACTCAACTGGTTCTTTATTAAAATTATGTAGCAAAACAATGCCTGTAGAGTCAAGTGTAGAGAATTTTAGGGCAGAGATGAGAATTTGTTCAAGACTACACTAGCCTTGACTGTCTTAAACTTATTTATTTATATCGCAGCAATTTTTTACTGTAGGAGCAGTACCCTAGTTATGATTATTTCAGGTATGGTTTCCGGGTTTTTGGGTAGACGACTAGCGTGTTTAGTCTTCAGAACATCGCAATATTATGGAATTCTAGTTTGCAACATTAAAGCATTTGATGGGCCATGCCCGCTAGTCCTATCTGCTATATTAAAAAGGTTTGTCCTATTCCCGATTAGTGTGACTTTCGCAGACAGAACTATCTAATGATTATACGCTCAGAAACCTACAATCACTAGTCTTTTTTTAATTTTAAAAACTAGCTGTTCTACTTTTTAAATAAGTTGCTACAGCTTCTACAATGGCATGATCTTTAAAGAAAATGACGACAAACGGTACCGCTTTAGTTTCTAAGTTTGCTAAAGGAAATGGCTCATTATGGTGTTCGAAAGTAGCAAGTGCCGGCGAACGGATACTATTGTAAATATTTATTGCACTCATAAACTGATTAAAATAGTTGCTGGAAGTATCTTTACTTCTTTAGTACTGATCAGTTCTTGAAGTTTTAATTTCGTTTTGCAGAAGAAAGCAGAACCATCTTTGTAATTATTTTCAGTATTTAAACTAACTTATTTTATTACATTTCATTTTTGCTGTAGAATTTTTCAAGTTTTGCCAATGTTTTCATTTTGTTTAGGTTCTGGACAGCATGTTTTTCTTTTCATATATCACTTCTCTATCAGCTGTCATCGCATTTATTATACAGGTTACAGCTACCGTTTTTTGATTTTGAAATCGATCATTGTTAAGATTTTGGTAACAGGTTTTTGTAACACGGTATATAAAATATCTTTGAAACAAATAAATTCAGCAATGTAAGAGAAATCTGGTGGTAATGCTGATGTCAGTTTAGCTAAAAACAAAACATATTTTTAAAATAGCACAGTTTATTCACTCCTATGGCTCTTGACCTAATAAAACTATAAATAAAGTAAACATATTTCATCAGACACGGAAGCTTTTGCTCGTGTTAAGACGCGTATTCACTGCGCGAGCCAAAATAAAACGAAATATGCAATGACTTACACAGTACGACCAAACTGAAACCCACAAAATCTATTCCTGGTTTAGTCGACTACTGCGTCGAGAAACTACAACACGATTTTATAATGGTAATCAGATACTTATCATAATATCTACAGTTGTCCGAAAAAAGGTCGAGTTTACCAATATTGAGCTCAAGAGGTTAGGTATGCGTATGTTTACCCGGAGACCTTTTTTGAACCGACTAAAGATCGTAACGTTATATTATACAAATCACTACACAATTTTGTTTTGAAATCACAAGTGGCCTATATTCCAATGTCTGTCTGTTCAATACTTGTAATGTAAATAGACGGGAGGTTCTATTCTATCCATTTCGTATACAAATACTCGGGGAAATACTTTTGATTCACGTTATCGACTTCAAAAATATACAGATAATTAAGTAAACTTGTTTAAATCATTCTGTAGCGGAAAACTATACTATTGGCATGTTGGTAACGTGATCGCAAACACGTCCACGGTATGTAAATGACTGCATTCAACGCTTATTCAGTGTTCGGCATAGTAAGGTCGCACCCTAAACATTTTTACTCGTACTCATTTTGAAACTCTATTACTGCAGATTCGCGGAGTGGTCGCATAGCTTATTTATGTAACCGTATTTGTAAAATTCATTCATTTATTGCAAATTGAAAGTCTTTTATAATAAAACAAGGACTGTTTTTTATAAGAAATCAAGCTTTCCAACGCTGCTAATTTATGGTAATTATTTTGATTTATTTTCCTGAATATGCCAAATTTATTTCAAAACCGAGAATCTTACAAATTAGCTAAACACTTTTGCATGACCAACAAATTATTATTCAAGGCATATGACACTCATCAACAGTGAATATCTACATCTGTATTAGCAGAAAATATAACCAACATTAGCATTTTAAACTGTACCATTGGTAAATCAAAAATCATCGGTCACTTACCTTTTAGCATGGAGCCATACCATACGTCACAAGAACAATACAATACGAATGGTCAGGCACAAGCTAACGGTACGCCCAACCAAGCCACGGTCAAAGATTCTACATATTCAGCCAACGTAACGGTTCCGACGTTTCTTTTTGTTATTTCTACACACGCTCATATGGTAAATTACTTTATTTCACGGTCCCATTTCAAGCAAACACTCGTTAAATTTATATTATTATCATGCATCTGTTTGATTATATCTTTAATTTTACGGAAATAAGGATAATGATAGCAACACTGATTGAAGTTATCTCGCTTGTTTGATAAAGTCTTATTTTTATCATGATAAATATTTTAATGGTAGTTTTAAAATGTGATGCGTGTCATAACATTCCTATATCAACTCTCCGAGTCGGTTGCGAGTGACAATTAAATTAAACAATGGCGTATGGTATAACATTCGATGTACTTTCGGCCTTTTAAATAGCTTGATTGGTTTCATCGACACGGCAGCAAGTTAATAGTGTAATTCACAAACTGTCATATAAACTTGCAATACGTGTTCACGGTTCAAAATATGAATTGGATTTTTGTTCAATCAAAGAACATACAATACTAAAAAGAATGGAACTATTCTACTTAATTTACTCCCAAATCTGAGTCATGAAATAACAAAGAAAACAGAAAAATATATAAGGAAGAAATAATGATTTAAATACTTTATCAAATACAACAGTAGCGTTCATTTTCATTATAAATGAGCTTTCATTTTCTCTGAAAAAAGTAAAGTGAGGGCCAGTAAACACCATTATCATTGAATCGACACTCGATGCTAACAATGAGAGTAAATCTCATCGCCTCACAATCTCAACGAAGGAGGAAGCGAGAGTATCCATTTATCAATTGAAGACATCAGACGGGTACAATAAGATGTGCTTACGGACATTGTGTCTTGAAGAATGAGTCAAGTCTCGGGTCTTACTGTTGAAAAGTTGATACGCATAAAGAAATACGAATGAAGGCAACAATGAAACAGCTATAGATGGCACTCGACGACGAAATGTTGTCAAAGGACGGCACTTTATATTAGGAGTAGATGAATTAATTAATTTCAAAGTCAACTGTACAACACGAAACTCAATACTGTTTAATTTGAGATTTTATTAAAAACCAATCACAGTTACATAAAGAAATATTAATATTTAATTTAAATCAACACCTACGCAAAATTACTAGATCAAGAAAAAGTTAATATTTTACTGAATGTAGCTGATGCAGTAATTTCTACGTTGATTAATAACAGAGAGAAAACTATAAAAAAAATGAGATTGGATATCTACAATGAATGAGTTGTGTTCCGAAATGAATTGAATAGAAGTGACTCATTATTTCCAAACACAATCTTTGACAACACGTGTGGGAACAATGGCGATGGCGCGTCAAGACAACTCAAAACAATGTATTATAATAGCAGAGGACCATCCAGAAGCGAAGATGATTGCGAGGTGTTATGTGACCCTTGAACTGAGACTCGAACCAGTCGTGGATGAAGCATTTGAAAGCGGTCCGATGACATTTAAATTTTATGATTGCTTTAATAAAAATTTTTTTGATAGTCATATCATGTGACCTCAAAAAGTAAAATCAACAGTCAAAGTCAATCTCTCTTTGAATGAGTGTGCCATATTGTGGTACTTCTTCAACACTTGGATAGAAAATTAGACAGATTAAATTTATGCGTTATAGTTACTTATTGATATGTGGCAATCAATATCAAGTATGTTTGTTAAATTAACTAACACAACCACACGTTGAGTTCTTTAATATACCAAACATACAACTTCAAATAAAATTAATTAAAAATAATTTACGTGACACCATTCTTTGAAGATAACAAACTGAATATGGTATATCTGTTTCTGTATATCTTGATAATGTTAAAGAAGTTCGACAAGAAATTTATTATCAAACACATTAGCGCTACCCATTTATCATTAACACTGATATTAATATTACTGTTTTGACTTTATAGATAATAAATAGCTCTACACCGAAACTGTATTGAAGTCTTATCAGCCTATTAGATACCAATAGATAGCAAAATAATATCAAAATCAATAATGAAGTATGTATATCGATTTCGAGGTAATCAAACCAAAATTAAATAAGGAAAATGATCTGAAATTCTTGCGTTTTTGATATTCTTTGCAATCTTATTGTTATGCTTCACATCCGTGCTTACTAAGCACGGATGTGAAGGAATACGTCTTCTGTTAGAACTATGTCATTCTCATTTTTCAAATAAATAATAAATACATACTTCTGTCAATATTTCCTTCTCACTTTTTGGTATCTTTTTTAATACCCATATACGAGATACTGTATCTATATCATTTATTTAAATATGAATTAAATCATAAAGCAATTTCCTTCTCAAAATCTGATTTATAAGCACTTTATACATATAAACTAACTGTCACATTCAGTACATTAAATATAACCTCTAATTGTGTTCTAAGAGTAAGTAATTTATATTCCCAGCCCAATTTACTACACAATAATTTTAACTCAACAATAATTAGGTGCCCTATCCAACCATACAAAATCATGGTCCTCCAAAATTTGCTCCCAAATCACAACTCTATATCCTTAATCGGTCAAATTCGGCTTATGGTGGGTCCAAACTGGACACTAATGGGCTTTTAAGGTCAATATTTCAGGGCCCCGGCCGGTGGTTGGGTAGTAACGTCCTCAATAATTGGTCCCAAGTCTCGGTGGGCCAAACTCCAGGGAAACATTTGGAGCTAAAACGTTTGTTACAGTTCGGCTGTTAAATTTAAGCACTCCACATAGTTTAGTGTTTCAGTTTCTCACTAGTAACAATGCCGATATATATAATTTCGAGCTTATTGACAAAGTTAAATATTCGTCATAAGTACTAGCTGTAGCAATTTTCTCACCTGCTACTCTATAGAGAAAAACACATAAATCTGAAAGGCTTTATAGAAATACAAGATAAAAAATGTTGAGTTGCGAAAATCTCCCCTATACCTTAAGTACTTGGTGATGAGATCTGAATCCCTTTATCTATGCAGTATAAACATGATAGTAACCCTTTCCGTTGAGTCAACTTTTCTATTCATGCGTGAAGTTAGACAAACACACATTATGGTAGGCATAATTAAGTTTATGCCTCATCATAATATAAAGGAAACCGAAAGAGCAGAATTTAATTGCTTACAAAAGTTTACGATTGTGCTATGCAAATGCTTAATTTTAGAAAATATAGTAATATTATAAATGGCAATTACATTATGTGAACGATAGAATAAAAACAGTGAATTTTTTTATTCTATCGTTCACGAAAAATTAATAATAATGATTGATACGAAGATAATAATAACTTAAAAAAAAAAAATGTTTAAAACGTTTTCGGTTGTTAAAATAACTAATAAAGTGGCATAAACTACAAAAGGGACCTCAAAAGGACCCCAATTTAATAGGCGTTGTTCTAGTGAGCAAATTGTAGTTAAACTGAGTCTCAACTCAGAGAATTAGGTTTTTAGTCTGGAAACTAGTGAACCAACGACCGGTAATTTGACTAATTTTGTGGAAAGTTAGGCTAATGCTAATTATGTTTATGGCTGGGCCCAAAATGTTGTATACGTGAAGGAACACTTCAATGGATTAGAAGAGAGGGAGTTAATTATAGTTTAAAAAGATATCATCTGTATATAGATGTGATGGGAAGATATATTAACTTAGATAAAAAAGAGGAAATTGCAAGCATAACATTATTATAACGTAAATGATCACCTATTTTTTAATACAAATGAAGACTTTCATGAAGAACATACTTTTAATTTTACTTACCTTCAGCGAAATATCTAGTAATGTTGATAATTAGTGACAATTACCTGCAAGTAAAACAAATATCTTTAATTACAAGAAAATAATGACAACACATTATTATAATAATAAGCGCCTCCTTCATTTTACATTGAGGAACATCAATATTTTATAGATAGAGATTAAAAATTAAAAGTTAAATAAAAGAAGCCTTATATTAAATTTTCTTATCAGGTCACGAAAAGTTGTTCACAAATGATAAGCCTTTGTTCAGTCTGGAAACGTGCTACTCAAATCACGTTAAAGCCTCCACAATACAGCTAGGAACCGAACCTCCAATCCTATAGATTTGACCGGAGATAGACTATGAATATCGCCCTCTTGTAATTCACGTGTCTCGTTTCATGCCAGCCTAGTCCATAGGTCCGTTGTCACCGTCACAATATGATCACACAAAGGAGCTGAGAACGTATAGATCCGATTGCCGTTACCTCGGATATCTCTTTGTTTTCTAGTAACAATCACCGTACTATTACCTGATGTATAGAATCTTAAAAGACTTTTTGAATTTGGTTTCGATTTCAGATTTCGCTTTGATGATTATAAATTGGAAACCACGATGATGATTATTAAGGAATCTTACCTACTGTGACTCAAACTAAGTTTGCATTTGAATTATGCTTAACTTACAACGGCCATATAACAGTGGGCTTGCATTTAGATAAACAATGTGATACTATTGCCATTGTAGCAGTATTAGTCCTGATAAATTATGCAAGCACATTAGCACCAGTTACTGCCAATTCATCTAGAACAACACTAACCTGAATCTTGTACACACACAACACCTATGGGATTACATTGACGAATTTCTACACACTAGCAAATTAGAACCCTATCTACATCTACTAACAAACAAAACCACAACAAAAGCCTGTGTTCTCATTATGGATATAGGCAGAATCCAATCACATTGAGCCAATTATGTTTCGGTCCCATATTGAATTACGGGGACCATCTATTGCAATAAATAAACACAAGCCACCGAGTTGTACCTGCAAAAATCCAGGAAAAAATACTTAAATTTAACGCGGCGCGGCGGCGATTGAATCTGAGACTCTCTGCTCAGCAATCCCGAAGAATTACCACTTAACCAAAGATACTAACACTTACAAAGTAGATAATTTGATACAAATAATTTCAAAACATGAAACAAAACTGCGCCCAACATTTAAAGTTCTCATTCATAATCCTCTCAGGTGGTACTAAAATGTTTATAGTCAGCCGAAAATGTTTGCAAAACACCACACCGTCATATGACGTGACAATAAATTTGCTTCCCACAAACATTCCCAATCTGCGGCCATTGTTGTACCAACTATGAAATTTTGGAAAATTACAACGAACGTTATAATAACTGCTTAGATACACACCTACATGGTTCTTTTTTTATAACTAATGGTGTATGTGGTAAAAATTATTAATCCGACAGAAAATCAGATTGTAGTAAAAAATAATGATCAAAAATATCTAGCATAAAGTAACGGAAGAAACAATGTAAGCGTACTTACACAAATTTTCTTACAAATTGCATTACGAGCTTAAATATTTTAATTTGATACCGACATCGTTGAAGAAATTGCAGCATAGTAAAACTAAGAGATCGCATATAGGGCGATGAAGTTAAAGAACCAATTGTTGGCAACAAGGAAATTGTATCCAATATCATCATCATGTACTTCAAAATCACGATGTTAAGCAGGGAAAAAACAATCAGTGTTTGTGTTACCTTTACGGCTAACACAAAAACGATGTTATAGAAAATTTACCTAGCAATACAGTCGATAAGAACATTATTGTTGTTCAAAACGCATTGGCTGCACGATAACTGCCGCCCGGACGATTTTACAACATGTTTTGAAATGCGCGAAATTATTGCAAAATAGTTTTCTATGGGAAATTGCATTTTGCGTTTTATAACAATGTTTCGACAAGTATTTTGTTTTATTTATGGAAGACATTTTATATTGTCAGAAAATTTTATTAGAAATTGTATTCACTTCGCAGCTTTCATACATTTTCATCGCCGAGAATAAGTCAAAGCTTTGTATTTCGGGGCACGGATCCGGACACAAATTGTGATAACTACCTACTGTCTTAGTTTTTTAATCAACCAAAAGTGTAATTTTCTACTGTAAAACAGCGTACATTGTAAAAATACACCATTCTTTGAAAATAAATAAGACAATATTTTTTATTGTTTTTATCTATAATGCAAGATCGGATAAACTGAGATAATCGAATTCTGTAATAATAACACCACACATACAATTGCGCAACCTCAAACGAGAAATAGACAATGTAATAGAAAATATTGTGTTAAGCTATCGAGCGAAACATTGCTCCAATGTAATACACATTCATATTATCTTTTAACATTAATAAAGAACGAGTGTTATGATTGTGTCAATTGTCTGCTTTGCAATAATGATGTCATTCAATTCAATGACCGCACACCAGATGTATAGGCCAAGAATACCGAGATAGTAGGACCAATTGTTGACATAGAATGGTAATTTGTAACCAAGAATGAACTTAGAAAACTTTCACACAGTTATCAGTCACCAATAATCTGGGAAATGGTAAAGCGTTATCAGCAAGCTAGAGGCAAAAATCGTTAACATTGCAAACAACCTTATGCGGTTAAACAGGTACTCTTGACCGACGAATGGCCTCCGGTGACACCACAGCGCGTCATTACTACACGCGACCGGTACCACGCGACGACTATCGATGTAACGCGAACGATCGATCCGAGGTGAAAACACCGATTGCGAGTGCATAGACGATGGACGAAGCAAAGCTTGGTGTAGGGTCGATGAAACCTGTTCGACGCTCAAGTCTTGGCAAAGCACTCATTTCTTCAGACGGCTAATGTTTCGATTATAATCTTGGTCTAGTAATAAACGCCTGGACTGGACGTCCTGCGCTGTTTGAAGAGCTGTGTTTATTAGAATTGCTGGGCAGATTACGTGACACAACGCTTTGCACTACAATTCAAATAATTGTTCCAGATTCGAATGATAATATTAAAATGCTTTCATCATGTTCCATTCCAGCTATGATGGGCTATTATTAGCGCAGGTATGGTAATGCTTAGTTGAGTGATAAAGCCTTCAATTAAACAAGACATACTACTCCGCACATTCCACTCGCATACGTACATTTTTCTCACGCTTTTTCTTTGCACATGCACACGCTTCATGATTAATTAATTTGTATTTTTTCCTTTGATTATTGAAGTAAGGAAACTAGTTCTTAGGAACACACCTTCTATCGTGAATTGGTGCTTCAGTGTGGTAACTGCCACAGCCCTGCACAAAAAAAAATTGGCTATCGAAACCGCGTAAACTCGCTAGTGTTGCGTAGTAAATACATAATGAGTAGTAACGGTTTCATTCGACTTTTATTGCCCTTGTGTATTTATATTCGCAATCGGAAGTACCTTCAGCAGCAGTTGTTTTTGTAACTAAACATAATAATGTAAATTTGTCTTTTAAGTGACTCTTTTCTTTTTAAAGAAAATAAGGAAAATTATTTCAAGTGGGTAAATGTTAAAGAGTACAATAATACTCTTTAACATTTACCTACTTGAAATAATTTACGTTATTTTCTTTCTGTCTTGCGTAGTAAATACATAATGAGTAGTAACGGTTTCATTCGACTTTTATTGCCCTTGTGTATTTACATTCGCAATCGGAAGTACCTTCAGCAGCAGTTGTCTTTGTAACTAAACATAATAATGTAAACTTGTCTTTTAAGTGAATCTTTTCTTTTTAAAGAAAATAAGGGAAATTATTTCAAGTAGGTAAATGTTAAAGAGTACAATAGCACTCTTTAACATTTACCTACTTGAAATAATATAATATATTGAAATAATTTCCAACCCGCAAGAGTAATTTACTCAAAACCGACTATGACTTGAGTCATGATGACTCAATCGAAACATAAAATTCCCCAAGCATTTACAAAAAAAACTGACATGTACCATACAATATATCGAACACCGTCTAACGCACCAACGGCATTGTCTTGTTACTCAAACCACACACAAAATTACGGTGGATGATTACAACTTTCCTTCGACATTTTACGAGGCTTTTTACAGCAGCATTCGACCCCTCGTAACGCTAACTAGCATTCTTTACTAATAGTGACCCTTGCTTATCTTGTATTAGCCATTCCGAGTAACTTCGCTAAAGTTTTTGTGTTGTATAAGCATAAAAATATGTCTTGCTATCGTAAAATTGTTCAATATACTTCAAAGCAGTATTTACGCTCCATATAAACTTTTTTAGCTTCGGTCGCTTTTACAGAAATTTCTTAAGAAACGTCTTACTACTGGTATAATCTTTTCACAGAACCTGCTTCTGATGAACGTTGTATTATGTCGTGTTTACTTGATTCTACTGATAGTAATGATCATGACTTGACCGATCAATGTCCTGATGGTTCAAGCACTTGACACTGATATCTATTACTAACTAGAACGAAACAAAACAAGTTATTTATATTGTAAATGTCTTTGGATAGCTTAGTACAGACTCTTTTTTTATAGAAAGCCAATTTAACGGCAACATCCTCTTTAAAACATAGTTAAAGTAACATGAGAAACAGATGGAGAAGAAAATAAAGCAAAATACAAGACCCAAGTCATATCAAGTCACGATAAGAAATTGTGTCGTTCTTTTAAATACTGTTGTTATTTATGCACCCAACAAGACTGTATGCAACTTTTCAACTACATAAAGTTGTTAAGAATACTTTGGAAGAATTCTTTCACAAACTTTATAGTCGTCTTTCTAGTTTTAAGACAAGCTGAATGTTCAAAGTTGCTTTGAAAGGAGCCGCTGTGCTGTGTATTGAAGTTTTCTTTACGTGCGTCCTGCACATTTGAACTTAAAAAAATATCGGTGGAAAAAGTTATTTCGGTAAACGCGGAAGGGTCAACAAATAAGATTGTTTGTTTTTATAAAAGGAATTATCGGCTATAGATTGATTGCTAGAACCAATTTCCTTACAAGGCTATGACAATAGGAATAGGGAAAAATCGGTAATTCCTTTGTAGTATAAAAATATCTTAAAACGATCAAGGAAAACATCGTTAAGAAAGAAACTAGCATGCTCCAACACCAAAGATTTAAAGACATGTGACCGTCATGGACACGAAGTTGATGTCCCACCTATTCCTACAGCTGTTGATGGACCGGGAACGTTATAAACTCACTGTACCACGAAATACATTAAAAAATGCTAAAAACATAGTGCAATAATAATCGGTCCAACCATTTTCTAAGCATTAGATTGTAATCAAAATTGCTCAAATCCGGTACTTAATATCATCGCCCTCTTAGTATATTCGAATCTATACCCGGTATTACTCGTATATATAAATTGTTTTAAAGAATATTAGGTATGATGTGAGAATATTAGGCACTCTACGTATGTAATTTGTTTACGTAATAAGGAAAAAAAATGCATAGTAAATAGAATCGGATACAGCAATAAAATCATTTTATTACCGTGCAAATATATTATTAAAGAGAAAATAAAAGGTGCAATAGAACTAATTACGTTGATAAATTAAATAGTTTACTATTTAGACTAGTTCCTAACGATATTAACCACTAATGTCTTACAATAAAATACGTTTTTTGCATAAATGGAAAAGAGTTCATGTTTTATTCATATGTGGGTTTAAATTGATCGTTAGTATTGTTGCAGTCAACATAGCAACTTTCACTGTACCATAAAAGTTATTTTTAACTGAAAATAAGTGAAACCATAGCGAGCGAATGTATAGGGGCAATTTCCTAACGCAGTTATAATAATATAAATCGGATGTGTGCATTGCTATTGCGTTTGAACGAACAAAGGGACCGTAAAAGTGGCATTTACCCCGCTCTGTAGTCCACGCTGCGCTGTTACATGAAGTTAACTGGAAAAGTTACGATTAAAAAATACAGTGCCCTATAATGCTGATCAATAATCCTGAAAACTTAGAACACGCATATCTATGGCCAACTCAGGACTGAATTAGACTGTACTGAATATGAAATCCAATAAATAATACAATCATTTGCATGAAGCGCAACCAACATATCAATTGGCACGCGGTCAAATGAAACTGATTGTTATTATTTATGAAGGATTTTTAGGAATTATTTATGTAAACTGGTGTAGTTGTAAAATTATAGGCTTCAAATACACTATCGATCGTTAGCTATAAAAAAGCAATGATATAGAAATACAAGGACCCACACAGAATACTCTGTATGCAGAAAGTGGAAGGCTAAGCACAGTCATGGGTGGTGCAGATTAGGATAAGCTTTTGCAGCTCTGGTCAATATGACACGACGAAATAATTTGGAGTTTGCAAAAAAAATTGCGCTATAGAATTTGTATCAAATAATATGAAAGTAAAGGGTGTGAATGGTAGCGTAACAAACGTAACGATTAACAAGAGATAAAAGAAGAAGAAACTGTTGTTTCTATCCCAATTAACATGGGACAAGTGTATAAAGGTTATGTAGATAAGCCACAGAACATTTCTTTATCTTAAGAACACACAAGTAAAACTAATGAAAACAGTACAAAGAATTGAAATGTAAATCATGATGTCAAATTCTTAGTATTACTGTTAACAAGTGTACATAAGTACGCTACAGAAAATAAATCAAGTTTTACGATATTTTCCTTTATCTCGTTACGTATGAATTAAATCAATTTTCCGCGTTTATATATGCGTGGTGCAATTATAATACGGTTCTAATTGCTGTTTTTTTATCCAGAAACGTGTGCTGGTTCTTCGGTGATCAATTACTATGAAATGAATGGATTTTTTGTCACGGGAGTCTGATTTTTCCTAAGCAATTGACAAAGGGCCGACAAAGTGGGGAAGACCCGCCTAACTTCGATTTCCGTCGAACACAACGACTTGAAATTAGCAAAATTGGAGACCAAATAATAGGACCAGGCTAGGCAAAGAAACAGGAGATGATTTTGTTCTACCTTAAGATCAATCTTTTGAAAATGTTCATGCTATATAATAGGCATCTCTCGCTAATCATAATCAATATTCCCTTTCCTGTAGCAATGTTTCATTTGTATTTGGCGTGAAAAATCTATGTTTTAAGCAACGTAGGTAAAGGTTTTTGATAACATTATAATGAAAATCTTTTAAAATATAGTTTTCTTTATAAAATCGACTACATATATTCAAACTTAGTGGCTTTTCGCTGTCCAGTTGAAATATTTTAATGTAATTTAACTTTACCCTTATAGATAACAATATATTCAGTCGGTAGCTACTAAAGCGATGGCTATTGAAACTACTCGTATAATAAAATGTTACATTTATCGTTAGTAACAGGAAACACTTTATCGCTAGGACATTTAAATAAAAAGTATATGCTTATCCACTATCCGGGCAACGACTGAACAATACATAAAAAATTGTCGGAACTATTCGATAGCATTTATTAGTTACAATTAAATGACGTTAGTTGCGGTTACCTATTCAAAATATATATGTCGGTTTATCAGCAAAGTTAGGTACATTAAAATACACAACAATATAACAATTCATACACTACAACTTATTTTTACCGACTTAAAATGGAGGTAATCAATTCGACACGTATGTATAATATTGCTGGAATTGCACAATATTCACATTTGTTACTCTGTATGGGCTTCTTATTTATTTATTTATTATATGCTTTATTGTACACCTTAAAATACAATTATAAAAAAAAAACTTGAACGTTCTTAATACGTGTGTTAAGTTTCATAAGTGTATGTATGTTTGTATGGATATATGTTTGTCCACGCATTTCTCAAAAACTACTTATTGGATCGTGATAATTCTTTTTTTAACCGACTTACCAAAAAGGAGGAGGTTCTATGTTCGACTTCAAGTAGATACTTTTTTTTTTTAATTTTTTATTGTTCACCGGTATCTCCGTCAATTGAGGACCGATTTTGAAAATTCTTTTTAATTGGATTAAGTATCTCTTAACTTAAGGTACAGTACAAATTTCATCAAAATCGGTTTCAGCAGTTTTCAAGATATGAAACATTCAACCTAACCCTTTAGCGACAAACAGCACGAATGCGTAAATTAAGTTATTATGGGTATTTTGTCAATCCTTTAAATAGGTACCTTACTATAGACTTTGCTCACTTTTTAGTAATAAAAAAAATTATTGACTTCTAAAGCAAAAAACTAAAATTTTGTTTTTTTTTGGTGTTGAAAAATTATAAAAACAAGAGGTACTAAAGACACAAGGTACTGTCTATTTCAATTATATAATCACAAATTCATATTTTTTTCTGATCACTATACCTTAAACAATAAGCCCAAAAAAAAAATGAACTAATATTTTATAAGTTACGTTTTTATCTTCACCTTCAGAAATGCAATTCTATACGCATATTTTGTGCACTAGAAGCGTGTTTTATGAATATTAAAATACACCGGAAAGCAGTAATTACACCTGTAATATCACCATTTCCTTCAGTTTATATCTCGTATTCTGTACGACGATTTACAGAAAACATAGCACAATGGAGAGAGATGGAGGAGGTCTATGCCAAGAGTCACACTGAACTGCGGGACATCTTAAAGCTATCTACTAATCTAAATATATTTTTTATTTAACAATGATTTCAAATTTCGATTTTATAAGTTGTATTTTCTGTGCCACTATTATTTCAAATATAACTTCAAAGTTAAAATATGACACATTGCTTTAAATCCAATATTTTCATTTATAATAGATAAAAACAAAACTAATTTAATTAATAATAAAGTTGACATTGTACTTTTGTATGCACTTTCCACGTCAAGCCACGTGCTATCTTAAAAGTTACAACACTTGCCACGTCATCTGTTTGGCCTCGCTATTACTGTCGCCTAGATCGTAAGTCACTGATAGCCTTTTGATATCGTATTTAGTGCAAGGAGTCCTAGTACAGTGAATGTGTACAATAATATTATTGCGATAAGTGTTATTATGTCGGTACCTATTCATTTCTATATGAATGCATACAAACACAGAATAAATTATACAACGTAGTTTTTAGACTTAGGCTGCCTCTTTGGTCTATAGATCGCAAGTGCTACTGTTAAGCATGAGATCCTGGATTAAATACCTGGGTTCAGTAAATTACTATTGCATTTATTCTATCAGGAATTACTCAGTAGCAGTAAGGACTTGTTCCTGGTTCATACCAATAGGCTCGCCACCCATAACATGGAGACTTAAACATGTTTGGAAAAATTTGAATGTACTAAAGATACACCGTACATTTTTTGCCTAATAATCCGCTGAATATAAGCATAATGTAATGCTATGTGTACCTAATCAAAGAGAACTGGTATCAGATATGAACAGAATCAGCGACACTAATTTGATTTCAATTGGTAAATGAGTTTGAATATTGATGATGATGACAATCTAAGTTTCAAGGCCGCAGATAACGATTCTAATTGCGTTACACACTCGCATATATGCCGCTTGACTTTTAATAATTCAACGTTTTATACGACCATCTAGTTTCATGAAGAGACAAATTTTTCAAACATGCCTAATGTGCTTATGCTGTATTGTCAAAATGATTTTCATCGCTATGGATGAGTTTCGCATTAAAGTTGCTAAAATAAATAAATATGTAGAATTTTGTTAGAATTTTCTATGAAAGTTTTAAGCAGATATATAAGATTTTTTAAGATGATGATAATTATCATCGATTAAATATACAGCATCATTTCCTTGAATTTGAATCACATGTCAGAATAGTAACGTTAACAGCAACTAATTACTTCGTAGAAGTGAACCAAGAACTTTCCCTTTACAATAACTTTAGATTACCCAAAACTTTAATAGATGTAGAAGTAGGAATAGCAAGATTTGAATTTTGAACACCGTAAGCCTATTAGTCGTTTCCATACAACAACTATTAAATTCGTAAAGTTACGTGGTCTGAGTAATGTGTTGATAAACTTGAAATCTCGAGGGATGTTCCACACCGCACCGGTTGGAATGAAATGTAATTTATATTGGAGTTCGTGACATATTTCATCATCATCTGCTGCTCCTTTGAGACGAGCTTCGGTATAAAATAAAAACACGTACAGATTTCTGATTTCATAAAATGTACTGAATGAAAAATGGGGCTTTCAGACAAACTGATGGTTTTTCAACTTAGTGAATACAGATAAAAATAATTGTATCTACTTTCCCGACTTTAACTGTTTAAAATAGTGTACTTTATAATATTTCAGTGTTCAAGAAAACGCCTATGTGTTTTCATCCAATTCTCAATCGACTAATCGAATTAGTAGATAAAATACTCAATGTAAAAGTATTTTATTATTAATATCGATAATGTCATACTAAAAAAAAATTACAACTATTATTTCACATACGCTCATAGCAAAAATTTCGTCAAAGTAGATAACGAATGAACTAAACCTGAATGAACACGCTTCGTAGCCGTTCTATGTAAATAATGTTAACTGGCTGTTAATTACAAATACTCGTTTAATCTATAAATAAATCATGAATATCGTTCATTGACTTTGCGTTGCAAAGCGCGAATACCGGCCAAAGTCGGGCTCACCATGACGTCACAATGGCAGATGTTAGCTAAAACCGCAGACTAGTAGACTGCAAGTATTATAGAACTTATCTATTATGACCGCAAAATACAATATACGTATGTAATAATCTGCACTAACCTGTATTTGAATAATACAAATTCTTTGAAAAACGGTGTAATAACTGAAGCGTGTCAAGTGGAGTTGGCAGGACAGGACTTAATTGTCAAAGATAAGAAAATACTGCAAGGCAATAAAACACTTTATATTGAATTTGTTCATTCCTGTAGTAGTTGTTTCTATGCTAAGGTGTCGCGGTACAGTAAGTAGCATGGTTTGTTTTTAAATTAGTATTTTACACCTTCCTGTGGCAGGTTCAATGCAGTAAGATCCATAAAAACAATAGGAGTACACATCAGAAAAAAAAAGAGTTTTCTAAATTGTAACAAATAATTAAATCAAAGTAGTAGATAGTAAGAGCAATAATGGTGGCAAAGCATCTAAGAAAATAGTTCCTCGAAATTATAGAATAGATTTTGTTACATTTGGTACAGTTAACCAAGTCCACGGTAGGAAAACATAAATTGAAGTCATACACAATTTTATGATATCGAACTTCATCAACACATTTTCCACCACTACAACTTACAAAAAAACCTACTTCACATTTTCTCCTAATTTATCGTCGATGACAATAAAGACCCAAGAAACCGTCGCAGCATCGTCCCCTTACGCTTCTTGCTAAATAAATCAGAAGCAAAAGTAAGTCCGTCAATTCAGAGATGTTCCCACAAAACTGCACCCATTTCGCACCGCGCCGTGGTACGGAAGTTAGCTTCGTATAATTACTCATAGCCCGGCTTTGTCGCTCGCGAGAAAATGCGAATTGCGTCACGTTGACAATGAGAACATGTTTTGTGTATATTACGAAGAACGAATAAATTAGAACGTAAGTATAATAATAACTGAAAGCTTTGATTAGGTTGGTAATGTCTTCAAAGGAAAGGAAGGATGCGAGTAAAGGAAATACAGAAATATACTGAACGAACATGACACGATTTCTGTTGAAGATGAAACTTCTGTAGTAGGAGTAAAACTATCGTTTGATTAATTCTGTTGTATTGATGATACAGAAGAATATGTTTAAAATATCGTGTTAAAACTCAAAATTTCTTAACTGATTGTAAGATGAATGAAGTTCCGTTTTAAATTAGTCATAAAGAAGACAAGCTCTGGCATGTTTAGTTATTTAAAACACGTCTGCTAGCTGTAGACAGTTTAATAGGTTCGACGCGCGTTAATTTCAGAAACTTTAATACGCTAAGCAACACATCTCGTACGATTATAATTTCAATAGGCCGCTCCAAGCCAGACAAACGACTCTTTTGTCCATACCGTATGGGTGTTCAAAGACTTGTATAAATTAAACATCTTGATGGGCCCAGCTGAATTTACGACTATTGTTTTAAGCAGAATCTCACAGTTGATTCTTGAAACAGCTAAAATTGCCTCAGCAGTTGGTCCTAAACGGTGTGGGGGAACAAAACTCGTTACTGGGTACCTACTGAGTTGACGTTCCAGAAATATGGGAGCCGCCGTGCATAATTTTGATTGGCTCTTAAACAAAGCGCTTTGAAATTAAGCCGCACATTGTTCCCGAGTATTGCTTCGTGCTTACTACTAGGAGTTTAATAGTTTCACTGTGATGTTATGAAAGCTTAGGTAAAATCTAAGCAATAACCGCTTCTATTTTATTGGAGGAAAAGTTTTAAAACAACAGCCGGCCGCGTGCCTGTGAAAACTCGTGATAGAAATATCAACTTTATTATCATAGGTCTAGTACTGAATATTCATAGACCGATATTTGCTTTGAAACTTTCGATAGCCCATTTATTTGAAAATTTATTTAGGCTTTGGGTCAATATATTTTCCGGAGGTTTTTTGTAATCCCGTTCGTGGTCTTATTTATTTCCGTATGTGCCCAAAAGATATATTTGGTAGAAATGGGCATTAAATTACACCCTCTGGAAATCTTGGATTTGTTACAAAGGTCAGATTTTATTGGTTTCGTGTAAAACTTCACATACTGAATAAAAATACGGCCAGAGATGGACTAAAACTAGATATTTACTGAAAGGCCACAAATCGATTTTTAATCAACGTTACCTTAGCCAACCATAATTTCCACACACAATGTTTGAGTAAACCACACATGTTTGTGTAACCAGTTTAACCAGTTACTTAAACGCAGCTCATCACTCATTCTATTTAAAGACGTTTTGTTTCTCAGAGTCAGTACTGTCGTTAGGCAAGTACTTCCGAACGTTACAACTTCCGTTGTTAGTAGGGAAGCGATCGACACAAATCAGTTTGTCGATGGACGGACTCACCTCACTAATTAGCTTTCGGGGCAAAACGTCCGGAGGTCTCAGCAAGTCCCTGAAACTATTCCACTTTCAATCTTCTGCAGACAGTTCGAAATTTTCTGCTGACTTTAACTGATGACTGGCATATAATGTAATATGTTTGAAAGTGTCTACGCTCGCCATTTCAGTTGGCATGGGTTATTTGCGTTCATTTACTTTAAAAGGGTCAAATTTAATTACATTTAGAATGCTCTGTGGTCGAGTTGAATAAGCAATTACATAGAACCGAGTCTTTAAATACAAATGAGAGTCTATTAAAACATTTACATATTAGATTAGTTTTAAATACCTATTTGGGTGCTTAGAAGGATGTTGACCGGATAAAAAAGGACTAGCTAGCAACTTAACGCTGCTGGTTCGGTTCGGAACAACTTTAAAAACGTTTAATAGTTTAAAACTACTAAATTACTTCTAAAGAAACCAAAAAACCACGACATTTTTTCGACGGCTAACATTTGTACATGTTTTTATTCGAGTTAAATTTGACTGTAGCCTTTCCGTGAGTTTAATTTAACGCCATTTATTACTTCAGAATGAATTATAAACAGTTATTATGGGACTAATTAGCAGGCATAGCTTTATGTTAATAGAAACGTTCGCACAAATCCTAATCTAGTTGATGAATGTAAAGTAAAAATGTTGCGATAGAAACTTTGTGCGTGGTTACAAATTTTTAGTCTATACCGTGAAGATTAAAGCCAAGAAGTCACCCTTTCCTGTCCTCCTTCGTGTGACTTTGCCAAGCTACTCCAGAATTTTATCAGGTAGATAAGCAGCAATTATTTCTATTTATTCTTTATCATCACGTTATCGTCGTGCAAAATCTCAATAGATAGGAAAAGCAGATAAGGTTTTAAGTAAGCCAAATAATTTCCCACTACAACAGAAGAATGTTTTCTAAAACCGGAATTTTATCTAAATCAAACAAATACTGGCATTTTGGCCTTCTGCAGGGCCAAACATTGCAAGATCTAAGATTATCAAAATCTTTTGTTTCTTAAAATCGGCGGCATCTTCAAAAATGGCATTGACTTCGTCACTTTCAAGATGACCAACTGCGCGCCTATTACCGTTTCCTACTGCTTTAGAAGCTTCATAGCTCAAGGAATTTATATGGGTACGTATTTATTTAATAATTGTGTGGTTACCATCAACATTAGCAACTGTCCCTGACACAGTAGGAGCCTCTAAAATGGCGTATTGTCAGGTGTAATCACCATGGCAGCAATCAAGTCAGGTACATCCCGTGTGAAGGATTCTGATTCATTCATGAGTGATATTGCTATATCATTATCCGTAATCACTATGATTTCAATTGCATTAAGTAGGGATCGATTAAAGGGGAATGCGAGACGCGAACTGTTACGATGGGTGCCGTAATTGCATGTCATTGTAAGATCTCTATTATGTTATCGTCATGACTTTACTTTTATTGACAACTTCATTAAAATTTGCAGAGTTTGTATGAATGAAATCAGCACTTGCGAAATAGAATAAATAGTTTTGCGTAACCACAAAATTTGCATAATCAGATCTATCAATATTTGCTCCAGCTGCAAATGTGATTCAACCACTCACTATTTTAATGTCGATACATATTTGCTAAAGGTAAAAATACTAGTGTTAACAAAACAAAGACTCTTCGAGTAGAAAATAGGCAGGTATCGGTGAGATCATCTTGACATTAAAATCGAACTCACTACGGTTCAACTAGCTCTGATTCATATTCTTCAATTTTTTATGAGAATATTTTGTGTAAAACTTCTGTTTTACGTCAATTCGGAGTTCTTACATAAAATATTCGCGAGTATGTTTATAAGAATTTTCAACTGCTGAATGTATTGAGAAGATAAAATATACACACACCTAGGAAGTTAATGATTCGTTCAGCGATGTTGTTCAGATTGGCATCGAGTCTGAAATACTCCATTGTTTTAAAGATAAACAGGAAACTTGCACGTTACTCACTTCGTGCAAAGCCGGCAATGTTGCTATCGAAATCTTAAAATTTTTGAGGGGCGTCTCGCAGGTCAATCAAAGTGATTAACTTCTGTTTAACCTGGCAATCCTGTGGAGGCTAAGCTATATAGCCTCCAGCCAGGCAAATCTTCAATATCCAATAATTCTTTATTTATAGTCAAGTGATGGAGGAATGATCGAGTGAGCGAACCTCGTCTCACGCACCGGTCAAACAACAAAAAATAATTAAAGAAAAAACAAGTCTACTCCGAGACGTCAACGAACTCCGATACACGAACTTTATAAAGATTTCCTTCACCTCGACAATCCTTTAATGCCAACTTATAAAGACTGGGCGGGTGACATTCCGAATGCATCCAATCGCATTACTATTCGCAAAGCATACATAACACACCGACCTTGAATATGATACGTTGTGATTTTCCCGGAACTCGAAACAGGGCAGTGTTAATCCAGAAAAAATCCACAATGTTTATAATGACTGTATTTTTTTACAGACACATGTCACTGACAATCCACAGGTAAAATTCGAAAGCTCGCGAGCGGATGCCGAGCGAACGAGGCGTACGTCCGTGCGTCGCGCCGCCCACAGTAAGACTGAGGGAGAATTGAGGTGTAGAGGTCCGTTTGGTCGGAGGTCGGAGGCGATTGGCGGAGGGCCGAGTGAAACGGGATGCGGCAACGAGATGTGCGCATCGGCCGGCTTCCGTTCAACACTTTAGATAAAATTCACAGTGGAAAACTTGAGGACAACTCCACGCTGGCTAAATGTTATTACCGCACTGACATATCTCCACGTGAAGTATGGACGATATCGATAGATATGCACTGATTACCTATATGGGTAATATTTTGGGCACACAAATGTGATAGATAACATGCGATAACTGAATAATTGAAATGCTATTTTTCCGTAGGTGTGTTAACCTCATCTCACGGTCTTTAACCTTAAGATTGGAGTTAGACTGTTTTCACGCTTCGGGTGTCTTAAGAACAATTGGATGAACAGGCACATCAGAATTTACGGCTTCATGAAGTAACACGTTGCTAATTCCATTCCCCTTTACAATTTTATTGCCATTACTCTTTAGATCCATTACTCTCATTTCAACGTTAGTAGTTATTAACGTCAAAGTAATAGCTAATATTATATTGACTTCGAATGCAATATGACGTGACAATCACACGAATTAATCATTAATTACTTTTTGTTATCTTCGTCATTACTTATTTATTAGCAAATACTTAAAAAATCGCAATAAAAACACAGTTAACGTCATACCTTTCGAATGAAGTAAATATTTAAAACTATGCTGGTAACAAGTACCTACTACGTAATATTAAATGTTTCAGGGTGCGGATTCATTAGATGGCTCTAAATAAAAATCACATCGGACTCATACTGTGCGCCAGTCTGCAATTACTGTCAATGATATGGAAGTACTTAACAGAAATACCACTATGTTTAAGGGTACGGATTCATTAGGTGGCTCTAAATATAATCACATTGGACTCGTATCGGGAGCCAGTCTGCAATTACTGTCAATGATATGGACGTACAACAGAAATACCACTGTTAACACACAATCACAAAAAATATTATTTTTTAAGCGTGAACACTTAAACGTTTAATTACCACAGCAGCTGCTGTTAAACTTGGGCATATTTAAAACTCTTTGAAATTCATACAGTGAAAATTACGTCTTTCAATACTACAATATCACGCAGTATTTCTTTTAAATCGCAGCCTAAGCAGAGATAAAGCCTCTTGACCTAGTTATAGTAATTCCATATATTTCCTCTTTCTATTTATTTGCTATCCCCCTCCCCTCCCCCCCAAATAAATATGTTTATTAAATTTATTTCTGTTGACTGTTTGAGGAAAATCAATCAGTGAGAATTTTCACTGCTATTTTTATGATAAGATTGTTGTACATTTGTGTGCATGAACTGATGTATTTATCATTTTGTGAAATGAACCTTTTGTAGCAATTTTACTCAAAGTCAATGGGCTCGCGTGTGCATCGTACCCGTTATCAAGTGAACACTTCCCTTATCGGGGACCGGCTTGTACCATCTGGCTGTTGCGTTTTATTTGTATCCAGTCTATCGAACATCGGTATCTATTACATTCTTCGTTAGCTGACATAACGCTACTAAATTAATTATTCTTCGAAATTCTCAGAAGTTTGTTAGTTCACGTGAAACACGAAAGTCGACGAGTTATGACGGTAGTTCCTTACCATAATCTTTTGGCGAAACATGAATTGCAATTTCAAAATTTTCTTATCTTTTTACAGATATTGCAGTACGAAACTGATAGCGATTTTGGACAATCGGTTCAATTTTGAATGTAGTAATTTATACTGATATTAATATCAAAATTTTGCCCTCAATCGACTTCATACATTGGAAAATAGGAGGCATCGGTATTACTTGTCATAATATAAATTATGGAATAGAACCTCAGAATGATTAAGTTATATAATTAACGCATACCAACACCGCATCGTCGGTTTATTAGTATTGATCATCATTATGGATCATGAGGTCCAGGGCTTATTTCCCGGGCAAACAGTTATTGGGTTTTTCGCAGGCTTATTACGTAAGAAACGGCAATAAGAAGAAGAAGCTTGTAATTAGCAAATATCCTAATTTATTTTGCTATTTATTGATGTAATTAGTCTGTAAGCTTTCTTTAAAATAAAATAAATAAATAAATAGCGCGATCAAACACTTTATGTCGTAAAATTCGAAATCACTTAGAGTGTGCGTGTGGTAGTTCCTACACAATCGCTTGCTAATCGCTTGCTGTCTGTCAAATGCACTTTTTTTCTAAAAAAAACTGCCAAAAGCTCTAAAACTTCTGCATTGAAAAGCAATTATTGCGCAAAAATCGCTATCGTTTTGCTCTTGCAAGATGCGTAATTAGCCTGCCGATCTGCAATAATTCAGTAGTAGCACGCGGTCTCACCCCCTATAACATGTAACGCATCTGACGAAATGTGAGCATACTTCACATGGTTACACCTCTGCCTGAGTGCCCGTTCACACAGAGGTCCGTTTCACAGGTCCGCCTTATCGTATACGTTTTTATGCGGCGCTGACAAATGTGGTTGTATGAACAAATTCATACACATGACAGTATTCCAAATCCAGTAAAAAATACCGATCGGACAAAATATACAGCTGTCTTTTTTACAGGTCCACTTTATCGTAAACGTGTTTATTCGGCAATGGCGTAGGTAGTTGTATGAGCGAGTTCAGACACACAACAGTATTAAAAAACTGATCCGTTTTGTTTGAAAGTAGGTGGTACGGATCCGTTAAAACGGTGCTGTAATTTATGCGGTGTGAACATCACCTTCAGTAGCGACGGATCCGTTAAAACGATCCTGGAAATACGGATGTTCCGTGTGAACGTACCTTAACCCTTCGCAAATACAGGAATGATGTTATTTATGTATCATTTATAATAATATGTTAATCTTATGCATCATCATCATTATCTTCATGGATATGTTTCGTCAATATGGTAATGCTTGTGGGAGGCAGTGGACCTCTTTCGGCTGTTTTGATGATGATGATATGTTAATCTAAGAAATATAACATAAATAGCGCTTTATCAACAAACGATATTAGTAACACATATGACGTAGATGTAGAAGTTACTCAAACAAAAATTCGAAACGCTTTTTATGATCATAAGGGCACGTGCCCATCAAAGCAAACGGTGCGCGTGGCGTAAAGATGAAAGTAACAACGGCCAACTATTTCGTGAGTTAACGGAACAATATGGACCTGCATCAAACGTCATAGATGACAGGCAGAGTGTTAGACTGTTGGCTATTAAAAGACTGTGAATGGTATTGTTATACCAAGAAGTTTGTTCAATGGTTTAATGATCAGCTTTCACTTGTTTGATCAAGTTAATAGTGGACAGGCATTGATGTTGAGGAAGACAATATGATTGCTTGGTAAATATAAAAAACCGGCCAAGTGCAAGTCGAACTTCGCACAATTAGGGTTCCGGTCCAAACCGCAAAAACAAGTAGGTTTTAATAGGGAAAATGAGGAAATTTCAAAGAAAATTAGATTTTTCAATTTATTGGTATTTGTTAGTAAAATATACGTAATAATAAACATTATTACCAAAGTGAAAAAATTCTTCGCAACAAAATTTTGTAAAAAATGGGTGACTTTAATGGTTTCTTATTTCTTTGTTTTCCAATATGTTTTTAAACTAAAATGTCAGTATTTTCCTACTCGACGCGAACCTATTCGATGGTAGATCAAAAATTTTATTAGCTGTGTTATTACCAATTTAAAAGATATTCCATAAAATGATTAATATATATGTTGCTCCTATGTTTTCTTTTATAGTTATAAATGTGTACACTAAGCCTGTGTTGACGCAAAGGAGACGCCCTGCCACCACTAGCCACCGCAGGAGACGCCCCGAGCGTTGGGAGTGGCAAGCCGATTCCCGGCGACCATAGGCGCGGGCTTGCGGACGGCAAGTAATGGGTAGCTCGCTTGCGGACGGCAAGTAATGGGTAGCTCGCTTGCGGACGGCAAGTAAAGGGTAGCTCGCCGTCCGATAAGGACTAACCCCCCTAACAAAAAACAAAAAATATCGAATCTCTTTCTACAATCGTTGACGCCTTCTATTTGTATGGTCTGATCACGTGACTTAACGTTCAGATGTGTCATTCCTTACATTGATTCGTTTTCTACTAGCGTTATCGATTGTAGATTTTCAACTTGGCTACAGGTGCAGGCCCGAGTTTACGGCGCGTAGTGTTCCACGCGCGACTCAAAGAGATGTCAGCAAAAGTGACGGGGCCCGCTAGGGCCGATGCCTGTCTGTGTCACGGATAAATTTGAAAGAGAGTTACCGCAGCCCGCAACAAGCAACTGAAGGAACATGGGTGGGTTTTAGGCAGTAAAAGTCTGACAGGCCTTCCCGCTTCACCCAAAGCGGAAAAAGTCATTGGATGATTTCCCACCTAAAAAAAAGCCTATATTGATAGCGCAATTTTGAGCATCTTTTGAGGGTTCTAATGCTTCTTAAGATAATTTATCATCTAAAACGAAAACATGCACAGTACTCTTTATATCTTTCTTTTTCAGTTTATGGAATATCTTTTAAATTAGTCTAATATTGGAGGAGGAAATAGGCAGGAAAACAGAAATAAATTCAGTCGGATGTATGCGATCGCATATCCTCTTGACACAAGTGGTGGATGCACCCAAATTTTCTCGTAAATTCGGTCGCTATTACTAATCTTTGTAACTCATCATACAAAAGAATTCGGTATAATTAGATCATTCGTATTGATCAACCAAATTGAGCAATTATGTCGGCGCCATAAGAAACACCATTTATGCATAATATCATGCCATAATGTGCACCCTCAGTGGGCGAAATTACGTAATAAATATGTCTTTATGAGGTACGTAAGTAATGTTAGACATTTCATACGTTTTCCTTATAAAATGTCTTGCACAACTTAATTGACAGATAACATTTTCATTATAGCATCCTGCATCTAAACTTATATTATTAAGAGATAAAATTGGTATTTTTTTGAACTAGATACTGACATGACTACGAAAATTCAACTACATTACCGCTAAGTCCCAGTTTTTTTTATCCGTATTTAACTCAATCAAAAGTTAAAAATGCTAAACAATGGTTTCAAATTTATAATATATAATGCGTTATAATGCGTTTTTTCATCAATTGTTAGCCTCACAAATGGTCAAATAAATTGGAGAGTTAATTATTTGACTATTTGTTATACTAAAAATTTATGAAAAAACGCAAAATATGCTAAACACTGGTCTCAAATTTTACCGGAATTTGAGACCAATGGTAAGCATATTTAACCATTGGTTAAAGTGTGCCTAATGCTAATTTAATCTTAAAAGTATGCACGGTTCCTGTGGGCGTCACGGGAGCTAAGCCACATAAAACTAGTGTTACTTGTGAATATTTACAGATTCATGTTACATGGGTGGCAAGTAACTATCATATTCAAGTACGTATAATTTTATTATATAATTTTACTTATAACGATCAACAGTTCAGACGTTGTGTTCTCAAGAGTCATCCTTAAGTAAAAACTGACCCGACTATTTCTTTTCATAAATAAATTAACAGTGAAAATATAACAAAAAGAAAACGGAATCTATTTACGATATAACCTACAGAGTTAGTACGAGTATCAGTATTTTGTGGTTTGTCTTATTTATTTGAATTCGATTTCACTATAATTTTGCTAAGAGTTTAAATTAGTTTTGCGTTTGCTTTCTTAGAAAATTTCATTAATCATAATTCATATCTAAGAATCTACAACGTTCTTGTATTCAAAATTTTGCTGGATGCCTCGGTGGATTATTTATTGGAAAGTAATCAAAATAAATTCCAAAATCCCTTTTAACAAAGTTAGACTAATTGGATTGCACTCTATTAATTCAACACTACTATACAGTTAGGCTAAATGATACCTACTTTTTCAACCAAAACGGGTCTACCAATCAAAAAAGGTTTGCGCTATTTGTTTATTTTCAAGGAGCAAAATGCACTCGCAAAGTTTTTAAATTACCGAAACTATGAACGCTATACTGAAACTTTATATAGATTGAAACTTATTTATACGTATTACAGTGATTTTTGTAATATATGAATTCGACCATATATCCGCGAAATGTTCATTTCTTTTCAAATACGAATTTGACAATGCATAAAACTTGCATAAACAAAGACAAAGCACAAACCTGTGAATCACGACCAAAAAGTGACTGATTAAATTCACAATGAAGCATCTAAGCCATTACTTCACAAATCATAACTTTCTATTTCGTATCAATGTTCATATTTTTTAAATCATTCCCTTCACTTTCCGATCGCTACGCTAATTAACAATTAAATGATCAACATGATTTTCAGCTATGTGCAAACGCAATGGGCAAATACGCAAAGCCATCGTTAATTTTTCTTTTGCAAAAAAATAGCATGGCTAGCGTGCTTGTAAAGTCCATGCGTGTCCTCGTTCGCCATTGTGTTCGAACCCTTACGCTAAACATTTTAATCCGTGGAATAAGGTAAGTTTTCAGAAATAAAGACGTAAGGTTCTTGCACTAATTGAAATTTCCAAGCATGGGGCATGGGGCTTGGTAACACGCAAACTGCAGTACACACTCTTCTAATTGCATCGAGACCTTTCTCATTTAAAGAATGGTTTTTTTTTACGTTATCCTCATTATCACTGTTTACATTACCTGTTGGGAATTATGCAAAATCACATGATGGGTAAATTTTATGATCATTATTTATCTTTGCTTTGTATATATAGTGATTATTTTTAGAATTGTGTAACTATAAAAATGTAAATACCCCGTCTATATTTATTCTTGAAGTCAATTCAGACAATCTAAATGTTTGTACTTACCTAGCTAAGTCCAACTTAGATAGCTATATATTGAGAATTCTCTTGAACACTTTAAGTAGCTTAAAGGAGTATAATTATATTCTTTATTTGCCGTAAATTTGAATTAGAGTAAATTTAAATTTGAATTCATGCGTTCTCCTTTGTATAAGTGGCTCATATTAATAGTACAATCAATATTCTATTCATATCGCTAGCTACATTAACAACTTTATCTCCATTAGTAGTAATTTTAACCGACAAAAAAAAAAAGGGGCGGGAGGTTCTCAAATAAATAAATAATAATAAATAAATTAAATAATGAATTCGACATGTATATTTTTATGTACGACCACGCATAAGTTTTTATAGAGTAATCCAATTTAAAAAATATTGTTTTTATTGTAAAGAGTATACCTCAAAATTGGTTCCATTTAAATTTTAATAATAAATATCTACGTATAAATGTAGAAAAAAGGATTTTTATTCTGAAAATTATTACGTATACTTCTCCACTTTTATCTTCTACAAGCATACGTCACGCTACACAAACATAAAACACACAATCGCGTATCTTTTGTAGAACACGAACTCAAAGCTACTAGAAGTACTAAAGCTGTACAACACACTTCCGATTGCACCGGCCGTAGTCGAGATAACTTATCAGTCGTCCGTAGGGTCATTACCGTCTCTTCCATTATTATTTTTATCCTCACTTACTCTGCTATTGACTTAGGTCGGTGGACCAACCTTTTTTTTACATTTTGTCATCGTTCGTTTGTTTGGGCAGTTTTATTATGTTATTTATATGTGGAGTTTCCTTTTTAGAGTCATTTATTGTGATTTGTTCACTGTTATCTTTGAATAAAAGTTCTTTATTTACATTTAATACATAATTGACATAATTGTTTCCATTGAGATAACTTTGATTGTTAAGTTTCTTTCAATATTTACGTTTAATATACTGCAACAGACGACGAAGATGTTTACATCTGAAGAGTTTTCGATGAGTAATACGATATCCACTAACTCATTCAACTTAAGTGCGGTTCACTGAATGAGTTTTTACATTACAACTGTGGGCTGTGGCTTTATCAATATTATTTTTTTCCCTTTCCGGTTGTTGCCACCGATCAAACAATGGATTTGGATGTCATATACTAACATTAAACACACAATATGTATTTATAAATGTAGGATTTTAGTTATGTTTTTTTTGTAATATAGTATGTATTATGTTTACACGTAGGTATCTGTTTAATTTATTTAGTATGTAAGAATTTTAAATATTCAATGTTACTTTTTTTACTTGGTATTTTGTTGTGCACTTGGATCACTGTCCACATACGCAAATTTCCTATAACAACTGAGTTTGCTGTTAGAGAACCCAATTATTGGTTAAGCTCGCCTTTGTACATAAGCTGTCCATTGTATTTGTATCTTCATTTTAAATTTTGTGTGCAATAAAGAATAAGAATTAAAATTATAGTCATTCGAGTTTTATATCCGATCTCTGTGTGCAAGTGCAAGGCTTAGAAGAATAATTGGTTGTTGTGCTGGCTAACGTCAATATGAGTACTAGTTTATCCATAATAATAAGTAAGAAAAGAAAGGCATTAAGATTTATAACTACTTCTTGGTAAGATTATTGAATATATTGTCATTGTCTCCTTTTTATCCTAACTTTCCCATATCTGTCATAGTTTCTCGAATGTTTGTATGTTCGGCCCACAACAAGTAATTGTTCAAAGGTATACTTTTAAATATTATAAGTATTACTGGTCATATGATTTCAATATTTGCAGTCGTATCGTCTGCCCGCATACCTAATATCTAAAGGGAATTCTAGTTTGAAAGCAGAACAATGAAAACCGTGTTAGGAATACTAATAATATGCTTGCCTGTGAATGTAATAATCTCTTGATAACTATTGAGAATATTCGGTATCCGTTCACGGTATTATTTCAACAATGCATTGGAATTTAACTGAAATAGGTCAGATTTTAACCGTTTGCTGTTTATTTGGATTTGAAATGATTAAGTGTGGAAATCATAGTTGGATTATTTGTTATAGGCGATTTATTTTAGTCAAACGTTTGAAGGATGTTATTTATTTATTAATTATATACTTTATTATACACTTAAATAATTACAGGATAAAACATCATACTAATATTATAAATGTGAATGTAAGTTTGTTTGTTACGCTTTCACGCAAAATCTACTGAACCGATCATTATGAAACTTTGTACATATATTCTTGGAGGTATTAGAAGTAACATAGGATACTTTTTATTAAAAAAATTATAATAAAATAATGGCTTCACTGCGAGCGAAGCCGCGGCTAAAAGCTAGTATTTTATAAAGATACAATGGGCGGTCTTATCGTACAGGGCAATTTCTTACAGACAACCTTTGGATGGACTGAACGAGAGGAGATAGACACAGTTATTAAGTAGAGTTATTTTCTTTATTAACTGATGAAATGATACTGCCTTCAAGATATTTTTTCAAGTAGTTGGCATCCTACTAGGTACCTTTATTGTAGGGATTTAGACCTCAAAAGACCTTTCAAACACAAACTTAGTAAGCATTTTATCGGATATCATGCTTGTTACCCGATCCAGGCCTTCAATTCCATCGAACTTTGTATGGTTCGTCTTTGGCTTCGAGGCATCTCATAGTCCAGCAACAGCAAGACGATGTAATGTATTCCTCGCCTCGATTCAACCATCATATGCAGAGGAGGGATATTGAAGGTATCTCTCAATCGCTGCCGTAGGTGTTGTCCTGAAAGCACCCGTGATGCCGAGACACACTGTTCTTTGTAACCTGGTGAGTGGCACTTTGCACGAGGCAAGCTTTGTTCTTGGCCACCATATTATACTGCCGTATGTGATAATAGGTATTATCATTGCCCGGTACAGCCATAGTATCACTTTGGGCTTTAGCCACCAAGTTTTACCGTAGGTGGAACGACACATGCCGAACACTCGTAAGGCCTTTGTCGTAATATTTTCGACATGAGTTTTCCACCTGAGTTCTTTATCAAGCGATCCACCAAGATATTTAACTTCGGTGGACCAGGGCAGCTTTATTCCATTGAAGGAGGGCTCTCCTAGGTTTCCTAGTTGTCTCTTCCTCGTGAATGGAATAATGACTGCTTTGCTTGGGTTGATAGAGAGGTGGTTCTTTGTACACCATGTCATCCTCAATGCCTGTTGTAATAATCCAGAGACTATGTTCGGGTATTTACCATTAACAATTATAGCTATGTCATCTGCATAGCCTACTGTGTAGAATGGTTCGGTATGACGTACGACGGTACCTACGGAATATTGAGTTGTATGGAAGAACACATACGTTGAGATATTATCAGGAGGACGATGGTAATGTAAATTACTTATGTATGTTTATGTATGTTCTGACGTAGCTTCATGTTTATTCTTTCCAACAAATAACATACTTTACAAAGTCAGTTCAAACACAGCATTTTTGTATAGCAATTTTCCAGAAAAACCAGTCGGTAAACCAGTTTTCTCATCGCCGATACCAATAATTATTTTTATTCACCGCCACGATCAGTAAAATATACAAGAAGTAAACTTTAACGCAATACCAGCCCGGCACTAGATAATAAGCACTCTTTGAAGCGAAGTGTCAAAGAACTGTAAAAGACCCAAGGCCACATAGTGTGCATCAGCTATGCAAAATATAACTCAATTATGATTGCTAACACAAACAGCACTGAATAAGGCCATAGAGTAGAAAGATGTAGAAGATTAGCTTCAAATAATGTTAGCAGCCACTAAGTTTTTTTTATAATATGTAGATTATTAGCAAATATGTCTACAAAAGTAAACTTTAAAATTGGTTGTTAAAAACCCCCGCCCTTTTTGTTTCGTGCTACATAATTTATCTAGCGGTAGAAATGCTTCGATCGACAATCTAATGAACAGATAGTTATGACACGATATCTTGCGAAAACACCACTATTCAACAGTAAAACACCCATAACTTTTGAACGGCTGAACCGATTTTCACCAAACATAGCTAAGAACACTTTCGATAAAAACTTAACCTATGACCTAGACTAGAGTCAAGAGCAAACCCATCACAAGTAAAAATAAAAAAACATTTTCAATATCGGTTCATCCGTTTAGGAGCAATGATGCCACAGACAGATACACAAACACACAACAAACTTCTAACACCCATCTTTCTCCGTCGGGGATTAAAAACAGAGATTATAAGGAATGAATACAATTGATATGTCAATCCCCAATTAATCGGAAAAGGGCAGAAATAAGGATAAACTAAGGTCAGTAAGCTTAACTAAGACATAAATATATTTTTTTGTGTTATATTAAATTAACAGCAGCTCCAACCTGACCTTAACAATCCAATAACTTAGTTATGTTGAGATAGTGGTCCAACGCAAGGCAATCAAAAAAAATATGTTGATTTTCTAATCTAAACTTACACTAGTTGTTTAGACGACATCTATGGCAGACCTTATGAGCAGCCCCTCAGAAAATATGGCAAACAGTCCTACCAAAACATATCGTGTAATCCAGATACATTTGTTCTATCTCACGATATTGACGGCGTGTTGGTCTTAGTCGTGTGTGTGATACCATGCACATTGCTTCTGTGTGCGTAAGCACAGGAGCGCTTAGTATCGCCTGACCACGCAGAAACAATGTCCATGTGCATCTACACACACGAATAAGACAAACCCGCCGTCATGAGATAGAACAACTGTACTAAGTTTTGGAGGTCAGAAAGGTCAGTCACTCTATGTTAAATACTGGTTTTCAGCTGCGTCCAGTTTGACTGCAAGCCGACTCAAACTTATTGTTTTATTGACTTTAGGCTCGCGCTTGACTACTATCTCGCCTGATGGTAAGCGATGATGTGGTCGACGGTTAAGTACTCTTGCCTAGAAGAAACATTCACACTTGACTTAAAGACCCCTTAATCGTAGCTATCGGGAAATACAGACACGGAATACCACACACGGCACATGGCAGCTTTACTCTTAATAAAACTGTTCCCAAAACTTTTAGTGCATATGGGTGGGATGTCCACCATGTACCGATGGAACGGGCTAGCGGAATTAGATCATGCAATTCCATCGCACATTCCCCAAAACGTAACCTATAAAAAAACCGACAGGCTGGCAACTTGGCAACGATGTTCAAGACTCTGGAGCTTTGATGTGACCAGTGCCACATTGCCGATGAACCTCTTGGCCCGCTTTTCGATCGACTCTAGTGCATTAAGCTGGTGCTTAGTTGGAAAAAGGATAGGCAGATTAATATAAGTTTTTAGGCTGACATGGTCACAATCATTAGAATTAATATTTGTTTCGGGATATTTACTATGTATATTTAGGTTTTGGTTTTGGCTTCGTCTGTCGTGAACAATGTCAAGTAACTAGTGAGACGACTTCTGGTAGTAGTGGCGTAGTGCGCGAAAAACGAGTGAGAAAGAGGGTAGACAGATATGTCAGCTCGTAAACAACACCCACCCGCAAAGACTTTAGTTCTCGAGATCATGGCGCTTGTAACGGTGCCGAAATATCGATCTCTCAACCAAAACCTCAATATACATGGTAAATATCCCGAAAAAAATATTCATTCTAAGGATAAGCAGATTATTTGCCTGAAGTAGAACTTCTGTATTTTATTTATCGATGTTGTAGGTACGAATGCCTTGTTATCTGTTGCAGTTTGTTCACCAAACGTTTACCTGCAGACATAATTCCCATCAGCTTATTTAGATACCACTAAAATTATCTTCACTGTGGCTGAGAAACTATCGAGTTTATATTATTTCGGTATTTTATGTACCTCGCTAAAGATGTCAACATATACTTAATACTTGCAAGGCTGTTGCATATTATTATCGAGTACACGTGGATGCAGTATTATTTTGTTTTAAGAACAACACTGTTTTGCCAATTACCTACATCAATGCTAATTGCACATATAAATAGGTACCGTTTTGAAAACTACTTTACCAAAACGGTTTTATTTCGACCATCATCATATTTCTGCCCTTGTCAGTGCTCTGATATTTCGGTTCAGCGCAACACAATTCTTTTGTCTTACGTCATACAATAATATTAATAGTTTCGAGTCCTAAAATTACGACCTTATTTCCACGTCATCTCGTATTCTCAAACCTATAGAATACTGGTTAATATCGTAATGACTCAAGTCACAAAAAAACTACGTAGAGTACCTGAATAAAAGATACCGGCACGCCTATAAGTTTAAAATTTATAATAGTTTACGAATAAGGAATAAGTACGTACCGTTTCAGCTCTTAAAGTATTAAATTATTCATACGCCTGAATTGTGAATAATTTAATGAATAAAACGTTCGCCCGTATAAAGACCACTTAAAACTTTATTGCTTCCAATAGTCAGAGATGTACGCATAATTATAAATTATTGGTTTTATGCCAAAATCTATGATGGTACTTAATCCTTTCACAGGCCATTAAGTTCCTCATTAAATAATAATTTGCAATTATAATTTTTTAATGGGTTCCTTGAAACCTGATTATTTTATTGGTAAATTATTATATAAGATGGATAAGGACAGGAGGATGATGATGATGTTTTTAGACAGGATCTGGGCAAACGTAAAACGCCCTTTAGGCTAAGTGGAGCGTTGATCTTCATAGGGTGGCTGGTAGCAGCTGGATGAGAATTGCCGAGAATCGAAATAAATGCCGTGCGATTGGAGAGGCTTATGTCCAGCAGTGGACAGCCGTAGGATAATGATGAGGTAGGTCTACTGCTTCAGTAGCCAGTACGTAAGATCTGAACGGCTCTGTCATTTGTCTCATGTCCTGGAGAGTGCAGGTCCTAGTAGGTCGTGGTGAACTAAAGAAAGCACAGGAGATGTGACGAGATTTCACACCCAAACGGTGAATCGAATCGAATGTCATCGGAAGACTTGCACTGGAACCCATCGCTTTTTCCAAGTTATGTGTGTAAAAATTGTCAGGAAAATGTGACAATCAACAAAACAAGCTGTATTGGTGAAAATTTGAGGGAGAACTACTGAAGATCCAAAAGGTCTTGCCACTGAATATTATCTTGAAAACCAGCCTTTGAGAGAAGTAAAGTGACCTTAGCGACCTTTTTGATGGCTGTACGTAATTCGATTTATATCACACCGACAAGCTTTTTAAACTAACTGAAATTGCAAGTGCAAACAAGTAAACGCGATTTGCACTTGAAATTTTCTTAGAAAAAAAAAAGAGTTTTACAAAAAATACTACCGGCTTCCAAATAAAAACACTACAAAGAAAAAAAAATATTTTTCGTTATGGACACTGACTTGTAAAAAGAAAGTAATTTTTCACTTTGTAGTGTTTTCGTTTGGAAGTCGGTAGTATTTAAATGTAAAAAAGTTTATTTTTATTTTTTATTAGTTGTATCTAATAGGCAAGTTCTTTAGTAAGGTCACTATAATGCCAGAATATGTTACCCGAATATCATATGAGAGTGTGACGAGTTAAACTGTACACATCTGCGTACCCCTTTAGAGCGTACTGGTGTGATGTTATGTTATGAAATGCTGTAAACAATAAACAGACATGCGATTGCAGCAATCCCGAGAGATTTGCCGTCATTTATTGAAGAGTTCTGTTGTATATCGCCGCAGTTCTTCGTCAGATCTTCTCATACTCAATGAAAGGAAAAAAAAATTCAAAATCGGTCCACAATTGACGAAGAAATCGTTGACAATACATAAAAAATACGAACAAAGTCGAACATAGAACCTCTTCCTTTTTGGAAAGTCATTTAAAAATACGAGCGCGATAACGCCTATCACCGCAATTTAAATTGTGTCGTCAAAAATGTCTCTTATTTCACAAAACGAAATAATATCTTGGTAGATCAAGTGACATAACACTACTCAAGGTGACTCAAGTCTGAAAGAAACGCCTCAGAATGTATCAAAATAAAAAAATGAATTATATTGTATTACTTGCCTCAATTCCGTTTATAGATAGCTTATAATGGGTTAAAATAAATATATTTGAATTCTTCGTGAACTCATATCAATACATCAATACAACTGTGTTTAAATTATTCGTTAAAATTCAATACCTATTTCGCAAATTCAAATGTAGATACAGGTGAATAACCGGACAGTTTACCTAGAATAAATAATTTATTCCAGTCTTTTCTTGAGCACGTCTCATTAGCCGAAAATAATCTATTGAAAACACGAGATCGATACAACAATACTCAATCATAACGCCAAAAGTAACAAAAACTATTGCAATCCTCTCGGAGCCCGGCAACCGGAAAAACCGCCTGAAAAAATAACGCCAGGCGCCAATTTTCTAAACAGAACAAAAAAAAAACAATCCGATATCAATCCAATAAAGGGCAGGAAGGAAGCAGCCTCCGACTAAGCAATCACACGTCAGACAGAGATGGAAACACAATTCAGAAGCAGAGTAAACGGGACAAACAAATGATTGTGCCGAGTTTCCAAAGAACGGTGTAAACAATAAAAGTTTTTGAAGAAGTTCTCGCTTATTCGGCGCGGTAAAGGGTTCCAGAGTAATGAATAATACAGATAAATTATTCAAAACAAAATCGTATTAAATTCGAGTCGCTTTTGATTTTATTACAGGGTGTCCGCAAAGAAAACTTTTCGAGTGGCACTCCACCAATTTATGGACTTTTGTTTCTGTTAAGGAGTAATTAAAAATTTCACGGTTAGCAAAGTTATGCTAGGGATTGCTCGTAATTCAATTGTTTTTGCTCCATTTTGTTGTTGTTTAATTTAACTTTGAGCAAAATGTTACATTCAATAAAATAATGGCAATAATTTTAAAATTATTTTGTCTTGAAATTATAAGCGCCTCTTGGAACAAAGATACCTACAATGGTTAAGCACAAATTCAAAGTAAACATTAATTGCTTATTTATTAGGTTAGGTACCGGATTTCGTAGAACTTTTCCTTAGCAACAACCCTTACCATTTCATTTTCAACATTGATAGCAAGCGTAGTCTCTGTCTTCTCACATTAATCTGTATTCGGGAACTTTTCATTATTGTTTCCTACCGCTTATCGAAAGTAACCCTCTAAATCAAGGTCCAATTGTCTCATCGGCACCCAAAAGTCATTTAGGCGCTTCTCCAGGAGGTCGTTGGTGGTCGTAGTTTAGAGCACTTTACGTTTAACCTTTGAACAAAGGAATATTAGGAGCTCAAATGTACGATTAAGGCGAAGAGATTTGAGGCTCTTTTTATTGCGCCACTCTGTGAGGTGCAGTTGTCAATTTTTACGGGTTAATCTGGTTAGGGACAGTTTATGGTATAGCTTTCATTTTACCTGGTTCTTTGAGCACATTGTGTGGGAAGTCAATCCAAAATTTATCTACATCGGTTTTCATGGTATGGGGAAGTGGTGCGGAGGAATGAGGAAAAGGTCAGTAGTAAAATTTTAAATATAGATGTGGATGGCTAGACTACGGGCAAATCAAATGAATGATGGATGAATCGTGTGAAGTATATATCTAGAAAGAGATGACTAATGAGATGACGAAGTATGCCTGAAGAAGATATGTTCCGCAGACTGCAAATAAATTTGGCAGGCTTATTACGCATCTTGCAGGAACAAAACGATAGCGATTTTTGTGCAATAATTACTCTTCAAAACAGTAGTTTTAGAGTTTTTGGCGGTTTTTTTAGAAATAAGTGCATATGAGAAACAGCAAGCGAATAGTAAACGATTGTGCAGGACCTACCATACCTACACCGTAGGTTATGACGACTTTTATGCCATAAAGCGTTTGATCGCGCAATGATTGCTGAATGACGTTGGGCCCGCGTTGTTCTTCTAAACTCCGCAACTGATGTGTTTACATTTAACTTAAAATTTTGGTTCTTCACCTTTTGGTTTCGACAATATTTTTTTTTTCGGTGCAGTGGGTGACCACGTTAATTGCCTGTCAGAAGCGCAGTACTGGTCATCTAGAATGCAAATGAATCGACAGTTTGGCCACTCTAGCAAGTTGTTCATAGTTTCTACGTGTACAGGGGCACGAAATTCGTACCGGGTATTCGATAGATTAATAATCCCCCATTTAGCAAAATTTATATTTAGTGGCCTATTTGGGTACGCAACCGATTCAACGCCTTCCATATTACATGCCACTGCAATTCATGACCAAGAGTCGAATGTTCCTTGGGCTTTACGAAGTGAGATGGTGGACACTTCTCTTCCCACAACTTGCTCCACTACTTTCTGTAAAGTCGTTAAAAAACGTGCGAAGCAGCGGCGGGTAGTAATTTCATACAATTCATAATATAAAACATTTTAACTCTCCCCCTCATCGATATTCAGCTATAACAGACAAATCACGTTCATGACTCACGATTACCTTTCTTTACCGAAGTTAAACTTTCAACATAATTGAATAGAATTAAGATTAGTACCAAATTATGATGGCCATTACTTGATAGTGATCGGTTCTTTAAAACACAATGGAACGTGAATAGAAGACATAACAATATTATTAATGCTGTCTGGAGTTTGTTAATAACTTTGAGCGCTTTTAAGATTACTTTCGAGCTTAGTGCATTGACTTAGACCCTAGATTTATGATAGAAAAAATGTTGCTAAATCCTCAGTCTGAAGAACAAAAAGATCGATTTTAAGAAAAATACCATAAAATTAAAAGGAGTGAATGACAACTTAATGGTTAACAGGGAAGGCGAAAACGTGTTGCCAACCAAAAGTAACATGGAACAAGGTAAGTAAGATGATGATGTTTTTAAATCTTAGTCAGCAGACAATTTTTTTTAGAGTTATATTGACTTTCCTAAATCAGTATAGTCTTTATCTCACGAACTAATTCCTGATCACATTTTTGCTAAGCTCTTTGATTGGTGGTTAAAATAGCACAATACGTTAATTCACGTCTTTAAGTCCCACGAGATTGCGCACACGTGTACAATTCACAAGTTTTTGTCTAACATTTACGCAAGAGTGTAATTAGTATCGCAAATTGAAGGGTAAATTGCAACAAATCTGTAGTAATCAACCTGTTTATTTGAACAAGTTTTCTTTAAGATACTTCTAGACAACAAAGTACGTACACATTGTTTTAAATAATATATTGCCTTCTGTATGTAAATTGTAACAAAACTGTATTAATCAACCAGTTTATTTGAACATGTTTTCTGTAAGATACTTCTAGACAACAAAGTAGGTACACATGTTTATATATAATATATTGCCTTCTGTATCATATGGGTGACACAGGACAAGTGTAGGTGTCTGCTAGAAAGTTGAACAAAACTTTGTCACTATTTGAAGGATACTGACGTCATCAATTTAATTGTTATAGTTTATGCAAAATATCCAGCCAACTAAATAAATATCACTAAGAAATGAAAACCATGGGCCTTGTTATTTGTAAAAAATTCAACGGTGTTAAGCAACTGGTTAGCAGATTCATATTTAAATTGTCTATTGTATATACCTACTAATAAAATTTTAATATAGAATGTACTTACTATTTTTATACAGTAGCGAGATGTTTTTAAATAAGGAGAATGTTTTTTACAAGAAAACAGGATCAATGATTACAATATTTTTTGTACACCGTTTAATCAACGAATCTATCTTTGACATCTAATTAATGGTTGCTACCTATAGTAGCCTATCCTACTACACGACTGTTCTATTTAATCTGTTGATTAATCTTATGTCAACGTACTTACACGATTGATTCTTGGGTAAGATCTGATCTGACAGCATATTAAAACTAGGTAACTATTTTATTATTTATTTATGTACACACAACACTTAAATGGGAAAATACACATAAAGAGAGAAGAGCACAAAGGTGCTGCTTGTTTCTAGAGAAGTTTCTTCTAGCAGACCTGCGACAGGGGCTTTATTAGGCTTTTAGAAATGATTCGATTATTTTTGCACTTTCCTTTTACACTCATTTATCAGTAGCAGCCCGGAGTCTGGATATACAGTGCCCGGTTGATACGATAATCTCGCCCCTATTTACATGGGACTTCTTAGAAACTCTTCGATTATTATTGCACTTTCCTTTCACCCTCGTTTTATCAGTAGCAGCCCGGAGTTTGAGTATACAGTGCCCGGTTGATACGATAGTCTCGCCCCTATTTACGTGGGACTTCTTAGAAACTCTTCGATTATTATTGCACTTTCCTTTCACCCTCGTTTTATCAGTAGCAGCCCGGAGTTTGAGTATACAGTGCCCGGTTGATACGATAGTCTCGCCCCTATTTACGTGGGACTTCTTAGAAACTCTTCGATTATTATTGCACTTTCCTTTCACCCTCGTTTTATCAGTAGCAGCCCGGAGTTTGAGTATACAGTGCCCGGTTGATACGATAGTCTCGCCCCTATTTACGTGGGACTTCTTAGAAACTCTTCGATTATTATTGCACTTTCCTTTCACCCTCGTTTTATCAGTAGCAGCCCGGAGTTTGAGTATACAGTGCCCGGTTGATACGATAGTCTCGCCCCTATTTACGTGGGACTTCTTAGAAACTCTTCGATTATTATTGCACTTTCCTTTCACCCTCGTTTTATCAGTAGCAGCCCGGAGTTTGAGTATACAGTGCCCGGTTGATACGATAGTCTCGCCCCTATTTACGTGGGACTTCTTAGAAACTCTTCGATTATTATTGCACTTTCCTTTCACCCTCGTTTTATCAGTAGCAGCCCGGAGTTTGAGTATACAGTGCCCGGTTGATACGATAGTCTCGCCCCTATTTACGTGGGACTTCTTAGAAACTCTTCGATTATTATTGCACTTTCCTTTCACCCTCGTTTTATCAGTAGCAGCCCGGAGTTTGAGTATACAGTGCCCGGTTGATACGATAGTCTCGCCCCTATTTACGTGGGACTTCTTAGAAACTCTTCGATTGTTATTGCACTTTCCTTTCACCCTCGTTTTATCAGTAGCAGCCCGGAGTTTGAGTATACAGTGCCCGGTTGATACGATAGTCTCGCCCCTATTTACGTGGGACTTCTTAGAAACTCTTCGATTATTATTGCACTTTCCTTTCACCCTCGTTTTATCAGTAGCAGCCCGGAGTTTGAGTATACAGTGCCCGGTTGATACGATAGTCTCGCCCCTATTTACGTGGGACTTCTTAGAAACTCTTCGATTATTATTGCACTTTCCTTTCACCCTCGTTTTATCAGTAGCAGCCCGGAGTTTGAGTATACAGTGCCCGGTTGATACGATAGTCTCGCCCCTATTTACGTGGGACTTCTTAGAAACTCTTCGATTATTATTGCACTTTCCTTTCACCATCGTTTTATCAGTAGCAGCCCGGAGTTTGGATATACAGTGCCCGGTTGATACGATAGTCTAGCCTCCTAATAATAGGGGGCGAGCCTATCGTTTGTTTTAGTCCTATATAAAAAGCACTTAAACATAACTGGCGAATTGTCCTATAGGTGCAGGTGCACTTATAGCACCTGCTAGATCTCTATTACATGGGACTTACTAGAAACTATTCGATTATTTTTGCACTTTCCTTTCACCCTTGTAATATCAATAGCAGCCCGGAACCTAGATAGGCGCAAAAAAATGCTCGGTTGATACAATAGACTCGCCCCCTATTTTGTGGATCTTAAACATAACTGGTGAATTCAGCTCTAGATGCACGTCTGCCTAACCTATAGGAGAACAAAGACATGATATTTTGTTTCTTATCACACAGAAAAGAGAACTCGCGCTTCAAATGCTACCTTCAGACATTTTATTTTCAAGATGTTTTAAAACAATAACTTGCATCAGACCAAACAGCATTAAACATTCAGAAGTGTCTGCAAGTGATAGCCCGCCGAGCCGAGCGAGAAAATAGCCCAACCGTGGGCAAAGGAAATTGCCCAGATAACTAAGTAGATAAATAAGATAATTTCCGAGATAACTAAGTAGAGCTAAAGCACCGGAGAGACACGCAAGGCGAAATGATTTAATTAACTGAAGACCTAGGTATATCTAGCTTAGTCTATGTATCTGTTTGGGCCTTGGTCTTAGCTAAGGCAACAAGGTATTAAGGTGTTAAGGTACATTGTCAGGTTTCTATCCTGATCTGTATAGTAATTTGGGGACCGTATTAGTTGGATAGAGCCTGAATGAAAAAGTAATTATTATTAAGCTTTATAAGAAAACTAATTGTTCAATTTAGACTGCACATGTTTATTTGAACAGATCTTTACAATAATTCTAGAGGACAAAGTAGGTACATGTTTATGTATAATATATTGCCTTCTGTGTCATGTGGGTGACGCAGAATAAGTGTAGGTGTCTGCTAGAAAGTTGAACAATCCTTTGTCACTAGTTGAAGGATACTAACGTCATTATAGTTAAGGACAACAATATACATCCAAGTAAATAATTATCGCTAAGAAATAAAAACCATGGGCCTTATATTTATAAAAACATCAACGGTGTTTAGCAACTGCTTGCTCGTAGCAGATTCATATTAAAATTATTTATTTTATATACAAATAAACTTTTGATATAGAATGTAATAAACAATTTTTATACAGTGGCGAGATGTTTTTTAATAAAAAGATTAATATATTACACTTACAACAAAACAGGATCAAAGATTACAATATTATTTGTACACCGTTTAATCAACGAATTTGTCTTTGACATCTAGGTAATGGTTGCTACCTATAATAGCCTATCCTACTACACGACTGTTCAATTTAATCTGTTGATTAATCTTATGTCAACGTACTTACATGATTGATTCTTGGGTAAGATCTGATCTGACAGCATATTAAAACTAGGTAACTATTTTATTATTTATTTATGTACACACAACACTTAAAAGGAAAAATACACATAAAGAGAGAAGAGCACAAAGGTGCTGCTTATTTCTAGAGAAGTTTCTTCTAGCAGACCTGCGACAGGGGCTTTATTAGGCTTTTGGAAATGATTCGATTATTTTTGCACTTTCCTTTTCCACTCATTTATCAGTAGCAGCCCGGAGTCTGGATATACAGTGCCCGGTTAATACGATATTCTCGCCCCTATTTACATGGGACTTCTTAGAAACTCTTCGATAATTATTGCACTTTCCTTTCACCCTCGTAATATCAGTAGCAGCCCGAAGTCTGGATATACAGTGCCCGGTTGATACAATAGGCTCGCCCTCTATCATATAGGACTTAAACATAACTGGCGAATTGTGCTATAGGTACACCAGCACCTGCTAAGTTCCTCCAAAGGTCCTTTTAAGGTTTCAAGGACCTGGTAAGGTTAGGCAGACCTCTGCCTAACCTTTTGAAGAATACAGACGCGATGTTGTGTTTACTGTCACACAGAAAATAGGACACGCGCTACAATACCACCTTCGGACATTTTATTTTAAAGATGTTCTATACTGTGATTTTTAATTTCGTAGACTAAACTGACACCTGCCAATGACGTCATTTTGTTTAATATTGCAAGGGCGGAGCATAGTGTTGTAGGTAAGGCTCAATCGTAAATGATTCATCGAATCGAAGTGACATGACTCCTCAATTTTAATTTTAATAATTGGTGTAAATAAATGTTTCATGAATATAAATGTAATATATTTAAATATAACAGTTTTCAGACACATAAACTTTAATTTTGTTAAATATGAAATCAACAATAAAATAAATGCGATCGATAAAATGAAGTCTGACATTAATGAGTAGAAACTAAATACGGGCCGCTAGTTTTGTAACAAATGTATTTTTTTTGCCGTGAAATAGTTCCATTTTCGATCTACGAGTACTTCGATTTTCAATTAACTTTCGATCATTCAGGATTGTCAGGATACGACACTATTTTTATTGTAACGGTAAAGTGACAACCCACCAAATGTCAGTTTAGTCTACAAAATTAAAAATCAGAGTATAAAACAATAACTTGCAGCAGACCAAACAACATCAAACATTCAGCAAGTGATTGCCCGCCGAGCCAAGCGAGAAAATAGCCCAACCGTGGGCAAAGGAAATTGCACAGCAGTAGCGGACAATTTCTGAGATAACTAAGTAAAGCCAAAGCACCGGTGAGACACGCAAGGCGAAATGATTTAATTAACTGAAGACCTAGGTATATCTAGCTTAGTCTATGTATCTGTTTGTGCCTTGGTCTTAGCTAAGGCAACAAGGTATTAAGGTGTTAGGGTACATTGTCAAGTTTGTATCCTGATTGGAATCTCTGCATAGTAATTTATATAATTAATTTATAATAGGGGACTATATTAGTTAGATAGAGCTTAAATAAATAAAAAATATTATTATTCAGCTTCGAAAGAAAACAAATTGTATAATTTAGATTGCAGCTGGTACAATATCCCCAATTCTTTTGCAAGATTTTTCTTCTTCCGTTTTCTTCGACAGAATCAATAGGTGGGATACATCCTTACTTGAAAGAAATGTGACATTATTTATTTATTTAAACTGTATGCACAATTACAAAAGCGGACTAAATGCCTTATCGAGAGTGTTCTTAGCTATGTTTGATGAAAATCGGTTCAGCCGTTCCAAAGTTATGTACGTTTTACCGTTTGAATCGGGGTGTTTTCGCAAGATATCGTGACATAATTACGTGTTCAATAGATTGTTGATCGAAGCGCGTCTACTACTAGATAAATTAATACCTTCTAGATAAATTATGTAGCATGAAATAAAAAGGAGTCCTGTGTTAAAAAAAAAATACTTGTGGCTGTAGTTATTAAAACAGGCAGACATTGAATAGCTCAAAGACACAGAAATAATTATGTTTATAAGCAAATTTATCCCATAAACCTACTCAAACCCCATTTTCTTCTTTGTCATTTTAATATTGAAGTCACACAATATTGTCCAGCAAAAATTTAGGGAAAAGGTATGTCATTTAGCCACTGTTACAAAAACCCTACCCCGCGGGGGACCAATAGCTTACAAATGTAACCTTTAGCCGAATGACCTCTCAAAATGGCGGCTAGCTTGCTTTGTTATACACTTTTGACATAGAATAAGAAATTCAGAAGGTTCTTGTACCTCATAGAGTAAGCACCTGCGACGATCTGACCTTCGTCATTATTTTTTTTAACTTTTTATGCAAACCCATACTCTTGACTCTAGTCTAGGTCATGGGTGACATTTTATAAAAAGCTGAAAGTTTATATGTGTATGTACCCAATACAGGTAAATGGAAATGGAATGGAGACTGGCAATGCTGCCAGTCTTTTGGGTACATTACCAGTGGACAACGATGTGGAGGAGTTTTTCGACGCCATATTTTAGTTTAGTATATTTTTTGAGGTTTAGTTAGTGAGTATTTTTTGGTTTAAGTGTAAATATTTGTAGGCAATAGTTAATTAAGTATTTTATACACTATATATACTTGTACCTATGTAAATAAAAAATAAGATAAAAAAGAAATATAGGTCAGAACGAAATCCGAATATGAAGTTTGGATCAGGGTGGCTTCAGGAGATCGGTCAGATGGTCGCAGGCTTTGATTGTGCAACTGGCATAACGAACATTTTTTAAATTTTCGTTATGTCTGCAATATAAGAAGTATGTCGACTTACTACCGGCTAAATAACAACGCTGTTCATCATGTGTCCGGAGTACGGGATATAAGAACTTCCAACAGTATAAAATTCAAGGAACACGGGACAAGTCTACTTGTGCCGCGTTCTGTGGATTTTAGGCATAAATGACGAATTTCTATAGTATCTATCAGTATATGAATTTTATTAAGAGTATTTCTAAAAATTCTACATCTGAACTCGGAGATCACACGATCCAACTGCTATTGCTAGCTTTATAGCTAAGACATATTTTGAACTTCTGAATGTGTGCCGTACCAAGACAACGGGTGATTGACATTATCAGCAAGATAAGTAATCGGATTAGTGATATAGCACACTTGAGACATTGGACTATAAATTATTATCCCATCCTCTTGTCTACTTGTAACTGATTAAAAGATTATTCTCAGTTATTCTCATTAATATCGAGACGAAGGGGACGAACCTAACTTTGTCGGTTAATTCTTTATACCTGCCACCTAAATTGGGATGGGGGTGTAGGAGTATGACGATCATGATACAAGTTTAGTTATGAATGTTTAATGAAGGGAAAGAAGAATTTAAGGGTCATAGTAGGAAGCGTTCCAAGTTTTCGTCTACCCCCGTGGGAAAGGCGTAAATTTATGTATGTAACAATGTTTTTATTTTTAGTTTCTTCAATATATCTACCCAGGAGAACACAGTATAAGATATATTGAACTTTAAAAATATACTGCCACATAAGACGTAGCACTATGAAGCTGATTTTTTTACGTATGTTGACCGATATCTCTATCAATTGTGGACTGATTTGGATTTTTTTTTTTAAAGAATATGTTCCGAAATTGGTCGCATTTTAATTTGGTGAAGATCTGATGAAGAACTTCGAAGATATACAACAGAACTTTTCAATAAAAAACGGCAAATCTCTCGGGATTGCTGCAATCGCATGTCTGTTTATACCATTTCATAACATAACATCACGCCAGTACGCTCTTAAAGGGTACGCAGATCTTTCCTTTCAACGATTATGTTCAAGTTTTGTGATATTCGGGTTATTTATTCTGGAGTTATAGGTACCTTACTAAACAACTTGCTTATTAGGGTAGGTACTACTAAAAAGTGAAAAATGAAAAACCTTTTTACAAAGAAATACTACCGACTTCTAAATAAAAAAACTACAAAGTGAAAAATAACTTTATTTTTGGAAGTCGGTGTCCATAACGCAATAAATTTGTACCTATGAAAGACACCGACTTCCAAAAATAAAGTTATTTTTCACTTTGTAGTTTTTTTATTTGGAAGTGGATAGTATTTTTCTTTAAAAAGTTTTTTTCTTGTGGTGACTATATAACGTCACATAAGAAGAAAACTAATGTCAAATCCGTGTTACTTTACGGGTGCGAAACGTGGCAGGACACATTGTTCGTGAAGGAGGTTTTCTGTGGACGCCTTTTGCCCTATCCAGGGTCAAGTAAGTCACAACGAAAACTGAATTAATAATACTATACTCCAGCCATTTGGAAGATACAATTTTTACTAACAAAATAAAACACCATTTTTTTAGGGCTACCCTCTACTAAGCAACAAAAATGAAACGTATTCAATGTAGAATGTTGATTTAACTGAGTTAGTACAGATGAAAGGTAGTTAGAGAACATATATTAGATAAGAGCGAAACAATTTTTTTCACCCCCGCTGACAGCTGATTATACAGTCAGTACTTTGTTAGTAAATATCATAACTTCATCTTGGCCAGAGTATAGATCGCAATATCAAATTATCCGCACATTAAAAAAAAACTTTTTAACAAAAATTCAAACCGACTTCCAGAACAAAACACTACAAAGCGAATAATAACATTCTTTTCTGAAGTCGGTGTCTTTGGTACCTATTGTTTTCCGTTTTTCGACATCGACTTCGGAAAACAAAGTTATTTTTCGCTTTGTAGTGTTTTGTTTTGGAAGTCGGTGTGATTTTTTGTTACAAAGTTTTTTATTTTCCTCTTTGTAGTTTTGGTAGGTACCTCCAATTAAAATTAAAAATAATTTATAGCCAAAGAACATCTCATGACGATTCCATTAAGCCCAAACACGACTAGGATACATTGTATTATTTCTGAGTTCCAGTGGTCATAGCGGTCTTCTTCATGAGTTCCACTTTACCAAATGATACTTTCTGAGTGCAATTGATGAAATTACCAAAATCACTATATGTATGGCTACAATATTTGAGGAGTTCCCTAGATTTCTTTAGGATCCCATCATCAAATCCTAGTTTCCTTATCATGGTACCACCCTTGGAATATCTCCTTTCCAACAAATAAAGAATAATTAAAATCGGGTCATAAACGACGAAGTTATCCGCGAACACAGATAAAAACATATACGGTCGAATTGAGAAACCGCCTCCTTTTTGAGAAGTCAGATAAAAATATAGTAAACCCAGTCACAATCATCGGGAAGTAGCCCACCAATCAGATAAAATCACAGTATATTTGGTTAATCCTTTATCATCCACAAAAAAAAAATACACTTCACTTCTCAAACCATTATATTCTAAAACCAGACAGACCATGTAGGTATTGTACATTATGATGCCTCACGGTTTTATGTATAATAGAAGCAAGCCTTCTGTATCTATCTTGTGGTCGCTGTATCAAATATTCATAAGGAATCGTAACATACTACATAATGCCTGCTAAAGGTTAAAGGTATCAAGTCAACCTGTCACATTAAGTTGGGCATCGCGTTACAAAGAGTTATACGCAAACACGGCATGATGGCTGGTGATATATTGTCAGTCATAACGTGGTTATGCTATTTTGAAGCAATCTAGAAAAGGTAGATTTTTTTTTTACGTTTTGCATTTTTTTGATGATGGTAGCAATTAATTATTTAAAGTGAAAAAAAAGCCAGATTTTACAGATCAAGCAACGAAATAAGTGACAAAATCAATGAGGAAGAAAACTTATCGCACCGACCCCTAGTTAACATGTGATCAGAAAAATTATGAACCAATTAATTAATTTATTTAATCTACTCTTATATCGTGTAGTTCCAATTACGAAATCGAAAATAGTAAAATTAATGACAGACTTTAGCCACATACTATTTCTAAAAAAAAAAAAAAGTGTACTTTATTATACGCTAATGTCAAAAATAATAACCAAATAGTTACAATAATACTTTTATAAAGAATATTCTTAGTTTACAAAGTTTTAACTAACGGGATATAAAGCAACATAATCAAACTCTAATTACTCATTTCAGTACAAACGGACTCTCTTTATAAATAAACAATATTTCAAGGCACTTTACGCCATATTTGCATTTAAAACAAAAAAAAATCTAACTTACTCAAGAGTTATATTTTCAAAACTCTTTAACTATTCAGTCAGAAAATACGAGATGGAATTCAAAAACATAAAAAAGATAACTTTTTCTGCGACATGCAAATACCATTATGAATCATAAACAAAATTTATAAATATAGTTGTTTTGCTAGAGATGAAACAGTGGGACCTTGAGATTGTTATTTCAACACTTTAGTGTAGTTTAATACTTAGGTTTACAACAGGGGTGTTGTAATTAATTTGGAGCAAAACGTATAGTTCGGAACTTGGTAAACGGAAACACACTATGTTTACGAGTCCATTCATTAAAAGTTACGCTACGGTCTCCCAAGACCGGTCCGATTGTAAGCGAGTCAATGAGGACTAGTTACCAGGTGGAGCCAATCAGGTACCGTGAATAGGCCAATTGTTTAGTATCGTTCATGAATGATTGATTCAGTTAAAGGGCCGTTCTATCTAACATTAATAAATCGTGGTAAATGTCTATTGATGAAGATAACTTTGGGGCCTTGACAAAAGACTTGAGATCGGTGAACTATTTCGATTATAATTTCGTTTTGCCAGACAAATGTTAATATTGATCGCATGATTGTAAAAACTAGCTTAAACTCGTAAGAACTCTGCAGTTCAGAGTAGAAGCTAGTTTTTACGATCATAGTTTTATAGAACACAGAATGCACTAGTTTTTTCGCAAAACATCAGAAAAACAATAAAAATATTAAGTTTTAGTCTGCGTTTCGCTGATGATAATTATCATCCTATTTGCACTGATGGCTGCCGATTTACAGCTGCTCCAAGATCTGAGCACCACAAGCCTTGAAGTTTGACAAATGACAAATCGGTCAAAGACCAAAGTAATGACGAATACCACAAAAAGCAGGGTTACGGTAGATGGGCAAGAAATTCACTATGTCGATGAGTACATTTACTTGGGCCAGCTAATATCTTTCGAAAACAGGCAAGACAAAGAAATCGACCGCCGTGTCTAAAACGCCTGGAAGAGACACTGGTCTATGATCTTCTTTTATCCTGAAGCGCAAGATCATCGACATGTGTATCCTGCCCACCCTGACCTACGGTGCTCAATCTTGGTCTCTCACCGAGTCTCAAAAGTCCAAACTCAAGGTTTGCTAAAGGGCGATGGAGTGTAGCGTATTGGGTATTGCGTATTGGCTCAGCGATGGAATTCGTAATACCGCAATACACAGGCAATAAACAGGAATCTGAGATGTGGGCAACAAGTCTGCTAGGCCGAAATGGGATTAGGCGGGCCATATATGCACCATGACAGATGGATATATCACGAAGTGGGAGCCAGAAGACGGGCATCGTCGCCGAGATAGGCCTAGGAAACGCTGGCGCAACGATTTAGTAGCGTTTATGGGAGACAGGCCGGAGAACGAAAAACACCGGGATGATTGGAAAGCTTTTAGGGGGAAACCTTTGCCCAGCAGTGGGACAAATTAGGTTAAAAAAAGAAAAGAAAAACTTAAAATTCCCAATTCAATTTTTGATCGCATGAAATGTCCGTTATGTCTAGATTACCACGTTCCGCGAACCAACATCTATTTTATTGCGAAATAAAAACTACATTGGGTACGTTCCTAGCTAGAATTACAAATTCCGCACACACAGAGTAAAAATCACTGGAATGCAATTTGATCCGCTTCTCGCTAATCGCTTTCAATCGCACCTCAGGGTTGAGGGCTACGTTTTGCTTCATACACCACTGGGCGAGATATTCCATAACTTCATTAAATTCCAACTTGGCACATAATACCTAGTAGGTAAAACAGACTTCGACCAGTATCGAGTACATATTGGAGGTACCGATATTTAAGCCTGTTATGACTTGGGCCCGAGGCAATAATTTAATGAAATGCCCCTGCAAATAGCCTAGCAGATAGTCTACGTATCGTTTTAAATTAATATAAAAACATCAAAATATGTTAACTAAATATCAATCTGAACTAATATTAGTTATAAAGAGATAAATTGACTTGATTGATTGAATTGAGATTGGTTTGTAAACGCACCCACGATACAGGATGAAATTCCTCGTTTCGGAAACACACATAAAAGTTAAAAAAAGACTCGACTCCGACTTCGAAAATTAAATATTTCACTCATAAAAAGCTACTCTATTGCTAAATGTCTTCTTATGCCGAAAAAATGCACGTTGCCAGTGAGATAGGCCACGGAAGTGAAAAAGCTATTGTTCATCAATTGCGAATTCATTGCTGCCAAACCGTACGTGCCCAAAAGGCAGGCTATTTTCAACCGACTTCAAAAATAAGGAGGGTCTCAATTCGACTGTATATTTTAAATTTTTGTTTCATGATTAATCCGTCAATTATGAACCGATTTTGATGGTTCATTTTTCATTTGAAAGCTGGTGGTTCTCATGTGGTATTTACTTAAGTCAAGATCTCACTTGTAGTTTTCAAGTTATCCTTAATTATGCGTATTTTCATGGTAATATAAGGTACAAAATCCAAATAAACTTTTTCACAAAAAAACATTACCGACTTCCAAAACAAAACACTACAATGCGAAAAATAACTCTCTTTTCGGCAGTCGGAGTAAAAATGAAAAAAAAAAGACACTGACTTCCAAAAAGGAAGTTATTTTTCGCTTTGTAGTGTCATGTTTTGGAAGTCTGCTTATTTTTTTTGGTAAAAGTTATTGTGTCCAAAAATTAGCCTGATTCCTGGTCACGTTATAAGGCAACCAATCAGAATGTGTCATAAAAAATAAGTTCAAATACTAAAACCCGTAAAAAAGTATAACCGTGGTCGTATGCTACTTTTTAGAATGTATTGTAGGTGGCATACAACCACGGTTATCCTCTAAACACCGCAACGAATATATATGAAATACAATACATTATTTATTACTTTATAGGTTGTTTATTTAATACACGATACGTCATTTTGAATAGTGTGTACATAACAATTTCAGATAAGAATATTTTCTTGTTTCATACTTTTTAGAGCGTCATTTTTCAGTAGTTGGGTTTTAGTTTTAAATTTATTTTTAATTTAAAGTATTTTGGGGTTTTTGCACAGCCACATCACATTTTTGGTCTATTTAGGGTTTGTTGTTTTGCTTGTATCTAGATTATGTATAAGTAACAAGAGTGGACTTTAATTAAAGTATAACGATAACGTAGTTGATTTAGGAAATTTAATATTCATTAAAGGAACGGTATAGATATGTGTGTAGTATGTTAGCTAACGAAACATACACAGTTTTATGATTCGAAGGGGAATAAATGAACATTAATGCATACATACTTACATACATACATATCGATCAAAAAACACTGCGACGCGAAAATAGTTTTCATAACTTGGACGGGATATATCCCGCAAACGGTATGCTTGACAAAAATATGATGCTTCAAACCTTATCTTCATTTTAAAATCTCTGTTCAACGATAGCCCTCATAATGGGGTGAGGCGATTTTTTTAATGTTCTTGACTTCTGGCCTCCTAGAGGGCGCCGTATTCAATTTAATGTTACATCATATAGTTTATAACCAGCGGACAAACAAGACGCTTCCAACGATACCTCATTTGTCAAATTATGATAAGTAGTTTAGAAGTCATGAGGAAACAGTTGAACATACATACATACCCACATACCCAAATACCGGTCAAAAACATAACCCTCCCTTTTGCTTCGCCGTAGTTAGGTAAAGAAGAAGAGGCATATGGTCATGGGATACCCTTATCAGTTGTAAATAAGGAACATAAATTATGTAAAAGAAAAACTTTACTAATTGGCTATGAAAGATGTAGGGAAAAGATGAGTGGTATGTAAAATGCACGGGAAAAGGCCAAATTGCTAAGAATAAAAGATTTTATTTGAAAAGGAAAAACGAAATACTGTAAAATATAATAATAGTAACAAGTGAAATAAGAGAGCAAAATTGGTTTTTGCTGCGAGTGTAGATTTTGAATCCGTCGTTGCAGGATTTAAAGACACGAGATGCAAATAACTTTGGTCTCGTAACTCGTAACTCTGGAAGTAGACGGGCGAGACCAAGGATCTGAGGTCTGCTTCAAGCTTATGGTCTCTACTATACACTTACAAATCGAATCGAATGAATCCTCAATATATCCCTCCGCGACCGCATTCGACCTCCATCCACCGTATCGTTCTAGTATAGTGAGGTCGGCTCCGTAATCAGCCAAAAGCGTGACCGAAATTCGCCGAAAGCAATGTCCAGTGTAAAGTGGAGGTTTCTGTAGTCTTAGAAAAGAGGCTATGTCTCGCGGCGTCGCGCCTATTTTGTTGACTCCCATAGGCTGTCTCGAACACTTATCATTATGATACTGCAGCAAAAATCGATCTGTTTTCGTATTAGCAGAGCGGAATGCCTTATATTTCTCAATAATAAATTTACATGTTCCTCGCGAATAACAAAGGACCTGTCAATGTTCGTCTTTGTATTCGGCAAATTGACTAACAGTAATTTGTCCGAATGCTTTTCGATGGCATTAACAGCTAGATTTAAAAGTTCGTTCGTGTGGCATGCTCCATTAATCCCAATAATGAGGATAACCTGCAATATTATTTGTTTAGATAATTTTGCATGCAACTCTAAATTAAAATGTAAAAACGAAGTGGACTTTGCTTTGTCTGATCACACTGCTCAGCTATTAAAAGTTAAGGTTATAAAATCATCTAGAATAAATTCATGGCGCATTAAGAAACGCGATCTATCTAATGTAAATATGACTAGATTCAAAAATTATCTAAAATGTCTTTCTTTCTCTGAAATCTACCAAACCGAAAATGCTAATGAAGCATACGATTATTTTCTAGAGCATTTTCGCATGCTATATGATCTTTGCTTTCTACAAATTAATAACAGTTAAGTCTAATAAGAATATTAAATGGGTTTCAAATGGTATCCGAGTGTGTAGTAGGAAAAAAAGACAATTACTATGACAATACAGACGCGAACCATGAAGTTGTAATTAAAATATCTTTAGAAATTACTCGGGCAGGTTTCAAAAGGTTATTAAATTAACGCAAAGAGCAGAAAATAATTATTCCATTAACACTTCAAGCAATAAATCGAAAGCGTCATGGCAGGTTATAGATAACAAAACCGAATCACTGAGCCTATTTCCCAAATAAAAGTTTAAAATACTACCATTATTGATCCGACACACATTTCAAACGATTTAACAACTATTTTATTGACCTGTCACAAGATAACATGACGAAACCACCGGATACTACGAACTTGACAAGTAACCCCAACTCACTTTTTATGCATCCAGTAGTACTGCAAGATAGTATGAGAGCGATACAATCACTAAAAAATAAAAGTAGCACTGGATATAATGATGGCATATCAACAAAGGTTGTAAAATTCGTATCAGGCGACATCGCCTTGCATTTGTGTCATATACTTAACTTATGTGTCAGTACTGAAGTATTCTCGGATGGTTTAAGACAGTTATAGTGAAGCCACTAAAGACAAAAAAAAACATTAAAGAAGATCTGGCAAATTATAGACCAATTGCTTTAATACCCATTTTTTCCAAGGTTATAGAAAGAATAATTTATGACTAAGTTAATAACTTCTTATATAATATTTTAAGTGCGGAACAAAAGGGTTTCAGAAAAAATAAAGGTATAAATACGGCCATTTACGATTTGATAAATGTCATATTGCAGAATTTAGATTAAAGAGCACCAGTTTGTGTTTTACGGACATGACAAGGGCATTTGATTGTGTTGATCACGAAATTCTTATAAAAAAGCAAGACATCATAGGCATCAGAGGAAATATACTTAATCTCTTAAAATAATACCTTAACAATCGTAAGCAACACACAGAAATATCTAGAACATGTCTAAAAACATGACCCGAAGAAAAACATTTATATAAGGCTAGAAATATTAGGTATGGCGTACCACTGGGTAGTGTGCTGGACCCTCTATTATTTTTGCCGTATATAAATACTTTACCTCGCCACATTGAATATCCTATGGTCTTACTCGCTGGCGATAGTACTGCCTTGATTAAATGTATAATTAATTATATTTTTTTTCTTAAAATGCCAGTAATTAATTTTATTTTTAAATGCCATCCATCTAGAGTTAGAAATCATAATTTAAAAAAAAGTTGCACAGGGACCCACACTATTTACGGCCCTGGGTAGTTTGGCTGCTACGTTTTGGCTACCAGTTTCAGCTTCATCATTCTTTTCAAAAATGCTATAAGTTTGGAATCGGTTTCAATATGCACGTCATCTTTAGTCTTTATTGTGGCGTTCAACATTCAGTAAATAATCCACATTGTAGATGAATAAGATCTCTATATTTTATTACTAGCTCCTACCAGCGGCTTCGCCCGCGTTAATGTCGAAAATTATCCCAAGAGAATATATTCCCGGGACAAAAATCTATCCTACCCTATGTGCTATTCCAGACTATAATCTATCTCTGTGCCAAATTTCATCTAGATCCGTCCAGCCGTTTGAGCGTCAAGAAGTGACAAACATACAAACACCCCCAAACACACACACAACACACTCACAAACTTTCGCCTATATCATATTAGCACATCGCCCCTTGCACCGCTCCCCCGCTTTACCCGCCGCGCGTATTTATGTCGCTTGAGCTCCATTCAAGTCAATCTTATCGTGATAACTTTTAAACTATGCGTTCAAATTACTTAGTGTAAAAGACAAAGATTATCTACATTAAATATTTTAAGCGACAAATGTGTTGATTTTGCTAAAAGTTTGATAAAAATTCTAAAATGTGCTTTGCAAAAAAGGTATCCAATTTAATTGTATTTAAAGTTCACTGTTTTGGTCATAGTGGCTTCTACACAAAAGGTAGATAGATATATGCTGTCGCCGACTTTTATTTAGAACTATTTAAGACAAACAATCCTACAGAATTCTTGCCGACTTACTTGATATTTATCGTTATATTATGACCAAATTACAAAAAATCATTATAAATTGTAGCCTATGTGTTATTCTGATGTATAAACTATATTACTGTAAAGTTTCATCCAAATCCTTCTAGTAGTTTTTGCGTGAAAGAGTAACAAACATACATCCATCCTCACAAACTTTTGCATTTATAACATTAGTAGGAGTAGGATTTTAGTAGGATAAAAAATGTAATTCGATTATTAAAAAAAAAGAATAATAGTAACATTTAAACCTTAATGATGATTTGAAATTTTACGGTTATGACTTATATTCGAATGTTTTATTGTTGGTTTCTTTTTTGGGCCTATTTTATTGCCTATGGAATTTGAAAATCTAACTTCGAATCGACTTGTTTTCTTTCTCTCGCTTTTTTTGTATCAAAGTGAAAGTGACAGAATAAAGTGAAGTTCGAATCTTTCAAATGTTATGAGTCGACCCAGCAAAGTTACCGGCGTTTAAAAATAATAATTAAAAATTTACTTTGCTCGCAGTAAAATCGAATTTCGCTCACTGTCTTTAAACAGCAAAATCTGCTTGTGAGGTGCTGAGATGAAAAAAATATTATATATATAATGTAACCAGGTCACAATATTATTAACTTATTCAAATATACTATATTGTATACCGAACACTCATAATTACCTACCTAGCTGCTTAGTTACAGAGCATGACAAAATATGAATAACGTTTTTGCCCTAACTATAAAGCGTGTTATAATTTCTAATAATACAATTTGATATTCATTGCATTGATTATGATACGGATATGTTAACCCCTAATGATATAGGTACACGTTCACTGATAGTATTTGAAGATTACGTATAAAATCGCCTGCGTATCAATTTCTTATTTGTTGTGGGATTAAAGTATTTATAATGTGAATTTCTTTATACTTAGGCATGATTTTATTGTTAAAAATATAAGATTAATTTTCGATCAGACTAAATCTACAACAAAAACATGAACTTTTCATAAAATGCATTATCTTTAGCCACTAAAACTAAATGCTTTTTGCATTAAGTTACAGAAAATCCTTGAAAAACACAATGAACAAACAGAATCTGAGGTCGCATATCATCTGTCATTAGTTACTTTTGTCCTGAAAAAATGCAGTCCCTATGATTGAGGAGAGCAGAGCTGCTAGAAAAAAATAGGAGGTAATTAATATTTTAAGGCCCACCCCACTGTCAAAAGGCACTTTCGCCCGCAATATTATTTCCAAACAAAAAACCTTTCAAAAATCAAAGTGCTCCCTTTTCTTTTAAAGCCGACAGCCAACGCATACCAGCTTTACATGTCCAAGCCAGCCAGCACCAAAGTTGGCCACAGAATGGCACAATACCGACCAACTTCGTCCGAGCTCCCACTAACACGTACGTATCTGTCGAACTGTACCGTATGGGTTCTTGAACAGATGTAGATTGGGAATCTTCAATGAATGTTGTTTTGGCTAAGTAACCTAGAGTTTGGTGGAAGGGTTTCAATGGAGTAACTTGATTATGTTAGTGAGCATTCTGTGTTTGAGATTTGGAGAAATCGAATCCATGCATTTCTAGAACTTCAGAATAACTAGGTGGGTACTGGAGAAAATATAAGCCAGCCAGTAAGGACTTCCGTGAAGTGTCTAGAAAGTTAAAAGACATAAGTAAGACTATAGTAAGGGGTATGGTCAATATGGTCGCCAAAACTTAAACAACAAAAGTGAATGCTCCCAATTTTCCCTTCACTGAAACACAGTCCCTTCACTGTGGCTTCTTACGAAACTCACAGGTCATCCAGACGACTATCGAGCATATTTTGTTAAGAGATAGTACCTGAGTACTATATAAAGTACTTGCAACCGGCTTGACAAATGATGATTACATCTCATTTGAATTTAAGCAGTGACTATAAATTTCAAATCAATTTCAATTCGGTAGTAGCTCTTCATGATGCCATAGAAAATGTAATTGAAAAAAAAAAAGTAAACTATGTAGATGGAGCTAATCTGGCCTATCCCCAACAATCTTATGACTCTTATGTATGTATATGTCATGGACCAAGTGATTAATCAGAGCACTATGTATAATGCCCGGGTCTTATGAATCTAGTCAAGTCAAATCGTGTAATAAATATAGAATATTGTAATGAATACTGATTTAAACTTCTATATTTATCACATTGTCTGGTCATTATGAATATTGCTACGTAACGGTTGGGCAATTCATAATAATGATCAATGAATTAGTCCAAGAGCGAGCATCCCGACACGGATAGGTTAGGTTCGAAGGAGATGACAGGAGCTTAAATTTGTTGCTTAAATAGTAACCTCTTCCATATTAAAACCAATGTCAACATTAAAATAATAAAAAAGACATCTTTTTATTACCCGGCCCGACAAATGCCAAAGCCTGCTCAATTTCCCCGGTGGTTTTAGCCCGGGTCTGAAATATAATATTTATGTATAATAAATTCAATAGTTTTCATCACATTGTTTACTCATATTAAGCATTTTTCAAATTGCCCGGGAAAAAAAAAAATATTTTATATAGTTTACCTTAAAGTTAAATTAAGTCAGTAAATTTCTGAACGAACCATTGAGTGAATGCGATAGATGGGTGAAAGAGAGAGGAAAAAAAAGGTAGCGGAATGTTAGAAAAGTTGGTTGCGTGTATTTTTTATGACACTAAGGAGATTCAAATATAACAAGTTTAAGAAGATTTCTGCGCTTTATTTCAATTCTCGATCCCACATATATTTGATATACTCGTATGTATGTCATTAGATAAACTTCTTAAAGGAGAATATTCCATTCTCCCTTTCCGATACGAACATGCTACACACGTATAATACTAATTTACACATTAAGTCATAATAATAATCAGTTCCGACTTCATAAAACATTACTACATATTCTCTCGTGTACAAGCCATTCAGCGAATGATCCTTTGATTGAAAAGCAACTTCAATTCTTCAATATCAACTACGTCATGACTCATGTATATTAATTCCACTGGGGCTCCTTGTATTTCATCAAAGTCACTTGATATATTCCTTGTAGTCATATGTAATAATGGATTAGAGTTTAAAAAACTTACTCATGCATGAACTTAAGTGCATTACGGTAACACAAGACTTTAGTTGCAAATTCTCAATCCTTATCATCTTCCAGTCCTTATCTTATGACCCCAAATGGGATCGGTGAAATAAGTTATTTTCTTCCATTTTCTTCAGTCAACTGTCAAGAAAGAAAAGCAAAGCAAAGAAAAGAAAAGAAATAAAAATATTGATTTGTGACAAAAATAAAAAAAATAAACACCCCGTGCGAGACCAAAAAGGCTCTATCTCAGCATGTGCAGCGATATCCAAAAAAGAAATAACGCTGCGCTGATACTCTGATCGATCTCAAGCTATCACTGACTTCCTTTTCTTTTACATTTTACACTCAAATTTCTTAACTTTATAAAACTTTGCGTACAGTCAAACGGGGTGAATAGGTACGCAAGGGTGAATAGAAATCAAAACTTTGAATGAAATATCCACGTTATTCAAAAATTGTTTTAGCATTTTAGCAGGAACTCCAATATATTTAATAATTATTTAAATAAAAACGATGCTTTGCTTGAAACCAATAAAGTGGTATCACTGTTAAAATTCCCTTCAAAGTTTTGTTTCTATTCACCCCTGCGTTCCTGATCACTCCGTTTGACGGTAGTGGAGCAGATTTCCCAGCAATGGGTAGACAAGCAGTCTATAATGATGTTAAAACCTTGGACGTTATTTAAAGAGGTTCTATTTAAATTACATTTTTAACGCAGTCCAAAATAAATACGAAAATACATATAGATGTTGGCAACAGCTATGTCAATATTCATTCAACTTGAAGTGAGATGCGAATCGAAAATTTGCTGGAAATGCACCATTCAAAATATCTATGAGAAAGTTTGGACCCGATAGACTGAAATTCTCCTGGAGTTTCGATTGAGACGTCAGTGGTAGAAACTATTCTAGCGGACTAGGAGGTACTTATACTATTCAGAGTGTTGGAATGAATATCGAGTGTTCATTTTGACCAAGGCTATAATTTCCAAGTAATTATTTTAGCGACATTGATCATGCTCACCTATTCATTTCAAATTATTAAATATTATTCTATAGCTACTGCTTGGAACTTCAACAATGATATATGCATAACTGAGAAGTTATACCCAGTGGGAATATTAAATATAATGACAATAGAAAAGACAAATGAAATATAACATTGAATTGAACAGAATATAAACATTTTACATACGTTATAATAATTTAGTTCATGAAACATGTAGGAAGGAAAGGGGACAAATACGGAAGAGTTTCCATATGATCAACAATGAACATTACAATTTTAAGATGTTTAATTAATTAACTTTGTACCAGATGTTTAATTAATTAACATTGTACCAGATGTTCAAAGTCAACTTTAATGAGGAAGTACCAATGGGCTTTTTCAATTTAATTCATGTTATTTCTTAATATTTATGCTGTACATCAGTAAAGGAGGAACTATGGACTGGCGTTGAGCTGGCGTGGTTTTATTGCTCGTTCTTTTTTTATGAAAGAATATTCCATTTACCCGCAGAGGTTAAACTATAGGCTGTTGGAACTGTTAATTTAATATAGTTAGTATCAACTTTCAGCTAAAAAATAGAATTCAATAGAAAAGACTTATAGACTTATACAATAACAACAATATTTTCTTTTCTTTGGTTTGAGAAACCTTCTCCAGCAATAATCAATTTTGCACTTGCAAATGCAATCAAACCTTGAATCACGGAGAGGCAAACAATTGTCATAATTCAGTGGCACGACGCCACAAAGGAAAGGTAAAGCCAGGACATTCAACGACCAACTAATTGGTTCATTACCGATTCGCCGCTCTAATCCGTCGGGCCATGCGTGGTCTTCAATCATATCCACTAATTGCTTGCTGTATTGACGTTCGGTCCACTTGACTTGTAACTTTTATGCCGAAGGCAGAATTAGGAGCAGACAGGAATGAAAAAGATGGCCATTATCTGATACGGATGAATATTCGCCGTCTATAAATCCATAGCAACGACGCCTTTAATAAGCCGAACTCTCGCTCTATCAAAAGGGGCATAAAGAACTTGTCAACAATAAATCCGATCCCAACATCATAAATCGGCTCAAGCAATTTTCACCTTGGGAAAACGCCTAAACATTAAACAACAAATTTTAACGGTAGCGAAAATTTAAATAAGTATTTTTATATTCTAAAGAGGGGTCCTTATCACTGCTTTCTTATCTCGAAGCTCGTTAAGGTAAGTATTTTATGAGCCCTTTAAACAAGGACATAGGACTGCGTTTTTACATTTTACTTGCTTGCCTCGTAAAATTGTAAGTTACGACTGTTATCACACAAAAAGGGGGAAATATTTTTTATAGAAACACAAAGTATGTAAGCGCCTGATATTTTATTGCTAACAATAAAATTTCGGCGCGTTATTTGCTAATGGGTTAAATAAGGTGGTGAGTGCGTATTAAATGTTAATGAATGGAAACCTGTAAATTAATACTATACTTTATTTATTTTGAAAGCTAACTTTACTTCAGCGGATATTCTTTTACGGTTGCTAAATTCAGCTTTAGTTAAGACATTTAAAAGTAAAGTAAATCGTCACTTTAGATTTCTCTAATATTTCTGTAAAACAGTCATATATAAATTTTAAGTTAACACACTTTCAATCCCTTTAACAACGACTTAGGTATCTCGAATACAACTTCAGTTCTATAACACAGTTAAAAAAAACTAAAGCCATGCTTAGGGATTTTTTTCTCTTCCCTAGAAAATAAAACGAATGTGAATATTAAATAAAAATCAGTCACTATACAATAGTTATTTATGCAACTGAATGTGGGTTTATCATATCACATGAGTGTTCATATACCTATTTCTGTACAGTTGCATACAAGACTATATCTACGCCCATCATAGGGTGTTGTACAGTGCTGTAAAATTCTATGTAAATACATGGAAAGTTTAATTGCTGAGTATCTAATACAAACAAACTATGTACAGGTAATAATATAATTAATTATTGTAATACTTATTTACTAATACAATTATTTATTGTAATACTTATTTACAAATATAATTATTTATTGTAATACTTATTTACTAATATAATTATTTATTGTAATACTTATTTACTTATTGGATCGTACAATTATTGAAATGCACTTGAATATTTGCACTTTATTAAGTTGGCAGATCCTGATCTACTCGGAATATTTATATTCACCACTTCATTATTATTTAATAACTCGAAGAACCTATAAGTCTTTTTTTATTACGGCGCTGTGGTAGTGAAACACGCGTGCATAACGACACAGTATAAATATACAAACAGTATGGAAACTACCTACAAATGCTCGAAACGGCACACTCACACAAACATAATCATGCGCACCAGCGAGACCCCTAAGCGGTTTCTGCGGTGCTGTCAGTAGTTCAGTAGTGCGAGCCGCGTCAAGACGAGTTGTCAAGTATAAGTTTGTCTATGCGTCTACCGCGCGCCCGCTCCGACGAGCGCATGAAACGTTGTCGACCAACCACGGCTCGCGTACACTCCCCCCAAAACTTGTTAAAGGTTACGCCGTAATGACAAAGTTAACGATCTATAGTTCTTCAAGATGTGTGTTAATATTAAACTGTATTCCGTGTTTTAAACTGTCATCTATTGCTGTGATTAACCGAAGCCATGAGATTACCTATTTAAACTGTATTAGTAAGCTAGTTATTTCAATTCGATTGATTGATCACTACAGAACAAAAATGTTATAATAAAATAAAATAAAAAAACAATATCAAAGACACCCACACCACAAGATTTTAGTTACAACCCTATTGCTTGAATGGAGCATAGGCAATTATTTCATCAACTAGGCTTAGTTTCCATACTGTTTGTATATTTATACTGTGATAACGATGTTCTTTTTTTTTAATTCATAAAGATAATACGAATTGAGCAGTGAGACTGTGACTGTTCGAAGAATAATGAAAGGGATCGAAAAAGCAAAGGAGCTTAGTACAACATTATACGTAATATCATCCAAACGAGTGTCGTTTGGGTGATATTATGGTTACTATGACATTGGTTATTTTAATGTTGGCAATAAGCTTACTGTTACAAAAACTTTTATAGTGGATGTATAGCATGGGTGTAGATAATAGTAGTTTATGAAACTGTTGCATAATAATTAGTATTAAAACATGAGTTTGTGATTTTAAATATTTTCACACGAATGTTTTAATCTTAATGCCAAAAGATTAAGAAAAAGCCGGCCAAGTGCGAGTCGAACTCGTGCACGAAGGTTTCCGTACCATTATCGCCAAAAATGGCAAAAAAATCACGTTAGTTATATGGGAGCTCCACTTAAATATTTCTTTTTTTTTCTGTTTTTAGTGTTTGTTGTTATAGCGACAACAGAAATACATCTTCTGTGAAAATTTCAGATGTCTAGCTATCACGGTTCATGAGATACAGCCTGGTGACAGACAGACAGACAAACGGACCGAGGAGTCTTAGTAATAGGGTCCCGTTTTTACCCTTTGGGTACGGAACCCTAAAAATCAGTACAGCAAAACGTATGAATGAAGCTAAAACCCAGCACATCGCCATATTAACTGCGCATAAATACTATAAAAATGGCGCGCCCCACATAAGCTTTCTATTACAAAAAAATAATTGATGGAGACTTCTTGGATTTGCCCTGTATCGTAATAGAAAAAAAATATTTTATACCATTCCCCCTCTAAAAAGCTTATTTTATTCACTGAAAACAGTGAATAAAAAGCACTTTTAATCACTGTTTTGTTGTTTGAATTTAGAACACACCAATATATATTTGACCTCCATCTCAATGTAATACAACCTACTTGCGCATAAAATACTCGATACAAACTTCTTGTGCAAACAAAGAATATTCGAATTTCAAACTCCTTCGTCGATTTAATTTTGAGTTTGTTTATATTTAGGATTTTGATAATGATTTTATTTTGGTCTAGGATGTTTAGTGAATACTTATTTGGATTGTAATTCTAATATTAATTGCATTGGTGTTTAATTAATTATAATAATGTAACTTAACGGTGATGGTCACTGGCCCCTGAAACACAGGTGCTGTTTAGTTAACTCAAACTCAAAGGCTCAGCTTCAATTTACAAAAAATGTGAAGCTTCTCATTTTCTGTAAATTTTGAAGGTAATAAACCGTTTATTTATTTATGATTATTCCTTGTGCTTTTGGCTTAAATCCTTCTTTTTCTCGAAGTCATGGTATAAAATATAGTATGCAACTCCTGAATAAAACGGATTTATATCGAGGGCCATGAATCACTCGCGTCGCTCAGGATTCTAACACTTGAATCACTATGCTCGTGATTCAATCATCATGAATCACTCCCTACGGTCGTGATTCAGTTGTTAGAATCCTTCACTTGTTCGTGATTCATCTATGGTCCTCGCTTTAAAACCGTCCTTTATTCACTAGTTGCATAATATACTATTATACCATTCCCCCTCTAAACAGCTTATTTTATTCACTGAAAACAGTGAAAAAAAAAAGCGCTTTTAATCACTGTTTTGTTGTTTGAATTTAGAACACACCAATGTATTTGACCTCCATCTCAATGCAATACAACCTCCTTGCGCATAAAATACTCGATACCAACTTCTTGTGCATATAAAGAATATTCGAATTTCAAACTCCTTCGTCAATTTAATTTTGAGTTAGGTTATATTTAGGATTTTAATAATGATTTTGATTTTGGTCTAGGATGTTTAGTGAATACTTATTTGGATTGTAATTCTAATATTAATTGCATTAGTGTTTATTTAATTATAATAATTTAACGTAACAGAGGTGGTAACTGACCCCTGAAACACAGGTGCTGTTACCTAGCTCAGCTTCAATTTACAAAAAATGTGAAGCCCGGAGGTTTCTCGTTTTCTGTAAATTTTGAAGGTAATAAACCATTTATTTATTTATTATTATTCCTTGTGCTTTTGGCTTAAATCCTTCTTTTTCTCGTAGTCATGGTATAAAATATTGTATGCAACTCTTGAATAAAACGGATTTATATCGAGGGCCATGAATCACTCGCGTCGCTCAGGATTCTAACACTTGAATCACTATGCTCGTGATTCAATCATCATGAATCACCCTACGGTCGTGATTCAGTTGTTAGAATCCTTCACTTATTCGTGATTCATCTATGGCCCTCGCTTTAAAACCGTCCTTTATTCACTAGTTGCCTAATATACTATTATAGCATTACTTTGTTAGAGAAAAAGTGTTACAATAAGATTTTATTTTTAAATTTCGTTATTATGTTTATAAAGTATGTCAATATAAACTCGTTTTGAAGTTTAAAATTCTAATATTACGATATGAGAGTAGAAAATATAAAAAAAATAACAAAAAACCCGACAGCTTACTGTGCAGTCGGAGGACACATATGCGCGAGCTGGATGACCAAAGCCAGATGTATCCTCCGACTGCACAGCATTATTTTCTTGTTGTTTACGTCTTTTTAGTTCGCTTTGTAAGCAGTCGGGTTGTTTATTTTTTTTTTATTTACAACTTTTTAGGTGTTATATATTTTTGTAATCACCTCTTAAAACTCTTTATTTTGATATCCCGAACGATGGGATTGGAAGATAAAAAATTTGGGCCCCATAATATGGCGCCCGCCATTTTTCCCTTTTAGAATTTTAATGTAGCCAGTGACACTCGCAGGGTTACGACGAATCGATTGACGTAAGAATCATCAAAATCGATTTGGTCTCTAGAACGCCACATAGGATCAAACAAAAATACATACATAGACTGTTGACCCTTCTTCGGCAGTCGGTTAATAAAGTTAATTACAGAATCGATTACTACGAACTAAACTTTATTCATCTTCTCTATGAAAGCATTAACGCCTAGGTATTCATTTCATTTACCTATTAGAGCACCTGACTTTTTCAGAAAATAGCGGATAACCGCCGTGTGGTACTACGCTATAATAATTAATTCATTTTGTTTACTTGTTGGAAAAAAGAAAATTTTGTTTATCTTTTTATCGACTTTAAAAAAAAAAGAAGGTAATAAATTTTGCACCTCTGTATGTAATATTGTTGGAACTGCACAATATTCACATATGTTACTCTGTATAGGCTCCTAAACACTTGTGCGAAATTTCATAAGTGTATGTAAGTTTGTATATTTGTTTGTATGTTTGTTTATATGTTTGTTTGTATGTATGTATGTTTGTCCACTTATTTCACCGAAACTACTTATCAGATCGTGATCATTCTTTTTTTATTGGATTAAGTATCTCTCAACTTTGAGGAACAGTGCAAGTTTCATCAAAATCAGTTCAGCAGTTTACAAGATATAAACTTCTTAGCGACTAACAGCACGAATGTGTAAATTAAGTTATTATGGATGTTTTATCGGTTTGTTTGTTGTTGTTTGGTGGGTCTGTGGATGGGTGACCATTTTCAACATACCGAGTTTCCTCCGTGCCTCGGAAAGCACGCTAAGCCGTTGGTCCCGGCTGTCATTTGAAGATCTTTGAGAGTCGTTACGGGTAGTCAGAAGCTTGAGATCTGACACCAGTCTTGCCGAAGGGTACCGTGTTACCCAGTTACTGGGTATGTTTTATCAATCCTTTAGATACCGTAGTATTTAAGTAGTGCGTCAATCTAGTTATCGCTAGAAAACACTATAACTTTTTGAGTCCTGCTATCTACAACAAAATTAATGAGAAATTAAATATCTAGCCGCTCTCTTTACGAGAGTGCAAACTGAAAATTGAAAAATGGCTACAAAACCTGACTTATGAGGAAACAGAGTGCCTCATACAAACTTAAATTGTACTCTTGAGGATAAACTGGGCTCCCTTTACAATAAATATGTTAGCTCCCAGTGAGGAAACAGAGTCCCCTTATGAGGAAACAGAGTGCCTCATACAAACTTAAATTGTACTTCTTGAGGATAAACTGGGCTCCCTTTACAATAAATATGTTAGCTCCCAGTTACAAATTAAGGAACACATTCTGGCCGCAAATGAGTTGGTGATGTGTCAATGTAATTGTCAGAATGTCTCAAAACTGAAGGCTGTCCAGCCTGAGGCAACGGAGGGCCCGGCCCAGGCTGAGAGGGTGTCTCAGCACGATGTCTTTGACCAAAACCAAGACATAACTAATATTACACAGGAAGTGTCTCAAGTAGACCAGCCTGCGACTGCTACCTTTCCAACTAATAATAGTTATCATGGTTTTCATTCGGTTATGTTTGCAGATGGTATTGGAAGAGGTTTAGGTAAATTATTAAATAGCAATCAGAGTTATTCAACTTTGAATTATTGTATGCCTGGGTCATCTTACAAGCATATCATGGAATCTGTAACAAATAATGTATATAAATCAGATACCAATGTAACTGTCTTTGTAGGTAACAGTTTGGATGTAAAAAAAGATGACATCACTGAGTGTGTAACAGAATTGATTAAGTTAAATTGTAATAAAATCATATTGTGTGCTTTTCCATATTTAGAAAAATTGTCTAGTAGACAAAATAATTATATTCACATGTTGAATAAGCATGTTCATTTCCTTGTCAGCCATTACAGCGACAAATTAGTTTTTTTTGACATCAACATTTTTGTTGATAAATTAAAAACGACAGGCAATACAGTGTATCTGCCTATTAGGTTAAGACGTCAAATAGCGAGGCTATTATCTTTTACTATAGAGTCAGACATAAATAGTATGTCGAAGGCGTGTACTGTAGTTGATATTAGTAGTAATACTAATTTACAGGTTGTCAATAAGTTTAATAACGTTAGCACTTCTGCTATTAATATTTATAGTTTAAACTAGTTTGTAGGACAAGGGAGGGTACCAACAACGAAATAGTTAAGAGTACATCCACCGTCAAGAAGGTACCTTCTTGCTCACACTTAGTTAATTTAAAAAAAGGGGCTAAGCAGAATTCCTTGAAATTATTCCATCAAAATATTCAAGGTTTTTCTGCAAAGCAATTGGAAATAGAACTGTTTTTAGAAAAAACAATGTTTGAAATTGTTTGTTTTACTGAGCATTGGCTGAAAGACCATGCCATGCTAATTAACTATGAAAATTATACCGTTGGCAGTTGTTTTAACCGAAATATTATGTTGCGTGGAGGTTCACTCATATTAATTAAAAATGGTATAAAATCAAAACCTCGTAAAGATATTGTAGATCTATCAGTCGAACATAATGTTGAACTGTCCTGCGTTGAGCTGGATAAGCATGTTATAGTGTGCGTTTACAGACCCCCCAATTATGGAAACTACTCAATATTTGAATCAGTGATGGAAGATGTTTTGGCAAAACTTGCAACTGGTAATAAACTAGTCATAATCTGTGGTGACTTTAATATAAATATTTTAGAAAATAATTCAGAGAGCAGTAGATTATTAAATCTCTTCAAATCATTTAATTTGTCACATGTGTTTATGGAACCAACCCGAACAACTGTGACTACTGCTACATGTATTGATAATGTTTTTTGTTGTTGCGACTACTTAGACAAAGCCATTATAAATTGTCTGCCTTCGGATCATAGTGGGCTACTGGTAACCTTTGAGGCCAATATATCAATACAACAAGTGCATCTTTTCAGTAAAAACGGCGACAGACATAATTATGTTACTAGGAATAGGGACCAATTAATCCAACCAGGTTTCAGGCTGGCTAAAGTAGCATCATCTTTTATGGGGTACTGTATAAAATGTTACAATAAAATACCTCCCCACATTCTAGAACTGAATGAGACGAAATTTAAAACTTGTATAAAACGCACACTATGCAGGCAAGCATATTATAAGTTGGGGGATTACATCGCTGATAAAAATGCTTGGCTAAATGCTGGTCCCGCTCCGCAGCCATTAGGGCGCAAGAACAATTAGTGATGGGCAGAAAAGTTTTTGAAGTATTGTTGGAGCTGCTGAAGACTGTATAAATATATTTGTATTATATAAACTCAATTTCTTTTAGTATTATATAACTGCACAGCACATGTGTGAGTACTATGTTCCGACTGTAAATCTACCTATGTGTCGTTGGTTGACTTCTGTGTGCCCTGGCATTTGAGTGTGTCATGCTCACTCTAATTTCTCTCTGATGGTGGCACATGTGTTGGATCATTCGGTTCCCTCCATAATGGTTGAGCTGAGTGGTGCCGATCCATGCGTCATGTTCGTGAACGGGCGCCATCAGTTGGGATTGGTCATAACTTAGCTGCCTCGGCCTGTCATTGCATTTTTATGTTGAAATTGTTTGTTACGCTAGACGCTTTTACGTGCACGTCTTTTTGCATCGTTCTCACATATATGTATTTATTTTTTAACAAGAATGATGTAACCAAAAACTTGTAATTGAAACTGATGGAAAAGAGTGTCCGTGGAGTTTCTTGCAAATTCTTCTCCATTGAGATCTACTGACGTTTGCGAATTTGCAACTAGAGTCATATTTTTTTTTTTGTTGTTTGACAATTCAAAAGTACCTTTAAGGTTTATTTGAAATAAACTATTTTGATTTTGATTTTGACTCTTAGCACATTTTTCACAAACACATACACGCACCCTTCCTACACGCACACACTCTCAGTCACATGCACCTCCACACCCTCCCTCACACACACACGCACATACATACTCACACACACACCCACTTATACTGCTGCAATCTATTATTAATAATGTCTAGTTTTAGTTTTATTGTTATTATAAATGTATGTCTAATTTCTACCTTAATTATAACCAAAATTTTGTCTTGGAACTAAGTTGTATTTTCGGTCCTGGGGTGTGCGCTAATAACTGCGACACAGTTACCTAAAAAATAACGCGGTATTAACGTACACAAAAATTGTATTATGTTATTGTTCCAATAAATATTTGTATACACACGACGCATAGCTATGCACGGTTAAACTTCCAGTCTAACCGAATATAGCTAAACTGAAACAATGACAGATAAATCATTAACAGAAGTTCAAAGATTCTCAATTCAAAAGTAATACGTAGTTGTGATTATACCACACATAGGGAAGACTACCAATCAGGAATCAGGGAAACATTACCAATCAGTTTCAAAACAAAATAAAGGGTCTCTTTTTTAACCGACTTTCCATAAAGGAGGACGTTCTATGTTCGACTTTATGTTTTTTTTGTTTTGTTTTCACCGGTTACTCCGTCAGTTCTGAACCGGTTTGAAAATTCTTTTTTTTGTAAGGGTATACTTTAAAGGTGGTCCGAATGTCACCAACTCAGAATCTGATGAGGGAAATCCTTCAAAAATTTGAAGGAGTTCCCTCATCAGATCCTGTGTTGGGTGATCCAGTATAGGCATACATTTAGCAATTTTTGTATTTTCATCAACATGGCAAGCATTTGCATTCAGAAAGTGTCATTTGGTGAAGTGGAACTGATGAAGAAGACCGTAGATGGCAACTGGAACTTCTCAATGTTAAGAAGATATGTTTTAGGTAAAAGATATGTGATGAAGCAAATTTAAATAAATAGTTCTAATAAAATGGTACCATCAAACAGCTTTGGTGATGAAGCCGGAGGGTAGGCACCGGAACTCCGTAATAAAACAATGTACCCCAGTCGTGTTTGGGCTTGTTGGAATTGTTATGAGAAGTTGTTGGCTATAAATGATTTTCAAGATACTATAAGGTACCAAAATTAAAAAAAAAAAATCTTTAACAAAAAACTAAACCGACTTCCAAAACAAAACAATATAAAGAACGAAAAATAACTTTCTTTTCGGAAATCGGTATCAAAAACTAAAAAAAAAAGGGGCCAAAGACACCGAATTTCGAAAAGAAAGTTATTTTTCGCCTTGTAGAGTTTTGTTTCGGAACTCGGTTTAGTTTTTTTGTTAAAAGATTTTTATTTTTTATGCTATAAACTAGCAAACAAGCAGACAGCCTACACGAGGAAAGCGGTCATCGTCGTCTACCGACATCTGAAATACCAGCAGCCTGATTTCGTAATATATAAATTCTTGCAATCAATCTTGAACTCTTTCTTTTTTAACAATTCATCATGATCATCCACAGCCCGACTTCGCCCACTGCTGAGCATAGGCCTCTCTCTTCTCGTACCAATCATCACGTTCCCGTGCCAACCTCATCCAGGTTCTACCCGCAATGGCAACAATGTCATCTGCCCATCACGCCGCTAGACGACCTATGCTTTTTCTTCCAGTCCTTGGACGCCATTCGGTCACCACTTTATTCCACCTATCATCACCGGGCCTTGCCAGGTGTCCTGCCCAAATCCATTTCAATACCGAAATTCGTTTTCGAACGTCGGAAACCTTATTTATTTAAGTACACACAAAACACTTAACAGAGAAAATAAATCATACAGATAAAAGAGCACAAAGATACTGCTTACCTTCGCACGCTTCGTTCGTTTTGCTTTAACCTTCGTACGTCTTCGGATATCAACGTTTGGAACTCGGTCTATTAGCCGTTTGCCAAGCATGGAACGCTCCATGGCTCTCTGTGCAACTCGAAGCCTATGCACGCACAGGAGGGCGTGTGAGCGTCCACGTCTCGACACCGTAAGTCATGGTGGACAAAACAACTCAACAGTACTCATTGCGAGATTTATACTGTCATGTAGATTTTAAACATTTGAAGCAATGAATTGTAGAAACTCCTGTTATGATAGAAACTGTGACATATAGTATTACGCAATAAATGTGCAGGGGTCTACATGTGCATTGTCTTTAATTTTTGTTTCGAACTGTCCTTTCGCTGTCTTTCGTAATGCTCTGTGTTCTTAGTTACACAGGTAAACGCTTTAGTCCGGTCTTCAGACCGTCCCATACTCGCCTTAAACACAAACACATTGCATGGGAATGTCACGTACTACACATTACGTAGGAAAATCCGAACCAGATGTTACGAAAATCCGCTCAGTTGTATTAGAAAGGGTAAAAACTAGATGCAATTTTTATATAACACTAGCTTTTGCCAGCGGCTTCACCCATTATCCCGAGGGAACATATTTCCGAAATAAAGATAGGCTACTCGAAGTACCAATGTTACGCAGACGTAGTCGTGGGCACCAGCTAGTTACAATATATACATTACCAATCACATGAAACATATAAAACGCGCAAAACATATTAATATTCACATGAAACATAGCATATGTGCTATTCCTGACTATAATCTATCTCTGTGCCAAATTTCATCCAGATCCGTGCATCCGTTTGGGCGTAAAGAAGTAAACAAACACACTCACAAACTTTTGCTTTAATAATATTAGTGTGAAGTGTGATTATATCTTTAATTAGAGACGTTGAAATGGAGGGGTCAACGGAGTTATAATGAGAAATCAAAGGAATACTTAGAATAAAGTACACTGATACTCTCAGGAAAATAATGAAGAAATGATTACTTGTAATGCCTAATTTTACCGATTACAAGTATTTATTTATTAAGATGGATACAGGTTGTAATTTAATTATTAATCATCGAGTGTTTCGAGACATAAGTAAACGGTTAGTCGACTCTACACGTGACCTGCTGGGTTTTTCTTCGGCCATAGATTCAGCATTGCTATACAACGTGGCAATGCTGCCACCGTTCTGAGCACATTTTCCGTTGACATCGATTTGGACGAAGTTTTTAATGCTCAATGAGCCTCTTTGTACGCGTTTGTATATAAGAATGTTATGTTATAGAAAATGTATTCTTTTTTTAAATAAATTAATTATTATTTATGATAGATACCTAAATATAGGTATACAAACGCAACCGGTACACCCGACGGTAAGTTAACATCTGCATTAGCATGGATTGCACAGGTCCATTGCCTGCCTTTTTTGAGAACTCTTTTTAATAATTATATTTAAAATAATAGGTAGCCGCAACTTTATAATTAACTTTATAATAGGTAGCCTCTTCACGACTTCGCCCGCGCCTAAAGTCTTTTATAATCCAAAGGATCAATATATCGGGATAAGGCACTTGTCCCACCGCCGACGAGTAACCGAGTAGCTATCGACTATTTTCTCTGCGAAGAAACCTACAAAAGATATAAAATTTTGTGTCAATTAAAAAAACATATTGTAAAAGTTGATCGCTCGCTGTTCACGCTGCGGGCGACTACTCACTCACCATAAGTGTGTCGCAGTGACTAGAGCTATCAAAGTTATACTAGCTCAGTGACGCTTGCTTGCTCCCTTGGCGGTCAGAACTCACGCCGAGAGACCAACCAGAGCGCTCATTTCTACCTACAGTGCTGCGGCCCCGAGCGAATGGTGCGAATAATCACCAGCTTGGTTTTTAGCTTTACTCGCTACTCGCTGATCGTCGGCGGTGGGACAAGTGCCTAATAATGCTAAGCATATGTGCTATTCCACTATAATCTATCTCTGGGCTAAATTTTATCCCGATCTGTGGAGTCATTCTGGTATGATTGAGTAACAGACATCCATCCATATATTCGCATTTTTAATATTATATGAGTTGAGCAAGATTTCAATACAACAAGACAATAGCCAGAATCTTGCTGCTAGACGATTGCTTACACAAATCTATTAATTACTAGCACATCGCACGCGCCTTCGTTCGCGTGATCTGTATATTATCCTAAAGATGACTTTTTTGGTTTCACCCCCTTAAAGGTTGAATTTCCAAAAATCCCTTCTTAGTGCTCTCCTACATCATAAAAAGAAGCCCTGTACAGTAAATTTTTCTAAAATCTGTAGCACCACTAAAATCGTCTTTTAGGAGTAGTTTTGAAAAAGTAATAATGGTAACCTTTACTATTTACTTAGGTTAGTATTAATGCCACGTTTCAAATATATAAGCCCAACAAATGTGCACCTTTTCACCTCCTTAGAAACCCAACTTACAACTTACAAAATGTAGAAATTTCAACTTACAAACTGTAGAAATTTCACACAACCTTTCAACCCCATTTTGTTTTTGGTAATTCCACCCGTAAGGGGGTAAACCTTATGGTGGAATTTCCAAAAACCAATTAGTATATGAATTCTTTTTATCAATCAAGAGCGTAAATGTAAAATATCACGTGTCCAATTTAAAAACTGTAGTAATTTCATACAAAGTTTCAACCTCCTTTTTACCCCTTTACGGGTGGAATTACCAACATTCCTTTCTTAGTGCGCACTTACGTTACCTACTTGAGAAACCTCCCTGCCAAATTTCATCTTTATACGTCAAGTGGTTTTCGATATACCTTTCGCTTTTATATAGGTATATAGATTTACCTTTTTATAATATTGGAGTAACATTTAATTACGGATTGTTCCCTAAATTTTTAAAAGGCTTCGTTACCATTAGAAAACTCTTATTTTTACTTTATGTCTAACAAATGGAAAATGGAAAAAAATTGTAGAGATTTTTAAGTTAGTGAAGTTTTATAAAAGCTATCTGAAATAGAAAATGTTATTTGCAATGGAAATGAAGTTAGTCGCTTTCAATAGGAAAATATAAAATATTTAGGAGTCTGCAAGCTTTTAAAACTAAAAACAAGTATTTTCTATTTCAGTAACTTTTTAAAATGATGCCCGAAGTCATATAAACTAAGTCAGAACATAAAAATTGTCAGAACATTAAATTTATCCACTTATGTATAGAAGTGAATGTTGGGCATAGCAAAAAAGACATGAAAGAAGGATTAATGTAGTAGAAATGCGTTCCTTGCGAAATATGTGTCGTGTAACTTCAAATGATCGATTGAGGAATGATTTAATAAGGCAACGTTGTGGTTTAAAAGAATATGTAGTGACAAAGTTTTTAAAAAGTATGCTAAGATGGTTTGCTCATGTTGAGAGGATGAATGAAAGGCGACTAACAAAAAATATTTACAAGGCAGACGTGCATTGAAAGTTTCCTTAGAAGGAAAGGGCCATCATAAGGCCAAGTGCACAGTGCTCATAACTGGCGTGCGTGTATGACTAGAATGATGTATGAACGAGAGTGAAGCAAGAGAAGTATGTAAGGATCGTAGCAGGTGGCGTTCTGTAGTTTCTGCTTGCCCCCAAGGGAAAAAGGCATAACTTTATGTATGTATGTAGTATTAGTAATATAATAAATTGTTTGAAAAATACTCCTTAGAGCAACAGTTCCAAAGATATGCATGTACTCTTTCTAAGTACGTAAGAACATTAGGTAAGCACCAATAGTGAGGTATTAACTCAGCAATATGCACGTCACATGAGCAAAGTTCACGTATGAACCAATCAGAAACTAATAATGTCTAATAACGAGGGATTAAATGCGAAGGTATATAAATAATACCGATCTCGAACAGCCGTAACAATGACTATCCGAGATCTACAAATGACCTGACCTGAATGAGGACATGATGAATGGTTCATAGTATCTGTACTTATTATTATAAATGCGAAACTAACTCTGTCTGTTTGTTACGTTTTCATGTATAAACTGCCGAACCGATATTGAGAAATTTTGGCATAGAGATTAATTAGACCTTGAAGAACGACATGCGATAGTTTAAATCCCATGAATACGTTTCCTTAGGATAATTCCATAATTTTACACGGGATAGACCACTGTCAGAAGCTGAGAGTAATAAAAAAATCGGTTTGACTTTAACATACAAAATCTCAGTGGCAATTTGCTAAAAAAAAAACAAACAATATATTGCATAACAACTGTAGTATTTGACAAGGGGGAACCCTTGTCAAATACTACAGTTGTTATGAAATTCAGGAAGTGTTTAATAAATAAAACACCGTACACGAACGACAATCACATAACGTCAGTTGGAGCCAGTAAATCATAGGCTGACCGCAGCGGAAGTGATGCGGTCGGTACAGACGGACGGATGCACTATTAGTACTAGCAGTAGGTTGATTTGCACTAGTGATGTGGCAGATGCTCGATAATTAGGTAAATAGGCATTAGGGATGAGTTGCCATGTAATTGATCTGTGTTTGATTGGGCTGATCAAATGTGGGATTTACGAATGTACATTTTATATTTATAAAGAAAACCGACAATATGAATATGGAAGGCAGAGAATCGGCAAACTGCCAACATGGGAGAGGCCAGTAGTAGACTACAGTAGGAAGAGTTTGTTGATACCTGTGGTAAACATCTTCGCTTATCATCAGGTTAGATAGTGGTCAAATGCGAGAATATACAAAAAAACAACTATTGAGGAGTTAAAAAAACCCTGTACCGAATTCTAAACTTAAATGAGAGTATTTTGAAGTTATTTCAGAATTTGTTACGTATAATAAAAAAGTAGAGGAATAAGAAAATTAAATCACTTCTACGAGACAAAGAGACAGTAAAAAAACTTAATTCATCCAGAATCTAATAACCTTAGTTAGTTTTTTCAATTTCACCTATCTCAAGAACCTTAATAGAACCGTCAAAAGTTTTTCGTCTCAAAAATTTTACAATCTTGCAAAACACAAATCTGTTAGCGCTGTAATCAGATAAAAAACTGTTGGCGAGCTTAATAAACGAGGCGGTGCTATTCCCCTAACATAATGGAATCTTTTTAGACACTTTAAGACGGCACTTTAGCTTAATGAAGAGCCATAATTCATTTTGACGCTCCTAGTAACTAGAGCAATGGCGTGCCTCCGCTGAAGTGTACGGGGGTAATTAGATCTACGAAGAGCTATCGATTTTTTAATGTTAGCTTTATTAATGGCAAAGCTGAGCTTAACGATAATAGTGATGAAGATTGTTTGATTACTGTGGGTAGTTTTAAAGACGATGGAGACATCGAAAAAATATATCTGCGGATAAAATTATATGGATATGAGGATAAAAGACAAAATATATCACAGTAAAAGTGTATTTGTAAGAATATAATATTAGGAGCTAGTAATTTGAGCTTATTACTAAACAACAAGTGCCTTACAATTATAATTTGTTTTTTTTTTAATTACTATTGACATACAACTGTTAACAATTACATGACAACAATAACCATGAAGATTTTGAGAATAATATCACCTACCTGACATATTAATATAAACCCTTATATATACAAGACCAAGATGAAGATATGAATTAAGGACATACATACATCTAAGTAATAGATCACGTGGTTTCTATGAATTGTGCCTTTCAATTTGTAGTAAAATATGGTAATATGTAAATTCATATCAAAAGGATGGAGTCAACACTTAAAGGAAAGGCTAACAAAATCAAATACGTCTGATCTGTATCACAGTGTTTCAACGCAATTTATTAAAATACTAGCTTCTACTAGCTTCTGCCAGCTAAAATAGTTCCGAGGGAGCATATTCCCGGGATAAAAAGTATCCTATGTGCTATTTCTGACTATAATCTATCTCTGTGCCAAATTTCATTCAGATCCATCCAGCCGTTTGAGTGTGAAGAAGTAACATACACACTCACACACACTTACAAACGTTCGCTTTTACAATATTAAAATATACAAACACACTCACAAACTTTCGCCTTTATAATATTAATATATATATATAGTATTGTGTGATAACATCAACTTTCAGTAGAACCTGTGGTAAATATTAAATACACGCATTATCTACAAAACTTATTAACGTATTTTTATTATTAAACAAATTTCACGAAAGTTATTTTAAAAAAAAAGGAATATTATATATTTTAACACACACCATCATCGTCTTGTCCTTGTCCCATGTCATTATTGTATCACGCTATCAGTCGAGTCCTTTCATATCATTATATCATTTCCTCGCACAATCCACCCCACTTTCCCTTAGCATCTCTCTCTTAATCCATTCACTTTTTGTATTGATAACTCTTTTAGAACGAACTAAAACATCTATGAAAACTAAATGTATACAATTTTCATGGTTTTGCCAGTAGTCACACTATACCTTTGCAACAAGTCATTTAATATGAAACCAAATAAAGGAAAAACTTATCCTACTAATATTATAAATGCGAAAGTTGGTGAGGATGGATGTATGTTTGTTACTCTTTCACGCAAAAACTTCTAAACGGATTTGGATGAAACTTTACAGTAATATAGGTTATACATCAGAATAACACATAGCTTACAATTCATAATGTTTTTTGTAATTTGGTCATAATATAACGATAAATATCAAGTAAGTCAGCAAAAATTCTGCCCTCTGAGAGCTATCTTCGCGTGCGCTGCCTAAACCGTTGGAGATACATCAATATAATGTAGCGTAGGATTGTTTGCCTTAAATAGTTCTAAATAAAAGTCTGCGACAGCATATATCTACCTTTTATGTGGAAGCCACTATGACCAAAATAGTGAACTTTAAATACAATTAAATTGGATACTTTTTTACAATGCACATTTTAGAATATTTAACAAACTTTTATCAAAAGCGACACATTTGTCGCTTTAAATATTTAATGTAGATAAACTTTGTCTCTTACACTAAGTAATTTGAACGCATAGTTTTAAAGTTATCACGTTAAGATTGACTTGAATGGAGCTCGAGCGACATAAATACGCGCGGCGGGTAAAGCGGGGGAGCGGTGCGAGGGGCGATGTGATAATATGATATAGGCGAACGTTTGTGAGTGTGTTGTGTGTGGGGGTGTTTGTATGTTTGTCACTTCTTGAAAACTCAAACGGCTGGACGGATCTAGATGAAATTTGGAACAGATATAGATTATAGTCTGGAATAGCACATAGGATAGGATAGATTTTTGTCCCGGGAATATGTTCTCTTGGGATAATTTTCGACATTAACGCGGGCGAAGCCGCTGGCAGAAGCTAGTTCTATTATAAAAGAACATAACTTATGGCAATTAAGGATCAAACGGCTTGTTGGATCCACCTCAGGTATAATGAATAATATACAAATTCAGACTCATATTCTACTGTTGAGATTTCTCCTAAAATATCAACTCTTGATAATAATTTTAATGTATTTTTTTATTGGATTTTATTTAAACCGACAGTATATTTTAATAAAAGCTGAACGGTGAAGTATACTCATTTGATTCAGTAAACATGGGTCACATGAATTTTACCTCGTATGTTATCCGGTTTTTCATGACGTCGCCTTTACACAGCCGTGTCTGTATTGAAATAACATTTACCTAATCATAATATGACTTTTTAACATTGCAAAAAATATACTTTTCTCACAATTTTCATAGAAGTCATATAAAGTGCAAAAGGTATAACGCCAAAGTTGCAGTACTTTTATGTTTACTTATGCTGACAATGTGATTAAGAATGGACTGATATTAATAAAAGTCGTAAATCACTATCCCCTGAACTAACAACATCAGAACTAACGTGGCGTTTAGTGCTTCTTTCATTCTCTATATGAAAAGGCATTTGCAGTACAATAATATTATAATGTTGACATGATTATTTTTGTTTATAATAATGGCCACCGAACAAGCTCCTTCGAAGCTGGCAAACTCGACAATACCATGAACATACCTTTATTCTTTTGATCATAATGAGACCTATTCTATCCTAATTTCTACGTATATTTATTTATTTATATTTGTAAATGTAAAACTTTGGATGAATGGATGTTTGTTGAATAAGTAAATTCAATCACGCCAGAACGACTGAACGTAACTGGATAAAATTTGGCACAGATATATATTACAGCCTGGAATAAAAATATATAGGCTTTTAATCCGAAAATAATTTTCCCTCGGGACAATAAAACAGTTTAGACCAATTTTAACGAAATGTATAATCGCAAGAAACATAGACAAACCATAATAAGCCGACAAGTCTATAAAGACCTGTTTGAGTTGTCATCTTGACATTTGTTCACACAACAAGCGAGTTCATTTCACGACTGGTATTTGCGATGGTCGAGTATTTGTATGAACAACTTTAAGGTTTTACGGGTTCGGAAATCCGGTCACAATATTTTCCTGAAACCGATATCGTTTCTGTGAGTGAAAATGTTCACATTTTCACTCACAGAAACGATATCGGTTCGGATCTTTCTCTGAATTAAACATTTTATGATGAGCTTTGTTAAAATTATGGCACACAATAAATTATATTATATCTATATAAATTGACAAACCGTGTGCAAAAATGACGACTTTTCAGACAAAGCTCAAATAAAAGTAAGCACTAAGGAAGCCTTCAAGATTTAAATTTAGAAAAACCCTTCCATCATCATCTTCCTGCCCTTTTCCCATATTACTTGGGGTCGGTGCAACACGTTTTCTTCTTCCATACCGTTCTGTCCCCGTCACGCTATCACTGACTTCCTTTTCTTTCATATCACTCCTCACAAAGTTCATCCATTTTTTCTTTGGCCGTCCCCTCCCTCTTCATCCATCCACATTTATATTCATACCTCTTTTAGTAACATGCGTTTCATCCCTCCTCATCAGATGACCATACCAGGACAAACGGTTTCCTTTCAACTTTTCTGTCACTGGTGCCACATTCAAACTTCCTCTAATATACTCATTTCTCACTTTATCCATTCTCGTCGAGATGGATATGCGGAGGCATATCCATCTCAACATTTTCATCTCTGCTACATGCAATCTCTTTTTAAGCATCTTTTTCGCAGTCCAACATTCTGATCCATACAGAACGAGAGAATCACGGACTTGTAAATTTACCCCTTTTATTTGAGGGGCGTCCGTGGGTTGCAAGTTGTTCCAGTGACCTGTCGCCATTTTATCCATCCCGAGTTGATCCGGTGCGTAACGTCTCGGTCTACCTCGCCATCCCCTTGGACAAGCGACCCTAGGTACCGGAAGTCGGAGCACATCGGTATGGGTGTTCCAGCTAGAGCCAGAGGCACGGAACTGGAGAGACCGCCAAAATCGCAGATTCGCATCACCACATCTTTTTTTTTATTTTTTTTTTATTGTAAATAGGGTCGCGCTTGACCACTATCTCACCTGATGGTAAGCGATGATGTGGTCGACGGTGAAGCACGCTTGCCTAGAAGTAACCTATTCACTCTTGACTTAAAGACCCCTAGATTGTAGCTATCGGGAAACACAGACTCCGGCAGGGAATTCCACTCCTTAGCTGTACGCATAATAAAAGTGTCCCCAAAACGTTTTGTGCGTATGGGTGGGATGTCCACCATGTACCGATGACGCATCGCCGTGCGTCTGGTTGTCCGATGATGGAACGGGCTGGGCGGAATTAAATCATGCAATTCCATCGCACACTCGCCGAAATGTAACCGATAAAAAACCGACAAGCTGGCAACTCGGCGACGATGTTCAAGGCTCTGGAGCTTTGATTTGACCAGTGCCTCATTGCCGATAAGTCTCTTGGCCCGCTTTTCGAGCAACTCTAGTGCATCAAGCTGGTATTTGGCAGAACCGTCCCAGAGGTGAGAACAGTACTCCATGCATGATCGAACTTGCGCTTGATACAAGTTGAGCAGCTGTTCCGGCGTGAAGTACTTTCTCATCTTCGCAAGGATCCCCAACTTTTTGGAAGCCAGCTGAGCCTTAGCCTCAATGTAAGGCCCAAAATTGAGAGTCGATGTCAACGTAACGCCAAGAAGCTCAAGATGGTCCGTTATTGGCACGGTTACATCACGAAAAGTTGGAGCCGGGTGAAATTGGCTCTTTTTAGCGGAAAAAAGACACGCCTGGGTTTTAGTAGCATTAAACTTGACCAGATTGGCATCACCCCATTCGGAGACTGCCTGCAAGGACAAGTTCAAGCGCTCCACCATGGCTTCACGAAGAGACTGGATCTGTGGCCCGGTAGCCCGTGCGTTGGAGAAGTATCTCTCAGCAACAGTGCTGTCGTCTGCATACCCAAAGGTGCCGGGTTTAAGCAGATCGTTAATGTGCAACAAGAACAATGTTGCTGAGAGTACCGACCCCTGAGGGACCCCGGCATTAATATCCAATTGGTCCGACGAGCAGCCATCAATAACTACTCGAATGGACCGATCACTCAAGATGTCTGCAATCCAATCACACAGACCACCGGGCAGACCGAATGAAGGAAGCTTACCGATAAGGCTTTCGTGCCAGACCCTATCGAAAGCCTTCGAGATGTCGAGGGAAACGGCAAGCGCTTCCCCGTGCCTCTCGATGGCCTCACTCCATATGTGAATGGCATACGCTAGAAGATCCCCAGTAGACCGATTTCGGCGGAAGCCGTACTGGTGGTCGCTAAGGATATCGTTACCTTCTAGGTATGCCAGGAGCTTAGTGTTTAGTACACGCTCCATACTCTTACAGAGTATGGACGTTACAGAGATGGGTCGGTAGTTAGCCGGGTCAGCTCGACTGCCCTTCTTGGGCACGGGCTGTACATTGGCTTGCTTCCAGGCATTCGGCACTTTTCCAGTCTCATATGAAAGGCGGAATAGGCGTGTCAAGATCGGAGACAGTTCAGGCGCACAGGTTCTAAGAACTATAGCTGGTATTCCGTCAGGGCCGCTAGCCTTGTTCACGTCGAGGTTGCGCAGCACCCTACGGACGTCCTTTTGGTGGATGCGAATGTCCGACATACTCGTCTCGCATCCAACAAAAGGAGGAGGGGGCCGCGAATCACCAGAATTTAGACGCGAAGATTCCGCAAAAAGAGAGGCAAATAAATTTGCCTTCTCCTCAGCGGAGTGGGCCAGCGACCCATTTGGTTTCAGCAGTGGTGGTAGTGAGGGACGGCAGAAGTTCGATTCGACTGACTTAGCCAGGGACCAAAACGCTTTATTACCTTCTAGGTAAGAAGCAAGTTTGGTCCCTATTCGGCTAATGTGGTCAAACCGAGCCCCTCGCAACACCAACTTGCAGGACTTGGCAGCCCTGTTAAAGGCCCTCTTCTTCTGACCCACGTCACTCGCTTTGCGCGATCGCGCATCGACCCATGCCAGGTACGCCTCATGTTTGAGGGCGTCGGCGCGATGACATTCGGCGCCAAACCATGGCCGGTCAACGCTGGACATTGTTACGTCAGAGAACGGAATGTAGTACTCCATTCCCTGACGCAACACCCGTCACGGCGTCCGCGCACGACGAAGGATCAGCCGAAGAAAAGCAAGTAGGCTGCCAAGGATAGCATGCGAAGAAAGATCGCATGCCATCCCAATCTGCTGACCTGTACCGCCAAACCCGCCGGGTGCCTCTTGGGCTGGGATCGGGCGGGGAGTAGACGGACACAGACTTCACCAGACAGTGGTCGGAACTACCCAAAGGTGAAGCTATCGACACAGAGTATCGGTCTGGATCTGTTGTCAGCAGAAGGTCCAAGCAATTGGCCGTGTGCGAGTCAACATCCGGTACCCTCGTTGCTCCCTGGACCAGCTGGGTAAGGTTGAGCGCAAGCGAAAGCTTTCGCATCTCCCTCCCAGCATGGTCAGTGCACTGGTATGGGAAGAGCCACTCCTTGTGGTGGGCATTAAAGTCCCCCAGAACACTAATTGGGCGGAAGGGTACCGCTGCTGTGCCGCGTCAGCAGCCTCACTGATGTACTCTGTGAGCCTGGTTGTCTCCTGATCTCCGCTGTGCGAACGGTAGACACAGGCGTAGATAATTTTATCCAGACCTGTGTCCACTAGAGCCCACATCGTTGAGAATCTGGGGTCCTCAAGGTTACGGAGACGCCGATAGCAAGTGTCGTCACGGGCGTACATACACACACCCGCGCGTGGTTTAAAATTGTGCTCCAGGGTAAACCCTGGGTAAGATAAGTACGACACATCTGACGGACTCGCTATCTGCGTCTCCGCAAGGAAAAACAGCGCTGGTTTCTCAGCCTCCAGGTGGTAGTGGACTGCAGAGAGATTTGAGTGCAGACCTCGAATGTTGGTGAGGTGCACTTTGTGGGGGAGGGGGTGCAGCCGCTGTTTAAGACCAATTTTCTTTTTCCTTTTCATAAATTTATTGGAGTGAATGGAGGTAAGGAGAAGGAAGTGAGACGAGGTTCCACGCTGCTAACCTACAGACACGCACTGAAAAAGACGCTATCATTGGGGTACTAGTCCGGTTACTGCGGGGACGCCCGAGCCCCCCCGGAATGTCCATCGGGCCTTCCCCATCTGGTCGCCAACCAGCACGATGGTGCATTCCGGGATTTTTCGACAGTTGGCGGGGCAGCCTTTCGTGTGTGGCTGGCACACTACTTGGGCCCCCAACTACCTGCGGTCGGCCAGCGGCGCACCGTGCCTCGGATCCCGCTACCCTCCGAGACTAGTTTCCCGATACGTCCATAACAGCGCGCCTCAGGCTGGTCAGCCTGCAGTGGAACGGCTGTCTCGACCCAACTCCTCTAGTGGCTACACCGAGCATCGTATCGGAACACGGCTAAGCCGCTTGGCGATACGTCTTTGCCCGGTGGGTGGTCGCAAGCCTTCGGCCGAAGCCTACCACCAGATGTCACCTGATTTGCACCACCCGGAGACCACGTGTAGGGAATCAAAGGGTACACTCCTACGGAAGTGGGTGACTCGGCCCCCAAAAACATCATCCAACATCTCCAATCTGCTTAGGACCTCTAGGCCACTTTCGGCAACCTGCACATTGTCATCGGCAAACAGCATACACCAGGGTGCCTCTTCCTGTATTTCGACGTCAGCACGTCCATTATCATAAGGAAGAGGTAAGGACTGAGAGCCGACCCTTGGTGCAAGCCGACTGCCACACTGAAGCTTCCCACTGTAGATCAGACTTGGGTACTGCATCGCCTGTACATCGCTCGGCCCAACTGTACATACTTCCCAGGCACACCTTTCTTCTTAAGGGCCCACCACAAAACCTCACGGGGCAGAAAAATCCTTCCATTCCTTCTTAATATTATCATAATTATAACTGAAAATATTGCGCAAAATTTCGTGCTACTATTCCAAACGTTTTGAGTTGTCTGAATTAGACAAAAATTATTTTCGTTAGGTTACCTACTTAGTCATGAGTTTTTGCTTAGGCACGTAATGGTTTGGTTCACGAGACTAGTTAGACAATTTGTTTTGAAGTCTACCTCTATTATACATCTAAGAAGTATATTTAACTTAATTCATACCGTCTAGTTTTCTATCTAGATTTTATCAGGTTGCTTTAGGCAGTGGACACCATAATTTAGCCCAAAAGTTAGGCTGATAAGATGAATGATTGCCTACCGATCCTGTCTTCTGGCTTCGGAGATTTGTTACTAAAAGATGAATTTTGGTGTAGCCAGATTTCCCAGATTTCTATTCACAGCCAAATATCAAAGACGAATGATGAATCGTATCCTTTATAATGTATAGTGCATAATCATAGCCTGTATAGTGCAGAGATGTGACTTATTTGAAATACTTATATTTAAAATGCAAATACAAAATGAAAAATACCTATTTTCTATTTAAATACCTTTTTTAAGTAAATACAAATTGTACTTTATTTCAAATAGTTTTCGGGAAGTATTTTCTATTTGCAGAATGCTTTACGGTTAAGTTTTGCCAAAAATACCTCTCAAATTTCATTTACATTCTGGTTGAATATGTTAAGATATCAAGGCCAATAGCTGAAGCCATCAGGACCTTGCGGAACAGAGAACCGCAACCGGAATTAATGAGAATGCAAAAAAATGTACACAATGGAACTTGACAACCCCTTATAGGTACTCACCTGCATTGTGGCATGTTAATTGATATAATCGATCGAGAAAATATCAAAATCGGTTTGAAAAATATAAATTAGAAGACCCTAGAGCCAAAAAATAGCGTTATGCATTTAAGTAAGCATTTATTCTTCAAGTTAAACTGGGTGCCTTAGATTAATAAGGCGCATGTAAAGCAGTTATTTATTGCACAATGTTGGACAGTAAAACTTGAAAATTAAAGTGGACACCATTCATCAGAAAGAGAAAAAATAGTCTCACTACATGTTTCTCGATTCTGACTACCTACTCAGTAACCAGTAGTGGTAGTAGGGCAATTACTACCACAGACTTAGAATAAAACTCCTCAACACTCAAAAGATGAGGGCACACGCCTGGTGATATTACAAAATTATCTAACGATAACAAAAGTGTACTTAAAACACAATACAATATGTTTACCGAGCTGAAGGCAGAGACTTTTTTCATATACTTAGTGGTATAACTATGCGACTACACAGTATAAAGATGATTGATGAGTGTTTCTTAATAACATGTTTTATTATTTTTTAAATATAATTATAAATTAAATCATTATTATGTATTTATCTATATAAAATATTTTGAAAATACCTATTTTGCATTCAGTGTTTCAAGTACAAAAAACAAAAATATTTTGTATTTGTCATTTGAAATAGTATAATTATCAGAAAAGTATTTGCATTTTGTATTTAAATATTCTTTAACCATTTTGTATATCTCTGGTATAGGGCCTTGCGTACCTGTAGATAGGTTATCTAAATATATCCTTGTCCTTTTTAATGTTTTAGACATGATAGAGAATTTGATCATTATTTTGTGAACTATAAAACACGTGTAAGTTTATGAAAAGGCTATCGATAAAGGATCCTAGTATAATGACGGGCATATTATAATATAAACCACTTCCTATCCTACTAGTATTGTAATTGTTTTATATGTTTGTGAATTTGAATGTTTGTTAATCAGTCAAACTCAATGGCGATTTGGATGAAATTTGGACCAGCTCAGGACATTTTTCGTCCCAGAAAGTACAACAGGGATAATTTTCATCATTCACGCAGGAGACGCCATTAGCAAAGTATTTGCTTAAAATTTTATAGTAACTATTAGTGGAGCGCCGTAAGGCATAAAATTGTAAAACCTCGGCACCCAGGGCCAGTCAATGAATCTGTATAACGAGTGTTTTACTGAATTATTAAAAGCTCAAATAAAAAAGTTAAAAAATAAAAATTGACCGATCTCGATTACAACAATTTTTAACAACAATTTACTGGAAAATAAGAGGTGGAAGGGGGAATAAAATGTTTATAGTAAAGATTTCAATTTTATATTTAATAAATTATATTTGCATAGTAACTTTAATGTTAATTTATTAGATTTTCGCAAAAAATAATGATTTACAAAAAAATATATATATCATCAACTATATACATTATTACATTATTGTTCATTATTGTCGTCGTCGTCGATCTCGTTGATGTACTCGTAGATTGTAGGTAAAGGATTAGTACAGCTGTCACCATTGCATTCTAAGCAAGCAGCAGTGCAGTTTAAACCACGACCCACAAGATGCTCCGCATCCTGTTTTGCATGTTACAAGTTGTGGGTCGTGAGTTCGAACCCAGGCAGGCACTTTACTTTGCGTAAATTGTTTCATCACCACTGCTCTCAAAACGGTGAAGGAAAACATCGTGAGGGAACATGGCATGTCTTAGAACCAAAAATGCAAAGACATCCAAAAACGCATACTGGGCCCGCGTGGTGGATTACGGCCCATTCCCTCTCACAGAGAGGAGTGTATCTATGTATGTATCTGGCGTTCCAGAGACCAAACGCGTTGGCCGATTTTGATGATTCTTACGTAAATCTTAACCTTGCGAGCGTCATTACCTCCATTAAAATTGGAAAATTGAAAAATGGCGACTTTTCGGAGCCACATTGTGGGCTTACTATCTATGCCACTATTTTGAAAGTTTGTAAAACTCAATAATATTCAGTAATTAATTTTTATCACACTCACTGCACAGTAATGTATACAATAATTTCAAATAAACAAAAATCAGAATATTTTTTTTGGAGCCCACAATAACAGCTACGTATTGAGCCTAGCAAGTTGCGACGTGTACTATTCTGTTAGGGCTCGCGTTAACAACACCGAACAGCTGCTGTTGCATTCTCTACCCTCCCCTCATCTTTATACTTGCAGTCCCTAGAGACCCAAGATCAAGGTTGTAATAGTTCTCCTTTTTAAAATATAACCTTAAACTCATTTAAATAAAGGAAAATACCGAAAAATTAATAATTATTTATAATAATAATTAATAAATTGGGCGCACGGAACAAATATTTGTATGACCTACAGATAGTTATTCCGGCTCTGGGTGTTGTGTATGTGAATATATATTATATGTTTGTAAACGCCCCCACGATACAGAAAGAAATTTCTAATGTGGGGCAACGTTCTTCCAAAAAAAAAAAAATTTTTTTTTTTTAACATTTTGTTATATACTATTGAAAACACATTTCCAAAGTTTTTATAAAGATTCATTGACTGGCCCTGGATTCCGAGGTATAAATCTTACGGCACTCCACTATATTTAGTTTTTATACAATTTATGACCTTTTTTGTTAGGATTACAGGTATTATTTAAAGACCTATCGTAGTACAATAGCTATTATACTATGATATAGGTAGTTGAATGCTTGTCTAGTAGAAAATAAGGTACTACCAATATCTGACTAATACATTAGCTGGACACAAGTGAACCCACACTTCAATATCCTCCTACTTCGTAGAAATCTAAAGTCAGAATGCAATTCGAAACGAAATTCGAAATTGGAATCTATAAAAATATCACATTCTAAAAATATGCCACTTTTCAGGATGGAATTTGTGATTCAAATGAGAGTCGTGATTGGCACTGTTTAAATTTTTAATCCAATTGTTATTTTACTGAGCCTGGCGCAAGCAGAGACTGAAGTAGTCGTACATGATGCTATATCAAGTGACTCGTGACGTAATTAATGCTGTGCTGGACTCTTTATCAGTTTGAGTTAATTAGTTAGTTAACTTTAGTTCACAGTTTTTAGTTTGCAAATAGAAGCTGTTGAATTGTGACTACATTTATATCTACCTATTTGAAACTAGATATGACTGTAAATAATATTAACATCACACTATTGAAAATTTATTAGGTCCATAATGTTCATATAACCATTTCAAATCTTGATAATATAATAAACAGAGATGATTATGAAAAGGTATTTAATAAAAACCGTCATTGACAGTCAAGAATGTTTTTTCGTTTTGAAGTTCTCTTTCATTATCGACACTACCCAACAATTTTTGAGACAGGTAAAATAATTTCCATTTAGAAATTTTAAATCCAAACGCCCATATAAAATAGAACTCCAACACTAATCCATAAAGATTAGATTCTTCCGACGGAACATACTCGTATAATCCCGAAGTGATAAAATATGTAGGTAGCATTCGGATCGAGCTATTCCCGATCATTGACTGTCTAGCGCGACTAATAATATACTGAATCAATATTCATGCGGAAGGCGGAATAGCAATCGCTAATATTGGCGTTGATTGCTATCATGTTATTGATAATACAATTAGCAATCATGCTTTGATTAATAATGACGTGTTAGGAAATGTGTTACCGTTTTCATTTTTCCTCTGTGATTGAAAATCTACTTGAGAATTGAATTAAAACTTTAGTATACAATTAATGAAATACAGCCTCCGCTCCGTTCAGATTTTGTTGATGCAAAACGGCATCGGCACTTTCAGGGCATCATCGATGACAGCACAGAAGCCACATTTGCAGCTCATCCACACCCTGCTGCCGTTCCATCCAGGGGGCTACCTTACTTTGCAAGGTTGCTGTTAAATCTTCCTACTTGGATTCTAAGGTTTAGGGATTTCCAAGTGGACCAGTTAGGCCCAGCGGGAAGATTATCGCTTGGTGATAAATATTAGATTGGGGGAGAGTATACTGCCACAGTTTGCGCTGTTAGTTGTACAGCAAATAGTAGGTTTCTAGTATCAGACTCCTAAACCGCCACGCACTACATCCGATCCGTGTCCGTGAAATTTCGGCGCCGAAGAAACCGTAATACTTCTTGTGGTGTAGCTTACACGATATATCCGAACTCTATCCGTCATAATCTTATATATAAAATTCTCGTGTCACAATGTTAGTTACCGTACTCCTCCGAAACGGCTTTGCTGATTTTTACCAAATTTTATAAGCATATTCAGTAGGTCTGAGAATCGGCTACTATCTATTTTTCATACCGCTAGGGTAGGGTAGGGTAGGGAAGGTAGGGTAGGTAGGGTAGGTAGGGTAGAGTAGGTAGGGTAGGGTAGGGTAGGTAGGGTAGGGTAGGTAGGGCAGAGTAGTCTTTTTTTTTTTTTTTCTTAACTCTAATCCCCGCCAACTTAATTGGCGCCTTATGTGCTTAACCTCTAACATTCCGGTCAATCTTTCATGCCTCTCGTACTTTCATTCTTCATACTATCTCTTTCTTTCATACATCATCTTGCATTCTGTGGGTAAGAGTCCCACTTAATCTATTCTACTGGCATGATTTATTTCTTATAAAAATAACAGAATGTGTAAAAACAAAAATACAATGTGCAATAAAAAGGTGCAACATATCACAGGCCGCACAAAAGTGCCATATCACCAATTGAGCCAAAATGCTATTATCACAGATGTACAAGGTGATTTATCACAGCTGATAGTGTAAATATAAAAATTCGGGATTAAACCCACAAGCACAGTTATTAAAAAAAAAAAAAAACACAGTAGTTTTACACATTATAAGAACTTAGGTACTAACCTGAGGTACTGCCGGCTATACGTGTCCTTGCTGCATTCCGTGCTTACATTTAAATATTATACAAAATACTAATGAAGCACGGTGCGCTTCAGGTTTCGTTCCGACGTATAACCGCAGTGGCTACGCCAATGCAGTACTCCAGAAACTTCTCCCTAGTTTTCTTGTTCATGAGCCCATGCAGGCTCTCCCTCGTTATTTTTCTGTCCAGCTCACATTCAAGTTGGTAGCGTTCCCTGATAAATAACGGGCACTCTACAAGTATGTGCTGGACAGTCTCTGCCACGCCTGAATCGCAGACGCACGATGGACTCTCCTTACACTTGAAGCGATTCAAGTATTCAGAGAATCCACCGTGCCCCGTCAAAACTTGCGTGAGGACGCCTTCGGGCCGCACCTGTTGTACGATACGGAAGGCAGCTATCGCATCCGGAAGAAACATTTTCGTCACGGAAGCGGTCTCGCCCGACACATATCTTCGATTCCATTCATCAAGCGATTCCAAACGGATCTGTCGCTTGATAAATGAAACCGGACATTGGTCGTAGTCTGGCTTCCTCCGTGACGACAATGCTGCCTCCTTTGCCAACTCGTCCGCTCGCTCATACCCTGGCAGGCCCGCGTGGGCCTTGATCCAGAACAAAGTCACAGCTTTGTTTTGGCCCAGGGCGTGAACCAGGTTGGCGCGCGCGCGAACTGCCAGGGGATGGAGAGAGCCATGGTTTGCAAGCGTCTGCAATGCGGACATTGAGTCGCTGTACAAACCATAGCTCGCCTCTTGCCGCTTGAGGATCACTTCAGTGGCTTTGCAAATGGCCAGGAGTTCCGCCTGGTAGACTGTGCAGTACGCGGCAAGGCTAAGCTTGAGGTTCCGGACTTCGCCTACATTATCCCAAATGGACAATGCGGCTCCTACCTTCCCCTCAATCTTGCTGCCGTCGGTGAATATTCGCACCGTCTGCACATTGTTACTGTCTAGTAACTCTTGGTCTGCCAGGCACATGAATTCCAGGGGCATTTGCGCAGCCGGATGAGGAGCTTCCGCAAACCTCACCGCACTCTCGATCTCCCTGTCTCCTGGCACAAACCGGGATGACCCTCTCCTCGCTTCATACAGGGCGGCTGCCTCCTGTATGCGCAGGTCTAGAGGTAGTATCCCAGACAAGGCCAGTGCCGAGTTCAATGAGACAGTGCGGTAAGATTTGCAGAGCTTCTGAGCGAATCCTCGTTGAACCGAGCCTAACCTCTTCCGTATACCCAACTTCTTTGCAGCGGGTGCCCAGGCGGCGGCTGCGTATGTAACTATGGGCTCAATCGTTGCTGTGTAAATTGTGTGTATCACTTGTGTGTTCAATCCCCAGCTCACCTTTGCGGCTCGGGACAGCTGCTTGTATACGTCAGCTGCCCTCTTACAGACGTTCGCGGCATGCTCATTAAAAGTAAGCTTTTCGTCTATGGTTAGACCCAGCAACTTCATTTTCTTGACCATACTGATGTCGACCCCGGCCATGCTCAGTATTGGAGTGTCGTACTTAAGCTTATTGGTTATGGTCATCGCACAGGTTTTGTGCGGTGCAAACCTCAGCTTATTTCGGACGCCCCAATCATGAACATGGGCGAGGGCTGCATTGGCAGATCTCGAGACTTCAGTCGCCGTGTCCCCATCCACGACCAAGACGATGTCATACGCGAACGCCTGAATGAAAAGTCCACGCTGCTCTAGGTCCTGCAGTAGTGGGTCGAGAAGGAGGTTCCACAGGATTGGACCTCCAATCGACCCCTGAACACAGCCCTTGCTAGTCTCTCGAGTGCATTCCTCACCGGCATACCGAACCCTGACCTTCCTACCATCGAGGTAGCTGTCTAAAAGCCTCCTGATGTTGACCGGGCACTTTTCCTCAGACAGTCTGACTCTAATAGCTGGCCAACAGGCGCTATCGAAGGCGCCCTCTATATCCAACGACACCAGGACAATTAGCTTCTTCAGCCTCAACTTGTCCTGTACGTGCTCCATTAGCGTATAGAGGGCATCCTCGGTGCTCCTCTGGGGCATGAAGCCAAACTGACGAGTACTAAGCCGCGGTACAAGCTGCCATTTCAGACGCGCTACGACCATCCTCTCCAGGACCTTCCCCAAAACCGGCAGTAGACCAATTGGTCTGTACGCCTTGGGGGTGGTATAGCTGTCCTTGCCCGGCTTCCTGAGGACTACAACAGTAGCCTCCTTCCAGATGGTAGGGAAGTGTGCCAGTTCGAGGCACTTGTTGTAAAGGGCAAGGAAAGCGTCCGGGTCCTGGTGGATCGCTCGACTGCAGATATCAGAAGTCAGTCCGTCCCCTCCTGGTGCCTTTTTGGGATTGAAACCTGCCACGGCGGACTTCATCTCCAGCGTCGTAAATGGGGGATCATGATGTTCATCATGAACCCACTCATTTACTCGGCTGGCTGCTTCTCTGATTCGCCTGTGGTCAGCGTTATCCTGGTCTACTCTGTCTTCGGGGTAGAACGTATCTGCTAGCAGGGCGGCCGATTCGCTCGGATTGAGAAATGCACCATCGCTGCAAAGGGTCAGTTCTTCTTGCCTTTTGGCGGTCCTACCGATGATCCTGTAGATACCCTCCCAAACTCCCTCACGATCCTGCTTCCGGCAAAACTCCTGCCAGCTGGCGATTTGGGCACTCTTTGCCTGCATCTCGTACTCTTCTTTTGCTTTCAGGTACTCGCCAACGACCTTCGCTCGCCGGACCGGCGCGGCATTGCGGATGCGGTTCTTTTTCGTCATTACCTCTCTCTTCTTCACAGTGAGCTCCTCGGACCACCACGGACAGGTAAGTTTAATTTTGCTATTTGTTTTTGGGATGGTGTTTTTGCATGTCTCTGTTATCACCTTTATATATTTATCTACCATTATTTCGAAATTTTCTTTATCTGTTTTATACTCTCTTGACTTATGTTATCCCCAATATTCAACTCCCCAAGTTTAATTTTAAATGCTGCCCAATTAGCTTTCTTTGTGTTGTACTGTCTCGTTGTCCTATTTATGTTTATTCCCTTTTCCCTTATTTCGTTGACATTAAAAAATATTGTATTGTGGTCCGAGGATGTTGCTCCTGTGTCGACCCGCCAGCCGTCCACCAGGTCAAAAAGGTCGAGCGAACATGCCGTGACGTCCACATGGCTTTTGTACACTCTACCACCTCTGATGGTTTCAAAGGTGGGAGCGTCACCAGTGTTTAGCACCTGAAGCTCGAGTTCTTCCAGTGTAGCGGACATTTCCTCTCCCCTGGAGTCTTCTTTGATGCTGCCCCACCAGGCACTTTTCGCATTTGCGTCGCCACCTATCAGCAATCTACCGTTGGCCAGCCTCTCCGCTTGGATCCGGGTCACCTGGTCCAGGTATGGCCCTATGGGTTGGTCTGGCTCGAAGTAATAGGAGACTACTGCGATTTTCCAGGCTTTGGTTCGGATCCCCACCACAACGATGTTATTTGTGGTGAGTTTCGGGTAGGGTATGACGTCCAAGTCATGATCAAAGACGGCTATCGCCGCTTTAACCCTCCCACTTCCATCGACCTCGCACTGGTAGATTCTCGCTCCACGGTAGCTCTTCATACTTCGTGCTCCTCCCACATACGGCTCCTGAATCAGTGCCCACGAGATCTTCCGTTCACTGGCCTCTAAAAAGAGTTCGGTGGTCGCCAGTTCCTTGCGTTGAAGGTTCGCTTGGGCCACGCGGTATGGTCTTGCTGACTGTCGGGCAGGAGTCCCCGGGGTGCCCTTAGCAATACGCTATGGATGAGCGGGCTATAGCGTCCCACCTTCTTCTAACAGTGCATTCTGAGCTAAAGGCGTGGTGATGCGTACTGTCAATTTTGGCCCGCGGGCAGTTGCAACAGGTCGGTGGCAGCCCGGCGCTCCAGTCCGTGCACTCCGTCCTCATGTGAGGTCCGCCACAGTGGCTGCACTTTGCCACGGAGTCCGTGCAAGTGCGTCGGCTATGCCCATAGCCGAGGCAGAGCGAGTACTGGACGAGCGGGGACTGGTCTTCGACCCTAACCCTGTGAAGGTCCACGTGCACCGCTCCAACCTCGAGCATGCGCCGCCAGACCTCTGTGGCGACCCTCAACACTAGGTGACACTTAAGCTGGTTCCTGGCGCGCTTCCTATATAGGACTTCCACCTTGCTGTGCTCGTCCCTAAGATTCAAGAAAATGTTAGGGTTCTGCTTGTGCAGGGCCTTTAGTACCTCCTCGTTAGTGAGGTACTGCATCACCTCTTTAATTATTACCTGAGGGTTTCTATTTTTAATATCTTGAGCCTCCAGCTCAGGTGCCTTGCTGAGCCTCTCTCGGAGCTTACGCCTTTCTTCTTCCGTGCGACAGCCCATTATGACTTTTCCGTCCTTGGCTTTTCGCACTTTCTCCACTTGTATGTCCCCTTCCTTGGCGTTTACTACTTTCCGGATTCTGTCCAGGAGTTGCTCACTGGTTTCCTCCTCGTCCTTGGCCGTCACTGCGATCGAGTGCAGTGCCGAAAGTTTTGGCGTTTGTATGGCAGGCCGACTTGCCGCTACACTGGCGTAGGAGAGCTTCTCCATATGTTCCTGGCCAGTTTGTAGTGCCTCTTTCAGCCTGTCCATTTTCGCACTGTTCTCGGCCAAGTTCCGACTGTGCTCCTCCAGGGCCTTCCTGAGGGATTCAGTATCCACCACTCTAATGGCCTCTGGAGAAGGGGTAGGAGCTTCCCTCGTCTTCTGCGCCTCCTGGACCTGAGCCCCGGTCGTGGCTGTCGTCTTTACGGTCGGGGGGTTTTTGAGGCTGGGCAGGGTAGTTAGGGTAGGTAGGGTAGAGTAGGGTAGGGTAGGGTAGGTAGGGTAGGTAGGGTAGGGTAGGGTAGGTAGGGTAGGTAGGGTAGGGTAGGTAGGGTAGGGTAGGTAGGGAAGGGTAGGTAGGGTAGGTAGGTTAGGTAGGGTATGTAGGGTAGGTAGGGTAGGTAGGGTAGGTAGGGTAGGTAGGGTAGGTAGGGTAGGTAGGGTAGGTAGGGTAGGTAGGTAGGTAGGGTAGGTAGGGTAGGTAGGGTATGTAGGGTAGGTAGGGTAGGTAGGGTAGGTAGGGTAGGTAGGGTAGGTAGGGTAGGTAGGGTATATAGGGTAGGTAGGGTAGGTAGGGTAGGTAGGGTAGGTAGGGTAGGCAGGGTAGGTAGGGTAGGTAGGGTAGGTAGGGTAGGTAGGGTAGGTAGGGTAGGTAGGGTAGGTAGGGTAGGTAGGGTAGGTAGGGTAGGTAGGGTAGGTAGGGTAGGTAGGGTAGGTAGGGTAGGTAGGGTAGGTAGGGTAGGTAGGGTAGGTAGGGTAGGTAGGGTAGGTAGGGTAGGTAGGGTAGGGTAGGTAGGTAGGGTAGGGTAGGGTAGGTAGGGTAGGTAGGGTAGGTGGGGTAGGTAGGGTAGGGTAGGTAGGGTAGGGTAGGTAGGGTAGGTAGGGTAGGTAGGGTAGGGTAGGTAGGGTAGGGTAGGTAGGGTAGGGTAGGTAGGGCAGGGTAGGTAGGGAAGGGTAGGTAGTGTAGGTAGGTAAGTAGCCAATTGACGGCAGCGAGCATTGAGCATTCCTCGGGGGTCAGCTAGTATCTAATATATAATTATCTTATAAATATAATTTAGAACATTTTGAACTTGGAACACAAATAACGGAAACGGATCACGGACACGGACGTGTAGTGCGTAACCGCCCTAGCCGTGATCAAAACGACAATGTCACTGCAGATCTAAATTTAAAATAAAGCCAAGCGTATTATCCTGTTCGTTTTTACGACTGGAAGCTGCCGTCACAACATCATGCATAATATTACGAATTAATGCACAAGTGACGTCTGAATAAAATTATTTAATTATGTACTTTATTTTTACTGCTCTGCGTCAGTGTCTGTTTGTCCAAGAGCCAGCATAAACATCGAATAAATTGCGATAGAGAACTCTTAAAAAGCTCCTAAATAAAGATAGATAAGAGGACAACCTTTTGATAATTTAATTTTTTTGGTCAGTCCCAAAATAATTAAAACCAGACATTTAATATTGCTTTGCAAATAATTTTCAGACACCTTTCTGTAGTTTTCCATTCGTAATGAAAAAAATACCATTAGGGTGAACCTTTATTTCAAATACCGAAAGTTTATAGAATAAGCGGTCAAAAAGTTCTATACAATACCTTTTTGAAGAAGACGCATATGATCTTTCATATTTTAACCCAAGTACTTAACGTACTTACCTACGTGAGCCAACGATAAAAAATTGGCATATAATTTGAGCGACTGAAAATTCCACTTTCCTGATTACACATTTCAGGGCACAAAAATTGGTGAATTGATTAATTCATTCATAGCACACTTCAGATGTTTTAACTGAAAATATTTGCACATGGTATGACGAAATCATACGAAAAAAAAACAGTCAAAAATGAGCTTTAAATTACAATTATTAACTGAAACGGAGACGTGGGAGATTACGATTGGCTCATTCTGCCATTATCATTGCACAGTGGACGCGTGGAGCCGGCGGCGGGCACAAATCAAATTTTTAATCTTTCGACGAACTTTAATTTCAATTAAAATTCATATTAGCTCTTCATATTGGGAGTCGCGATTCAACCCTAAAAATTTATTACTGGTGAATCGTATTTTGTGTGTTGAGTACACGCGGTTATTTATAGGTTGATTGTAAATTACTAACTGACCTCCGCGGCTTCACTCCCGTCAACTGGCTACCTACCACTTATCTCTTCTACATACCTACCTACCCACATAAATTACCTACCTACCAACCTACTCACCTGCCCAACCTATCAACCTACCTGCCTACATAGCTACCTACTCTACCCTACCACGGTCACTCCCACAATCCTACACTACCCTACATACTCTACTTACCCTGCCCTACCTACCTACCGATCTACCCTACCTACATAACCACCTACCTAACCTTACCTCCTATCCTACCTGCCTACCGATTTGTTAAACTAATTATTTGAATAAGAATTAATACTACAATACGAATGTTAACCAACTTTTGTTTTTACCGGCAGCGGGCGATCCAATTAAATTTTAGAACACAAAAGCTGCTATTGTGACTTAACTGTGATAGTTAGATATATTCTCTCGCAGAATTTTCTTAGGTAACAATAAGTACTTTAATCATGTAGCACATAATTTTTATGTTTCATCAATAGTTTTCTCAGCGCACGCCAAATAATAATTTTTTACAAGCAAAATTATGCTACTTAGGGTAACATCAAAAGTAAAAGATTTTTTTAAATCGGTCCAGTACTTTCGGAGACTATTCGGTACACCCTCTTCCTTTCAAAACCACTAAAAATCGAAATCTATATACATAAAAGCTAAAGGTCACTCACTCACTCATCACGAAATATCGAAAACCGCTTGACGCATAAAGATGGAATTTGGCAGGGAGGTTCCTCAAGTGACGTTAATGCGCACTAAGAAAGGATTTTTGGAAATTCCACTCCTAAAGGGGTTAAAAAAGGGGCTGAAAGTTTGTATGAAATTTCTACGCTTTTAAGTGTGACACGTGAAATTAAAGATTTATGCTTTTGGATGACATTGGATGACATAAAAAACATTTATTTATTGATTTTTGGAAATTCTACCCCTACGAAGGTGAAAAGGTGGAAATTTGTTGGGTATTTCAAATTTGGCATAAATACTTACCTAATTAAATAGTAAAGGTTTTCATTATTAGTTTTTCAAAATTACTCCTAAAAGGGTGTGATAAAGACTTTTGAAGAATTTTACAGTGCAGAGCTTCTTTTTATGATGTAGGGGAGCATTAATAAGGGATTTTTGGAAATTCAACCTGGAATGGATGATGAATTAAAGGGGTGAAACTAAAAAGTCATCAGTAAGATAAAATACGGATCACGCGAACGAAGTCACGGGCGAAGTACTAGTTAATATTATTAATGCTAAGGTCCCTCTGTTTGTTTGTTACTACTAACTGACGTACTAAAAGAGATAAATTGGACAAAGGGCAAGGGCAAAGGCAAAGGGCAAAGAATTGCGTTAATCCGAGGAGTACTTACGCTCCCGTGGAATGATTTCCGAATTTCTTGCGAGTGAAACCGCTGGCACAACCCAGTATTTGATACACAGAGTTGGACAACATAAATATAAGATATTTTTTTTTATTGTTCGCTTTGTCCTACCAAACAAAGATAAGTTTAATGAAACCTTATACATTGTCACGAAAAACACGTGCTGCAACGTATACAAATGTTCCATTATGCATGAAAGCTGTTACAATTAGAAACTTGTAATTAAAACGCTGAATTAATACGTTGCACCTGAATACAATTTCCCCCGAATAGTCGTGTACCTGCCGCAGAGCATATGCGGTTTAATATGGACAGCGGCGGGGCACGGCGTGGTATTTACGTGGAACCGCAACCTACAAACAGTGTAGCGTAAACTTTAAGAATGAATAATACAACATAAGGAGGAATGGGAGAGGTTTTTGCCGAGAGTGGCACAGACCATGCGCTTTCTAACACGCTTTTATTGGCTTGGTATGTCTTTATCTATGAATCTATGTAACGGAATCTTCGAACGTGATTTTCACCCCCTTCAATACGTCGGATTAATTTGAACCTTGCAAACTTATCAAGGACCGATGACAATGCAATAATTTCAATAGTTTGTCCCATTATTATCCTTACCAAGATCTTCAGGATTAGCGACTGAACTAAATAATATAGCTAGAACTTGATAAAACTTTAAAAAACTAAAAAAACACGCATTAAAAGAAAACCAAACTAAAAAGTAGAAAATTATTTTCAATAAACTTTAATTAAGAATAGTGTGATTAACAAAAACATGATGTTTATTGTAAAAAGCGTGAGGTGCTTTTTAAGACATTTGCAAAATTTATTTACCAATATCTGCCAATAAAATATTATAACAATTGATATCAAGCACCTCGTGCTTTTTTACAATATAATACATGTTTTTGTGAATCACACTATTCTTAATTTAAATTTATTGAAAATTACTTCCTACTTTTAAGTTTGATTTTCTTTTAAAGCGTGTTTTTTAGTTTTTAAACTTCTATTTTTAATATACAAAACAATGTCACGCCTAGATGTATGTGCCCCAAAGATTGAGACATAGATGCGACATACAGATTTTGCCGGTTATGTCAAGTCCCATGTTATAAGGGCGAGCCTATTGCCATCACCTCCACGCAAACCTAAACAGCACAAGTAAAATTAAAATTTACAAAACACCCGTAATTTTTTTTATTTCATACTTTTGAACTATATATATAATTTATCTAGTAGTAGACACGCTCCGATCAACAATCTATCGAATACGTAATTATGACACGAAATCTTGCGAAAATACCCCGATTCAAACAGTAAAATGCCTTAACTTTTGGTTGGCTGAACCGATTTTTATCAACAGTAGTAAGTAGACAATCGTGTTCATACCGCCTACTTAGGTACTATTGATATCAGGCACGTCTGTAATTCCAATGCTGGCTCTCGAGCTTCTCTGCGTCAACTTGTGGATTCAATTTTGTTTTAAACGATAGGCTCCTCGCCTGATGTCTGTGTCTGTCGATGGTGAAGCACGCTTGCATAGAAGTATATTCACTCTTGACTTAAAGATACCAAGGTTGTAGCTATCAGGAAACTAAGACTCCGGCAGGGAATTTCACCCCTTAGCTGTGCGCACAATGACAGTATTCGCAAAACACTTTGTACGTGTGGGTGGGATGTCCACCATGTACCGGTGGCGCATTGCCGTACGTCTTGGTGTCCGATGACGGAAAGGACTAGGCGGAATTAAATTGTGCAGAACCCATCACACACTCCCCGAAATGTAACCGGATAACAAAACCGACAGACTGGCCACTCGGCGTCGATGTTTAAGGCTGTTTTCAGCTTTGACGACTATTGCATCATTGTTGATAAACCTCTTGGCCCGTTTGTCAATCGACTCAAGTGCATCAAGTTGATATTTGGCAGATCCGCCCCAGAGGTGAGAGCTTAAAAGAAATTTAAAAGTTTAAAAATTCTATTGGAATCAATTTTAAATGATCCGGAGCCCAATAATATTCCATAATAATGTGTGCTTAAGAAAGTTGATTAAACAAGAACATACAATTTTTATGATCAATTCAAGGAAATGTTAATTGTACACAAAATTCAATAACAAATCGATGCATAATATCGCGCCAATCTAGTGATATTTATTTGAATCAAATTTTTGTTTTTAGCGCTGGAACCCAATATGACTTTTCCCGATCCGGCGAACTAGCCCTAGACCTCATTCTCAGCGGCAGCACAAACTACCAACTAACCAACGAGGCAGTTAAGAATGAATAAGCGATCAATTTGCCTAGCCTTTTCATATCTATTTTGGGATCCGATTCTAGTCTAACTTGATGCAGATTACCTGTGTTAGAGTGACTGTCTACCTGACCTTCACAACTTAGTAACCGAATAACACTTGTCTTGATTTCTGGCTTCTAGCTACCCGCAACGACTTTTTATTTTAGGTCAGTCCCACCGCACTATTCCCAAACTGCTGCAACTCCTGAAAACTAGAATCAACAGTGGCGACCACCAGCAATGAAGCTCGACGAAGTCCCGGAGAATGAATTTAACTGTCTTGGATCCCGCAACGAAATTAATCAGAAAAGAATAACGGAGGAGTAGGAAAAATATAAATTTCCTCTTGCCTCCATACCAAGTAGGAGACAGAATAAACAAGGCCAATACGCACAAAGGGTCGTTTACAACTGGGATAAGCCCAGTTGTCTAGCACCACGGATAAAAATTATCATTAATATTAATGGGTCTTAACATTGTGAGCTGAACTGTACCCGTAACGACTGTCAGATCTTAATAACATCCGAGAACAACAGCACAACGTGCTTTTCGAGGCACAGAGAAGCCTTGATTTCTAATGGACTGCGACCCATTCAGGGACTGACCTTGGCAAGCGTTGCTTGACCTTGAAGATCAACCCGTACGGGTGTTATGATTCAGCAAAACATAATATACCTACATATTTATGACCATGTGTGCTGTACGGGTACAGTAATTCATTAAAATTTCGTAAGCATGTAACTCGACGGTATGATTGCATTAAAGCACTTACGAACTTCATCCATTTAGTTTGTTGACACTACCACAGCGCTTTAGATATTGCAGTAATTTAATTTTCTAATTTCCGTTTTATTATTACAGCTATTGTCCTTCCGTGGTCCGTGTTTGGTGAGTTATTTTAAATTAATTCACAGCAGATTGTTCGTGGTCGTTGTTTTGATAAGTTTTTCGGTGGCTTTGACGGATACGCAGTTGGTTGGTTAAAATTGTTTAAAACAATTACACAAAATATTGAAGTCGGGTTCATTAATTTCAGATTTAGTTAAAATAAATTTATGGCCAGTTATTTGGGTGTGATGGAATGGTACGTAGGTATGTAGGTACTTTCATTATGTTTTGATTAGAGGTATTTAGATTTTGCAGTTAGACGTTAGAGTTCCATAGTGGGCAGTAAAAATTATTTCCTTCTGAATCCTCCGTTGTTATGTCGTCGTTCTCGATCCTAGACATTTCAATTGTTTCTCCGGCTTTTGTCGAGCCTCAATACATCGGCGCTTCTCTGGTGATCGCCATTGTTATTCTGACTTTTAGGAGTCGCATTGATTGGTATTCTAAACCTCTACAACAGGGCGAGGCGGCAAGGTCCCAAAAAATGCGTTTGGTCTTTATCAGAGTATTAAAGAGCATATCCAATAAACTGGAAGCATATTAACGTTTTAAGTTTGTTTCTAAGAACATCTTAAAAAGTAGCACTCCGTATATCTTCCAAGAAGCCGGTGAAAGGGCTAACTTTCTTGCAATTAGATCAGACCCGCAATGTGGTGTGTTAAAGTTTCTATTGCGTAACGAAAGAAAAGTATCACTAGGTGGAAACTATCTCTATGGCGGGCACCGAATGACTTTTACAAACTTTGTAGCAAGTTTCTAAACACAAAAAGTAAAATTAAGTTGGAAATTGGTGGTTTTAAAGGAATTTGGTTTTAATAGAGGTGATGTTATATTGTTTCAGCTTTTTAAAGCTATTTGCGCAGTTAGTCACCTTACGCTTTATTCGCACGTGGGCAGGCAGAAACTGCAAAACGGTGTGTGTATGCTACAATTCTCACATACTACTTTTACCTCATTTACGTATATCATACATCTCAATGCATACGAACTGCATACCAGTGCGTGTCTGAACTCACAATGGTCTATAGTTCGTATGCATTGAGATCTTTTCTACCTTACCATTAATTCCCTGCCCATAGCTCTCCCTGGAATAGCCTTACCGATCTGCTCCGACTTCCGGTACCTAGGGTCGCTTGTTCAAGGGGATGACGAGGTAGACCGAGACGTAACGCAATGGATCAACTTAGGATAGATGAAATAGCAACACGTCATTGGAACAACTTGTGACCCACGGACGCCCTTCAAGTTAAAGGGAAAAATCCACAAGTCCGTGATTAGACCAGTCATACTGTATGGATCAGAATGTGGGGCTGTGAAAAAGATAGATGAAAAGAGATTACACGTAGCAGATATTAGAATGTTGAGATGGATGTGCGGCGTGACGAGAATGGATAAAGTGAGAAATGAGTATGTTAGAGTAAGTTTAAAAGTGTCGAAAATGACAGAAAAGTTGAAAGAAAACCGTTTGTCCTGTGTATGGTCATGTGATGAGGAGGGATAAAACGCATGTTACTAAAAGAGTTATGTATATAAATGTGGATGGATGGAAAGAGAAAAGAAGGTCAAAGAAATGATGGATGGACTGTGTGAGGAGTGATATGAAAGAAAAGGGAGTTAGATATGCCGTGACAGGAGACAGGACGGTATGGAAGAAGAAAATGTATTGCGCCGACCCCAGGTAACATGGGATAAGGGCAGGAAGATGATGGCCATCATCACCATTGAAAAGATGTAAACAGTTGTTCATAAGCTGCCCAAAAGCGTCGCCACATCGGCCGATCTTGTGCTTCTCTCATCAAGTAGAATCCGCGGCACTAATCATGGCGTAACCTAATGTTTTTAAACAATTCTAGAAACCAATATTTCACCGATATCTTTAATTAAATCCACAAACCAAATCCGACTCTAATTCACTAAATTATACAAACATTCAATCAGACGAACTGTAATGCATTCAATGCTGTTCAACTGACCATTCATAAATAGGACTCAAAATGCGAGTCCATTTTCATCGTAGCGATATTTTAGTTGAACATCGCGAAACTGACCCAAATACTATTTGGATCCGCGAATAATACGATTGGCAATATTATTTATTCAACTGAAGAACGGACGTGTATTCCGGTCTACGGTGGGTGCGTAGTGGTATGAACGTTAAATTTCATAATTTAGAGACGGAATTGAGCGATGGGTGGGCCCGATAATATTTTGTTTTGAGTTGTGGTATATAGGAGGAAGATTGTGATGTATTCCCGTATGGTTCGCTGGAATGATGATTTAATTTGGCTCTTCAACTCGAATAAATACATAGGTCTGTATTCGCAGAAGGGTTGAGCAGAGGTTCGCCTATTATTGTACACATTCGGAATTGAATCTAGCTTTAACTTATTGATGAGCTTAGACGATGGCTGTGCTTTAAGAGGAACTCTTCGTAGTGAAATTAATCGGTCGTTTAAATAACCGCATTAGAAATAGTTCGTTCCAAAACACAAATAGGTGACATTGCCCACACAGCAGCGAGGTTAAACTGGAAGGCTCCTCCAACTTGTGGTAGATGGAACCAGGCTGGTTGCATCTACTGCAAGTTACAGGAGAAATAACCACTTAGTGGATTCCAAACGCCAGAAAATGCCAATGCGGCAGGCACAGTAAGAGAAGGTGAGATAAAAAAAAGTTTATCGTGTGAGATGAGCTGAACTCCTTCTCAACAGACTGGTTTAAAATTGCAGAAGACCGGGAAAATTGGAAAGATTGAATCCCGGACTCTGCATTGTTGGGGGACAGTACTGACTTCTCAAAATAATCATAATTAAATATAAGCTGACTTGACCGGATTGATATTAACATATAGAACCGAATTACGTCCACGTGATGTAAAGGTAAGCGAAAAATAAAACCCGTTACCATGCCATATTAACAGTTATTTTACCGATTATACCGATCCATTAAAATGCCAACAAAGTTTAAAATAAACGGATAGTGTTTAATCAAGCGAAATTAAATTATAATTAAAATTGTAAATAATACTGAATATGCCTTACTGAAATACTAAGTGGGCGACAAACAGTGAATGAATACAAAAGTTTTAAAACAGCGACATGAAAATAAAAAAATGTCGTCTACAGAGTATAAAGTAACCTGACATGAAGGAGATGACGGGAGCTGAGTTCGTTAGCTTCTCTTTCTCACTTCAGCTCCCGTCATCCCCTTCGAATCCAAGTCGGGGTGCTCGCGCATAGAACAGCGATGTCGCCTCGTCGATTGTTCAGTTATTTTCAAAAGAATAATATGCTAAAATAGAACCTCAAATACAATTAAAGTATCTATGTAACTATATTATTACCGCAGCTCACAAAATCTCCTAAAACGTTGCTCAAACCTGATAATCAGTTACTTAGTATAATAGTTGCCCATTCAGTATATTTTTCGCCCGATTGATATTTGCCCAAAATAAATATAACCAAAGCAAGGAACTATTGTAGAATGAATACCTAGCTTCAAAAGTACGTAAGTAAGTGCTTTAGACAAGGCTGTTCTATTTTAGTTCCACAAATGATTGCAAAAGTAACGTTTGCGCAAAAAATTTCAATCTATTTTCATATTATATTATGTAGGTTTTCAGAAAGCGACCTTCGAAAAAATATTCAGATCAGTCTTTTGGGAACACTGTTATAATGCTTTTCCGATCGCGTAGCGTCTGTAAGGTTATGTTATGCTAATAGATAATGTTATTATATCTAGAAGATTGTTATTATAGTGCTGAACGTTTTAACCCTAAAGCACTAACATTTTACTGAAGATAAAACGCGATCTCATGAAGGAGTAATAAAAGGCTAGCCATTACCATAATTACTTGTGCTTTTATAACTGTGGTCACCAGCTTGACCTAGCTTCCTCTATGACTCATATCCATCCGTGTGAAGCAAGTTGCACTTCAAGAGCATATAGCTTACTTGGTTTAAACTTATCTCGCTTTATCATCATGGTCCACAGCCCGCCTTTGCCCACTGCTGAGACTGCAACTATTTTCTTGTATCAATTGTCTGGTTTCTGTGCCAGCCTCAACTAGAATTTACCTACGATGGCAACAATGTCGTCTGCCCACCTAACCGGCGAACGCACTGCTGAAGAAATTTTTCATTGCTTGCAGACCACAAATTGTATAAACTTAGCTGTGTAAGTACCACAAATTACCTCAGTTATTCTAGCGAAGACCTCCCTCTAGGTCCAGACCAGGTCGTCGCTCCACATAGAGTCGAGGTGAAGAAACGACCTCTTCAAGGCTGCGGCAATCTGGTGGACGCGTGATACGAGACCGATCAGTGTAGCGACGCTCGGGGCAGGCCTATTTCCAGCAGTGGACGCATTAAAGATGATAGAGATGATGATGCTAGCTAAGCTAAACTAACTTAGCTCTGAGTCTGCAACAAACAAATCAAAGAGATGTTCCAATCAAGCTCATCAAAACACATGAATATCTAATCTCTCAACCAACCACTCAAATCGCGAGCCTTTAATAAACAAAACATACAAAATGCATTCCATCAACTCAATTCGTTAGCCAACTAGACAAATCGGCGGAACGTAGCGTCAGTAGCGTCCAGTTTATTACACCGCTTTACTTATTCATCAGCTATGCAAATGAAAAGCAAATAAAGAGAGAAATGGCCATCCCGGTAACGTACGCGCCGGTTTTATCTCGAAAACGATCAAACATTACGATCCCATTTCACACGACGTATTTCCATATGCGCTATAAATAATGCCGCTTTACCTTCCATCCAAATAAAGGGGTTCCATGGAATCGTTATTTTTTACTGAAATTGCTGGATGCGGTCCGTCTGTAGGCAATACGATGACACGTTTTTTCGCGATATTTAATACTATATATATGCGAGAATTTTTAATACATTTACGACAGCTTTAGATTGGTTTTTGGAACTTGAAATAAAATAGCGTGTAGTTTGCGTTAGGTACATTTCAAATTATCTGAAAAAAATATCAACAAAGGATGGTGCATTGAGAATTGTTTTTATGATTTATGCTAGACCGTAGCGGGCGCGAGCCGAGCCCCGCGCGAGGCACGGACGAGGCACGGATTCCAAACTTCACGAACATTTTATATGATGCGGTTCATGCTACACCTTGCGGCGTCCGCGTCCCGCATATAGCATAATTCATCCTTGCATATGCTAGGCAGTTGCTATACGTACCGACAGTACCCACCAATATGTTATACGAATGATTGAATTAGAACGTAGCGGACATAATTATAACAGTTATTTTGGAGTGTAGGCCAATATCAACTGAACAGACCAAATAGAATGCAGGCTATAATCCCACGACAAAAATTTAACATATTAAATCACATTATTGAGCACATAAAAGTAATAAATAACGCATTGCATAAATTAAAGCTTCCTGAATGAAATGCAGATCCATTAAGAATGGAAGACAAAAGTGTTCAAATATTAATTAAAGCACAATACGAAAATCATTACAATCGGATGCACCATTTTCTGATTTTAACGATGAAATACTTTGCTTGAATATTGCATATTGGTTCAACAAACAAAATTAAAGTTTATGGGGGATTGATTCAATCTGTCTAAAATCGCCAAAGTAGCAAGAGTGGTAATTAATGCCCGTGCCTTCTCTGCAGTAGATGTAGTAGATCAGCCATTTGCTCTGCAGTGAGACAATTTCATAGTACCCCATCTAGAAAAATAAAAACTAAATTATACCTAGTACGGACCGAAAACCAAATAATTGTGTGAGTGTCAGAACAAAAACACAAAAGCCTGAGACGGCACTGGGGGCTTTCAAGTGCCGAAACCCCGCTGAGATAGGCCCAAACGCGAACATAACAATAATTTGATATCCATTATACTAACACAGGAGCCAAACTAGAGGGATGTTATGCCAACTTTTTACGCCGCCTTCGAGCGAAGCCTAAGTACGTACGATTTTACGGTGGAACGCATTATGGCCGCAGAGTTGTGAGCAGAATTCATAATATCGTAATTAATGACGGCCGAAACATTGGCCCGAACACGTCCGACCTGCATGCAAAAACCCTTTGGAGGAGGCCGAACGACGTATTATTTATTACCCGAGGCAAGAAATGAAATTTTAGGCGTAAACAAAACTGTGGGATATCGACTGTGGAGAAATTTTCTCGGTGGCTTGGCAACGGCTTGCTGGTAGGCCGCCCGAATTACTCCTAAGGTGTTAATTGTTAACTAAAATCCACATTACGATATCGATTTTGTGTTTTTTTTGAGATTTTATTTTGAATTTGTTAGTGTTGCTACTATTTGCGGACCTGTGCAATTTATTGTTAGCTGCGTAGGTATGGTATTCAATAGTTGAATATTTTTATTAGGTATTTATAAAATTTAAATTCATTTTCCTTCAGGTCTGTACTTACTTCCTGAATAATCAACTAAACATAAACGAAAGAACCAATCTCTTTCAAAGTAAGCAATACAAAAACAAAATAAACAGCAAGTAAAAAGTTAGTCAGTTTCCTCCCCATCATAAATATACATCGGGCTTTCAAGTTTTTGTAAGTAGAACGTATTTCTAGCCCCATCGATTTATTTGGCCAATAATACTTGAACAAAAATATTTAGCCATCCCCTCGCGAACCCCTATGAAAATGCAAAAATAACTCTTAATAAGATCCTATTCAAAAAAATATAGGAAGGGATCCCATTATTCAAATGAGCGCCTATTATTTTCCTTATGGCAATATCATCTTACCTATTGATGCGTTCGAAAAGCTGTAGGCGTTACAGTGAGCTACCACGTTCGGGGTATAAATCGGTGTCCGATTTAATGGAAAAACAATTGTTCGTAATTAGAAGTCATTATCAAATTAAAGACTATTTTTGGAAAGTAAAACGATGACCTTTTGTAAAATAAAGGCGTAGGAAACGGCGTACTACCTACTAATTTGAATTGAATAGGAAGAAGCGAAGTCTAATGAAAATGAATAATTTCGTAATGGAATAATTCCACCCAATGTTTTCATTTTCAACACTATTGCAGATGAAATTCTGAAACTCAAGTTTAGGATTGAGCGATTGAGTTTTATGCAATACTTAACATTCAATGATTGTGTACCTATATAAGTGTTTCGAACTGTCTTTTTTTACACGCACACTATTGTAAAAAGATAGCTTGGCGGTAGACAGGACGGTATGACAGAAGAAAACGTGTTGCGCCGACCGACCCCAAGTACCTAACGGGGGACAAGGGCAGCAAAATGGTGATGAAATACGATTGTAAAATGTTGCTCCCTAATGTTAAAAGGATCAATAATAAAAGGAAAAGTACAACCCAAACTCGAAAGGTATTTTTCAGTTCATTAAAAAAGTCAGTTATTTAAATCAGCCCAAATTTAGAGTACCCAAAATAACTATGCCTTTTCTTGCTTTCTTTTATAATCCTCCATTATCTATCAATACAACTATATAAAGTATCCATTGGCAATGCCGTTGTCATATTGCTAGTAGTTTAGCATCGACAACCACGGAATCATTGGAGGGTTTAACCGCGCGAACGTCAATACGGCATGTAATGAACCGGTCTAATTAGGGCACATATAAGCCGGGTCTCGTTTGCGGCAAATCTATCGAATAACAGAATTTCTTGTGTGTAATGGTATTTAATTTAGTAGACCGAATTTGAAATAATGATGAAAGTCTGGAGAAAATGTTAGGGAATGAAACTGTTCCAGTGTCCCTCGATTACCTGACAGTCTTCAAGTATCAAGTGGATCGTATAGGCTTCTTGGTATTATTCTTCCACTTTTATACCAATGTACTTAGGGTAGCGGGTAACGGTTAGGTAACGAGGTCCCAGCGCTAATGAAGAAAATAAATATCACGAGATGGCACGATATGCATCGATTTGTTATTGAATTGTGTGTAAAATTAACATTTTCTAGAATTGTTCATTTAAATTGTATGTTCTTGTTTAATCAACACTTCTAAGCACTAAATTATGGAATATTAGGCTCTTAATTTATTCCAAAGATTATTTGAACGGATCATTTAAAATTGGTTCCAAGAGATGTCGTGGTTTTAAATTTCTGAGGCATGCCACTCGATTTTTTTTTATTTGTATTTCATTTTGGTACATTGAAACTGTAAACACGTGCAAAAAAATACTATAAAACAAATCGTCACTGTATTTTAAGAAAAAAATTGTCACGAACCGAGTAAACCCTTTTAATTGTAAGTCGCTGCTAAAACCATCTATAGCCGTGGTACGGAACTAAACGAGACCGATGTACCTACCTTTAGTAAATAATAGTCCGTATAGTCCGTAGAAAAACACTAGTTACCGTCACCACAGTTTCTTTGTAGGGGATGAGGCATCTATATTCTAGAATTTTATATCATCTGTGACTTTGATATAATCTGAGGCCGGCGCATTATTTATTATGTCTTCTTCTTATATATATACCTCTTTGCGTCTATTATATATTCCATTTGTGCATTAGAAATTAAAACAATCCCTTTTTACAGACTGTTCAACCAATTTTGTGTTCTATTGCGTTGGTGACATGACAAATGGCAGCTGTAGTAAACAGTTGGTATTGGTAAGAGGTTTATACTTTTTATGCCATCCTTATATCTACGGAATAGAACTCAAAATCAATTAAACGGGCTGTGAAAAGGGATTATTTAAATGACTAATGTTTTTTCAAATGGTGTATAGTCTTCTATTATAGTCAATACCTCCTTTTTAGCCATATCATCTTGCACATAATGTTGTATAGATTTTGTGAAAAAGTCATAATTATGGCATTTCTTTGGTCTTCCTCTACTCGTATTTTTGGAACCAACCATATTCCTACTCAAACTATGTAAATTTTAAGTCAGCCTAATTAGAGCACACATAAGCCGGCACTCGTTTGCAGCATATTGATTATGAGGATTTCTATCTGTACTGTAAACAAAAAGTATTGAATTTTATACGCTACTGAATGGGGGCTATCGCGTTTGAGTTTGTCGCTAGGGGTGCTGGCGTAGAGTGAGGCCTTTAAAATGTCAAATGTCATATAATTTTGCTTTTAGCACGAGTTTATTTACAACTATTTTTATTTTTGTGAATATTTACCAAATATGGCAGATTAAGAGAGGTACGGGTTTTACCAACCACTGCTTTAATAGCTCCTGTTCTTTCGAATAAAAAAACTACTGCATAATCAATTTTATATTTAATCGCACTTTTGTGCCATTAGAAATGATTTTAATTCAAACTTAGCTTCCGTGCGCGTTATAACAACGTTAAACAGCTGTATTTAAGAACCTTTTTTCTCATCCTCTCAATCGTCATCTTCAAACAATCAATCTTCCTAGCCTTTGCCCAACTATACTGGGGTCAGCTTCCAGTCTAACCGGATTCAGCTGTGTACCAGTGATTTACATGGAGCGACTGACTATCTGACCTCCACAACCCAGTAACTGGGTAACACAATACCCCTTGACTAGTCTGGTGTCGGATGTCAGGCTTATGACTACCCGTAACGACTTTCAAAGATTTTCAAATGACAGCTGGGAACAACGACTTAACGTGCTTGCTGACGTCTCGGAGAAACTCGCTATGTAAAGATGGTCACCCATCCACAGACCGACCTCAGCAAGCGTTGCTTAATCTTGAAGATCGTCCCGTGCAGTTGTTATTATTTAGCCACGAGCTCCTCAATTGTCATCTTCATGCAAGCCATACCAACTTTCACACAATCCACGACTATTTCTTTGATGATCCATCACATATTCATAGATACACAAAACTAGCTAAAGTTCTCGTAAATGGGGGTAGGTACTATTTTATCGATGACATCATCGGTTTCCATCAGGTTGATAGATAGTAGTCCAACGCAAGCTTATCAAATCATTAAAAATAGATAATACCGCGAGTAGTAAGCCATGCTATTGATATCTGTTATCGCACTTAAAGATAAAAGTTTGATCATTGATGGATTCGTAACAAACATCACAAGTAAAATTTGAAAACCCTCGACACATTTTAGGGTTACGTACCCAAAGGATAACACGGGACCCTATTACTAAGACTCCGCGGTCTGTCTGTTATTCCGTCTGTCACCAGGCTGTATCTCATGAACCGTGATAGCTAGGCAGTTGAAACGGCCGTGCGCGAGTCCGACTTGTACTTGGCCGGTTTTTTTTATTTCATGGTACATAATTTATCTAGTAGTAGAGACGCTTCGATCGACAATCTATTGTACACGTGATTATGTCACGATATCTTGCGAAAACACCCCGATTGAAACAGTTTAACGTCCATAAGTTTAGAACAGCTGAATCGATTTTATATTACAACATCAAAATTGGTTCAGCCGTTTAGGAGCTGTGATGCCACAAATAGATACACAAACACACAGGTACACACGTGAAACTTATAACACCCCTCTTTTTCCATCGGGGGTTGAAAACCACCAAGAATAACGAATTTTAAATCATAGTTGCCAAAATTACGGCATTACTTGTTTGTTACCGCTCATTGCTATATAAAGATACTTATTCTTTAAATAGCAGTGAGCGGTGGTGGCCCAGTGGTAACGGCCCCGGTTTATTTTTCGTAGATCGTGGGTTCGAACCCAGGCAGGTGGCTACCTTAATTGACCATATAACCAAACCCATTCGCACTCACGTCTTTGTTGTGTGGCACTTGGTACAGTTATTCAATTCGTGTGCTTAGGCGCTAGTGAGCGCTCCCGAGCTGACGTACACAGAAACAATGTGCTTGAGCATCAAACACATGACTAAGACCAACCCGCCGTTGTGAGATAGAACAGCAGCTTTTTTTTTTTTTTTCAAACCCTTTTTTTACCTTTTTTTTCATAGGCACATTAAATTTACAAACATTCTTACTCAGAGGTCTCCTTTTAATTATATCAAATACCTGTGCTAGGAGACTCCGCTTTTCATAACTTACAAAGTGAAAATGAACAAGGCTTGTAACAAACGAGAAAGAAAAAGAAAAATAACTTAAAATAAAAATGACTCAAAATGAAATAAAAATAATCCAAAATTATTTTTTGTGTGTTCTGTGTGTGTGTGTGTTCTGTGGTGTGAGTGTGTGTATTGTTTGAGTGTGCGATGTCCAACCTTATTGAGGAGGTATATATAGGTACTAAACTTGACCTGGTTCGCCTTTCTTCAGCGACTGAAATATCACATCCAGCATTCGTTTATAGAAAAGGGCCGCCATCATCTCAATTTGAATTAGTAAATAATTGAACTGAAATTAATAAAAATTCGGGCTTTCGCAGACAGCCGTGACGCAATGATACGACATCGCGTTTTCACAGACATTGTTCTACAAAGATTAGAAAATTGTTCTACAAATACTTAGATCAAATTCCTAGAAAACTAGTTTTACAAATCACTTCACTTGCCTTCATCCCAATCTATTTGGGGTCGGCGTAACATGTCTTCTTCTTTTATAGTTCACTAATTCAGTCAGTCAATACCTATTTGGGCCGATTTCACCAATATTACTAATCGCGATTATTTCAACTCAACTCAGTTTACGCAAATACAGCGTTCTGATTGGTTGAGACTGCTGAAAAACTACCAATCAGAACGCTGTATTTGCATAAACGGACCATGGGACAGATCAATGTGGCGGAGGATCTCCTATGTCCAGGAGTGGACGTCTTTCGGCTGATATGATGATGTTGATGATGATGATTTGCATAAACTGAGTTTAGTTGAACTGATCGCGATTAGTTTCATCGGTGAAATCGGCCCTTAGTCTCAGTACTCAGTTAAAAATATGTACCTACCTAAATCCGAAAGTTCGGTGTCTCTACGAAAACTTTTGTTACGAGATATTAACTATTTTAACAGTCAGATGGGGTTTTACTTATAAAAATACTGGAACCCAGTATTTTTATAAATAAAAGCCCATCTGACTTCTTGATATCGATGACGTGAGATCGAATAACACCTGCTCGAAAACGTTTACTCGATAGTACTTGAAATCAATAAATTATAAGCGCGACAGTTCACTACCACGATGGATCAAAATCTCGAATAACTCGAAGCTCGAATCATCGGCAGCGCGAAGTTCCATTATCTTGAAACATCATTTCAGCACTCGCCCACGATGTATTATTACTTCTATCTTTATAAATTATAGCCTTTGTGTTATTCTGATATATATTAGCTATATTACAGTAAAGTTTCACTAAAATCCGTGCAGTAGTTTTTGCGGCAAAATATAACAAACATCCATTCCATTCTCACAAAAATTCGCGTTTATAATAGTGTAGGACACGTTTTTTTTTTTTTCTTTTTTTTTTACTTTTGATGGGTTTGCTCTTGACTCTAGTCTAAGTCAATGACAGAGACAGAGACGACGAAGGAGCGAGCTGACCCAGAAGAAGCCTGTTCACTCTAACTTTGAAGAGATTCGTTTTTTTTATTGATAGGTCCGTGCTTGATCACTATCTTACCTGATGGTAAGCGATGATGTAGTCGATGATACATAGAAGAAACCTATTAACTCTTGAATCAAAGATTTCCAGGATGTAGCTATAAGGAAATACAGATTCCGGCAGGGGGCAGATTCCACTCCTTAGCTGTACGCATAATAAAAGTATTCCCAAAACGTTTGGTGCGTATGGGTGGGATGTCCACCATGTACCGATGGCGCATCGCCGTACGTCTTGTAGTCCGATGATGAAACGGGCTTAGCGGAATTAGATAATGTAATTCCATCGCATACTCCCCGAAATGAAAACCGAAAAGAATTTTGAAACATTCTCATATCACTAACAAGGCGATATTGCAAATACACTTATTGGTGCTGCAACTTCCTTGTTAACACTACACTTTCAAATATTACAATAGTGTATTCTACCTACAAGAACGATTGAATGACCCTCACATAACGGGGTAGCGACCTAATTCCTTAAGTGATTACAACTGATGTGAAAAAAATATGCAATTCATATAACTCATACGTATGTATGAGATATTTTTTCTTTTAGGCACCTTTTTAACGACATTTTTATGCGTTTTCAAACGGTAAGTAGTGTGTAATCACAACTAGAACAAAGAGGTTTGTATTATCATCTACTTGAGACAAATTATTTATGGTAAAAACTTTCTGGGCAACAATTCAAAATTATTTCATATTTTATGGACCATAGAACTAAATATTGTTGAGGTTACTGTTTACTCACTTCCTCTTCATGTTTACATTGAGAAACATGCAACATATTTATCAAAAAGCAATAAATTACCACCTACCTTCGAATTTCTTGAATAACAAGATCATACACCACCAAAGTCTATCACTGATTTACACAAACTTGTCAGTTTTTACGCAATTAGCACCCTATCACCGCACTAAAGTTTTGAGTCCATTATTTACAATGCAAGTCCGCAACATAAACACGTTACTGAAACTAACCTAACAAAACACACTTAAAATTAACTTCTCACTTAACATTCAACAAAAAAAACGAAAGTAATAACTTCGAACACTATTTTTTGAGAAGAATTTCGTCAAATATTTGTATTTTTAAAGAAAATAATTGAAAACAGAGTCGCTCCTGCAGGATTGTTGTCAAAACTGTCATTTGTTCCGACGCCATGGAAATGACGCATGCGCGGTAGGGTAGTTTTCTTTTGCGCATGGCACCGTCTAGTTGGCTATTTTTGAGAAGATTAAAAACTTTTTGGTAGTAGTTAAAAGAATATTTTTGAGACATCTTTTAAATTTTTTCATGATTGATGATAAATCAGGATTATTATGTTTATTTGATTGCGGTTGGAACACATCGCTGGCGCCGGGTAATAAAGCGGTAATATCAAAAATCTAAACTTACAGGCGAAATAAAAGAAGCTAATTCAGCGTACAGTGATCCAAAACAGTCGTTCAATATGTCAAATGAAAGCTATTTTTTTACCAATTTAAACTCTTACAAATATTTATAATGGTATAAATATTTAATGAAATAATTTAAAAAATGTATGATACGAATTATACACGATACCGTTTCAATTGCAACATAATTAACGATTTTATAAACACAATGTTCTCTAAGATTCAGGAATGTAAGTATATATATAATACTGGCTTTTACCCGCGGCTTCGCTCGCAGATGATGATCGGTTCAGTAGTTTTTGCGTGAAAGCGTAACAAACAAACTTACATTCACATTTATAATATTAGTAAGGATGACGTTATTTCCATTTTTGATCTCGAGCATACTGTCCGATTACCACTTTTTCAGTTAAATTTTATAGCCAAAGCTTAACTGTATCATCCACTAATCGCTCTTTTAATATCCTATTGAAACATATTTTTATGTAACCATTGTAACAGACTGACCTTTTAATGTAGTTTGTTACAGATAAGCCAAGTTGCCCATAACGACAATACAAGTTCAATAACTTTGTTTTTGTGTAGTTTACTATGTATTTTATTTCATATATATTCTCAGAAATTGTCTGCAGTTATCTATTTGTTGAAATTCAATCTCAGAAAATGAACTATGTAGAAATATTTCAAATATGTGGTAATGTTCCTTACGAGGTAAAACTACATATAGTGCAATAAAGCATACGCACAGATTAAGAAGGTACAAAAATAAAGTATTTTGGCGGCATCTCGAAAACGAATGAACATTGATTAATCATAAGTAGGACTTTTTTATGTATAATTGAAAATAAATTGAACAAGGAATTAATTTGCTCTGAGCACAAATTGGAGTAAACTAAAACTTTACGAGAATTCAAAAAACTGATTAACCTTGAATAACTTACGACGCAAACACGAGATTGTATGAGACGGGAGAGGAAGCGTCTTGTTTGTCCGCTGGTTATAGTCTATGTGACGTCACATTAAATTGAATATGGCACCCTCTGGGGGCACGAATTCAAGAACTTTAATTTTTTCGTCCCACCTCATCATGTGTGTTATCGTTGAACAAGGATTTTAAAATGAAGGTAGGGTTTGGTACATCATATTTTTGCCAAGCGTACCGTTTGCGAGACATAACCCGTCAAAGTCATGAAAACAATTTTTTTACCCGACTACGGCGTGGCAAAGTGTTTGTTGATAGGTATGTAAGTTTGTATGCATGTATGCATTTAAGTTCATTTCCTCAGGAACTGCGAAAACCCCAAAACACTTTAAACAAAAAATAAGTTCAAAAACTAAAACCTAAAATGATTTAAGTAATATTATATAGTATGTATTATGTTTATGCAATGTGTGCTGTACACGTATTTGTTTAGTTTGTATAGTTAGTAAGAATTTAAATTTTAAGTTTTATTGTGCACTTGAGTACGCTGTCTTCATTTAGTAAAAAATCTCTATGACACTGAGGTTTGCTGTAAGTGAACCCAATTATGGGGTAAGCTCGCCTTTGCACATAAGCTGTCCTACTGTATTTGTAAATGTTTGTTTTGTGTCCAATAAAGAATAATAATAAAATCGCGACTACTGAAAAATCACGCTCTAAAAATTATGAAACAAGAAAATGTTCTCATTTGAAATTGTTACGTACAAGCTATTCGATATGTATCGGGTATTAAATAAACAATTTACATGTAATTAATATTTTATTGTACTTCATACATATTATTCATAGTGGTGTTCAGACGATAACCGAGGTCGTATGCAACTTTGCAGAATGTATTTATTTTTTACGGTAGATACAACAAAATATTTATTACATCTGAGTTGTTTATTTAACATCCGACATATCGAATAGTTTTGTACATAACAATTTCAGATAAGAACATTTTCTTGTTTCATAATTTTAGAACGTGATTTTTCAGTATTCGGGTTTTAGTTTTTGGGTTTATTTTTATTATGTTTAAATGACTGGGCTATAATAGAAACGCATGTACAGAAAAAAACTGCCTTGGACGGGCCATCTGCAATAGGAGTACAATCAATAATTAAATGTAATTTAAAATTTGTATCTTATGAGTAAAAGAAAGGGCTAATATTAAACCGCCTTCGAGGGCAGGAAGAAGATGATGATCATAAAATTACCAATCTTCTGAAGAACCACTTTATAAGGATACTATAATATGCAAAATACAATTAAGAAAAGATTCCCTAATTACCTACATAAAACTGGAAGCTGTTTCATCCACGAAGAGGCGTATTATGTGGGTGACTTATGACAAAACTTCGCTGAAGAGTTTGAACAAAATGTTCATGTTCGACCGTGCTTAACTGTCTAAAGTTTAATTAAATTCGCTAAAAAACCTCCCCTTTAATGCCGATAGACTATCAAGATTACTTTCTCTTGGATTAATACTAATTAAACTAGAACTTTTATATTTAAAGCCGTTTAAATGATTTGGTCAGAACTGTGTATTTTTCTGGGTTATTTTTTCTTTCAGATCGCCAATGACAACCTGCTAACCGACGCAGAAGAGTAAAAAAAGTGAGTAAAGTTTTGAGTATGAATGTGAACGATGAGTAAAGCAAAGGAAGACTTAAGGAACGTTGGATTAATATTTAAAAAGAGGGTCAATACAGAGATAGCGAATAATAATATAGAAGTATGGAAAAAGCACCAGCAGTGAATGACTACTGGTGGTCCAGTGGTAACGGCCCCAACTAACATTCCGTAGGTCGTAACCCAGGCAGCAGCTTTACTTTGTGAAAATTATTTCAATACCTCTGCTCTAAAAACGTTGAAGGAAAACATCGTGAGGAAACCGAAGACATCAACAAAAAACCGAAGACATGTGATATCCATTAATCCCCACTGGGTCCGCGTGGTAGATTAAGGCCCATTACATCTCTTTGAGAGAAGAGGCAGCAGTGGGAATATTAAAAGGCTAATGATGATGATGGAAAAAGAAAACATGTTGTACCTACCTCAAATAAATCGGGATAAAGGTAAAAGAATGATGATCGTAACCGACAAGATTCAATTGGTTATTTCAAGTAGTATATGGAATTTCAAATCTCGACGATACAGGATCCTAGTGTCGTGTCGACTGTAATTAAAAGAAAGATGGTAAGAACCAATGGTGATTACCTATTTTAGATTAATATTTATTCATGAAACATATATGAGATCATAAAAGTCGACACAAAATGACAATAAGGCCAAAGACACACGAAAATGTAACAAAAACAAATACAATCAGACATATTACAAAAAATATATTTACAAGATTGGAATGAAATTTCTTAAGCACAGTAAAGATACAATACATTTTCTTCCAATTGCATTTCATAGGAGTATAGTAATGGATTACTCTCGAACTGCGGCGATCAGTCATTTATGCTTTCCAAACAGGCAGACAGAAGTCTACTCTGTCTGCATGTGTTAATTTTACCTTATTTCGGACTGCGGTGTTACCTAACAAGAAAGGAATGATTTTAATCAGCATATTTCTTTCTGTAGTTTAAGTAACTGGCCCAGTGGTTCTGAATCATTCATGTTCATTGGATTGGAAGCTGGTCCAAACTGCCAGGTAATTACAATTAATCCGATGTTCTTTAAAGCAAATTAACCATCGTCAGTCTTATTATTAAACTTCGAGGGAATTATATCTGGTTGAATAGTAATAATACCAATGCGTAATCCATACATAAGGTGTAATATATACTAACATTAATATTATAAGCGGGATATTTACCATGTTTACTGCTTGTTTCGAGTTTCCGATATTTCGGTGCTGCTGCAAGCACCATGATCACGGATAAACTGAAGTTATTGCGAGTGGGTGTTAATATCCCGCGTATAATGTTAATGTTAGTGTTAGTGACCATGACAGTTTAAAAACTTATATGCTGGAATATATAGTCGTGATCACCATAATTTCATTCGAAAGATCTATAGAGCTGTACATAAGCTTCTTCCAATGGGGGCTACCACGTATGAATTCACCGCTAGAGGCGCTGGTGTAGCGTAAGGTCTCCGATATGTCAAACTTCACTGTTTGTGTTGTAAGTGGGCGCGTTTTTTCCAATTTATGTTATTGTTTTGAATACTTTGCGATACCCTGAATTAGTTATGGCAAAAAAGTTACGGGTCAATGAATGTCAGTGCTTTATGGTATTCAATATGATATAAAATATTATTATTTATTTATTAGTTTATCCTGGCACTGGAACGCCTTGCAGCAATTACACCAATGGAGCACAATCTGATAAACTCACTATAAGTCTAGGTTTCCTCACGATGTTTTCCGTGTATACTCAGGAAGCCAGTTCAGGGATCTGGTGTCCTCTTCCCCTGTACTATGATAATGAGTGTCTTAACGAAGGCATTACTTATTAGTAAAAGGTATTCTAAAGGGTTCGTGTTGTAGTACCCTTCTGCTATTGCGAAAGTCTGGCAATATTTGGTTATGATATAAAATATGTAAACTTGGTTTCACGTCCGTTGTAGTTAAGTAACAAACTTTGACAACTATACTTCAGGACGTTAGTCAACGTTCCATGTTTAAACTGACGTTAATTAGTCAATCCTCATTGTTGCGACATCGACCGGTCCTGTGTTTCTAGCTATTAGCCTATTTGTAAGGTGCCATACATGTAGCAAAACGACTTATCATTTGAAAAAGTAAGTAAAAAAAGAATGATCTAAATAGCAAGGTATACTCCATATACGTTTCCAGTATCATATCGAATGATTGAATGAATGAACCATGAAAGTATTCATAGAATTGCCGTGAATACACCTAGCAATTGAATACAAACCGCACTTATTGAGACCCTATAAATATCATAAACGCGAAACGAAGGCGTATCGTGAGCCAAACGGCTTCTGTCATAAATGGTGACACTAGCTAAACTACAATACGACCAACTATGTGGACCAATATAAATAGAGCCCCCTGGAATAGGGGACATGTTCCTCAATTATCCGTGGATGGTCATGTGAAGAGGGGTGCGGAAGTTCAAGGAAAAGCGGTTGGCTTACAGGCAGGTTCGTTTTTTCGTATATTCTTTTTTTTTAGAAAGAATATTGTGCACTAAAATACGCTATCAGGCCGCTAGCGTGACTCTCCAGTGTTTTTATATACCACATGCTTACATGCAAATGTTGTAATATAAGGTGGAATGCATAAAATTAGTTTGCTTCGAAATGCTAAATGGGCCTATTTAACAGTGAGCGAATTCATGGAATTTCAATTCGCTTTGGTACTTAATTGCGTTAAGTATTTTTATGGTCCATTATTTTAAATGGATGTGAATTCTCTTGTTTGATTAATGTGAAACGTTTTCTTTGTATAATCTATATTTTAAATTTATTTAGACATTTATCCACCATCAACTATCAGTAAGACTTTGCAGAAGATTTTAAATTGCCATTAATCTTTTGAAAAGCTTACAGAAATTCTCTTCTAATAACTCGCGTGTAACATTATAATAACAATCACATAAATGACACGATTCAATAACAGTATTACCAGGGGGCTTATTATGAACACACGTGGAAACAGTCGCTAACCAAAATAGCTAGTGTGCGACTTATTACTGCATCGCGTGACTAAAGATATCGAGCGAAAATCGATAAACAAAAGCGCTGGAAGACTGTTATCTCGTGTCATTGCAAATAAACTAGTAAACAGTATTACATAGGCTGAATGAATATATCAGGAAAAAAAAAATTGTTTGACTGAGAATAACAGATAAATAATTATGAATCTGGAGTAGTGACCGTGGACCAATGACCTGGTTATGAGACGCACTGGATGTGAGACGCACAGGATCAGTCAATGTGTTAACGCTTGGGGGAGGCCTATGTTCAGCAGTGGTCGTCTTTCGGGTGAAATGATGATGATGATGATGAACCGGTCGTGTGCCCGTCATTACCGAGACAATAGAAAAACCATTACGTCTCGCGTGTATCCACTCGAAGGGCTCAAGATGTTAATGAATATAAGAATTATTGTTTGACTTGGAGCGACAGACAAATAATTATGGGAATGATAGACAAATATCTATTAATTAATTAATTTATGTAATTTTAATAGAAACAAGCTTTTTCTCGTGGCTTTGCTCCGCCGGGTCCATTTTGTTCAGCATTGAAAGTCAGCCTAAGACACTCAGCAATAGTGCAGTTTTCTATCTGGGAAATAATTTTCGTAATTGGATCGGAAGTTCCAGTGATTCCCCATTATAAACATCATCATCATCATTTCCGCCATTAAGGCACAGGCCACCCCCAAGCGTCGCCACACTGATCGGTACTATGCATCTCGCATCTACCGGATGCCCGCCGCCTTAATCAGGTCATCGGGCCACCCAGAAAGAGGCCTTCCTATATTGCGTCTGCCGGTTCGCGGTCGCCACTCCAGAACTTTCGGCCCCATCGAGCATCCGTTCTACAAGCAATATACCACCCACCCAGCAATATCCACTGCCACTTTACTTCTCACAAACATACAAACATACGAATTCTATTTCTTTATAATATTGGTTAAGATTAGACACAAATTACTCTTTTGATTACGGACCCTTAAAGGTCACCAGCCAATCACGTCTGCCCACCTCGTTCCCTTCAATCAACGCCAGCTTTCATTGACTATAAGCAGTTGTCAGATTCTTTTTCCTTTCCCCTTCATCCTTCTCAATGACCTTGGTTTTATTAGCTTTAAGCGCTTTTGGGGTAAAAGTGTTCTCTCCCTGTCGGGTTAAAGTGTATAGCGTTCATTTTTTTCATCAAGGGACGCTTTATTTGATCAATTGTCCGTGTTTTGGGTTTTTCCTTTAACTAATGGCATTTGACTGTTGGTGTTTTTGGTTTTTGTTCGATGTTTGTGTAATTGTTTGATTAAGTTTTATTGCTCTTTCGGGACGGGATTGACATTTAAAATAAATTCTTTGCAACGCTGCAGCGCTGTTTTAAATATTGCTTCAAATCAGATCTCGTTATTCAGATAGGCTATATTTAATTTTCCTTTTAGAAGTTTGCTTTTCAGATAGACCAAATTCTATCTGAGGTGTTCGAATTTCTCTAAAGAGGTTCAGCCTTGAAAAAAACTTATATAAATAAATAATATACTGTATAGTTACTTACGTTTACATAATCAAACATTCTTAAAAGTTCTGCTAATTCATTCTTAACAAAAAATATTCCAAGCATTTTTTTACGGAGATCGACTGACACACATTATTCGATAAAAAACCGCATCTTCAGAATAGTCACTCGTTACACTGCGGTGCCCATAACTAGTGGTACTTATGCTAAGGTCGAGTTAGGTTAGGTCATGTAACTCATACAGCAGATTAACAGTGTATGTACAGTGATGTAACTACAATAGATTAACCTTTTAGATGCAGACGTGATTTGTCTTGTCCATGCAATGGTTGGCGCCAGTAATTTTGAAAGGACGTGTATTTAATTTTGTAAGTTTTTATGAAGCATAAGGTCTTTGTTGAGAGGTATGTTTCATAAAAAAGTGTGTGACGATTTACCAATTGTTTTTTGTGCAGTTCGATGTAATACATATGATAGATTTGCATCATCGGTACATGGTGGACATCCCTCCCATATGCACAAAGCGTTTTGCTTATACTTTCATTGCGCGTACAACTAAGGAGTGGAACTCCCTTCCGGAGTCTTTGTTCCCTGATGGCTACCTTGGGGTCTTTAAGTCAAGAGTGAATAGGTTTTTTTTTAGGCAAGCATGTTTCACCGTAGACCACATCATCGCTTAACATCAGGCGAAATAGTGGTCAAACGCAAGCCTATAGATAATAATTAAAAAAAAGATTAATTTTATTAAAATATGTATACGGAAGTTTTTATAATATTTTTGGACTATTCATGCTTGTAATATTACTGACCTCTTTAGTTTGGGAGTCTCAAAACGTAAGGCTTCTGTTGGCTAACGACACACGTGATTTTTTTTTCACAAACTTTTAATTTGTCCAGGTATTTATATAATATTATTTTTAAACATTTTTACTCTCATTTTATTGTATTTATTTTATATAGCCCTTATAATTCAGAGGCTGATTAGCTGAGAATGTTTTAGAGCAAAAAGTCCGCTTATGTTCCTACATATTACCCTCTTTGTACATGAAGCTTTCATAAATATTTGTTTTAACCTATTTTCATAAAAAAAACAAAATCTATAATAATAATATGTTACTACGATGTATCAAGAAGATATGATTGATTAAGAATCCTTAACATAACTTAATACAATTTAATTACATTTTAGCGCCTCATACTATTTAAATTATACAACAAAAAGTGACTAACCGACCCAAAAATAACAAGGTCATAAGTTTCAAAACGAATTTCATCAAAAATCACCTTTTCAGTCACAAAGGGTACCCGCAATATCTTCACACAATTAATTACAAATTCGCATGAGCATTGCAAACTCGCAATCAGATTCAAACATCTATAATTACAATCTCCTTCGTAACTTTACTTAATATTCACTTTTGGTATTTCTATTGACATTTTGGTATGGAAATTGCTTTTTTGTAGATATTTTAAATATCTTCACTTATTTCGGGCTCCTTTCACATGTTGTCTAGAGGACAGGTATTAATTGATTCTGAATTGCTGATGCATTTTATAGGACTGTCAATCTGCAAAGTTTAAAGTTAAATTGAGTTTAAGTTTGTTCCCAAATTGAGGTCGGCTTTTAGTGTAACGGTCGAATGCCGCTAAATACTATTTATACAAGCTTTTTGTTAACCGACTATGTATTTTGTAATATTTAAAAGAATTCGCACTAAAATTGGCCCTCTTACTCAAACTAAACCTGCCTACATAAGCAGAAATTACTTCTAGTAAAGTATAAAATTAATTTATCAAATTATGTTAAACACGCCTTGATTTAAGACCTTTCTATAGCAGAGGCTTCAACTTTAATCTTTACCTGCAAAGTATCAAGAAGAAATATTAGTTAATCATTATAAATGCCTATCAACAGCTGACATGTTTTGAAAGATTACTAAGAGTAGCGTGTAGTAATAATTGCTCAACAACTTCCCACTAGACCATTGTAAGGATTACGTTAGGACACAGCATAAATAAACAAACAGTATGGAAACTACCTACAAACGCTCGAAACGGCACACAAACATACGGACCGACTAGACCCCTAAGCAGCGTTCGCGGTCAAGACGAGTGGTCAGGTCACGTTTAAGTTTATCTCCGCGTCTACCGTGCGCCCGCTTCGACGAGCGCACGAAATGTTCTCGTCCAACCGCGGCTCGCGTACGCTCCCGCCAAAACTAGTAAAAGGTTACGCCGTAATGACAAAGTTAAAGATCGTTAAGTTCTACAAGTTGTTGTATTTTCTGTCGTCTTTTGCTGAGATTAGAGTCTGTCAAGCGAGTCGTGTCCACAACCCTTTTACTGATTTCTTATAATGGCAATACTATGATCTGTCAAACAGATTGTCACAAATTCTGTTATAACCTCGTAATAATCCGGTTTTTGTTGAGTTTTTTAATGTTATAATGCCGAAACCTATTAAAAGTAGTGTCAGGAGCTTGTTGTTTACAATGATTAATAAATATAATCATGTACAGAGTGAATCTGACGACGTGTTATCGCAAAAACGACGACTTTTGGATGAAATCGTTTCAACATCAGGTAGGTTGGCAACAACACTTTCAGCACAATAAACTTATCTGACTTTTTTTATTTTACTGTGATGTGATCACGATTTCCATTTTGGTTTAGATCCAGACGTCGTGTTCATGACCGTGAAACTTACTGAGGCATCTGTATGTGAAAACTACTATAAAGATTGTTGTCAGTGTTGACACCTGAAAGATTTTTGAATTTGCCGCCTTTTTCATGGGACTAGACTCGCTTGACAGACTCTAACCGAAGCATTGAGATTACCTATTTAAATTGTATTTGTAGCTATTTATTTTAATTCGATTGATTGATCACTGCAAAACAAAAATGTTTTAATAAAATTAAAAGAACAATATGAAAAACATTAAAAGTTACTACTATTGCTTCAATGGAGCGTAGGTAGTTATTTCATCAACTAGGCTTAGTTTCCATACTCTTTGTATATTTATACTGTGGTTAGGATGTTCATATTTAACCGAATAATAATTGTAGTTATTTATTTACCTACTCATTTTGTTAATGTATACTTATAAACAACAAGGTTTGTAGCAGCAGGCCACTTATAGTGTAACTTATTGCCACAGATTATGTATTACTAGCTGCCGCCCGCGGCTCCACCCGCGTGGTATTAGTACTACTTCGCCCAGTATCTTTATATATTAAGCTAAATTTCTGTAATGTTTCATCAAAATCCATTCAGTAGTTTTTCGAGTAGTAGTTCGGAAGTCGGTGTTCCTGATTTCGTTTCTTCATTTTTTGACACCGACTGCCGAAATTGAAGTTATTTTTCACATTGTAGTGTTTTTATTTGGAAGTCGGTTGTAATTTTTTTAAACGTTTTTTTTTCTCATTTTATTTGTGCTACATAATGGACTAGTTCTATAGGCTAGGTACCTATAATGCCCAAAATAGAAGCGAAGCCAGAATAGATTAACCGAATAACATGAAACTTAACAAAATCGGTAGAATGAGAGTATACCAGAGTGAAGTGATCACACCTGCGTAACCCTTTAGAGCGTACCAGTGTGATGTTATGTTATGAAATGGTGTAAACAATAAACAAACATGCGATTGCAGCTATCCCGAGTGACTTGCCGCCATTTATTGAAAAGTTCTGATGTATATCTCCGAAGTTCTTCATCCAATCTTGATGAAATTTAATTGGTACGACATGACAAGCACCAGCTTTCAAATATAAAAAGAATCATCACAATCAGTTCCCCCAGTAAAAAGTTCTGAGATAACAAACATAAAAAAAACGGACGAATTGATAACCTCCTCCTTTTTGGGAAGTCGGTTAAAAAAAAGTTTTTCAAGAAGTGAAGATTTTATTTCGGTCATCCGCATCAATACCTCTACATGCATAACATAATACCTACTAAGCGTGATTTCTCAATAAACATCTTAAAGCTAAAGGTCGTATCTATGCGAATCAATGAAATAGTACCACCTACACACACCCACGTAATCAAAGGTCAACTGTATATCAGGTTAAGCTCCGCATTTATTATTATGCTTAAGGCATTAAGACTAATTTTATATCTAAATCATAAGTGTTTTGACCTTATCCCATTAAATTTTGGTCGGCGCAACATGTGTGCCTACCTGTTCTTTCTAAATAAAAAAAACGCTAGACATCATTATCCTCATACAGTGCTGCTGCTGTGCCAGAACCGTCAAACAAAAAAGAATTTTGCAAAGCCGACTATATATGACGGAGTTATGCCCGAACATACATTAAAAAAAATATTGTGTTATCCCAATAGGTTACTATCCGCAAAACTAAGCTCAGATGGCGCCACAGAAAACAAAGTAAAGAAACCAAACTGTCAAAGTTGAGTGCCAAAATTTCGCAGTGTTATGCATACAAAATATAAAACTAATCGTGAAAGCAAAATGGAGGTAACTAAGAATTGAGAAAATCAGATCAGCCTCCATGAAAATATCAGTACCTATTTTTATAACATAAACAAAATATATATTATTATATTTTATGTGTCATCTGGATGAAAACAGAATTTAACATCCAGAACACACACAAAATTTGTTTTGAGTGGTGTTATTTTACCTACATATACCTAAATTTCAGTGCTGTGTTATAAAAATTACCTACTGTGTGTTACTTCATTGTATTTTGTATTTGTATGTTATTTGATTTCCTTAGGATTACTAATACAATTCATATACAATGTTGTCTGCCAATATAAGCAGAGAAAAGTCAACCTGAGTAATGTGTAAAACCAAATAAAATTAGACCAACTGTTAAAGTAAGTAACCGGTGTAACCGGTAAAATTATTTACTATTTCTAAGAGTACTGATTCTATATTATTTTTTCAAGTATTAAATTTAGTTAAAAATTTCTTAATTATCTTTATTTACAATATTTTACATCAATTAACAAGATTTTTGGGGCTATTGATTGAAGGGCTATTGTCATGAAACTAAGGTCCAGAGTTGGGTCCGTATCTGGATATACCCATGATATCATAGTTACTTTCATAAGGGCCCAAGTTATTCAACTTACAAAAGGTGTATTATTTATTGTTTTACCTCAAAAGGAATTTAGCTTTTTGAAGCACAATTTTTAAGACACTTATTCAAAGAGCACTGCCAATTTAAGGCTTAGCACACATTGCGATTTTTATTCGCGCGAATTTAATCCGCGCCGCGGTGCGGTGGATTTTGTGGCAAAACACTGATTTCTTGCGGTATTATTTCCGCGTGATTTTTTTGCCGCAATGCGTGCAGCATCATACAATTCCAAAGATCGCAGAATGGACGGAGAGAATTCGCTCAAATAAAAATCGCAGTGTGTGCTAAACCTAGGGTCTTGATGGTTTTTCCTCAATTTGATCAAAGTTTTCTTCTCTGTTCACCTTTTATCGACTATGTTTTGCTCCAAACAATGGTAGGTACCTATTTTTCTTTTTAATTTCAGTCCTGTAAGTATAAATTAGGTTTTATTAACACCATATAGTTGACATAACATGCGTATTTATGTAGATATTAAAACATAATTTTGTAGTGGAGTTTAATTAGTACACAATTTTATGTTCTTTTAAATGTCTATAGCATGAAACATTATAATTACTGTTATTATGTGAATAAACGTTGCCTTAGGATTATAGACTGAACTGTAAAAAATCCTTCTTCATTAAATGTTATGCTTTAGAACGGTGAGAACACAATCTTGACTTTTGTAAAATTCCGGCGACGAATAGTAATTTCCCTTTGCATGGAATGACCAATAGCTAGCAATATTAATATTTGGTTTTTGAACACAAGTTATACTTAAAACCAGTGAAAAATAGTTCGCTAACCGCAAACAGTAGTAGACGACATATTGTTATGTTTTCTCCTATCCGTCAAGCTCCATCTGGCGGGAGCAATTGGCAGTAATGTTCCCTATTGAGAACCGCCTTCTTTTTGGGTAGTCGGTTAATAATATGTTTCGCTTTGTAGTGTATGTTTGGAAGGCGGTTTAATTTATAATGTAAATTGTGGTAGGCCACTGCACTTTATACCGTTTTCATGGCAATAAACACTAAAGATGAATGTCAAGATAAGTCCGCATTTTAGCACTAAATGCAGCTATCTCCCTCGGCTCATCGGTTCCAACAAATAACTTAATATACGTAAATGTATTCTAGTTTGTAGATATTTCACGTGTTACATTGCTTCGTATCACTGCATGCATTGCATTAGGCAGCCCTACCATGGTATTCAAGTGAAGACTGCGGTGTTCGAATCGAGTACTGAGAGTGTATAACGGAAATCTTAACTTGCAACAACAATTTAAGTCTATGACAAAATTTCATGATTATTCGTTTTTTTTTTGCAAAATAACTTTACATTTTAATAGTGAACGCATCCGTAAAACGTTCTATGTCAACAGCCAATCAGATCACAGGATTCGAAACTGATGTAATATATACGTGCCAAAAACACTCTCATATTGATATTACAATATTATATTCTCACATTTTTCTTCACTTACAATTTTTTTTGTGGAGATGTTTGCAAAATAGACACTTTCAAACGTTTTGATTCTAGTAGAAATGTTCTAATTTTGACTGAAAATCTTTCAGATAACCAGTATATATTTATAAAACAAATGTCCTATGTCATTACTGAAATATAATTATTAGACCAAAACTGAAATTCAATTTGTTCTATGTCACGGAATATCTGAACTGAAGTATATCCTGGGTATGAAGTATACCTGGCACGTAAGTTGGCAAGAGCCGTTAGATGCGCTGAAGTAGTTTTTAGGACTCTTTGGTAGTGAATCGGGGCGCGGGGAACGTTTAGCGCCGTTCCGAGCGCGCGATTGGTTCGCCAGTTGACGCAAGGATTGACTGGCCAATCGCGTCGCGTTCACGTTCCGTTCGCTCTTTATGGTGGTTGATCAGTTCGCGAAATATGTGAGAACTAATCCCCACTACACCAAAACCTTGCCAAGGTTACTATATTAATATTACTATTTTGTTGTCAAATATGATGAAAAACATTTTTATTGAGAACGTAGTTTAAAAATATAATAACTATAAGTAATTGATACGCCACTAATATGTTTTATGTCTCTATTGATAGATCGCACAGAAACATGAGATACGGTGAGAACTTAGTGGTAGTTGCAGAATCTTTCAAATGATTGAAAGATTCTGCAACTACCACTAAGTTCTAAGTATGAACTAATACTAATCATACTAATATTATAAATGTGAATGTAAGTTTGTTTGTTACGCTTTCACGCAAATAGTATGGAACCGATCATCATAAAACTTGGAGGTATTAGAAGTAACATAGGATATTTTTATTAAAAAAAAAAAAAGTATGGCTTCACTGCGAGCGAAGCCGCAAAAAAAGCTAGTAGATTAATAAAACAGCATGCGATTCATCCGTGGTACTAGAGTAATTACAATCGGGGAAACTTTATCCCTGGCGCAACTATCCTGGTTCTACCCTATAAGGTATTATGAGTGTAACAATTTTATTGTAGATAGCCCAATAAATAAATATTTTCTTAGAAATAAACTACACGAAGGTTAATTTGAGCCTTAAATCGACAAAACATCACGCAATCATTAAAATTGAGTCCTATTTGCCAATATTAAAGGGATTCGTGTTGATATTAATAAGGCAATTTACAAATTGAATTAATATTAAATAAAATAAAGAATTATTAATATATTTTTGTCCATTTAGATACAAAAGGTTTGACAAGGTTACGAAATATGAATTTTAATTAACGATGTTGTTTAATTAGGTGTGTTTATGACGTGACAGTGATACAAATAAAGTTAGGTACCAATAGGTAGGCAATATAATTGTTGTCTTGTGAAACTTGGGTAATGGTGTTGCAATAATGGCTTAGTATAAGACAATACTAGTCTATTTCATCATGAGCCACCTCTCTGTGAAAGAGGGAATAGGCCTTAATCCACAGCAGTTCAGTGTGGGTTGTCATATGTCTTCAAATTTTTAGTTCTAGGACATGCCGCTTGTCTGACGATAAAACAATAGTAATGAAATATGAGAAAATGTTAGTATTTAATTTTCATACTGTCGCAAAACAAGAATCTGTTATGCTGCCTTCTCTCGGCGCGTGTTATTACGAGTCGCGCTGGGCCGGGTCGCACGGTTCGCGCCGTGTGTTGGCAGTGGCTTGACGCGACTCGAGCTGGCGCGTTATGGCGCATCCGAATGGCATGAATTCCAGCGGAAGTCGGTTAGACTGGAAGCCGACCCCAACATAGTTGAGATATGGGCAGGTGGATTGATTGAAAATTGTTTCATCATCATTATCAACCTTATACCTTTACCCCAGTTTATTTATACTCAACGCAGCATCTTCATCATCCTATTCCGCTTTTATCAATCGACATCTCAGTTTTACTGATTTGTATCATTATCATTGCCCTCGTGGTCATATCCCAATTTATTTGTGGTCAGCGCCATATGCCTTCTACTTGACAACATCTCAGTATCTATTTCATCTCTATAGTCTTCTGAAAGGTATTTGGAGTCTCCAAAAACAAACCTATACCTTTCAAACTCACACTCGCACCTCTTCCAGTGGTAACTCCCAACGTCAGAGATCTGTATCGCGAGCTACGCTCCCAGGTGTATCCAGTAATAAGGATGCAGATACACGACACGACAACTGTGAAATTGCTTGATCGTGATGTATGCTGCGACATTTGGCGCAGGAAGAGTGTGTATCCAAACACGAGTGCAGTCCAAAAGAAGTTAGGTATTTTGGGGATACTGCGGTTCTGGGGATGCGAGAAGAATATTGACCCCTTGAGTGCCTGAAAGGTGGATCCACGAGAGACACAATGGCTTTTTAATTGTTTCGATAATTACGGCACTTGACCGATTGATTATCTCTGAGTAAGGTTCTACTAAGCTAATTAAGCAACAGTAATTTTGACCGATAGATGTGGCTATACTTTGGAGAGGCCTATGTCCAGCAGTTGATATCTTTTGGCTGAAATGATGATGATAATGAGATAACCATTAGAAAAATATAACCATTTTTGACCGATAATGTTAATGTTAAGTTCGTCAAAACAGGTTATTGGACGATTCGCACGAATTTAACTCGACCGAAAAGTGCGAATCGACCCCTTTTAAAAATATTATTTTTTCTGTGGCGATTTAATTTAACACGAAGCTAATTTATCAGTGTGCGAATCGACCTCTCCAATATTATGTAGTAGGCAATTGGCGCACACATTGTGCTTTATTCAATACCGTTAAGATAAAGTACACCCAAGTAGAGAAGTATTAAGTGTTAAGTATTGGTATTGATATGAAATGAGATACAAATTAATAAAAAATGTCTTTGGGCACCAACTTGAACGGAAACTGATTTAATGGCACCTGATGTATGCCACATACGATACCTATCGATATTTTTCGCAATTTTATTCCACAAAATTAAATGGCACCTACGGATCAGTAGATACTTACTTGTGTTGGGTTGGGACGTTTATTTTTTAGGACATATTATATTGGAGATATTATATTTTAAGTGGTAATTACTTATTTAATGCATTACTTTCCTAGATTCTAGTAAAATATCTAGGTATTAACTTAGATTAATTCTTCATATTATTTACGAGACGGGTGAGCACGACTGTACTTTTTTTTATTTTAAATAAAAATTGTGCGAATTGCCTACTAAATAATATTGTAGTGGTCGATTCGCCCTCCGATAAGTTCACTTCGGACGAATCGCCACAGAAAAATTAATATTTTTAAAAAGCGTCCAATAACCCGTCAAAACAGGTGACCAGATGGTCAAAGGCTAATACAGTTATTTCGTTTCAAGTTTTGAATAGATCTACGCTTATTGATCTCGTCTAACTCATCTTTCCGCTGTCTGCATCATGAATGATCTCCACTTCATTATACTTCATAAAAGATAGCCTGGGGGGTGACCATAAGCTCTTAGAGTAAGGTTATTTTGATATCGCGTAAGTGACCGATGTATACAAGTCATATAAATCTGTCCCTTACGCACATCCAAAATAACCTCACTCTAAGAGCTCATGGTCACCCTGTTTATCTCTGCGACACCTGTCAGTATCAATACAGTAATAATAGCGCTTGACAGGCTAACAATAACGTAACAATAACGTATACGTTAGTTTTACATATGTCGCAGAGATCAAAATATCTTACAAGAAGTAAAGCTAAAGCTCACAAACAAACATTACTTTAATGTCAATGTCACAGACTCGACATAGCTCTCAATTATGATAAAAACCAGTCAATGTTGTTCAAGTTATGTCAGATGCTGCCTCAATATTAGAAAATACGATCTTTAATCCTTTTAGCGTTTACATTTCCCTCAGAAGAAAAGGAAACGTATTGCTGGGATGGAAATAAATTTTCGTTTGCATACGTCCCGTCTGTGGCGCGAAAGGAAATTAATATCCTGTTTTATAGATTGTTTTTCTTCAGCATGAGGTACTTCCTGATGTTTTGTTGTTGCTTGGTTTTGTGGGCAAGGTTATGATTCTTTGTATAATTTATAATTATCATGTGCAAATTGAAACGAAATTAATTATGATAGGTATGTAATATTACGTGAAAACTTCCAATTCTAAGACTAACCTTTGATCGTATCATCTTACAAAAACCGGCCAAGTGCGAGTCTGACTCGCGCACAGAGGGTTCCCTATATACAGCTGCATTCACCAAAATTAGTAGGTAACATTACTAATGTTCATTAACAATGAAAACACCCAACATTGCTTTATCGAAGGGGCAAAACTAATTTTGCCGTTCGAAAACTGATGTCCCATACATCAATATACATTTTTTTTACTCTTTCAAGTACATTTTATAAGTTGGTGGACCATTACTCGTAAACTTATAAAGCCTACTTAGCTGTGATAGTTTTCTTTTAATTTCGTTATATACATATATCCATAAGCAACAACACAGACCCGTAATATTTTCGAATGGCCTATCCAACTATACCCCACACCATGAGACAGAAGATAAAAATAAATCTGGCCAAGTGCGAGTCGGACTCGCGCACGAAGTGTTCCTTACCATTATCGCAAAAACGGCAAAAAAAACATGTTTGTTGTATGGATGCTCACTTGAATATTTATTTTATTCTGTTTTTAGTATTCTTTGTTATAGTGGCAACAGAAATATATCATCTATGAACATTTCAACTGTATAGCTATCACGGTTCATGAGATACAGCCTGGTGACAGACAGACAGTCAGACGGACCGTGGAGTCTTAGTAATATGGTCCCGATTTTACCCTTTGGGTACGGAACCCTAAAAATATCTCCACTTTACGTGTACAGGAGGGTAACATAAAATAAAAACTTGGTTTTATTTTACCACATTGTCGGCGTGATTAATATGTATATCCATGCCAAATTATAGCTTTCTAGTACTAAGAGTCTCTGAGCAAAGCTGCTGACGGATGGACGGACGGACGGACAGACGGACATGGCGAAACTATAAGGGTTCCTTTTTGACGACGGAACCCTAAATAGAGTTCGCCAACATTTAGATATTAACCTTGACTGACACGCCGAACAATTATCAAGCGTGCAATTCTTGAAGAAAGGTAATTTTACTATTTAGTATAGAACTAGCCCTGTAAGAGCGACAAACAAAATCCCACATACATGGGCATGACTCAACAAAATGTTCTGAGATCTGTTTTTCGTGATTTCAGCGTTGGCCCCTGGTAGAATTCGTTCATAATAATGAGTACAATGAACCCTTTTCAGTAATTGGATTGTTTCTGTTACACCTCGTATATTCCGAACTGCCATAAATCGAAAGAACTGTACGTACCCTCACTTGATCCTACTCAAACAAACACTAAACGTCTGATAAGACGGTTTTTCCTTCACTTATCCTTCACTTTTGTTCACTCCATCCGTACTAAACGTCACGCGGAATTGCAAATCATTTGACGGCTTCTTCTCTCACATATACACCATAAAATGCCTTATCCTTGGATAAACTGCTATAGTTTTCATGTATTGCGAGTTGCGAGTCGAGCCGAGGCTGCGCTAGAGGGGCAAGAGATTTGTGCCGGGGCTTTTCTCGACATAGAAGGACCCTTCGACATGTCAACATTTGAGTCCATACGCATTGGTGCAAAGGAACATGTCATCAATGATACCACATGCAACTTGGTTGACTTTATGCTGAGAAGCAGAATAGTCAGATCGGAACTGATGGGAGACAGACTTAGCGCAAGAACAACAAGAGGTTGTCCGCAAGGCGGAGTGTTTGTTGTACCAATATTGTGGTGCTTGGTAGTAGACTCGCTTCTTACCAAACTCAATACCGGACCATTCTATACAGTTGGCTATGCAGATGAAATAGCTATAATGGTTAATGATAAATTCCCGATCATAGTCTCTGGATTATTACAACAGGTATTAAGGATGACAGAGGAATGCTGTACAAAGAACCATTTCTCTATCAATCCAAGCAAAGCAATTCCATTCACGAGGAAGAGACAACTAGGAACCCTAGGAACGCCCTCCCTCAAAGGAATAATGCTGCCCCGGTCCACCGAAGTTAAATATCTTGGTGTAACGCTCAGGTGGAAAACTCATGTGTAAAATATTACGAAAAAGGCCCTGCGGGTGTACGGCATGTATCGATCCACCTACGGTAAAACTTGGTGGCTAAAGCCCAAAGTGATACGATGGCTGTACCGGACAGAGATAATACCTATTATCACATACGGCAGCATAGTGTGCTGGCCAAGAACAAAACATGCCTCGTATAAAGCGCAACTCACCAGGCTACAAAGAACAGTGTGTCTCGGAATCACGGGTGCTTTCAGGACAACACCTACGGCAGCGATTGAGAGATACCTCAGTATGTGCAGAGGAAGCTGCATATGATGGTTGAACTCGAGGCAAGGAGGACAGTACAGTTGCTGGTGCTGGACTATGGGATGCCTCTAAGCCAAAGACTAACCATAAAAATTCGATGGAAATGAAGACCTGGTTCGGGCAACAAGCATAATTTCCGATAAAATGCAAACTATGTTTGTGTTTGAAAGGTCTATCAAGATCCAAATCCCAACAATTAAGGACTGGACGAATGGACTCGATCCACCAGAACAAGATAGTCTGGTGTGGTACACTAATTGATCCAAAATGGAGTCGGGTACAGGAACGGGAATATACGCAAAAGGTTACAAATGTTGCAAAAGCTAAGGGAAGATGGCAACTGTATTCCAAGCAGAAACATATGCCATAATAACGTGTGCTCAAGAGAATATAGAAAGAGGAACCAGAGGTAAATCTATATATATTCTTAGTGACAGTCAGGCTGCAATCAAAGCCATGGCATCTTACAAAGTGGACTCCAAACTTGTTCTGTATGCTATGTATACCCTAAACATGCTTGGGAAACATAACGCAATAAGACTGATGTGGGTCCCTGGGCACAAAAGAATCCATGGTAACGAAGTGGCAGATGAACTGGCAAGAGAGGGCTCAGCAAATGATTTTGTGGGTCCAGAACCATACGTAGGCATTTCGACGTGCCTCGTAAAAGCCACATTTAGGGAGTTTGCAGATCACAAAGAACAAACTCATTGGCTGTCCAATACCGGCTTGCAACACTCCAAGAAATTCCTGGGCTCTAAGTTACGCTACCCGCTTAGGGCCTTTACTGGGCACTTTGGAACCAACGACATGCTCATGAAGATGGGTCTATCCACGAAATCCATGTGCAGGTTATGTGAGAAACATACGGAACGCATGGAGCACCTTCTGTGCACATGCGATGCACTGGCTGGTAAACGAATGAGTCTCCTTGGGGTTTGATATCCAAAACCAAAAGACTATAGGCTCATATCTCCTAGTCTCGTTGTAAAACTCATGAAGAGAGTTTTCAACGAGATTGGGGAGGAGTAGTTTATCTAGGGGACCACAATAGATCCCAATGGGTCGAAGCATCCGAGTTACGAGTATTTCTTGGCCCCACCACAAGATAAGAGAAGATGTACTGCAATAAAATTAAATTTCTTTGCGAAATAATTGAGGAAACTGAAAACATAAAATGGAGTGATGGCTTTAGAAAGGAGAAAATGTCAAAAAATAAAAGTCCACCAACATTCCAGTTAAAGTAAAACTGGAATCTATTCGACTGTCAGGTGTATACATTTTGACAGATCATTTATTAAAGCCGTCTATAGGCCTTCCCGTGTAGACAACAATGGGCTATTACGAAACCATTACCGAGCCAGCAACAGGCGTGACTGTAACATTAACAAAAACGCAGTCATCCGCAACACAAACCACGTAGGTACCTAATACCTACACTACACATCAGTGCATATTTCACTACCCACAACACCGTGTATTCCCATTTCATACGTATTTGGTGCAAACGCCAAATTCGATAAGTCGGACGCTTTCGAGTACCACTCGAAATGCAGTTAATCGAATTACGGCCCCGCTCGGCGGTTTTGCGATGGCTAAATGAGTTTTCATGTATTGTCAACAGTTTTATATGGATACATGCATTAGTGTTTATTGATTCTTGTTAGGAATAGGAAGCTCCACACAGCTGTGTTGGTGTGGGTGAGGTGTAGTCTAGCAGGGACAATATCCGCTGTGGATAGCAATGCTCTGCCTTTGTTAGACGGGCCAGTTACCGTAAAGCGTGAACGCACTTGTGTTGAAGTTCTAATTAAGGACCAGGAGAGGTGTTTGTCCAACAGTTGGATAGTTAACGAGGAAGCACTTACCTATTAATACAAGCTTGTCCCATTGAAGAGCAAAGAGAAACGTATGGTGATCCTTAGTTTGGTCTTTTCGACAGTTGTTATTGCTGACAGAGTGTTACCTTTTCTAGAGCTTCTACAGAACAGGAAAAATCATTTATTTACATACAATATTTCAAAGATCACCTGAAAATAATAACCAGTACCTAATTTAAACGTAGCTATGGCTTATCCATGAGTTAGGTTTCATGTTCAAAAGTTTTCTAATTAATTTTATGAGTTCTCTATTTAACCGTGTTTTAATGGACTTTTACATGGAAATTAACGAAATGATTCTTACTCAATTCTATTTAATAAGTCATAGTCCCCTACTTCGTTTAGAAACTTCATATTGGTATGATTCACTCAGCAGTTATTTTCGAAAATAAAAGACCTTTAGCCTTTTGCTCAAGCAAGAATGCTGCTGTGTTGAAGCTAACATCTGTTTCAAAAACAGTATTTTTATCGGAAAACAACACCCGTTCTATAACTATTTCTAATATGCAAAAAATATTCATAGTAACAAACAACCCCACAGATCTGTAACGCCAACACCGCAAAACAATACCTTTATCCATCGAACAGTAAAATTAATTACATCACTCATTGCTAATGAAGCCTGTTGGTTGCGAGACAATATTTGCTCACACTCCTCTCCTGCCCCTCTCCCTCCGCTGTCGCCTACACACGTCAGGATCAGCCTTTGTTCTGGTTTCAGTGAAGCTATTATGAATCTGGAGTGTTTGTTCGCTTATTATGTTTGTGTATTGATATTTATTATGATTATGCGCGTGCTCGGCAGATTCACGTACAGAAGTTCGATGTGATGGATTGTCTATGTGGTGAATTTTGGTAAAGATGTGATCTTGTCATGGTGCTTAAGGGAGTTTAAGGCTACTCCACCAATGACCTTGAAGGAATAAACCGGACTTGAGCTTCACACCCGCGCTACCCATAGTTACTTGTAGAAACTACAACCTTTCACATTATTCTTTGACTTAAGAATAAAAAGCCGTATCAAATTGCCATTTATTTATTTAAATATTATGCAAACGCATATAAAACATTACAAGTTAGATACCTAAATCGTTATACAGCGCTATTAAACACAACACAAAAAGACTAAAACGAAACGAACAATAAAAAAATATGTCTAGAAGATATTATATACAAATAAAAGTAAATAAAACACACGATAAAACAAAACGTAGAATAAATTAGAGATAGTGAAAATTTAAATTAGAGGTGTGATTATATTTTTTTCCGCGTTAGACACAACTTTACAAAATTAAACCATGTTATATAAAAATGTTCTCATTTCACATTATTAAAGAAATTATCTTCTCCTAGCTTTGATCCGCAGATTCGCTGCCGTGGCTCTTTCACACAAGACTTGTTTTCGGGATAAAACATAACCTATGTTACTCAGGCATAATGTACCTAACTTACTATCGGTGAAAGAAATTTTAAATTCGATTAAGTAGTTTTTGAGTTTATCCACCACAAACATACTTACAAACAATCAAATCTTTCCTCTGTATAATATTACTACCTTTTACCCGCGGCTTCGCTCGCAGTAGTAGTAGCAGAAGACATTAAAACTTTTTTTTTTAATAAAAAATGTATCCTATGTTACTTCTAATACCTCCAAGAAAATATGTACAAAGTTTCATGATGATCGGTTCAGTATTTTTTGCGTGAAAGCGTAACAAACAAACTTACATTCACATTTATAATATTATTAGTATAGATTATTGAGATTCTCGGGACCCTATGGTCATTTACCGTGTCTTTGAAAGGCGTACCAGGGGCCGAAACCAACTCGCATCCTACATGTCTAACAAGGCCTTTATTAGACATGTAGGATGAAAGGTGACACCAACCGGCGATTATCCCTGTATACATTAATCACTACGTAAGAGCCCCCAAGGACAATCCCCTCCTATTGTAAAATATGGAGATAACACATTGGGCTATGGGTTTGGGAGGTTTCGTGGATCGATTACCCAAAACTTTAGAAGGACTATTGGCCTATGCCTGACCACTGTTGCTCTATACGGCTATAAAATGGCAGGGGATGACTTGCATACTGAATTAATGGATCCACTCATAAACAGTCGCTAGCACTTTAGTGATGTAAGGGCAATATATACGAAGATGCTTGAGGAGTGGCGAGGTATGCCAAGGCTGTCAGGAGAATCCTGGCAGTATGGTCAATATCGCTACCAGCATCTTACTGGGTTTACTTCCTTCCTCCAAGCACATTTGCTCTTGCGAATCTCCACTCAAGCCAGCCATTTAAGACAATAGTGAGATTGGAGCTCTGTTCCCCGACATTGTTCACACTGACCGGCCGATAAAGGCAAGCTGGAGATAAGGGGCAGGACTTCTACCTGGAGATCAGGTCCTTGGGATCGCTATTGCCCACCAGTTCGCCACAAAGCTGTCCTGCGGATTGTTTCTCTCTTAGCCTGGCCCCTCACCCTAAGCATGTTGCGGCAAAGTATAGAATCCAGCGGCACCGACTTAGGATTCAATGGAGCCTTGGAGCACGCAAGCCCCACCACGACGTCAACGTAGATATATTGCGGTGGTGATATATATATATATATATATTATAATCACAATATAGTGTAGACAAACAAACTTACAAGCAACCAAATCTTTCCTCTTTATAATATTAGTGTAGATAAAAAATATTTGTTTCAAAAAGTTAAGCACCTACTGCTTATAAGACGAGATGTTCATTTTAAAATCTGTTAATATCCTCAATCTGGCCCTTATTAGGGCATTTACTAGACGGACTTGCCCTACGGACCATGACCTTACTCTTTTATGTTTAATTTATGACTGTTTTTCAAGGGCAAGTCCGATTAGTGATTTTTCCGCTTTAAGCCTAGCAGTGGCCCGTTTGGCTTTTGGATTTTTCTGTATTTTTGATGTGAATAATTTTCCTTACACTTAAAGCCGTCTGAGATATTACTATCCACAAGCATGATGATGCAGCAATGCCCATCAATACAATTTACAAATGACATAAATCGCAGAAAATAATGCGTAACCCAGAAAATTAAAGGCAAGATACCAAAGGCTTGACTGCATTCTGGTTTCATGATTTTACAAGAGAGAACAGGAAGATGTGCGTATTTACCTAAAGAAGTGAGCGTGAATATTGCAGCGTTATCTTCATTATCACACATATAAATTAGCACCTAGATGCGACACGGTGCAGAATTTATTTCTTACTATATTGTACGCGCGGCTTCGACCGCTTCAAAAGTGTTTTATCATCCCAAGGGAAATACACTACAGGGATAAAAACTACCTTCCCTAGATCTTAAACTATCTCCATACCATATTTCATCTAAAACGGTTCAGCGGTTTAAGCGTGAAAAGGTAACAGACAGACAGACAGAGTTACTTTCGTACTACTATAATATTAGTTAGGATGCCACTTGACTTTTGATTTTGTCACATTGTATCAAGTTATGTCATAATATATTGCGTTGCGTTGGAAGCGTGGCGTTAATGGCTCTACTGGCATAATGGGTGGCATGTTTTTTCAAGACCAGTTTTGTCATACCATTAGAATTGGAATGTATGCTTTATCAATTTCTTAACATATTATAATATGGACTTAAATATGGACATTTTAATACTTTAGTGAGGTATGAGATTTTTAGGAGCGTGACCAAATAGTTCAGGTTACCACATCCCCTTTTGCCACAGTCATGGCTTAATAGATGGGCCTGAAACTGGTTGGCTCCATCATCAGCCACATCATTGCTTACCATCAGATGGTATGGTGGTGTAACGTTAGCCTAGCAATAATGAAAAAGAATGGCGTAAAAAATCCGGTAGATAGAAAAAGTTTGAGATGATGGCGGTGTTTTAAATTTAATATTTCTATCCAACACCTTTAGGATTTGAGGCGTGATGCCCATGTATAGTGTTACCTTATAACCTAAGGTCTATGACCGCACGTCAAATTCAACAAGTGAATTCTCACGAATGACCTAATGACATTTGATGAGTTCAGCTAACATATAGAGAATGTCCTACCTATATGTTTAAACACTTAGTATGAAATTGCTAATAATTGTACAATATTGGTTACAAAACAATCCCAGGTGGTCTGTTTTATGAAGCAATTTGAGGAAAAGTATAGAATTTATATTGGAACAAAATGTTAAACTCATAGTGAATAAAGTGGCCAGGTTTCTTTAGATCATTATATTTTCAGTTTTGAAACCACGTTAACTAAAACACGAAGATAGTGTAACGTAACACCCTCATTATTATTAAATACCAAATAAATAATCTAAGTTGACTGAATAATGACGCAAAAGATCAAAAATGTTGACAGTCTTGATCGGTAACCTTGATCTCAGTTAATCGAGTATGTATTTCCCCAGTTATTTTAACAAAAACCGCAAATAGGAACTTGAAGGAAAACCGCAAGCAGAAGTTGTGTTGTATAAATCAATAAGTAGGTAAAGTTTACAAAATATTCTGAGGGTTGTGAGAGGTTAGAGAGACAGAATTTCAGAGTGTATTATCAGACTTTTTTAATGTTCCCACAGGCCGAGGCCCACAAAGAGGAGTCTTTGTGAGAGAAGATATAGGTTATAATCCACCATGCGGGCCCAGTCCGTGTTGGTGGATGTCACATGTCTTCGAGTTATTGGTTCTAGCACATGCCTTCATCGTGGTGATGAAATAATTTACACAAAATAAAGCGCTTGCCTAGGTTTGAACCTACAACTTGTAAGGCGCGGCGTTACCTACCATTGTTCATGACACTAAAATTGATGCGCTTCTTTTTTTTAATACACTGCTAAGCAAAAAGGCTTCCAATAATATCAAAATCAATATATTTTATTTCAACTAAACCATTACGGTACTTTTGAATCGTAAGCAAAAAAAAATGAGGCAAGGTGCACATTCGCAAGCATGGAGAAGAATGTGCAAGAAACTCCACGGACATTCTTTTCCATCAATAACTTTTAATTACAAGTATTTGGTTACATCATTCTTGTTGGAAAATTACATAAATGTGAGAACAATGTACCTAAAATCGTCTAGAGTAAAATATACCTCATAAAAAACTTTTTTACAAAAAAATAATAATCCGACTTCCAAATAAAAACACGAGAAACTAAAAATTTATTTCTTTTTCGGAATTCGTCGTCTTTGGTCTCTCTACCTGTTAGTTTTCGTTTTCGACAGGAACTGAGAATTTTTTTCCGGAATAAAAAGTAACCTGTGTTACTCCTTATAACATCAGCTATCTACCAGTGAAAGTCTCGTCAAAATCGGCCTAGCTATTTCGGAGATTATCCGGAACAAACATTCAGACAGACAAAAATCTTAAAAATTACGATCTTAAAAGTACCGTCAAGATAATATAATACTAGCATACATCACTCAACATAGCCTCTGACTATACCGATTATTTTTTGTAAATCGATCGCGTTCGGTTCTGTTCCACGGCGATAGACCATCTATATCTGTGGAACGGAACGGAACGGAACCGAAAGCGATCGATGAACAAAAAATAATCAGTTTAGTACGTCGGCACGGTTTCTTTGTTTGGGATGAGACCCCACGGTACCACAATACTTTCACATGCATTCAATAAAACGTTATAGAGACACTTCAATATCATTTATTTGTATATAAGTAGATACACCTCAAAACCTACTACAGTAATCGATCAGAATCGGCGATCAGATACGTTGTAATACTTTTATCAACAAAACACATCCAGCAAATCATTGATCAGACTTCTAGATTTTTCCCATAACTTAGTATTCTGTAGAGTGATCAACTCAGATGTATACAACTTCTTTGCCACTATTTTTTTTAAGGCCAAATTAGCGGCAATTTTGTTTTCGATACTTTCGAAGACTACTGTTTAATGTAGGTACACTTTGTTACATCAGATTAAAACTAATAAGTAATAAAACAACAACGGCATTTTGTACAATTCGCTTTTACCTGATGACTGTATAGCGTGACTCGGTACAGTTATCGCCACATGTAACATGCATAACATTTAAGTAGCTAAGTGAAATAAATTGGACTTATATGAGCCATGTGACGCCTAACATTTTGAGGTCGAGGTCGAAATTTGATGGTGACTAAATGCGCTATTAACCTGGATAACAACTTTGTATTGATAAGTTCCTGGTTTTATGCGTTCCGTACCCAAAGGGTAAAAACTGGGCCCTAATAGGGTTCAGTTTCAAGACTCTACTGTCCATCTGTCTGTCACCAGGCTACAGGCTGCAGCCATTTCAATTGTCTAGCTAGACAGTTGAAATTTTCACAGATGGTGTATTTCTGTTGCCGCTATAACAAAAATACTAAAAACTGAATGAAATAAATATTTAAGTGGATCTCCCACACAACAAGCGTGTTTTTTGCCGTTTGTAGCGGTAATGCTACGTAACCCTTCGTGCGCGAGTCCGACTCCGCACTTGGCAGGTTTTTAGTAGGATCTGCAGCCTCATAATTGCGAAAATGAATTCGGCAAGGCACAGAGTTTGACCGCCATCAATCGACCACATATACGGAAATCCACATCGTGTCTTTCATCTCGCATGGGATTGGTCGATTGATGGCGGTCAATCCCAGTGCCTTGCCGAATTCAGTCGCGCAATTAGGCTTCTATACTGACTATGTTCAATGTGTTCCGTTACTTTTTAATGCCCAACAGAAAAAAGAGGGGTTTTATAAGTTTTACGTGTGTATCTGTAACTGTAACAAGCAAGTAATGCCGTAATTTTGGCGACTACGAGTATGATTTAATATTAGTTATTACTGGTGGTTTTAACCGCCGATGGAAAAGATGTGTTATAAGTTCGACATGTGTACCTGTGTGTTTGTTTATTTGTGTATCTGTCCGTGGCATCATTGCTCGTAAACGGACGACCGATTTTCATTTTTTTATTTGAATGGTGACTTTATCGATACTGTTCTTAGCTGTTTGATTGAAATCGGTTTAGCCGTTCAAAAGTTATGGGCGTTGAATCGGGTTGTATTCACAAGATGAACGTGTGATTATTACTTGTTCAATAGATTGTTGATCGATGCGTGTCTACTATTAGATAAATTATGTAGCATGAAATGAAAATATGTGAGGCGTTTTTAAATATTTAAATTTTACTTGTAGTCATATGTATAATAAGAGACTAGTGTCTGCCAGCGGTTTCACCCGCATCAAAAGTGTTTTCTTCAAGGGAATATTATTCCGGGATGAAAAGTAGCCTATATGCTATTCAGGACTTCAATCTATCTCTGTACCAGATTTCATACTGATCCGTTCAGCCATTCCGGCGTGATTGAGTACCAAACCAAACATCCAACCAACCATCCAAGCTTTCACATTTACAATATTAATAAGACATCCATATTTGAAATCTTGTTATTATAAATTGTTGTTAGCTTGTCTGCAGATCTGTCAGCAAGTTCTGACACTTTAGCTTTAAATAATTTACTGTATAATTCAGTGAATTGAACTGTAGTATTTACTTTAGTAACTTTAGTGTTGTTTCGAAGAGGATTAACAATGGATTCTAAAAGAGGAAGATGCAATTAATGTTAGTTGATTAAGGGCATTCCCAGTTGTAATACGATTTATAGATGCATATTTAATACGAGCTTATCAATCTTCATAAATGAATCACAGTATTGAGTTAATTACGTTTTTTAGTCTATTAGGAGGATAAACAGATACAAATTAATGACTGTACAACAAGAAATCCTTTTTATTTAAAAAAAAATTACACACATATTGCGACTAGAGATTAAAAAAATTGGCAGTGTTAAAAATGGTTTTCATAGTTATTTTCTATGATATAAAAGTTAACTTAGTACTTCTTGGCTTCGGGCGCGGGGGGGTGGGTCCTGATGTACTCGATGGCCCTCACGATGTATTCGGGGACTGCTTGAGTGGGGGGAGGAGTGGGGAGATGGTCACCCTGAAAGTGAACAACAATCGTGTTATCACATATTGATAGTCAGAATAGTCAGCGTTTTTCTAAAGTGACAATGTCGTATTTGGATGAAATCTAGTTTATAATATTAAAACAAGAATTAATCAATAAAAATTAACGTACATAACGTTAACTGTGAATAAAGTTGTAAAAGATAGACAATCAGGTAACTACTTCATTTGAACATTCATCGATCATAAAACTAAATGAATAAAGATGATATTTAAATAATACATGTTGATGCGTTATTAATGAATGAGTTACGTTAACAAAAAAAACAAAAAGAAATTGAAGTCTCAAAGTGAAACATCAAAATTTTAAAAAAGATGAGCAAAGAAATAAATTATTTTTATCATAAAAATACGAACTAAGTATGTTTTTTTTTAAGATTTGTATCCCAATAGTGAGAACATTATTGGCTGATATTTACCTGGGGCTGGTAACCGTACTCGTTAGCGACGTATTGAGTATTAATAACTGTACCATCGGGAGCGGTGTAAGAGTTGGAGCCACTGACTTCAATAGCTTCGCCCTCCTGGATGAACAACAACAAAATATTTAGTAAACGGAAATATAAACACCGATTTACAATAATTCAAGATCTAAAAATAAAGACAGATTGTTTGAGCTGTGTGTTATGCTTTTAATAAAACCATATCACGTGCCAATGGGCTGATGATAATAATTTGGTATATTTCCACTATTGCGTGCTATTTTGACCTTAGAAGAAATATCAAGGTTCAATACGACATACGATATAAACATATTAATATATTTTGTACGCAAGATCATCTGCTATGGTTAAATGTCATCAGTTTGGCCTTGATCAGGGACAATTTATTGTTTTGGAATTGGTCCTTTCATCATATTTAACTTTTAGCGTTGTAGACATCACTTATTTCTGTTACTTAGTATGTTATCGATGCTGTGAAAAAAATTAAGATCTTAAATGGAATGGTCCAGACCAATGATGACAAAGAATAATTTAATAAAAATAATAGTTTTTTTATTAAATTAGATTATTAATACAGATTATTATCTTATTATTAATTTGAGATTCCTTTTCTTTGAAGTTTTTAAAGTAAATAACTTTGATTTACAAGACCAATATTTTTTAGTAAGCCAAGGTTTCTATCTAGATAAGACCACAATTTTGACTCAAAAACTGAAGGTACTTACAGGGCCTGCCTTGAGTTTACCAGATTCCTGAGCGTTGATGCCGTTGCTGGTCTGGTAATTGAAGTCGAACCCATCATGAGAGACGTCAGAATCATACTTGTTGATAGAAGCATCAGCCTCGCTGTTCCGCACTACGTGGGATACATCAGCGGCGACCACGGCCACGACGGCGAAGAGGGCTACAAAGGATTTCTGAAATACAAAACACCAATCAATATTTATAATATTTTTTCTATTAAAAAGATTTGATTTAATATCACTGAAGGGAATTCAAGTAATTGTTTTATTTAATCACTTTCCCAATATTTTGTTTTTTAACCCTGCGCAAGCATGGAGTTTCGAAATTTTAATCTTATTCTCAAACACTTTTAATGAACGATTGTTCTCAACCGCGAACTTTGTACAAGAATAGCACGTGATTGGTCAAATAGGTGCCGTTCTCAAATACCAGCCGATGCCGATGATGCAACTTTATCTTCACTCACCATCTTGTGTGTCAAAGTTAACAGACGATGTGTAACTGTGATTATAAAATAAACGAGCCGCGGTTTTATACCCGATCCTCTTCCTTCGTTCTAAACATCGGCATTTGCATTATTTTGCAACAAATAAGATCTGGTCTTCAATATGATTTGTTGTTTACAAGGTGAACGCGATTAGGAGATTTTTCTGTGGTCAGACCATATCCGTATGCGTTTTATTTTTTCTAACTTTTATTTATCTCTGATTGGACACGTTCTAACTTGTCATTTGTACCTAGTCATTAAGTGTGATGAATATTGATTTATCGATGGATCTGCGTATTTGTGGTCCTTTTTTCGACACACTTAAATATTTTTGACTGAACCCTAGAGCATTATTTTTCATTTCGGAACTTTTAATATTTATAATTATTATTTATAAAGCGCAAAAAATATATTTTGTAACTAAATCTCTACAAGTTTTATGTAGTTTAGGTACCTGTTGTTTGCTTTATTATTATTAAATTGTTTATTTCAAACACAGGTCGTCCATATTTTAATAATACACCAGAAAGAGAACTGACAATGACTGTGATAATGACTGGTAGAGAATGCCTTGTGACATTAAGTCCGCCTATGTACCACTATTGTACATGAAGTTTAAATAAATAAATAAATAAAATGAAACACCAACATAACGTTGATCCAATTCCAAATTTAATTTAAATTGTTAGTTACTATATCAATAATAATTAAAATTGATAATAATATAATAATAAAAATGGTAAAAAAATAATATAAATTTGCTTCATTATTTTTGATTAAAAATTGGCTAAGATAAAAGTTTTAAGAAGTCTTTAATTTATATTCGGAGATAATTTGTAATAGAGTCTATGATGTCATTTTGGACTTGGTTTATTTTATTTCGGTATATTTTTTTAATAATGAATTATGTAAAAAGTCGCGGTGGCCCAATGGCTAAGCCCTCGCCTTTCGTGCTTTTCAGGCAAGTTCCATTTTGATTTTCAAATTCATATCGACTGTTCACGGGCTATTTGAATTAAGCGACATTTTTGGAACATTACAGAAGAGCATTTCAAAGTTTAAATTTAGGAAAAAAAAAATATAAAAAAGTATTACCTAATATTTTTACGAAAAAGTGGTCTATGTTATCCTTTACAAAAACCGCACAATTTAGTCTAGTTTATTTTTTAAAGCTTTTATTAATACTAGAAATAAATGTTACTTGATAAAAAATGACCTCAAATCACTTTTATTTAGAAACAGGCAAAACTATTCAAACGCCCTATGTTGCGAAATTTATGTCAAGACAAACTGCTTAAGTAAACATCACAAAATATTTTGTCTGTATGAAGTCCATCTTTTGTAAAATTGTATAAAATTTGTGTCGCATCAATCAAATCTGATTCAAACTAGACTTTGTTTCAAGCGACAAAAGAGTGCTCAGATCGCCATGAAACCATGATTCAAACGACGCAAAAAAATCAAGCGATTCCGGATAGTAAATGATATGGACCAAGTGATAAATACGGAATTTTTCGTAATGCCCTGGCAATATGAAAAATACCCAGTATGAGTAGGTAAAAAGCACTCTCGAGATAAAAAGTAGCCTATGTCCTTCTCTAAGGCCAAAACTATCTCTATACCTAAATTCATCAAAATTGGGTCAGCGGTTTAGGCTAGAATATAAAAGATTATTTATTTATTAGTTTATCCTCATATTAAATTTCTATATTAAAAAAGTTAATTCAAAAAATTAAATTCGTGAGCTGGCTGACCAAAACCAAATGCATCCTCCGACTGCACAGCATGATTTTCTTCTTGCTTAAATCCTTTTAATTCGCTTCTTAAGTAGAAAGGTTTTTTTAATTTTTTGAATTAACTTTTTTTATTTACAAATTTTAAATACTTAAAATTTTTTTTCGAATCTGGTTCATTTAAACATATAAGTATTATATATTTTTGAAATCACCTCTTACAACCGTTTATCTTGATACCCCCACGCTGGGTTTGGAAGAAAAAAAAATTGGGTTCCGCATAATATGGCGCCCAAAATTCGCCATTTTTATTTTTAATCTTTAGTGACACTCGCAAGGTCGCAAAGTGTAAACGAATCAATTGACATAAGAATCATCAGAACGCCACATAAGAACAAACATACATACGTACATAGACTGATAAACACATTACCCTCCTTCGGCAGTCGGGTAAAAAGGAACTATTGTAATAGTAAATAAAACCTGTGATTGCTCTAGGAGACTCTATATTATATTCCCTAATTATAATATTTACCTTAACAAGCAACTTTATAGTCTTTTCCTGACTCTTAAAGTTAAGTAGGTATTATAATTTTAGTAAGTAATAAAATGTTATTGAAAATATCATCTGCTGACGGTACTTTTAAGCTAAACTCACTTTTAATTGAGTTTATCAAGATGAAACTAAATCGGTATCTTCCGGGACGGGGGCCGCGGGGATCAAGGTACTCAGGAAATAACACATATCAACATCACAGCCTCAGCCTCTTAATATTCCTACTGCTGGGACACAGGCCTCCTCTCTGTGAGAGGGAATGGGCCGTAATCCACCACGCGGGCCCAGTGCGGGTTGGTGGATGTCACATGTCTTCGAATTTTTTGGTTCTAGGACATGCCGGTTTCCTCACGATGTTTTCCTTCACCGTTTTGAGAGCAGTGGTGATGAAATAATTTACACAAAGTGAAGCGCATGCCAGGACTCGAACCCATGACCTACAACTTGTAAGTCGCGGCCGATACCACTGGGCAACCACTGCTCCTCCATCTCAACATAACCTTTAACAAATCAGTCAAAGAAATGACATTTCAATAGTTTGTGTATTGTTTTCTGTTACTTTCTTGCTTTTCATTGAATACTACCAATTGATGCCGTGTACCAATCATATGTAAAACTAGCTTCTGCCAGCGGCTTCGCCCGCGTGAATGTCAAAAATTTTACATGGGACCATATTCCCGGGATAAACCTATATGTTATTCCAGACTATAATCTATCTCTTTGCCAAATTTCATCCAGATCCGTACAGCCGTTTGGGCGTGATGAAGTAACAAACATACAAACACACACACTCACAAACTTCCGCCTTTATAATATTAGTGTGGTAGTGTGATTTGATATAATTTTGAATGAATTTTGCTTCATGAAAAAAAAATCAAAGAACATACTCGTACTTATTATAGTTTCAAAAATTAGGGTAACAAGTGAATGTGACAGACAAAGCTCTAGCATTTAATTTTACTCATTTTATTAATCGAAATCTAGGAAAAAGACGACTTAGGTCTCGTATCGGAAGGATCGGATTCAGTCTGATCTATCTAAGTTTCAGAAGTGATTTTGAATTATCTATACGTAACATAATTAGGTAACCTGAATATACGTGACACTATTGTCAGCAATTCTCTATTATATTTTTTAGGGTTCCGTACCCGAAGGATAAAAACAGGACTCTATAACTAAGACACCACTGGCCGTCTGTCTGTCTGTCTGTCTATCTGTCACGAGGCTATATCTCATGAACCGTAATAGTTAGACAGTCGAAATTTTCACAGATGATTTATTTCTATTGCCGCTATAACAAAAAATACTAAAAATAGAATAACATAAATATTTAAGTGGGTCTCCCATACAACAAACGTGATTTGACATTTTTTGCGATAATGGTACGGAACCTTTCGTGCGCGAGTCCGACTCGCACATGGCCGATTTTAATACATTTCGACTCATCTTATAACCACTATAAACCAAGTCATGCTCTCAAACTCAATCGAATCATCAAGAAGACAGTTATGACTTCTTACTGAGAGTGAAGCCTTATTGCATTGCGTTGCGCCAACGCTGCGTCGTTTTACATATATTTTTAATAACATGCCCCATTATGCGTTGCGTCGTCGCAAGCGACGTTTCAACGCATCGATGGACTAGAGACGAAGCGATGGGGAGGCTGATGCGCTGCGCCTGGCGGAACTCCATTGCAAAGACGGACAGTATTTGTTCCGATCCATTGTTTAATCTGTAATCCACACTGAGACGCTGAGCTGCGACGACGTGCGTCGCGCTCTTGCGTTGCTATGTCGTGCATCGTCGCAACGCAGTTGTGGCATACAATGCGTTGAACCGTTGCGACGACGCAACGCAACGCACTAATGAGGCAGCCTCAGCCTTATGGATATGAATCGAGGTTTTTTCCGTTGTCATGCCGACAAACACTAGTGGAGGTCCTTCAAACTGACACGGAATACGGACCTAAAAATTTAGATGTTTTTTTATGTTTGTTTACCAGTAACATTTAAACGGATTCGGATGAAACTTGGTTCATGGGTAGACCATGACCTGAATTATGAAATAGGATTTTTATCACGCATGAGAAGCCGCGAGCAGAAACTAGTTTATTATAAATATTCCACGGCGTTAAGAAAAGTAATTCAAAATAGTGTTTTTGAAGGTTTTGTTGCAGCGTGTTATTCATAAACTAATATTTTGAGGATTCTATCTGCTTAGCTTAAATACTCGTACATCATCTAGTTCAAGTAATAAGTCCACACCAATTAGTGCAAAGAGTCAGTTTTACCTAAACTGCCGACATTTAGTTTTTAGTACCACATCTTTTCCTATTCTAAAAATCAACTAAACATTTAGACCCTACGCATGATCTGTTCTACTTCTTCTTCTTCTTAGCATTTTTCCACTTTTTTTAGGTGGGGTTGGTGGGTGCAGCGGTGGATTTACAAGTTGTAGGTCGTGGGTTCGAAGCCAGCCTGCTCTCAAAACGGTGAAGACAAAGCACGTCTTATAACCAAAAATACGAAGATATGTGACATCCACCAACCCGCTTGCCCATTATCATTCTCTCTCGCAGAGAGGCGGACTGCACTCACAACGGACCAAATGGGATTCTAGGTGTATAAACGCGGTTTACCTAAGCTATTATATCCTATCCTAGATGGGGTCGGCTCTCCATATTTCACGACACCAAGACATTCTTTCGAGGATTGGGTAAGGTAATTTCTCCCTCTTGAGAATTTTCGTCATTCTGGTTGGTACACTATGTCAAAACATGTTTTTCTCGACCTTTTTTGCCTTCAGGTACGCATTTATATGCCCACAAATCAGTAAGGAGCGTAAATATTTGGTAGATACCTTTATATAGAATACCTATTTTGTGCAAATAAATTGCAATAACACATCCATCTTGATATTTGATTAGTCAAAGAACCGACAGCATAGTGGCAACGCGGGCCACCGCCGAACATTATCAGCAATGGAATCTTGTGACATCCGCTGCCTTCATCAATAACATCTGCTAAGCATGCAGTTTCCTTTATTAAGATGTCAATTAAATTAACACATACCATAAGGTAATTATGAAATCCCCGAAGACCTAGACAATGGTAGATATAGGTACCCGTGTTACACCCTCATTTCACCAGTAATGGTTAAGGGCCCATGGCATAGATCGTGAACCTATTAGCATCAACCGGGCAAAAATCCAGACACTTTGCCGGACCCGGCTCTGAAAAGTTAACACTGTGTAAATATACCTAAATATTATTAGTTTTATCTCTAGTCCAATCACGTGTAGCATAAATGATTAGTTATGTATGAATAATTTAATTATTATTAATTTTATAGGTCACATAATTATAGAAGTCGTTTATTTATTGCTTTATATTGACGCATGTGCCTAGTTGCTTAGATTATGTCAATATAAATATTTATTAGATCATGACGGCATATAACGGAACGATTGATAAATACAAATAATTTTTGATTTTTTGATTCATCATCAGCCTTATAATGTTCCCACTGCTGGGACACAGGCATCCTCTCTGTGAGAGAGGTAATGGTTCTTAATCCACCACGCGGGCCGAGTGCAGGTTGGTGAATGTCACATGTCTTCGAATTTTTGGTTCTAGGACATGCCGGTTTCCTCACGATGTTTTCCTTCACCGTTTTTTGAGCAGTGGTGACGAAATAAATAACACAAAATAAAGCACCTGCCTGGGTTCGAACTCACGACCGACGACACGTAAGTAAGGACTGTTACCACTGGGCCACCACTGCTCTGATTTTTTTATTGGGACCAAACAAAATTTTTCATTATTAAGTGCTAGTAGCACTACGCCCGCGACTTCGTTCGCGTGATCCGTATTTTATCCTACAGATTGCTTTTTAGTGCACCCCCTTAAAGGTTGAATTTCCAAAAATCCCTTCCTAGTGCTCTCCTACATCATAAAAAGAAGCCCAGTACGGTAAACTTTTTGAATATTACAATAATATTATAAGCGGGATATTTATCATGTTTACTGTTTTTTTAAATATCTTTAAAACCCTCTAAATCGTCTTTTAAGAGTAGTTTTAAAAAACTAATAATGAAAACCTTTACCATTTACTTAGGTTAGTATTTATGCCAAGTTTCAAATATATAAGCCCAACAAATTTCCACCTTTTCACCTCCTTAAAGGTAGAATTTCCAAAAATTAATAAATACATGATTTCTTTTTATCAACCAAGAGCATGAATGTAAAATTTCACGTGTCCAATTTATAAACTGTAGAAATTTCATACAAACTTTCAACCCCCTTTTGCCCCATTAGGGGTGGAATTTCCTTTCTTAGTGCACATTTACGTCACTTGAGGAACTTCTCTGCCAAATTTTATCTTTATACGTCAAGCGGTTTTCGATATTTTGTGATGATTGAGTGAGTGACCTTTCACTTTTATATACATAGATATTATGATTTATAAGGAAACATTTAGTTATAGTAAGCTTTCGCATTTTTAAGAACTAAGTAGTTTTGCTGTATATGGGTGTGCCAATCTAACTCTTCTAGGAACACAGGCGTGATGTGTTTTTAGGGTTCCGTACCCGAAAGGTCCAAACGGAGCCCTATTGCTATCACTTACGTGTCTGCCTGTCCGTCGTTTGTAACACAATTTTGTTCTGAAGATTTTTTTTACTCCCTATTGACCTATAATTAAATTTGAAATTTGGTGAAAATGTTTATTATTATCTACCTATATTTTACTAACCAATACCAACAAATTGAAAAATCTGATTTATTCTTTGGAACAGAACCCTAAATGTGTGACGTCCGACACGCACTTGGCCGGCTTATTTTGTTTAGTAGGGCTAATAGAGGGGGAGCTGGCAGGGTTTTTGAGCAAGCATATCCAGGGCGAATAGTAAAAGTTGATAGTGTGAGAGAAGACAAAGAATATTATGAAAAACTTCAGATACGGGCCCTACGGTCAGGGTCACTTTACATGCAGGACCGTTTACTTTCATTTGATAACTTGGCTCAGCGCAAAATTACATATATAACAAATCGGACAACTCAATCGTAGGTTTTCCCTTAACTTGACGACTTTAAAAAAATGTCCAAATTGAAGTGTTCACACTATAACTGTAAAAATCGTAGTCGTATATTTGCGCCTTATAAAAAACAATGTTCAGTCTCTTGATTCGCAGTCTGAGTCTGCCAACATCATTTCTGTTTCTCCGCTAACTTCTTCTAAAACTTCTGGAAGAGCGTAAAACAAGGAAGGTTTTTGTATGTATATAATTTATTCCCAAAAGAGACAGGGTACGTACCTAGTTTTAATAGGTAAATGTCAGTCTCACTAAAAAAAGAGGAATCTTCACGTCGTCGCTTGTGAGAACTGGTTTCGCTAAATACATATGTACTTGACATTAAAATAAAGAGCAGGTTTTAATTCTTAATTTTAAAACTCGTTGTTTTTCCTATATTATCTTGCGATTGGCTTTCCAAGCTAATAGCAGATGGGATGTGCGCGTGATTGTCAAGTGAGGTTCGTCCTCCCAGCGGAGGAGACCACCCCTTCATTATTTACTTGCGTTATTTAACAAGGTCCCATATATATTGGCGCTTAAGCCTTCTGTTGTCTAGTGGCACATTTAGAGCGGTGGCTAAGCTGTTATTGTGCGACATTATACGGTTTTTGTATCTCATTGTTTTGAGCTCAATTTCCTCTTTCACGGTTGTTACTTAGAGATGCTCGTGGAATTCGCTGGTTTTAAGAAAGCTAGGTGCATCTGATAAGTTTCTAAGTACTTTGTTCAGAAACCGCTGCAAAATTTCCACATTGCTATTTTTTGCTGAACCATAAGACCAGACGGGTACTGCTTTGTAGATAAGGAGTTTGTTCTTCAGAGACACATGTGAGTTCCTCCCTAAGAGCCAATTAAGTTTTCTGCGGAATATGTAAAGGAAGGTTTTTGTATGTACATAATTTGTCCCAAACGGAGAGGAATCTTCACGTCGTCGTCGCTTGTGAGAAGCGGTTTCGCTAAATATGTACTTGACATTAAAATAAAGAGCAGGTTTTATTTCTAAATTTTAAATCACCTAAAAAACATGACTTGGAACTTTTTGCTGTTTCATTCATAGTGTTTATCGTGATTCGTGTGTTCGATTTAGATCCAACGCCCAGTTTTTTTTTATTTGTAGTGATCTGAACCAATGAACTCCGGTACCTAGGGTCGCTTATCCAAGGGGATGGCGAGGTAGACCGAGACGTAACGCACCGGATCAACTCGGGATGGAAGAAATGGCGACAGGTCACTGTAACAACTTGCGACCACGGATGCCCCTCAAGTTAACGGGGAAAACTTACAAGTCCGTGATTAGATCTGTCGTACTGTATGGATCAGAATGTTGGACTGCGAAAAAGATGGATGAAAAGAGATTGCATGTAGCAGAGATGAGAATGTTGAGATGGATATGCGGAGTGACGAGAAAGGATAAAGTGAGAAATGAGTATATTAGAGGAAGTTTGAAAGTGGCGCCAGTGACAGAAAAGTTGAAAGGAAACCGTTTGTTCTGGTATGGGCATCTGATGAGGAGGGATGAAACGCATGTTACTAAAAGAGTTATGAATATAAATGTGGATGGATGGAGAGGGAGGGGAAGGCCAAAGAAAAGGTGGATGGACTGTGTGAGGAGTGATATGAAAGAAAAAGGAGTCAGTGATAGCGTGACCGAGGACAGGACGGTATGGAAGAAGAAAACGTGTTGCGCCGACACCAAGTAACATGGGACAAGGCAGGAAGATGATGAGTTAACTCAACCAATGATTAAATAAGCTTACCAATTATTTAAAATGTATTTTCATCAATTGTTAGCCTTAGAAATGGTCAAATAAGTTGACCATTTGTGAGAATTACAATTGATGAATAACCGCGCCTAAGTCGTATGGCTATTTAAGCTTGTTTAATGTGTCCGTATGCGCTTGTGTGTGCACGTTTGCATGCTGTGTCTATCGCATAATATTGTACACTTAGTTTATATAGTATTGCTTGTATTATAAGGTTATTATTAGTGTAATAATTGTAGATGGGCCAATAAATAAATAATTGCCGGACTTGGACTGCCGCATTTTGTTCTAGTGATCACAAACGTTGCTGTGTGTCTGTACCGTGTCTCGCACGGGTTTTTTTTTGTTTTTTTTACTGTTTTCTTTTTTAGGGTTCCGTACCCAAAGGGTAAAAGCGGGACCCTATTACTAAGACTCCACAGTCCATCTGTCTTTCTGTCTGTCTGTCTGTCTGTCCGTCTGTCATCAGGCTGTATCTCATGATCCGTGATAGCTAGACAGTTGAAATTTTCACAGATGATGTATTTCGGTTGCCGCTATAACAACTAATAATAAAAACAGAATAAAATAAATATTTAAGTGTGTCTCCCATACAACAAACGTGATTTTTTTGCCGTTTTTTTTGATAATGGTACGAAGCCCTTCGTGCGCGAGTCAGACTCGCACCTGGCCGGTTTTTTTTTTGTATTTTTGTTTATCTCTAGTGTATCCTATGCGGGGTCATAGATAAATATATTTTCTTTCTTAAGGCTGCCTAGTTGCTCTAGTGTTCACAAGTAATACTGCCGAGTAAGAGGTCTTGGGTTCGACTGCCGGGTCGGGCAAAGTTATATTCAAGCCCCGTGCGAGACCAAAAAGCTCACCAACCTCAGTATGTCCAGCGATATTTAAAAATAATATACAACGCCGCGCTGGTATTTTGTTAATGCTCACAATAAAAGTATAGAAATCCTTAAAATACAACAACACAGTTGCTATTTGACCTTGGAAATAAATGCAGCATAATGAAGATCTTTAACATTAATAATATAATAGACAGATCTACAAAAAATGTAAATGTAATAGTCAATGTATCGGAAGTTTGACCTTGACTTATAACAAGATATTTTGTATTTCAAGTTCAAATGCTAGTTAAATTTTATTACTGTTATGGAATTCGATATGAATACTACACACGGTGCTTTTTAATCACTGGATCGTATATTTACTTTCTGAGAGTATTTTAACATTTATCTACACTCACAACGTAATGTTCCAAATATAAATTCAAAATAGTAGTTTATGCAATGGTCATATAATAGGGGTTATGAAAATACGAGCGTGGGTTTATATAAAGTACGTGTTTATACAATGTATCGTATAAACATTGTTTTATTTTTCACTTTGTAGTTTTTTATTAGACAGTCGGTAGTATTTTTTTGGAAAAATGTTTTTTATTTATCACTTTTTAGTTGTACCTACCTAATAGACAAATTGTTTAGTAAGGTACCTTTAATGCCAGAATAGATCACCCAAATATCATAAAATTATAACATAACCGATGAAATGTGATTGTATCATGGTGAACTGTACACATCTGCGTACCCCTTTAGAGCGTACTGGCGTGATGTTATTTTATGAAATGGTATGTACAATAAACAGGCATGCGATTGCAGCAATCCCGAGACAATTGCCGTAATTTTTTAAAGAGTCTTGTTGTATATCTTCAAAGTTATTCATGAGATCTACATCAAATTAAAATCGGACCAATTTCGAAACATATTAATTCAAACAAAAAAAAAATTCAAAATCCGCCCACAATTGACTGAGGTATCGGTAAACATAGACAAAAAAAAACAAACGTAAAAAATCGAACATAGAACCTTCTCCTTTTTGGGAAGTCGGTTATAAATGTACAATCCATTTTTAGGTACTACTAATCCATACGTAATAAAATATTCATCCATCTATTATAAATGCAATAGTAAATTTGTTCGTCTGTAAGTAAACTGGCGGTGAAGTAGGCTGGTGAGCGGACGTCCGCGCCATAGTCTGCCCTACTTGATATGAAGTAGAAGCGATACGTACGAATTCTTCCGTAACAATGCAACTAGTTGCGGCTTCGTACGTTACCTAAATGTTGCTCGTCTTACTTCTTTAATTACCTAAATATTTTTTGTGAAACCAATTTAAATTTAATAATTTTTAAAACGTCTCATTGTTATATCATGCTACATATAACATGAAATAACAATGAGACGCTATATGTAGCATGCAATAATAATGAGACGTCGATCGACAATCTATTAACAAGTAACTTTGACACGATATCTTGCAAAAACACACCGACTCAAACAGTAAAACGCCTGTAACTTTAGAACGACTGAACGAAATTTCATCAAACATCAGAAGCACAACACGCAAGCTAAGAACACTCGATAAAGTCACCTTTCAAACAAAATCAAAATCAGTTTATCCGTTTAGGAGCTGTGATGCCACAGTCATATACATAAATACACATAGACACAAATTGACAAATACACAGGTACACACGTCAAACTTATAACACCCCTCTTTTACCGTTTTGAGGTTAAAAACTACCCATCAATGGTCAATCAGCGTTGCTGTTTGTTATGATGCTTAACAAGGAATATTTGATTTGTATCGAATTATATCATCAGCATCCGTATTGGGTTCTAGCTTCTGTTCGCAATCCCACCAGCCCGCATAAAAACTGTCCTATCTATAAATAAATACCAAATTTCATCCAAGACGGTCCAGTCGTCTAGTCGTGAAAAGGTAAGAAACAAACAAACAGAGTTACTTTCGCATTTATAATATTAGAAGTTAAAAGTTGCGCAGAGAAAGATACGAGGGGAGTTGCGTGGTATCTTCTCGTCCATCTTGCCGCAGTGTCTCAAGACGAAAGTCTATGACCAGTGTGTGTTGCCAGTGATGACCTATGGCTCTGAGATGTGGTCGCTCACAATGTACCTCATCAGAAAGCCTACAGTCGCAAATCGGCAATGGAGAGTAATGCTTGGAGTTTCCCTGCGTGATCGAATTGGAAAGAATAGATTCAGTGTTACCGACATAGCCCGAAGAATTGCCAAACTTAAGTGGCAGTGGTCAGGACACATTGCTCGCAAAACCGGGCCAATGGGGCTGACAAAAATCTGTAGTGGCGACCGCGAACCGGAGGACGTTGCGTTAGAAGGCCTCCCGCTATGTGGACCGATGACATGGCGAAGGTTGCGGGGATCCGCTGGATACCAGGCACATGGGACTGGTCATTGTGGTGACGCTTGGATTGTGGGCCTATGTCCAGTAGTAGTGTCTTTCGGCTGATATGGTGATGATTATAATATTAGTATGGATGATAGTTTTGGATTGGAAATTGTATCGTGTAGGTAATTTTTTTCGGTTGGAAGAGTTCGTGGGTATATTATAAAAGCCACACGGTTCGATCGTCGAGGTTAAGCAACACCTGCGTTTCGAGGTTTGGTGATTGCGGTTATTCATTACAAACCGGGAGTCCTCTGTGCCTCTGAAAGCACGATAAAATCATTGGTCCCGACATAATTTGATAAGAACGAAGATGTATGTGTGAACAGATGAACTAAGTAGTTTAGAAGTTATGTTCATCTGTTCACACATATATACATACATAGTGCCGTAATCGGGTAAAAATCCAACACCTATCTAGCCAAGAGGTACCTACTTTGTTACCCAATTGCCTACCTGAACTCCGCAACTCAGTACGGGTTGCGGAGTTCAGGTAGGCAATTCCTCTATGTAAAATACTAGCTGCCCCCGCGGCCTCGCTCCCGTCATCTGGCTATCTACCTACCCCCCCCCTATCTTCGCTACCTACCTACCTTATCTACATACCCACCTACCTACCACTACTACAATACGATGTAACCATCTTTTGTTTCTACCAGCGATCTAATTAAATTTTGGAACACAAAAGCTGCTATTGTGACTCAACTATGACTGTCAGATACATTCTCTTATTGACTTTATTGTAGATAATAATGAGTACTTTAATCATATAGTATATAATTTTTATGTATCATCAATAGTTTTCTCAGCGAAAGCCAAATAATGAATTTTATATGTAAAATTTTGCTACTTTGGGTTACATTATTGCAATTTTCATAAGGATCTCTAGTTTTTTTTAAATAATTTATAGCTTATATTACTCGGGAATAATGTAGCTTTCCATAGGTGAAAGAACGTTTTAAATCAGTCCAGTAGTTTTGGAGCCTATCCGGTACAAACAAACAAACACACAAACAAATAAAAAAATCGTTCATCTTTATCATATTGGTATAGATTGGTACTCAGCTACATGTTAGACATAAAAGCCGACCCCATAGTTGTTGAGAACTTTTCGCAACAACGTTTGGATCGGCTTCTTAGGCTGATCGAACTATCAACATTCTGTACTACACATTAACCTTAAGTTCACCGAATTACAAAGTAAAATATGTTATAACTTAGTGTTAAATGCTAACATTACCAATCTTCAGATGAACTTTACAAATATCGACCAAACGACTCCAAAATATAAATATGCAGACTTTATGTACACGATCTTAATTGATATTACCTGTACGTAATTCCTATGCATTCCACGACTAAGTGCAAACAAAATGATTATTAACTGGTCTTACCTCATTGAATAAATGGACGGCGACATGGAACAATGACACAAGCGAGAGTTTTATGAAAATAAGAGAGTAAGAGGACTTCTATGTTTTGAAACTCTGTTGAATATATTCAAATTCTGCGATGGATTCTTCCTTCACGTAACTAAATCAAATTACATCAATGCCCGATGTCGAATATCGCGTATCTTCATGTATTTTATATGTTAATTTCAAGTGCAAATCGGTTGAATTACATCGATTGCTATCGCACCGACAGGCGATTTAAATTGCAAGCACGTTCACACGGACGATACGAATTACACTTGCAATTTTCCAAAATTTTCTTTAAAAATACCTGTACACAATATCTTACTGATATCGCCTGTTGATGCAATTTTAATTGCAGCGCGCGATCAGTACGGTCTCTAAGTCATTAAGAGTGGTTTTTATTCAATGTTTTGAAGATGCTCTCTAAAAGCGTACATCTACAACCGAACTGCAACAAAAACTTTTTTTTTTTATAGTTGCTTGGTATGTTGCGCGTTGTTCCATAACGCTGTCCAACAGAGAAGGTGCTTAAAATGTGAGGAAAATGAGTGGTTCGCGTACTTTTACTGGTGCTATTTGTAGAAACCGAATTTTGTGGTTGGTTATTTCATAAGATAGTGAGAAAGACTGACTTACGCTTTTGTAGGAGCCGCACCTTCTAGAATTCGTACATCGGAGGCAAGAAGACCTATACTAGACAATACTACACTATAACTATAGAGCCTATAAAGGCTCTAGTTATAGTGTCATTCTTTCATCGATCGCGATTGTCGAAATGTCAAAATGTAAAGGTACGTTTACACAGAATATCCGTATTTCCAGGATCGGTTTTAACGGATCCGCCGCTACTGGATGTGATGTTCACATCGCATTTACAGTACCATCTTAATGGATCCGTCGCTACTGGGGGTAATTTTCACACCACATTTAGTCAGTGTACTACCCTGTAGAAGGTGCTTTTCTGTTCTACGGTAACACTAACTTTCCAATTAACAGGGATCAGTATTTTAATACCGTTGTGTGTTTGAACTCGCTCATACAACTACCTACGCCATTACCGAATGAAAACGTATACGATAAAGCGTACCTGTAAAACGGATTGCTGTACATTTTGTCGGGTTGGCATTTTTTACTGGATCTGGGAATACTGTCATGAGTATGAACTCGCTCATACAACTAAATACGTCAGCGCCGAATAAAAACATATACAATAAAACGGACCTCTGTGTGAACGAGCACTAAGGGATTGATTACTTGACATTTCGATAGCGCTTGGAATTTCTAATATATTTTTGATTTTTTTTCTAATCGCTACTCCGATGCTTTCGTTGACGGAATGTCACTTGTCTAGAGTCCCAGATCATGATGGCCCGGTTTTTTTATCCGTTTTTTAACTCAACCAATCGTTAAAATATGCTAACCAATGGTTTCAAATTGCGTACAACGCGTTTTGCATCTAACAAATGGTCGAATAATTTAACTCTCCAACTTTTTACCATTGGTTGAGTTAGATTAAATCGGCAAGATTTCATTCATTTTGGGTATTCCCAGAAGTTTCTTTTGACATTACATGACGTTGTGAATTTCATTATTCATCTTATTTCATCACAATTTAGTTTTTTAGTTCCAGATATGTATGGTTTGGACTTCTACAGTACTATTTTATATGATCTATTCCCACAGATAAACAGTGTATAAAATACTTAATTAACTATTGACTACAAACATATACACTTAAACCAAAAAATACTCACTAACTAAACCTCAAAAAATATACTAAACTAAAATATGGCGTCGAAAAACTCCTCCACATCGTTGTCCACTGGTTACATTACCACTACCACAAAAGAGTGGCAGCATTGCCACGTTGTATGGCAATGCTTATTCTCTGACTAAGGTAAAAGCCAGCCCTTGGGTCACGCGAAGTGTCAACTAGGCGTTTGGATAGATCTTTAAACAACGCATGAGCACTCGGAACCCACGGACCAAGAGTTTCAACCCCAAAGGGCCCGGAAATATAACTACCGATGAGGTTATTAAATAAACTCACAGATAAACTGTAATAAATATCTGGGAAATTATTTAGATTTAAGAGTAAGTAGGAATGTATTTTTTTTAAAACAACTGTTATAAACGACTTATTCTAAGAGAAATCCTTAAGCTACAATTAGCAAACTAAAATAGTTTGCTTTCGACATAAAACAGAACACGTTTCACAAAAGAAGATAAAAATTTACAAGTAGGTACCTACCATCGGATCGTTTCGTAAAATCCAAAGTGCAAAGTTGAGATAGTTTCATGTCTACAAAAGCGAGTTTGTCATGAATAATCAAGCTGGTGTTATCAAGAATGTTTCATAACCATCACAGTATCGACGCTTGCTTCTGATTCTTCGCAGAGCCTTTTTATCATCACAAGCTTACCTACCTACTTACCTTGCGTATGTGTGTGTGTTCCCGGATAGACCAGTAGGTAAGTACCTAATCAATTTTTCAGATTTTGTAATGGTTTTTACTATTTATTTATTTCTTCTTCTTTATTGGATTTAAATACAAACTTCATTCACTTTCGGTTTTGTATTTATAATGGGTTAGAAGTTAATGTTCAGGAGGTCTGCGCAATCTCTTATTGCTCAACAAACTTTGGTTGGTCTATTTCTAAGATCCCATTATCCTTATCATGTGCGAGATTAATACCGGAAGGATGAGAAAATTGCAAGGTCAAGCTCATTTGCGAGCAATTGCAAAGGTTCTGGTTTATGTTCATCAGTGGTCCACCACTAATGCAACTAATGATGATGATCAAAAAAATTATGTCAATAAAAATCCAACACTAATACTCAAGCAAAAATTACTTTATTGACTATAAAATGGCAGTATGGCAGTAGAGTTTGTACTATATCGCTCTGTTGACTTTTTCTTCTTAACCGTAGTTTGGTTTGGGTACTGAAGCCTCACGTCCGGCATTAGCAGCGTTGTATTCCAGAGAGCGGAGAATGTAGTCAGGAATGGCAGGACCTACGGGGATGTGGCTTCCCTGTGGAATGAAGAAGGACATATTTAGAAACGTCACAAAACACTAAATGCTCGTTTCTTGCTACTATATTATCACCCATGTGATAATATAGTAGCAAGAAACGAGCGCATATTTGTGAATTGACATTTAAATTTCATTTTGACTGTGTACCTATTATTTGTTGATTAACTGAATTAAAATCAAACGAGGATCACAATTATAATGGATTAAGTAGCTAACTATTAATAATAGTCATAGATAATGATCGCTGACAGCCATAAGGCAATGACAGCCTCCACGAGAGCCATCCCGATTTACTTGACACCAATGCAACAAAGATAAGACGAAGATATGAAATTTACACATACCTGGGGCTGGAATCCGTTCTCGTCGGCAACGTATCTAAGTTCAACAGGTGTACCGTCAGGGGAGGTGTATCTGTAACCACCGTTTATTTCCAGGGCTGGGTTATCCTAGAAAATGCAGAAAATAATGTAAAAGGCAGATACGAGTGAGGAAGAAATAAGTGTGATGTCTATCATCTTTATATCATATTTCTTCTTTGTATGATAAAACTACTAGCTGATGCCCGTGAACTTCGTAAGCGTCAAACTTATATTATTTTTTATATTTTTATTTCCCACACGAACTGTGACTAAATTTTGCCTGGTTAAAAAGTATATGTTACTCCTTATAACATCAGCTATCTACGAGTAAAAGTCCCGTCAAAATCGGCCCAGCCGTTTCGGAGATTACCCGGTACAAACTGACAGTAAAACAAAAATTGCGTATTTGTTATTAGTACCGTATATACTTTCACATGCATTCAATAAAACGATGTTATTTTGACATTAAATACATATACATCAACTTAATTTATTTGTGTAGATTTATAGATATAAAACGAATATTTTCCTAGAATCTTTGAGAGTTCAATTATTATTTGATTCTCGACCTTTCGTTTGCCAATCAATCTATTGACAATGTCAAAACAATAAACCATGCGAAATTAGAATTAAAAACATAATTTATCACACCCTTCCTTATTTTTAGAATTTGTATAGAATAGACAATAAGTTAATATTTAACCATTGAACACAGTGCCATCTACGACCACACGTGGTGAGAACGTGATACAAAACAAGTTTCCATCAATTTATTTGCCGGCGACAAGGTCTCCAAAGCTTTTATTTAACGATCAATATAATTTAAATATATTCTCAGTATTCCTTGCATTAATTTAACACATAGTTAACATATATTTGGGTCTTGACGTAATATCAAAAGATGATTTTGTCTAGACGGTGCCACCAGTGGTAATGTAACAAACCCTTCACTTACAAGGTTGAGGTAATGAAAAAGTCTTATACAAATTATTGTTAATTCTATCTTTGCTGCCGTTATTAACATAAGTGTTGATGATTTTGTTAAAAACTATGTCCTGATCAGTTGCAGTGGTAACAACATGCTATTGTGACAGATTATGAATATGTGCTTGTTTTGGATTCATTGTCGTCAAAGTAACTAACTTCTAACTAAGTAACTTAAATTAATGTAATCCTTATCGGTGTAATAACAATTCGGAACTTTTTGTAAGTACACTACCGATGAAAATTAACTAACAAACAGTGGTATTATAATATATCGCGGGACTGTCGCCTCGAGGGAAGCCAGTACTCGCCAAGCTGGTCTAAATTGTCGATCTCTCAGCCGTACCTGACCCGTACACATTTATTGGTTCAGTGATAAGATCATAGAACTGATATATCTAAAATATTGAAGGCACACAAGGTTTTGGGAGTCTTTTAAGCTTGATTTACAATAGACATAACAAGGTTAATCAACAATTAAATGTATTGTCAACCAATTAAATATTTGGTCTGGCAAGTCACAGTTAATTTAATTTTGATTTAAGTTTGTCTAACCACGTTATATTACAAGTCATTTACATTCATCAGTACCACCGTTTCCACCTGAATATTAAAAATATATCTGTAATCCACCACGCAAGCCTAATTCGGGTTGATAGATGTCACAATGTTTTAATTTTTTTAATTCTAGAACATGGCTGTTTAAGCTACAGTTTCACGTTGTTTTACTTTAAATCTGTCAGCTGAACTTCGATTTGTGATAATAACAAAAAATTAAGGATTTTTTTAAATCTAAGTATATAGATAGTTGTAACCTTACAAGACCGCTATTCAGAAATTCATTTCAAAATAACAAAACTTTACACATATTTTAGTAGGTAGAACCATTTGGCTATGCATTAATAATGTTTTGCCGTTGTGAATAAAATCGAATTGCAAATAAATGCATCTGAATTTAGGTGTCAAATACTTTTTACCCAACTTTGGATGATGGAATGTTGCAGCTTAGACCATAATTAAGATAGTTCTGTTACCTCGTAGGTATAGCTTCACTAATCGAATTTTACCAAATGAGACAACATCGGACATTGGATGTCACCTCATCTAGGCCGAGTTTTGTAACATCACATAAAGAAAACCCTGAAATATCTAGACGGGGTCGCGGCAGATCGAGAAGAAGGCGCCTTGGATAGCTTTCTAGAGAATTAGTGTGAAGAAGCACGACACTAATGGAAATGTAAAGAATAGGGAGATGCCTTTGCCTAAAAGTGGGACTGTTAAGGCTGCAAAAAGAAAGGTTAAACTTAGCAAAATATCTTACCGAGTTTAGGTTCTTGACGACAGCATCAGCCTGGGCAACGATTCCATTGCCGGTCTCATATGCGTAACTGAAGGAACCTTCAGGGCTGCTCTCGAAATTAGACTTGATTATGGGTACTGGTTCTAGGTGCGAGACGTCGGCGCTGACGCACGCGATTGCCACTGCGAGAACCACTAAGAATTTCTGGAAGAGATTATTAAATCATTTTCGTTCCGTTCCTGATTAGCCAGCTCTTTTATATTATAAATGTAAGAGGGTTTTATGTTTTATTTATATAACTTTGCAGAAAGTTTTGAATAATATAAAAAAGAAAATGAAACTTTAAAACTAATGTTATGTAAAGGTAGAAGCAAAAGTACATTACAAGAAAAAAATAACAGTTAGTCAAATACATATTAAAAAGGACCTTAATAGCAATTTTATTACTTCACTTTATGGTTACCAAAAAGTTCACAATGCTTACTTACCATTTTGTTATTGGGATGTCAACTTTTTGTTTCGATCTGATTGAGGTATTCCGTGTTCGTCTTTATATACTAATCGTTCAGAATAGAAATGAGGACGTTTTATTAGTATTTGAGAGCAGTCATTGGTCAAAGATTATAAATGAGATGCAGATTTGATGTATTTAAAGATTCATAAATTTTAGTTAGAAGATCAAGGATGTGTGGATGCCGAATACTAATAAACCGGTGCTCTATATTGCCTTTTTAGAAGCATTCTTGAGATTTGTGCTATACATAATTTTATATTATTTACGGTGTGGAGGTGAGTCCTTATTTTATGGCATGGAGGCATGGAGCCTGATGAAAATGTGTAAGTGAGCCCTGTAGGTGGAGCGATGACCTGTTTAAGGCTGCGGGAATCCGCTAGAGGTGAGACGCACCGAACCGATCGTTGTGGTAACGCTTGAAGACCTATGTCCAGCAGTGGACGCTTTTCGGCAAATGATGATTTTGCACGGAAATGTTGATGATGATCTCATCTTGCGCTCAGCATCAGACAAGCTGAAGTTTATCTGGCACCAAATGCTACATAATGCGACTTATATTAAGCAAATTGCTCTTATCAGGTTCCTTATTTTTACTTGACTACGGCGAAGCCAAAAGGAAGGGTTATGATTTTAGTAGTCTATGTTTGTATTTACGTATGTTCCTCCATAGCGCCTAAACTATTCATTCGATTTTGAAGAATAAGGTGTCAATCGATTCATTATTATAGCCCGGGTAACATAGGCTAAAAAAATCCATAGTCGGGTTATAGTTTTTGCTTGTACATAAGTACAGAAGCTAGACAGCAACGATATTGTGCTAAAATTTTATTTTGCTATGAATGTATAGAGTAAGAACAAGGTTGTGAAATTCAATATAACGGTGTGTGTACTTACTGTGTGAAAGATGGTGTGAAATGGCGGGCTGATAGACAATTACGGAAGAAAATACATAGTGCTGATGATACATAGCGTATATGATAGTGTATGTAGCGGGTATTTATAGATGTATGAACGTGAGTGAAGCAAAAGAAGTATGTAAGGATCGTAGCAGTTAGCGTTCTGTAGTTTTTGCCTACCCCCATGGGAAAAAAGGCGTAAGTTTGTGTATGTATGTATACATAGTGCTGATCCTAAATAAATTGGGATAAGATCAAGAGATTCTCAAAAATATAATCGGTTAATTTACAGTATCTTAAACGTCTTCATCGTTTTATTATTTTCACCAGAATTAGTCGCTGGTAGGTACAGTATTAATTAGCTGAGAAATAACAATCTTTTTATTTTTTTCGAAAATTATGCATAAAACGGGCTGCAATCTTAATATCTTTGTAGCTTCTTTTGTTTATATACAGGAGGAATAATAAGAGAGCCAAAATTGAGCCTTGGTGCACACCGTAAGTTATAATTTTGGTATTACTCTGAGTGTCACCTTGTGAACAACTTGGTATCGTTTTGACAAGTGAAATTTAAAAATAATAAGGGCAGGGCCATTTATGCCTATTGACACGAGCTGAAGTTGATGATGATGATGAATCATCAACTTCAGCCTTTTAATGTTTCCACTGCTGGGACACAGACCTCCTCTCGGTGAGAGGGAATGGAATCGTATCCACCACGCGGGCCCAGTGCGTGTTAGTGAATGTTACATGTCTTCTTCCATGAGTTTATTTAGCAAAAAATCATGATTTACTAGGTCAAACGCCTTTTTAGGTCAATAAAGACACCCAGAGCGATTTTTTGTTGCAAATATTAAGTTTTATAGTTGTTACAAGGTATATTGTAGCAGAGAGTGTATTTTATTTCGGTCTAAAACCATATTGTGTTTCATATATTAAGTATAGTACCTGGGTGACCGAGCTCTGCTTGGGTCAAAATAGAGAAAACGACGTTTTCTAAGAATGAAGCTACCTAGCTAGATCGATTTATCACCCTAGAAAGGCGCTCCTAAATTTCATGAAAATCGTTGGAGCCGTTTCCGAGATTCAGATTATATATATACTCGTATATATACACGAATCCTCGTTTAAAGGTATTAGATTAGATTATGGGATTAAGAGAGATAAGATATTTTTCGAGGCGATTGAACAAGAGCTGAGATGGGTGATCTGGCTCTTATTTAACTCCGGCCTTATTTATTGGCGTAACTTTTGCAATTTTAAGACAATGGTTTGTTAATACAACTAGTGAGTTCGTCAAGAACTAAGTTTGCAACATGTTTCAGTAATTTTTTGGTGATTCTTTCTAGGCCTTGTAACGTTACGTTAATAGAAAAGTTAAAAAATAAGAGTGAGAAAGAAATAGGAATAAGAAATAGATTAATCTAAGAAAAAGGGGCCGGCTTCGCACGTCGTAGATGATGGTCGTCAGATGAGCTAAACGTAAGCTACGCTATTAAAATAAAAGATAAAAATAAGAAAAGATAAAAAAAAGAAAAAGGTAAAATAAGGCCGGCTTCATACGACGGCGCCAGTTTGACACGACGTGCCGCCCGCATCTTCTTCTTTGGCGAAGGGGCAACCGCAAACCAGGGCGGCGTGATACGGTGCTAACATAACCATACTTGCACAAGTATATAAGCTAACTTTTGGTTTCCCTTTCAGGCCTTCATTTTATCATCATTTTTACTTTTGCTAGTACTTTTATTTTTTATTTTCCACAATTCACTTAACCTATTAGGCAATTTTTTTTTTATCCCTCTTTTTCTTTTATTTTCTTTAGAGCGGTTTGGCAACTCTATAAAAAAGCCCCTAATGCCTTGTAAATATGTTCTTCCCTCTTGTAAATATGGCTTCCCTTTTGTAAATATGTTATACCCTCTCTAAAACTTGAGTTACCTCTTAAAACTTGAGTTACCTCTTAAAACTTGAGTTACCTCTTAAAACTTGAGTTACCTCTTATAATCCCAACTCTTAGAGCGGTCTGCACAACTCAGAAAGCCTTATGTGCAAAGAGCGGTCCCGTAACTCTTTAAAAATAAGCCAAATGCGTGGGCTCTTATAAATATTTGAATATTCTTCGGGTTTTCAAACAGGTGCGGGTTACGACACCTAATTAAAAAAAATAAGCCTTAGTAATTTTAAATAAATATTTCCTTGTGGAGTATGCGTCATTGAATGTGAACCATATCCCCTACGTGTGATTGAATGAGAGTGTTTGAAGAAAGTATGAAAGATGTTGTGTGGTAGATCAAGGATTATATTTAAACCTGAAAAATTTTCATCAAGTTGAAAATTTTTCTGGGGTCATCGAGGAAATGTGGTGTTCTGCTGTGCAGACCTACACGTTTTTAAGTCGATTAACATTTTATTAAATACTTTATAAAACATACCTTTATATCTTTTGATTTTGTATCAACTCATGTCTCATTTTTTTATGTATTCTTTGTTACTGTTAACACCTGAAAAGCATACTTTTAGTTAAGTATCTCTGATTGTTTTAATATTCCATAACTTATTTATATCGCCAATTTGTACAATCTTGTAATTTTTTATACTCTGACATGTTTATCTGAATTGACATCTGTCTCTCCAATTTATTTTTCTTAAGCCATAGACATAATACACCATGGACTAGACCTTCCTTAAGCTAGTTGTACATTATAATAAGGGCAGCGTAGACTGCCCCCTCTGTAAACCGTTTTAATTCGTTCTGGTCATATAATTGATATTTTGAATTTGAAATTCGGAACAGATGACACAGAACGAAAGAAAAACGGGCGTCGGATTTCAGTTTGGTTTTGGTTGCGAAATTGGAAACATATTTAAGCCTTAAATTACAAAGTTTATACTTATCCACTAAGTACATAAAATGTAATGAATTCAGTTCGTGAAGGAGTGTTATACATCCCTGGAGACTTCTATTAAATAACAATTTATGCTCTGAAGTGAACTTTTACTGTTTGTACAATGGGACGTGCCAGACTGGCATGTAGAACAGGCATGAGCTGCTGCAGACAGGTCCTTAACGGCGCGTCGTTTTGCGCGAGCGCCCACATCTCTCCTGGTTGCCTGCCTTACTACCTACCTACCGGACGTGGTGCATGAGCCGCAGCTACAGCGCGCCCGCCAGCAGTACACGCAGGTTGCGCACGCTGAACACGAGCGCCCATAACTCGCGGTAGCGCTCCTCCAGCCGCCCCATCGCACCGTATCACGCCGCCCTGGACTGCGGTTGCCCTTTCGCCAAAGAAGAAGACGCGGGCGGCACGTCGTGTCCAGCTGGCCCCGTCGTATGAAGCCGGCCTTATTTTAACTTTTTTTTATTTTTTTATCTTTTATTTTAATAACGTTACAGTTTGTTCTGCTATGCAGACCCACGTCATTAATCAATTAACATTTTAATAAATACTATACAAGCTCACCCTCATATCTTCTGATATTTTATCGACTCATGTCTCATTCTTATATATTCTTTGTTACTGTTAGCACCTGAAAAGCATATTTTTAGTTATCTCTGATTGTTTTAATATTCCATAACTTATTTATATCGCTAATTTGTAAAATCTAAGAATATTTTATACTCTGACATTTTCATGTGATCTGACGTCTGTCTGTCGTATTTTATTTTCTAAAGCCATAGACATAAGGCCCGGTTTCCACCAATGCGGAGAGGAGAGGAGACGAGAGGAGATTTGTTTTGTAACCAATCAGATTTCGTTATCGCCACATCTCCTCTCCGCTAAGCTTCGGTGGAAATGGATCAAGCACAGAGGAGAGGAGATGTCTCATTTTTCTATTGAATTTTGTGCCGCGAGCGAGCAAGCGGCGCGGCAGAGTGGAGATGTGTGTGTAGTCGGGCGGCCGGGCGCAGTGGGCTGAAACGGGCTGGTAGAGGAATTAGCGTTTAAAAAAAAGTTTCTTTTTCTGAAATTTTAAATACTGCGTTGGATTTATCTATTGATTATAAGTAATTATTTATAAGAGGGTCGTTTAGATAACTTGAGTATTTTCGGAGTTATTATTAACCAAAGTAATTTTTGTATGAAGCAAAACAAAAACTTGAAAATCTAGAAATTCTCAAATTTTCTCAAAGAATTGACTTTACGTATGTATAGTACGTAGTGTTAAGAGCCTAAAATAGTGTGCAGAACTGTACCTTATCTGTCTTTATGCGAAACTGACTTTATGAGAATCTGTCCTTCTGCTAATCTGTCTTTATGAGCTTACTCGTAGTCACACCAGATTATCACACCAGTATGACAAACAGGATTTTTTTTCTCGTTTGTCACACCACTGATTTTTCCACACCATGTATACGACAATTGCTAGTGCAGTACCTATATATTCTAATAAAGTCGATCTGCTGATCGGCGTTTGCCGACTTTCGTTCTTTGCCGACTATTTTGATTTTTCTACCCTTAGTTACATTTCTGTCAACTTTTTCATAATAAGGTACAAATTGTTTTCATTTCATAGTAAAAACAAAATAGAACTAATACAAATGGAATTATATATCATATTTTGTGGTAAGTAGTGCAAGCTATAGCCTATGTTCAGCTGTGGATGTCCAGTGGTTTATTTATTTAGGTATATACACTTTATTGTACACCATAATAAACAAGAAAAAAGAAACTTGTGGTTCATATGATAATACAACCTTATCTAGTACTAGCCGGTTGGAAACGCAATGCTTGAGATAATGATAAATGCAATTGACAGATCAACGTCAATAGAAATAATATGCACATTTAAACCATATTTAAACATTTTGCAAATCGTGGATTGGGTTCACATTCGGTTTGTACCATGGATTTTTGTATTATTAATAGAAAACGTGGACAAGTGTTGTTATTTAAGTAACACCAATACTATAAACAGAAAGTTTATAAAAAATTATCTCAAATATGGTTTTGTCGTAACCGTCGTAACAGTATAAAGTGCTCAGGTTCGATCACAATAAACGTAAGTACCATATACCTACTTATGTACGTGGCTTTGTCAATTCGAAAGGTTAGCATAAGTAGGTACTTAAATTATATCATTTCTTATTTTTTTCTTTTTATATTAATCAACTTATTCTAAGTCGTAACCTTTCGGACTCGCATCAATATCCGCCTAGAAACAATTTATGTATGTATTAGTTATATGATAACATAGTCGTTGTTTTTTACTTCACAGGGTGATAATGTTGTAAAATCAGTCGAGCACAAAAATATATGTCAACCAGATGAGAACCAAAATGAAATAGCTATTTCGATACACAAAATACAAGAAGTAGCTAGTACTTCTGCGGGGCCAATGACAAAAATCTACCAGGAAAATATAAGACCTTTAAAAGAAAAAGGGATGAAAGTACCACAATTCGATAGCGTAAAGGGCAGCCTTTATAATGCACGAAAACGGAAACTAAAAGTCAGCAAGATCGTTTTCAAACGTATTAAAGAAGTACAAGTACACGCTTCATTTGATAAATTTCTCGTTGCTGACTATCAATATGATCATACCAGACTATTAATATTTTGTTCTGATGAAGCAAAGCAGTTATTAAAAAATTTGAAAGAATATTTTATAGATGCGACTTTTAAAATTTCTCCACGACCATTTCCACAGTTACTTTCTATCCTCGGCGACTTGGGGAGCACGTCTCAAACAACTTCCGTGATACCGCTAATACATGTGCTTATGAGCGACAAAAAAGAGTCGACATATGCTGCATTGTTTGACATCCTGAAAACTAAATTTCCCGATTGGTGTCCCACTGTATTCCACGCAGATTTCGAGATTGCGGTAGCAAATGCCATAAGATGTTTTTTTCCACATATATCGGTAAAAAAGTGTTACTATCATTATTGTCAGAGCTTATGGCGAAAAGCGAAATCAATTGGATTGAAAAGTAAACTACATAAAAGAATTGTGGGACTATGTACGGCATTGCCACTAACTCCATTAGAACTGGTTAAAAACGGATGGGAGTACATAAAAACAGAATCTAATGAATTTAGCGGAAAAAAGTTGAAACAAATCATAGCATACATGGACCGACAATGGCTAAGTGATGCACAATATATCGCCGACTGGAATATAGTTGGTCAAAGGCACAGAACCAACAACGTTTGTGAAAGTTGGCACTCCCAATTAAATAAAAATATAAATAAAAACTACGTAACCATACAAAAATTATTAACAGTATTATTAAATCAAAAGGAAATTGAAATCGAAAAAAAAAGAAGGGTCGACCAAACTGATAGAGATAATTTTATCATTTCCTGCCAATTGAAATTTTTAAATGGTGAAATATCATTGGGACATTTCCTTGAAACATTGCGTTAAAAATGTAATTTGAAGGTTTTTAATTCGCAATTAAAAAACTTCAAATTCCGTTTTTTAACGCAATGTTTCAAGGAAATGGTCGACCCTTCTTTTTCTTTTTCGATATCAATTTCCTTTTGATTGAATAATACTGTTAATAATTTATTATTCAGTTACTTATGCCAAATCACCATGGCAAGTTACACGACTGGACAGCACGTTCAAATTATAAAAATTCAGCATGAGCGATTTGAGCGTATGGGTATTTCTCGCAGGGTTGATGTGAATGGGGCACCAAGGTCATGCGATTTGACGCCGCTAGACCTTTTCTTGTAGGGTTTTTGGAAGTCGCAGGTCTATGCAAACAAACCACAATCGACCGATGGTAACACAAACAGGCCATTGCTCAAATTCAGCCGGATCTATGCAGAAGAGTCATTGAAAATTGGCGTTCGTTGTCACTAGTACCATTAACAGTTCCATGATGGAACTACTGACTGTTTTTTTTTTATCACTAGTTCCATTTTTAAAGAATCTGAAAATAATGGAACTAATGTTGAATTTGTTATCACCAGTTCCATTTTTAAAAAAATATGAAAATAATGGAACTAATGTTGAATTTGCAGATATCACTAGTTCCACATTATTACTTTAGGCACTTGTGAAATTTTGGGTTCTTCCTCGTAGTCAAACTTTTTAGTCCAACTGTTTTGACCACGAGGAGTTGTATTTCTTCGTGGTCAAACTTCATCGACATTGCACCTTTTCAGCGCCCTGTATGCATGCAGTCCTTGTATGTACAGTCATAGATATATAAGAATAAATCAATGTCAAGTGCGGTGAAGATCAAATAAAAAAAAAGCCTCGTTTTATGAATTATTCAAAGTAAAATATTCAATACGAAAAATGGATTTAAAATTTGTGAAGCGGAACGTGAGACAGTTCTACTTCTCGAAGGCCGGCAATAATATAGATGGCGTACTTATAAAAATGGAAACGCTTACTTACTTACTTAGATAAGACAGAAGAATTACGGTCTAGAATAGCCATGTGGTCACCTAAAAAAATCATTCTGATTTTGAAACTGCTGCAAGCAATGCTATTGTATCTATTTTTCCTGACGTTCAAATCATTAAGAGCATCTATCATTTCACAAATTCTTAATGAAAAAAGGCAAAAAAATGAAAATAAAGAGCATAGATCGAAATAGGATCGTCGGATTATGTTCAGCACTCGCTTTGCTTACCAAAAATAGAATTGAGGCAAGTTGGGATTACACAAAATCTGATAGTACTAATACACAAAAATTTCTTAAATATTTTAATAATTTCGAGACTATATGGCTAAAGATGAATCACTTAGAAAGCAGTGGTACAAAGACATCGCACTAATAATGTCGTAGAGAGCTGGAATGTACAACTTAATAAAACGATGAAGAGACATCATCCAGTAACAGTTGCTCGCTTGCTCAAAACATTATTTTCGTGAAGAACCATCTCCTCGTCGGAGTGAACACATAGATGATTTCATTACAAAATGTCAAATGGAGTTAATACACAATGAAATAGATGTTTGTTATTTTTTAAATAAAATGAGATAGGATTCATTTTATATTATAAATTTGAACCTATAATAATTATATCGAAAATATCAGTGTTTTTTTTAAATTGGATTTTGATTGACTGTACACATTTTTAACTTGACGTTGATATAGGGAGGATCATTCTAATAGTTTGACCACGAGGAAATTTAATTTCTCGTGGTCAAACCAGTTGGACTAAAAAGTTTGACTACGAGGAAGCAGCGGTCTCTTCATCGTTTTATTAAGTTGTGCGTTCCAGCTCTCCACGACATTATTAGTGCGATGTCTTTGTCCGTATACGGACCACTGCTTTCTAAGTGATTCATTCTTTAGCCATGTAGTCTCGAAATAATTTAAATATTTTTGAATTTTTTGTGTATTTGGACTATCAGATTTTATATAATCCCAACCTGCCTCAATTCTGTTTTCGGGAAGCAAAGCGAGTGCTGAACATAGTCCGACAATCCTATTTCCATCTTTGCTCTTTATTTTCATTTTTTTTGCCTTTTTCCATTGTGAATTTGTGAAATGATAGAAGCACTTTATAATTTGAACGTCAGGAAAAATAGATAAAATAGCATTGCTCGAAGCAGTTTCAAAATCAAAATGATTTTTTTTAGGTGACCACTTGGGTATTCTAGACCGTAACATAGAGAATAAGATGGTATATGATTCTTCTGTCTTATCCGTCATTAACGCGTAAGCAACAGGAAGCACGTGCGATGTTGTTGTCGAAGTAGATAAATCAGCATGAATGCTATATAATTGGGTGAATGAATTTGGGCAGCTGAAGAATGTGCCGTCCCCAAAAAACTCTCGTAGCTGAACCATTCTTGTCCGATTACTTTCGGAGCAAAAAACCATGATCCGTCGTGTTTCGGTAACGTAATTAGCTAAGAGAAATGATTGTAAATGATCAGGAACTGTTACCTCTTTAAAGTCACTGAAGCATGTCTTTTTTCTTCTATTATATAAAGCAGATTTGACGCTGCCAAAGGATGGTAATGTGACTAGATTTTTAATCGATGCCTTCTTTTCATTATATGCAACCGGAATAGGGACGTCACTGTTAACGACCTCATGTCTTAGCTCATCAATGACTACATCAATCTCATTTTTTTTATAATCAGCATTACAGGTGTGATTATTGCGTTTAACTATGATGTCATTCTAAGTAAAAGAAAATATATGACAGTAAAAAACTGGATAAATGTACTTATCAGTATGGAAATCACATATATACAGCCAAACCAAAAATTAAAAAATAAACTTTAAAAAAATGAAATTTTCAATCTAAATAAATTCAGATAAATTAAAACTACTTTGCGACCTAATAATTACTGGACCAATTTTGTTAATCTTTTGTATATCGTCAAAGAAAGCGATAACAAAGTATGTGGTTTTCGATTATTGCATATATGTGGTCTCCATACTATATACGGAATCCTTAACATGACTATGTATTTTTGTTTATAATATCAATACTAATAATTTAGATACCTTCAGAGTAATATACCCCCGACACTTATCTTTTCTCAGTTGGCTGCAAGCCCAGTAAGCGTTTCCATTTTTATAAGTACGCCATCTATAGTACTGTCGACCTTCGAGAAGTAGAACTGTCCCACGTTTACGCTTTACAAATTTTAAATCCATTTTTCGTATTGAATATTTGAATTTGAATAATTCATAAAACGAGGAAAACAATTATGTGAACTTCGCCGCACTTGACGTTTGACATTGATTTATTCTTATATATCTATGACTGTACATACAAGAACTGCATGCATACAGGGTGCTGAAAAGGTGCAATGTCAATGAAGTTTGACCACGAGGAAATACAATTCCTCGTGGTCAAACCAGTTGGACTAAAAAGTTTGACTACGAGGAAGAACCCGAAATTTTTAAGGGTGGTAAAAACACTGGAGTTAAAAACACTTAGTTTTTATAGTAATTATATTCAATAAAAACAACAAATATTTTTTTGTCTACCTTTACTTTTTTTTAATAGGTATGCAGTGATCGAATAGAATCAGTAAACATTTATTTTTTGCGAATGAATATTAGTTTACATGTTTACATGGCGATACTTGATGAGACAGCCAGTGACATCTACCTGTCGTTTATTGTAATATCAATTATTTTTTTCCATATCGGGAGGTAGTTAGAAAAACGTAAGTATAAGTCGTCGCTGTAGTGCGAGAAATCAATGCAATGTGTTCGCAAGCAAATTTATTCGGCTCCTCTTAAGAATACAAAAAATGAGTGCAATTCAAATTATTAAAAGGGGAAGGGGAAAAGTATTGTTATCATCAGGATGGCAGTATTACAAACATGTGATGTATAAAAATGGAACCAGCTTGTGGCGTTGCAAGCAATTTAAAAAACAAATTAAATGTGCAGGATCCGTAAATATAGACAAGGTAAGCTAAAATTAACATACGTACATCATACAATCGAAATATTTAAGTCGAGTGACTATTCCATAGAACAATTATTTAATGTTATGCTCGGATTTGCATAGTTACATTATTAAGAAATATATAATCAAATCGGCATAATGTCTTATCGGCCTAGGGCCGCTACTAGATAAAGCGGTGTACCTACATAGTATATTATTGAGTAATGGTATAAGCTGGGTGTTGATGAATCAGACATGTATATTTGCATAAATGACATTACTCTTAGCTTTATGTTTAAGTCGTATTGTGTATAATTTCATGTTCTTTGCTTTTGTAAATGTTTATCTGTAAATGCCCGTTAAGTCCAATAAACATATCATTTATTTATTTATTTTTTATGTATTATTTTTGCTCCCCCCCTCCTTTTTTAATGTATGTGCCTTTTATTGTACCTATTTGTTTTTTTGCAATGTTTCATTTTATGTTATTTTTTTAGGACCAAACAAGCATTATTAAACAAAAACCTCACGACAATAATTGTGAGCCTGATGAAACGCAAAATTTGGTTGATTTTCAAATTGAGGAAGCTTGCCTTGAAGCGGCTCAAGGCAGAGAACCGGCTCCTAGGGTGTACAAACGGGCCTTGGTTCGTATAGCAAATCAAGGATTTGATTTAGCTACAAAAAATGCTGTTCCACCATTCAAAAGTAAACAGAGTCGCATTTACCGCCTAAAAAAGAAAAATGCAAGCGTTAAAAAAATTAATACAAATGATCCAAATGAAGTTGAGGTGCCAAAACAATTTGAAAAATTTTTACTAGCTGATTTCAATCAAGATAATAATAGAATTCTGGTCTTTTCTACTCCCGAGGGAAAAACGCACATGGGAAATGTTACGAATTTTTTTATGGACGGCACATTTAAATTTTGCCCGAAACCTTTCTCACAAATGTATACTATTCATGCTGACATTGGCAGCAATAGTAATTTCACTAATGTCGTGCCCGTTCTATATGCGTTTATGACAAATAGAAATAAATATTCTTATAAAATTTTATTTTCTCTCATAAAATCGCAGATACCCCAGTGGAACCCAAATAAAGTAATGTGCGATTTTGAGGAAGCCACAATAAAGGCTCTTTTATCATTCAATGTTGGCATAGATGTTAAATGTTGTCATTATCATTATACTAACAGCCTTTTTCGAAAAGCAACCAAACTGGGCATTATATCGAAAAAGGGGTATAACAGTAGCAGAAAAAACAAAAGGATAATTTCTCTTTGTGGCAATTTAGCGTTTCTACCGCCAAGTAAAATCGAAGAAGGTTGGAAATATATACAACAGAAAATGCCCGAAAACGATGCTTTTAATAAATTTAAAAAATATTTCGATACGTTTTGGATGAAACCAGACGTACAAAAATTATGGTGTGTTTATGGTGAGATCCATAGGACAAATAATGTCCTTGAAGGCTGGCATCATAATTTGAATACAAACGTCAATAAAAACGAGTCAAATTTATTGCAGCTCTTACATATTCTATATGATGATGCAATGTTAATGAAGTATAGAACTAATCTTCTACAAAGTTATGGGCAGAGCTCCCAACCTAAACGACGAAGAATTTACAGAGACAGAAATGACTTAGTCATTGAAGCCCAAATGCAGTTATTAACAGGCGAAATATCTGTGGGTCATTTTTTAGATAAACTTCGTTGAGCGCGTACTGTAGTAAATGTAATGAATCCGAATGATACATGAAAAAAAAATTGTTGATTTTATTGAAAATAATTATTATAAAAACTAAGTGTTTTTAACTCCAGTGTTTTTACCACCCTTAAAAATTTCACAAGTGCCTAAAGTAATAATGTGGAACTAGTGATATCTGCAAATTCAACATTAGTTCCATTATTTTCATATTTTTTTAAAAATGGAACTGGTGATAACAAATTCAACATTAGTTCCATTATTTTCAGATTCTTTAAAAATGGAACTAGTGATAAAAAAAAACAGTCAGTAGTTCCATCATGGAACTGTTAATGGTACTAGTGACAACGAACGAAAATTGGACCACTCGGATCCGTGCCACTGTAAATAGCCGAGGCGGGCATTTGAACGATGTCATACCATCCACACTTAATGGCATAAGTGGGCCATTCAAATAAAAAAAGAATTTTGTTAATACCTTACACACAGCTTCTTTTATTTCATTTCAACATCTACCCGCCCTTTTTGAAAAAAAATCGATTCGAAAAAAAAACCTGTTAGTCCTCAACGATACTGGTGTGATAATCTGGTGTGACTACGAGTCGGTAAGTTTGAAAAACCCTTTAGTATAACTAGGACAGCACTAGTTAGGAATAAATGGTGTAAAAAAATCAGTGGTGACAAACGAGAAAAAAAATCCTGTTTGTCATACTGGTGTGACAATCTGGTGTGACTACGAGTCAGCAACGATCTGTCCTTATGCGAACAAAGGGTATTTTCGTCCTATTTTAGCACCTATTCTCGGGTTGCGATTTTCTGCGATTTGGTCGCAATTTCAAATTTTGTTCTCTGTTCCACACCACCATAGAGGTTAAGAACCAGGCGCGTTTTTTTTTATGTAGTGGTCTCCATGTGCATCTGGACTGAGGGCCCATTTTCCAAATCCTTGCGGAACGAAATAAGACTTAAAGGGAAATTAGTTAAAAATAGTAAAAACTTAAAGCAATGGGCCTAAAATTTCTTAAACGTGAATTAAAACTGTTATGATTAAATTACTTGGGCCCTCAATCCAGACGCTTGCATAAACTGGTATAGCCTAAATCTCAGAAAGTACTATCTCTGGGTTAATCATTTTAACTTAGGAATTTAGTTAAGAATTTCTTAAATATTTTAAGAAATGCCCAAATCTGTAGAATAAGACATTACAGATTTATGGCGATATATCTATGGCCCTCAATCCTTTAATGTCTTTACCGAGAAATCTGCAAAACATGAATTTATCTGAAGAAATACATGAATAGGACTGTAATATACTTTGCTTAGATACCTCTGTGAATTAGTTAAAAAGAAATAATGACACAAAAGTGAATTGTTAAAAAGTAAATGGGAATCGAATTTTACTAAAACGTCTGAACTGAGAGCCCAATATTTTCGGCTTTATTGACTAGGCTCAACCTCATTGATTAAGTCAAATTAAAATAAGTTTTTTTACTATTTTTTAACTAAAATGTAACATATCGTCCGTTCTTCTAATTCTAATACTTTAAGAGAAAATTGATTTTTAATTTTTTGTAGGAGAAAATTATGTAGGGCAGATATGATTTTGTTACTTTTTGGGACGGAAAATCATATCATATGTCATCGTTTCTATGGACAGTATATGCAGCACCACAGACGTTGCAATACGCTAATCAATCAAATTCATTTCGATGAATAAAACACAATCGGTATAAATTTATGAAAACTATTTACTTCACTTATATTATGTAATCTAAAAATAGTCTGATATCGTAACATCAATTTAATTACAAACTATTTGTTACTATTAAAATAAACGGTTACGATCGGTATAAATATAAGAAAACAATTTACTTCACATAAATGTAACCTAAAAATTATCTGATATTGTAAAAAAATAATTTACTTATAAACTTTTTGTCACAACTATTCAAATAAACGGTTAAAATCGGCGATAAATTTGTTCAGAGAAGCAAGATAAGAATATTGGACGGATCTGGGATGGTGAGGAGGGATCAGAAACTTTGGGAAGTGGTAGGACGTGAGCCTTCTTCCAAGCAAGAAAGGAGTTATTGATGAGAGATAAATTATCTATGTGAGTAACGCCAGGAACTAATTCACTTAAAATATGTAAGAACATTTGGAGTTGAAGGCCATCGTCACCTAACCACCTTACCAATGCGTTAGTGAAGATGGAAAGGATACATTTCTTAATGTCTAGTTCAGTAATTGAGTGGCAAGAGAAAGAAGTATTTGCTGGCAAAGGAAGATTAAAGAGAGCGTTGAGAGTGGAAGATTTAACATCGTCATGGAGGGTAATGGGGCCTTAGAAAAGTGTGCATTAAGGTCCATTCTTATCAGAAGAACTCTTGCTAGAGGCTTTACCAATACTAACAGTCTTTAAAAATTGCCATTCTTGTGTTGGGTTGAAATTGTTAATTGAGTTGGAATGTGGTGCCTTTTCGCATTCCTACACAGATGACTGCAGCGATATCGCGAAAACGATGACATATGATATGATTTTCCGTCCCAAAAAGTAACAAAATCATATCTGCCCTACATAATTTTCTCCTACAAAAAATTAAAAATCAATTTTCTCTTAAAGTATTAGAATTAGAAGAACGGACGATATGTTACATTTTAGTTAAAAAATAGTAAAAAAACTTATTTTAATTTGACTTAGTCAATGAGGTTGAGCCTAGTCAATAAAGCCGAAAATATTGGGCTCTCAGTTCAGACGTTTTAGTAAAATTCGATTCCCATTTACTTTTTAACAATTCACTTTTGTGTCATTATTTCTTTTTAACTAATTCACAGAGGTATTTAAGCAAAGTATATTACAATCCTATTCATGTATTTCTTCAGATAAATTCATGTTTTGCAGATTCCTCGGTAAAGACATTAAAGGATTGAGGGCCATAGATATATCGCCATAAATCTGTAATGTCTTATTCTACAGATTTGGGAATTTCTTAAAATATTTAAGAAATTCTTAACTAAATTCCTAAGTTAAAATGATTAACCCAGAGATAGTACTTTCTGAGATTTAGGCTATGCAAGTTTATGCAAGCGTCTGGATTGAGGGCCAAAGTAATTTCATCATAACAGTTTTAATTCACGTTTAAGAAATTTTAGGCCCATTGCTTTAAGTTTTTACTATTTATAACTAATTTCCCTTTAAGTCTTATTTCGTTCCGCAAGGATTTGAAAAATGGGCCCTCAGTCCAGATGCACATGTGGTCTCCCCGTTAGGCCTAATCCACTAAGGACTAATAAAATAAGTTAAAATCACAATCAGGTACCTACTGGTCACTGCACTTTTTTAATTTAATCACTATCAAGAGTATCCATATTGAATGCACAATTTTCGTATTCGTCATCATCAAATGTTTCCGTTTGTTCAATTATTAATAAACTTTGTGCTTCTTCTGACAAAGTTTTATGTTTTCTGCGAAGTTTGTGGCGTTTCGCTGAGATGAGTGGATCAGAGCTGGTCAACAAATTATTTAAAATGTCTGCATTTGTAGTTTTTCTACTGCATTTCCTGCAATGGTGTTGGCGGTACCTACGAAAGTCTTTATTTCTAGCTTCAGCAGCTTCTTCAGATAGCTTTCCAATTGGTATTAGACCAAAACTTTCAATAATAGCTGCTGCATTATGCATAAGAACTTTATGAACACTTGAAGGCATATAATACCAGCCATATAATGCCAAATACAGTCGCATGGTCACTTGAGCATATTCGTGAAATTTGACTGTGTCAATGTGGTAACCTGATGAAATTGCCTCTAAAATGGTTGCAAACCGCCTAATCAAGTCTTCACTAACACCAGTTATCTCAGCAATCACGTTTGGGTTTGCAAAAAATCTTTTAGCAGTATTTCCGTCATTCGTGGAGCCGTGCCCTTGTTTGACAACATCTATCAGAAGTCCCATTCTATTTTTAAAAGCATCTTGTATATTTTTCTTCCAGCTTTCCATGATGCACTTGTTGTCTCCCTTTACTGTCCATGTCTTTATCGTTAATCTGTAAGCTATATGCAGAATGCATTCCATCATTCGTATCCAGATATGCAATGATGACAATCCGTATTTACAGAGATCTGGATCAGTCGGTTTTGATGCAATTAAGGGCAAATTATTCATCTCAGTTGGAGTGGCTTTACAAATGTCGCATCTCTGAGATGAAGTATCACATTAAATTGATGTTGCTTTTCCGTCTATCATTGTCATTAATAAAGAGTGTGAAATCTTTATTTCTCCAACTTCTGTTTTTACTAAATTAACAATCTCTTCCTCAATAGCACTTTTTGCACGCAAAATTGTTATTTTATTTTCTTTCACAAATTCGAGAAAGATTGGACGACACCAGTATGATGAATTTGGTGAATCGTTTTTCCAGATAACTTGTTCGCCGCACATTAATTTTATTGGCACTAAACTTCCCATAAATATGCTTGAATCGTCCAGTTCACTTTCTTGTTCATCGTTTGTTTGCACTTTTTTTTGTAATTGGCTTGATTTGAAGCACCGTCAAATCCCCACTTACTGATTAGTGTAAATTCTTTACAACCACTATTTATGACAAGTGACGTCATTATTCTTCTTGTCGTTATATCCAATAGAGCTTGTAACTTTATTTTGGCTGAGGTGTCCGTCACTGTAATAGCATCTTTTGCTGGATAGCATTCCTGTTTCGCATGTTGCACTTGATAATAAGATGGAAATATATTACCGTCATTCTCGTTAACACTTTTTCTTAAAGTATTGTATTGCCACTTGGTCAGCTTAAGTGATAAAAATAATCCTAAAGCGTCATCCGGAGAAAATACAGATTTTGTTTCTTTAACAGATATGCACTTCTTAACTTTTTTTACATCTTGGGGATTCTTAAGTAAATGTTCTAGTATTTTAGCAATCTCATCATTCTCATCCGCATGCAACTGCTCAAAATATGCATATTTTATTTCGTCCGAAGATAAATGAAAGTTTTCTGCTCGTCTTTTTTTCTGTTTAGGCGCTAATTCACAAAACGGTTTTCTAGGGCTTTACTCGGTGGAGACACCGACAGAAACTTTTGCTGGTGATACATACTGAGTTCATGTACTCGGTGCTGGTTGATCTTCATTACTGGTTATTAAACACTTAATAAAGTCTGGCCACATTATGGTTTCTTGTAAACATTCGCTATTTTTAGTTCTGAATATAGTTTCTTTACGATGAGCGTTTTCCCATCTTCTATTTAAATTATAACAAAATTTTGCACAAAATAACTTTAAGGTCTGTTCATGTTGATCACTTAATTCGACTAAAAATTGAGACCTTATCTCACCACACAAACTGTCATTATTTTTAATACTGCCACTGTTTTTTTAAATAATAAAAAGGTCAAGGTTGGTCACCAAATCTTCAAACATTTTCACAAACACAAAATAACTCACACTCACTTCACTTATTTGTTTATGTAATAAATATGTGCGGGTAGTGCGTCTATTATCGTGGGCAGGGTAATAGAACACTGAAGTACGTTTGAATGCAATAGTACATTTTGTGCCCCATTATCGTTGCACCAATCAGGTAACGACACGTGTCATAACTTGATGTTGCGGTCGCGCATTCCTATCTCTTGATTCCCGGAAATATGTGTCAAAACAAATTACTTCATACCTACCTATATTACCTATGGTGGTGGAAAATGTCGAACATTTTTTTTTAATTTAAAGTACTAAGTAAGTATTGAAGTACTTCAAGCCGTTTAGTGTACATTATTTTCAATTTCAAATTAATTGGAATAAATTGCTAAACTAAAATTTCATGACTCTTCATACAAATTTGATATGGCTATATCTCCGAAAGTACGAGTCCAATTAAAAAAGTCAAAGAGTAAAAACTTTTTAAATTTTTGTCTAGATACTAAAAAAATATTTTAGTTCTTAAGACCCAACCTTGTAATCCCAGCCCACTGTGGGGCGGCGCCTGCGCTTGCGCGTCCCTTTCCCCGCATGGCGTCTGTCGCGCAGCATTGCGCGATTCGCCATTTAACAATCGGTATGTATCAACATTAGTAATGTCAATCTATATTTTATATTGTGGTAACACCACTCTTGGCTTTGACTAACTTTATGTTGGTACTGTGCTAGAGGCATTGCGGGAAATGTGGCTGCTATTCGGTCAAGTATGAGAAGTGAGCAGAAAGGTTATCGCAAGAAAAGGTAGGAGCTACGAGCTTCTAGGAGGTCCAAGAAGACCCCAGGTGAGTGTTTACTTTGCAGTATCTTTATGTCGACCTATAAGTGCATGATAAGTGGAAAGATGAGACGACTGTCGTCGTTTGCCATTCTTGCCTTTACTGGTAGTCCAATCTTGCAGTGCACAGCACACTTGGTAGTCAAGGACATTGGACAGGGAAGCCTGGAGCTCCCATATATTGGTAGTGTGATCCGGAAACACACTGGCACGGTCGACTGAGCTGGAGCAATCGTGGCGAGGCTATGGGGATGGTGGAGGCCTCCGGGGGGCCATAGGCCCCCTGTCCGGCTAAGTGACTAACATGCAAACATGATCAGAGTCACCAGGGATATACCCTGTTTAGACCGGAGCAAGTCGACCGACATACCGATTGTTAAATGGCGAATCGCGCAATGCTGCGCGACACTCCCACAAGCAGAAAGAGTATTATTGCAGTAGTGTTAGAAGGTGACGCGTCCATTCCAATATTTTCTCTCTCGCCCGAATAGCTGCGTCCCTTCTTCCCCTGGTCCCAGGTTGCATACACTCATGGTTACTAATAGTTTCCTCTGATCTTGATGTCTCAGTATTCATCATAGATTCTTGCACTGGCATTACTTCACTTGTGGTGTCTACCTTATTTTCATTGTTCTCACATTCTGGATTAGTTGATAATGGTGGTTGCATGTTATCCACTCGACTTGAGCCATCATCCAGATCCAGGTACTCAATTGGTGCATCTAGAAGAGGTGCTATCACTTCCTCCTCAGTTGATCCGGACTGTGCAGAGTTGTCCGGCTCAGTTTCTAGCGGATAGAGATGACCTACAGACCGAGTCAATATAGAGTCTCCAACTTTGACCTTAGCGATTCTATGTTTACCATCTGCACCCTTTATCAGATCCGCTATCTTCCCGGTTTTCCACAACTCACGGTTTTTTAAGTCTGACCTTACTTGTACAATGTCTCCTATTTTTGGCACACAATCAGATACAACTCTTGGCTGTTTAGGAGAGTTTTGGTACCACATGACGCAGACTGATATAACCCTACTAAAGGATGTTGCCAATAACTGCTATGTAGACAATTTAGTAACAGGAGCCAACTCTATACAAGAAGCTAAAGAAATATACGAGAAGACAAAGGAATCCTTTGAACAGATTTCCATGAATATAAGAGACTGGTTGTCAAATGAAAAGGAATTTCTTGACCTTGTACCTAAAGAGAAACAAGCAAAACACGAAGGCACAGTAAAAGTCCTTGGCTTGACGTGGAATGTGGCAAGTGACACATTAAAATTGAAAATAACTGATCAACACTTCAATAAAGATACTCCAGCCAATACGAAAAGGAAGGTACTTCGTACTTTAGCCCGGATATATGACCCTTGTGGCCTTATTTGTCCATTAACACTGCCATTGAAGATTTTGTTTCGACACATCTGTGAACAAAAACATAAATGGGACACCGTCTTGCCAAATGATTTGGTACAGTCTATACAGGAAGTGTTGGATGTAATAGAAACAGCGGCGCACACATAGAACTGCAGAGATGCATAACAAATGCTGTTCCAGAGTTGGAGACAACATACCAATTGAACTGTTTTTCTGATGCTTCAAAGGCTGGGTATGCTGCAGTTATATACTTAACATCACAAAGTAAACAAGGAACATCAGTCTCATTCCTAATGGGAAAGTCGAGAATAGCCAAAAATGAAGACTCAAGTGAACTTCATATCCCGAAATTAGAACTCTTGGGTCTGCTAATAGCAAGTAGACTTCTAAAATATGTAAGAGAGAATCTGTCACTACCAATAAGCAAGGCAACATTGTGGACAGATAGTTTGGTTGTGCACGGATGGATGCGTTCCAACAAATTGCTACCACCCTTTGTATCCAATAGAGTAGAGGAAATTAAGAAAAACCAAATGCAAGCAGAAATATACTACATTAATACAAAGATGAACCCAGCTGATGTTGCAACAAGACCTGACAGATGGAGTCAGTCTAAAGAACTTTGGTTCAACGGTCCCACATTCTTAAAAGAGGATGAATCAGTGTGGCCCGCAGATAGATATTACATGAACCACATGACAGTCCTTTCTGTCGGGGAGGGCCTGGACCAAAGAAATTACAGAAAGACTCCAGAAGCAGACAATGGTCCAGGGAATCAGCTGATAGATGCAAACTAACAAATGGAAATTGATGATGAAAACGATAACCCAGTGAATGAGAATTGGAATAGCGATATTATGGAAATGGAGCCAGTACAGCAAAGTCTACTTCCATCAAAGTCAGTTGACACTATCGCAAAAATAAAGGAACTGCAAAAACACCATTTTGCTGATGAGATTGTAGGAAAGAGGACACACCTGACTAGAAACCTCGGTCTATTTCTAGATGTGGATGGAGTCCTAAGATGCCAAGGACGAATGGTAAACACCACATGGAACTACGACATGAAACATCCCATATTATTGCCCCGAGATTGCGAATTTACAAACAAGATTATCACATAGCCACATTAGAGAAAAGTATTGGATACCACAAGGGAAACGTCGGGTAGAAAAAGTGATTTCAAGATGTCAGCAGTGTATTAAACATGGAGGTGGCCCATATCGCTTGCCAGCAGTGCCTGACCTACCCAATGAAAGAGTGAACTACAGCACGCCTTACACATACTGTGGCGTAGATTATTTTGGACCACTATATGTGAACACACCAAATGGAAAGCAAAAGAGATGGGTAGTTCTATTTACATGTCTTGCTGTGCGCGCTATTCACTTAGAAATAGTAAACGACTTGCCAGCAGAAGAATGTCTCCTGGCACTTAGACGATTTGCTGCCACTAGAAATACACCAAAGCGGATGTATTCTGATAATGCTACGTGTTTCAAACTTACATCTGAAGTGGTCAGTAAACCTTACTGTATGGAGAGAGGAATCGAATGGAGATTCATACCTCAGCTCGCTCCATGGCATGGCGGCTATTATGAACGGCTGATAGGTGTAGTGAAGCATTCCCTAAAACGCATTCTCGAAAAGCACCTACTTGGAGACAGCAAACTATTAACAGTGCTCAAAGAAGTAGAAGCTGTTGTCAACTCAAGACCTCTTACAAAGGTTGGAACTGAAGTGATCCACATATTGAGACCAGCTGATTTCCTAAGCTTAGGAAAATGCCTAACCTTGACCCCAGCGATAAACAATGTTTATCCAGTGGACGGTTCCAAACTAAAGACCAATTTGATAGAGAGCAGGAAAAGAGGACTGATAATTCTTGAGGAATTCAAGAAGATATTCATGTCACAGTATCTGACTAGTCTGCGAGAGAGGTACCAAAACTCTCCTAAACAGCCAAGAGTTGTATCTGATTGTGTGCCAAAAATAGGAGACATTGTACAAGTAAGGTCAGACTTAAAAAACCGTGAGTTGTGGAAAACCGGGAAGATAGCGGATCTGATAAAGGGTGCAGATGGTAAACATAGAATCGCATGTTACAGCCTGAACTGGTATTATTATTTAAGATATTGATTATTTTTAACCGACTTCCCAAAACGGAGGAGGTTTCTCAATTCGACCATTTATATATATATTTTTTGTGTGTTTGCGGATAACTGCGTCGTTTATTCAAATTCAAATTAAAATTGCATTTATTTTAATCCAATTAGATCATATATGTTGTACATTTGAAACTAAAACAATAACAATTAATCACAATAAATATATCTACCTACCAAAAAAAAAAAATTAATTGAATTATATATACAAAATTAGATCATTATTTTAAATTAAATTTCAATTATAAAATCAAATATCCGATTTATGAACCGATATTGATGATTCTTTTTTTTGGAAAAGCGATATCCCAAGGGCGGTACCATGATAAGGAAACCAAGATCTGATGATGGGATCTTAGAGAAATCGAGGGAACTCCTCACATATTATAGTCATACATATAGCGACATACATGGGCCACCTAATATAGGTGGCCATAATGCTGAAAAAAAAAATAATAATAAAAAAAATGTAAAAAAAACCACCATGCCCACCTGCTCTCTATAATTAATAATAAAAATAGGTGAATGAAAGCGATCTTAAATAAGTGTGTTATTTAAGATCACTTTCATAAATAAACTTCAACCAAACTTCGTCCTTCTTTGTTTCGAAACTTCAAATAATCTTAATCATAGCTAAATAATGATGTCTATGGCAAATACGGAGATCAGACAGAGTTAGAATTATTCACATACATACATATATACATACATACACTGCAAGTAAAATTAAAGCTTGTAAAAAATAAATAAGTTTGAGGTGTATAAAATCACACCCAAACTTTATACTTTGCGAAGAAGTATTCAAAGAAATTCGATGACATTTGTAACCAAAAATGGGTGAAGAAATTCGATGACATTTGTAACCAAAAATGGGTGAAAGCTCAAAGAAAACAAGAGAGACAAAACACAAATTGGTTAAATGGCGAGTTTAAAGTACCATTGAATTCGTGCAGTACCTCAACATCTGCAAATTCTGACTTGAATACATCTGGAGATCGTGGTAGATAAATAAAACCATATGACGCTTGTTCGGAGAGTACAAAAAAACGTAAAACCTTGGAATTACTCCAGGAGTATGGAATGGGGCATTACGCTTATGTACAGTCAAGGGTCAAAAGTGCAGTCATACTCTCCCAAAACTGAAATAGCTAGTTTTTGTAGAAGAAGTTAAATAATCCACATCTGATTTAATATTTTGTATAGAAATTAAAGTATAGATTATTCCTACTAACCACAAAAACTTGAAATTCTGCTGCCTACAAAAAAAAATGCCTTTTTCGTTTTGGTAGATTATGACTGCACTTTTGACTCTTGTAGTACAAGGTTTACGATCTATGGGTGAAAATGATGAAGCTTCGATTGTGAGTATTGTTAGAAATACAGAAAAGAAGGAGAAAAAAATCATTCTTCGAAAGATTTTACGAAGTCCACCAGACCAGTTCAGTCCAGTTTCTAATCTTTTTTTTATCAAGTATGACTGGTGGTACTACATGCCATCTTCAGTCCACATAATTCTTATACATGTTGCCAAAATTATCGAGCATTTTTCTGTTTTGCCAATAGGTCAATTATCTGAAGATGCTCAAGAAGCTCGTAATAAAGACTATGAGAAATATAGGTTAAATCACGTTCGAAAGTGTTCCAGCAACCGAATTGCGCAAGTGAATTCTGCAGGGCGAAGGATTTGACCGCTATCAAATCGACCAATCACATGCGAGATGAATGACGCGATGTGGATTTCCGTCTGTGTGGTTGGTCGTTTAATAGCGGTGAAATACGTATTCACTTGAGCAATACGGCTGCAGGTCAGCCACAATGGAAGACGTTTTACACATCCTGTTGTATACTTCTGATCCCTATATATCTAGCTAAAATAGATCAAGTATTGTGATACCAAAAGAACTACTTAACGAAGCTAAAGAGCTTTTAGTATTGACAAGTGATGAATAGAATAATGTGTTTCTTTTTCATGAATGGTATGTTTTTTCCCAGTTTAAAACTATGTAATTACGTTGTTAGTAACTTATTAACAATTTTAATTTAACCTTATGCAAGCATATAATTAGTTTTATTAATTTAATTCAATTTTTGTGTGAAAATTTTCAACATTTTATTTTGTATTTTTATTACTAAATAAATAGACTTAATTTTCAAAGTAGCAGTGTTTTAATAATCCAATAGCATAAGTATTCCGGAATACGTATACAAAACTTCAATTCAAAATGTTCAGTAACAAAAAAGTTATAGAATTTTGAGATGGAACGCACCATTTGGTCCCATAGTGCGGCGGCCGGGATGACGGTGCTCGAGCGACAGGCTTGCGGTGGAAAAGCGCCTTTAGTAAATGTATGTGTCGGTACATCAGCGAGCGCCGTCATCACGTTCTCGTTGACGTCCCGGTGACGGCGGCGATGGACAATCGCTTTTTTCCTTTTGAGGAACAGGAGCATAAAAATCGTTAAATAACTACCTGATATAGTAGACTTAAAAATCGTTAAATAACTACCTGATAAGCTGTAGTAAATACAACTGGCTAACTGAAGTGGCAGTGGGCAGGGCACATTGTTTGCAGAAGGGATGGTTGATGGGGCCGAAAAATTCTGAAGTGGCGATCGCGAACCGGAAAACGCAGCGTTGGAAGGCCTCCCTCTAGGTGGAGCGATGATGTGGTCAGGGCTGCGGGAGTCCGCTGGTTGCGAGACGCACGGGACTGATCGTGGAGTTGACACTTGGGGAAGGCCTACTCCCAGTGGCGACCGTGAACCGGAAGACGTTGCGATGGAAGGCCTCCCACCAGGTGGACCGATGACCTGGTGAAGGTTGTGGGGATCCGCTGGATGCGGGACTGGTTAATGCGGTGAAGCTTGGGAGAGCTTATTTCCAGCAGTGGATGTCTTTTGGCTGATATGATGATGATGAAGTCAATGGGAAGTTAAAAAATTCTTCGGAACAAGTTTTTGTAACAGATAGTACGGAACCCTTAAAAAACCTATTAGGTAGGTAGGCAGAGACTCAATCGCAATAATTTGGTGAAGAATTTTCGTAACTGAGTTGCACACAAAATAGTTTTCAGCTTCGCCAGGTTCGGATGAAACATCTAAGATTCGAACTTTGTCAACCATTTACTCTTGATCTCTACGAACTTTCAAGGCCAAGTTGTTTACTGTTTTAGCTCAACTTGATCATAATAGACATTAAGATACTAGTGATATATGCAGATGAGGCAAGTTTCGATAGCTTTCATTCTTTATCTAACACCCACGCAACTGGGTTTTTAAACAGATGCATTCGTGACCTTTTACTTTTTTTATTGTTACGATATTTTATATCGCAGTCTTGATTTCCTAGTAGGTAACTATAATTTAATTTCGTTGAAATGTCCTTTTATTAGTAAGTACTTGATGAATAAGGCATTTGTTAATGTGTTGAGAATATTAACATAGTGGTTTCTGTCGTATTAAAGACGATTAATGTTTCGCCTTAAGGCATCCTTCTTCCTTATAGCGTTTCAGTAAATAGTTGTTTTACGATGGACGGGTCGACAGAAGCCCGTTTCACCTTTGGATATCAGAATTCTCCAGTAATAGGGTTGGTGGAAGACAGATTACAATTACTCTATTGAAACACGAATTTTTAGCATTTAATGGTAAGATTTCAATGTAGACTGGCTGTGGTCAATTTGATGTTAACTTTCTTTAAACTTTTGGTTGATTGAGTGTGTGATCAGACTTGATAATTTATCTAATGTTTATACAATACGAGATAGCTTTAAAATCAACCCGATCATAGACAAAAAGACAGGCAACCACTTAAGTAAATCATGCGGTCCATGTTGCTCAGAAACTGCCGGAACAAAGAAGAGGTTCTTCAAGTTGGTGGTCAAATATAAAGAGAGACTTTTGCAAGTCAAATTACCTGAACCAACTCCAAGACACATTGTCTTGGATAAAAAATTAGAAGACCTGTCCCTGGATAAAAGAATAGGTTGTTTTTGAAGAAAATGAAGATTTATATAATTTCACTTTTCATACAGAAATTGCCATCCATATTGAGTGGTTTTTTAACCGACTCCAGTTGCTTTTTTTTCTGACATTTTTGCAAACATTAAAAAAAAAGAAACGAATGTTATATCCCTAACTAACGTGATTTGACAACTGTAGTTCATGATTATTCATGAATTTGATATCAATTTGGTGTCACATAGAAACCAAAGCACACAGTCAAGTTCATGGCTGTCTACAAAATGTCACCTTAGAGCCATCTTTTTTGAGGATGATCTCATCCGTGTGAATACCAGGTGTAATACGCGTGTGGAATACCAAAATAATAATTCACATTAATGAGGTTTTCAAGGTACTGCGTATGAAGCTTTTACTGATTCCTTCTTATTCTCGAAGGTGTTTTTTTGGATGGCGTATTTCCCAATCTTTTATGACTTCATGTAATTCTCACGGTAATAATATGAAAAGAAGTTTGGTTTGTATGTGAAGTAACATTGTAACTGTTTACTTGTACTCCCTGAAGAGTTAGTCTGGTGTAGCGGCCGCTTACAGGAAGGTGCAAGATTGGAAGACCTTCTATAAAGTTGACGAATAAGCTGGTGATGGCTGCAGGAATCTGGATGCGAGAAGCACAGACCGGTCGACGTAGTGACTTGGGGGTGGTCAGAGTCCAGTAGTAGACTTCTTTAAAATGAAAAAATGATAGGTCTGTTTAACTGATCTGTAGTGATTTATTTATTCCTGATGAGCTCGCACTTGAAATCGATCACGCCTGGTGGTACGCGATGGATGAGATCTACAACGGAACGAGCAAGCCCCGGCGGCCATTTTCCTATAGCTTAAGGGTACGCACTACATCCGATCCGTGTCCGTAAAATTTCGGTTCCGATGTAGCCGTAGTACTTCTTGTAGGGAATTTTACGCACTACACGTCAGTGTCCGTGAATTTTCGGTCGTATCCGCCCTTAGCCGCTTACATTGACATCTGTCGATTTGACTAAACAGTATTTATATACATATAAAAATGTGTAAATTTTGTCAAATATATCGCATGCTCAGAGTTATATATTAGGCCACAGAAGATGCCTGTTCATTAGAAGCCAGTCTTCAGAGTAATTTCTCATCTTATTTTTTTTAATATGTAAAGCGGCATGGAAATCCACGAGATTCCAAAATAACTGGTAATAAAGCAGTTTGCAATCAAAGAGTAGTGCGTTTCGTCTCGGCATGTCAATGGTGGCACGAAACATAGCGTGCATGCGACGAATGATGAATTTATAATGCCAACATAATGTCGTTAATCACTCTAGGGTTGAACGACTGTTCAATTGAGGAATTAAAAATTTATATGTACGTGGCTGTTGTTTTTTAGGATTCTTTACCTAAAATGGTGAACAAGAAATCTTCCTCTGGCTGCCACACACTGAGATTTTTTTTTTGGAATTGCGATCTTTTTTGTTACTAGCAACAATATAGTCGAGCTTTGCTATTTTCTAATTAGTTTTATATTATATAATTAAACTTTATTTTCTAATAACTTTAAATTTAAGCATTCGTTAGTTCTTTCTCAAGAAAGAAAAAGTTCTGCAGTGGTGACCGAGAACTGGAATACGTTGCGTTGGAAGGCCTCCCACTAGATGGACTAATGACCTGGTGATTGAAGGTTGCGGGGATCCTCTGGATGCGAGACGCACAGACGACAGATGGGACCGGTCAATGTGGAAATCCTTTGTTCAACAGTAGAGGTCTTTCGGGTGAAATGATGAATGACGAAAAAAAAGTTCGCAAGTCCAAATTATTGTTTTCAGTGCAAATGCTTTTAATAGGAACTACTAATGCTTCGACTTGTTGCGAATACCTAGATATTTTTAAGTAATGCAAATCAAGCAATGCAATCACTTTTTCTTCTTGGTCTTTTTGGGTGAGCAAACATTGGTTTTACGGGTAGTGCGATGGTTTGTTTATACGGGTTTTAAAGAACACTGAAATCTTTCCTCTACCTTTTAGAAAACAACTTGTCACCTTTAGCAGCACCCACAAGGAGAAATGCGACTACTTTATTATTTATTTGCTTGTGTTTTATGCAACTACAATGAATCTACAGGATGAACTTAGTTGTACATTTAAATGACATCGTCTAAATAGCAACTCGAGTCACAAGGGAAATGAATACGACAACACACTGGATTTAATCTGTACATCGTAGCTCTGGTGGACGAAGGTACACATACCGTCCAAAAAGGTGACAATATCACATTCACGACAAATCAAACTTTTATTTGTTAATCTAATCTAAGCTGGCATGTCATCCCGAAGGCAAATATTACCTTTTTTATTTTAGGTACTACTCATTGCTGCTACCGAAGGATTTTTTTTTCAGAGTTAATCTTTTATTGCAATTTTAAAGAACACCTGAAAGTTAAAGAACTCTATTTAATTAAGTGCCTACTCATGATCATTCACCGCTAGGTATGGATTCGCCTAAGTACTGATAATATAATATGTATTAGTATTTGACGGCCACGACGGGCTAATAATTAAAAGTTCATCGATCGCGTTCGGTTCCGTCCCACGACAATAGATGGTGTTAGCAGCGACTTTATCTTGAAAAGGGTTTACTCGTGACGATTGATCTTATAGTATTTCTTCACAGTTTCATTATCCCAAAATTTATTACAAAACGAATTTATGAAACCCTCGAAAATTTAGTACAGCGCCATCTAGTTTAGTTTTGTTTCGACGGGCTGTTTCCGCAACTCCACGACTAAGCGCGTATTTTGCGTACAGCAGCGCCATCTATTGGAATGGATATTAAATTATCCATTCAAATAATGTACTAAATTTTAATGTGAATTAAGAGCCCAATATTCCATAATTTTGTGCTTTGGGCAACAACATACATTTTTTTTTTATGATTAGTTCTAGAAAGTCTTAATTTTACTCAAAATTCAATAACATATCGATTCATATCTTGCCATCTAGTGAAATTTATATGAATCAAGTTTCCCTTCTTCTGTTGAGACTGGTTGCCACACACGTGCCTAAGCGTCGGTACATCAACCAGGCATCGGGTTAGGTCTTCCAATTAAGTATAAAAAAACAAGTGACAACCCTAATGTTAAAAGATATGCACAAATTATAAAAGCTCATTTGTCAAATGTTTCCTTGACTTGACAATAAATTAAAATATTACCTTGAGATTAAAAAAAAATAGGCAAAAATAATCATGAACATAATAAAGCAATGCTTTAATTCCGCAAAGCTGTTAATCTTTCGATTGTTACAAATATTAGATTGGATAGCCGCGTTAACTTTGTATGAACGACTATGAAATATCGAATTAATAATCCTAATTAATTACTATGTTAACCCTACACTATAACAACGAGTATCATTCGTAAGCAACAAGTTTAACTTATTGATAACGTATTTTTTTTGTTGTCAAATCCGACTTCTTAAATTGTCACGACTTTATTGACGCCAATTCGAAACCACTATTATTGTAATTAAAATCGACATTTTTATACCGCCATCTATAAATTACATATTTTTCAAATCGAATATTAAGAATGCAGCTTTGTTGTATATCTTGATTTTTTAAATGACTCTGGCTTACCGAATTCCATGAAAGCTTGCTGTCAATCATATTTTTTTTTTGCCAATATGTAAAATATGGCGTGGCATCGGGGGCTTACTTATTTGAAACGTACACTCACAGAGGAACCGCCGATTTTGTGATTTTTGGTGCACGTTTGAATCTCTCTCTCTCTAGGTCGGTCCCTCATGTCTGAGGATCGTTGTCAGCATAAGGGTTATATCTGGAGCTGATGATCTGCCTCCACCGGTTTCTGTCCAATGTGTCCCTTACAGTCTTGTACAAATTTGAGGACGACGAGTCTTTCACTTGATCGGTCCATCTTGTTTGTGAACGACCGCGCGATCTCTTGCCTTCGGTGTTCCCAACCACAACCAGTCTGCGCATTGTGTGGCCGAAACATTTAAGAATGCGTTGCTGGCATATAGTGAAGAAGCGAGTTTTTGCTCGGAGTTGGGTTTCGATCGATGCATTGGTGCGTTTCGCAGTCCAGGGTACTCTTAGCATTCGTCTCCAGCACCACATCTCGAATGCATCAATCCTTTGCCTTTCTCGGTTCAGGATTGTCCATGTTTCCACTCCATACAGGAAGATAGGGAATACCAGGGCTCGTATCTATCTGATCTTGGTTTTGATACCAATTCGCCTTTTCTTCCAGATGTTGTTTAAACGGGTCATAGCATTTTTCTCTTCTGCCGTCATTGCAGATTTGTGAACCCAGGTATATAAGTAGCGGTCGACAATATTAATGTCAGGAATGTTGCAGGTGACATTTGCAAGATTTCGGGCTCGATCCATTATCATTACTTTGGTTTTTGCTCTTTTCACTATAAGACCGATGTTGCCACTTTCCGACTCGAGTCTTTGGAACAACTCACTCATATCCTCCATGAATGTTGCCAAAAACGGTGTCGTCGGCTTATCGGAGATTTGACAATCTCTTTCCACCTATAGGAAAACCCTTCTCATAATTTTCGATGGTCTTCCGAATGATGTACTCTCCATATATGTTAAAAAGTGCGGGGGACAAAATACAACCCTGTATCACGCCTTTCTTAGTTTGGAATATATTGGAGAATTCATTGCCTATCCAGATGTATGAACGGTTCCCGATATATAGACTCTGGATCAAAACAACGAGGTGTCCAGTAACTCCCACTTCAAGTAGCACATTCCACAGTTTATACCATTGCACTCTGTCAAAGGCTTTTGTGTAGTCGTTGAAGCATAGGATCACGGGGTTGTTGAACTTCCTGCTCTTTTCGATGGTTTGGCGTTAAGTATTTGCTCCCGTGTTCCCTTTCCCTTAACGAAATCTGCCTGCTCTTTGGGTATCTCCCGGCGTAAAAACTGGTTGAAACGTCGATTAATGACATGGAGGAGGATCTTACTCGCATGAGATATTAACGCTATAGTCCTGTAATTTCCACAGTCTTTTGAAGAACCTTTCTTATGTAAATATATAAACACCGATTCTTTCCATTCTTTTGGCCATCTTCCAGTATTCCAGATGGTATTACAGATTTCGGTGATAGCCTTTGTGCCTCGTTGACCTAGATTGTCAGTATTTCGGCTGTAACAGCATCCTTAACTGGTGATTTCTTGCACTTAAGAGCTTTGATGGCATGCTCAATTTCTGATGGTAGGATATCAGGTTCTTCTGTCACCCATGTATTACCGTCTTTATCTCCAATGGCACTGGTTCTCGGCTTATGTGCTCCAGTTTAATCTTTTACTTTTTGAAAAAGATATCTGGACTCCTTTTCAGGGAGTGCTGTTCGAGTTTGTGACAGATTTCGTTGATATGGTTATCATAGTCTTTCCGACAGCGTCTTTGAACTTTGCGGCTCAGTTCTGCATATCGCTGCTGATCTTCAGTTGAACATATAATTTTCTCCTATAGTTCACGTCTCTCAAGGATGATTTGGGCCGTGTCAGGTGTAATGAAATCTCCCATAACGGGTTTCTCCAGGTTTCCATTCCTAGCTGTTTCTTCTATAATCCTTTTGAGATAATCCCATTTACTGTCGCTATCTGTTTTGTCATTTGGAAAGTCTATCATTCTCCGCTCAAAACCCTTTCTGAAGCCACTGAAGTTTACGCTTTGCATATTCGGAAGTACTTTAAGTTTCTGTATCCTCTTTAGCCGAACTTTAACTGTTGCTACAAGAAGCTGGTGTTCGGAGCCGCAGTCAGCTCCGGGGAAAGTTGAGGCGTTCGTCACTGAGCTTCTCCATCGCGTTCCTACCAGTATGTAATCTATTTGATTCCTACATCTGTCACCAGGGGATATCCAGGTGTATGTTTGAAGCAGGTGTTGGTGATAGTAAAATTTGCTTCGCAGCAAAATGTAACAGCCGCTCGCTCCTATCATTACGTTCCCCGATTCCATATTTGCCCGCAACACGACGAAGGTGGACGTTGTCTATGTTGTATATAACTTTGGCAGTAAAGTCCCCTAGGATGATGATAACTGCTCGTTTTGGAATTCCTTTAAGGCGCAGATACCCCTGAGTAGCAGATTTTAAAATGAGAATCACGTCAAAACGGCTAGTTGTAATTTTTTAGAAAAAACATATGTTACATACGAGTAAGACCATTTTCTTAATAATTTGATCTAAGAAAATTTTAAGTTTTATTCTTATAACATGTTGTAATTAATTTGTAAAGTAATGTCTAAAACGGACACAAACACGACAATCGCGCCTAAACCGCTGGGCGTATTTTAATCAAATCGACACCATCTCAAAGACAATTTAATTATCTACATTTTGATCTGAAGCTTTTTTTTTAAACTCATAGAATAATAAGAAAAGTACAATAAACTACAAAATTTTGGGTCGCGCGGGTGTGAAACGAGTGCGCGTTTTGTTCCCTCAATGTCGTTGGCGTTAGTCGTCGCCTTAAGGGTCGCAGTCAACGTATCGTAAAAGCCCTCCACTTTTTCTTCGGTTGACTCAGCATATACTTGTAAGAGGTTAACCTTGCACGGTATGGTGGACGATCGCTAACTGGTACATACCTCACAACGCAATTGTTCAACGACCGCGGCACAATGAAACCACTCCTCTGCTGCTATCGTGTTCCGGACCTGAAAAAAAAACTGTACCTACTTCCGAGGTCAGATGTAAAGTGACCCCGTCCTTTCCAATGTGTTTCGCTTAGCCCTAGCAGGTGAACGTTCTTCGTACGCATTTCGCTTTTGACAGTTCGTATTTTGCCAGGTTGGTTGAGGCCGCGCACATTACTCGTTCCGATGCGATGTGGATAGCGAATCGATTTAGATTCATCATTTGCAGAAATGCCGTGCAGCGCGTGACGGGACACGCGCGCATGGCCGATAGACTATTTCACACCACCTCTCCCGGGCAGATGCCGCCGGGCGTCAGCCGGATTGCCAGACATTTTTTATTATTTATTATTTACTGTTCTTAGACCTTCCATGCTCACATGCATCACTCTCTTTGGAAAATAGAAGCAGTGGATTCCGTTTGCCTTCTGCCCCAGACATTTTAGAAGTTATTTACACTACAAAGCCGTTGTTACCTCTTAGGTCGGGTGATATGGTTATACCGCCATTGCTCGGTCGCAAGATCTTCGTTTGTTATCTAGCAGGAACAACCACGGCGCCCGGTGGACGCCGCCGTCTACTGTTCATAATGAACCACCGCGATCAGGTAAGGTTGACTGTTGAGCCGAATAAAGATGATATTTCCCTTACTCCCCGCAGGGGGAGTAAGGGGAGAACGGACGTTTGGACACATACAATGCTGGGTTTAAAATAAATATTTCATCATTATCGTTGTATTTGTACATTACATATAATACATACGTACCTTCATTAATAGTTTATGCAATGGTCATATAATAGGGGTTATTAAAACACGAGCGTGGGTTTGATGATGTAATGATGTCACGCGAGTGTTTTAATACCTAATTATATGCCGTTGCATACACTACTTTATCTTCACTCATACAGTTGAAATAAAACAAAAGCGGAAACGGAAAAAAGTATGTGGTATGGCGAGCAATTTAGATTCTCATTGGGTATGACAGCGCAGCGCGCGCATCCATAGACACTACTACATGACGCTACTTTTCTACATTATATTAAGTCAATGAGCCCATACGCGCCATTAAATTAAAAAGTAAAAGTGTGCTATAATGCAGTTGTTTGAAAATAGAAGGAAAATGTTGCACTGTAATGGTATTTTTTTTTAATTTTACCTATCCATGTATATAAAGTACGTGTTTATACATGATTTTTTGAATTTATATTTGGTTCATTACGTTGTGAGTGTAGATAAAATAATATATAATACAACCACCATTACATTATAAAACCGAAGGTTTACGCATTTTTTTGTTCAATGACAAGTTCATAATTTGTGTGTGCATCCGAATTAGTTAACAACAGTGACAGGCAGAGAACAGATGCTATCTCTTTCTATTACAATCAGTCAGAAGAGAAAAGAGCTTGTTGCAGTTCCAAACTGTTACAGGCACAGCTCATTTTTGTTTGTATCTCTTTCTAAAAAAGTAAGTTAAGTTTCCTTTCTAAGATGTATTTGTTCTCTAACTTCAGGAGGTGTATAACGATGGCTGAATGTATGGTTGGGGCCAACTGTGAAGTCAGGGCTAATGGTGAAGGACTGTCAGGCTGGGGAAGACTGTCTGGCTAAGACCGACTGTTCGGCTAAGACCGAGGGTTCGGCTAAGGCTGAGGCTGTCCGCCCGAGGCAGAGTTTCGAAGAGTGGAGTTAGCTGGCTGCACTGCGACCTTCCGAGTGACAGGCCTTCTGATTTTTCATGTTCTTTATTCTTCCACCTTCAACTTAAAATAGTTGATAATATTCTATAAAAGGAAGTTTGACCAGCCAACTGCAACCAGCGACCCTATATACCTATATAATATAAACTAATAACCCTATATAATTTACTGTACAATCTTTTGATTGTGACGTGTTTCGGGGAATACCGCAGAATATAATAACCTAACCTAACCTGTTAGATATCAAAAGCAGCGTCGTTAATCAATTCAACAATTTAAAGTCACGTTTTTCCGAAATATTTTCTTCGAAATCATTATTAAATAACCTGATGTCTCGAGAGCCTGACCATACATAATTCGTTTCGTTTCATGGAATACCTTGGCATTTATCTGTCACTAATAAACTAAATTCAACTAATTATATAATGATGCGCCTAGAGGTACTAACAAGGTTAACTTTTGTCTAAGACTAAAGCTATGGATAGACTAGCGTATTTTACGAGCACGTTTACAAACGGTGAATATGAGCTTTATTTGCAAACTAGCACTCCGCCCGCGACTTCGTTCGCGTGATTTCGTTTATCCTATAAATGATGTTCTTATGTGCAGTTAGTGAAGGCGACCGAAAATAAGCTATTATTAAATCAATAAAAAATGGGTATCGTAGGTAAACAGGTTTATAAAGGATTTAAGGAATAATAAATTTCAGGTTACAGCAACATGGTAAAATCCTCCCCTTAAACTTAATAACTCCTTTTTTGTCCCGTTGAGGGTCGAGTTTTGAAAAACCCTAATATGTTATTCACTCTTTTCCCATTTTTTGTTTTTCGTTTATGTTAGTCAGATTGCACAGTACGATTTCTAAAAAAAACTTTAATACCTCTTCACCCTTTCTGGGAGGTTGTTTTAGGTAAATTTTGATTATTAACTTTATCCCCAAGGGATTCGATTTTTCATACGAACAACTTTTGCCCCTTTTCACCTCCTTTAAGGTTGAATTGCCGAAAATTCTTGCTTAGTGTTCCCCTAGAACCCTACGTCATAAACTAAACCCGGTCCAGTAAGATTCTTAGCTTGGGGTTAGTTTCGAAAATCTTTTAATGACAGCCTTTATTGTTTAAACAGGTTGGTATTTGTGCCAAGTTTCAAGTTTATTAACCCAAGAAATATGATTGTTCAAAAAAACTTTAACATTCCCTAAATCGTCTTTTGGGGGTAGTTTCGATAAACGAATAATGCCAACCTTTATTGTTTACTAAGAATGGTATTTATGTCAACTTTCAAATTTATTGACCCAATAAATCAAATACTTCGATACAAACTTCAACACCCCACCGCACTATTCCCAAACCACTGCAACGCCTGAAAGCCAGAATCAACAGTGGTGACCAGAAAAGTGCCGAGGCAATGAAGCTCGACAAAGTCCCGCAGAATGAATTTAACAACGCAACGTAACGAAATTAATCAAAAAAGAATAACGAAATTCCCTCTATATCAAGCAGGAGACAGAACAAACAAGGCCAATAGGTACAAAGGGTCGTTTACAACCGGGATAAGCCCAGTTGCTTAGCACCACGGTTAAAAATTATCTACAGCCTGCATCTTGTTTTGCCAGAAGCTAAAACATAAAATATGTAACATCTGGAGACGGAGTCCACAACCACCTGTGAGCTAATGACGTCTCCACCGGCCAGACTGCGGTCAACTTGGCGACCGACTAGTGATGTGTTAATGGCTGAATGCCACGTGTTCTGACCGTAGTGTAGGAGGTGGAGGCCTATGTTCGCTGTGTGGCTGGTCTTAAAATAGACGTATAATGCGGCTACTTTATTAACGGATCACGAACAATTCAAATAAAATCTTAAAACTGCAACCGTAATTTACAATGTTAATTTTTGTTATAAATAAGCCGGAATTTACTTATATTATTGAAATTTATCGTATAAGTATGTGTTATTTTGTTAAATTACAGTTTAATACACTTTATAATAAAAAAATCAAACCGACTTCCAAAACAAAACACTACAAAGCGAAAAATAACTTTCTTTTCCGAAGTCGGTGTCTTTGGTACCTATTGTTTTCCATTTGTCGACGCCGACTTCGGAAAAGAAAGTTATTTTTCGCTTTGTAGTTGTCATAAAACCCATCCACGGTACGGCTTTTGTAATAAAATAGTCGGCCATTGTAGCGACTCCGGTTCAAATAATGTAAAATCAAACCACAAACGTGCATATTGTCTTGGGAGACTTGTATCTACTAAATTATCGATACTTAACTATAAAAAAATATGTTTTTATGTGACAAAAATAATTTCATTAATTGGCGCTGGCATTTCATCTGGCATCCCTATTGCCCTGGCGCCTGTGTGCGCCGCACACTTTGCACACAGGGGCGGCTCGGCCCTGGATCCCACCATCTAATCGTAACTTCATGAACATTGGACCACCTGAGAAGTATACCCTTTCAAACAAAAGAAGAATGTTCTAAATCGGTCCAGGCATCTTTGAGTGTTCGGGTAACATAAATAAAATACATTTTCCGAATTTTTTTTTTAAACTAGCTTTTTGGTTTGCTGTGCATTGTCATCCAAACCAAACGTGTTTGCAAAATTCCATCCTAATCGGTTGAGGATAACTGCTTTAAAATTAAGTTGCAAAATTTGACCCGAACACACTTAAATTCATACATACATACATACAAACATACATACATATATTGCAAGTTAATAAAAAGCTTGAAAAAAAAAGATTCCGACGAATTGAGAACCTCCTCCTTTTTTTAAGACGGTTAAAAAAGACAAAAACACTGCGAAAGATTAGATACTTACCAGAATAAATAAACTTTTAAAGCTCTTTAAAAATATATTTTTAGAATTGAATGATAATAAATGTTATGAATCAAATAAGTTTTTTGAGAAATATTCATAGTATACCAATCTTTGTACCGTTAATATTTCGGTAAACATTTAAATAATCGATTTTAGTTATTTACAATTTATTTTAATGAATCTAATATCTGCATAATCGATTATCAAATCCTTTTCAGTGCTTTATCATTCGCAAGAGAAAAAAAAGAGAATTATTATTTAGTATGCAAAAAAACAACCAAAAGCTGCAAAAATGCTGAATGCAACATGATGAGTTGTGAAGGTAGTAGATAAAACAACACATTGGTAAACGTTTTACATTATTTATTGTCTAGAAAACAAAAATTTAACAAAAAAATTAAGTTGTTAAAGCCATTTTACGCTTTATTGCAGGTTGATTCGAGTAACATTATACGTTAGCTTGGTTTGGTTCAAATATTAGTTTACTAAAATTGTTTAATTTAGTTCCTCTTCTCTTCGACGTAGGGGTGAGCTGCGTTGTACTCGATGGACTTCTGGATATACTCTGGGATGGGCTGGGTGGGAGGGGGAGTGGGGAGGTAGTCAGCCTGTTGACAAAACAAGGAGACTTTAGTACCAAAAAACGTAAAAAATAATAAGAAAACATCTGAAACCAGAATGTTTGACAATGCAATATACTCGTAGCTAAGTTCTGGGCTGACATAATTTTTAATATATACTACAATAACAGCTTATTTTGTAAGAATCTATTAGAAAATTGCCAACCTGAAAGCGATCTTCATATATTTTTTACTAAGTAACCTTTTGACTCATCTATTTCAAAAAAAAAACATGCAATGCCATTTAATGGACTGATCATCGAACCGGTTAATTTTATGGCGCTGAGACAATTAATTAATTAGGTCAAAAGGTAATACGGTATCGATTTTTCAGAAAAAAACTATCAAAGTCCGCGATGTGTGTTAAATTTCAGAGTCGATTCGTCCAAGGCAGATTTTTCTCTCTATTATTAATTGTAATCACATCTTCAGTCAGCAATGACTGTTTCTAAATTTTCCTCCTATTTTTGCTATCCTTCGAAAAAAACATGTTTAATTGCTGTACTTATATATCTATTTAATGTTAGCTAAAATTACCATACAAAGTTGGCGAGGTTCTTACTACGTTTATTGGTTGATCTTGTGAAAGGTACTAACCTGGGGCTGGTATCCGTTCTCGTTGGCGACGTATGTAAGGACGTGATTAATGCCTTCAGGGGACTGGAAGCTGTTGGTGCCCGAGATCTCAAGAGCGACCTCGTCCTGGAAAATAAGCGCTTTTTTTAATAAAGATGAATATTTGTCAAGTATCATGATGATTACGGGACAGCCAAACGCTGTTGTTTCTGGCACTTCACTTTACTTTACGTTATTGTTTAACGAGAAATGAATTTAAATAAAATATTTTCTTTTTCAATTCACACCAAATGTAACAAACATCAACACCAAATCTAACAAAAACATCTTACAAAACAATATGCTCGTTGAGGGATCATCTCACCTTTCCGACGGGCTTGACTACGCCTTTAGCCTGTCCACTGATGCCGTTATCGGTCTCGTAGGCGTACTGAAAGTTACCCTCGTTGGACTGTTCGTAATCGCTGCGCAAAACCTGCGCGTCCTTTTCGGCGGCGAATACGCACGCCACGATGCAAGCTGCTACGATGAAGGATTTCTGTCGAGGGAATTCAGTGATTAGTTTTTTTGCGTTTGAGTTGCGATGAAATCTTTTTTTTTTTTTTTTCTATATTTGTATTATTTTGTCTTATGTTACTGTTATTTTCTTACACATAAAAATAGTGTAAAAATATTTAAAACATTTATGACTGTTTTATATATCACACATTTAATTTTAATAGAGACAATAGTTCTAGTTCCAAAGCAAAAAAACATCAGGAAATACATGAATGAGTAACAATCATTTTGATAGACAGTAAAGAAAAGATCATTAACATTACTCAGTTTTGACTTGACAAATGAATATGTCCGAAGCAAGAAGTAAACAACAATATGTAATGAAGAAGTCAAGGAATGTCATAATGTAAGAAATGAGCAATCTGGCATTTCAGTATTGCGCCAATATTAAGTAAACCATTCACTAACACACAAACTATATCAGATTAATTTATAAATTGAGTATTTATCAAGATTTAGACATCAGTTACGCATCTTACAAATCATGATATTCAACACAATTCAAATTGTAAAACATTTATTGCAACAAACAAAAAAACTTTAACTAAAACTTCACAAATTGATTTATTTAAAAAAAAACATATTTAAAATTACTCCCAAACACTTTTTACCAACTATTTTTAAATCACAAATTTTATTCACTATTAATTTTTAGCACACGAAACAAAATGTTTTATTATTTTATCGATGTCTGCACTTACCATTTTGGTGTTGCTTATTCGAACTACAAGTTCAATCTAATGCTGGAGTAGAATCTAAGTTTCTTATATACACATTCCCAGGAATATCGAATATGAAATCATACCTACCAATAACTTCACCGGTAGGTCAACTTTTTTTTCAAAGACTTATTATCATTTTTTTTAACTTTTTTTTCAAAGACTTAGTATGTTTGACATTATCATACAAACGAAAAACGTGTATAGAACCACATAACAAAAAAAAATATTAGGAGATAAAACATGAAGTCTTATTTTTGTGTGAATAAATTAAAGACATGTGAATAACAAGTAATGATTACCGGTGGATAGGTAGTTTGAGGATACCTATAGTCTTATTAACACGGAGTTTCGAGTTCGTTGTGTAAAATGTTATGCTTAAGGCATGAACGAATAAATAGTCTGTGAAAAGTGCTTTTAACCATTGAATTTCTAATGTATGAAAATTGTAAGTATGTGTTAGGATTTTTCTTAGGCATGTGATTGTAATTTGCAATAGTACAGAATTATTTCGTTAAAATTCTAATTTGATTGATTTTATATTATTTTCATGCAATGATGAAGAAAGTTTTAATTCCTTCATAAAAATCATTTTATACATTTCAAAACAGAAACATGTTCAATGCCAATCAATGGTGAACGATTGGTACTTGACATATTTCGATATCCACATAATTGATAGATCTCAAAATATATTCAGAAAGCTATATTCTTGAAGTTTTATGACTATCAGCATTGAAACACAGAGACGCATTTTAAGTGCTAATAAAATACTTTTTATTGCTCTTGTTTCGCACATTTTTGGAGTAGAAGAAGAGTTCAGGCAACATATACTTAGTTAGAACTAAGTAATTATTAATAGCTTTGGTACTACTGGTAATGACCCTTCAAGGATGTTTGAATAGATAGGGAAATATAACAGTTTGGCTTAGATAATATTGAGAATAGTTTTGTTTTTATTAAATAAATAAAAAATGATAAAAAAGATCGATGGACGTGTGAATTTTAGTTCATAGTCCTGTAGGAATAATTAAGATGAAGCTAAGTGCCGAAGATTATGAATACTAGCGGAGTTTGAGTTAATTGCTTTCTGGCAACACGTAATCTTAGGTTGTCGCAATCGGTATAAGGCAGTCCCTATCCGTTGTTTCAATCCATATTAATTCTGAAAAGGGAGAAATAAAAGGAAAGATCTTGAATAAGGACAGGGTTAACAGGAATCCGCTGGATGAGAGACTCGAGAATGAATCAATGTGATATTTGGAGAGATGTTCAGCAGTGGATGTCTTTCAGCTTAAATAATGATGATGAACAGAAACAGGCAGCTGCCATTTAGAATTGGTAGACAGACAAAATTAGCCCATAATGACAATCAAATTGTCTTCAAACTTTTACTCCTATTGCCATCATCAAGAAACAGAGAAGGTAAGGATCACAGAGAAACAACTGATGACTCAGGTCAAGGCCTAAGTGACGAAACGAAGAATCAAAGTCCGTGGGCAGCAGTGGGCTCAATAGAACGCCAAATATTAATTATATTTACTTATCAATGCGCACTTAGGTATTTGTTATTTTAAAATTTCAACCGCAAAGTCCTCTCAAACATTACAAAATATGAAACAGCCTATGCAGCCTATTAATAATGTCATAGTTGAGCCAAGAGTTTCGCTAATCACCTAGTGTTGTAATCATTACCACAAAATGGATAGATAGATACAGAAGGTCGCCTAGGTACAATAGGTGAAAACAGAGGCACACACAAAATAGATGCTAACGTACGGTTATAATGATGATGGCGACTCCCTTTTCCGAACTTAGACTTGTTACAGTTCCCAAACAAATCGAGATCGTGCTCACATTCACTGTACTTATGTGAATCTAAAAAGAAAGTAAAATTCTACAGTGATAGGTAGATAATACGGTAAAATATTCAAAATATTTGGCATTAATCACGTCACACGCGGATGTGTATCCCACACATTTTGGACTTAAGCAATCATTATTGGTGATAGAATGTCACTACGTTTAAACACTTTGTTGTGAGTGTGCGTTTTCGCTCACTGTATGGAGTCGACCTTCTGCACCTTTCTATTTTGTGTAATAAGAGCTCAAGCCCAAGCTTCGGCGTATCGTCATTTTAATAAAACAAAGCTTCGTATGACCTGGATATTATCGTCATTGTTGACAGCATCCAAAGCCCTCTTTATTACTGTGTATTATGAAATAATAGTTTACCGTGTCTGTCTGATTAATACCAGTCCACGCTTGCCTATGGCAGTTTTTGGTTTGTTCGAAGCTGAACTTTGGTCTATTTATGACCTTGTCTATTTTGAACTTTGTTGAATGGATTTGGACACTCTTTTAAACTCGCACACGCACTTGTCTCGTGCAAGACGTAATCGGTAAATATTAATATAGGCGCACCCTAATCCATCAGTACCACTTCCAACCTTGCTCACTAGGTTCTCTCGCCAAAATTCATGAATACATGCGACAAGAAAAAAACTGGCCAAGTGCGAGTCGGACTCGCACACGAAGTGTTCCGTACCATTATCGCGAAAAACGGCAAAAAAATACCTTTGTTGTATGGCATCCCCACTTAAATATTTGTATTATTCTATTTTTAGTATTTGTTGTTATAGCGGCAACAGAAATACATCATCTGTGAAAATTTTAGCTGTCTAGCTATCACGGTTCATGAGATACAGTCAGGTGACAGACGGACAGACAGATGGATCGTGGATTCTTAGTAATAGGGTCCCTTTTTTACCCTTTGGGTACGCAAACCTAAAAAACAAGAAAAAGCAGTTTTTTTTTTCTTTTGCACACGTTTAATGACCATTCAGCTACACCTTTGCTAAGTACCATATTATGGTTCTTTATTCCCAGAAAAAGACACGTTTCCTGTAGAACAAGTTATCAAAGAAAAACAAGTACCTACTCCTACTATATTTACGTACTAAACTGGGATACATCTACAAGTAATACATGCTTCAGCTTTATGGCAACATTTTTGACGTAAAATATACACAGAATAAAAAAAGAGTGTTAAAATAAGAACATTTTAGTACATTAACGCGGTTTGCACCGGACTAAAGCCGTAATGTTCTGAAAACCTTTATTTTTAAAGAGCACCTGCTTTGCAAGTATTAAAATTTAATGGGTCCTTTTTTCAAACGTGACAAGTCATATAGAATACATCTTTAAAATGGTTGCTAAGTAATAAAATCTAGGTAACCTTTTAGAAACATGTTGTATCCTGATTTGGTTGAGTATTATATATTAATCTTCCCATTATAAATGCGAATGTTTGCATGGATGTGTGTATGATTGTTAATCAATCACGCTAAAACTGCTGCAGGGATCTGAATGAAATTTGACACAGAGATAGCTTATAGTCTGGTATAGCACATAGGCTACTTTTCATCCCGGTATAATGGTCCCTTGGGATACGAAAACATTTTATTAAACGCGGGCGAAGTCGCTGGCAGAAGCTAGTTAGTATATAATATATGTACATGACAGCGTCGATAATAGGCGGCATTATTTGACCTTTTACCTAGCTTTTATGATCAGTAAGTAGTCTTTTTTTTATCTTATATAACTTTGTTACCAAATTGTTGTATCTATTGCTTTATGAATTCGTATCCTTCACATTTTATCTTATGTTATGATAATTATAGATAATCTTTGTTTGGTGCTAATCGTTAGGGAACTTCTATTTTAAACCCCTGAAGGAAAAAGAGGGGTGTTATAAGTTTGACGTGTTTTGCTATGTATCTGTGTATTTGTGTGTCTGTCTGTGGCATCGTAGCTCCTAAACGGATGAAGTGATTTTGATTTAGTTTTTGTTTGAAATGTGAATTTGTCAAAAGTGTTCTTAGCTATATTTGGTGAAAATCGGTTCATGCGATCAAAAGTTATACGCATTAATTTTTTTGGTTTTATAATATCACGACTATATTTCGCGAAGGGCTGGGCAGAATATCACCCATATTTCGCCAGTTATACATAACCAATTAACAATTATTTATACTTTGCAATTGTTACACACCATACAGACTAAATTACTTAATATTGATAGTCTTGAATTCTTCATTAATACCATAATTACCTATATTATTTTAGAGATTTTTTTTCAAATACTTGTAGACCAATTTCTATGAAAACACGTTGTCGCGTGGTGAAGCCTGCCTTAACAACGGGCTATGGTTTAGGTGCCATAACCAGATAACTGACATATACAAAGCCTACTTATATCTACAAATATTATAAATGCGAAAGTTTGGATGGATTGATGGACGTTTGTTACTCAATACACCAGATCGACTGAACAGATATAGATAAAATATGGTCTGGAATAGCACAAAGGCTACTTTTATCCCAGAAAAAATTATGGTTCCCCGAGGGACAACTTCCGAACGCACGTCACACGTGCGAAGCCGCTGGTATAAATTAGTATTTCAAAATGAGGCAAGTCTAGATTCGATGCAACATCCAATTATATTAATATCCAAAAATACTCCGACATTCCTTGACTAATTTACTTGACCCGCGACACAACATAGACTAGCGGAGAACACACTGCGGTCACCTTGGAACGTGCACTTTCATCAGAATCGAACTATTCTAGAGTAAACCAAGCAGATAAAAACATTTAATGAATTTATTTGATTTTAATTAAAAAATTAGTATAGCCTTAATTTTTTCCCGCATTTAAATATTACGGAAGAGGCCTTTATGAAAAGGTTACTTAGGACCGTCTATGTATTTTTAACCGACTTCAAAAAAAGGAGGTGGTTCTTAATTCGTCAGTTTTTTTTATTTATTTTTCCCGATTACTCAGAGACGCCTGGACCGATTTGAAAAACTCTTCTTTCGTCCTTTAGGGTATATTTCAAAAGTGGTCCCATGGTCATCAAGTCAGGATCTGATATATATATATCTTAGAGAAATCGAGGGAACTCCTCAAATTTTATAGGCGAAATTTTATATAGCGATTTTGGTATTATCAACAACAATGCAATCATTTGCACTCAGAAAGTATCATTTGGTGAATTGGAACTGATGAAGAAGACCACAGATGGCCACCGGAACTCCTTAATGCTAAGAATGTCACGGGCATAAGATATCTCAAATAGTTAACCGACTATGATGAAGCAAATACTTATAAATAAATGGTACTGATGAAAACAGTACCATCGAACTGATCTGATGATGAAGCCGGCAGGTAGGCACTGGAACGCCGAAATAAAACAAATTATCCTAGTCGTGCTTGAGCTTATTGAAATCGTCATGAGATGTACTTTAGATATAAATGATTTTGATGTCTATTTGAGGTAACTACCAAAACTAAAAAGAGAAAAATCAAAAATCAAAACGACTTCCAAAACGAAAAACAAACTTTCTTTTCCGAAGTCGGTTTCGAATAACGGAAAACAACGGGTACAAAAGACACCGACTTCGGAGCAGAAAGTTTGTTTTTCGTTTTGTAGTATTTTGCTTTGGAAGTAGGTTTGATTTTTTGTTAAAAAGTTTTTTGGATTTATGTATTTGTAGTTGTGGTTAGTATATGTTGTTGAGTAACATTTAAATAATAATTTGTAACAAAAACTTTTATTGCAGTCGTAAGTAAAAAATGGGGAAAAAAACCTTTTGGGAATAATTTTTCCTGAGTTTCCATGTATTCCAAAGCTTAGGAAAAATTTTGGGGGCAACCACATTTTGCAAGTAACAGTATAGTAGTAGCAGTAACTGTAGCACATACGACCGGTACACCAACGAAGCATTGCTTGACATCAGATTGTACCATTTTTCATAATCACAGCCACCGGCTTAGCACGCTATAATATTTTTTTATCACGTGGTGACATTAATACCGCATTTGTAAGATAATGCATACTAATCTATTAATTATTGTTAATCTCTAGTGTTAAAAACTTACTTTTCCATATTAATACTAGCGAAACATGTTTTTAAAACAAAGACAAAAAAAAAATACTTTTGTTCTTTTTTGCAATCAACAAGATCAAGAAAATGTTTATTAATTTTGTATAATTTTATCTGACAGCCAAAAAAAATAAAACTGCCAATTATGGTAATATACATAAAATTAATACAATAATATTATTAGTATTTTTGTACGGCACTATTCTTGTATGCTATAATATTAACGTTAAGCTAATATGCGTTAAAAGATTAATAAAAATCTCGTCACTATTTAGCAATTGCATAATAGATTCTAAATTCAAATTGAGAAGCCCTTCTGTCTAATCCCTTTCTGTTTATGTTCTATTCAAAATTCCTATAAAAAAAAATATTTAGTATCTTTTAATCAATTGCTAAATACCGTCGAGATTTTTATAAATAAAGTTGCTAAAGCGCCTTATATTAACAACATTTGATGTGTCTGCTTTGGTACCTTCAATATCATCATCATCATTATTTCAATCGACAAAAGTCCACTGCTGGACGTAGGCCTCGCCAAAGCGATCGGTTCTAAGCATAAAAATATATTATATCTATGGTTCTATTATATAAATAGATTATATCTATGGTTATAAGCTACATGCATCCAATGGATTCCCGCGGTCTTCAACAAGTAACCGGTCCACCTTGTAGGAGGCCTTCCAACGTTACGCCTTCCGGTTCATACGCGGTCACCACTCTAGAACCTTTTGGCCCCGTTGGCGAATATTCATGATGTCCATTACCTTAAGTGGTAATTCTTCGGACTGTTTCGGTTACCTAGTAGGTATTAGCTATCAAAATTAGTTTTGCTCGGTAGTAACATTTCTAATTAGTTAATCTAGACTCAGTCAGTGTTCCTAATGGGCACAAGCAACAATAAAACTGCAGTTTAAGTGAAGAAAGCATGAAAGAAAAAGACTTTATTTACGCCAGGCATGACAAGAAGATCCAAATAAGGCAGAACCTCATAATTTTATTACACATGATCTACCCAAGATTTTGTCTGGACTTTAAAAGAGACTGTGACCTCTGAGTTTGTTTCGGCCTTTCTTCTTAGAGTACAGATAGGAAACGCCAACTTCATCTAGTTTTAAAAAATATGATCGACATGTAAAAGTGTTTGTACAAACCAATTTACAGAAATAAAATCATTTATTAGATACCTCCTAAATTTCAAAGGCAAGCCCTCGCGTGAAAACATGGAATATTTCGCTCCCACAAACAACAAAAGACACAAAAAATGGTTGAAATTCCTTTTCACTCATAGAAATAAAATATGCCTTAAGAAAAAAAAAAAACATTTTGATTTAAAACGCCGTATTGTGCGAGGAAACGGCGATGACATCCTTTCGAAAACAATGGAGTACGCTTGTACCCCAGTACGGAACCATTGTACCCCATGATTTATAAAGTTTCCGCTGTAAGCACACCGCTGCTACTTTTCTTTCGTTATTGGCCGTTTTATGGTTTCTTCAGGGGATCTGCAATTCGTGACCGAGATTTATAATTTACATAATTTTAGGGGCGGCAGAAAAGGTATGAATTTTTAATTTCGTTTTGTGTTTGTGAGGCTGTTCAGGATGTTATAGCTAAAACTAGTTTTTGCCCGGGGCTTCGCTCGCATGGTCCATCGTATATTTTTTTTCTAGAAATAAAGTAGCCAATGGCACTCGGTTACATTATAGATTTAGTTTTTTTAGAAATTGACAACTGAAGAAATCCTTGATTGATTAAATTATAACTATAAATTCGATTAATACGAGTAAAGTTATTGACTTGGAATATAGGTTTATGTCGATGGGCAGATGGGTAATCTACACTCATAATATTATAAAGAGAAAAGATTTTATTGTTTGTAAAACTGCTAAACCAATTTAAAAAATTCTTTCACTGGATAGTTACTATTTTTTTATCCCGAAAACGGGGTCATGTGGGGTGGACCACGGACGTGATCCCGCGGGGAGAAGCTAGTCTAATACACAGGCACAGATTGATTAAAAATATTTACTTTAGATGCTCAAACATGGAAAGTTATTTACTTAATAAAACTTCATGCAACATAAAAGTACATAGACGGACTTAATGTCTGTGGCAATCTTTACAAAGGGATTGTCAAATAAATTCACCAAACCTTTCCAAATACTTTGTGGTCGACTTCGACTCTTGCCAGATGTAGCTGAGTACCAGTATTTTCCATGGAGCGACTGCCTATCAGACCTCCACAACCCAGTTACTGGGTAACATGATATCCTATGGGAAGACTTCTCTCAAATGCCACCTGGGACCACAGTCATTTGCAGATCTTCTGACGTGCTTTCCTAGGGTTCTAATGCAAACCCATCCACGGACTAACCTCGGTAAGCGTGTATATGTTTGGGACCAAGTGATTATTACGTCATTATTCATAATGCCCAGACAATTTGATGAATTTGAAAAATGCCCAACATGAGTAGGCATTAAGCTTAAAACTATTGGAGTAATAAAATTGACCGGGCTTTCTGAATAATGCCTGTTCCGTACTGTTCTTTATTTTGTAAACATTCTAAATATTAGTAGTTTTCTGAGAGTGTCTTATCAATTGTGTGTAGTAAGAACCAAATTACGGTGGATTTGAAACGTCCCGCCATCGTCTCATTGGACACTCGCTAACCAATCCGAACGGCGAACCACAATGCAGCGCCATCTTTATAAAAAAAAAGATGGATTGTCTAAGCACGTCGAACGAGCGGCGGACCTCTCCGCGCTTTTTTCTGTTATCCCGATTTTCTGGTGGTTAGTAGTGCTTCAGGTGAACAATTTGAAGGACTTATGCCTATGGACTTGTTTTGATGACGATATCGTGTGTGTGAACGGCTGGATCCAGACCCTCGCTGCCTGATACGACGCCGAGCCTAGGAGCGCGAGGCAGTATACCTACGGAGGCGAGAGGTGAGTGCTTTTCGAATCCACTGTTCACAAATCTTCTACACATAATTGTTTGGTCCTTCGAGCCGGATTGTTCATATTTTTTCACCTGTGAGGTTTTCCATTCCATATTCCCTTGTTGTTCGAATTTCAAGTTACGACGCCACGCGTCTATCAATATGGCGGCAATCCAACAAGATTTTTTTGAACGAGAAATAATTCTCGATGAGCTTCAACGAACATTACAGTTCATAGATTCCGACGAACAACAATTTAAATCTCGATCTAAAGATTTAACTTCACAACAGCGCAAGTTTTTCAAACTTCAAGCTAAAATTGAAAAATCCCTCATTAAGTCTAATACTTTTGATAAAGAGGAACAGCTAAGAATTCGTAACAGTTTTAATGATTGCTATTATGCTATTGTGGTACATTTAAATAAAATTAAAGAAGATGAAATTGAACATAAACGTAGGATGTCGTCATCGGATCCCCTAATAATTCTGTTGTTCACGTGCCATCGTCTAGTAGTTGTGCTAGTAGATTACCTACTCTTCCAATGCCTACCTTTTCAGGAGAAATGACAGATTGGCCTGCTTTCTACGATCTATTTCGGTCACTAGTGCACAGCAAAAATACCTACTCAGACTCGGAGAAGTTCCGCTATTTGCTACTTTCTTTGAAAAATGAACCCTACAATCTAATTAAATCTATTCCAATAACTGACGAGAACTATACGGTCGCGTTAGGTATGCTACAGTCTAGGTATGATAACGAACGAGCCATTGCTTCCGCTCATCTAGAAAAAATATTCGATATTGAACCTTGTCAGTCCGATAAAAGCGACAAATTCGTTCAAGGGTTAAGAAATTTACTGAACACTTATCATGAAAATATCAAGGCTTTAGAAGTAATGCACTTTCCTACGAAGGAGTGGAGTTTCATGTTAGTGCTTCTTTTCTTACGTAAGATTCCACCAACATTACGTAGACGTTTCGATTTGTCGTTGTCCCAACCATCTAAGATACCCACAATTAGTGAATTAATAAATTTCTTAGAACGCGAGTTATCTGCAAGTGAATTTGCGTATCAAAACAAACCCATTTATAATGCGGAAAAGGTAGGTAGTTCTAGGACTCCGCCCGCATCGAACGCGCGCCGTGCGCTCTCGGCCGGCGTCGCGGCGGGCCCGGAAACAAGGTCAGACAATTCACAGTCCAACAATTCAAATAGTAAAAGGATATCTTGTATTAGTTGCGGTGCTCAACATACGTTGACGAAATGTGCGAATTTTCTAAACTTATCCCCTCAAGATAGGTATTCTTTCATAAAAAACAAAAATGTTTGTTACAATTGTTTAAGTGTAGGACATGATGTGAAACATTGCAAATCTAACTTTGTGTGCCGTTCGTGTCATAAAAGACACCATAGTTTAATTCATTTTAATCAACAGCATAGCTTTCCGGGTGTCAGTGAAGCAGATTCGAACGCTAGTGCTGTCTCACCTACCGTGCATCAAACGACAGAGACAGATGCGCCCGGTACCGCGCCAACCGTACTGACAGCTGTGAATCATACGTCGAGAGATAACGCGATCGCTCCGCAATCCATTGCGCCTTCCGTGCGCGCAAGTACCGTGCTTTTGTGTACAGCGCTAGTTAATGTACACGTAGGCTCGCAAAAACACACCGTTCGGTGTATTATAGATACCGGTAGTCAAGCGACTTTTATTACCGAGACTTGTGTTCAGCGGTTAGGATTGCAGCGTAGGCATGCGCGCGTTCCCGTGTTCGGTATAGGAGGTAGTGATCCTGTATACCCTAAGGGTGTTGTTTCTTTTTGCGTCACACCTACTCATGTTGATCAACCATCCCTTTCAGTTGATGCATTGATTTTACCTACACTTATGTCACGCATGCCTTGTGTAACATTACCATTTAGGGATTGGCCACACATAAAACACTTACATTTGGCAGATCCGAAATTTTATCTTCCACAGTCGGTGGAAATGCTTTTAAGTGCGGATATTCTATCCCAGGTGATATTAGGTCACGTGATTACGGGCCCTTCCGGGTCCCCAATGGCATTAAATAGTATCTTTGGTTATTTATTAATGGGTGATGTTTCTTGCAACCAAAATACGCCTTCTTCGATTCAAGTGTGTTTCAGTAGTTCTAGCTCATCCTACGATGACGTCATAAATCTGAAACGATTCTGGGAATTAGAGTCCCTTCCTGAAAAAAGAGTTTCCAGCCCTGACGAAGCTTTGTGTGAGTTTATCTTCGTAAAATCACACACTCGCGACGAAAATGGGCGATATGTAGTTTCGCTTCCATTTAAACCCGATGCACCTGCCCTCGGCGAATCACGAGATACGGCAGTATCTAGGATTAGAAAATTAGAGTATAGGTTAGAACGTAATCCACAACTTAAGGTTGATTATCACGCGTGCCTCCAGGAATATTTAGATCTTGGTCACATGGAGCCCGTGAATTCCCCTCCTTCTATCAGTACCTATTACATTCCGCACCACTGCGTGGTCAAAGATTCTAGTGAAACAACTCGTACCCGTGTTGTTTTTGATGCGAGTTGCAAAACTTCTAATGGTATTTCACTTAACGATGTTTTATTAACTGGGCCTAAATTGCACCAGGACATCGTAGATGTTTTATTAGGGTTTCGTATTCATGCTATCGCTGTCACTGCTGATATTAAGCAGATGTACAGAAACATTTTGTTACAACATTCTGATTGGGACTATCAGCGTATTGTTTGGCGACAATCTCCAACCGAACCTTTGCGTGATTATCGGCTGCAAACCGTCACTTTCGGTGTTAGTTCATCACCGTACTTAGCACTTCGTACGATTCAACAGTTGGCGGATGATGAAGCTACTAACTTCCCGTTAGGTTCTAAGGTCCTCCGCGACCAAGTGTTTGTTGATGATGTGGTCACTGGCACATGTGACGTCACACATGCTCTGATTTTACAACGAGAGTTAGTAGGTATTTGTTCATCGGCTGGTTTCGAACTGCGAAAGTGGCAGAGCAATTCGCCAGCGTTACTCGCTGCTGTACATACATCAGAGGCTCATGGCGAGCGGCCCGATAATGTTTCATTTGCATTAATGGAAAGCGATAAACAAACAAAGGTTTTAGGACTCCAATGGAACCCAAAATCAGATACATTTTCCTTTAGTGTTCAAGCAACTTTAGATAAAATCTCCAAGCGGACCATATTATCCCAAATAGCGAAAATTTATGACCCTATGGGCTGGTTATCTCCTATAGCTATTTATGCAAAACATCTTATTCAGCTATTATGGATCTCCGGTGTCAATTGGGACGAGTCACCTCCCATAGATATAATTAATTCATGGTCTAATTTCATCAATGAATTATCATTGCTATCAAGTTTTCAAATCCCACGTTTTGTTTTTCCCAATGTAAGTTCTATTCAGATTCATGGGTTTTCGGACGCATCTGAGCGTGCTTACGCTGCGTGCGTCTACGTTCGTGTGACTGATAGTAGTGATAACGTTAAAACATTTCTTTTACTAGCGAAAACTCGCGTAGCGCCGCTCAAACCGGTTCTCACTATTCCGCGTCTCGAGCTGTGTGCGGCTGTTTTATTGTCACAGCTAATTGATAAAATTATGAAGGTGTGCGGTGACCGTGTGAACTGCAATCATGTCTATGCATGGACTGATTCTCAGATTGTGTTAGCGTGGCTTCGTTCGCCACCACATGAATGGAAAACATTCGTCTCTAATCGTTTGAGTGAGATTTTATCCCGGCTTCCTGCCGATTGCTGGAGACATGTTCCCTCTGCTGATAATCCAGCAGACGCACCTTCTCGAGGAATGCTGCCTGCTAGTTTTATTGAAAATTCTTCAATGTGGCTCCAGGGGCCCTGGTGGTTGTCACGTGATTTTAAGTGTTGGGCCAGTGGTAGTGGTAGTGGCCAATTCCTAAAGAGGTATCTAAAGTTACCGAGGAAAAGCGTAATTCCCCACTATCGGTGGTAACAAACTCGTCCATCACGACGCCGGCGCCTCCTGATGCTACGGATTACATAGAAAGATTTTCTAGTTTAGGTAAACTTGTTCGAGTCACCTCACTCATATTTCGATTTTATAATAGATGCAAAAAGGTTCAAACTCCATATCCAACCTACATAACAGTTCCCGAATTTAATTTTTGTCTAGGTCGACTTATTCATTTAGTTCAACATTCATCTTTTCCCGAAGATATAAAAAATATTGCATTAGGTAATTATCCTTCCCTTAAACTACGTAGGTTAAAACCATTCATTGACAAACAAAATAGTTTACGTGTCGGTGGGCGGATTCATAAGTCATTGTTGCCGTTTGTTTCTAAACATCAATTAATTCTGCCTAAAAAACACCATCTTCATCGAGTACTTGGCACTCAGACTCAAACCTATGATGAGATGCATACTCTTCTTTGCCAGATAGAAGCGGTACTAAATTCGCGCCCACTTTGTGTGTTAAGTGCTGATCCGTTAGACCCTTTACCCTTAACCCCTTCTCATTTTTTAATAGGAGGTCCTCTGACGGCCTTGCCTGATATTTCTTTATGCGAAGACGTGTCAAATCGTCTCACTAGATGGCGTAGAGTGCAACAGTGCGTACAGCATTTTTGGAGGCGTTGGAGTCGTGAATATTTACACGAGATTCAACAACGCAATAAATGGTTTAAGGATAGCGGCTCTCCACTCCGAGAGGGTATGATTGTTGTCGTACGTGAAGACAACCTGCCACCCTTGCAATGGCGATTGGCTCGTGTACATGCTCTTCATCCAGGGTCAGATAATATCACCCGCGTCGTAACCCTTCAGATGGGCAAAACTTTTGTAAAACGTTCTGTAGTTAAAATATGTCCTTTACCTTTAGAATAATTAAGAATACCTATTTCTTACTGTTACGTTTCTTAGCTGTACCTACCTCTTAAGTATTAATTATTTTTAATAGAATTTATTTCAGTTTTAAATGCGATTAGCGACTATTTTCGTTTAATCTTTCATTATTTCAATATCTTAACTTAAGGTTAAAAGAATTACATTCTTTTAAGGCGAGCGGCATGTTCCGTACTGTTCTTTATTTTGTAAACATTCTAAATATTAGTAGTTTTCTGAGAGTGTCTTATCAATTGTGTGTAGTAAGAACCAAATTACGGTGGATTTGAAACGTCCCGCCATCGTCTCATTGGACACTCGCTAACCAATCCGAACGGCGAACCACAATGCAGCGCCATCTTTATAAAAAAAAAGATGGATTGTCTAAGCACGTCGAACGAGCGGCGGACCTCTCCGCGCTTTTTTCTGTTATCCCGATTTTCTGGTGGTTAGTAGTGCTTCAGGTGAACAATTTGAAGGACTTATGCCTATGGACTTGTTTTGATGACGATATCGTGTGTGTGAACGGCTGGATCCAGACCCTCGCTGCCTGATACGACGCCGAGCCTAGGAGCGCGAGGCAGTATACCTACGGAGGCGAGAGGTGAGTGCTTTTCGAATCCACTGTTCACAAATCTTCTACACAATGCCCATCACTCACTGGGCAGGGTAATAAAAAGACGTATTTTTTTAAATTATTTTAATGTTGACATTGATTTTAGTAAAGAATAGGCAAGTACGATTACTATTTAAGAAACACAGTCGACGGAGGGGGCTCTTATTTCTGTCTGCAGGGTCTTAAGTAACCTAACATGAAGGAGATGACGGGAGCTGAGGTCGCTCGATTTGCTCGCTCACTTCAGCTCCCGTCATCCCCCTCGAACCTAACCTATCCGTGATCAGACCCGGGCTAAAACCACCAGGAGAAATTGAGCAGGCTTTGGCATTTGTCAGGCCGGGTAATAAAAAGATGTCTTTTTTATTATTTTAATGTTGAGATTGGTTTTAATATGGAAGAGATTACTATTTAAGCAACAAACCTAAGCTCCCGTCATCCCCCTCGAACCTAACCTATCCGTGTCGGGGTCGCTTCGTTCGCTCTTGGACTAATTCATTAACAATAATTAACAAAGCGCCCAACCGTTAAGTAGCAATATTCGTGATGGCCAGACAATGTGATAAATCCAGAAGTTTAAATCAGTATTCATTGCATTACCCGATTTGTCTTGACTTGATTCATAATGCCCGGGCATTTTACATAGTGCACTGATTAATAACTTAGTCCTTGACATATATGTATATTATGTTGTGTGATTATGTAGCCATGAGCATCTCCATACAGCTTTATTAAAAAAATATTTATATTAGGTGCTCCAACATGTAAAGTTATGTGCAATCATTGCAAGGGCGGTTTGATATTAAAATAATAATTCACGAAGACGCCGTGTAAGTGCCAGGTATTAAACATATTTATCATACTTTGTATTAAAATAATAAATATTTGCAAACTTGCATTTTGTGAGATAAAGCGAGAGAAACGTTTTGTCTCGCGAGACAGGATCCAATGTATCATGATAAAATTGGAAAGAACTCTTTGAGAATTTAGTTTCAGAAATTCCGGTACTTTAGTGCAAATAGGTAACATCGTATGCTTTTGTAGATACATAAAAAACTTTTGTTATAAGACATATTTTTTTCCAATGCAAGGTATTTTTTTTCAGCATTACATATGTTGTTACTGCATTACATTACTTGCATTTGTTTTTAATGTACGGTATGTTAAACTGATCCATTTAAAATGACGTGAGTTTATCTTTTAGTAAATATAAGTGGTGCAATGAAGCAAAACGTGTATGCAGTTGGCGTTCTGTAATTTCTGTCTACCCCTATGAGAAAAAGGCGTGAGTTTGAAATTCATTTATTTATAAAAAAAAAATGAATTTGAAGCAAACTAGTTTTATGAAAATAATAATTTAGGAGATGTTCCTCATCAAAATAAATAACATTCTCTACTCTATCTGCTTATCAGTTTTAAAATATATAACTCCTTTTATTCCTCGTTAAAAATACTGAAACATTTACCTTGTCACCTGAATGTTGCAAATGCCCCAATCCTTTGTTCCTAAATCAGGTTAAAAGGGGTGATTTATATTTCTTTCTATCCAACGCTGTGACAAGAAATAGTGCCGTGCCTCGCTAAAGTCGTCATCCACGCATTTTCTTTCAAAGTAATGTAGGTAAGGATACTGAATAAATGTATTGAGGTCTCCACTACTCTTTCTTTAAAAGCTTTAAGTAAATTAAACTGTTCCTCAAAGGAATCCCTTCGTTTGTAGTTGCAATGTACTTTTCTTCTTTAGTTTTTTGAGTCCATCATAAAGATTAAAACGTCTTGGCGATCTTTTAAAAATACTTTGTATTTACTCTATTCTTCATTTACGAGTACTGAATCTATCTATGCATAGTGTAGGTAAGGTAGATCAACACAATAATTTGCTAATCACTCGCTGTTTGTCAAATGCACATATTTCTAAAAAATTGCTTTATACTCTAAAACTTCTGTATTGAAGAGCAATAATTGCGCAAAAATCGCTATCGTTTTGCTCTTGCAAGATTCGTAATACTCCTTTACGGCTAAACGTTCCAGAGACACGTGTCTGATTTTTGCGCAATTATTGCTCTTCAATACAGAAGTTTTAGAGTATAAAGCGGCGAGTGTTGGCATGTACTCAATAGACAGTAGGTATATTGCTGGAGATAGAATAAAGTACACCACATAGTCCAGGGCCTTTTCACTCTGTAGTAGATTTTGTAACCCAACATTTGAAAACTTCACGCCTTGAATAAACCGCCACTTCGAAAGGCTTCTTTATAGCCTCAACAAAATTAAATTAATCGAGGTCTTCGTGTCGGGTCCCGTCGTCGTCAAAGAGAGGCAGATTAGTTGAAATCCTACAATTAACTCTAGCTAAGCTCTTATATTGTAAATTCGGTCTGACTGAGTACAGAGACACTGATTGTTGCTGTATAGGTGTTTGATCCGAATTTAGAGTTTTTCTGCACCCAAGATAGAAAGCCTTGGAAGACCTTACATGAGGTGTACCTATGACCTGGAGCACAGCGAGAGTCCTCTGGTGTGTGAAGCACATGACCGGTTGATGTGGTTGGGGGATATCCAGCAGTTGTCGTCTTTCAGCTGAAATAATCATGATGATGATATAAACTCCCAAAAATCATAGTCATCATGAGATAATTTGATTAATTTATCGCCCCTTATTTCATACTAAACTCCATTTTAAATAACATAAGACATGTTTCCAAATCTTTTTACAGTCCGTTCAACTGAGTTTGAGTCCTATCCCGTAAACATAAGGATGACATAATAAGCATAAACCTGTTACCAAAACCAAATTTTTACTACAATTACACCATACAATTGTATAGCTACCATTTGTCTTATCACCAACGCAAGAGAAGTCAAAATCGGTTGAACGGGCTGTAAAATGGGCTAATTTAAACATCTAATGTTATCGCAAATGGAGTATAGCTGTGCCCGCGGCTTCGCTCCCGTCATCTGCCTAGCTTAATTACCTACCGCCTATCCTACTTACCTACCTGCCCTGCTTGTCTTGCTACATACCAATTACTACCATTTTTTTTCTTGTTCATTCTTCCGCAGAGAAACTTAACACTGCCATTCAGAAAATTACGGCAAATGCACAACGCCATCTATCGAATATGGAGTTCAACTGCCCGAGTATCTGAATTGCGTGTGTTGTGATATTTTACTTCTTGACCACTTTAAATTCATCTAACTTTTGATAGGACGAACCGATTGCGATGAAACAAAAATTAGTAATACTTCAAAGTTACGCACAATTTTTATGTATAAAAGTTATAAATTACATTGCTTCGTACATTTTATGTGATGCGTGCACAACTAAACAGACAAAAATTCCAAAAATGCTGCAAATGGTTTCTGTGGATAATCCTCGATGTCCAAAATATTTTCGATGTACAAAAACGACTTTTCTACAGATCTATTATTTTATTTATTGGCTGACAGACATCACAAAGTAGTTATGCCACTCGTGGATTGTTTCCTACTATGGAAAAATTAAAAATATTGTTCATATTACCTACCAACCTGGTTTTTACCTACGTTACATTTTTGTATTCTCAATTCCCATCATATTAGGTAATATCTTGCTGGAATTGTCGGCCGATACGCACATGCTCGGTAAAATTGTTGATCACACTCTAAAAATGGATGACGGTACAATTTATATTTCAGTGTCTGGGTCAATACCGTTTGCGTTTTACATTCCATTTATTTTCTGACATATTGGAAAACACTGCCGGTTTTTTTTTTTAATGTATCAATCCTGCCGGACTAAACACAACAAAAAAAAACCCACTTAAGTGCGGACTCGCGCATGAAGGGTTCCGTACCATTATCGCAAAAACGCCAAAAAAAAACAAGTTTGTTGTATGGGAACCATCATCGCAAAAACGGCAAAAAAACACGTTTGTTGTACTGAAAAATTTATTTTATTCTGTTTTTAGTATTTGTTGTTATAGCGGCAACAGAAATACATCATCGATGCAAAGTCTTGCTATCACGGCTCATGAGATACAGCCTGGTGTCAGACAGGCAGACAGACAGACAAACGGAGTCTTAGTTATAGGGTCCCGTTTTTACCCTTTGGTTACGGAACCCTAATAAACGGAGGTGCTAAAAAAACACACAAAAATATCACAAACAAAGTGAAAACATATTTATCTCCGAAAACATGACACAAATAATATTCTGTAATGAAAATCTGTCTAGGCAAAGTAAAAGGGACCTACGGCACACGTGACCAGCATATGTTATAGCCAAAAGATTTCGCGAGGATCTAGTCAAATTACATACCAAATCCACCTCGTCTCCCAGAGATAGGTTTCGTAATGTAAATACGCTGTCAAGTATAGTTCCGAATGTATGATATGGACTTATATATTCTATGCTTAAAAGCTTTTTGGTTTCGCAAAGGCATTGAATGAAAGTGACATTCTGAACGTGTGAACTTATTTGAATTATGTTATGTTTCAAGGTGGCAACATTTACATGTTTTTATTATTCCCGTTGTCGGTGTGTTATCAAAGTTTCTAAAATAAATTTAATTTGATTCAGGGTGTTCGATTATTGTTAAAAACATTTTCATTTAAATAAGGAGGAGGTTCTTAGTTCGTTGGAATCATTTTTATTCTTTTATGTATGTTCCCCGATTACTCAAAGTCGCCTGGACTGATTTGAAAATTTATTATTTTGTTTGAAAGGGTATCTTTTTTAGGTGGTCCCATGGTCATCAGGTTAGGATCTCTTGATGGAATCCCATGGAAATCGAAGGTTCGCCTCAAATATTTATAGGCATACATATAGCGATTTTAGTATTTTCATCAACTCAATCATTTATTTTGGGCTGTAATGCACTTTTAACTATGTTAGTAAATTTACATAATTATATGAATAACTAATAAATCCACTTTTTTAATAATGTCATCCTTATATAACATAATTATATAAGGATGACATTATTAATGTCATCCTTATAAAAACAATAATGCATCCAAACATTATAAATAAATATATAACAAACATAATGATGTGTTGAACGAGATTTCCCCACATTTGTAATTTAGTGCGTATGAGCACCGTACCGTTACTAAATAAGGATCAAACGCTCTAAGGGTATGCTTGTATAATATTACTTTGATGTCCACGTTGTAATTTGGCCGATGGTCACATTTCTTGAGTTGATGGGCAATATTCTACATTGTGATGTGTAACGTGAGGATTTCTCATTAAGATAAAAAGAGCCTTTCCATTTTGTATTAGCAATGTCGCTTGTGTGTTGGATTTAATTGAATTATTGTCCTGCTTAAGGCGTGCGATTTCCCCATCACACTATTATAATGGCGAAAGTTTGTGAGTTTTTGTTACTTATTCACGCCAGAATAGCTGAACGCATCTGGATGAAATTTGGCACAGAGATAGATTATAGTCGGGAATAGAGATTTTTTATCCCGAGAATATGGTCCCTCGGAATCATTTTAGACTTCAAGCCGCTGGCAGACGCTTGTACTTCAAGCCGCTGGCAGACGCTTGTACTTCATATGTTTAAACAATGTAGAAGATTTATCACAAAAAAAAGACTGCGTGCTTATTTGAAAGCAAGGTTTTATTTATAGCTACTTAGTAACAAAAACCAATATGTCCAATTAAAAATAAATACCACCACAACCACACAGGAAAGCCGATTCAATGTCTTAATGGTCTACAGAATCGCAACAGAACTCAATAACATTGGCAAAACGATTCGTAGAAAATTCAATAAGACTGAAATTGAGAGCCCGGTGAAGTAATATCGTGAAAACCCAATTCCCCTCATTAGAAACGCGTTCAAATTCAAATGGGGGTGAAAAACACCCCCAGCGCGTTTTCCGGCTACCCGACTGGCGATTGGCTATTCAAAACAATTTTCGAGTCCGATTAGCCGACCGAGATATCGATGAGTTTATATCGAATTTTTATTGAAACGAACTGATTGAATTAGGAATGATAAGGCTTTGACAATATTGGGTTGTACTGTTTTTTTAAGGTCGACCTGAGCAAGGTTGTTGTATTTTTCAATTAGAGATTTTTATATTGACCGGGCACATTGACAGTTTACAGTTTTTTTTTTTTTTTTTTAAGGCATTACATTTATTTTAACCGCTATTTCTTCGCCACGGCTTTGCTCTCGTGGTTTATTTTACTATAATCATGTTTTATTTCGGAACTAGCTTCTGCCAGCGGCTTCGCCCGCGTGAAATTTGCAAATTATACCGCGGGCACATATGCACAGTATAAAAAGTAGCCTAAGTGCTATCTATCTCTGTGCCAAAATTCATCCAGATCCGTTCTGCCGTTCCGGCGTGATTGAGTAACAAACACACACATCCATCCAAACTTTCGCATTTATAATATTAGTAAGATATTTATTATAATAAAGGTTATAAGCTAGTGGCTAAATAATAATACACGGGTTGATCTTCAAGGTTAAGCAACTCTTGCCGAGGTCGGTCCGTGGATGGGTGGCCATCTTTACATAGCGAGTTTCCGTGCTTCGGAAAGCACGTGAAGCCGTTGGTCCCGACTGTCAATTATAGATCTTTGACAGTCGTCACGGGTAGTCAGAAGCCTGAGATCTGACACCAGTCTAGCCAAGAGGTGTCGTGTTACCCAGTTGTGGAGGTCAGATAAGCAGTTGCTCCATGTAAAAAACTGGTACTCAGCTAAATCCGGTTAGACTGGAGTCCGACTCAATATAGTTGGGAAAAGGCTAGGCAGATGATGTTATATAATATTACTAGCTTCTGCCTACGGCTTCGCCCGCGTGAATGTCGAAAATTATCACAAGACTATAATCTATCTCTGTGCCAAATTTCATCAAGATCCGTCCAGCCGTTTGATCGTGAAGAAGTAACAAACATACAAACACACACACGCACTCACACCCACAAACTTTCGCCTTTATAATATACTAGCTTTTACCCGCGGCTTCGCTCGCAGTGAAGCCATTAAAAAATCTATATTTTTTTAATAAATATATGTACTAACAAAGTTTCATAATGATCGGTTCAGTAGTTTTTGCGTGAAAGCGTAACAAACAAACTTACATTCACATATGTAATATTAGTAATATATATACATATATATATAAGTAAGTGTGATAAATATAAAAAAAAAAACAAATAAATAATTGTAATTAAAAGACATTAGTTTATAGAAGTTTAGATTATGGCTCATTAAACTGGTACACTCATACAAACCACAATACCAGCATAAATTTATTACCTACTCATGTCTTAAGGATCATCGAACTTCAAAACAAACCTACACACACTCAATGGCAACAATAGATTGATACGTCCTTTTGACATACAGCTTCCCGCTTCGTTAAATAACAAAGGAGGCCTGAAAACCTCAAATTAGGTGCCTCCACACCGAAATCATAAAGTCGTAAATATACATTTTCGCGTTTTCAAAGAGCAGGCTGTATGTTGTATCTCATGACAAAAGGTTTCAGCTTCATTAGGCACAAGTATGAAAACCTTTGGAAAAAACCTCGCGTTCTTTTGAAGGGGAATCAAAATTGCCTATTGAAAGCGAACCATTAATGCGATAAATGCTGATACATTGGAGCTTTCTGATTGGCTCATATTATTTAAACTGAGAAGACTAATTGGTAGCTAGGTTGTACGCACTGGAGTGATCGTTCGAAACCTAAGCAAGTTGTAAAAGCAAACTCAGAAATGGTACAATTTGTGAACTTTGAGATACAACTTTTGTATATAGGTAAAATGATTATTTACTTCACAAATTTAACGGTTTAGAAGATCTTTACCTTCCTCTAGCGCAAATAGATGGAGGGTTAGCGTTTTTACACACAGATTTAATGCTTCAGATTCAAAGGCTTTTGATCTGTTTTAATATAAACCTCTTTGTCACAATAAGGTTTTTCCCTTGGATGTGTTCCAATAACATGCACAGATTTTTAACAAGGCATATCACATCACGCGCTGTATTCGCAAAGGATTGGATAAAGCTGTATATATTAATACACCGACACTTCGCCATTAATATTTAATTCCCATGTATTATGAGGCTGTTCTATTACTATCAACCAAGCATCTAAGTAATTCAATAAATAACTTTACTTTAAAAGTCACATTACCTAAGAATCCAACATAGTTACATAGACTTACACTTGCAGCACTTTATTCCAAATCGTCCTCAACATTTTATTGCTATAATAACCGCGACCTAGATATGCGTACACGCATCAATAATGGTGACTAAGTAGTATTGCTTCACTATCGGAGTTCATCTGCCGCCCACGGGCAGATTCCTGCATATGATACTACTCTGACATATTGATATTCAAGTTTGGAAGAACAATCGTTCGGTCATGATAGCTTTCGTAATACCTTAGGTGCTAAGATTCAATGCGTGTTGGAGAATAAAGAAAAATTAAAATAGAAAGGGTGATGAAATCCTTTTTAGGGTTCCGTAGTTAAAAGGAACCCTTATATTTTTGCTATGTTCGTCTGTCCTTCCGCGGCTTAGCTCAGAGACTCTTTGTACTAGAAAACTATAATTTGGCGTGGATATACATATTAATAATTCCGACAAAGTGGTAAAATAAAATTATGAAAAAGACATTTTTTTTAGTGTACCTCCTGTACACGTATAGTGAGGATATCTTTTTTTCTCATCTATCCCATGGTGGGGGTATCGTTGGATAGGCCTTTAAAAATATTCTCATTTATGAATATTTTGATTTTTTTTGACTCTTATGATTATTTTTTTGGTTTTTTACATGAAAAATTTTTTTGTTTTTTTTTGGTTTTTTGGTTTTTTTCAAAATATTCAATTCAATAGCCGAAAAATTGGGCATTTTCATAAAAAAATTAAAACTCGAAAATCTCGAAAACGGTTAAGTTTAGGATGGGGGGTTCCATAGTGAAATCATTCAGAAATGATGTGTTCTACACGCCCTTAACGGATCTAGGTCGACTTTTCCTGTAACCCTGTATATAACGAAATTAAAAGGAAAATTATCACAGCTAAGTAAGCTTTACAACTTTACGAGTAATAGTCGACCAACTTATAAAATAAACTTGGAAAAGTAAAAATTTTGTAAAAATGCTATTGAAAAATTACTTATTTAACGTTGTTAGTTGTTAAAAACAGATATTAAATACAATTTTATAAATCATGTGAAAATATACAATAACAAAATCATAACATCTTTAATAATAAAGATTTCATCTTTACTAAAAATGTTTATGCTCGAATAACGCATTGGAGTGGGCGGAGTCGTTGGCAGTACTGGTTCGTACGGCGCATGCACGCGGGTTAGTCTATTCTGTTGAGTTAGTGCAGTTAGTATTAGTATTTTCGTTGTTTTTTAATCTAAAGTCAAACTAGATTCGATTGCCAAGCAAATTCCGCTACCCGAACATAGATGGTGGAATTCTCAGTGGTCGCAATTATAGACTTAATTGCGTTTGCCGTAAGATCATCATGACATTCGCGTCATAGGTCGATATTTACCAAGGCCGCGTTAGTGTTGTATAACACATTGCATTTTAATAACATTATCGATATCGATAGATACCCGATTTCTTAGTTCGAAAAAATAAGACGTAATTTTTTTTTTTTTTAATTTGCTTATATATCATCATCATCATCTTCCTGACCTTATCCCATGTTACTTGGGGTCGCATCAACACGTTTTCTTCTTCCATACTGTCCATATAATTTTTTTTATAAAGCAAATCAATTTGAAATTATGAAAAAATTGAGGCGGGAATATTTTTTCTAACTTCATTTGTGAAGTTGGATTTTATAACTCCTTCTTCAGTTACCGTTGTCCTATGTGGGCCCGTTTTTCGATGAAACCGTTTCAATGTTCATGTAATAACAAAACCCTCTTCTTAGTTCGCATTATTGTACGGAACCCTATTACAGCGCGTAGCCCGACACGCACTTGGCTTGTTTTTTGGTAATTATGCAACCAACTTCTAGCTCAAGTTATATAAATAGGTAACAGGTATGTTGTTTGCCATATATTTGGACAATTCAAAATTAACTGTATTTAGTGCTGTATTTTAATTGTAATATTTGATTGTATTTTAAATTGTATTTTAATAGTATTTCTGTTGTATCTTTGTGGTAGTAACATCGCATTGGCGTTATTGCTGTTAAGGTGTCATTTACATAATTATGAATAAATAAATAAATAAAAATAACTTCATCGGCTCTTTTAATCCATTTTCTACTGAAAAACAGTAAGAACCATTAGCATTTAACAAATCGTGTTCTATTCGCATTTTATTTTTTGGTCCAAATTAATATTTAATGTATTTCACAAAACAAATATTTGCCTTAAAGCTTCCGCGTCGGCAAAAAAATTGTTTGTACCTTCATTAGCCATTCAGTAAACAGCTAATTAGTGACTTACATCTCTCTTACCGCAGATAAGTATCAAATAATACGCTTATTATAAAGCAAAATTAATATCGCAAAAGTAGATAATGGTAGCTATTTTTAAACGGCTTTTCAAAAAGAAGGCAGTTCTATGTTCGACATTATGTTCAGTTTTTGTTTTTCTTTTTTGTGTATGTTTACCGATTTCTCCGTCAATTGTTGACTGATTTTAAAAATTTTTTTTTGTTTCAAAGAGTATGTTCTCAAATCAGTCTCATTTTAATTTTGTGAAGATCTGTTGAAGAACTTGGGCTATACAACAGAACTCTTCAATAAATGACGGCAAATCTCTCGGGATAGCTGCAATCGCATGTCTGTTTATTTTTTATAACATCTCATAACATAACATTATGCCAGTACATATAATTATTAACTTTGGTATGCAGATGTATACAGTACTACACCTTGGTACCCTCTCATTTCACCGGTTATGTTCAAGTTTCATGATATTCGGTTAATTTATTCTGGCATTATAGGTACCTTATTAAAAGATTTGCCAATTAGGTACAACTAAAAAGTGAAAAACTAAAACAGAAACATACACGGTCGAATTGAGAAACCACCCTTTTTGGGAAGTCGGTTAAAAATAAAAACACTACAAAGTGAAAAATAACTTTCTCTTTGGAAGTCGTTGCCCTTAAAGTAACAAATTGGTACCTAAAAAAGACATGGACTTCCAAAAAGCTAAACCTACCTGCCCTACTCTAAACTACCCTACATACCTACCTACCCTACCCTACATACCTGCCTACCCTTCCTTACCCTACCGTTTATACCTACCTATATGCCCTACCTATTTATCCACCTGCCCTACCTACCTACCAATCTATCTGCCCTACTCTACCCTACCCTACATACCTACCTACCCTACCCTACTCGACCTATCTACCCTAACTACCTACCTACCCTACACTTTTAGTCTTAAACCATATTCGCATTGCCTTTCTAATGAAAACGGTTTGGGGCAAATCGGTTGTATGGTTTCAAAGTCTATAACGGACATAGGTTAAAAACATTTTTTGTGTTTTATATTTTAGAATTATATGATGAATTTCAGAAAAATCGACAACGCCATCTACTGCCAATACCGGAACCAGCATACAACGCCATTTTCATTTTTGGGTGTGCTTTGTTTCTATCATGTATCAGAAGTGGCACTGTGTTCGCAAAATGTATGGGAGAATGTTTAATTTTATTGCAATTTTTTTCGATGTTTTATTATTTATTATCCTATTCTGGACGAAGATAAATCCAAAAACACGAAAATTATAAAAATTGTTCCAGCCGTTCTTGAGTTATAAGTGGTGAAACTAACACGACTTTGTTTTTTATATATATATATAGATATATACTTATTATTAGGTACAATATCCAGAAGAAGGATTATACTAACACAGTAAACAAACAAAAACCATAGATACCAAAGTTTTATCTATCTTTAATAGAACAAACAGCTGGAAACATCAAAACAAATTGTTTTCGCACATTGCTTCTAATTCTGATCCAGAAGGCTTAGGGTCAAACATTATCGTATTCAAAAATTCTAAAGTTGAGTGCGTGCGTCTTTTTTTATCTAGATAGAAATGTGTGCATTACGTAGTGAAGATATAGGGATCAATATGCTATGTAGGTACATTTTCTTTTAAAGAAAGAAAAAGTGTATTAGTCTTTAATTTTCACAAAACGACATACAATATAAACATATGCTTATACTATACCCTTAACAGTAGTATTAGTAGTACTTAAATTAAGTTAGTAAAGACGAGAAATAAATAAAATTATAATAACAATTACTACCTACATTTTATAAAAACAGATAAAAAATAGGGTGAAGAAGATGCCAGGCAGATGCATGTCGTGATTGTGGAAAGAAGGCTTCTTTCGATTCGAATCTGTGTCAATGAACATTATGTTTCAGGCTCATGGACTCATTCCTTGTACCGACGCTGGACACTATTACACAAATAAAAAAAAATATGGTCGTCACATGTGAAATAAGGTAATTCTTAGCGATGGCAAAACCGCGTAAATATTCAAAACATTCCTTCTAAAAAAATTCGTCCTCATTTCATATCTCCGTCACCGGCTTTTAGGTTTGGTGACAATTTTCCTAATAAGTCGGCGGGAGGTGGAAGGTGCATAATAAAATGGTGGTGTAATTTCATGTATCGCAATACGTACATTAGTGCGGCAGGTGCGAACGTTGCCGTTTCGGGCGACGATTCTGGAAGGTGTTGCGTCACTGCATCGGGTCTTGGTTTTGGAAATGTTAAAAAAGAAGCAGAATCATCACAAGAATGTTCAAATCAAATCATTTATTCGCATCGAATGTAGGTAATATACAATAATGTTGTTATAAAATATAGTGAGCCGGGTACATTCTGTCTGAGTTTTGGCATTCAAAAATTTAACAAATAATGTCAGTATCAATAAAAATTATTAAGCACAGAAAGTAGATTTCAAATAATGTCAATAATATTAAATTGCTGGAATGTCATACACAGGATCATAATAGAAAAATAAAACAAATAAGATAATCACATTACGAATAACAGAATTTCTGTATCAAAAAAATAAAAGGGTAAAATAATTAAATAGTAAATTAGATGTAAAAACTATAGTTCTGTTGAAATGTCACACATAGGGTCATTCAAAAAATCACTTATTGAATAATAACACTTCTGTATCAAGAACGACTTAAGTTTATTTTTAAATTGTTGGAGAGTGTTATTTTTTAAACTTTCTGGTAATTTGTTAAATATGATTGGACCCATGCAGAGTACACTCTTCCTCAGCAGTGCTGTTTTATAACTACCGGTAATTAAAAGGTTTTTGTATTGGCTTTCTCACAGGACCTTTTTTGGCATCCGAGAACTTAGCAAATGTTTTGGAAACAAACGGAAAATGGGTAACGTTACTATATTACAATAGCCGAGAAACATGAAAAGTTCGTTATAGAGAAATTTCCACAGACGGATTAATTTTTCGAGTTATGGCAATCCTTAACTACCTGTTTATGACATTTTTCATATAGCTTCGTCAAACTGCGCCGACATAGACGATAAAGACGACATTAAAGAAAAAGTTGAAAGCCATGTCAATTTAAAAAAATAAAAAAAGTTGCAACCAATGCGCGTAAGATGTAAGATGTAACTGGTCATATGTTTGTAAATAGTTGAGTCCATTTACTATGGTCCAAAACCAATTCGTTTTACTAATAACACTTACGAAAAGTCCATTACAACAAAAAAAATTACCATTTGGTAAACATTTTAGTTGTAATGGACTTTTCCATTGACATTGTTTATTACGACTTACTGGCGCTGAAAAACAGTAAGAGGCAAAACCGTCAATTAAAGGTTGTCAATTCAAGTACGCATACCTATGAGAAAAGAAACGTGTTATATTATAACATCATCATATCAGCTGTAAGATTTTCTCTGCTGGACATAGGTCTCCCCCAAGCGTCACCACATTACACTATAACATATTGCGTATTTAAATACAAAGAATATAATTTATTTGTAATGCAGGTGTGTACTGAAAACCTTTACAAATCATAATATATTAGGTTATATATATTAGGTTATAGTCTCTGGCACATCGCCAACAGCCAATTACAATAAATATTCCCCTCTTACAGCTGTAGCAATACGTGTTAACATTCCAAGTATTAAGGTTGCCCTAGTCGAGGTATTATGTGCGCTGAGTTAAAATGCATGCTATATCATCCGACAACACGGCGAAAGAGATAGATGCTGTGATGAGCAGTAAGAAGCTACTTCGCGTAAAAATTAGCACTTTTGCATATTTGTAGCGAAATTGATGACGATTTTTTTTTTTTGTATGTAGGCTCGCGCTTGACCACTATCTCACCTGATGGTAAGCGATGATGTGGTCGACGGTGAAGCACGCTTGCCTAGAAGTAACCTATTCACTCTTGACTTAAAGACCCCTAGATTGTAGCTATCGGGAAACACAGACTCCGGCAGGAAATTCCACTCCTTAGCTGTACGCATAATAAAAGTGTCCCCAAAACGTTTTGTGCGTATGGCTGGGATGTCCACCATGTACCGATGACGCATCGCCGTGCGTCTGGTTGTCCGATGATGGAACGGGCTGGGCGGAATTAAATTATGCAATTCCATCGCACATCACTCCCCGAAATGTAACCGATAAAAAACCGACAAGCTGGCAACTCGGCGACGATGTTCAAGGCTCTGGAGCTTTGATTTGACCAGTGCCTCATTGCTGATAAGTCTCTTGGCCCGCTTTTCGATCAACTCTAGTGCATCAAGCTGGTATTTGGCAGAACCGTCCCAGAGGTGAGAACAGTACTCCATGCACGATCGAACTTGCGCTTGATACAAGTTGAGCAGCTGTTCCGGCGTGAAGTACTTTCTCACCTTCGCAAGGGTCCTCAACTTTTTGGAAGCCAGCTGAGCCTTTGCCTCAATGTAAGGCCCAAAATTGAGAGTCGAAATTTAGGACGAAAACGAGCGCGCGACCTTTGGGAGTCTGGATATCATGAAAAAACGATTAAATGTATATTTTTTAAATAAAATTATTTGCATTGTTGAAATACTAATCTATCCCTGTATGGAGGCCGTTTTGCAATTTTCCTTCTTCTTATGGTATTAATTGCCGCCCAAAGATGCTTTAAAATTAATGTTGAAATATGGAACTTTCGACGCTCATAACTTTCAAATAATATTTTTTTTAGTTTCCATACAGGACTAGATAATGATGAGACAAATTGATATAACTTTTTATTTTGAACGTACATCGTCAAACAATGGAGTAATCGCCAGACTACGTTGGTACGGAAGAATGATCGACTAGTGTAACCTTAATATCGCAGATTTCAAACATCATGTAGCTTGTATGAACTTCCCCATATTCATTAGTATCCTCAAGAGTATTGACTTAAAAATTACAATAAATTACTGATTGCAGTAGAGTACGAGAATGGACTGAGCTTTCCTTTTCCAGACATGAAGTGAATACAAGCAACAAAACTTTGCTTCAACGTCGATCTCATCATCGCTTACCATTAGGTGAGACAGTACAACCACGAGCCTATTAAATATAAAAACAAAAAATAAACTGACGTCCAAAGCAAGCCATTAATTCAAAAAATAAATAATCCGACTGCTTGAAAAGCGAACTAAAAAGACGTAAACAAGGAGAAACTCATGATGTGCAGTCGGAGGATACATATTCGCGAACTGTCTGACCAAAACCAGATGTATCCTCCGACTGCGCAGCCCATATCCCATATCCGCCATTTTCCTATTTTCCAATTTTAATGTAGCCTGTGACACTCGCAGGGTTAAAACGAATCGATTGACGTAAAAACCATCAAAATTGGTTTATTTTTTTGTGAAAATGTTTTTATTTTGAAGTCGGTTAGTAAACGTCTTTTTGAGTCGCGACACAGGCTCACAGTGTCACCTGCACGCTTCCTGCACGTGCGTGATCTCGTCTTACGCCTTATACGTCACTTTCTCTACAGAATCGTCAATTTTGGGAGAAAATATCTCAGTCTCAGTTCATTTTTCTATGTCTATGTGTAAACCTTACATGTCATGTATTGACGAGCACACCCATTGGTCGTGAAAGGTCAGGCACCGCGTCTGGTTAGCAATCATTCAATCAATCATCCACTTAGTTATCAACTGCCGAGTCATTACTGAGGATCTTATCTCTGAGAACAATTCAATAGAAACTATTTGTGTCCTTACAGGATAAATACTGGGGTTTTATTATCATCGAATGAGTCATGTTGCTAAATGGTTCTTAAATAAAAATTCCATATAAATCGATTAGGAACTTATTTAAAACCTTATGATGCCTATTGCGTAGTTGTTGGTAGCCATGTGTAGTTGGTTCATTGATTGACTTCGTGAACTATGACCTTCATACCCTTGGGTTTAGGTATAGGTTTTACATTCTTAAAAGCACTGCCTGTTTGTTGTTGTACCTACAGTTTCTTTGTTAACAGACGAAATGCATGGGGCATTTCGATCAAAATTGAAGCAACTACATACATACTTTTGATCCTAATATTAATTTGTAATGTTATTGATAAACAATTTTTTTAAACAGATAATGTAGAGTCTATCAGAGCAAACAACTGCATTATCTAAAAACTGTTATCGTCCATTTCCTGACAGTTTACATAATGATACCACGACACAGTAATTATTGTTATTTATGACTCAAGCTATGACGAAAATTTTATTGATTTATTTCCGTAATTATTTTTGATTGCTCTGTCCATTAGCCAGCTGTTTCGTCGCCAATTTTAGAGTGGTTGTTAATAGAAACAACACGGCTTCAATGTCAATGGCAAGTTCTAAAGGTTAGGATAGACTTGGTCACTAGGACATTTACTTGTAACAAAACGTCGAACCGCTCGTATAGCATTTCATAAACCTAACAATGATCACGACTCTCAACGCTTTGTTACAACATGATTTAATAAACAAATAGCTACCAACATTTCATCGATCGACCAAAAACCGATCCAAACCAGAACAAAGATCAGTTAAACGAAGAGTAAACCCAAAATAATAAATAATGTTAAAGGGGGTCGTGAACATTATTTCGAATTCTTTGGCCTCTAAACTCCATTTTAAATAACATTAGACGTGTTTCCAAATCCTTTTACAGCCCGTTCAACCGATTTTGAGTTCTATCCCGTAAACATAAGGATGACATAAAAATCATAAACCTGTTAACAAAACCAACTGTTTACTACAGCTATCATTTGTCGTATTACCAACGCAATAGAAGTCAAAATCGGTTGAACGGGCTGTAAAATGGGCTAATGTAAACGTCTTATGTTATCGCAAATGGAGTATAGACAAAATGATATACTATCGGTGCAGCGATCGCGATTACCGAAATGCCAAATTGTTTGGGTTTGACCATGTGACATTTCGTTAGCCAATCCTATACATTTTTGACTTTACGACGGTCGTAATTTATTTATTCGATTATCCTTGCATTGTGGGCCAAACTTATGATAAACTAATTATAAGTCCAGGTTCAGTCCTCACCACGTTTTCCTTCACCGTTTTCAGCCATATCCAAGATAAACTAGGATGGTAAATATGAATTGAAAAAGTCACACTGATTTTTGTCCAGGTTTGAACCACCACCTAGTGGGTCTTTTTGAGTATTCGCAGGGCGTTACATTACACGGACGAGATATATTGAATACTCGCCTTTAGGCCAACAACTGGCATTGTGCCACTGTTTATATGCGGTGCTTTCGAATCTAACACGCTAATGTCTAGTGATGTTCACGCATTTCTTATTAGGCGTTGTTTCCGTCGAAGATTAATGACATGAGTATAAATCTACGCGTAATAGAGCCCAAGCTTCATGTAGAAGAGACCTTAACGTGCCTACTGCAGCGTGATTGTATAAAGCTTAGTCTTTGTACGATGTCTACTCATGTGCTACTTGTCGATTTCTAGCTTGGCTACACAAATGTAGGTTTGCTGTTAAAGCTCAAGGCAACACTGCGTCTTCCATGGCTACGTACACCATAAAGATAAGTTACTTAGTGCGATATCATGAACTTATGCAAGTTCGTCCAGCAGAAAATGGCGGCTGGCTAAATGATTAACCAAAGAAGACTTATCACCGGAACATGGGAATATGCCCCGCTCTCCCTTAACCATATCATAAGCCACATACCTAACTACTTATTTGACATACCATAACATACGTCTCGGTATAAGCCGACCCTTAGGTGACTATTGTCCGGTCAAGTAGCATCCTGCAATGAACGGAAGCTTTACTTAAAGTCCATTCTAAGACCAAAGCAGCTAGGTCGCTCCGTTATCGCATCCACGTGCTTTACACTACACAGAATAAGGCTCCCGTTGCATATTTTAATGCGCAGCCGAATGCGACGAAGCGCGAAATGGAAATCTTTCGGGATCGTAACTGCCTGCCTTAACTGCAGCGCAATATTGGAATACTGTTTTGGAAAAAAATATGCTATCAAGGCTATTGCCAAACAGTTTTACAATATTCTGTATAATGTATTTTTAAATTATAGTTTTTCGACACCGCCTTCTGAAATTGAAGTTATTTTTTACTTTATAGTGTTTTTTTGGAAGTCGATTTAATTTTTTTTTGAAAAGTTTATTTTTATTTTTCTCTTTTTAGGGGTACATAATGGACAATTTCTATAGTAAGATACCTGTAATGCCTACAGTGATGCTAGAATAGATTACTCGAATAACATGTAACTTGAACATAACCAGTGGAATGAGAGTGTACCAGGGTGAACTGTACACATCTGCGTACCCATTTAGAGCATAGTGACGTTATGGTATGTTACGAAATGGTGTAAACATACATGCGATTGCAGCAATCCCGAGAGATTTGCCTTCATTTATTGAAGAGTTCTGTTGTATATCTCCAAAGTTCTTCATCAGAATTTTACCAAATTTAAATGGACCATTTCGGAATTAACTCATTTCGAACAAAAAAATAATTTCGGAAATCCGTTTATACATGACGGAGTTATGCCAGAACATACATAAACAAAAAATATACATATAAACACCCGACTTGAGCGCCTCCTTCTTTTTGGGAAGTCGGTTAAAAATATTTTATCCTAGTAATTGAAGGTATTAGTCGTTAATCAATGGCAGGCACATACTCTGATTATAGTGCTACAACAATGGCACACGGAAAAGGTGACGAAAATTTGAATCCGAAATCACTAAAATCTATTGTGGTCCCGTCAAACTGACTTCACAGATGTTTTTTTGACCTACATCTGTGAACAGACAAGAGTGAACCAGACAAGAGTGAACCAGACAACAGCTTAACCTATTTCGATTTGACACACTGCCCCCTCTAAAGCCCAGTTACAGATAAAGAATAGTTAACTTACCTGACCTAGGAAAAAGAGGCACGAGTAATTACAGTGCATATCCGTCAGGTCTACCACTTAGGTACAAATTTTGGATCTTTAAAGAACACAGTTCTACACAGTAAAATAGATATAATTCCTTCCCTCTTCTTTCTTTCTTCTTATCTTTCCTTTTCTAGCTATCATAATTTTCTTTTCCGTATCCCGATTAATTTGGGGTCACCTCAAAATTTTCTTCTTTTATACATGACAATTAGTCCTCATCTCAGTAGTCGTACGATAGATGGATTGTGTGAAGACTGGTTTGAATGGAAAGGAGGTTTCTAGAGGTATCATCCTTCACACAATCTATACATCGTATCAAACATGGTGAACCTCAATCTGCCCAGCCTTTTCCCAACCCTATCGGGTAACTGCTAGGACTGGTGTCAGATTGTCTGACTTCTGAATACCCGTATCGACATATAGCGTGAACCTGATCCCTACAATAGATCATCATCTGCCTGCCCTTGTCCCATGTTAGTTGTTCGGTTCGGCGCAACACGTTTTCTTCTTCCGTACCGTTATGTTCCCCGTCACGCTATCACTGACTCAATTTTCATTCATATGACTCCTCACACGGTCCAACCATCTTTTCTTTGGTCTTCCTCTCCCACTTCATCCATCCACATTTATATTCATAACTTTCTTTTAGTATCATGCGTTTCATACCTCCTTATCACATGAACATACCAGGAAAAACGGTTTCCTTTCAACTCTTCTGTCACTGGCGCCACTGTCAAACTCGCCCTAATATACGCATTTCTCAATAGATGTATCCTAATTAACAGTTCCATTAACAACTGTATGCACTGCAATACAAATAAAAGAGGGAATCACTTTTATTTTTCTAGCAATTATTAAAGCATTGCACGTAGGTGCGATTAGTGCCCAGGGCACATAGAACAATGAAACAACAAACCAATCGCGAGCAGATTCCAAGACAAATCAAAATGAACGCTAATTGAAAATAAACAATATAATTTTGAAGTGAAAATTATTGTTTTCACAGTTTTCGTCTAATATTTGTTAGTGCAGGTTTCGACGAATGAAAAGACATATGATTCAATGTGCCTTAATTGAGTTTAAACGGATTCAGTTGAGTATCACCATTTTACATGGAGTGACTGCCTATATGAACTCCACAACCCAGTAACTGGGCAACACAATACCCTTTAGCAAGACCAGTGTCAGATTTTATGGAATCTGGCTACCGTAACGATTGTCAAATATCTTCAAATGATAGCCGGGACCCAATGGCTTCACGTGATTTCTGGGGCACGGAGTAGTCTGCGTATATAATGAATGGCCACCCATCCGCAAACCGACCTCGGCAAACTGGACACAAGGCAACTGACGTCCACTTCATGTAATACACATAATAAATTGTAAGGTCTTTTATTAAGACAAGTGAATTGTAGCTACTGAATCTACATTTTTGCAGCAGGAAAGTTATTATTAGTCTACATTCCATTAAATGTAGTATATCGACAGGAGCTATATAGTATCTCGTCTGATGTAAAGATTCATTTATTTTTAGTTTATGTAGAACAAGATTTAATGTAAGCGGAACCATATGAAAACACACACTGCATAACTCATCTATTCCAGTTTTCATTTCAAACGCCATTGCATTCATTTAATATCTTTTATCAATCATCGGTGCATATCAAATAGTTTCATAACGTAAGAGAAGTGCTTCTATATTTATACTTATCTATTTAGGACGTTATGATCTGAAAGATCACATCAATCTTTCATTTGGTTGCTATTAAGAATGTCAAAAATGGTGAGGATACTAGCTGCGATTGCAGTTTTGACGATGTACAGATTTTTAGAATGAAAGCACCCAGCCAGAATAAGTTAAAAGACAATACAAATCATGCATGTTTTTTTTTGAATGTGCAGGGTTGTATAAATGTACTAAAATGACCGAGAGACCCATTACCGCATTTTGCAGTTAAGGAGCTTGATTTCTGAAACTATATTTACCGCAAGTACTATTTTTAGGTTTGAGACAGACTTTGAAATCAATATTCCGAATATCATTTGCAGAAAATCATTTTCTTGGTACCTATTAACAATCAGAGAAATCATTGCTTAGGAGAGATTTACCAGCTTGATAATGACTAACGTATGCTTCTTCTGTTTAAAAAAAAAACTTTATCCTAGATTTTAGGGACTTTTTTTAACGTGAAAGATCAAGTTCAGATGCCGAAAAGTTTTTAATTTGGACCTCATGAAATGGGCATGATAAAAAACACACTATAATTGAGAAAATATGCTAACCTACTTATAAAGCGCAATAACCGGGTAAAACGAGAAATTAAAATTAAAGCAAAAACCCCTCAACATATCTTCCCAAACAGATATATCAGCATTCCAGGATGCAATAAATACTACGTTCGTCGTGTGACATGGTTAATTCCGCTACCGTGCAGATATTAGTGGAGATCACGGAAAACGGGAGCACGCCCGCGCCTACAAGCTCGTTGAATTATTGAGACTCCGCTCGCGTCCAAATTGAGTTCGCGAGCCTCTATATATACACCCAGTTATAACCATATATGTCCGTACACAATGAACATTTATTATTGACTGCGGGCAAACTTAAAAGCCACAAAACTCTTGTAGATACTTGTGCTGAATTTTTATTTGGACTCCTTTCTAACCGACTTACCAAAAAGGAGGTGGTTCTATGTTCGACTTCATGTTTGTTTTTTATGTATGTTCACCGATATCGCCGTCAATTGTGGATCGATTTCGAAAATTCTTTTTTTTTTGTTTCGAAATTGGTCCCATTTTAATTTGGTGAATATCTGATGAAGAACTTTGAAGATATATGACAGAACTATTCAATAAATGACGGGAAGTCTCTCGGGATTGCTGCAATCGCATGTCTGGTTATTGATTATACCTTTTCATAACATAACATCACGCCAGTGAGGTCTTAAGGGGTACGCTCTCATTTCAGATCTCTCATTTCACCGGTTATGTTCAAGTCTCATGATATTCGGGTTATCTTTTCTGGCGTTAAGATAACTTACTTAACAACTTGCCTATTAGGTAGGTACAACTAAAAAGTGAAAAATAAAATACTTTTTTACAAAAAAATACTACCGACTTCCAAATAAGAAAACTACAAAGTGAAATATGAAATATTACTTTATTTTTGGAAATCGGTGTCCATAACGCAAAAAAATGGTACCTACGAAAGACACCGACTTCCAAAAATAAAGTTATTTTTCACTTTGTAATTTTCTTATTTGGAAGTCGGTAGTATTTTTTAGTAAAAAAGTATTTTATTATATAGGTAGTATTTAGTAAGTGTATGGTTTAGAATAGTCACGACAAAATATAATAATGTTATTAGAAGAAAAAATAACTGTTGTGTATATGTTTACGCAGTTTTAATTTTAATATCAAATATCCTACACGTTCTTAAATTCATAAAATTATTTAGATGAGTCATCAAAATATAAATATATACCTATGCCACAAAACAGACTATACGGAAAACCGACACGAGCGAATCTGTTCTTGACAAACAATTTCTTAGGACAATTGAACAATGACACGTAAGTGGGGTCGAGAGCTAAAGCCGTTGATAGAATCGACCTAAAAATATATAATCTAATGCAGCAGGGTGTCGCAATATTAATAAAATGCAGAATCAACAAAGTAGTAACAGATAAAGGTTATTGAATTTCATTTGTTATCTCGTGCACTCAAACCAATATTGATAGAAAAGCTTTTTCATTCGAAGCGGTGCGGTAGAATCAATAAACAGAAGATAAAATATTAACGAAAACCCGTTTAGTCCCGGATAGAAAAGAAACAGGAGGCGTAGGTATTATAGATAATACAGTGATAGTCGAAATTTAACGTGTTGATGTAGTAGTGGCGAGTAGCCTCGGCGCGGCGTACGGTAGCGAGAACACGCGCGCCGACCCCGGCGACCCGGCCACCGCCCGCACATGCGCACTGCGCCCTACCCGACACAAATCACAAAATGACGCCGCCGGACAGCGCGACGTAATAACGCGCTAAAAATATTCAAGATTTACCCACAAAAGTGAAAATTAATAAGCTGTTTACTACAATCTCCGTACACTGTTTAACAATAACGTGCAGTACGCGAATAGAAGCACACGCACGCGCGGTTCTATGTCAAAACAAACCAGTGCTTTTGCGATGTAAACATGAACGAACGAAAGATTCTGCTTTTTATACTATCCGTGATCATTTACATTATTTACAGTGTACAAATGTGGTTTTTGAAACGAAATGTTGAAGCAAACGATGTACTGCCCGAGAAAATTTTTGACAATTCGATCTTGCCCGATGAAAAGCAAATAACTCCAGAAAATCTACCGGACGTATTAAACGTTGATGTGAAACCAAAAGTCATTCCACTGTTTATAAAAGATGCATGCAGTATTTTAGAAGTGTTTACTGAGAAACCGATTATAACGAAACGTAAACATAAACACCACGGATTGAGTGCAGATAATAACGCGGTCACCGTCATAGGTATAACTGTTTTTCTCCTGGTGCTGTTACTCAACGCTATACTAGATGTTCTGAAAGAGAAAGAGGAAGAAAGAGCAAGGAGGAAGTTGAACCCAGATGGAGAAAGGCGACAATCGTTAGCAGAATTTGCTAATAAAAAACCATTACGAAGGGAATCGAGCAAGTTTGGACAGCAGCTATTTCAGATCGCTGAATCGATTGTGAATCCTGAAGAGGAAAAGAAGAATAACAATCGTCAAACAAGACCTTATTTGTCGGCAAATAGGCGAGGTGATTCTACAAACTCGTACCTGAGTGAGCCACATACGAGCAGGAAATCTCAAGACGGATCGGCACCGGCGTCAATCGCAGAAACTCCGGCTGGAGATCCTAGACTCGTCAAAAGGCAATCTGTAGCAAAGCTCTTTGGTATGAATCTATTTTTATTTCCATTTCTATTTTTGTACTAAAGCAATGTTGATGAAATAATTTATGAGTTCATTGCAAGTCTGCTCTTTATTGATCGAAACTTTAATGTTGATAAAAGTGAATGTAAATGTTTGTTATTTTAATGGTTTCTAAAGTTCTATCTCTTCTTTCACTGTTTTATATTCTCTGTTTCATAACAAGGTCTGTCTGACGACTGAAAGACTTTCAGGTAATTGATGTTCTCACACGTCTTGTAGTTAGATTTAATATATGAGCTTGATTTTTAAATTCTCTTCTGTAGTTTGGACTTACTGTAGTTGTTTCTTATTACTTTTACAATGATTGAAATAAAATTGTTTCATGCCTTGCCTGGACCACAAATATATCTTTCAATGGAATACACGAATCGTAAAGAGCCAAAGCACTTTACAGTTCAATAAATCCCTTATAGCGTTGCATGTAAGCACGTAGATAGATATCATCTTCATTATACTCCTCTACATAATCAAATCTGTCAATATACACATCCGTGATGCAAGTTTGAATGTAATCAATTGAACTCACAGCCCATTGAACTGATGATTACGTTCCAAATGGTTAATCAAAGGTTACATATACAATATGTATCAGTACAATAATTTCTGCCATGGATCCGCAACATAGTACCACGGAGGTTTGTGGCGGATTTAGTTGGCGCCTAATTGGCTTTTAGCTGTAGCAAATCGGTTTACTACTGAAACCCTTTCATCCAATTTATAATTACTTGTTAGCTGACAAATATGTGCCGTGTTTGCTGATGGTGACATTAATTAGTACATACTTTCCATAATCTGACGCAGTAATTAGAAGTGCAGTAAGGGGGTTATTCGTAGTTACGAGTAAACGGCGCGCAAAAATATTTACATTTATTTTGTTATTTTAGGTATAATTTTGAAGTTTTCCAAAAATGTATTGATTCACATGTATTGGTGAGCATATGCATATTTCATACGAACTAACCTATAACTTTAATACAACTAATTTAAAACAAAAATACTATTTCTGCTTAGCAGGGTCTTCAAGACTAGTATGTCAAGCTATCATAGCAGTAAGTTTGGAGTTACTGCGCTTTCTACTAGCAAACCCAAAATACTGCTTTTATTTTATTTTATTCAATTATTTTTATCACTCCGACTACAAACTATTAACGAAGTATAAAAATGACTTTAATAATAAAAAAAACTTAAAAAAAGAAATACTACCGACTTCCAAATAAGAAAACTACAAAATGCAAATAACTTTATTTTTGGAAGTCGGTGTCTTTCGTAGGTACCTATTTATTGCGTTATGGACACCAACTTCCAATAATAAAGTTATTTTTCACTTTGTAGTTTTTTTATTTGGAAATCAGTAGTATTTTTGGTAAAAAGTTTTTTTATTATAAACTTCAACCAAACTTCCTCCTTCTTTGTTTCGAACATTCAAATAATCTTAATCACAGCTAAATTATGATTGATGTCTATGGTAAATATGGAGATCAGACAGAGTTAGAATTATTCGCACGTCTGAGAACTTATCATTAAAAAGATCTATCAAACTTTTAATACTAAAAAAACTATAACAAAACAATTAATATATTTAAAAAGTAATACAGATCTAGCAGGCCTCTTTGATATCAGTTTCATTATCAATATTTACGGGCAAATTCAGTCAAAATTATTTCTTTGAATCGGGCATTAGATCTAAAGGCTTATCAATTATGGCTTATTTGGTTGTTGCTTTTGTACGTCTAAGGGCGTGTTTTTGTCTAACCTCAGGCAAACTTTGACTCTTCATAAATTTAATTTGAAGAAAATCTAGACTTTGGTACCCATTTTCATCGAGGCTGTTTTAAACTTAAAGTGTATGTGCCCCTTTTTGCTACAACAACAACAACAATATGTTTTAGGTAAATTCTAGGACTAGTTTTATGTACTTTTTTAATTGAAGAAAGATCTGAACATGAGTGACACAAAAAAAATGTATTTTGGCTCATATCTCGAAAACGAATGAACATTACTGAATCTTATATAGGACTGTTTTGTGCACAAAACAAGTAACAAACTAGCACCTAGCACAAATTGTAGTAAAAGCATAACTTAAATAAACCTGAATTAAGCAAAAAATAGATTTTTGTGCCATTTGATCTTGAACAAAATTGTTTGCACAAATGGAATCGATGAGGATTTTTCACATTTTTTTAAATATATCTATCCATATTATTCATGTAAATTTTCAGTTTTTTGGTATTTTTGCTAGGGTACCTACCCCTATTTTATGGCTAACTTTCAGTATAATTGGGATAAAGTCCAACTTTACTGCGGAATTTCTTCGTACTCCGACATGCATAAAATTTTCTTGTCCTAACTTGCTTATAAAGCAGTGTGTAATATTACTGCTAACTCTATCCCTTTTAGAAAAAATCTAGAATGTACGAATACTAAATAATAATGCAGTAATGAAGCATACTGCATTTCTTATTAGTAGCTCACAATAGGTTCTTTACGTTCAAATACTAAGTATAAACGCAGTCACACATCTTACTGCATGTTTTCAATTGAAAGAAGAGACAATACTTATTGTATTGTCTTTTCTTTCAATTGAAATCGCAGTATCCAATATTACTGCATTTATAAGTAGTATCCTTAAATGATTCATTAAACATAATTTACAAATCATAACAGCAGCAAGTCTTTCTTACTAGTAAAACAAATTATGTTTAAACAAATTCTGGAAGGCGAAGAGCAGTAATGTGTCTTACTGCACGTGTACTTAGTAATTTCCTTCTCAATAAGAAACATACTTCGTTTTGGCTTATTAAAAATACCACTTTCCGAACAGCTATCAAGATTAGGATCAAATCCCTGCCAGCGTCTTTGTTTCCTGATAGCTACAACCTAGGGGTCTTCAAGTCAAGAGTGAATAGGTTACTTCTAGGCAAGCGTGCTTCACCTTCGACCACATCATCACTTAACATCAGGCGAGATAGTGGTGAAACGCAAGCCTATAACAAATATAAAAAAAAAACATTATAGGATGCCGAATCTATAAGTAACCCAATTTTTCAAAAATCCTTCCTTACTGCGATTCTAATTAGCGCGGCAGTATTGTTAATCTGTTTGTGCTGCTTTTAATTGAATACGCTAGTGTAATACCCTTGATCGGTTACGTATAATTAAGGGAGTATTTGTATAACAGTTTCAATTACAATGTCATCCATTTGCGAATTAACTATCTGAACATTTACAGTGGCAATTTTAACAAGGAATTTGTAAGTATTACAGGGGATTCACTAGAAACGTTAGGGTGTGTAATTCTGGGTGTAAGCCCATGTAATTCTCATCGTTCATTAGCGTTACAGGATGTTCTGTTCATTAATTTATTGTGTTAGACGGGGTTTTAGTACCCTTATCAAATTGGTGACGAGACCCCTGACGAGGATTGGGACATTTGGACTGGGAATTGTCACTTGTCAGATGAAGCCGGATGTGCTACAAATTGATCTCATCAACACAACAATGTCGGCATTCAACGCTGCGCTATTTTAACTAACACGAGTGTAGTTTCTTGCAACCATGAAAACAATTTTCACTTCCCTGAAACCATAACACTACATTTTAATTTAATACTTGATTTATATCCCCATTATTCGTGTGTATTTGTTAACCCACAACACTGAAGAAAACACTTGTATTTTGAGGGCAGCAAGACAGGTCAGCAGTGTTTCACTATGGCACGAGATACATTTTAATTACACTCTGAAATGCTTAAGAAAAAAAAAAATATTGAAGAAAACAATAAAAATTCCCTTTTTTATTTATTTATTTATATATACTTTATTGTACACCAAGACAAACATACAACAGGCGGCCTTATCGCGTTCTGCGATCTCTTCCAGGCAACCAACTTTTTTGTTCAGGAGCAAAAAGTCCTTCCGGCTAACTTTACAAAATTTATTGAAGAAAATATTTTCTATTTAGGAGCTCGCCCAATACCGATGGTTCGTCGCTCATCATTCCCAGTTCTTCCTCTCAACCCAGAGGTTCAAGCCCTGATGCTAGGACACCGGCAGACGTCTATCGACAGCGATGATGAAGGCGACGCCAGGGGACGCCGCGTCAGACTCATTCGTAGATTTTAAGTACTTTGACTCAATGTACAATAGATTGTCTATTGTGTCTTATGCACGTTCGGTGTATTATTATTTATTAGCTCTCTTATTCATAAACGTCTTTTCCAAAACGTGTGTTTTTAAATTGCCGTCTTACTTCGATTACATCACTTTTTAAAGTACAAACCACATTTGTTAAAGTTTTATTATTATTGTTTTATGAATAAGAGTGTTAATTGTTGGCAAATTATATTGCCATGTTCGTCTTTGTGCTACTTGCCTAATATAGAAATCTGTGACCTTTTACCAACAGTACTTTTATGTACTTATTAGATTAAACAAAATTGTAATAGATTTGTAATTGTTTCTACTTATTGTTGAATTTGTTGTCGCAAGGACAATAATATTAATTTGACAATATTAGATGGAAATAGCTAAAATTGATGATTTTAATGTCTACATTAAAATCATCAATTTTGAAACACCTGAATAAATTCTTCTAAATAGTCTAAGGCATAAATGAAACTACTCACGTCTACGTGAGTAGTTTCATTTATGCCTTAGACTATTTAGAAGAATTTATTCAGGTGTTTCAAATTTTATTACAATAATTATGACACACATATTCTATTTACATATTTAAAATACATATTTTAGATGTAAAAATTGTATACCTTATCTGCACTTAAATGTATTATTGTGATTACTGATTACTCAAAAGTTTAATATCAATTAAGGATTTTGGCAAAACAATGAAAAATGACTACGAAATTTTAAACTATAAGAAAATAATTGTAGCAAAGCTGATGCATTTTTATCTAGTCAGAATTTCCAAAAAAATATCCTAAAAGTGCGAATGTGGATTCTTCCAACTGCTGTCTTGTTTTTTAGAATAAAAAAAAGAAACATTTTAATGATTCCAAAGATTACATTCTAAGTTTTTGTCTCATGTTAGATATGTAAGTAATACACATGTTCCATACTAGGACGTGAACAATTTCATGAAGTAACTATATTATCTACCTACTATACTATACAACTTTTATAAATAAGTTATAAAAAACTTAAAAAAAAATCTCACAATGTAAAGTCCTTTCTCAACAAAACTTTATATTTAACCACTATTGATTATTCAATTTCATCGAAATAAATTAAAGCTACCTCTAAGTTGTGAAGGTCTAACTAAAACTTTTAATTTAACTTTTGATAAAAAATCAATCAATCAAATGAATTCTCATATATTTTTGAAATAAAAAAATTCTAAGGTGGGGGTGTGAAATGTGATGCGCAAGCATGAATGGGATCAAAAAAAGTTTAAGAAGCGTAGCCTTCTACGCTTGATCTCCTAAGTTTAATCAAATAGAATTTGGAACCGGGAATAGAGATGAGCTTAAAAAATCGTTAAATGAGAAGTTGAATGCAAATAATTTTACTACATACAGGAAGAAATTGAAAGCATGATGTATAATAATATCTTTGCTATCGCAATTTTAGAAAGACAAATGGCAATGGCTATTTTTTTGCCAGGATCTGATACGCAAGTCGTTCCAAACTTATATATTGCTGTGCATAGGCAACAAGGATAGACAAATAACATTGATGATTTTGTTCTGTTAAATCAAATACCTACATGATTTCAATGTCGTCCTATATATTAGTATGTATACCTAAAATGTTTTATATCATCACTTGAACTGATGTGATTCATCTTAATTATTTCAAAGTCTGATCTACTTGTACTGAATGTGTGATACTTGTGTATGTACCTATATTATTGTTATATTAGTGGACACTATGTGACCTAAAATTTTGTATAGCACCTTTTGTGAATTCAAAAATATCAAAATGTAGTATAATAATATTGATGTAGTTTTTCCTAAAATACATACCTTACTAAAGCTATTTATATCTTTTCTTTTTAACAAAGAGTTGTATCAGGATCGTGAATAGGTGACCACCATTATAGTGGACAATCAATTGATATTTATTACTTAACATTCGATTTGGCTTCGAAAAGCACGTCGGTACCAGCTGGACCCGTTTATCATTATTTTGTAGATTATTGACAGTCGATACGGGGATTGGAGTTCAGTGGTGGCTTTGTGGTATCAGCCACAACTTATAAGTTGTAAGGCGCGGTTTCAAACCCGGGCAGGCGCTTTATAATTTGTAAATTATTTCACCACGACTGCTGTCAAAACGGTGAAGGAAAACATCGTGAGGAAACCGGCATATCCTAGAAACAAAAATTCGAATACATGTGACATCCACCAACCCGCATTGGGTCCGCGTGGTGGATTACGGATAATAGAGAGGAGGCCTGTTTCCCAGCAATGGGAACATTAAAAAGGCTGACGATGATGATGATGAATACGGGTATCAGTTCTAAAACACAGGTAGGTGGGTTTAATTACATCTGATTAGACTGAAAGTTGACGCCAACATACTTGTAAAAAAGTTATGCAGATAAGGAATTAAATAACCACGATTGGCATTTTATCAATCATTCTTATAAATACTTATAATTACACAAAATTACAATTAATTAAATATTGCTGAATCGTGTGGTTCTGACCGATATATATTATCGGTATCACAGTCCCATTTGGAAAATTTCATGAGTATGCAAGCGTGGGTGGTCAGTTCCGACCATTCCATAAGCGCTTAAGGAGCACATCAACCTTTATGTTTTGTCTGAGATTCCCAAAATCGAGGATAAGAAAATATCTAGATGTTTTTCTAGACGATATGTTAACAAACACATTAGCTAAAGTAAAACTGTGCTAAGTTGAAATTGGAAACTAAACGTTTAACGGAGTTTTTCATATAAAAATAAAGGATGGTACCTAAAAGATGCAAACAATTAAGCAAGCAAGGATTGAGCACGTGAAATTGAAGAGGTCATCTAAAGACAATGTTAGTGAAGATTGAAATATTGTGGTTTTTAACTAGATGACTAGCTTTTTTATTACAGAAATGTGTGTGGTGCACTATAAAATAAATAAATAGATTCTATAACACACGCAGATTCTAAAACTCTTGTAACTGCTAATATCATAGATAATAACGCGCCAGCTTGAACAAAACGAAGTTGCCCACAAAATTATAAATTGGAAGAATTGAAATCCAAACCACGTTCTCATGTTCTTGGAAAACTCATATCTCTTCGGCACAGTTTTTAAGCTCAACACTGTTCTAAGAAAATGTTGTTTCCTTGTTAATATATCCCAATTAACCAGACAACGCATTAGTGGGTAGACTGATAAAAATAGCTTGTCTAATGAATGCAGTGTTAAAACTAGGACGAATATATAAATTTTGATGCATGCTCCGGTTTTAGCATTCATGATCTACATAGCACATTTTATATGATTGACTTTAGACGTATTTTAATATGTTTGGTTTGGACTTCCTATTATTGTTTGAATCATCTGCATTCTTTATAACGGTTATTACGAAATAGCCCAGTTATCTTTCTTCTATTTATATTCATATTGGTTTCTTTAAAATAAAGCCATTGTAATTTTTGTTCACTTAATGAATAATTATATTATCTACAAGTATTTGGGTGTCATCAACTGTGCCTTTATCAATTTGGAAAACTTAATCCATCTGGTTAGTAATACACGTATAACAAATCTGGTGTTTCGTCAACGTTGTGGTCTCATTATTTGTTATTGTGTTACGGTCGTATGTCCTCGACCTAACATCGCTCAGTTGGTGTTGGATCGGCGCCAACTTCTCCAACCAATACTGAGCTTATCACTACACCTTGCGTCGTTTTCTCGTCGCTTTTGTGACGTGATGATAGTACAGGAAGATCTTCCTAGGAGTACCTACCTGGTATTATAATTATCAATATTGTGTAAAAGGTTATGCTGCACGGAATAACCTTGTATAATTTTTGCTTCGTTGTGAGTTGTTTTGTCAAGCAACATAAAGATTCCGATTATATTATAGCAATTGGCAATGCTCTCTGATGTTATTTAAATTACCTCTCATTCTTTCATGTTTTTAACAAAACAATAAAAGCAAAATAATGTTCTCGTACAAAAATATGATTGACGGAATTAACGAAAACACCACATATAATGTTACTTAGATGTCTTGACTTTATAATTCATATGCCTACGACGAAAAAATATCAAAATTTTCTCAATAGCAAAGACCTTGTTATAGTTTTAAAAATAATTCACGTACGTCCGACCGACATGGGATGCAGTCTTCTTCAGACGGGAATCAGAGGAGCTCGCTCTGACTTTTACGTTTCACACAAACGTATGGACAAAGCTTTTAACTGAACATACGTTATAACATAAACATATGAAGAGCTGACTGCTTGAGTGCATTATTTTTAAAAAGAGTGTAACAGTGAAGTGAAAAATGAACTAGGAATAACAGAAGATAGACTTTTGTGCCATAAACATGAATTGCTATGATGAATTATCACCAACTACCGTTTTGCACTGGAATTACAGAGGATTTACCGAATTCCCACTAAACCAACTGAAGGGTGAAGAAGCAGAAGTGACAGACATATATTTGAAAGAGAATCTCTTGACGCGTTTGCCAACTAACATCGGGGTTTTGGAGCATTTAGAGAGCCTGTACGTTAGCGGTAATGATATAACGGAGTTGCCGAGTGAGATATCTAAGTTGCGATGTCTCAAGTGCCTCGATGTTAGCGGGAATAGATTGAGGCGTATTCCTGAAGAGATAGGTGAAGCGAGAAGCTTGAAGTTTCTGATATTGGATGAGAATGAATTAACGGAGTTGCCCCTAAGGATTTCAGAGCTAAGACGTCTACGGTACCTATCGGTTTGTGGTAATTTAATTTGTTACTTTAATTGTATGTGCTGTGTGGTGAATTCGATGTTGTGAGTTTCAAATTTTAATTTCTGCATGATAAAAACAACATGCTGAAATAATGAATAGAATCATGAAAATTGAAATAGTCAGTGGACGTGCATGTTTTATTTGTGGTGGTTTAATAAAAGCTTGCGGTAATCTGGCTAGCCACGTGCACTGTTTCATAACAGAGCTTTTCAAGGCCAACAATCTCACAGTACGCTGGTTTGATGAACGTATTTAAAGAATTCACAACATGCGGCAGAGCTCTTCAAGGCCGCTGTCTTGTATAACTTTTTGTTTTATTTATATTTTTACTGACATCACTCATCAAAAGAGTTTAATATATGAAAACTTTCGTAGTGTGTTAGCAAGAATCCTACTAAACGTACGTTATGGTAAACAGACGTGTGTCTGAACAACAATTTGAATCTGGGACAATGTTACCGAAAACAAAAACTTTCTGCCTCGGAAACTTTTCCAAGGGATTTATTAATCATACTAGCTTTTACCCGCGGCTTGGCTCGCAGTGAAGCCACAATTTTTTTTTTTTTTAATGTATCCTATGTTACTTGTAATACCTCCAAGAATATATGTACAAAGTTTCATGATGATCGATTCAGTAGTTTTTGCGTGAAAGCGTAACAAACAAATTATTTATTTGATTAGTGCGTCGTCTCTTTTTCGTGTTTATTTTTTGTATTTAATCTGTGTGTTGTAATTTAGGCAAGTCAAATTATGTTTTTATGCTTATGAGAGCCGTTTAACATTCAAAATGAAATTTTCTGGTATGTTTTCATGTTTGACAGCATTGTATTATCTATTTTGAGAACTTAAAATACGTAAATACAGAAAGTTAACGGTACTGAAATATACCTCGTTGCAGTTTTTTCCATCGACATTACTAAAGGAATGAAACATTTTTGATCATAGTGAAATATGAAAAATAACAATAGGAAAATATCTGTAATTGGAGGCCAATCTGCGAAATTTAATTCCTTGTTAAGTATTTTCACCGGCATTATGTTTATTTTGTTAGTAGTAATGTTGTTTGAAAAGTCCATTAAAATCATGGGAGTAAAAAAATATTGACTGTCAAAGGGCCTTAAAATCTGTTTTTGCTTAATGCTCATAAAATTTTAGTACTACTGGGAATTCAGGCTAATCATATTATGTTTTTATGCTCAAGAAAGTGTAGTATGTGCCAGTAACGTATAATTCAGTGCCATTAACTTTCAGTTTTAAACCGACTTACCAAAAAGGAGGAGGTTCTATGTTCGACTTCACGTTTGTTTTTTTTTTTGTGTATTTTCACCGATATCTTCGACAATTGTGGACCAATTTTGAAAATTCATTTTTTGTTTGAAAGAGTATGTCGGAACATAAACCAAATGGAACAAAAAAAAATGGAACCAATATCGGAAAATTGGTTCCATTTTGATTTGATGAAGATCTGATGAAGGACTTCGAAAGTCGGAATTGGAAGTCGGTAGCATTTTTTTGCAAAAAGGTTTTTACCTCTTTTAAATGCCTTAAAATCTTAATAGCTAATAGTGCATTCAAAACATAAAAACATACCAGAAAACCTCAATATGAATGTAAAACTGTCTTGCGTTGCATAATTAAAAATGGAACAAACTTACTCTAAACACAAATTGTAGCAAAATCAAAACTTTACGAGAATTAAGCAAACAACTGATTTTTGGGCCCTTTGACAGCCCATTTTGTTTTTGCTCCACAGTCCTTTGACAGCCCATTTTGTTTTTTGCTACCATAATAAACATACTCGTAATTGCGGTGAAAGTACTGAACTAGGTTTTTTTTGCAGTAAATGATTTTATTTGGGTTATTAGGAATATTGTTAGATACCTAAAGGAAGTGAAAATTGATAACTTATGATTAGTATTGCCATAACCGCATAAATCATAGATCAAAAACGCAAATACTAGATAAGTAATATAATAATTATAAACGTAAATAAAGTTTGTGAGTTGAGATGTTTGTTATTCTATTACGAAATAACAAAACTTTTTTACAAAAAAATACTACCGACTTCCAAATAAGAAAACAACAAAGTGAAAAATAACTTTATTTTTGGATGTAGTCTTTGGTAAGTACCATTTTTTTCGTTATGGAGGAAAAGAATTTCCAAAATCGGTCCACAATTGACGGAGATATCGGTGAATATACACAAAAAAAAATGGTTGCCTGTAAAGTCGGTTTTACGGGCGAAGATTTTACGTGACAACGTCTTTTTCTCGGTAGAATATTTATTGATATGAATATAATTAAATTGCAAATACAAATACATAATGAATTGCAAAATTATGTAAAATTATATTCATTTAATCGTCCGTTCACTCTCTCTCGTTCGGTGACTCATCGTAACGTTACCGAGCGTTACACTTTTTCATAAGTGCCTCCCAGCCACAACCTAATTTAAGACGTTGTCACGTCAAAAAAACATACATGAAGTCGAACATAGAATCTCCTCCTTTTTGGTAAGTCGGCTAAAAAGTACAGAATGTATTGTGATAAAAGATTACAGTAATATAGCTTATAAGGATATAATTTATAAAGATATTGGGTAAGTACTACCTAAATCCACGCGGGCTGCCAGTTCATAATAATCTTCAAACTAACGCCACACTGATATCCGCATTGCCAAATGTTTACCTAAGGCCCGTTTGAGTTACATCAGAGAAACCTATTTACTGGTAACTGGCCATCTCTAGCTAAACAGTGGCCAGTACTAATACGCTCTAGTTACGTTTTACTATCCGTCGTAAAGTTTACGAAGACAGCAGTTTTGGCGCTTCGGATAACAAACTATCGGCTATGAATCAAGTTGAGCGTTTCCTCATTGATTTGGTTGACTTGACCCATTTACGTACTCGTTTATATGTTGAGTGAGACTAACGCTGGAGACCACCTTAGAATGTTTGAATTTGAAACTCTTTTGGCATTTGTTTTTCAATAGGTAGATACTTTGAACATCCTTATGAAGTAGCCGGTGTGATCATTGAAGATATGATATTGATTTTTCGGAGCAGCGTTAATGTATTCACAAAACGTTGTTTGTATCCTACCAAGTCATACAATGGGAGATCTGTGGTTTATTTTAAAATATATTTCTTTATAATTCTTAACTTAGACGTAAAGTTAGACAATTTTTATTTGTTAACAACACCTACGGATGTCTTTTTTATACAATTAGTAAAGAATGTTATAAATGCAATCATTCGGTCCTTACTTTCAATACAAGGTGTTTGTTAGTTTTCACTGAGCGAGTATTTTTAGAAACCTAATAATAGAAATAAGCAATTGTCTGTCGAACTGGCGTAAACAAATTACAGTGGACTCGGAAAACAAATTATTTACACTGGTTTCAGTGTGGGTGGTGGCTAATGTCGAAGCTACAAAGCCTTTACCTGATAGAGACTTCAATTCATTTTGTTTAATGCTTTGAGCAAAAATCCACAACGGGATCATTTAAAAGTCTATGCTGTTCTTCAAAATATGGCCTTCGAAGAGCATCAGAAACCTTAAAATAACGATTAATTTAAATTTCGCTTTTCAAAAATGTTGATCCAATTAAAGACCTACCTAAATAAATATTACTAGAAACGTGCATAAAAATAGTTGTTGCAACTTAAATGCCATCCAACATTCAACCCACCAACATCCAACATTCAGAACACCATGCCATGTACCTTAAACTGGTTAAATACTTACTGCAGTTAGCTTAACTGTGTATGTATATAACATTTTTAAGTTAAACTTCTACACTATTAATTTCTTCCACATTATGGGTACTAATTGTTATTTTCATTAGACCGTCTTCTATTTTACAGATAATAAAATACGATGGCTGCCCCAGCGACCTGTATACAACTATCACCACTGTGAGTTCAGATTCTGGAGGAACTCCCACTTGAAGACTTTACCGTACTCGCTGTGGTATCACATGTTCAGAGATCAACAAACTAGATGTCTCAATATTGGGTAAGTTTTGATGGTGCTTGTCTTGCCCAAGTATTTCCAATAAATCCGCGTAGACTTCGTAACTCTCACACATCATATTATTGGAACAGTGTAAGGCACGTTTAACAGAATATGTGTGATTTTTTGGTGTTATGCTATTGGAACTTTAATTTATGTAATTTTCACTTTTCATCAAAGCGTCATAATACAATATGCATTTATTTTTTCCAGGTGTTTAGAAACTGCAAATAGCCAAAACAGCGATAAAAGAAGACACCAGTGTAAATTAAAACTAAGTCAAGACTCCAAAGAATTAGAAGTAACAGTTGAATGTCCACCTCAGTACAATGCCATATTAGATTCTAAGTACCACTCTCCGCCAAGTCTCTATGAGATTTGCAGAAGACAATTCTATCAAATGATTAACACTGTTGTAAAGAAACTGAATCCACAGACCTACAGTTTTTACTCTGAACACGTGAAAGAAAATCTATACAACGAGCATAACAATAACATAGTAGATCTGCAAGAAAATTTTCATGAGTTCAACATTAATGCTGAAGACAACAAATATTCTGATGACAATGGTAATAAATATCAACAAATAGTTTTGAAAGAGGGAATGTGCAAAAAAATTACAAGACCGTATTACGTACCAGCTGATATATTAAGGGATCATTTTAGTTTCTTGCCCAACGTTTTGATATCAGATCTGAGCAATGGGCCCATTTCAACGTGTGAGAACTTAAACTGTAAGAAGCCTGTGTTTGATAACGTCTACTATGAGTTTTCTCTCGGGTAAGTATTTTAACATACTTCAAAATACTAATAAGATATAATAATTGTTTATCTTTACAAATTAAGTTACGGAAAGTAATCCAATAAACGTTTAGATTATGGATGTGGAGTAGACTATGGCATAGCTTTTGCATAATATGCTTTCATTCTAACCCAATGCAACTGAATATTTACTAATTAGTATTTTTTTTGAAGCAAGGGCCTAACCGATCTGCACAACCCAGAAACTGGGCAATACCATAGACTTCTAACTACCTGTAACGACTGTTATAGTTTTACAAATGACAGTACCTATAGTCGTGATAATCTAAGAAGTCTTATTTGACAGCTATAGAAACTATTTGATAATAATTAAATTTGATGCTTACAAATGATAGGTACTCGTTGTTATATAATGCATGGGTAACATAATATGTAATTAATTAGGATTATGAATGTGATTTTTCAATTTCTTACGTACAAAGTTATCGCGGCATGTCAAAGGAGAAACGTCATCGGAATTCTTAGATTGTCACGATTATAAGGCTTAATCTTCGAATTACACGCGGGCGAAGCCGCTGACAAAAGTTATTTTAGTAATATTATTATTGTGCCCTTAACCCCGAGTTTCTCAGCTCAAAATTATCGCAGACTTAATGTGACAAATTGTCAAGCACGCGATATCTGTTGTGATTGGTTGTTGAAAATTAATTCAACCAATCACAGCAAATATCGCGTGTTTGATAATTTGTCACATTAATTCTGCGATAATTTTAAGCCGGGAAACTGGGGGTTACATCTTGGACTATTCATGTAACGTGAATTGTATTTGTTTTCCAGAGAACTCATCCTTATTGATAAAATTGAAGACGTTCTACTCAGCGCCGCTTTTTGTTCGAAATATTGTGCGGATTTCTGGAAAAGAAGCAAAACTACGATTCCGTGGACATTGTCATAAAAGTAATTTTTAAATACATAGTAAATGTTGTTGTCTATTTTCAAAAGGGCTTTTTTCCACTCCTTATGAAACGAAAGTCATGACAACCAAAACCCTTAGTAAATTACCTCAACCACACCTCTACCTATAAGGCGATCTATGAGCTTTACCTGCTGCAAACCTATTTATAACCGACTTCAAAAAAAGGAGGTACAAATGGATGATTCTTTCTGATGATGAAAAAAATAAGGATAGGTGGAAGAAATACTTTGAGAAACTGATGAATGAGGAAAAAAACTGGAGTGGTATGTTAGAAAATAAACCTGTAAATGAGGGTTTAGTGTAAATGGTTAGTATGGAGGAAGTTAGAATATCAGTAAATGGAATGAAGAATGGTAAAGCATTTGGTCCGGACGGAATACCAGTTGAAGTGTGGAAGACATTGCGCGTAGATGGATGGACGTGGTTAGCTTTATTCTTCAATAAGTTGTTACGGGAAGAAGCCATACCTGATGAATGGTGCAATAGTTCGCTGGCGCCCGTCTTTGAAAACAAAGGTGATGTGCTGGAGTGCAACAACTATAGAGGAATAAAGCTAATGTCACATAGTATGAAAGCTTGGGAAAAAGCTATTGAAAGGCGGCTGAGAGAAGAGAGTGAAATATCACACAACCAATTCGGTTTTATGCCTGGTTGGAGTACAACGGAACCCATTTTCGCAATCCGCCAGTTGTGCGAAAATACTGAGGTGCACATAAAAACTTGAACATTGTGATCATTGACCTCGAGAATACAACCGGGTGCCCCGTGAGGTTTTGTGAAGAAAGGTGTGCCTGGGAAGTATGTATAGTTGGTCCAAGCGATGTACAGTCGATGCAGTAACCAAGTCCGATCTGCAGTGGGCACTACTGGCAGCTTCAAGTTGGAAGTCATCTTGCACCAAGGGTTTGCTCTCAAACCTTATCTCTTTCTGATGATAATGAACGCTCTGATGTCGGACATAAAGGAAGTGCTGGTTGCCTAGAGTGGCCTAGGCTAGAGGTCCAGAGCAGATTGGAGGTGTGGTGGCAAAGACTGGGGAGTGTTGGCTTGAAATTGAGCAGAACTAAAACAGAAAACTTGTTCTGCGATTTTGGCGTTGTCTCCAGTTCCGTGCCTATAGCTCTCGCTGGAACACCCATACCGACGTGCTCCGACTTTCGGTACCTAGGGTCGCTTGTCCAAGGGGATGGCGAGGTAGACCGAGACGTAACGCACCGGATCTTAAAATTTCATCTAAATCGCATAACATACAGACAGACACGAGTTACTTTCGCTTTAGTATGGATACTCGTAATATTCAAAACCACACAATCGCGCTAAAGGAACATTAATAGCGCAAGACGTCACACGCTGCTCTAACTCCGCCCGCCGAATTAAGTAATTATTTGATACAAAATAATAACTTAATTCGTTAAGTATTTATAATTTAATAATTTGTTAACCTAAACATGGTGCTAGAAAGCAAGCGGTAAACATTTATGCGTAGGAGTGAAAGGGATGCCGTTCAGCGTATATTTACGGCAAGATAGGCGTAGTAGCTTGTACAGAATAAAAGCTCTCGTGATTACTATTGATATTATAAGTTTATTTTCAAAAACGTAGTTAAATATATTACTGTTCCTCTTTGTTTACAAATTTAGTGTAAAGATGGCTTGTTTGTGTTATGTTTCTTAGAGTACCGAAATAATACATAACTAACCGTAAGAGAATTTTCCATGCAATAAAGTTGTTATTGTCATTTATTATAAAGAAATATTAATAAAAAAATCCGATAAATATTGGAGTGATAGATTGATACTCAGAGAAGCTAAAAATCAAATAACATTAAAAAGGGCGTAACCGACGCTTACCGCTATATTGCCCGGGGCCAGCTATATATGTTTGTACACGCATGTCTCCGAAACTAGTAACTGATTCGTGATCATTCCTTTTTTATTGGATTAAGTATCTATCTCTCAACTTAGGGAACAGCATAAGTTTCATTAAAATCGGTTCAGCAGTTTTCAAGATATGGAACATACAACCGAACTCCTTAGCGACAAACAGCACGAATGTCTACATTAAGTTATTATGTGTATTTTGTCAATCTTTTAGGTAACTTACTATATAGACTTTACTCATTTTTTTGTGATGGGGTATTAAAACTATAAAGAGAGAAAAAAACATTTTCCCAAAAAATAAACCGACTTCTAAAACAAAACACTAAAAAGTGCAAAAAATAACTTTCGTTTTGGAAGTCGGTATTGAAAAATGACCAAAGAAGTCGGAAAAGACCAAAACGAAAGTCATTTTTGAACTTTTTAGTGTTTTGCTTTAGAAATCGGTTTATTTTTTGTGAAAAAGTTTTTATATTTCGTACTTATTGTTACTGGTGAGTGTCTGTAAACTTGTCTACGTTTGACACATTTGATACGAAAATGTGATTCTGTTTGAAATTTGTAAACAAAGAGGAATAGTAATTTATTCAACCTTCTCCATCTTTGAAAAATATAGTTTGCTATAATAAGCTACTCAAAATTGCATCATGACTGATTAGAGTAGACTCTAAAGAGGAAAAAAAGTCAGATATGGAAGCAAATAAAATACTAAAACCAGATGTGAGTCTTATAACATCACATGGATATTTCCATGGCCACGATTGTCAATTGCCAGCTGAAAGAATATCATCATACACCATAAGGAGTCGGGGAATACTATTAGGGTTGTTCAACTTGATGGCTGTACATGCTGGTGATATCAGGGCTTTTAATATGCACAGGTAAGAAGCATTAATCCTGAACAGATGCATTTAATTATAACTGTAATTTTGAAGACCTGCATTATTTAACTAGCGACCCGCCTGGCTTCGCCAGTGGCAAATTATATACAAACCACATGAAACTCCGTACAGTAGTTTTTGAGTTTTTTTAATAGGTAATGATGGGATGGTTTTCTACTCCCTTCCGATTGAATTCGCGGACAAAGTATTGTATATTTAGCGGTTAGGACTGAGATCTATTTCAGAAGATAATTGGTACCTACTGCCCGGTACTGGGCCGAATTGGATGCCGCAATTTATAAGCCTAAGCAAATCAAAACCACAATCCAGCAAATCATTTTGTTTTGGCACCCAGAATAACTAGGTCATTAGAATCTGAATGTGCCAGTCATAATAGTCACCAAGTGGGGTCATGGGTTCGAAATTTATTTTTATCTAAGTTACCTCTGCCCCCAAAGTGTCAAGAAAAACATGTTGAGAAAACCGGTATGTCTAAGTACCTACAAAGAAATCGTAGAAAGTAGTAAGAAATCGTAGACATGGTCTCACATAAAAGAGACTTGAGTCCCCACAGTTGAAACACTTAAGGTTGATATAATAAGTATGATGTTTACTTGCCCATTATAATATCACGTGCTGCCGTGCATTTCGAGGCTCAGAAGAGCCCTCTTTACAGTCTTCGTAGGTATGTGCCTTAATGGGCTTAGCACAGAGTAGTTTCCACGGTGGTCATTTAAGAGGGAACCTTTAATGAGCTGATAAATCACCATCAGCACATAGGAACCTATATGGGGTCCGCACGCCGCGCGTGATTTAAGTGAGGTAAAAATGCCACTCTCACTGTTCTTTTTCCTGCCCAGATCATATGCAGCCTTGTGTGCAGAGAAGTACCGACATCACCAGAATTATCCGTTCACCATCCATCCATACAGCAAGCTAAGATTCTATATAGAATTTACGGCCGTCATCCTGATGATTATGGCTTCTATTGTTATCGCTTACCATTACTCTTTTAAGGACCCTGTTAGAATAAATGTAAGTATATATACCTTGTACCTACGTATTGAAGTCAACCTATCTTAGTCCACACCTTTCTTTTTCTTTTTTTTTTTTGCGTGGAGAAATGCTCATGCATACTGCGCTACCACGGGGAGATAGCGCAGTTATGTGGGACTCTAACCCACTAAAACTCCACGGTGTCCTCCTGTGCCGCGTATAGCGGGAACACGGGAACGCGTTAGCATACAACCGCGAACCCGCCGCGGCTGTCCGTCTCCGGACCTTCCTCTGGGGTTTACCCCCCATCACCGGCGCACCAGAACACACTGTACGCCGTGACCACCCCAGGGACCAAACCAGCACATGGGCGCCAGACGACCCCGTGTATGGCACCCTTGGTCCCCCTGTGACCGGTCAGGACAGTGGCCCCGCCACCTACCACTTTTCGGCCGCAGGAGATAGGGAGAGCGGCCAACGCTATACCGACACTCCTCCTCCCCTGCGGCCCCACCGCGTCCGCCATCAGACGGTGGCGACCCCGCGCAGGCCGCGGTGGGTAGAGCGAGCGGCGCTCCGTAATACCGGCACTCTCCCGCCGCGGCCTCCAACCCTCAGCCGCGATGCCTACTGTACCACATCGCGGCCCGCCTCAGTTGCAATGGCGCCCATACGCCACCACAACCTACTTATTGGCCGCTACGTCGTCGGCTTGTCGGCAAAAGCCCTGACGAGCGGCCCCTCCTCGGGTTCCTCTTCGCTTCACCGTGGTTGTCCAAGCCACGGTTACTGAGCCCCCCCGCCTCGACAATGCGGGAACCCACCGGGGGGGATCTTAGTCCACTCCTAGGATAACCTACGGCGACGTCACGGGAGACCCAGGCGAAGACGCGGGTCGAGCTTGTTGGCTAGGATTAAATCGGTCCGCATTACTTCAAAATATAGAAAACTTAAAAGACAAAGGGAGGCTTTTGCCCTGCAGCGGAACAGAATCAGAATTGGTTTGCTTAACTCAAAATATTGCATCGACCACTATTTGTCTGTCCATCACCCAAAGGTCGACTATTAGAAAATTTCATTCATCATTAAGTCCGCCTTTGTCATCAGCATCATGCTGGCAATAAAACTAATAATTTAGCTACCTACGCCATAATATCACCTTCCGGATCCAGACAGTCCCAGCCTCTATAAGAAGGTCATTAAATAGCTCATTGGTGTCCCACGCCATGCTTGCCGATAGCTAAAAGATCTCCAGTTACATAGGATTCAGCTGCAGCTACGGCTAAGTATTTATTGTTATATCAAAATGTGTAGATACTTTAAGCCTTATCTACCTACTGTCCACGGAGACGGTGCTTCAAAATACGTCGTGAAACTTTTGCAGCCTACCTCGTACTTACTGAAGTTTGCCCATTACGCGTATCGCAAGCGTACGCAGATGAGTAGGAACGTTTTTACTGAATATAACTTTTTTGTCCTGAAGAAATGCTCATGCATGCTGCGCTACCACACGTATAAAGTGCAGTTATGTGGGCACTCATCCACGAACCCGCCGTGGCTGTCCGTCACCGGACCTTCCTGTGTGGAGTGCCCCACATCACCGATTCACCTGAACACATTGCACGCCGTGAACACCCCAGGGATCAAACCAGCACATGAGCTTCAGACGACCCCATGTATTTCACCCTTGGTCCCCCACAGACCCCGGGTCAGTGGCCCCGCCGCTTACCACTTTTCGGCCGCAGGGGATAGTGGCCAACGCTATACCGACACTACTCCTCCCCTGCGGAGGCCCCAACGCGTCCGCCATCAGGCGGTGGCGACCCCGTCCAGGCCGCGGAAGGAGGGGAGAGCGGCGCACCACAATACCGGCACTCCTCTCCCGCCGCAGCCTCCAACTCTCTTCAGAGATGAGGGTACGACGCGGCTCCACCTAAGCGGCACACTCTGCCAGCGTATGCCGCGCTGTGTCCTCCCGGCAGTCGACGCAGTGGTGACACCGAGCTTCCGGCTCTCTGTTTATGGGACACAGGTACTTCCCGAAGCAACCATGCCCCGAGAGCACCTGCGTCACCCGAAACGACAACGACCCCCAACTCGATATTATTTAAATATTAATATGAAAAATGTAATTTTTTGTCTTGAACTATAATTGGCCGAAGTTTAGACTAACGTTAGTGCATGCTATTGTCATTCGCGGTGGCATCCTTCTACAAAACAGTCGTCTCGCAAAAGGAGCCTGCGGAGAGGGAGAGGGAGATTTCAACCGCTCACCCGATCCGCAGCAGACGCGCCGGTCGGCGGCGGAGGGCGGACAAAGCACTCTTCCGGCTCCCCTAAATAGGTCCAGGGGCGACGGACTCGGGGATGTCTGTCCCACACTTCAGGACCCGAGGACATCCAATGAGGATTTTCCAATCCTGAACAAAAAAATGTCTATTGTCATTAAATCTAAAATCTCACACTACACTCCGCGCTTGTCCATTGTCGAATCGAGAGCAGTGGTCCGCCATTTGGTGACCCCTGATGTTGGTACCTACGTATATCAGCGACACAGACCACTAAAGTGAACCATTTTATTCATCCCCGCAGGATTTCCACGCCAAATTTATGATCTTTTGTGATGTCATGATCATGTTCAATATTATCGCGAACTTCTTCACCGGTTATATAGAAGGATATTCCCAAAATGTTGCTGTTTTGTCCATGCCTAAAATTGCATTGAGGTACTTAAAATCCTGGCTGATTGTGGATTGTCTGGCATGTACTGGTATGCTGAGCGAAATTTACTACAATGATCTCACTCTTGGTTTGGTCTTGGAATCTATGAAGATAGTACGCGTACCTATGATGCTGGTTTATTTAGATAATATCCTCATCGTTATGAGGGCCTCTGTAAGTATCCTTTCTACAGCCTGGTTTTTTTATCACTTTCCAAAAATATATCTGTTCAGTCATGATCTACAATTGCAATTGCAAAATTTAACCAAAATGTATGTAGAAGAATTAGCTTGTTGTTGGTGGATCAGTTTTCAATATTGTTCCAATGGGGGCTAACGTTTTATTGCTCACCAGTTGGCGCCACTGATGACTAAGGTCCATAATTATTTATTTATTTCAGATTAGCTTACAATTGTTTACACATTACTTTTCATATAAACACACTATATATGTTTATAAGTGCAACAATTATTTACAAGCTAACACCACATGCACTAATTTGATTTGATTATAAATATAAATTATTGCAATTAATTATGAATAATGATTGATAAAAAAAATAGTTTAAGACTAAGCATAAATCGAGGAATTACCAAACAAATCAAGATTAACGAGATAAGATCGAAAGTTCGATAAAATCGAGAACCTCTTTTTTCGAAAAAAGGAGGATAACATTTACCTCGCGTAATCTGCCATATTTGGGAAATATACACAACGATAAAAAAAATGTAAATTAGGTCGCGCTAAAAGCCAAAAAACTATGATATTTGACATTTTGAAGACCTCAGTCTACACCAGCGCCCCTAGCTGAAAATTCAAACGCGGTAGCCCCCATTCACTTCACGGTCCGTCTGTCTGTCACCAGGCTGTATCTCATGAACCGTGATAGCAAGAAAATTGAAATTTTCACAGATTATGTATTTCTATTGCCGCTACAACAAAAAATACTAAAATCTGAATAAAATAAATATTTTTGTGGGGCTCCCATACAACAAACGTGATTTTTTTGTCGTTTTTGCGATAATGGTACGGAACCCTTCGTGCGCGAGTCCGACTCGCACTTGGCCAGTTTTTTTTAATTTGTTGTTTGTTTGAATTAGCTTGTTGTTGTTGATAGTACTTAGTTTTACACATAACTAAATCGTGTGTTTTAGTGATACCTAAAGGCTGGAAAAATTTTGGATGGAGATAAAAAAACGATCAGGTTGTAATATAAAAAAATGTAATTAAGTAGGTAATCATTTAGATTTCTATTAATCACAATCTTGCCATTACATCCCAGTATTACCAGAAGACATGTGTGGAGATAGTTTTCTTTTTAATAATCTACCTTTGTTGGAACATCTACTTCCAATTTGCTGTTAATTACATAATGGAGGGTACTTATACGCCGGTAAATCCTAGACCCTGTTCATGGTTAACCGTTGGAAAATTGTGGAATCAGACTAGAGAAGTCCGGCTACTTTACGCTTTTGACCGGGCTGGTAAGTTTGACTGCAATTTATTACCTAAAGCAACCAATTAAAATAGATACAGGTAGATTCAAATGGCGGCCCGAAACACTCCGCGAGTCGCTGCACAGTAAAAGTTTTGGGTGACAGCGGATGTGAGGGGTCGGGGTTAAATTTTACATTATGGGCCGCTGATTTATGGCGCAGGGAGGGGGAGGGGAGGGGCTACCTCCCTGTACCATCCCCACCACTCGGAGCCCCATGGTTCTGGAGATATCCGTGGTTAAGGTTTTTACAATAACTAGTTAACAACAATGTCGTGGGGCTCTGTCTGAAGGGTCTAAAGTAACCTAATACGAAGGAGATGACGGGAGCCTAGTTCGCTCGCTTACTTAATTACGCCACGGTTATTGTAACCAAATTAAATATCTGAGAAAGTGAAAATAAAATTATATTTAAGTAAAAATATGAATTCAAATTGAATAAAATATACCTCTACCGTCAACGGAACGTGAAATGTGAACTTTGAAGTTTACCATGACAATTTATCTGACCTAAAAATTTGCACAAAATAAAATTTGTATGGTAACTCTATTTTTTTTTCTCGTAATCCGTGATACTCCGAGTTTTGAAACTTTGTAAATAGCTTCCTATCTAAGAGTACCATCTACAAAAAAAAAAATAACTTCCAAATCAGCGGCCCATAATTGAAAGTTTAGCCGGGGTCGGTACTGAGCAGAAAGTAGCGAATACAAATAACCTCCATATTGAATCGCAGTAATCAAAATCAAATCAAAATCAAAATAGTTTATTTCAAATAAACCTTAAAGGTACTTTTGAATTGTCAAACAACAAAAAAATATGACTCTAGTTGCAAATTCGCAAACGTCAGTAGATCTCAATGGAGAAGAATTTGCAAGAAACTCCACGGACACTCTTTTCCATCAGTTTCAATTACAAGTTTTTGGTTACATCATTCTTGTTAAAAAAATAAATACATATATGTGAGAACGATGCAAAAAGACGTGCACGTAAAAGCGTCTAGAGTAACAAACAATTTCAACATAAAAATGCAATGACAGGCCGAGGCAGCTAAGTTATGACCAATCCCAACTGATGGCGCCCGTTCACGAACATGACGCATGGATCGGCACCACTCAGTAAATAAAATTACCTATTATATTGAAAGCTCAACGCAGCACACTCTTTCATTTTGACAATTTAGCAGTATTCATTGCGTGTTTTACGCAGTCGAGTCAACGGATTTATAAATATGAAACAATGAATGATATAATTATTGCATTCTTTAGTATTTTAATATTACCGCAATTAGGGTCCTTGACCCCTTCATATTTATCGTTTAGGTACTTTCTACTTTACTGTAATTTTAAAAGATTCAACCTATTTCAGTTGGTATGCTTACAACAAATACAAACATGAATCTTGTTGAACAAAAGTGGTGCTTAGAAAACTTTCTTGTTATTAGCTGGATTTTTTCCAAGGTATGTTTTTGACCCAACTGCAGTGAAGCTAAAAGGAGGGTTATTTAAGTGACATCTTATATATACCTTTACATAGCCTCCCGTAACAATTCGGCTTCGGGTGCTTAATACGGACTTTAAATTTTCCCTTGAATGCGTGATATTTTGCAGGTCTTCATATTCCATTACGCACTACAATATACATTAACATTTTTTGGAAAAGAATCTGCGGGTGCCCAATATTATAAGATGAAGAAACAGCTGGAGACATACATGGTCCAGAGAAACTTCCCTCCAAGAATTCAGAGGAAAGTCCTGAAGTTCTACGCTATTCGATTTCAGTCGAAATACTTTGAAGTAAGATCAAAAACTTATTAACAAAAAATCAAACCGACTTCCAAAATAAAACACTATAAAACGAAAAATATCGTCCTTTTCCGAAGTCGGTGTCTTTTGTACCCATTATTTACAGTCAATCGACACCGACTTCGGAAAAGAAAGATATTTTTCGTTTTGTAGTGTTTAATTTAGCTCTTTTTAGTTTTGGTAGGTACCTCCAATTAATATGAAAATCATTTATCGGCAAAGTACATCTCATGTCGATTCAAATAAGCCCAAACTCGACTAGGATACATTGTTTTATTTCCGAGTTCCAGTGCCTACCTTCCGGCTTCACCATCAGATCAATTCGATGGGTTATTTTCATCAGTACCATTTATTTTTAAGTATTTGCTTCATCATAGTCGGATAACTATTCGAGATATCTTAGTTTAGTTTAATTTCGATGGGCTGTTTCTGCAACTCCACGACTAAGCGCGTATTTTGCGTACGGGATATTCGAGATATCTTATACGCGTGACATACTTAGCATTAAGGAGTCCCACTGGCTATCTGTGGTCTTCTTCATCAGTTCCAGTTCACCGAATGATACTTTCGGAGTGCAAATGATTGCATGTTGATGAAAATACCAAAATCGCTATATGTATGCCTATAATATTTGAGGAGTTCCCTAGATTTCTCTATGATCCCATCATTAGATCCTGACCTGATGACTACCCTTTCAAACAAAAGAAGAAAGTTTTCAAATCGGTCCAGGCGTCTTTGAGTAGTCGGGGAAATACATAAAAAATAAAAAAGATTCCGACTAATTGAGAACATCCTCCTTTTTTTGAAGACGGTTAAAAATACCTATAAAAGTGTTTACGCACTGCATCCGATCTTTATCTGAATCAGAGATCGACGGAGTTCGGATACAGTGCATAACCACCCCTACAAGAAGTAGCTACTAGGGCTACTTCGGACCGAAATTTGTCGGATTCGGATCGGATGCAGTGGGCTCTTACTTAAAAGCAACCTAAATTTGACCAAATTTTGGAACAACAAACTTTATCAATCATGACATACTACAAATTGACGAGGTCTGCCTCACGCAATGAAATTTGTAGTTTCTCCAGAGCCTACTCATCTTCTGAGGCACGTTTTCATGAATGTTAGAGATCACTTTGAATAATGCCAGAGCCGCGAAGGACGACATTTGAATAATGTTATTTTCAAAAAGTGATTTTCCCTTGTCATTAGTTTCTGATTTTGTCATAACGTGTAAAGTACATATGTAAATATACTTGTTAATTTTTTATGCATCTACAAAAATTAGTTTTTTTGCTGAGACACCCAGTACTTTGCCTTTTTAAGTTGATTTTTCGTAGCATGCCTCATTTTGTGCCTTGACAAATTCCAAGTCAGGGGTGGTAAAAATCTCCGGTGGGTTCCCGCATTGTCGAGATGGGGGGCTCAGTAGCCGTGGCTTGGTTACCCACGGTGAAGCGAAGAGGAACCCGAGGAGAGGCCGCTCGTCAAGGCTTTTGCCGATAGCCGACAAAGTAGCGGCCAACACATAAGTTGCGGTGCCGACTGGGTGACATCGCAACTGAGGCGAGCCGCGATGTCGTATGGGGCCTCCCATACCCATACGATATCGGCTGAGGGTTGGGGGCCACGGCGAGCGAGGAGTGCCGGTACTCCGTTGCGCCGCTGCACTATGGGAAAGCCCCATACAAGGCCGTCTCAAAACCGTTTCACGTGAAAGTCGTTGTTATGGAGTAAAACTAATTAATTAATTTAGTCTTATAAATAAGCTTTCTTTTCTATATTTTTTTAATTATTTTTGCTAACCATAATGTATATAAAAAAGCATCAAAGCTAACTCATGTTCAATGATGTGATTTTGGCACAATACATTACTACAATTCAACGCCACAGTACTCGAAAGTTTTTGATATAAATGTATAAGTATTATACATTTATGAAATGCTTATAATCTCCTCATAACGTTTCTTAAATAATAGTATGTTTAATAAATAAATAAATTAAAATTAACCAATATAGTTTAAGATAGTATAATTTTCGGGTTACTTTTTTTTTAACGAGACTGTTACCCGTTGCCGCTGTTTCCCGATGTCGAGATATTTGTTGTATTACGGTCTTTATACATTAGTTTACACAAGGAGAAAAAAAAAAGTTGGGCATGCTTGCGCCTTTTCTGACACGGTGCCAAAACATATCGCGAGATAAATAAATAATTTTTTTCCAATATTTTTTTACTTCTCACATATCATCTGTTATCTATTAAGGTCAAATTGATAAAATGGTCATTACAGTGATGAGTATTATTAATAGTTATTTGTGGTTTTGATATAGTTTTGACCACCTTATTTGATAAAATATGGTCACTTTATCTATTAGGGTCAAATTAAAAACAGGTTGGTTATGGGAAGAGTGCAAATATTAGTTTCTTATCTTTTTGCACATAGCACTATTTCATTGGCCTATAAAAGAAAGGCGAACCCTGAAACATCCACAGTTGTTCGTCAGAAATTCAGTTGCCTTAAAAAAGCATACCTATTTTCAAATATTCACAGAAGTTATCTGATTTGAAAATAATGGGTGAATTTGTTTGTAGTAAACGAGAGTTGTGCAATTTGTTGATAAATGGGAATAATATAGAAGACTTCTTGCAAGAAAATTTCAATTTGTCACCAGAGGATATGGCTACTGTGGTCTCCTACATTCAAAGAAACTTGTTATCTAAATGTAACGAACGCTGGAGAAATGCATCCCGGAAAAAAGAACGCTTTGAAAGTAAGAACATCGACTAGTTAAATGGTGAATTTCGTGTTCCACTGGAGTGTCGAGTCACAGTTAATGACCCTAATACGTCTGGAAGCAGTGGAGGTGGCAGACCATCGAAACCATACGAAGCATCTTCAGAAAAAACAAAGAAACGAAAAAACATGGAATTAATACAAGAGTACGGATTGGACTGTGTGCTCAATGCATATGCTCAGGAGTTGCGGTCTATGGGTGAGACGGAGGAGGCCACAATTGTTAATATTATACGAACTGCGTCAAAAAATGATAAGAAAAAGTTTCTTAAATTCATAACTGAGAACCCTGAAGACGTTACACCTTTTACAAAGGAAGAAGCACTACGGATATTTATTGACTTAGACCTTAACAAAGAACAGTATGGGAAACTTCGAATTTGTTTGGCGGACAAAAACTGCTCAGTGTTTCCTTCTTATCCAACTTTAGCCGAAGCGAAGAAGATGTGTTACCCACCAGATTCGAGCATAACCATTACTAACATAAGTGCAAAAGTCAATCTGCAGGACTTATTGGATCATACTGTGGCACGTATATTACTAATTGGTTCAGTTTACGAAAACGGTTTAAGACAGTTGAAACTATTCTGCAAATGGGGTTGTGACGGGTCATCAAGGCTAAGTGAATACAAGCAAGTTTTGCCCGAAGAAAGCGATTTCATATCAGATGCGAACCTTTTTATTGCTTCACTTGTACCCATTAAACTCATAGATGAGACAACTAATATTGTTATTTGGAAAAATGAAACTTGCTCATCCGTAAGATATTGCAGACCTATATTGATAGAATTTGCCCAAGAAACTCCTGAAAAAACCGCGTCTGTTGTGGCTGATATCAAAAATCAAATTAAAAATCTGTCTCCTTCCGTGATAAATAAGAATGGTGAAGTAATTGAAATTACTCATAACCTTTTTTTAACCATGATTGATGGTAAAGTAGCACAAGTTTTAACTGAAACTCCTTCGAGCGCTTCTTGTACAATTTGTGGTGCTACTCCTCGGCAAATGAATAACTTAGAGGCAGTTAGGACACGAGATGTGAATGAAAGTTCATTTCAATATGGACTGTCAACACTACACGCTTGGATAAGAAGTATGGAGATGATTTTACACATTTCCTATAACTTGTCTTTCCAAAAGTGGTCAGCCACTACACCAGAAAATAAAAAAAACAAAGACGAAAAGAAAAAACTGGTACAAAAGCGGTTTAGAGAGGAAATGGGACTGCATATCGATAAACCTCGACAAGGCACTGGAAATAGTAACGACGGAAACACAGCTCGGAGATTTTTTCAGAATTACTCTTGCTCTGCAGACATTACAGGTGTAGACGTAGAACTTATAAAACGGATGTACATTATACTACAAACTATGTCATCTGGAATGGCTATTGATTCAAAAAAGTTCGGTGAATACGCATATAGTACCGCCCAACTGTACGTAAATATTTATAATTGGTATTATATGCCTTCCTCCGTACATAAAATACTTATTCACGGAGAAAAAATCATTGAGTACTATGCTATTTTACCTATCGGACAATTGTCCGAAGACGCTCAAGAATCCCGCAACAAGGATTACAAAAAGTTTAGACTTCATCATTCTAGAAAGTGTTCAAGAGCAGCTACCCATACAGACGTATTCCATACCTTATTGTACACTTCTGATCCATATATATCAAGTTTGAGAAATACCTCAGAAACAATATCGAAAGAACTTTTCGATGAAGCCAAGTCCCTTCTTGCTGTCAACGAAAATCTGTAGGAGCTTGTTGAATTTTGTACATTATTTTTTTCCCGTTAGACGCTGTATATACAATGATATTAAATTCTATGTTATGTAAGTAAATTACAAAAAAAAAGTATTTTTTCTTATAAATGCATGTATTTTTTTAAGTTTTATTTTTTAAATAAAATAATAAACATAATTTTCAAAATTATTATTTTTTCTATTAAACCTTATACTTTCACGTATATGTGTGCAAAATTCCAGATCATTTAGTTTTGAAATAACTGAGATACGGAGTTTTGAGACGAAACATACGCGATTTTCCCATAGTGCGCTGTCCCTACCTTTCTTAGCCTGGACGGGGACGCCACCGTCTAATGGCGGTGGTTTGATGAAAATTTGATCCTTTAGGAAGGCCGTATGCTGGAATGTATGTCTGGTCAACTTCGAGAAGATATCCTGATGCACACTGGCCGTCAATTGGTAAGGGAGCTAGACTTCTTGAAGCAGCTACCTAGCTCTTTACTGGTGCAAATCGCTCTCAAACTACGCCTTGTCATATACATTGCTGGTGATATTATAATCAAGATCAATACTGTCGGTAAGTAGATATCTACTTCGCAAAGTTTAAGATATTGGGATAGTCTCTAAAATCACCGTCAATGGGCCTGATAATACGGCTTAAAAAAAACTTTTGTACAAAATACAACCGAATACCAAATAAAAACAGCACAAAGTGAAAAACAGGAACACCGACTTCCAAAATTAAAGTTATTTTTCAATTTTGGAGGTCGGTGTTCTTGTTTTCATTTCTTCGTTTTTTGACACAGACTGCCTAAAATTGAACTTATTTTTCACTTTGTAGTGGTTTCATTTGGAAGTCGGTTGTATTTTTTATCGACTTCAAAAAAAGGAGGTAATCTACAAAAGCTTTTTATTTTTAAATTTTTAGTTGTGGTACATAATGGCGAACATCATAAATGTAGTTAAAGTTATATTTTTCAAAAAAACCTTGATTAAATTTAAATGGGACCACATGAAAAGCACCGGCTAAAAAAATATCCAGAAAATCGGTTCCTCTAGTAAAAAATTCTGACACACTAAATAAAAATAAAAAATACAGTCAAATTGAGAACCTCCTCCTTTTTGAAATCTGTTAAAAATCAATGAACTCAAACGACAGTGGCCTCTTCAATAAGCCCCTGAGCTAAGAGTTTACATACGAATTGGTATCGACAGGAGAAATAAGGATACCGACATAGCCAGAAACTTTGCCAACCTATAGTGACAGTGGTCGGTGCACATGGCTCGAAGAACGACGAATGCGAGTAGCACAAGAACTGTCGTTACTTGGCTTTAGGGTATATAAGCGTGAGGCCGGGTTACTCACCGCTAATTTATCGCAGAATATCACAAATTGTCAAGCACGCGTTATCTGCTGTGATTGTTTGAATGAATTTTCAACAGCCAATCACAGCAGATAACCGGCGATTATTCGTCGATTACGGTAACAGCCCGATAATCGAGTGTTGAAAAACTATTGTTAAGTCTAGCATATAAATAGTCGCTAAAAATTTTTGACGTTTGTTCACTTACCGCTTTTGTTAGAGAAAACTCGGATTTGGAAGTCCCGATTCCGGCAGTCCGTATAATAACTACAACAAAATCATCATCATTTTGAGCCGAAAGACGTCCATTGCTGAACGTAGTCCTCCCCCAATTGTCACCACATAGACCAGTCATATGATTCTCGCGTCTAGCGGATTCCTGCAACCTTAACTAGGTCATCGGTCCAAGTGGGAGGCCTTTCAACGCAGCAACGTTGGAAGGCCTCCCAATTGGTGGACCGATGTTGGCTTCCGGTACCACAAAATTGTTAAACTTAAATTCAACTTCGCAGGCGACTGTCTCTACTTCATCGACAGAGGCACAGTGGCCATCTACTCCGACTCAGCCAAGGAGATCTGTCATCTAGAAGACGGAGACTACTTTGGCGAAATAGCCTTAGTCATGAAACACCACTTTAGAACCGCATCTGTAGTAGCAGTCACTAACTGTGAGCTGTTCCGGCTTGATAGGGAACATTTTGAGACTACCATAGCCTACTATCCGACGGTGTACAATAGTTTCAAGGAGGTGGCGATGAGAAGGTTTGAAACGACTCGCGTGCTTGATGAACATCATAAGGCGGAGTTGAGAATCGCGAGTGAAAAGTAGATATACGTATTTAGAAGTGCAGTATGCGTGAATTTTATTTCATAAGGAGAGCGAGTTCATAGAAAAAGATAATTATTTTTTTGATGATGAAGACGACGACGTCGGCTTTTTTTTGCAGGACGCATTCTTTTATTTTACAAGTTACGAAAAAAAAAATGTGCAATATGTGTGTACTATAAATGCATCCATACACCACTATGTGCCTAAAGACGAAAACACACTTACGTGTTGTGAGTCGCGGCGCCGTCTGACGCAATTGATTGGCTACAAAACTCGTTGCGTTATGACATAGGCTGGAACAGTCATTTGATTGGTGGATCCCGCGTCACGCCACGCCACGACACGGAAGTGTGTTTCCCTCTTACCCTTTGGCAAATACATTGTTATGAGGGTATGCAAACAATCTTGTCATTAAGGAGACAATTTAATTTTGTAAGAATAATTTCTTAAGTTCTATTGGTTTTGGAGATAAGGTAAAAGCAATAAATAAAACAGTTTATTTTTTACTTTCGTTTTATTTTAAACCAGCCACCATACAAGCGGAATAACCTTGAAAATAAAGCTAAGAACACACTGTGATTATTAATGCATTTATGTTAAATAAATGTCTTTTAAATTATACTCGTTTGTAAAAATAAAACACTTATAATTTTTCCCCATTTCATACTAGCCTGCACTGTCCCACGTCTGGGCAAAGGCCTCGTCGGGCCGAAGCCTTCCTGATCCCAATTTATTTGGGATAAGCGCAACATTAGTTTTCTACCATACTACTCTAATTTATTTTATTCCTATTGAAAATAAAAACGTTTTTAAACAAGCTTTTTAGCTTACCGTGCATTGTTATCCAAACTTAACGTGTATGCAAAATTTCATCTTAATCGGTTGAGGATAACTGCTTTAAAATTCAGTTGCAAGATTTGGTCCGAACATACATACATTGCAGGTTAATAAAAAGCTTGTAAAATGAGAATAGACTATGCTGGAATTAATCGCAGTGTGTTCTTAGAGGAACTGTTTATAATTATTTTATTGTAAGTAAAAAAAAATATTATTGCTTTGTATGCGATGTTCACTAGCAGCCTTGCACAAGTTGTCTGTATTAACCGACTGTATCGATGTCATGTTTTGCACAGTATCAATATTGTCAAGTAAAACTATGAATGTTGTCGGTTTGCGAAAACAATTTGAGCAAAAGCATGTGAACACCATGCGTCAGAAGGCCTATTCTTTTTTTATACTCACTCGATCGCGTTCACGTAAACTTTCGCTTATCTAAAATCGTATGGAACGATCAGTGAAACACGATCGCTTCACTGTAGTTTCACCAGACGGCGCTTACCCAGTTTCGATAGAAATTAATGTTTACGTTAACGCGATCGAGTACGTAAAAACTCTCACTGTGGCCTTAACCACAGAAAAATATTCATCTCGTGCAACATAATAACTATTTTCGCACAACTGCATTTAATAACGTAATAACTAATATCTTATTTCACTCCGTTAAAACGTACAATAAACTTTCAGTCAGTCGCTTTCATCGAACAACGCAACGTATAAACTCGTAGGTAGGAGCAATATTACGGAATTAGGGTTCGGGGTTGTATTTAACATTTTTCTAGACTACCAGCAGTGCAGGCGGTGATACTTGTTACGGCCACCGGGATAGGTCTAACTATGCAAGCACACCTGCACAGTAGGCCTCTCCCCGGGGACGGAAGCATCAAAGGAAAAATTACTCAAAAATCAATTTTCTGTAACAATGCAATGCTACGGCTTATATTTAGGTACGATTTCCACCGATCGGGTTGTGCCGAAGGGGCGTGCATCGGGTAGCATTGGATCTTATTTTACAATTTTTTAAAGGATGTTGAAGCGTATTTGCATGGAATGAGAGCTGTCACGTTTGAATTTGCCGCTAGGGGCGCTGGTGTAGGGTGAGGATTTCAAAACGTAATTTCGGAATTGTATACTCCTTTTTTTAGGTCTCGAAAAACTGCGGCATACTCGATTTTATATTTAATCGCACTTCTACGGCATCAGAAACTATTTTAATTCAAACTTTGCTTCCGTGCGCGTAGTAACAACGTTTAACTGCTATATTTAAGGCCCTTACTTGCTAGTGGCGCTAACTGGTGAGCACAAAAACGGAAGCCCTCATTGACACAACTTGGAACCCGTTTGGATATGCCGATATGTCATTGAACTACTTCATAATCACTTCGATATACACATGGTTAAATACAATGAGGTCCCATACACGTCTGGCGATGTAAATCATACTTTACAGACCTCGAAGGTAGTCTAGATGTCTTTACATGGTTCAATGGGCGTATAATTTAGTGGAAGAAACCGAATTTAGTACTTCTCTAATTTACTCGTAATATCACAACCAAAATAAATTAATTCTTACATCTATACAATTTATCAATATTGAGTAAAAATTACAATTGTGAACAAACGTAATAAAGCAATGTTTTCTGTGTAAATTATAAAAAGTGATTTTAAACAATAAAACTTTGGGCAACTGATCTTGTTGTAAACAGAAGTGAAGTCACTTGATTATTTACAAAAACTTCTGAACAAAATTATGACAAGCTTATAATTGAAAAATACCGTTTAGCAATGATTGTTTGCTTGAGAGAACTTTATTTAGTCAGTTTAGGTGTTATCACCGTGAGTGATTTACGATGCTAACAAGACACGGGGCTAATAAAATAAACTACAAGCAGGTAATAGAAACAAAAATGGGGGACATTCAGTTAGTTTCAAACTTAGTGCCGGTTCTGAAGTGCGTTATTCGCTGCGCAGTATGCCACCGCTCACCCTCGCTGTGACATAAGTTTGCTACTCCGCAGCGCCTCGCATAGTGTTCCTTCCACCATTAAATTTAATTCATACTGTACATAACTTCATTCATTTACTATCAATAATGTAGAACAATCTTTGAGGCAATAGAAATGTCTCCTTTCTAGATATCGTTTGCTAAACTTCAGTGACATTTATAAAAATACACGCAACGCCCGTCCGCATCTCAATACTTGGAAAGAACATCAACTCGTAGGAACGGAATATGTTTTGAGGTAGATTACACAGTTTTAGGCATTAAGGAATACATATTTCCGAATAATAAGCTTATAGGCACATATTATCGCATATTTATAAAAACCGCGAGATGATTATACATACATATCATTATGTAAAAATCCCTTCAAGTTTTGAGATAGGACGACCGCCTCCTTATGGGTAGAATCTGCATGAATATAAAATTCTTTATTTCGTAACTTAATAATGTTACGATATTTCGCACCTTCAATGTAAAAAAGGCGTAAGTGGTCAGACTTGCGAAAAGTCCAGAAAACTAGCCAAGCGAAAACCATTTTAAAAGACTTACAAAATAAAGACCAAAATTGCGAAATGATACCTTGCCTTTGCCCAAAATATGTATATTGGATTTTCACTCTAAACAGCTTGTTTGAATGAGGTTTTTGCTGTAAGGGTCATCGATCATCATCATTGCGAAAAAGAAATGGGGCTTAAGCACCATCCCCTTTTAATTTCGTGACTTTGACCTTCCCAAAAATCTTTATACTAATCTGTAGGATATGCCGCATACCCATCAATGGGGATGTGAACGCAAAGCTGAGCGCAGGTGTCGCTGGCGGCGCAATGGCTGCTGTCAAATCATTTTTGGTTTGTTTATATCACGTTTTTTGTTATTTTTTTTGTGTTTAAACCGGTCTACCATCATTATTGATATACAGGGTTACAGGAAAAGTCGACCTAGATCCGTTAAGGGCGTGTAGTACACATCATTTCTGAATGATTTCACTATGGAACCCCTCATCCTAAACTGAATAAGTATTTTGAAAAAAAACAAAAAAAAACAAAAAAAAAATTCATGTAAAAAACCAAAAAAATTATCATAAGAGTCAAAAAAATTCAAATTATTCAATTCAATAGCCGAAAAATTGGGCATTTTCATAAAAAAAATTAAAACTCGAAAATCTCGAAAACGGTTAAGTTTAGGATGGGGGGTTCCATAGTGAAATCATTCAGAAATGATGTGTACTACACGCCCTTAACGGATCTAGGTCGACTGTTCCTGTAACCCTGTATATATTGCCCCTGGAAGCTTAAAGAATTGAAAGACTAACTAAAGAAATGAGAAGCAAGGCTAACTGGAAAGTAAACCATCTAATCTGGATCTATTTGAGAGGCAGACTTTTATATTTTAATCGGTGATATGTTCTAGATTTGGCTGTTTTTTAAATTGTAACGCGTTATTTCTTACTTGGCTCGTGGCAGGATAATTAACAAAAAATAAGAGACCATTACTTTAATGTGTTGGTATTATTTACGTTTTAGGTTACAATTTTTTTTTTTTCGGATACAAAGCCCTCAAGCTTCTGAAGGCCAAGCAAATGACATTCCTGCTGTAGAACTTTATGAATACGTCAATAGCTCTACTATTTCGCCAAAGATTACCAAGCACTTTGAAAGGTACATAACATAACCTATAAATATTTACAGCATTTTCCAGTTTTTTTTAGCGTTGTATGTTTGGGCAACAAATGAATACCGGGGCTGGTACATCCTGGTACAGCACACAGAGGCATACTTCGAGAAAATTTAAATTAACTGAATGGTTACAAAATGTATGGATTTGACAGCTTTCAATAGCCATAGCGCCACCTATCGTGAAAAAATGGCAGTTCACATCCCCATTGGCTCAGGTAGATTTTGTTTCTGATTTACAGTACCCGAGTGTTAATGGCACATCGAGTTTTAGGAAGACTGTGACACAAGTACAATGACGGAGACAACGCTCTACACAGCCGAACTAAAACTATACTTCAATTTAGAATCTCAGTTGCCGCTTACTCAACTATCTACTTTAGCGTGATACTTTAAGTTGATTTTAAGTGACCATTTCTCATGAAGGTCCTAAACCTATTTACAACGCAATGGAATTTGAACTTTGTCGTTTAGAATATTGAGTTCGTTTTTAAAATCCAAAATAGTTTTTCTGAGATTCTAAATTCAAGTTTAGACGTGTCATCTTTTGCAGCCGGGTACTGTAAAAACGCCTTCATTACACTTGAGTTGCAATGTATTAACTAAAATTGCCGCAATAATTTAATTTACACATACTTTCATAATTTTGATTCAGTTCATACATTTGTTCACACATTTTTGTGCCGCCGAACGATTTCTTGAGCTTACCTAATGGAATAGTTTTAATTTAATCTACTTTATTGAACGTAGTTGTAGTGCGTCTCCGTCGGTACTGGATAGTACATCTCGCTCATTACGTATGGACCGATTATAGCACTGGAAATGGAAAGAAAATGGGCTACATTAAGATGCTGACAAGACTTGAAACGTGGTCACAGTCGGATAGCATTTTTTTTTAATCTTTGCCCCACACTAGGATTTTTTTCCTGTATCGTGGGTGCGTTAACAAACATTTAAATCACATACAAAAGTTACCCAGATGCAGAACAACTATCTGTAGGCCATACAAATATTTGTCCCGTGCGGGAAACGAACCCGCGATACGCAGCGCAGCAGCCGATCGCTCAATCACTACTCCAACCGTGTCGTCGGCATTTGAAGAGATGAAATTTATTGCAAAATATGAAGCTATTGACTGCGTCAATGAGGGTATTTTAGCAAATTATCGCTTGCCATCAGGTTACGCTTACGATCGGTAGACATTTTGGTTTGATCTACACACTATTTTCGTTTTTGACACCGACTTCCGAAAATAAAGTTTTTTTTCGCTTTGTAGTGTTTTGTTTTGGAATTCGGTTTATTATTTTGGTAAAAAGTTATTTTTTTTTCTGTTTTTAGTTTTGGTACCATTATGGTTAAAAACTACTAGTCAGATCTTGATCAAATTAATATAATTATGTTAAATCAATAAATGGGACTTCTTAAGAAGCAACAGCTTTCAAATAAAAAAAGAATCATCAAAATCGGTTCATCATTGGCGGAGTAAATATACATTCGAATTGATGAGAACCTACTCCTTTTTGAAGTCGGTTGAAAACTCAGATCTATTGAATGGAAGCTCTCACCTCCTTCTGCGAAGCACTAATGCTCGCGAAGAAGGAGGCGGAACGCGTGAAGCAGACGCCCTCACGCCCCTAGCCACCGCAGGAGACGTCCCGGGTGTCGGAAGTCACAAGTCGATTTCCGGCCACCATAGGCGCTGGCTTGCAGACAGCGAGTAACGGGTAACTCGCCGTCCGATAAGGACCAGGCCCGAGTTGGCGGCCACACGCGCCTCAAAGAGATGTCAGCAAAACCCGCCAGCCGATGCCTGTCTGGGTCGCGGATAAATTTAAATAATAGCTACCGCGGCCCTGGCTCAAGCAACTGAAGGCACACGAGTGGGTTTTAGTCAGTAAAAGTCTGACATGCTTCACCCAGAGCGGGAAGATCTATTGAATGCTACTCACCCATGGCTATAAGGTCCATACAAAAGCGTCGGCTATGACCTCGGCTCGTCCTCTGCGGGCGTCAGGCGCGCGCTTCTCGCTGAATAAAATAAGACGCACGGCGTTTTCCACCACGCGCCGAATTGTACCACTTCGTCTGCGCTTACGGGGACGATACTGGAAAACAAAAGATTGTATTCTGTAACCGTCAAGATATTTTGGCAAAGAATAGGTCTGCCTTTAGCCATTAATGGGGCAGGACTACAACGTCATGTATTGCCCGATGGAGTGTGACTACAGAAATCAATATTCACAACCTGAGCAGTTTTTGTCGGGGTCATCCTCTGAAACTGTACTAGTCTTGAAAGGTGTAGTAGAACAGAGGCGACCTCTGTCAATCCGTAAGCTACTATTGCGAACAACAATTCAAGAAATACACCAAGCGGCAAATGGCAGAAGCAAGCATGATGATTTATTCAGTAAATGACGTTCACTAGCTGATTCCGCCATTTCTTTTTGTTTAAAACTTTGCCCCACACTAGGAATTTCCTCCTGCATCGTGGATGCGTTTACAAACATTTAAATCACATACAAGACACAACAACGGAACAACTATTTGTCGGCCATACAAATATTTGTTCCGTGCGGGAATCGAACCCGCCACACGCCGTGCAGCAGTCGATCGCTCAACCACTACGCCAACCACGTCGTCACGTTTATAATTATTTATACAAATTTATATCACTGCAGTGCATTATCGGACATAACGAAACAAATAAAATTACTCTCACCTCAAATCATTGAACAGGTACCAGACCGGCTCGACATCTTTCGCCGCCGTCTGTATATACGCGACTACGTTCTTGGGATTGTCTTCTACGCATACAACTGCCGCTGACAGGATGTACTCTTCCTCTGATTGAGTGGTTACGTTCTTTTTCTTGTGTTTGTCGGCCTTACTGTTCGGTGTGAGGGGCTCCGTTGGGGATTCGACCTGGAAAGTATAAAATATATATTTAATCGACTTCAAAAAAGGAGGAGGTTCTCAATTCATCGGATTGTCTTTTTTCTATGTATGTTCCCCGAAAACTCAAAGACGCCTGGACCGATTTGGAAAATTCTTCTTTTGTTTGAAAGGGTTATACTTCACGGTTGATCCCATGATCATCCGGTCAGAAACCTCAGGGTTCCACATTTTTTGTAAATTTAAGCTGAGCTAGTGTGTTTCAGACGCCAGTGACCACCTCCGTTACGTTACATAATTATAATTAATTAAGCACCAATGCAATTAATATCAGAATTACAATCTAAATAAGTATTCACTAAATATCCTAGACCAAAATCAACATCATTATTAAAATCCTAAATATAAATAAACTCAAAATTAAATCGACAAAGGAGTTTTAAAATCGAATATTCTTTGCACAAGAAGTTTGCATCGAGAATTTTATGCGCAAGGAGGTTGTATAGCATTGAGTTGGAGGTAGAATATGTCGCATCAAAGCTGGCCGATAGATGCAAACCATCGGGAAGTCAGGATGTATTCCCTTAGGTTAAGACATCGTGTATGGGCAGGTCGGTGGGTACAGTCGTGCAAATGAAATAACATAAATTATTCGATACACTGGGTTTATTTAAATAGTTTACAGTTACAATCTTGCTCACTAATATTACTGATCGATACCGATTCTACAACGTCTTAGCTCTAGGGCGGTCAGTACTCAACTCTTATATACTGTGTCCCCACCACACAGGTCGTTAGAGGAAGCGCGCCACAGCGTAATTGTTCTTGATTTGCCGACAGGTGGCGTGCTCGTGATTTGTTTTGACGTCCGTACTATTGACTAAACCCGACAAATATGTATTGGTGTGTTCTAAATTCAAACACCAAAACAGTAATTAAAAGTGCTTTTTATTCACTGTTTTGAGTGAATAAAATAAGCTTTTTAGAGGGGGAATGGTATAAAAGTTATTTTTCGCTTTGTAGTGTTTTGTTTTGGATGTCGGTTTGATTTTTTAATAAATTATATTTGCATTTCTGGACACCACTAGATGCAAAGGATCGGTCGATTTGGCGATGCTTGGAAGTGGTCTGGGTCCAACAGTGAACGTTTTTGGCCGAAATAATGATATACACGGAACATTAACCACGTCATATTTCGCTGTGCACTGTTATGAAGATTAAGACCCAGTTCCCAGAACGAAATTTATCCAAAAAATGTATGTTTCAAATGTGGGTCAGCTGCTTTGATTCGTTGAATCATCGACAGCCAATCGCACCACTTGATTTGCGTTTGATTAGATTTTTTTTTCTGAAACCGTGGTTTAATTAACAGTTAAGAATATTATTCTAGGACTATGATAATTATGCAAAATTAATTATTATAGCCGGAGGAGAAAATTTGAGAAACAGTCCGGTAACATTATCAAATATTTGACTACCACTTATCCGTTTTGTTAACTGAACAATCTCTTCTGGACCATGTAATTCTTAAACGGGAAAAGATCGTGCTATTTGAGTTAACTACTTTCACACGCAATAAGAATAGACGACTGCAGCAGATGTTATTTATAAGTTAAATCTATTAATAACAATTCCGATTGGAGGAAAACTCGTAATTGAAAGGTAGAGATAATAAAATTCAGCCGCATATTCATAGGGTAGCGTGGCCGAGCGGTCTAAGGCGCTGGTTTAAGGCACCAGTCTCTTCGGAGGCGTGGGTTCGAATCCCACCGCTGCCAGGAATCTTTTTGTTAAATTTTCGGGAAGGTTCCCGTGAAATCGAGTTTATAGGGACATAAATAGAAAGAAAATAGTAGCATAGGTAAAGTAACATATGCCGCGTAGCTCTATTTTTAGTGAAAGTAACTTTTCGGGAAATTTAACGCCACCAGCTGGCGCCACTATATCAATAAGTCTCCCACATTGGACATGTTACTTATGAGGTCAATGTCATGTTTTTGCAGTTTAACTTATGTCAGACAATAATATGAACTCTGAGATAATCCTGATATTGAAGTCTCATTGCTATCACGGCGATAATTATAACGACAATTTTTGGAACACATGGCAGACCTTGGGTAAATGGACTTACTGATATACTTTTGTTGATTACGGTACCGTGTGAACGGCAACCAAAGTTACATAAACGACTTACTAAAGAACGTTTTTCTAAAATAATAAAAAAAAAGTTCAATCTATACTTTTACTATAAATGCGAAAGTAATTCCGTCTGTCTGTTACGCTTTGTCGCCTAAACTGCTAAATGAATTGTGATGGTTTTGATACAGATATACCTTACGATAATATCCGACAATAACGCGGGCAACTCTGAATAAGTGACTCCTTTTTAATCGACGAAAAAAAATGGAGATTCTCAATTCGACATGTATTACCACGCATATTTTTTTATAGAGTGGTCCGATTTCAAGTTTTTTTTTAATCGGGAAGAGTAGAAAAAAAAAAGATTTATTGATATTTTTCACTGAATTTATAATTGTGAACTGATTCCGTTGAAATTAAGTAAATTGAAAAGCGAGTGTTTGTTTGGCGCCTACTCAAAATCCTAGATTAAAAAATTTTATTTTTTACTATTCAGTTCAGTATTTCATGGGTTACATTTTTTTGTTAAAAGATTTTCTCTTACCTTATCATTTATAACTACGTCTCCATCTGATTGCAGTCTTATAAGTAACTGTTGTGGTATAACACAGTTCGACTCCTGAGTCGGACTTTTCGACGAGCCCGCTTGTTGATTTGGCCTATAAAAAAAAAATTAACAATTTTTACTAGTGCCAATTTTTAATGTGCGATTTCTTTTTAATTTTTTTCTTTTTTTTCTTTTATGAATTAGTATTTTATTTACATAGATACAAGTATATAAAATACTTAATTAACTAAGACTACAAACATATACACTTAAACCAAAAACGACTCACTAACTAAACCTGAAAATATACTAAACTAAAATATGTCGTCGAAAAACTCATCCACATCGTTGTCCACTGGTAATGTACCCAAAAGACTGGCAGCATTGCCACGTTGTATGGCAATGCTTATTCTCTGACCAATTTTATCAAATTCATGTGTACTTTTTAAGTTTATCTTGGACATCACAGATACACAGACAACGGTGAAGGAAAACATCGTGAGGAAACCTGGACTTATATAGTTAATGTAAGTCGGTAATAGCCAAGTAAGAGGCCTCTGGGGATCCCAGTGGCGGCTTCATTAACTCTGACATCAGAAGTGGCAACATCGTCACACGAAAAGAATATGACTAGTGCCAATACTTAAAAGGTACAGCGATTTCCAGGCAACCACTTCTGTCTTCTGAATGAGCATGAGTTATTATTGCATTTTACACGACATAAAGAGAACTTAGTCTTACCTGTCGGGGTGTTTAAAGTGACATCCGGGCCTAGCACAGTGTAGTCCGTACCGACATGGTTTGCCACCGCCGCCTCTTTTAGTTTCCGGCTAGAACATAGAGATAACCCAAGTTATTATGTGAAATATTTTCCTACTCAAGAAATGTATACATGTTCTTATAATAATGTATATATGAGACATTGGGCCTTTTTTTTAAATCTCTAAGCTGGTTAGAAACTGATGAGCAAATTCTTTATTCAAATTCCACTTAAATTTGAATATAGAATTTGCTAAGCAATCGCTAAACAGTGTCGAAATATTTATCAATAAGGGTATTAGGCGTCGTCCTAATAGAAATCGATCATCGCGCGAATACGCGATTGTAGCGTTCATTTCTATTGCTGGCACTACACTTGTCAAATTTAGCAAAATATTTGCGGAACTTTGGCAATGGAAAACGAACTTTACAGCCATTGAAATAAATTTCATTTTGTAATAAAGATTTGGAGCAACTATTTGTACAAATACGCCACGTATAGTTCCAGCATTTATGCCAAACCCGAACGCTTCGTCGCACCGATAGAGGGCGCTTTCAGTTTTGCCATACAAATGATCGCGACAATCGCATATTCGCACGATGATCGCTTTCTATTTGGAAAACGCCTTAAAGTACAGATTTTGTCATCGAAATGTACTACATATAAAAAATAAACGAAAGCTTTTAAGCTCCACTGCTAGATTTTGTGGTTTATGGAGAGAACTCCTTACAATTTCCTTCTGTGTCCCTTTCGCCCAGTATGCTTTTTCTCGTACAGTCGCGCCCCCACAATTTATTGCTAGTATCGGTGGTAATCTGCAACACAAATACAAGAATTTGTTATAAATGATAATAAATATATTTTTTATAGTTCTATGTGAGATACTGTCTATTTAGCTGCAACCGGTTTTATACTGAAAGCCGCCCCAGGATAGGATAGATGGACCCCCTTTTCCGAAATTAGACTCATTTGATCCGTTGTGCGTGCAGGCCTTTTTTCTGAAAGAGGGAATGGGCCGCAATCTACCACGTGGGCCCAGTGCGGGTTGGTGGATGTCACATAATATGTCTTCGAAGTTTTGGTTCTAAGACATGCCTAATGCATGTTTCCTCACGATGTTTTCCTTCACCGTTTTGAGAGCAGTAGCGATGAAATAATTTACACAGCCAACCCCAATACAATTGGGAAACGGTTAGGCAGAGGATATTGATTTTAGTCTAAATAAAATTGTTAGTATAATATTGCCAGGTTATCAGTTTAGTAATAACAGTTTCCTGGTACGGACCTCACATTCATATCATGATTTTAACACAAAAGGAACTAAAATAGACACCGCATTGCAGGTTGCTCCCAATGATCTGGACAGATGAGCTGGTGGAGAACGCAAGAACTTCAGGATGCGGCAAGAACGGGACCGGTCGCTGTGGCCGACCGGGGAAGGCCTATATAGGTTCTAAAGTGGAGACCGTATATTCGAAAGCTCCCAATAATCTGGACCGATGATATGTGACAAGAATCCGCTGGATGCGAGAAACACATGACCGGTCAACGTGGCCGTCCTTGGAAAACCGAATGTCTTGCTGTGGACGTTTTTTGCCTGCATGATAATGATGGAACTCACCTTACAATCCTCCCTCTTTGGACAGTAGGAGTGAACCTGGAACAGTGCTCGCACCAGGCGGGCGTGTTTCTTCTCGCCGCTAGTGAAGCTCGCACCAGTTCCAGGAAACCGCCACGGGGCTCTGGACCTTCGCGAACTGCGGCTGGGTACTGCAGCGCACAGGCTAGGACTACTGACTCACGGCTTTCCTGAGGATAGAAGAGAAATATATAAATAACTCATAAAAAGGAAAAGCGTTTCTAAATAAATTATCAATTTAAAAAACAAAGACAAGCATTGATTCAATACTTCAGTTGTATCGTGAATTGTCATCCAAATGAAATGTATATGCAAATCTTAACTAAACCGGTTGTGATAACTGTTTTAAAATTAATTTGCAAGATTTGACACATACATACTAACTAACAAGGTACCTGACAGTTACTTTTGACTGATCAGATTTATTTTCCGTCAATGTGGATGGCCAAGATCTATACAACGGGAGTTATTCATAGTTAGCACTTAAAGACCATTATAATAGAAAGAAGGATCAAAATTACCCGGCATCCTACAGCAAAGAGAAGTATCTAAAAAATTTTTTATAAAATTGAGTATAAAAAGATGGCATACGTCCAAATGTCATCCTTACAGTCTAACATAAATCGCTATGAAAATTCGTTCATCGTATCAGCCGAAAAATGTCCACTACTGGACATAGGCCTAGAAAATTCGTTCAGGGGAAGTAATTATGTAAAATATTTAGAAATACTTGGCTGTCTCGTCTTGGCTTCGATTTTGGATTTCGAACAACTGACATTTTTGTTCTCATTTATGTTAGTCTTGTAAAATTCATCGAATGCATACTTTGTGTATTTTTTTATACAGTAAAACCCAAAATCACTAAACCAGATACAGACTAGCAAAAAAATTGTCTTCATACGGGTACCTATACGAAATGGAACGTTTTTAGGGGCGAGGCGCGAAGCTTGCTACTTAGTCCTGTCAGTTGAGCCGCAACGAGCGGATAGGAACGTTTGAAATTACCGCGTTTTCTGACGCTCCGTGAAGCCGCTCGTCGCCCTCGCCAGGATGGACACGAGCGGCGGGTTGTTTTGTTTGCTTTTTCCGCGTCCCCCGCCGCCTCCACCGCGATACCTCACCTCTCTGTTTGAGACCACAGGTTCTGCATTATTTCTCATCCAACCTAAGTCAGATCGAACACTAAAAAGAGTTTTTAAGCTATAGAGAGGTGGCTTAGAAAGTCAATATAGCCAAGCATTTCTCAATTCCTGTAGTATTAGCCGCCGCCCGCGGATCTGCCCGCATAAATTTCGAAATTACCCTAATGGAACCTACTATACCTAGACATAAAATATGCTTTCGAGGATATAAACATATATATATGTGCCAAATTTCATTGAAAGTTAAAGAGCAACAAATATCTATATTCATCCATAATATATTCAATAGGCGAATAGGATATTCAATGAAAAAAAATATAAGTATATGTCGATCCAAAATATACTCATTTTTATCATTTTTCTGATATACTTCTCTTTGCTCTGATGTGAGGTAATTTTGTATGCTCCTGATATCTTCCCGGTCGTGTCCGATTACCGTCGCATCGGACTTCTAAATTGAAGGAAGAGAGAGTGCACTTGTGTTTGCACGTTGATGACTAGTATCCGCTGTGATTAGTCGCTATGAGAGGAATACGGCTAAGCTAAGACTTATTATTACCTCTTTATTACACTTGAGGCACCTATTGAGCTGGTGCCTGCCGATGGCGAACAGTTGTGATATCTCCGACTCCTCTCTATCTGCTTGATGGTTGTTTGTAAGCTCGTGGTGGTCGATTGGTACTGTGTCGGCGTCGCCAGCCCCTAATAATTTAGGCACAATTTAATATAACCAACCAACGCCTTGCGTATTAATTCCACTCCATAATAGAGAAGAGGTATGCTTTCCAGCAGTGGACTCTCTAGACTCATCAGCCTTTTAATGTTCCCACTGCTGGGACACAGGCATCCTTTCTGTGAGAGGGAATGGGCCCTAATCCACCACGCGTGCCCAGTCCGCGTTTGTGGATGTCATCATTTCCTCAAAAGTTTCTAGACAGCTATAGTAAAATATCATAAAAATAATAGGTATGTTGTTTATAAAAATATCTACCCACCTCCATAATCTGGCGGTCCAAAAAGGATCGCTACTGGGATTTAATAAAATCATTAGTGGAATTTTCTTATCAATTTTTCAACTGATTCTTTCATTGAAGTTTTAATTTTTTCAATAAATAATTATAATACTATTACAACTGAGCAAGATATGCACCTTGCCTAAGTAAGTAAGTACCTTAGGACCTAAAGTGTTGGTCGAGTCTCGTGGCTGTAAAGCCTTAGGATGACACGACTATCGGTATAATGATGGTTGAGTTCACATCCCTCAGGTCGACAATCTCGCGAGCCAAGTCCAGATACTTGATTTGCATATCTTGCTCAGTTGTAATAGTATAAGGCTTAGGAGGCTCTCGTTAGACAGCTGGATCAAGGCTTTGATTCAGAAAGTGGTACTTCTGGACACGGCTCGTATTGTTAGGAGGTTTCTCTCTCTGGAACCCTGACCTCCGGTAGATGGGACCCTGTTCCCGATACCGGAGGGCAAAATTTTTTTAATATTTTAGAATGTATGTAAAATGTATTTATTAAGTATAGAAAATGGATAAAGGAAATTTATAATATTATAAGTAAACTTACCATCTTCCCTCGCCGTCCACCCGTCTTCCCTCAACTCCTCTTGACATTCAAACTCAGTAGCTGGCCCAAGAAACTCCAATTCCGTATACTGATATTCTTCAGGATACTGGCCATTTGTAATTTGGGCTTGTGGGCCATTTAGGATTTGGCCTGGATGTACTTTAACATTCAAACTTGGAATGCGAACAGCCTTAGGCGGACTGTTCACGAGTAGAGCCTTCTCTTTCTTTCGCGTCTCAAGAATTTCGTAATGAATCTGGTGTAGGATGAAACGGTTCCAACTCTGTGGGTGTAGGACTGAAATTCTTTAATTGGTTTTTACTAGTTTTTGGATTTGTTTTATGGTAACATTATGAATTTAGTGCTTATACTTTTATGGATAATATTGTAGACATAAAATCACTTTCAATTATTTTTAAGGAATTCCTATGGTTGAGTTTGTAGGGAGTAATATCTGGATGTACCGATTTATATGAAATTTAGCATTGAGATAGTTTGAGGCCATGAGAAGGACATTGGATAGTTTTTATTCCCTTGGGATGATAAAACAATTTTTACGCGGGCGAATTCGCGGGAAATTAGTGTATAAATTTAACACCATAGTAACACAATCAAAATATTGTGAAATGTAAAATAATACGCCCATACAAAAAATTAGGAGGTATTCGTATGCAAAGTGATTGACTAGGGCTTAATTTTATGTCTCTGAACTGTAAAGTTGTCTCGACCACAAAAATTATGAACCAACTTAAGAAAACATTCTAAACTCAACTTTAATCCGAAAACACAAGGTTTACCTGTATCAAAGCAACTAAATCAACTCTTGCATCAGGGCCTCGGTCAGGTAATATAAGTCCCAAAGCTGCTGCTTCGGGCACTGTACGAAACGCTCTTAGAAAGTTGTTAGCCTGACAAGGTGCGCCTCCCGATGTGTCTAACATTCTGAAAAGGAACCCTGAAATGTTTGAAAATATTGTTATTTAGGTAGTTAAGATTTTGGTCGTTAATGCTTGGTTGTAAATTCATTTGGGCAGTTTTGGTTGAATTTCATTTGGCAAAGATTTCTAGATAAAATATAAATATTTCGGTATTGATATAATATTTTAATCTGCGAAATCGACTATAGCGAAGCTTTTGTCGAAATGAAACTCTGCCTACTGGTAGAGTGAATGCATGTTTCCATCCCTAATTTACAACCTATGAAGAATTTGTCTTAAGGCCTGTTTCACAGTTTTCGGATTGCCACTAACAGCCTGATAAATAAAATTCATAATCCTCAACTTGGGCTTATCTCGTACTGCGGTTTTTATCCAGTTTCTATTCCGCGTACTGAATCATAACTAACAGGAACGGCAAATAAAACACCGGGCGATATTTGTCTGTTTCTACCCGATCATAGAGCACAAAATATTTGCGCAAATTTAAATCGTGCCGCGGTGCCTAGGATTCTGTGGCAAAACACAGATTTGCTGCGGATTTTATTTACAGCAAGTACTTGCAGCTTCATACAATTCCACATGTCGCAGAATGGGCGGAAAAAAATCAAGCGGAAAAAAAAACGCAGTGCGTGCTAAGCCTTGGGCTTCGCCCCAGTTGGGTAAAAAATGGTACAGAACTTGTATTTTTTGCCAGATAAGGTAGGTAACGGGAACAAATCCGGCAGTGGTGAAACAAGCCATGTATAATCCTATAAAAATATTTTAAATAAAAAGTGAGCATACCCAATTCGCAACTGAGACAAAATTCTTTGGCACATGTATGTGCTAAGAGGGTCGCCTTTACCGGCAATGTGTAATATAAAACCTGAAAACAAGTTGTGTCTTATAATCTAGTGATTAGGTAGGTTCTTAGAAGCCTTGTAGCGAACATGTGATACTTTAAAAATCAAGGTGTTAAAAAAATAACTCTAACCCTCAGTTTCCCAGCTCAAAATTATCGCAGAATTAATGTAACACATTGTCAAGCACGCGTTCTCTGCTGTGATTGGCTGTTGAGAATTCATTCAACCAATCACAGCAGAAAACGCGTGCTTGACAATTCGTCACATTAATCCTGCGATAATTTTGAGCTAGGAAACTGATGGTAAGATATTTATGGAGTTGTGTAATATATTATTTAAAAAATAATCACCCTTCCCGAGGGACGGATTTTGGCCGACTGGCGATGTGCTGGCGATTGCAGAGTTCGGGAAGTTGAGAGATGTACCGCGTGCCCTCGGACGCGCAGTCCTGCCGTAGGGTGCGCGTAAAAATACTTTTATTTAATTAAACTCGTTTTTTTTTGCTTTTTTCGTTTTGTTTATCGATACCGAGTATCCTCTTAAAAATTTTAAAGTTAATTTTTTAACACCTTTATGTATAAAACTTTGTTCTCTTGATCGATATGCACGACATTCGGTTTGCATACCGGATGCATAATAATATAATAAAAGTAGGAAAAACGTCTAGAGTGTATTTTGTTGTATGCGTCAACGGTGAGAAGGAAATGTGTCCCATACCGCATACCGCAGCGTTGTGCAGTCTAATCAAGAGATCAAAGCTTAAAAAACGTCAACGTTTTTTGCAGCCGCAGTAATCGAGACTTAATAGAGAGATTATGGAAATCCCGTGCTTAATGTTTTCCGTTCTACACAGATCGATACTAAAAAGGGCTAAAATCGAAAAGCTTGATGTAGTTCTGCATTTTCAGTATGTCTTATGGGCCAGTTAGGTTAGTTTTAAGGTTGTTTTGGGGGCCGAGTCACCCACGTCCGTAGAATTGTACCCCTTGATTCCCTACACGTGGTTCCCGGGTGCCGGGTGGTGCAAATCAGGTGACAATAACTGGTGGTAGGTTTCGGCCGAACTAAAGGCTTTTTGTGACCACCCACTGGGCAAAGACGTACCACCAAGTGGACTAGCTGTGTTCCGGTTACAATGCTCGGTGTAGCCAACTAGAGGAGTTGGTTCGAGATAGATGTTCCACTGCAAGCAGACCAGCTTGACACGCGCTGTTATGGGCGTATCGGGAGACTAGTCGCGGAGAGTAGCGGGCTTCGAGGCACGGTGCGCCGCTGGCCGACTGCAGGTAGTTGGGGGCCCAAGTAGTGTGCCAGGCACACATGAAAAGTTGCCCCGAAAACTGTCGAAATATCCCGGAATGCACCATCGTGCTGGTTAGCGACCAGATGGGGAGGGCCCGTTGTACATTCCGGGGGTCTCGGGCGTCCCACAGACTCTAGAGCCCCAATGATGGCGTCCTTTTAGTACGTGTCTGTAGGTTAACAGCGTGGAATTTCGCATAATTCCTTCTCCTCTCCTCCATTCACTCTTCTATAATGATAATGCTAAGAAAAAATAATACTGGATTGAAACAGCGGCTGCACCTTCTCCCCCACAAAGTGCACCTCACCAACATTAGAGTTCTACACTCAAATCTCTCTGCAGTCCACTACCACCTGGAGACTGAGACGCCAGCGCTGCTTTTCTTTACGGAGACGCAGATGGCGAGTCCGTCAGACGTGTCGTACTTATCTGACCTAGGGTTTACCCGAAACACAAATGTAAACCACGCACAGGTGTGTGTATGTACGCCCGTGACGACACTTGCTATCGGCGTCTCCGTAACCTTGAGACTCGAGATCCACAACGCTCTGGGCTCTGGTGGACACAGGTCTAGATAAAATTATCTACGCCTGTGTCTACCGTACCGCACAGCCGACATCAGGAGACCACCAGGCTCACGGAGTAACTCAGTGAGGCGACTGATGCGGCACAGTAGCGGTAAACCCAATTAGTGTTACTGGAGGACTTTAATGCCCCCACCAGGAGTGGCTCTTCCCATACCTGTGCACTGACCATGCTGGACGAGAGATGCGTAAGCTTTCGCTTGCGCTAAACCTAATCCAGCTGGTCCAGTAGGCAACGTGGGTGCCGGATGATGATTCGCACACGGCCAATTGCATGGACCTTCTGCCTCCAGACCGATACTCTGTGTCGATAACTTCACCTTTGAGTAGTTCCAACCATTGTCTGGTGAAGTCTATGACCGTCTACTCCCCGCCAGATCCCAACCCAAGAGATACCCGGCGGGTTTGGCGGTACAGGTCAAGATATTGCAGCCTACTTGCTTTTTTTCGGCTAATCCATCGTCGTGCCCGGACGCAGTGACGGGTGTGTTGCGTCAGGGAATGGAATACTACATTGCATTCTCTGACGTTACTATGTCCAGCGTTGACCGGCAATGGTTTGGCGCCGAATGTTATCGCTCCGACGCGGAGGTGTACCCGGCTTGGTTCGACACTCGATCGCGCAAAGCGAGTGACGTGGCCCAGAAGAAGAAGGCCTTCAATAGGGCTGCCAAGTCCTGCAAGATGGTGTTGCGAAGGGATTAGTTCGACCACATTGGCCGAATAGGGACCAAACGTGCTTCTTACCCAGCTGCTAGTACAGCGTTTTGGTCCCTGGCTGAGTCGGTCGAGTCGAACTGCTGCCGTCCCTCACTCCCACCACTGATGAAACCCGACGGGTCACTGGCCCATTCCACTGAGGAGAAGGCAAATTTATTTGCCTCTCTTTTTATGGAATCTTCACGTATGAATCCTGGTGACGCGTGGTCCCCTTCATCTGCAATGCGAGACGAATAAGTCGGACATTCGCATCCATCAAAAGGACATCCGTAGGGTTCTGCGCAACCTCGACCTGTACAAGGCTAGCGGCCCGGACGGAATACCAGCAATAGTTTTTAGAACCTCTTCACCGCGCCTCTCTGTAGCGTGTACTGAAGCGGCATTGAAACTCGTTTACAATAAATTGTTACCATCTACGAGTTACTTAACCGCAAAATACCCCAATGTTTTGTTCATTACCATTTTTTAATGATATTACTAATTATTAATTTATATTTATTTTATTATATACTTTACATATCAAATATTTGTATGTCTACTTATTAGTCTAAAAACTTTAATTCTATTAAATAAATATCACTTTTTTCATAAAGACGCATTACAATTATAAAGGCTCAAGATTGTTTAGTCCGTCTCGACACTCGCGCCACAACACTGGCAATGTTTTTTTGTGGATGGCTACGCACACATACACAATACCTAAAGTCACGCGGTCTCAATCACAGATGATTAAAGTATCACATGTACGCCATTTTATTTGTCATGCAAGATAAAATATTATAATAAATATTGAATAACAATTATGTACCAAATTACCTGTAACATAGAATTACAATAAGAATTAGGTAACGTGGTTTCTAGTCCCGGAAGCCCAGTTTTGTTACATTTCTCCAATTCTTCGTTCGGACCATGTTTATTGTACCGTATATCTATCTGGAACGTTAAATAAAAACGTTTTTTTGTAACACATTAACTGTCTGTTGTAATAATATATTCCTTCACAAGAAACACCTTATAGCAATGGCAACTTGCCATTGCTATAAGGCTTAGCCGGTTTGGCAATGGCAAGATTGCCAAACCCCAAACCGGCTAAGACTGCAGCTAATGGTTCGAAATCGTGCCACATTGATATTCTTAGGTTCAGTTACACTCGCGTCATTTAAGTTTACCACTCTAGAATGGGCACAAATGAATGTGCAAGTAAATCTCATACTATAAGTTGACATTTTTCGTTCGTGAACAAAATAGTTGGCCTGTAAAACAACAGCGCGCCATGCCTTTCGCATCGGAAAGCTTGGTTTTTAAGGCAATCTGAGATCGATTAATCGACGAATCGATTTTTAGGACCAAAAAAAACAATGTTTTAAATCGATATCTAGTACTAAATCGATCCAGTGTATCGATATTTCGCCCTAGATTATTTTTACATGAAACAAAATATTATTTAAAATTAGTTGAATGTACTACACAATGTTGAAGATTGCGGGGATCCGTTGGATGCGAGACGCACGGGACCGATCAATGTGGCGGCGCAGACCAGCAGTAGACGTCTTTCGGCTGATAATATGATGATGATAATGACTACACAACACACATGTAAAGATTTTTTTTTCAGTTTCCTTGAAAACTTTTTAATGTAAACAAAATAATAGTATATTATGCAACTAGTGAATAAAGGACGGATTTAAAGCGAGGGCCAAAGATGAATCACAAACAAGTGAAGGATTCTGAAAACTGAATCACGACCGTAGGGAGTGATTCATGATGATTGAATCACGAGCACAGCGAGTGATTCAAGTGTTAGAATCCTGAGCGACGCGAGTGATTCATGGTCCTCGATATAAATCCGTTTTATTCAAGAGTTGCATACTATATTTTATACCATGACTACGAGAAAAAGAAAGATTCAAGCAAAAAGCACAAGGGATAATAATAAATAAATAAATGGTTAATTACCTTCAAAATTTACAAAAAATGAGAAAGGGTTTCACATTTTTTGTAAATTTAAGCTGAGCTAGGTGTGTTTCAGACGCCAGTGACCACCTCCGTTACGTTACATAATTATAATTAATTAAATAGCAATGCAATTAATATTAGAATTTCAATCCAAATAAGTTTTCACTAAATATCCTAGACCAAAATCAACATCATTATTGAAATTCTAAGTATAAACAAACTCAAAATTAAATCGACGAAGGAGTTTGAAAGTCGAATATTCTTTGCAACCTAGAAGTTTGCAGCGAGTATTTTATGCGTAAGGAGGTTGTATAGCATTGAGATGAAGGTAGAATATTATAAATGTCTTTTATACCATTCCCCCTCTAAAAAGCTTATTTTATTCACTGAAAACAGTGAATAAAAAGCACTTTTAATCACTGTTTTGGTGTTTGAATTTAGAACACACCAATATATATTTGACCTCCATCTCAATGCAATACAACCTACTTGCGCATAAAATACTCGATACAAACTTCTTGTGCAAACAAAGAATATTCGAATTTCAAACTCCTTCGTCGATTTAATTTTGAGTTTGTTTATATTTAGGATTTTGATAATGATTTTATTTTGGTCTAGGATGTTTAGTGAAAACTTATTTGCATTGTTATTCTAATATTAATTGCATTGGTGTTTAATTAATTATAATTATGTAACTTAACGGAGATGGTCACTGACCCCTGAAACACAGGTGCTGTTTAGGTAACTCAAACTCAAAGGCTCAGCTTCAATTTACAAAAAATTTGAAACCCTAAGGTTTCTCATTTTCTGTAAATTTTGAAGGTAATAAACCATTTATTTATTTAAGTATGATTATTCCTTGTGCTTTTGGCTTAAATCCTTCTTTTTCTCGAAGTCATGGTATAAAATATAGTATGCAACTCTTGAATAAAACGGATTTATATCGAGGGCCATGAATCACTCGCGTCGTTCAGGATTCTAACACTTTAATCACTCGCTATGCTCGTGATTCAATCATCATGAATCACTCCCTGCGGTCGTGATTCAGTTGTTAGAATCCTTCACTTGTTCGTGATTCATCTATGGCCCTCGCTTTAAAACCGTCCTTTATTCACTAGTTGCATAATATACTATTTTATACTTGAGACTTTCATTTAGTTGTAAAAACAACTTTGATTAGTTAAAAAAATTATAAGAAAGATCGATTATTAATATAGTTTTCTTTTTGTTTTCCGTTCCATGGATTTATGTTCGTATTGAAAATACAAACGCGAAAGGTAAATAAAAACGAAAATCGAATTTTTGGATTTTGATTTGAATTTTGCAAAGCAATAAATGATTTGATTTGATTTGGAGAATCGAGTTTTCAGACCTAGACTTTTTTGCGGATCGTCTTTTCAGATTTCGATTCGAATCAAGATTCGATTATTTTGAAATGAATCCGCCCATCCCTATTTCTAAGCGGAAAACTTATTATTTTGACAATCCTATAATGACGAATATGGTCAAAGGACAAACCATACACGGTGAACTACTTACTGAACAAAACACTTACTTAGTACGCAACGAAGACACCCTTCAACACTCAGTTGACAAACTTAAATATTATTGATATTGTACCTTTTGATAATGCTTGGGTATAGGCTGAGCAACGAATTTATTTTCGTTCTGTCTTGACGCTTGCAAGTCATCGAAATTTTCTTCTACGTACGGCATCTGTGAACATTTCAGGTGCATTATGGCACTGTCATATTAGGTATCTTAATTTTGTGCATGCAGTCAAGGAACGAAAACATTAAGCAATTTTTAAACATTTTCCTTTTGTACATAAAGAAAGATCGAATAAAAATGTGTCAGTTTTTTTGTGAGTGGTTGAGACGCCCGTTTCGCACTTAGACTCCCATTTCGTCCATTGTGCGTGGGGGCACTGGCTAACATAGCCAGCCTAGCTCCGTCCAAAGCACAGAAGCTTCCTGGGAGCTTCACAGGCTTTACTGAGCGATCTCACTGTGCCGAGGATTTCTTCGCATTGAGATGCCACGGCCTCGCATGCCAGGATTAAGTGGGCGGCTGATTCATCGGCGTTAAAACATCCCCTACTAAGTGGGGATTTCTGTGGCGCCTATGTTGAAAAGATGTTTGTGAAGGAGGGTGTGGCCCATTATTGTCCCTAAAATTGTTTTAGTTGGACAGTAGATACAGATACCTTTTTCAAATTGTCATTTTCTTGCAAAATTTTGGTAATTGTCTGCCTAGTTTTTTCTTAACATGATGGGGTCGGCTTTTAATCTAACTGGATGCAATTAAATACCAAGTAAGTCATTTTACAAAGACTAACTGCTTGATGTGGTGTTGGCGAAGAATGCTTCGCATACCATGGACCGCCAAGAGAACTAACAAATCTATCTTTGATCAACTAGGCATATAAGACAGACTAACCACGCTCTGCTACCGAAGGATTCTCAGCTACTTTGGTCGCATTGTCCGTTGGGAACCAGACAATCTAGAGAAGTTGGTGGGATGGGAAAAGACCTCGCGGCCGATCACCTAACCGCTGGTCAGACCAGGCAACCACCCTCACTAGACTCTCTGTTACAACCGCTCTGAGAGAAGCTGAGAACCGAATGAAGTGGAAGAACATCGTGCATAAAGCCACGAGGGCCTTTCAGGGACACGACCTTCAGTAATAAAGAACGCGACCAAGAAGAGAACTGCCTGATTCCCACAACCCAGTCAATGGGTAAAACTGACAAATATCCAGTGACTTAGAAAATGAATAATACTATGAAAACCTTCTACCCCAGCTAGGGGTCATAGTAGGGTTATTCGATATTATTTATTTATTTGTTTACCCTCGCACTGGAACGCCTTACAGCAATTACACCAATGGAGCACAGATATACATCGATGCATAGGAAACATCGATGTTTACAATGCGATACATCGAATCGATTCGATATTTTGAAAGCTATCGATATACTCGATGTATCGATGTTTTTCATAAAACATCGAATCGATGATAACCAGTTAATTTCAAAAAACTCACAAAATGTACTCGATGTTTACAAAACATCGATGTTTTCATCCGATTCATAGAAAGACTTTGATGTACAGTTCCGATTTATCGAATCGAAAAAAAAATCGATGTTTTTTCAAAGTGGACTCTAGGTCATAGGGTCTTATGTCAAACAATCACATTCAGTTGCTTAAAAGTTTTGTTCCTTGACTCCACAACAGAAATAAAAACTTACTTTTGCAACATAATCCAACAAAAAGAGTAAATCTTTTCTGTGACATGTGGTGGTTCAAGGTTCTCAACAAATAAATAAAAAACAATGAAATATTATGGGCTTTTATTGGATACCTGATTTCTCTTAAATGTTCTAGGATTCGGTGCGTATCCAATGGGGCCTTGCATTTTCATAGATTTGAGTACTTCGGGATCGATCGGTTTTGGTTTCCTGCAAAAAGAGGAAAAAGAAATGAAAAGACGAATATAACAGGATTTTCCATACACCTTCTCCAAACTGGCAAGTTTGGAGCCAACCACCAAGCCGCGCACACGACCGCTCTCGAATAAAGCCGACCGCATGGCGAGTTCACTTCGCTTTAGTAGGGCCAAATTGTGGGGCAGAAAAACGCGCGGTCCACCCCGTCCTTTCTATATATAATATAAATCAATGATCATACCTGTATATGTTCTTAAAAAACTCCTCGGGCAGTGCGTTGAACCACTTGTTGCCTGACGTGAGAGGTGGCAGCGGCACCGTGGAGAACTGGAACGTTGTGTCGTTGAACCCGGCGAACGGGACGCCCGCTACTTGATCTGCAAACTCTGTTGCTCTGGAAAAAGAGTGAAGGATCTTAAGGAGCTTCAAATACAGTCAGTCTGTATTTTTTAAGTATTTGTTTTTTTTATCCTATTGATACCCAATATGAGTGCGGTGCCCGTGTCACTCTCATGCTAGAGTGCCCCAAGTTCACATACACCTGCACTTTGTAGGAGCTGATAAACGTCAATGACGCTGCAATTAATATCGCCAAATAAAATCTATTTAATGATTTTTCCATCAACTTGAAAATAATTATTTGGCAAGTTTAAAGGCTGCGTCACAGACATAAATCTTAACTAGATAACGCAAGTCGCTCCATCTGTATGAAAACCAAGCGTGCCTCTTTTTCACAAACAATTTAAAAACAAATTTACTTACCAATGAAAGAAAACATTTCCAATGTCTCGGCCAATTTTTTCCATACATTCGTTACAGCTCAATATGGCGTAAAAAGGCAGTTTTCTAATATTTCGGTGGATTTTCAGTGCCGATCGTGCTTAATGAAAAGCTCAAATTACGATCACTGATCGTAACTTTACTCCGTTTTTTGGCACGCGAAGTGCATACAATCGCTTCATCTAGCTAGATTTATATCTGTGAGCTGCGTGGTCTGGTCCACAATGGTTTTGAGCACAAATTTAGAGTAGGTTAGACACCACAAGCCATCCGACCAAGTATGCCCGAAATTTGTGCCATAGCACCAACTTCGGGCACGCTAAAAATCACAAACTTGACGCGCTACTACTTTAGTTTATGTTCAATCGCGTCAGTGGCGAGTTGTCTCGTCGAGGATACAAAAATGTCAAATTGTGCCGTTATAAACTGTGAAAACTCTTCAAGGGTAGTAAATCGAGTCAATGGAGGCATTACCTACCATTGGTAAGTAATTTTGTTGCTCAAATAGCTGTAATTAATTTTAAAATCATTTATTGTGATGTTAAAGTTACACTTCTAAGATAAATTCCTACTTCGTACTATTCATTGTTTAAAGTTGCATACAAAAAGAAACGTGGGACGAGTTGCAGAAAGAAAATAATATTTATTTTGATTTTCTGCACGTCGTTCTAAATGGTTCCGTGGGCATGTAGGACGAGTTGATGAATCACTCCTGACCAATAATAAAAAATGTGTTTTCTAACCTTGAAAAGTTATTGAAGACCGGCTCATGATTGTGTTGTGGAGAGAACAAGTGGAGATGCCCCGCTTGGTCACCGAACACTAACGCCTGACTGGTTGAGGAGACGTCCATTACTGTGCATTGGGAACTTTGGGTGTCCACCTGAAAATATAATTAAAATAGTCAAAAAAGGGCATTATTCAATTCATTCAGTCGGTTTTTGTTTGATTACCGACTTACGCAGTAGAATTTCGCTGTGTAATCGATGCGTTTAGAGGCGGGACCAGATCGCAAAGGCGAGATAATCTGGAGGCGCACCATGAGGGCTGGTTGCGGTAGGGCCAAGAAAAGAGGTCTGGCATGTTTTATAAAATGGAAACTACGATACTAGTGTAGCGCAGTAATGCGAAAGGTTTCAACTGCTACAAACTTTTTACGATTTTTATGCTCTGTTTGATGGGTTTTCCAGCTCGATTGGTTCCAATATATTGTCCATTCGGACACTGAATTTGAGCCCGTAATTACATTGAGTCATTTACTACGTAAATTTAGGATCCGCGCAGGCAGAGTTAAAAAACTGTTCGAGCAGAATCCACCGCGTAAATGCAACAAACGCAGCATAGGTTCGACTATCTAAGCTACTATTTGAGCATTTAAATGCTCTGTCTGTGCTGATCCTAATTCATAGGATAAACTTATTTATTTTATCTTTAAGCCTACAAAAAGCTCACCTGAAACATAGAATGCTCAGTTCCGCTAGCGTTAACATGCAGCAAGGCCACATGTCCGTCGCCCGACAAGGCAACCGCCCTTCCAGAGAAGGCAGGCAAGAAGTGCAGCAACAGTGGCGGGGAGACCGTGGGAAGCGACCAGGCGCCCGCACCTGGCGTAGTCTTGGCGCGTAGACAGCGCACATCCCAGACGAGAACGTAGGGCTCCGCTACTGGTATGCCGCCACTGAGAAGGTTACACATTATATTAGATGTAAGTATGTTCATTCATCTTGGGCGATCACAGGCCTAGTTTGACCCATGAACTTGTCACGTTGACCAGAGTCCAGACACCTCTGTCTAGAGCGAACTCTGATTTTTGTTTTCATAAGTTTGATGGGTGTATCTGTGCATCATAGCTCCTAAACAGACATAAATCTAACTAGATGACGCGATTTTATGTACTTTGCGTGCCAAAAAACGGAGTAAAGTCACGATCAATGATCGTAATCTGAGCTTTTCATTTAGCATTATCGGCACCGGAAATCCAACGAAATCTAGAAAAATGCCTTTTTATGCCATACTGAGCTGTAAAGAATGTATAGAAAAAGTTGGCCGAGGCATTGGAAATGTTTTCTTTCATTGGTAAGTAAATTTGTTTTTAAATTGTTTGCGAAAAAGTAGCACGCTTGGTTTTCATACAGATGGAGGGACTTGCGTTATCTAGTTAGATTTATGTCTGTGGATGAAACGATTTAGATTTTTTGTTTGTATTAGGTGACTTCTACGAGTGTTCTAGGCTATGTTTGATGAAAATCGATTCAGCCGTTTAAAAGTTAAGCGCATTTTACACTTTGAATCGAGATTTTCATTTTAAGGCGGTCCCAATATGGATAGACTTGAATATAAGGTATTTTGTTGAAAATGAGGTCTATACTCAAGTGTGCTGTATGACACTTTTACCCAGAATTGTATCCTTATTAGCAACACTATCGGATGGCGTAATAATACAGCGAGTGCTTTTTTTTCAAAATCAATGGCGGCTTCAATGATGCAGTTCTTAAACCTGAACTATGGAATATCATTTGAAAGGTAATTATGTTAGCTTTCAACCTCTTTTAATATCATAATCAAAGTTTATTCACCTTATGTCATGGAACGTAAAAACAAATAAATACATTTTTAAAACAAATCACCATATTGTTTGGTAGTCCTGAAATCCTATAAAAAGTGAGCGTTTATGAAAATTGGTCATCAGTCCAATGTTCAAGTCGGCACCCTTATCAAACAAGGGTTGTCTACGCGTACTTGACAGCTTCATCCGGCCCAATCTTGTGTCTCGAAGGTATACAAGAGGTCTAGGAAGACTAGAAGCTTAGTCCGGAGTCCAGGATCTGGACGAAAGCGATGCAATTCGGTGAGAGATAACCAGAGTTACCGACATAGCCCGAAGTATTGCCAAACTTAAATTGCAGTGGGCAGGGCACATTGCTCGCAGAACGGATGGCCGATGGGACAGAAAGGTTCTGGAGTAGCGACTGCGAACCTGAAGACTTTGCGTTGGAAGGCCTCCCACCAGGTGGACCGATGACCTGGTGAAGGTTGCGAGGAACAGCTGGTTGCGAGACGCACGGGACCGGTCAATGTGGCGATGCTTGGAGGATGACTTTGTCCAGCAGTGGACGTCTTTCGGCTGATATGGTGATGATAATATTATGATTGTATGATGCCCTGGTTAATTCGGCATTGTTTAGATGTCAGTACAAGCCAGTATTTTGTTTCCGTCGTAACTTAGCTTCACAGTACTTTGCTTATTATTAGTTGATGGTATTGTATTAAGGTAGGGCGTTGGTATTTTAAGGTAGGGTATTGTAGTTTAACTTGGATGGCGACCTAGTGACAACTTCTGCATTAAGGTTACACTAGTCGATCATTCTTCCATACAAACGTAGTCTGGCGATTACTCCACTGTTTGACGATGTACGTTCAAAATAAAAAATGGTATCAATTTGTCTCATAATTATCTAGCCCTGTATGGAAATAAAAAAATAAAACACTGAAAGTTATGAGCGTTGGAAGTTCATTTCAACACTAATTTTAAAGCATCTTTGGGCGGAAATAAATACTATAAGAAGAAGGAAAATTGTAAAACGGCCTCCATACAGGGATAGATTAATAATTCAGCAATGCAAATAATTTAATTTTGAAAATATACATTTAGTCGTTTTTCCATGATATTAGACTCCCAAAGGTCTGTTTATAAAATTTCACGCGCTCGTTTTCGTCCTAAATCATCATCCATTTCGATACAAATTTGCAAAAGTGCTAATTTGTACGCGAACTAACTTCTTACTGCTCATCACAGCATCTATCTCTTTCGCACGTGTTGTCGGATCAGATAGTATGCATTTTAACCTCGCGCACAAAATAGTTCGTGCCGTCAACTAGGGGAACCTTAAACAAAACTCATATGTCACGTTCACTTAATACCAAGACGTGACCCAACTGTCATTGCATCGCACCAAGTTTTTAAATTAAACTTTATATCACGTACACATTATTACATTTTTAGCATAAAATATCTTAAAGATAAGATACATACGCTTGTGGATTTTACTTGAAGCAGAATGTAAAATACTAGGTTTTGAACGCGACTTCACTCCCGTGCCCACAGACCCATTAAAAAATATATAATAATAATAAATTTAAAAATAACCGATAATACCGGTTTTATCGTTTGTTTTGTTCGAAGTCTAACCTAAACTGAATCGTTTTTGTACTGCAGCACGGTTGCGCATTGAAGGTAGGCGACAAAAACCGTTCATAACCGGTTAATACCAAAAAACCTATTTAAAGAAAGAAAGAAATCTAGTTTATTTGGCACACACAGATACACACAACGTAGGTACAAATAAAAGGGAACTTAATATTTACGAACTTTGTGTTTAAAGATAGAACAAAACGGAAAGAAAAACTTCACTATGTACTTCGGGGTTAACCGGTTCGATTTTTTCCGGTTTCCAAGCCTGACACAAGACTCTTTAATGTTTTTAGGATAAAAAGTAGCTTAGGACACTTAGCTATAGTGTCGCTTTCTCATAAGCAGGTACTCTTCCATGTCCAAGTCAGAGAGGCAAGCGGAATGTTATGTGAAGATATATGCCATTGTGTCCCTGTACCTCTTAACATTATTACTACTTACTATCTAGAATAAGATACATACGTCTGAGTAAATCCACAAGTAATAAGCAGGTCCCCTTGCATGTCCAAGTCGGAGAGGCAAGCGGAGTGTGCTGCAAAGGTGTGTTCTGCTGTGCTCGGGGTCCGGATGTCTCGTAACGCGACCATTCCGTTCGCACTCCCGCATGCGACTAATGAACCGCCCCCGCTGCGGAGAACGGCGCATCCTTCTTCCTGTATGGGCTGAAAAAAGAGTTTTATTATTTCTTAAGTATTTCAAATTTCTAACCCCACAACTCATAGCTCTTGGTAAGATAATATCGATAAAAAGTTAATGATTGTGTACTGAAGTTTTAATGGCTGATAAATAATGATGAGTGAAATAAATTATTTTGTAAATTTAGCAGGGGAATTTAATATGCCTGCAAATCAATTGCCTGTAATTTATTTACCTCGTCGGTTTTGTTTTCTCCATTGTACAGAGTTCGAGAAATAATATGGATTATTGGAATCCGAGAGCGAGCAAAGCGAGCTCGAAAATTATACCACCGCCATTTGTATTACTTAATTATTGTTTTTTTTTAATATCAGTTGTTTGCAAGTGCACTCCCTTATATCCCAGGACTAATAATATGCTAGCCGCAAACCGGCTACTTACAATAGCCGTCTCCGCCATTTTGTTGAGATCCAGATCAATCAGCTTGTTTTGATGTCCACCCATCATCAGCTTGTGAGCACTCACTTGGAAGATACACTGCATATCAGTCATGTTGGCTGATCTAGAAAAAGCAAGGTAAAAATGAAAGTCATGAACTAGGCATTCATCATAAAAAAGAAAGAAGTCCTCTGCTGGACTTAGGCCTCTCCCAGGTGTCGCCACCTTGACCGATCCCGTGCGTCTCGCATCCAGCGGATTCCCGCAACCTTAACCAGGTCATCGGTTCACCTAGTGGAACGCCTTCCAACGCATCGCCATCCGGTTCGCCCTGCCCACTGCCACTTAAGTCCACAGAATCTTTTTCCGTGCCATGCCGTCAGTGAGTGCCTTAGCCTTAAGTTTCAAAATTCTTCAGCTATGTCGGTAACTTTGGTTCTGCGAATATACTCATTTCTGATGCGATCACGCAAGGAAACTCCAAGCATAGCCCTCTCCATTGCCCTTTGGTTGACTTTAAGTTTTCTGATGACGCCCATTGTGAACGACCATGTCTCGGTTACATAGGTAATCACTGGAAACACACACACTGACTGTCGTCTTGAGACGTTGCGGTAAATTGGCAAAGAACGCCGCCCAGCCGAGTCGGATTCGATGTTTGACCTCTGAATTAGGCATTATAGGCTCCCTATAACTACAGCTGAAGTCTATAAAACCGGGGACATTCAAGGAAAAGTCCCAGGACACTACAAAATGCTGGTTGAAGCCAGGGTATACTAGCTTACCATTAGGCTCAAAACAATTAACATTTACTCTAGTCCACCAAAGTCCCTAATAACGAGTATTATTCTAGCCAGTGGCGGACATTCTAACTTACTTGAAGGTACGTTTCGGAATCCCTCGGCGTATTTGATGGCGCAGGGACGTCTTGGTCAGAGCGAAAATACCTTGTTCAACTGTTATAATGTCCCTCACTTCCTCTGTTGCATGGACTTGAAAGGAAGTGTACTTTGTCATGCTAGGACCGTAGTATGATGTTACATGACCCTAGGAATAATATGCAAAGATTAGTTAAAATGTAATAACTCAATTTATTTAATCGACATAAGGATGGCCTTAATTTCAAGTAAAAGATATAAATTTTGTGCCACAATACGACACAACTACAAACTAACTATCTCTAACCACAAGCAGCAATGCTTCAACCACAGAAAAACCAAATTACAACCAATTTTATTAATCTGTATAATATACAATTTCCTTATTTTTGGATTATTGCTGTTTTGTTTTTTTGTTGTTGTTTTACTTTCTGGCTGTCCCATCTGCTAGTGTCCTAAACATTCTTTCACCTGCACCCTTGATGATCTGAACAAGGCCTCTGACACCGCTATAAATGTGGACACTTACTGGGCCTAAACAATACAACTTTGAAAATGTACCGTCAACACGAAAAGAAGACAAAGGGAAAAGTCTTAAAGAATGTAACTTTTAATAACTTTACTTACCCCCTGATTCCCCATCCATATCAGCTCTTCATACTTATCGAACACCACTGCAGACACCCCGAATCTGGTACCACCGTCAACAAGCACACTGGCCCGCACCTCATACTCTGCCGATTGTTTCGGCACCACATATTGCGGAGCATAGTCTGCGGTGTATGGGCCTGAAAGTAATGTTTTATACATATTATGTACTGGCATTGGCAGTCCACATCATTGAGAAAGTAGCTAAGAGGGTTTAAATGTATTTGACATGTCTTTGACTTTTCTGAGGTCTGGGATCCCAGACATTTGTAAGACGTACAGGGCGGCAAAGCCAGTTCACAGGGGCCAAGTCGATGATTATGTTTGATATTATTTTGTTTATATATGATGAAAATTTGAAGATATTTGAGTATAAGATTTAAGGAAGACCAAATAACCATGGATGGACAGTGTGTATGTATTAATGGAATTGAATATAATATGGCTAGAAAGGGTTGATTTATGGAGATGACTATTGATCAAGAAATACCTCAGAAACCCCTGAAGGTAAATAATAGGTGAAAAGCAATAATTTTAACTATCAGGAAACTATATTGCTGGTAAACTTTATGGTACAATATTGTTAGTTTCTTTCACAATATAAAAACAAGACTGACTGCAAACTTTTTCAAATGTTTTATGATAAAGGAATTAGTTAATTAATAAAAAAACAAAACAAAAGGTTTAATAAATCTATACTAATATTATAAAGCTGAAGAGATTGTTTGTTTGAACACGCTAATCTCAGGAACTACTGGTTGGAATTGAAAAATTCTTTTTGTGTTGGATAGACCATTCATCGAGAAAGGTTATAGGCTATATAACACCATGCTACGACCAATAGGAGCGGAGCATAAATGAAAAATGTTGCAAAAATGGGAAAAAATTATTCCTTTTTGAGAGCTTCCGTTGCATGCACTGTGTAAGCGGTTAAACTTATGCAACAATCATGTATGTAGTACAGGTAGGGTTAATGGGTGAGTAGGTAGCCAGTTGACGGGAGCGAAGTCGCATGGGACAGCTAGTTTAGTTATAAGCAGACTAATCAGTAATTAATATTTTCAACACTAAATCAGGTTGCACTTTTAGTTAGTTTTTGTATGCAGATGGCAGATATTCCCTGAAGAGTTTCTAGCTTACGTAGCTAAAGATAAGTTATTGGCCAGGTGTGTGAAATAATCTCTTGTTTTTATTTTGTTTGCCACTCAAAATAAAAACATTTACAAACTAAGGTAAAGTAAAGTAATTAATATTATACTAAACAAGAATAACTGTTGATAACAGTTTTGTTTGTACAAAGGCATTAGCAATTAATCTATCACTATGAGTGCTGTACAAATCGACACAATAGCTTTGGATGCATGTAGTTGTAGAAAAGCTACCCACTTTTATGATATTCTATCAAATATTTTCTATTTCCAAACATAGATAAAACTATTATTTCTAGCCAAACGGATGACAAAACAGTGTAAGAGCAGAACAGACACAAGAAATAATTATTTAAAAGTAATTTTAAATCTAACTTTCTCAAAATAACATCGAACGTAAAAGAAAAGACTGTTGTTTACTAATCCGAAAAAAAATAAAACCACACAATTAGAAACTCTGTTAGGGTCAAGGAATGCCTGAATGCAAAATAAACTCAAAATGATCCATTAACCCTATGAATGCCTTTGTATTTTAAATATTGTAATGATTACCATTGAAAAACTAATACCAACCAGTTAGCAGATGATCCGTCGGCACGCAAAGATCGGAATAATGATATTCCATGCTAAAAATGTTTAACTTATTTTGTTTCACAACATTTATAACTATTATATTAACTCAAAAGTTACTATTTAAATGATTTTAATTTAAAATAAAACGAAATGGATCAAGGGATCGACGACGGCAATCGGGGACCTTTTCAAGTTACTTAACATGAAAGATACGGTGTCACTCTGTGTTCTAATGTAGAAAATTCAACTTTGATACTATGAAAATACGGGTTACAAAATTAAACAGCATGTTTGTTGGAATGCAAAATGGACTCGCGTCTTGTCATCAAACTGTATTTGCGTTCCTTTCTACGTATAGTGAATGGAAAAAGAAAGGGTGGAAAAGGTCAATAACAATATTAAAAATATAAATGAATATACGTGTATTGGAGCACGTCCCTCCGTATTAATCGTAGCCATTCATATGATGTTACTATCATATTGCAATTAATCAAACATTCTACTTCTCTGTCCCTTAGTATTTTGAGCCATGTCAAGTTGGCTCCGTGTAATATAAATAAGAGCCGCCACGTTCAACGGACCAAATGGGATTCTAAGTGCGGAAAAGGGAGTCACTAATACTATTAGGTACTGACTCTTAGAGGGAGATGCTCTGGCATTGGGTGGAGTGTTCCACCCAAGGCCACTGCAAATTGTATTTATTATACATATATGATTAAAGCCAGGCGAAACTCTATTTTCGCGGTATACCTACATATAACTCAGCATTGGCTTACGGATTAGGCCTTCTCTTGTCGTTAGGTACCTATATTCTTTTCACCTCCTGGGTTCTCCTATTTTTGATGAATCCTTTCCCAATTTTATTGAACAGAAAATACAAAATTTTAACCATGTCTCGGAAAGAGTTTTCAAAATTAACATGCATTCGGCCTGCACACTTATCCGATATTGTAAATTGTTGGACCAAAATTTACTTATAGCCTTCGCTCCTCTCATTTATGGAAACACCCACAACTTTTAGAAAGAGTAGACCAAATTATTACACTTTCTTCTATCCTAAATGTGGCCTTGGACGACCGAACATGGCAACAAGCCACGCTTCCCATTCGCTTGGGAGGCCTCGGCGTCCGCAAAATTTCAAGTATGAGTTTACCAGCCTTCCTCTCCTCGGTCTACGGTACTGATAAATTAACCAGGAACATCATACCTTCCTCACTGGTTGATTTTGAGGTACGGTGTTTGACCGATGCGTTGAACGCTTGGAAAATGGCTTGTCCCAATACGTATTTGCCCGACATAATTTCCTCCTAAAGACGATGGGATGTGCCGCTCTGCAGTATTATACAGAATAATCTTATAAATACATCGTCTAGTACTGCTGAGCGTACGCGTCTGCAGGCTGTGGGGGAATGGGAGTCGGGTTTGTGGCTTCAAGCACTCCCGTCATCTACCATAGGCACTATGGTGGATGACACTTCGTTTCGGCTCGCAACCTGTCTTCGCTTAGGCGCACCTTGTGTTGCTCCACATCGGTGCCAATGTGGTGAAGCTGTCGGCAGCCTTGGGCACCATGGCCTTTCTTGTTGCAAGAGCGCATGACGCATAGCACGGCACGCCAGCATCAATGACATTATTCGTCGAGCCCTTATCACCGCCAGCGTACCAGCTGTATTAGAACCTAACGGCTTGGTAAGTGACGATGGGAAGAGACTAGATGACATGACATTGGTACTATGGAAGGTGGGTAGGCCTCTGGTGTGGGACGCAACCTGCGTCGACACCCTTGCGCCATCTAATATTCCTAGTTCGCCGAGCTGTGCTGGCGCTGCTGCTGAGGCCCTCAAGCGGCGCAAATACTGTAACCTAATTGGTAATTACAGTTTTGAGCCGTTCGGGGTCGAAATGCTTGAGTCATGGGGCACGAGTGCACGTCTCCTTTTTAAGGAGATCTCTCGCCAACTGTTCGACACTATGCGTGACCAGTGGGCTGGCTCTTTCATTCAACGTGGCAATGCTGCCAAGTGCCAGTCTTCTGGGCACGTTCCCGGTTGACAGCGACGTGGAGGAGTACTTCGACACCTAAGTGTACCTTTCTTTTGTATATTGTGTAAGTAGTTAGTTTTAGTTTATGTTTGTAAAATTTACTTTTGTTCAGTGTTTAAATAGGTACATATTTACACCTTCGTTTTAAAAATAAAGTAGCAATAGAGCTATCTTAATCGACTTTTGCAGAGAAATTTGAGAAATAAAGAAGGAGAAATTGGTATTCAAGAGCGAGTAAAGCGGGCTCGAAAATTATAACACCTCGCCTCGTATTCTAGAACTTTTTTTTTTTAATTTGGTTCTTGCAAGTGGACCTCTTGCACCCTCTCCCAGCCCCCAATTCATGGAGGTGTTCAAACTGGCGCGAATAGTAGTGACTCCCCTCCAACTTATTTCAAACAATGGATGCGACGCACGCAGTCGTGTCGTGTCCCATACATCGCGTGTGATTCATCTGTGTGGCTAGAACTTAATAGTATGCAGACTGATGTAGGTGTTTAAATGAAAACAGTAGGAATTGTTTTAGTGAAAATGCTTTTATTAAAGCCTTAAAATACGTTCCTATATTATAGTTGATTAGCTTTGCTATTTTATATTTAAGCAATGTGGAAATGAAATTAATAAATAGATAGCTATGTTTAACGTAATTATTAATCCAATTTAAAGGGTGGAAAGTTGAAGAAGGCCTACCCAGGGCCCTAATAAGCATTTAAAGAATATATATATTTTAGATATTATTAGTTAGTAAAATTTCTCTGACTTCCCCTCCAGCATAGCTATTAACAGTATTAACATCCATTCAAATAAATCTCTTATCGAATAGCTTCGGTTTCGTAAGGTTTTTTAGCGAGAATTCTACAAAATAGTATTTTTTAGAGTAGAAAATGTTAAAGTGGTGAATAAATTACTATTAAGTGCAGCATTCATCATAAACAAACCTTACAATGAATGGTTTTCGATAGCTATGCGGGTCTCTTCATCTTTCCACCCTATATATGTATATTACATATTTAGGTAATATTATTGTACAGTTGTCGGTAAGAAATGCTGATAATAACTCTTGGTGAATTCTGTCATGAGGTCAGGCATTGCTTCAGGTAATGTGGTGATGAGTCGTGCTGGACTCCCGGAGTATCTTGCGAAGGAAGGTACAACTGTCTCTGCAGGAAGCACTGAATTGTCCTCAATCATGCAGCAGTCTTTTAGCACACATCTCCGGCCCTGTAAATAAAATAAATTAATCTTTGGATGAAGACAGTAGGGCAATGTGGTGAACCTACATCTATATTTAGTAGTGGTAGACGGTAGTGGCTCCCGTTTTCGTACTTAGACTCCCATTTGGTCCGTTTTGGGGGGGGCACTAGTTAACATAGCCAACCTAGCTCCTAGAGCTGCTAGAACAACAACAGATTTGAAATCAGTGTGGCAGAATCATACAAAATCAGGTATGAAACTTCATAAAACAAAACCACTGCTTACCAGTGTTATATTTTTAAGTATTTTAAATAAAAAAAACTTTTTTACAAAAATTACAACCAACTTCCAAACAAAAACACTACAAAGTGAAAAATAACTTCAATTTCGGAAGTCAGTGTTCCTGTTTACGTTTCTTCATTTTTTGACACCGACTTCCGAAATTGAAGTTATTTTTCACTTTGTAGTGTTTTTGTTTGGAAGTCGGTTGTAATTTTTGTAAAAAACTTTTTTTTTTTTCACTTTTTAGTTGTGGTACATAATGGACCAGTTCTATAGGCTAGGTACCTACCTACGCGTATATTGCCTAAAGTGAAGCTAGAATAGATTAACCCAATAACATGAAACTTAAACGAAACCAGTGCAATGAGAGTATACCAGGGTGAACTGTTCACACCTGCGTACCCCTTAAGAACGTACCAGTGTGATGTTATGTTATGAAATGGTGTAAACAATAAACAGACATGCGATTGGATCTATCCAGAGTGATTTGCCGTCATTTATTGAAGAGTTCTGATGTATTTCTCCGAAGTTCTTCATCAGATCTTGATAAAAATTAAATGGGACCACATGACAAGCACCCGCTTTCTAATTAAAAAAGAATCATCAAAATCGGTTCGCCCAATAAAAAGTTCTGAGGTAACAAAAATAAAAAAATACAGTCGAATTGAAAACCTCCTTCTTTTTGCGAAGTCGGTTAAAAACATCATTCATCATTTTAATTATGACTGTGTAAACTACTACCCGAAAAAACAACTACAAATGTAACCCAAATTGTTTTTTAAGAAAATTTGTCACTTGCTAATAAAGTCGGGTTAAAGTGCCAATCATTATACTGTATACCCCTCTTGAATCTTAAGGGTGTACAGCAATTGCTTAGAAGAGTTAGATTTTGCTTTAAAAATTTGAATTTAGAATCTTCTGCTTAATTGCTAAACAAAACAAGGTTGATTATGTTTCGATGTTTGTTTATTAAGAACCTCAATAAACTGAATTGATTTGACAAAACATAACATCTTGTGGACAAGTTTTATCCTAGTAATATGGTTCCCTTGGAATAACAAATCTCAAATGAATTGACAGCTCAAGGTTTTACCAAAATTACTTTCTGCCAATATTCTCAATGTAGATGTGATAGAAAGGCAAAGGATTGATGCATTTGAGGTGTGGTGCTGGCGACGAATGCTAAGAGTAGCCTGGACTGCGAAACACACCAATGCATTGATCCAAACCCAACTCCGAGTAAAAACTTGCTTGTCCACCATATTTCAGGATCGCATTCTTACATATTTAGGCCATACAATGTGCTGAGGAGACGAGAATTTGGTAAGCTGATTGTCCCACACCGAAGGCAAGCATTTCATCAACAAGATGGACCGATCAAGTGAAAGGCTCGTCGTCCTCCAATTTCTACACGGTCATAAGGGACGCGCTGGACAGAAATTGGTGGAGGCAGATCATCCGCTCCAGATGTAACCCTGATGCTGACCATGATCCTCAGACATGAGGGACCGACCAAGAGAGAGAGAGTGATGTGATAGAAAGCAGAGGTTTAGAAAACATGGTTCCTTTTCTTGTAAAAGTAAAGTATTTGTTGGCACTTACAATAACAACATTCTTTCCAATGTAGACGTACGAGCCCACAACAGCAGCATTCACAACTGTGTTTTCACCAACAAACACATGATCACCCATTTGTAATGGGAAGAAGGCCACACTGGAAATAATAATATTTGTGATAAGTCATTTATAAAACTTGATTTTTTATACCACCAAATCTTTCAAAAACTAGAATCAAAGATACATAATGTTTTTTAACTATAATTAAGTAAATATTATATGAATAAGAATATAAATTAACCTGATTATTGATTTACTGTTTACCAAAAGACTATATATGAGTTTTACAACTAAAGTAGTAAAAAAATAAAAGGCCCATTTTGCCAGCTATAAAAATCATATAATTAAACTTTATGCTTGCGAATGATACTCGGTGTTATAGTGTATGGGTAACATAGTAATTATGAATTTGATTTTTCATTAATACTTATGTAGAAAGTTATCGCGGCATGTAAAATGAGAAACGTCAACAGGCTTCTTAAATTTTGCTTCTTGACGACTTTAGTATAAAAATGTATGTTTTCTTACCCTTTACTAAATTTCTTGAAAGGAGGCCGTATAACAGAGCCTTTGCTTATAATACAAAACCTTCCAGTCTTCACATTTGCCAAGTCTCCTCTGATTATGGCATCGCTTTGAACTATCACTTTTCCGTGTAGAACTATGTTTTGAGATCCACATAGCACTGTTTGTCTGCTTACTTTATTACCCGATGCCTGTAAAATAAGTTAAAACCTGTTATAATGCACGTCTTCTTCCATAAAGACACTTTTTTGTCTTAACGCCACTTACAGTCTCTACGTATTCTGACTTATTATAATAAGTATCTTGAAGTTCCATTTTATTTCAGTATTATTGAGTTGTTGGTTTCAATTGTAATAAAAACTGTAGTAATTCATTCGAGTATTTCGAGTTAGAATTGAAATATTTACGAAAACAGTGAGAAGTCTGAAACTTTCTGTCAATGTCAACTGTCAGTAAGCAAATGTCAAAGCTATTTGGTGTATACTTGAGGCTCTAGGGTCTATCATTATAAGTACGGGATATTGCCAGAATTGTGGTTACTCTTCCACAAAAGCCATTAATCAAGAATTGAATTGAATTGAGGCTCTCTGGTTTTGAAGTTGTTCTTGACATCGACCAGATTTGTGAGAAGAAACATTCTGCCAACGGATTCATAAGCCATGGGAATGAACTGATCTCTCGCTGAGTAAAGCCGGAGCCACCCTTACGTGGCGTGGCGTTTCGTGGCGCCTTCCGACGCAGCTGATTTGCTACAAAACTTGTTGCGTTATGACGTAGGCTGGAACAGAGTCGTTTGATTGGTGGATCCCGCGCCACGCCACGACACATAAGTGTGGCTCCGACTTAATATCCACATATTGCATGTCACGCTTTAGCACAATTTATTTGAGAGTCTATGGTTTGAATTTTTTCACTGGTTTCTACCATTTTCAAGTGCAATTCAGTAAATGCTTTTTTCAGCTCCAAATCCACTGGTTTTCTTTCGATTGAATGTATTAATTAGTTACTATGTATCGCAATGGTCATACTTACGTATAGTGAATTGTCTAAGTAAACTATTAGAATGAGAAGTTTTTTTTACATAGAATGATTTGTGTATCATTATCTAATTTCACATAAAAATTGTAAAACGCCATAAAGCATAGAAAAAAAATTACTCTTGCCATAAAGTCGTCGAAGAAGAGAACAATTTTTTTTGCTCACTTATGGCCTCCAAAATTTTTTTCTATAGGAAAATTGTCCAGTACTGTTGAATAATAGTTGTTATGAAATGCAAAAATGTAGAAATATATAAAAATATTTTTAAGAGAAAAAATCTTACATATTCATTAAATAAAAAGGAAACGATTTAAAAATATTGAATGTTACAACTGTGACTGGCAGAATGGAACATCGACCAGATAATAAAATAAAAAAAAGATCAGTGGAAAAAAAAATTGGCGCCAACACAAACTTAACTTTTCAGTTTTACTGAAAGTAAAAACTTGAAACATAATTTTACATAATAAGTTAAAATGGATAGATACGTCATCAGAGAACCTAGGGTCGGGGCTGGTAAGGATTAAAATTTGATCACTTTTACATACCTCGTGTCACAAGGTTGAATAAAGAAATAAATATTTTTCAGACTATCCACAGGGCAATCAAATGATGACGTTCTCAATGAACGCTGGACGAAACAATATGATGTAAGTAAGACATTTCGCATTACCTATTAATAGAAGTAGGTACAGATAGATATATAAAAATGATATGAGATAAGTCTGTTAAATACCTACTTTAGTTGTAAACCTACCAAATTAAAAAAAGAAAGACTAACTAGGAATTAAGTATCCTAAACCTTAAAATAACTACTGGTAATATTGATTTATGTGAGATAAAAAAATAAAGCAAACAAAGTATTTTTGAGTTTTTGTGAGTAAAAATAATTCTAAGGCTTAACACGTACTGCGGTTTTTAGCCGCGCGAATTTTTACCGACGATTCTGCTACATATCGAATTGTATGAAGATGCACGCCCTTTCGGTAAAATGCGGTGCGGTTTAAATTACACCATGTACCGATGACACATTGCCGTACGTCATAAAGTCCGATGATGGAAACGGCTATTTAGGCGGCATCAAATTGTGTACTTCCATCGCACACTCCCCGATGTGTAACCGACAAAAAACCTGTCATGAACGCCCAGGGTTCCGTACCTACCCATTATACCGCCATAATAAAATTGGTATCATTTTTATTGGGGGCTAAGTTTTAAGTGAGTGTGCTTTAATGGTTGAGTTGTAAACATGTGATAGTACAGGGCGTGGATGATAGAAAAACTTGAGCTAGGAATACAAAATTAATCAAAATTTACCTTAATTTTCATTTTTTTTTATTTTTTGGCAAATTTCGTGATTCTAGGTCAATGGGAATTACCATATAGGTTTTCGACCCAAAACCTACAGGGTACTTCTGGTTGACCTAGAATTGACAATTTTGGTTAAAAACAAGGTCTTACAGCACAAGTAAAGGGAAATTGCCGATAAATAAAAAAAGTGAAACTTTGGTACTTACAAGTTTTCGCGAAAATCTCAATTTGTCCATATCTTTTTATCGTGTTGACTCAGGACCTTGACACCTAATAGGGACTACAGACTTCAGTATCAGGTATAAATTTCATATTGCTAGGTCCACTCGTTCCTGAGAAAATCGGTGGTGACACACGCACAGACAGACGGACAAAAGAGTGATCTTATAAGGGTTTCTTTTTTACCTTTTTAGGTACGGAACCCTAAAAACCGACATGCTGGCAACTCTGCGTAAATGTTCAAGGCTCTGGAGTTTCGAGTCGACCAGTATCGAAGCCGATCAGCCTATTGGCCCGTCCGTCAATAGACTCAAGTACATTAAGTTGGTATTTAGCAGAACCGTCCCAGACGTGAGAGCAGTACTCCATGCTGACCGAACTTGCGGTATATAAAAGTTGAGCAGCTATTCAGACGTGAAGTACCGTCTCACCTTTGCTGGGATTCCCAATTTTTTTGCAAACAATTGAGTCTTTGCCTCAATGAATGGACCAAAATTGAGGGTCTAACTTGCGCGATGCAAGGATTTTAATAATTATCAAGACGTGGTAGGTTAATTTCTAGATTGTTATTTCTTTATTTTCAGACCTCCTGAAAATGTTTACTACAGCAACGGACCTTATACTCAATTTCCGAATATGCAAAATGTTCCCAACTCAAGTTACATGGAAGTTGCTCAAATGAATACGCCAGTTTTTGGACAAAATGTATGAGTTTGCTATCATTATTTATTTGGAAGGCTGGTAACAGCTAAATGAGCCGAATAAGCTTCCAGTTCAAATCTGGCATGCGATTAAAAGGAGAAGTCTATTTCAAGCAATTCATTATTTAAATGATGATCAGTAAAAAAATCGATTATCTTTCAGATGTTACCGGGTCAAACGCAAATGGTGACGGGAATCGACCCAAGGTACTTAGCCAACTACTCTGACAACAGTGCTCAATTTATAGTAACGGGTAAGTTTTACATCCTAGTCCAGCAATTGACAGTAGGCGGCATAATAGTAACAAAACTAATATAAGTAGCATCTTACCCTCCGAACACGCTTTGCAAGCTCATGGTCAAAGTATTACTAATGTATGCGGTCGAATGTAGCTCTAATTTTAGTACATATGTTTGGTATTCTACTATCTAGTCACAGAGATATCCTAATAGTAAACAAAACTCAGGGCCAAAGCCATTGTTTACCAGCAGTGTAGTAAACTGCTACTACACTTTTAGTTTCACTGGAAACAACCGTAATGCGATGAATGCTGCATCTCGTAGTAATGAAAAAACGGTTTTGCTTCGAGTGCTACAACTCATATTAGCGAAGCAACGGTTTTGCTACGATTGCTTCGACTCATAGCCGTGAAACGACGTTTTTCTTACGAATGCTGCAACTCGTAGCAGTGCAACAACTATTTTGCTACGATTGCTACGGCTCGTACCAGAGAAACAACGGTTTTGTTACGAAGACTACAACTCGTAGCAGAAAACCGATGGGTTTGCTACGCTGCTACAACTTATAACAGTGATACAACAGTTTTGTTGCGAATGTTGCAACTCGTAGCAGTGAAACAACGGTTTTGCTACGAAGACTGCAACTCGTAGCAGAACACCAATGGGTTTACTACGGTGCTACAACTTATAACAGTGATACAACAGTTTTGATGCGAATGTTGTTACCTACTCTTAGCAGTAAATAACGGTTTTGTTACGAATGCTACGACTCGCAGCAGTGACCTAACGGGTTTGCTACGTTGCTACAACTTATAACAGTGATACAACAGTTTTATTACGAAAAAAACAATGGCGCTAGTAGTTCATTATTTTCAAAAACATATTTTGGCACTTAAAACTTATCTAGAAACATTATGTTAGATATTTTTCTGATGTATGATTCATAATCTTGAGAGTTACTTGACACGCAACTAGAACATAAAGAAGACTTGAATAGGTGAATTAGGAATTAAGGAGACTTGTACTTGGGTGATGATAATCGTGATGATACTTATCTCAATGGCGTTTTAAAAAAGATTATTTCGGCTTTGGCCTTCATAGCTTTCAAGGATAGTAGGGAACCCTTTTTTAAGCCCCGAAGGAAAAAGAGGGGTGTTATAAGTTTGACGTGTGTACCTGTGTGTTTGTGTATCTTTCGTGGCGTCATAGCTCCTAAATGGATGAACTGATTTTGTTTTTTTTTTGTTGTTAAAATGTGACTTTATAGAAAGTGTTCTTAGCTATGTTTGATGAAAATAGGTGCAGCCGTTCTAAAGTTATGGGCGTTTTACTATTTGAATCGCGAATTTTTTCACAAGATATCGTTTCGTAATTATGTGTTCAATAGATTGTCGATCGAAGCGCGTCTACTACTAGATAAATTATATAGCATGAGATAAGAATGTGTCGGGGTTTTTAAATTTTATTTGTTTACCAAGTAATTTTTACAAATTAAAATTATTTGGTAAATTAAGGGGTTGGTGTTATCTAGTTAATAGTTTGTGATGGTCAGATATACAGTCGCTTCGTGTAAAATGGTATAAATTGGTATTCAGATGCATCCCTTTCCCCGTTAGACTGGAATTCAAGCCAATCATAGTAGATTTCCTTCATTGAATTCCTTACTAAATTTCATAATTCTCAAATGTCGACCAGCTTTATTACCCGACTACGGCGTAGCAAAAAGGCGGGTTATGTTTTTGACCGACGTGTGGGTGGGTATGTATGTTTGTTCATCTGGTCTCTCATTACTTCTAAACTACTTATCATAATTTTTTGTCAAATGAGGTGTTGTTGGAAGCGTATTGTTTGTCCGCTGGTTATGCGAAGTCACATTAAATTGAATATGGCGTCCTCTAGGGGACACGAAGTCAAGAACAAACCCTCATTGAACAGGTTTTTTAAAATGAAGGCAGCGTTTGGTACATCTTATTTTTGTCAAGCGTACCGTTTACGAGACATATCCCGTCAAAGTCATGAAAATATTTTATTACCAAACTACGGCGCGGCGTCGCAATGTGTTTGTTGATTGTTATGTAAGTATGTATGTATGCATGTATGCATTTAAGTTTATTTGTTCCCTCAGGCTCTGCAAAACCGCCAAAACATTTTAAATAAAAAAAAATCAAGAACTTAAACCCAACTACCGAAAAATCACGCTCTAAAAATTACGGGAATATTTTCTTGTTTCGTACTTGTATAGAACGTGATTGATAAAATGTTTTTCTTTACATTTTTTCTTTTTTTTTTTTGCATGGAGTAATGCTTATGCATACTGCGCTACCCCGGGGAGATAGCGCAGTTATGTGGGACTCCAACCCACTAAAACTCCACGGTGTGCTACTGTGCCGCTTATGGCGAGAACATGGGCTCGCGTTAGCACTCGTCCGTGAACATGCCTCGGCTGTCCGTCACCGGACCGATGTTATAATTTTTCTGGTCAACAAAACCTGCCAGCAAGCTGTCCTCGTAACTTAGGAATAATGGTTCTGATGCGCTTAGAGGATTTCTACTCATGTCCCTTTACCTTGCACTTTCCATTTTTGAGAGTGTCTTGTAATTGGTACGTAAATCTTCATCATTCTTGCAACTTACTTTTATCGAAAACTAGCTTCTGCCCGCGGCTACGCCCGCGTAAAAAGAGTTTTATTATTCCAAGGGCATACAAACTAACCTATGTCCTTGCCAGGGTCTCAAACTATCGCCATGCCAATTTTTTCTCTTTTTATTCTAATTATTAATTTCATCTAAATCGGTTCAGTAGATCCAGAGATTCCCCTCTACAACCTCACAACCTCACAAACTTAACTCTTTATAATATTAGTATAGATTGGCGTTTCCAATCAAACTATTTAACCTTTCTAGGTCAACAAATGCAAAGGAAACTAAACACTGCGCCACCTTTAAACACTGGATTCGGAATAAATTACCAAAACTCCAACTTCGGAGGCGCAGACAGGAATAAACCTAAAAGTTTTGCTCCTCAGGTCTTAACGAGTATTAATAGTGGTGAGTTAATGATTTCTTAGAGCTTCCGACTGAGCTGCACTGTCCGTTAGACCACTAGAACTCTGGTAAAGATTGATTGAATGAGGACTCATTAATTTATACTAGTGGTTGGCAGAGACCGTTGGTCTGAGTCTGGAATACAGATAATCGCAAACTGGCAAGGATGTTGGAAAGGATTGATTATACCTACAGTTGGGTAAAGCTGACGATAGAATTTTTCGCTGAATTTAGTGCCTCGGAAAACACGTTAAGCCTTTGGTCCTGTTATTTGTACATTTTTGACAATCGTTACTAAGCCTCGAAAGTCTGTTAACCAGTTTTACCAAGGGTCTTACCCAGTAATTGGGTAATGTGTGGGATCAGACAGTAATCGTTATATGTATGTAAATGTGGTTCAGCTATATCCAGCAAGCCTGGCGGCCGATCCCATGATAGTTGGAAAAGACTGACCATGATGAAATGCACGAGAAACAAATAGTTTTTCCAGCTCTGGGTGTTTGTGTATGTGAGTTTGTATGTTTGTAAACGCACCCACGATACAGGAAGGAATTCCTTGTGAGGAAAAAAGTTAAAAAAAAAAAAAAACACATTAGGGATGTTTCCTGGGTAGAAAAATGATAATTCTATTTAGTCCGTCAGTGAGATTATCAATTAATAATATTGGAAACGTATTTTTTGCTTTACCAAATCAATAAAAATTAACAAAGATAAAGCGCATCAAAGTTCAGGAGTGGGGCCTTGTGACGCCACTATGTACTAACGGCGTGACGTCACACGATATTTCAACGCGTTATATCGTCGTCACTTATGTTTACGTGTAAAAAGAAAAATACGTACGTGTTCAATATTTTTTATTCATCTACCAGATGGACAAAAACTAACTGTCAGTTAACATACCTGTTGAACGACACCTAAATCTGTATCTTTGGCTTTTTATTCCTTGTTTTATGTAGGTATAGCACCACCTAAGGAATCTCCCAAAAATATAACTTCATTTGAGGGAACTTCGAAAGTCAGTTTCCAGCACAAGCAATATAAGCAAATGGAACAAGTTCAGCAGAACACAGTAAAAGGTAAGCTGAGGTTCTATGTAACTTTCACTATGTTATGTTCTATTCAATACTTACCTAGTGCGTGACATTTGCTCCTTCAGTTCTAGATGACTTACCAAATTCTTTGAAAGTTTGTGGTATACAACATGTTTAATGAAAATTAAGTTCAACTGTAATTAATCACAACTTCGTGCTTGATCGGTCTTTTTACAATTTTTTCGATCTTTTTGTATGTAGCTTTTCTAGTAGCTACATAATTGTATTGCTTCTCTAATGACGTAGGCAACATAACGTATGATGGTTGGTAAGCCAATAAAGATTGACGTATTAAACAAGTCCTCAGATCAAGAACACTCAACTTCAAACAAAACATGCATAGAAAGTAAGCATACGCAAATTGTGCGCTGTCAAACATAAAATTATTCTTGGCCGACCTGCGCTAAAGCCTCGTAACTCTGTCTAACAAGCTCATTACCCTGTATTTTCGAGAGAAATAAAGTTGTAAAGGGAAACTTCGCGATACTTGGCAGGATACTCGTTTCAAGTTGTGCCCCCAATGGGTTGTGAGTTCAAAAAGTCTCCGTATCACCGTAAGAACGTGATTTAATTAATGACGTGCTCTCACTTTGTGGAGGAGCACTGGTGGCCCATGGCATCGGCCCCGATTTACGTGTCGGAGGTCGTGGGTTCGAACCCAAGTAGGCGCTGTACTTTGTGAAAATTATTTCATCACCACTGCTCTAAAGATGGTGAAGGAAAACATCGTGAGGAAACTGGCATGGCTTACCAAAAACTTGAAGACATGTGACATCCAGCAACCCGCAATGGACCCGTGTGGTGGATTATGGCCCATTCCCTCTCTCACAGAGAGGAGGCCCGTGTCCCAGCAGTGGCAACATTAAAAGGATGATGATGATGATGACACACGATGTGAGGGATAACCCATGTCCGGCTTGGGTTATGGCAGATTTTGTTTGACAGTTTTGTGATATTACCGTCTCAAAATTTAATAATGTTATTGTTGTCATGTAATTAAGTAAAATAAACATGCTTAACAAAATAATGGGTTGTTATTTGAGTTTCGCTATTGGTCGGTTCAAAACCACCCGAGTGAGCATTATATCAAGCCCCCAAACGAAATAAAAGAATGCCTTATAAGCTTTAGGCACCTCTCATACGATACCTAAGAAGAAGTTGCACCGACACCAGAAAAAGGAACAAAATACGATATCAAAATATCGTTTTGTATCTTGTTAATAAGTTATAAGCCTACATTAAAAAATACATATTATTTCAGTAACACCCAAAAAATCTATGGATAATATTGAGGTGACGAAAAAAGATACACAGAATAAAGCTATGACGAGGATGGACAGACTTGGGGTAAGCACTTTTACTCTTCATATCCGCAGGGTTTCTCTTGTTTTAATAACTGATTACAAACTCCATATTTATTTAGTTACAACGAATGTTTGTTCTCAAAGAAAGGATAATAATCCTGCCTACTAATTTTCATAATTCTCACACGTCATATTTGAGTATACAATTATTATCGTCCCCTTTTAACTACCACTCTGTTATATTAGCACTGCGTACCTTCCCAAGTGTATAATAACCCATTCTACCCAAAACTGTATTTAATCTCGCATTTATAATCCACATAGCAGTTGGATTACATAACTTTACTGTAGTTGAGGTAAGCGGAACCCAAATATCTCACCTCATTTCATCAAAAGTCAAATATCAATCTCATAAACTTGAGCACCTCCATTTTGTTTGACCTCCTATCACACCGTGCCGTAACATAAACAACTATCGATCAACGAAATGGCGATTTAAAAAATATAGAACAATGTTTGCTTCCCTCAAGTCAAGTCAATTTATCATCCGCACGTGGTCCTGTTAGGGACATCAAATTGCAATGCGTTATCCAATACAGTATAAAAAATTGCTTACGGATTCTCGCTCTATGGCACAATGGACTACGTATAAGTATAGCAGGTACTTATTTATCGAATTAGACTCTTTCTTCACAAAACAATAATCACTGTGGACGTTTTTAACAATAATCACTGTCGTTTCAGTAAGTTTTTATTTATTTATCTAGATAAGATTGACACTATTATATTGTATTCGGAGATTCAGTCTTTGATACTACGAGTAGGTTTCATTTGAACGCTTTGGTACAGATTACACAGAATATAACCCGATGCTAGAACAATGCAACACATTCCTGAACTACTTAGTTAGCACTTGATTTATCCAGACAATTAATTTAATTACATTAAACGTCCTCAACGTAAACCCACATCAAACAGCTGCCTGTCTGACAGACGGCATCTATCAAAAACCATACGGAGTTAGCTCATAGAATGAAAACTTAAAGAAATTGCTTGTGATAAAAGTAAGAGCGGGGCATTTTTCTTCTTTGTCATCGCTGTGGCAGTGGCCTAGAGGGTCGCGATGTGGGGACAGTGGTGTGTCCATATTGCAAATATGGACAGAATAATGGGGGACTTTCTACAAGTTTTCAAAGGGATTGTAATGCAAGTTTTTTTTCTTCATTTCCTTGTCTATTTGTTTTTTGGTTACGTATTTTTTTTTGTAATCAATGGATCAAAGAAAATTAAATCGTTTTCCCCAATCCGTTTTGAATGATCACGCGTGTTAAACCAAACAATTTTCTTCCTACCCTTTATTTAAGTTATCTGTCTCCACCACCAATCAAAAGTCCAGCTGTAACCATTGCTTTGTTCTAAGTAAATACAGTGAAGTTCATTGCGGGAAGTGTGCCGGTGAGCGCGGACGATGTAATATCCGTGATTCCGTGCCTTTGTCTTCGAAAAAAGTGATTTCTCGAACATCCCTTAGGCCGTTCGATGTAGCAGCTCTGCAAAGAGATAAGTAGGGTTCGCTATTTCCTCTGCCCTGTCTTGTTTTATTTTCCAGATGATTGCCGTCTAGAATGAAGATTGTAGAACCTCAAATAAAACAATATTATTTAAAAAAAAAATCATTAATATTTTCATCTATGGCATTCTGGAAGTTTTCGATACATAACATTACTAATTGATCGCTTATGTTAACAAATTAATCCAATAACGATGAAAGCATTCATTTAGCTAATGTCAATTAAATAGGTGCATTTAGGAATTAATCTGATTGATAATATTTATCCTTTATTTCGAGTTATAAATTGATACTACCGTACCTACTTTATTGAGTTATAAATATTTGAAAAATAACTATCAATGTTTTATAATATTTTTTTCTCATTATATGTAGAATAGGTATTTTTCAATGGTGAAATATATATTTTGTAAAACATAAATGTATAAGCAAAAGTTAACTATACTAAACCTAACTACTTACATTATATACAAAAAAAAGGTAAACTTAGGCGTCGAGGTACTCCTCCACGTCGCTATCATCTGGGAACGTGCCCAGAATACTGGCAGCATAGCCGCGCTGAATGGCAATGCTGATTTTTTGCGCAAAGAAAGAATTATTATTATTATTGTTTTAGTCTATCATTCACCCATCGAGATTTACTTATCAATCTTCTATCGATGCTTCCGAATCAAAGTGCGTTTCTATACCATCACTCTTTAGCAAAGTATCACTATTTTACCATCTAACAAATAAAATACGTAGATAAAAGATCGTACTAATCTAACTAGAATCTCTCCTTCTCATAAATAGCTTATGATCGCACATATCTACAAAATGTGGCGATGTTATAATAATAAACGGTCGCATTCAGGCGCTACACAAAAGCGGTCCGAGGGCGTTTTCCGGTCCAGTTGAGAAGGTTCTTAAATGGCACAAGGCTTTGCAGGACATCGGCGTTTTTGTATTTTACGAAATAGTCGGTGAGTTTGATTGATGAGATGATGTTTTTTTATTCTTTTGATAAGCTTTATGCCATGTTGGAGATTGAAGAGGAAGGATGGACGGTCACATTCACGATTTGAATAACGGCTCTAAGTGTTGATAAATAAATAATTTCCTTGAATTGTACCCTTACTTATCAAGTGTCTTGAAGGTACAATTCAAGTTCTTGATAGTCCAGTTAAATTCTTCTTCTGTTTCATACCATGGTAAAACGGTTGCTTTATAAATATGAATAGTGTGTAGCATTTCATTTCAGCAAAATATTTCTTTCAGCCAAATGTGTAAGTGTAAGATCTGGAGAATCTTGCGCAAAGAACCTTGTAATAAGAGACGACAGCGGACCCGCCATGCAGGTCGTTTACTACGAAGTAGACTTCCTACTCCCAGAACTAAAGGTCCCTTCCACCATAAGGTAGAGCAGCAAATTGTTTGTAAACACAAAACTAAATTGTTCCCATTCTTTCGCTTATGTGAACTAGGGATGGGTATAATTGAATTGTTACCGCCGTCCTGTGTAGACCTTGTTGTAATCCGGGTCTTAATCCCAACTCGTGGCTTTTAATGGGATGATAAACAAAACAAATTTAGATACTTTATCTTTTAGTTTTAGCGCAATTTATAAAATTGTTGTTGTATAATTTGTTACTTATCACGATAACAGGAAAACTCCGAGCAAAAGTTTCTTCGTATTAATAGGTATATGGTTGCGCCGGTTATACCGCAACGCAGATACGCGAAAGGGTGGTTTCGATAGATAAGAAATGATAAGCGATTCGATAAAATTTCTTACAATCATACTCGCTTAAAATAGGGTTCAGGAGAGCACAAATACCCGTGTTGGACGTCCAAGAGTAGACCGCTGTCGACGAGTTGATGTGAATGAAAGAGGCCCGCACAGAAGTCGCAGGCCAATATATAGCTGCTGGTTTGAAGTCTGCCAGCCAGTTCCGACTGTCACTTTCGGAAATACGCAGGTGGAGTGTGGCTCACGCCTGGTGCTATGGCATTGTGCGGGAAAGGGTACGAGACGATTCTAGCTAAACATCTCGCGTTTCTCTCTCTACCCGCAAGCACGTCACAAATAAAATCGACGCGCGACGTTAGGCGCAAACAGTATATATGAACGATGAAAAAACTTATATATATATAAACTTATATATATATAAACGTACATAAGGTATGGGACTGTCGATGCGATTTAACAGCCGCTTTGATGGAATTCAGAGAAGGCTCTTTTTCTAATTTCTATTTTAAGTCAATGAAAAATCTTAGTTGATAAGGAATACTAATCCATTTGCTTCACATCCCTCACATCATTACTTGATCGACTATTCTTTCCTTCTTGTTTGGTAGAAACCACTACATCCAGCTAAAGTGACGGTATTTATTAAAATATCCTTCACAGGGTGATAGGTAGAATGATGGCGGGAACCTGCAGACTGCATGCATTCAGTGTGCGACCGGCAACAGGAGATGACGTCGCCACGTTGCAACGACGCGCTGCGGTCGCTGCTCATCACGTAGCTCGTCTCTGTAAAGAGTATGGACTCAACCATTGATTCCTTATTTTTTGTATGTTTTTGTTATTGATTTCATTAATAAAATTGAGTTTGTTAAAATACATTGTTTCTATAGACTTTAATTGATGGAATGTAAAAATATAGGCTGGGAGATGCCATTTTGACCTTCGTATTGTAACAAAAAGTGACTAAGGAATATGCTTAATACATGTTTACTTATGTCACATCGAATCTGTGTTACATAATCATGTAAAATATGTCTACACAAGCGGTAACATTATAATAGAAATCCCATTCTGCAGAAAGTTTTGCACCTGAGAAGTTACGGCAACTTTACTACCATTTTGTGAAAATGATCGTAAAACAAAGATCTATGAATTTGTAGATAATCCCTATGCTCTTTTTTATGGTGCCTATATCACGACAGAGTTACTTTACAACTCCCCGAGTGAGAGTCCTACGTGGAGTGGAACTAAGGCAGATATTTTAAGAGAACTGAAAATATAGACCCTGCAGTGCTTTTGCTAAGGTTTATAACAATTTGCTTCTTTCCTATTAAGTCCGTCTAAGTACCTGTATGTTGCATGAAGTTTTAAATAAATACTCAATAGGAATGCATGGGTAAAAATATTTATTAGTTTTAGTCCGTTATTTATCAAAAAAATCTTGGGCACGTATTGTTTGCTATATCAAATCAATAAAAACTGACAAAGATAAAACTCATCAAATTTTAGGAGCCTGTTTGTGACGACACTTCTAAGTAAAAAGTGTACTAAGGCGTGACGTCACATGAGATTTTTACGCGCTATCGTAATTATTTTTGGAAGTTGGCGTCTTTCGTAAGTACCTACCATTATTACGTTATGGACACCGACTTCCAAAAATAAAGTTATTTTTACTTTGTAGTTTTTTTATTTGTAAGTTGATAGTATTTTTTTGTTAAAAACTTTTTTTATCTTTCACTTTTTAGTTGTACCTACCTAATAGGCAAGTTGTTTAGTAAGTTACCTTAACGGTGAAATGAGTGATCTGCGTACCCCTTAAGAGCGTACTGGCGTGATCTTATGTTATAAAATGGTATGATCAATAAACAGACATGCGATTGCAGCAATCCCGAGAGATTTGCTGTTATTTATTGAAGAGTTCTGTCGTATATCTTAGGAGTTCTTCATCAGATCTTCACCAAATTAAAATTTCGAAACATATTTAAGTTAAATTCCGTTGCAAATAATAAATATATTGCCTATTCAACTGCCTCCGTACCCTGACGTGTCAAAACTATCATAGTTTGACTGTAAAAAATGGACAGATGTATACAAATATACATCTGTCACTTACGCACACTCAAAATAACCTCGCTCTAAGAGCTTATGGTCACCCCCCTGGTCCCAATTCTATTTTGACATTGTTTTGATTTTAAAGTGAGAGGTTTTCAAAGTGATTTTAAATAGTAATTCATCGTTAAATATCCCAGGAATTCAATTCAAAGCAACTCTCCATTATAATATTCACATTAATATACCTGAGAATTTGCTTAACATTTTTACTTTTCCTTTGTTTTATAAAAGTATATTTTCCCTAAAAGATCATTATAATAATACGTACATACCTATTGAATCTGGTAAGGGGACTTTGCCCTTAGGTCTATATTTCATAAATATTATGAAAATCGCGTTTTCATTATGCATACAAATTGAAAATCACCGATCGGCAATAAGAGAACAGAAAATGAATTCTATTCCTAAAGGGGCATGCAATCTTCATATTTTAGATCAGCTAGGTACTCCATAGACCGGTGTATGGTAATGTAATGAGTCTTAGTTTTGGCATTTTTCCAAGTTTCAATAGCACTGTTTATGATGTTTTCTATTGAAGAAAAATAAATAAAGCAGCTCAAATTATACAAAAAGCGTAGCAAAGTATTTTCGAGTCACATTAAGAAAAATACCCACGAGATTGTGGAGCAGATGTCGTTGAGAGTCTGCCAAGAAAGTAATACCTACCCTTGTTTCATTGTAGAATGGAATACTTAGAATTTGAATGCAATAGTGAAGCTGATTTTCTCACACTTACATGTCGTATGTGCGTTATTAGATTCCCGAGCGTATTTATACGTAAAATTTATTTTGCAAGATTCTATAGGTATGAAGCAGTTTTATAAAAGTAGAGACGTTACCTACATAAATTGATTTTTGTAGGTATATAACTTCGTAACGCACGTTAACTACGATGTCATTCATACTACCAGATTTATATCATTATGAATCTGGTAGTTCGAATGACGTTACTTACTGGCCAATCTCTATTATATCATAATTTGCAAAAACGTTTGAGGTTCTTATATATAATGTAGTTTATTCTCACTTGATATAGTTAGTTCGACGCAACATGGTTTTGTGTCTAACTGTTCTTCTATGTTAAACTTACTTATTTACACTACTTTCATTGGTAAAACCTTTGAAGCTAGGGATTAGGTTGATGCTGTTTACACAGATCTCAATTGAGTGATCACCACGATCAAAAAGTCTTTGATCGTGGTGATCACTCAATTCTTTCTATGAAATTGAATTGCGTTGGCATTCATGGCTCTTTGTTGTGGTGGTACGAGAGTTATTTAATTAATCGTTCTCAAATAGTTGCCATGTCGGAGTATGAATCTGAATGTTTTCTCCTGGCTCTGGTGTTCCACAGGGCTCTAAATTGGGCCCTTTGCTTTTTTGGTATTTTTGAACGATCTTTTAGATTTAATAAATTGCAATTGTTTAGTCTGCGCTTATGATTTAAAAATATATGATAAAAATATTTGGTTTTCCTATTACTCAAGTTATACTAATAATGTGGAATCTGTTCAGACCCATTTTGTTAGGTATCTATGTATGAAAAATGGGTTCCGAAAAACTATATCTGATTACAATGATAGGTTAAGGCACTATAAGATGATTAGCTTAAACGAAAAACGGATCCATTTTGACTTACATAAGCTACACAAAGTTATGAATGGTTCCATAGATGCGCAATTGATTAACTATTTAAGCTTAAGGACTAGCCAATATAGTAAGCGACATCATCGCATTTTTGAATTGCCTACATCTTCCTTAAATACCACCTTTAATGGCCCCGTACGTCTGTTTATTGATTTTTATACCATTTCATAACATAATATCACGCTAGTATGCTCTAAAGGGGTACGCAGATGTGTACCGTTCACCTTGGTACACTCTCATATCACCGGTTTTGTTCAAGATTCATGGTATTCGGATAATCTATTCTGGCGTTATAGGTACCTTAATAAAGGCAAGTTGCCTATTCGGTACAAAAAGTAAAAAAAAAACTTTTTTACAAATAAATACCTACTACCGACTAAGTTCTTTTATTTGCAATAAATTCAAATTAAGTTGAAGTCAATTGTTTCAATAGAAAGAGTAAAACTGTATGATTTTTATATATTTAACCTCTATGTAGCTAATGAATATAAAAAGTACACCTTTTCGAAATAATTTCAAAGTGGAAAGCGCAGTGTCTCGAATAGATGATAGAGAATTCCTTCGGATTAATTCAGAAGTCACAAGAACTCTTAGAAGTTAATCTAAATTACTGACTTCACAGAAGCGATAATTTTGTAGCGGCTGCGCAAAAAAAAAAAATGCTCTTGTAAGATTTATTTTATAACTATCATACACGTATAAAATACCTTATTGTTAATGTAAGAATTGTTCGGTTTGAATTGGCTTGATTCACAAAAAAAGATCATTGGCTTTCAAAATACAGGTACAGTTCAATGGAGCATTTCCCAAAAATTTTCGCGTACCTAATTGCTTACCAGGCACAAAACTAAACGTAGGCAATTACTCAACATTACAAAACTATTCAACTCCAACTTGATGATTAGGAACAATTTGTACGAGCAGAAAATTTCATTAACAACCTTAGAACTTCATCTTGACTAAAATTAAGATTTTCCTTTTAACAGTCGATTAACATGCAAATTGCATATTAATTTTAGCAAAATGGACGGCCATTAAAAGTTAATATAAAGGATCAAAAGATCGTTCCACGGTGTATTACAGGTTCTTGGAGAGTGATTAAGTAAGGTTTTAAAATATATTGGATAGGTGTGAGGCTTACTAGGGTCGACTATTATGTAATCTTGAAAATTAAATCCAAGATTTGAGGATACTGATACCATAATGCCTTATATGGAATAGTAGTTCAAATTAGTACCTAATTCAGGTAAGTTAAATATGGATCCATGGTTTATTTTTAAGTCTTTTGCAGCAGACCACAACTTTGCTAAGTATTGAAGAAGTAGCTTCATCGTTGAATTCACGTTATTTTTACTGTCAAATATGGCCAGAGTCACAAAAAAACCAAAGTTATTTAAAAAACCGTGAACCTGTATACACAGAATACGGAATTCTTATTTGCATAGTCCGTAATATTCTATTGCCAAATTGGCGACAAAAAAGCTTTTTATAGCTGCATTTTATAGTTAACAGAACTATGCTATTGTAGGGAAAATACAGTGAGATTTTCGCTTCATAGTTTCATTGTAACAAGACAAGTTGTTCGCCAGTCCCTGAAAAGTATAACGCTTTTTTGAAATACCGGAAAAAGCCAACGCTCGCAAGCCAGTGAAAAGTTGGGACACAAGGAAATTGTGTGCTTTTCAGTGGTAGTACAAACATATATAAAGATTCTATCAGAATGCATTTTTTATATACCTGCTGAATTATTACGGTAAAAAGGAACAGCTGTATACAAGTTTCCAAGAACTTTGCGTTGAAACTTTGTCATTTTTCTAAAGGTTCATTGGAAGAATGCAAATTAGACAAAAACAAATGTTATTCGAAAAATAAGGTATGGATGCTATTGTGATTAAGAATTATGTCTTGTGTTTTTCCTCTTCATACAATTTCTAAACAATTCACCATTAGGTAACATCAAGTATGAATTTAAAATTATTACCTAATATATCAATATTAGGTAATCGTTGCTTAAACTAATAAGTTGCTCATGTAATTTGGGTTTTTTGAGTGCCGGATTTTTTTGCAGTGCTGAAACTTCAGCTCAGCCTGAAAGTTGATGAAATTTTGGGCGAACCATAGATGTAGCGAAAACATAGTAAATCTATGGGAAGAACTATTAATAGTCTTTTGTCCTTGGGGCACCTGTGCGAGTGTAGTTTTTATTTTAAGTAAAAAGAGAAATAGAAAATCGCTATTTCGATCCGCATTGTCAATATTTACTCAGTAATAAGTTAGTCTGCTTCGAACTCTCCTGGGTTAATTTTTCATAAATTATTTTTGCTTGTTTTATCTATGTGTTCCGAATTAGGTTATTCTTTGCATTTAGACAGATGATATATAAAACAGAAGGCAGCCATAATAATTAAAAGCAAGTGTAGGTCGTCCGGCGATGAGATGGGTAGACGGCATTATTGCCGTCGCGGATGAAACATTTTTGACACAAAAAAGAGAGGATTATCCTCAGCTGTGAGTAAAGTCGGCCTATGGATGATGATGATGATTCAGTTTTAAGGTCATTCTCGCTCATTCCTAACACATACCTACAGCAAACCTTTCCTCCTAAACTCTAAATCATTCCCAATTGAGCATTCAAACTTAGAGTAAAACATTTACTTAAACAGGTGTTCATTACATTCTACATTTGTGGCGGGATAGTGGGCTTGTTTGCACCGTCCAGTCTGTGTCAACAAAGTCTTAACCGCAGTTTACGATGTTGCCCCCGGCGTAGTTCACTACTCGGCGTAGTTAGGAGGTAGGGGCCGGTACTGAAAGTATACAAAGTTTTATTTGTATGAACACTGGGTTCGTTTATAGCCTATTTTAATTTTATCGGTGTTTGAAGAATCGGTATTTTTTTTGCTTGCTAGGGTATCAGAAATCAGGGTTGATTTTTTAGGGTTCCGTAGTCACCAAGGAACACTTATAATTTCGCCATGTCCGTCTGTCCATCCATCCGTTTTTCCGGCTTAGCTCAGAGACTTAATACTGGAAAGCTATAATTTGTCAAGGATACACATATTAATCACGCCAACAGTGGTAAAATAAAACCAAGAAAAAAAAAGTTTCCTCCTGAACACGTAATGTTTATTTTTCTCGTCTATCCCATGGTGTGGAGTATCGTTGGATAGGCCATTCAAAAATATTACGGATCTGTGAAAACCTTCTTTTTATTTAAAGCTTAATCCTTGTTTAGACATAAGTAAGAAAGTAGTGTAGATTACTGAGCAGACCAATTTTTCCCCCTAATCAGGATAAACTAAATGTCTATTACATATAGAAACGTTACTAAAACCTACCTGCCTACTTGTGCTCAAAATGACGACTGAAATTTATTGTAATTAAGACCAAATAGCTGGTCTGCAATCATCATTAAACCTCATTTAAAACTACAAAGAGCATGGCTAACAACAGTCGTAATGGGAATGGGCGAGGAGAAGCAATTAAACAGGTCCAGACAAGTTTTGACCCGTCCTTGCGGTGGGTCCCTTCGCGCCTCGGATATAATCAGTGTTGAACTATGTACAATAACCTGAACTTGTCTAGGAAACACTAATTAACGGTGAACTACAAATTGTAGAAATTCACGGGCTGTTGAAAATGTCCACTTGTGTTAAATTAGGTGATTACAGTACAAAGATATTGACTAACTTTCGTCGAAGTTGTCAGTGTGTCCAAATTGTTGCTGAGTCTAAGTGCTCTCTCGTATTGTTGCTGAAGGTTACTTGTCATAAAAGTGGGTACACTTAAATAAGATTTTGATGGCAAGGTGCCATTTTCAGTTTCATTAGATCTAAAACTGGAGCCATGAAACCGGTAACCAAATCCGGTTACCGGTTAAGCTGGTTGTCTGCCATTAAAGAAAGTACCTGGGCGACCGAGCTCTTCTCGGGTGAAAATAGAGATAACAACGTTTTCTAAAATTAATCTTAGCTAGATTGATTTATCGTCCCCGAAACCTAAATTCTAAATTTCATGAAAATCGTTAGAGCCGTTTCCGAGATTCAGATTATATATATACATATATCTATATATATAAAAATCAATTCCTGTTCGTTAGTCTCGCTAAAACTCAAAAACGGCTGGACCGATTTGAATAATTCTTTTTTTGTTAGGTTCGCCACAATACAGGGCAGGTTTAAAAAAAAAAATAGGTACGTAAGTAGGGTGGATAGAGTAGGGTAGGGTAGGTAGAAGAATAGGTAGGCTAGGGTAGGGTAGGTAGTCACTTGACGGGAGCGAAGCCACGGGCACAGCTTGTATATATATATATATATATATATATACAAGAATTTCTCGTTTAAAGGTAGATAGATGAATATAGATCAAACAAAACACCTCAACAAAATAATTATGAAAAAAGAAACAATGTAGTTTAAATTCACATAGTGCTACAAGCTTTCAACGCTCGTAGACCAATGCCTATGGCGTAATTTATAATTTATTAAACCCTCGTTTTTACCTCTCGATTATTATCTTTTCGAACCATTAATGTGTTAGATTATCCATTTCAATTAAGTTAATAGTAATAGTACATAATATAACTTTGATATTTAAGTACGTACTTGAAACATAAATTCCCAGTAATCATAATAATATGGTACATACTCCTATAATTATCTCTATCTCAAATTATTGACAGAAATAGAACAATGATTTCAATTCATTTAGCGCTAAACTGGTTTGTGTTGGAAGTGGGCTTAATTGTTATAAATCGAATTTCGTATAAAGCTACTGGCAAAGTATAAATACCACTATAATCAGTCATGATGATAGACAATTTAACAAACAATACAATGTAATGTAATTGCCCATTTGAATCGTCACCGATACGAAATAATTAATTTCCATGAATCCGAGCAAATAGTGTCCAATGTTTGTTAAATTATAACAGAAAATGGATTTCGTGACGCGCGATATATTGAAACTTTATATTGTATGCTTGTTTGTGCTTTGTATTTACTTTAAAATACTAGTCATTTGATACGTAGTTTTGATTTTTGTTGGAGATTTTTTTTCACAGCTACAAGTGTGTTTTCACGTATATAATTAAAGTAACTGACTGCTCTAGTATGTGTTATAACATTAACATAATGTATGTAATTCATCTACCTCCAGGATATGAATTACAGTGGCCTGTATGGGTCAGACACAATCGCGTGTACATCAAATAAGCCGCAGCATACACAATTTGACAGATATGGATTTTTAGCATCACTGTGCGTGTGATACTCCTGTCTAGAACATGGCCCACGTGTTGTAGTGACTAAAGTCGAATTCTTTGAAGACCTAATGAACTGCACTGACTCTGCTATTAACGTGGTCAGATAATGGGTCCAAATGAACATAGTGCTACATCTACTGCATCACAGGCTTTCATCCTTTGAGAGGGAGCGGACAGACCCAGAGCGGGTGGTGAATGTCATAGTAATGTCTTCGAATGTTTAATGCTAGCATATCAGTTTTTCGTTCCTTTATAATCCCAACAAATATATCTTCAAAGAAATCCTATACACAAAGACAACCTCAACGCCAAACGATTGGACCAATAAAATGGGCCGAAATCTAATAAATTCCGTATCTTTTGACTTACATACTGTTTATACAATAGACCGGTAACGTGGGTATCGGCAGGACGGACATCGGTCCGAGCTGATTTATGATTGCATATATAGAAGATCGTATGTTTATGTCCCTATTGGCTTATTCTAATGTAAGCGATGGAGCCAGAGGCTGAGAACTTGTAAAAAGAAATCGACCTTTTCTCAGCATTGCGCGGTAGTTTTTCTTAGAAATGAGATTATTAGACTTCATGTCACTTGTAGAGATTTTTATTTACCCATATTATATACTTCATTGAAGGCCTGCCAATATTAAATTTAAGCAAAAGGCCAGACGATGTGACGACGCTTGGAGGACCTTATATCTCCAGTACAAAGGTCTTTCGCCAGAAGAATTGACGATGATGATAATATTAGGTCTTCACCTATGAAATTTCAGTACTGCAGTACTGGCCATTTCAAATCAAAATATTTTTTGTTTAGCAAAGAATTCTAATTTCAAATCAATTTTATTTAAAAAAATGGAAATCTTTTTTTTTTTAAATAGTCATTTGTTTATTGATTAGCGTTATGTTTTCATCGCATTTGAATCTTTTTCGTCATCACGGAGACGTTGAAAATTCGAGTAATTATGGAATATGAGTACCGTCATGGCAGCAAAGGTGCACAAGCGGAACGCAACATCAACGACTTTTACGTAGCGAACACTTTAAACGAACGCACCACCCGTTATTGGCTTACCCGTGAACCCTGTGGTCGTCAGAAACTTTGGTCGACAATGACGAATTAAAGACGTTTGTGTAAGCTGATGATACTCATCTACGGCTGAATTAGCAGCAGCTTTCGACGTTAGCATCAAATCAATATTGGTTGCTTGTAATAAAAAAGTTTGACAAATGGGTGCACGTGGTGCACCCATTTGTCAAGCTTTTTTATTTTTAAGCTCAATTATTGCCAGCACGAAGTACGCGTCAAGACATGCTTGCATTGCTCAACAGGCACACAAACGAAGGCAAAATTTTACCTACGACGAAAAATGGATTCTGATTGACAATCGCAAGCGCTCAGCAAGTTGGTTGGGCCCTGATTCAGCACCTAAACAATGCCCAAACGAAAACTTAACCCTGCAAAAGTATGGTCACTGTTTGGTGATCTAGGGCGGGTGTGATTTATCACAGCTTCTTACCAAACGAGATGAGCATTACTGCAGATGAATGCTGTGAAGAACTGAACACAATAATGGAGAAGCTCACACGTCTCCAACCAGCTTTGGTCAATCGCTCGTCTCAGCTGCTCCTGCACGACAACGCGCGACCTCATACTGCACAGCAGACGGTTTCAAGTTACAAGAGCTGCGGTTGGAAGCTCTTTGTCAACCACCATACTCATCAGACCTTGCACCTACAGATTTCCATTTTTTCCAGAATTTGAGCCTGCCTCCGAGAGGCAGTACAAAATTTTGAAGAATTTGTTGCCTCCCGTCCAGCTAATTTCTTCAAAAAGGGCATCAATAAACTGCCACTGTGTTGTACGTGGCAAAGATGCATCGATAGCATGGGTGATTACTTTGATTTATAGAAATAAAAAATAAAGAAAAAGAATTCGTTACCTTATTTTATAATAAAACAACAATTTCATAGGTAAAGACCTAATATTATTTGAAGAAATCAAAACTATTAATCGGTACCTACTCCAGAGAAGTGTATATCTTAGCAATCCTGAATCCTGTAATTATAATCAAACCTATCTTTTTTAATATTTTTAATTTACATTTACACACTACAAATTCTTGTTGAAAAGGATTAATTTTACGAGCAATCATCCAAGATCAAATATTTTCTGAAAATAGTTGATCAGTAGAGTCAACTGTAGTAGCTCAGCAGAATTTTTTTCTTCTTCTACTTCTACTCACAATAAACCGAATTACTTACTTTACGAGCGATGCTTTATTTGATAACATTGTCGGTTCAAATTAAAGAAAAAAAAATAATTAAATTACTATTAAAAAAAAAATATTATTAATTAAATAAAATATTATTATATTATTAAATTATTAATATATATAATTATTAATTATTCATATTATTTAATTATTATTATATTATTAATATTATTATTATATTTATATTATTATTAATTAAATATTTTTAATTATTATTTAATTAGATTACTTAGGATAAGCGCATTTATCGTATTGGGTGTAATCCTGTAAAGATTAATGTGATAAGGTTGAAAAATAAATAAATAAATAAATAATAAAGTAGGGTTAACAGAACAGGACGACCACACTTATTGCGGTCTGTGTTCATTATCGTGTTGGTCGATTCACCATCTGTTATTACTTTTATGTTGGTTGTACTACTTTATATCGCATGAATGGGTTTAATGTGAAGTTGTTGTTGTTGGTTTTGATAGCGAGCTGTTTAGGTTAAAGGGTTAATACTGATGTGATTATGAATAAATAAATGGAAAAGTTATATGGGTGCTTCTGTGTTGGTTTGATAAGGATAATGACATGCTCGTTTTTACCCGTCTGCAAGGAAAGGGCTTTTTAGGGTTCCGAAGTCAACAAAAAGTCCGTCTGTCCGTCCGCAGCTTAGCTCAGATACCTACTCTTAGTACTAGAAAGCTATAATTTGGCATGGGTATACATATTAATAATTCCGACAAAGTAATAAAAAAAAGAAAAAAATATCGGTTACCTCCTATAGACGTAAAGGGGGATGTTTTTTTTTCTCGTCTATCCCATGGTGTGGGGTATCGTTGGATAGGCCATTAAAAAATATTACGGGTCTGTTAAAACCATTTTTCGATTCAGAGATCCGGTTGCGTAAAATTAAGCTATAAGTTGCTAATTTTTGTTAGAGTCAAGTGTGCCCCTCCCAGCCAGCGAAATGGTTGCTTTTGGATACGTGAAAAATTCACGGCCGTAGTAAATATAAAGAAATTAAAAGGAAAACTATCACAGCTAAGTAGGCTTTACAAGTTTACATGTAATAGTCGACCAACTTATAAAATTTATTTGGAACTTAAGCAAGTGACTTAATTCATTCCTCGAAATATGACCCAAACTACTACAAATGTTTCTATGCAACACACTCTCCTAATTTTATGTTTATATCCAGAATAAAAATATAAAATTACGCATATATAAAACAGCTACAAAATGTATAACTCAAGGCTGTGCATGTCTAGTCTAGATGTTATCAGTCTTTGCTTTAAATGACACTGACAGCACAATGGTTAGACATTCTGTGTTCAGTTAATCTTTGAAAAACAATAAATTTCAAGTTTTTACAGTGTACAACCGAATAGGTACACCTGAATAGTACTTGATACATTTAATATACTTTTATGTTGTTATATCTCTGCTATATTTATATAACGCAAAATAGGTAGATACTTTAACCAAAAACTACACCTTATATTAGACTCACCTACTTAAAAACGTTTTTCTATGTTATTAATTATTAACACACGATATGCAAATAGTGATTTTAAAGCAGACTGTGAAGCAAACGGACTAAATATTTCATCAAAATCTGTCTCTCTCTGTTCGTTGCCTCTTATTGCAAAAAATGGCACATACAAAGCGAGTTAAGTAGTATCAAATCTCGCTTTGTATATGCCATTTTCTTTGACTTTGAACACCCATCTACAGTTTTTTCAAATACTTTTTCTTTGTCTACTATAATTCCACACTACATTGTCTTTAAGAGATTTTAGTTCATCTTCAATAACGTTTTGACATTTGTCGATATTTTTACAAAAGGATTAGACAGAACAAAGTTTTTACGTTTAAGAGAGCATATTGTGAGTGATCGGTGATTTTGATGTGAACTTTAATGAAGTTACTTTAGTGGAATAATTTAGGTGTTAGATGTTGTTTTGGAATTGATTTGAAATTAAGGTATTAGTTATAATATTAAGGTTATCTTGATTATTAATTTGAAATTTATATTTAAACCTCCCCCAGGTTTAATATAGTATGTAAAATGTAATGATAGGTAGGGAATACTAGTATGGATTTATATTTTTGTATTAATTATGTGTTCAGTGCTGAAGTTGTAAATAGGGTGTTCTAGAAAAATATGTCAAAGTTAAATACAGGTTGGTTTTAATTTGATTTGAGACAATATAAAATTCAGAGAGGATGTTGTAGATGATTTTAATTGTCTACGATTTTTGTCTATGTTTTTAAAAGGACGTTATTTTCAAATTTGGAGCTTTGTTCTTAACAATTTATTGAGATGCAGAAAATTTTCATAGGTACTTCTTTTAAAAAATTTGTTGAAAAATTAAAGTTTGGTTTTCTTAAATATATATAGTTTATTTTTGATAGCAATGTAGGTTTTTGTATTAACAGTTATAGTGCTGCATATTCTCAAGATGAAATAAATGTGTGTGTGAATGTGAATTTTATCACTTTATTTAATTAAATCATAGATCCCAAGTAAAATATTTACAAGATGAAGGAGTTGATTCCCATGCTGTGATGAAATGTTGATATGTTTCGTCCGGACTAGTTAAGATTTTCGATTCCACCATTGGATGGTCTTAGTTGATTTTCATTTGTTTCAAGCGATACGTCAAAATTTCGATTTTTGCCAAATATTCTTCCATTGGTAGGTCTGTTTTTAACCGACTTACCAAAAAGGAGGATGTTCTATGTTCGACTTCATGTTTGTTTATTTTATTGAATTGGATGTTGTAGAAATCTTGCAGAAGCGTTATCTACTTCCTTTCCTCGGAACCTTCAAAAATACTGCAGACTTTTTCATACATTTCTTGGGATGTCTTGCAATCAAACAGCTGGCTTATGTATTTTTGGTTAAATGTCCGAATAATGTAGTTATTGGCTTGAGCATCTTTTTCTCTAAATCTTTCTTCTTTCTCTTTATTTTTTCTTATTTTGTCTCTGATGATTTGACCGAGTCCTTTAGCTTCCAAAAGTATGTCGATTTGAAATTACCATGTTTTGAATGAATCGCTGTCATTTAGGGTTTCTATAGAGAGACTTGTTTTATATTTTATGTTATCGCACACGGAATAACGGTTTTTATTATGTTTCCTATATTTTTTTTATCATACTTATTTTTATGTTTTAATCCTGAAACGATTCTTATTTTTTTATTATTTTCTTATTTTATATAGCGGTGACAGGCCCATAACCTGGAAAGACTTTTAAACAAGTGACGAACTTAATTCGTCGAAATATAAACCAAACTACTAAAAATACATCAAAAATTTTGTACCAATGCCATTGAAAAATTACTTAAGTGACGTTGTTAGTTGTGTAAAACAGATCGTAAATATATGTTTATGAAGCATTTAAAAATATACAAAACTAAAATCATAATATCCTTAATACTAATTATTTATAAATTAATAATGTTTAAGCTCGAATAGCGCATTGGAGTGGGCGGAGTCGTTGACAGTACCGGTCCGTAAGGCGCATGCGCGCGGTGTAGTCTATATTGTGTTAATGCAGAAGTATTTTCGACGTTTTGTAATCTAAAGTCAAACCAGATTCGATTGCCAAGCAAATTCCACTACCCGACCATAGATGGCGGTATTTTCAGTGGTCACAATTATAAACTTAATTGCGTTTGTCGTTTTTTAGTTTGATTTTATAACTCTTTCTTCAGTTACCATCGTCCTATGTGGGCCCATTTTCAGACGTTGTGAGCCGCTGAAACAAACGGTTTTAATGTTCATGTAACAGCAAAAAATCCTCTTCATAGTCCGCATTATTATGCAACTAAGGAACCCTATTACAGCGCGTGGCCCGACACGCACTTGGCCGGTTTCTATTTTATTTATGATAGGATCGCTTTTGACCACTATCTCGCCTGATGTTAAGCGATGATGTGGTCGACGGTGAAGCACGCTTGCCGAGAAGTAACCTATTCACTCTTGACTTAAAGAAAGATTATTTTTTTGGCTTAATGAAATGCCCATGCATACTGCGCTACCACGGGGAGATAGTGCAGTTATGTGGTACTCCAACCCACTAAAACTACACGGTGTCCTCCTGTGCCGCTTATGGCGGGAACACGGGCACTCGTTAACACTCACAGCGAACCCGCTGCAGCTCTCTGTCACCGGACCCTCCTCTGGGGTTTAGCCCCATAATCAACGCAACAGAACACATTGCACGTCTTGACCACCCTAGCGACCAAACTAGCACTTGGGCGCCAGACGACCCCGTGTATGGCACCCTTGGTCCCCCTGTGACGGGTCAGGTCAGTGGCCCCGCCATCTACCACTTTTCGACCGCAGAGGATAGGGACCTACCCTGCAGCCCCACCGCGTCCGCCATCAGACGGTGCCGACCCCATCCAGGCCGCGGAAGGCAGGGGATGCAATGCAATACCGGCACTCCTCTTCCGCCGCGGCCTCCAACCCTTAGCCGCAATATCGTATGGGACCTGGGACGCTCCATACGATATCGCGGCCCGCCTCAGTTTCGATGTCGCCTCTGTTACACACACTGCCAGCGGCACTGCAACCTACTTGTTGGCCGTTGGGGTGTAGGTAAATAAAAATAAAAAAACATAACTGTTACTGATCTGGGAATCGAAAAATCCTCACACGCATTCATGTTGACTGTACCTTGTACTTAGTACTTGCGGCCGGGATGGCTGATCCCGCCAGGGTAAGCACCAGTCACCAAACTTACCAAAGTCAGTCTTTGGCTGGGTCACCACCTTTTTTTTGGTTCGCTTGTTTTAAGATGGGTGACCCCGCCAGGGTAAAACAACACATACCGAGATCAGTGGTCAGTATTTGGATGGGTGACCAGTTTATTTTTTGGAACATTTTTTTTTGAATGGGTGGCCGTGGCGGATTTTGTTTAACCTAACGGTGACTTTAGGATGGGTCACCAAAATTAATTAATTTATTTATTCATTTATTTATTTATTAGTTTATCCTCGTACTGGAACGCATTGCAGCAATTACACCAATGGAGCACAATTTTATAAACTCACTATAAGTCTAGGTTTCCTCACGATGTTTTCCTTCACCGTTGTCAGTAATGTCCAAGATAAACTTGGAAAGTACTTATGAATTTGAAAAAGTCACATTGGTACTTGCCCGGATTCAGACCCACGCCTCAAGCACGAGAGGCGAGGTTTTAGCCACTGGGCCATCACGACGATGTGTGATATATGTGGCGATGGTCACCCATCCCATGACAGACCTTGGTAAAAGTTGCTTACCCTGGTGGGGTCACCTATCCAAAAACAAGTGGACCAACAAAAAGTGGTCACCCATTCAAACACTGACCTTGGTTAGTGTTGCTTACCCTGGCGGGATCAGCCATCCAAAAACAAACGAAACAAAAAAAACTCACTCATCCAAACACTGACCTTGGTAAGTATTGCTTACCCTGTGCTGGGTCACCTATCCAAAAACAAGTTAACCAAAAAAACGTGTTTACCCATCCAAAAACCGTCCGTTGCTTAACATGGCGGCTACACCAACCCAGCCGCTCAAGATAAAATACTGTTTAAAGTTACTGATTACGTTATAGTAGTGAAAGAAGTGAATGAATACCAGCTAAGGTTGGCAACCGAAATAAATTGATGCCGATTATTCAATGTAACAAGCGATTACGTAATTACAACTGACGGTCGCATAATTTGTGACAAATTGTCAGCTAATTCGAAATGTAACAAGCGGCTGGGAAACTGGGCCTTAGTCAGCAAAAGCCCTGACGAGCGACCTCTCCTCGGGTTCCTCTTCACTTATCCGTGGGTGACCAAGCCACTCGCTACTGAGCCTCCCCGCCTCAACAATGCGGGTTAGGGAACCCACCGGTGGAGGACTTAAATACCCCTAGGTTGTAGCTATCATGAAACAAAGACTCAGGCAGGGAATTCCACTCCTTAACTGTACGCACAAGGAATGTATTCGCAAAACGCTTTGTGCGTATAGGTGGGATGTCCACCATATACGATGATTTTGCCATATTGTGGGGGTCCCAATGTTTTTTTCTACCTTCGTGTGCGTTATCAAAATAAAGGGTTTTAGAGATGATTATATATATTATATACCACTCATATGTTCAAAAGAAATTCGAAAAACAAATTATAAAAAAGTTGTAAATAAAACAAGTTAATAAAATAAAAAAAAACAGACTTAGGCACTCGGGTTTTTTGATTTTATAATGTGGTTTTGGTCAGCCAGCTAGTGAATATGTATCCTCCGACTGCACAACATGATTTTATTAACTTTGTTTTGCTTTAAGTATTTTAAATCATTCGGTATGCTGTCACTGTCATAAGTTCACAGTGTGTTCATTTAACGAAACTGAAGAGCGATGATGGCAGGATCGTATCCACCAAACCTAAGCATCTGAGGGAGATCGAGAGATTCTATGGGCAGTTGTGCACTTCGACCAGTAAACCCGTCGCGAATCTAGCAAATGACCCTAGAGCTAGATCGACCTTCAGAAGCTGTTTGATTCCGTCCTACTTGAGGTACTTCAAGAAGGGTGACAATGCCCTACTGAAGAACTATAGGCCCATCTCACTTCTTAGCCATTTCGCTATCGTCATCACAAATCGTCTGGCGCGCAGTTTTGACGATTTCCAGCCTCCCGAACAAGCCGGATTCCGTAAAGGCTTCCACACTGTAGACCACATACATAAGCTGCGGCAGGTTATACAGAAGACCGAAGAGTACAACCTGCCTCTCTGTTTGGCGTTTGTGGACTACGAGAAAGCTTCGATTCGATCGAGACTTGGGCTGTATGTACTGCAGTCTCTTCAACGGTGCCAAGTTGACTACCGGTACATCGAAGTGTTGAATTGTTTGTAAAAAAACGCCACCATGTCAGTTCGACTTCAGTATCAAACCTCGGAACCCGTCCTTCTGCAGCGAGGTGTGAGACAGGGATACGTCATATCGTCGAAACTGTTCACCGCTACACTGGAGGATGACTTCAGGGTTCTGGACTGGAGAGGGCTAGGCATAAACGTCAATGGCGAATACATCACTCACCTTTGGTTTGCCGACGATATAGTGGTTATGGCTGAGAACATGGAGGATCTAAAACAAAGCTCGATGACCTCAGTAGAGCTTCCGAAAGAGTGGGTCTTAGGATGAACATGAACAAAACCAAGGTGATGTTGAATGCCCAAGTTACACCCACTCCTATCAAGTTCGGAGACTCTACACTCGCAGTTGTGGGCGATGTCTAAAGATAAAGATAAAGATGATTTATTTGTCAAAAGATGTGTTTACATACAATAGGCATGCAAGATGTTCACTTCTTATTTAGCACTTACAAACATGTTTTGCCTAATGAGGCGTACAAATATGGGTTTCACAAATTGCTTAATCTACTAAAATATAGCTGTGTCAGGTATTATTATACATAAATCACAATAGATTGGCCTTTATCTTAATTAAATGTCATAAAAGAATCAGAATTAATTAAATGAAGCAATGTCAAAAAAGCTATATACATAGATAAAATCAGATATAATATGGATTTATAAAATGTCAATCTGTTCACAAAAATATCACAAAATAGAAATTATAAAAAAAATGTCAAAATCGAATTGGTGCATAAAATGTCATAAATTGAAATTAATAAAATAAAACAATGTCAAAAAAGTCACAAAATAGAAATAAAAATTAAAAATAAAATAAAACAATGTCAAAAAAGTCACAAAATAGAAATAAAAAATAAAATGTCATAAATCAAATTATTTCACAAATGTCATAAAACCGAAAATAATAAAGTTAATCATCAATGTCTAAAAATGTAAAATATAACAATAAAATAATTAATAGGATGTCAAATATAAAAAGATAAAACAAAAAAAAAGAAAACAATATGCGGAATGTCAATTCAATGTCAGACGGCCATTTATATCAAAACTTGTAAAAAAAAAAAAAACAATGTTATGTAATTTTATCGTTCAAAAAGTCTATTAAATTGTAATAACACTTGTCTGCTAAAAAATCTCGCATCCTTTTTTTAAACAGTTTAGTCGGCAAAGTTTTATAAGACTGTGGTAGTTTGTTATAGATTTTTGGTGCCATACAAAAAGCACTTTTGCCCATTAAGGCAGTTTTTGATGAATGCAAGCAAAGTTGGCTATTGTCACGTCTGTTTCGGGGGAAGGTGTCAGCTAGTCGTGGAAACAGGTCAGGATTAAGTTTGACCAATATCAGCATTTCAAAAATATATAATGAAGGAAGGGTTAATAATCTATGTTTTTTAAAATACGGTTTACAGCTGTCTGTGGTTTTCAAATTAAACATAGCTCGCATACATCTTTTTTGGGCCTTAAATGCTATTTCTTTGTTGGTGGAGTTGCCCCAAAATATGATAGCATAGCGTAGCAATGATGCAACTAGTCCATGATATGCAGTTACCAATGCATCTGTGCTCAGTTCTGGGGCAAGTTTATATAACGCATACGCAGAAGAACTCAGCCTTCTACTAAGGTATTCGATGTGCGCCTTCCAGTCAAGCTTTGCGTCTATCATAATACCAAGGAATTTTGTGTTGTCAACTTTGTTAAGTAATGTGTCATTGTACATAGCTTTAATGTCATTTCCCATTTGGGCCCGTTGCCTAAAATGCATAATAGTTGTCTTGTCTAAATTTATTTTTAGGTTGTTTCTGTTTAGCCATGATATTATTAAGGATAGAGATTGATTAATGTCACTTTCATATACGTCATTATTGTTGCATGCTATAGTCATTGTACTGTCGTCAGCAAAAAGAGTCATGGGGTGGTCAATTGTAGTAGGCAAGTCATTTATGTAAATGATAAAAAGCAAGGCTCCCAGTACGCAGCCTTGGGGAACACCGTACATAGGTGTGCGTACTTTTGATCGATATGTTTCTTCTCGCTTTGTCTTAATATTATTTTTAACTATTTCTGTGTACTGTTTTCTATTTGTAAGGTATGACTCAATAAGCATCAGTATGTTTCCCCGTATGCCATATGCTTCCAGTTTCTGTAATAATATACCATGATCAACATAGTCAAAAGCTTGTGTCATATCGCAGTATATAGCGCACACCGAGATTCTCTTGTCCAAATTATTCACAACAGTATGTAGAAAATCATAAATGGCCAGATTTGTTGACCTATTTCGCCTAAACCCCATTTGCTCGTTGCAAAAAATATTTTTCTTTTCGAAATATGAATAAAATTCTCTATAGATATATTTTTCATATATTTTGGACAGTATAGGAATTAAAGCAATTGGCCTGTAGTTGGCCATGTGTTCCTTGTTGTTTTTTTTAAATAAGGGTTTTACTACAGAAATCTTTAGGGCATCCGGATAAACACCTGACTGAATACACAGATTTATGAGGTAGCTTAATTGTGTACAAATTGTTTCTGAAACGTTCTTTACAACTTTAGTTGAAATACCGTCAATACCTGTACTATTTGTGGCTTTTAAAGATTTTACAATGTTTATTATGTCTGCAGGTGTACAGGGCGCAACAAAAATTGAGTCCTTACGTTTTATTATATTAGTGGTTACGTTACTGCCCGAGCCTTGGATTGGTTGGATTTTTCTATAAAAAAATTGTTAAATGCATTAGCTATTTCTAGAGGGTCATTTATTATTATGTCATCTACATTTATCTGGCTAATAGATTCTTTGGGTAAAAAAGGCTTAGATTTATTTATAATGTTCCATGTCGTTTTGGATTTATTGGTGGACGTTTTAATTGAGTAGTTGTTTTGAGCACGTCGAGTCAATTTTATTACCCTTTTAAACCTTTTCTTGTAGTTCATAAAGTTGTTCTTATTAGTCCTATTTGGTTTAAATCTGAAACGCCAGAGTAACAGTCGTTTCTTTTTGCTGCATAATTTAATGCCGTGTGAAATCCATTTTAGTTTTTTAGTTACATTTATTGTTGTCAGCTTATATGGGAAACAAAGGTCATAAAAAAGTTTAAATATGTCGATAAATATGTCTAATGCGATATTTGAATCATTCGTTTCGTATATTTCCGAAAAAGTCAATTCTTTTAAACATTCCTTAAACTTAGCCATATTCTCCAAACTGTAATCCCGTCGTTTTATGCGCCAATATTTTAAAATATATATTTTTTTTTTTACGGGGCAATTTATAATTTGCGCTGTGTGGTCTGACAGGGCAAACTCAATAATTTCAGTTTTACATTTAGCTTTAAAATTATGTGCGAAATTGTCTATGCATGTTTGGCTTTGAATTCTAGTAGGTTGGTTTAACGCCAATTTAAGATTGAAATTTAGTAACAGACATTCGAATTCCAACGAAACATTATTTTTTTTCATTACATCTATGTTGAAGTCTCCCGCCATAACAATATGCTCATATTTTTTTTTACAAGTGATCCGCAATATTTTTTCTAATGTTTCATAGAATACATTTAGGTTATTTAGTTTTGGGACTCTATAGACACACAAAATAATAACATTGTACTAAGTGAGCTCCACACCGCAACATTCAACTACACCAGTCAATGATAATTGAGCTATTTGTGCAACTTCTTTCCATTGATGGCCATTTTTAATTAAAATACAAGCCCCACCTCGTTTACTTTCTCTCCTACAAAAAAATGCCGCTAAAGAGTAATTCGGGATATTTAAATGGCTTTCGTAACCCGCCATCATGAAATGTTCCGTAACACACAGTACATCAACACCAAGGTTCTTTTCCTCTAATTCCTCTAGGCAAACAATTAGGGCATCGGCCTTATTTAAAAGTCCCGCTATGTTTTGATGCATAATGTAAAGGTTCTTAGTAACGAAAAAACTGGTCTTCGGTTTCTAATACGTGAGTGGGATCGTGAGATGTTAGTGTTATCAGATTATTATTAGACGACCTAGTGTTGAAGCAATGTATATCCTCAATTAAGGCTAGGACACTAACAAAAATAGAGCGAAAACCATAATTATTTATTTGGCCTGACAGCCTGAAAAATGTATTATAATCATAATTAATAACCGCATTTGAATCCAATACACAGGCATATTTGTATATCCAGATATCCTGACATAAAGACTTATTGAAGTTCATGACTCGCCAATTATACATATTTGCGTTTTTGTTATATTTATAAGTCGGTAAACATATAATAATGTTAGTATGCTTTATTTTACTAAGAATGTTCCGTAATTTCAATATTAGTTCTGAGTAATTGTTACTGCTCTTAAAGTCATGTTCCCCAATGAAAATAACACAGTAATCGCTCATCGTATAAGAAACGAGTTTTGAGTCAATATCTTTCAGTAACTCATCTATAGCTCCATCTGTTGCTAAATAGTGACAGAAGTTAAATTTTTTGCCAACAGTTTCTTCCGCTATGGAGAGGACCTTGTTTTGTTTATTGGTACTCAAAATGCACATTTTGTTTAGTTTGAGTTGTTGTGAAGGGTGTATCTCCGTCTCGGTTTTAGTCATGGTTCCTATAGTCTTCTTTATTTCATTAAGCTTAGGCTTAATTTTAGTTGCTAAATTTAAATTCTGCTGTGTTTTCGAACATGTTGAATGCAGTAGTTGTTTTTTTTGCGATTTAGGTGTATCGTAATTATTATATTTCTTTTTGCTTGGTGTAATCTCGCTTGTTAATTTTTTTGTCGCTTTTTTTACTAACTCATGCTTTGTATTAAGTTTTGTAACTGCACTTTTTAGTTCCATATTTTCTAACGATAGTCTGTTAATTTCGTCATGAGCTGAAATTAGTTCGTGCTTTAATTTGTCGATCTCACTTCTAAGTTCCTGTATCTGTGAGTCACTTTCGCCGATAGATATGTTCGGAAGACTGTTAGAGCTGCCATCTATCGTCAGGTTGATGGAACTACAACTATGATCTATAGTGTTGTGAGCCGTTTTTGAAATGTCTGTCATTGATTGGGTGCGGTGTTTGGACCGAAATGTTACGTTTTCAAAGGAATCCATAATATTATATACTCCAAAGAAACTTGCCAAAAGTCCTGCGCAGAACTGGGATTTGAACTCGCATCTATTGAAGCAGCGTTATAAAAGCAACGTTGTTATCCTCGAAGCCAACTGGTCATTGACAGTGGTGGTTGAACTTGGTCACTTGTTAAATTTTATACTTTGCACTTTTATTAGAAAGACGGTGAACTGAGAAAAATACACTAGGTACTTTTTTTTTTTACAAAACTGGTAACCGTCACTAGAGCACTTTAATTTTTCAAAGTTTAATTTATTGCAGTGGTGATATTAAATAATGTTTTATTGTCACACTTTTGAGTTCTTGCCGCGTTAATCACAGTATTCACAGTAGCACTTGATTTGACTAAGATTTTGACAAACCATACAATGCTTATCGTTTTCTTGTTTATCTTCGGTGTTAACGTTTAGAATCCATTGCGAACACTTTCACATCGTTATTGGAGAACACTTTCACTATTGCGTTCGGTTTTAACACATTAAATACAAATAAACCATTTTTAGAAAATGATCAAATACGGAGCCGATGTTGTTGCCGGCAGTGTTCGTCTACCCTCCTACCTTGGGCAAACGATCCAGTTGGGTAGAGCCAACTTCGCGAAAGAGGTCAACCGTCGAATCCAACTCGGCTGGGCAGAGTTCGGAAAGTTGTGCGGTGTACCACAGTGTCTCAAGACGAAAGTCTATTACTAGTGTGTGTTGCCAGTGATGACATATGGCTCTGAGAAGTGGTGGTTTACAATGGGCTTCATCAGAAAGCTTACAGTCACCCAAAGGGCAATGGGGAGGGCTATGCTCACAGGTGGCAGTGGGCAGGACACATTGCTCGCAGAACGGATGGCCGATGGGGTAGAAAAGTTCTGGAGTGGTGACCGCAAACCGGAAGATGTTGCGTTGGAAGGCCTCTCACCAGGTGGACCGATGACCTGGTGAAGGTTGTAGGGATCTGCTGGATGCAAAACGCACGGGACCGATCAATGTGGCGATGCTTGGAGCATACCTACGTCCAGCAGTGAAATGTGTGTTAATTCAGTGTCAAAAACGGCACAACAATAAGTATACAACATCAAAGAATCCAATTAATTCGCATCACCTGTAAGCTAAACTCCATTCAATAGCTCCAACTTAAACGTTATCAGAAAATCTTAACGTGTAAATATCACAAAATCCCCGCGACTCGCAACCAATCAGTCGTGAGAGATCGCTCTATTTCCTCCAAGTGCATCAATTCACCGTCGTAATAAGTTCACGCTCGTTCCGTATAACCCGTATGTCATAATGGAGCTCCGAACTGATTGGGCGAATTTCTATAGCGCGCAAAAAATGACGATTAATCGGGATCAATTTATTTTACGTCGATTCAGAGATTTACCCCTAAACGCTATTGTAGCATGAACAATGGTGGCTTTCGGAAGTGACGTAAATGGATAATGTGAACATTCTGATGTTGCTATTAATTATTATCATTAAGACTACGTTAAAAAATGTGCTCATTGTATCTAAATTATTCTGTTAAAATGTAACATTCTACTATACTATACATTACAATATTATAAAGAGGAAAGGTTTTTTTGTTTGTTTGTACCGAATAGGCTCCGAAACTACTGTATTGATTTAAAAAAATCTTTCAGCAATAAAATGCTACATTATTTCTGAGTGGCGTTGGCTATTTTTTATCCCGAAAACGGGTCCTGTGGAGTGGTCCACGGGAGCGAAGCCACGGGGAACAGCTAGTCATAAATAAATGTGCACGGAGTTTTTATCAAGGATGTTAAATAATCTATTGTTTCATCACAGTTAGTTCACTGCACATATATACGTTGGTACAGAAAAAAAGTACTTACAATTATTAGATTTTTCATTAGAGAAACACGTAAACAACGTTCTACACTTTCCCAGTATGATATTCAAAATAATTTATATAAAACTGTAGCATCAGCCGGGGTCAATAGATTAAATCCAATAACCTGTGAGAGAGTCAAATAGTCGCATGCTCGTTCCAGTACACTCGATGTTTATACCGTAACGCCTATCTAATCTTTGGACTTTTTTGCTATAAAATATTATTGACTTGTTTACGTTTCCATCTTAGTTTTATTCACGCGAACTCACAATTAATTCTTATCAGAATTTGTTCCTTGATTATATAAACCTGCAATTTTATTGTTTATGCCATTCGTTTATAAACAGCTGTGTCTCCCTACATCAAAAAGAGCTGCAGATAAAGATAATCTTACCAGAATAATATTTACGTAGTGAAACTACCGATTTGAAATATGGAATATTGGAAGAATAAAGTGGCTATTGTTACCGGCGCTGCACATGGAATAGGTGCACAAATAGCCGAAGATCTAGCGAAGGTCGGTATGATTGTTATTGGTTTCGAACCCACTCAAGGAAGACTCGATGAAATGTTGAATAAAATGCTTGATTGGGGTAAGTTTGAAGGACAGCTTATTCCTTGCATTTGTGATATATCTAAAGATGAAGATCTCAAGAATGCTTTTGAAGGTATAGTAGCAGCATATGGAGGAGTTGATGTGCTGATAAATAATGCGGCTATTGGAAAGGAAGGTTTAATATGCACCGGCGTTATACAAGATCTGGAAGCAATCGTAGACACTAATATTTATGGATTGATAACTTGTACACGATATGCAATTGAGTCTATGGTAAAGAAAAATGTTTCGGGGCAAATTATTAACATCAACAGTATTTGTGGCCACTATATGCCTCCTTTTGCTGAGCCGAAGATAAATATGTATATCGCTTCCAAGAGAACTATGACAGTTTTGAACACGCTGTTAAAGAATGAGTTTAAATCGCTCAATCGCAAAATCAAGGTTACGAGCATATCTCCTGGGATAGTACGAACAGGGATATTCAAAACAGCTGGTATCAATTTCCTGAATGAAGAGTTTTTCGAACAGAATCCTCATTTGACAACAAAGGACGTGTCTAATGTTGTTCTTATGATTTTAGCAGCTCCTCGTGGTATTCAAGTTAACGAAGTTATATTTCATGCATTGCATGAACTCTATTAGTAGTTCCAATATTTCAAATACTTTTGAAATATTGAATTTTCATCTGTAAAGATAGTTGTACAATACATGTTAAAGTTATTAATTTTTTTTTATTATTGTATCAATAAAGTATGTTCCAAAGAATTTTATTTAATTGCAAACCCAGCTTTGCCTAGAGGTCCAAAGTGCATAGTAAAATCGGGGATATAGCTTTGTATAACATCAACGATGGCTACAGGCATGATGTTACATCACGCCTGTAGTCCGCAAAACCAAACAATACGACACAAACACTTTGCTCGATCTGAAAATTCATCCCAGGACCCAACGCCCAGCAGTATAATACTTTTTTTCATAGCAAAATTAAATGAATTACTTTTACTTTATTCTGAATAGTGATATCAGACTTGCAAAAATGCAGTTTTATCCACATTTCAATGTTTTTTCATCATGCATTAAATTCTCGTTAGGTTATCAAAACATCCAATCTGTATAATGCGCATTTATTACCAGTGATAACATATAAATGTCCCACTTACAGAGGAAACTTATGTTTTATAAAGGTTGTTAGAATTATTCTGAGAGATATTCGAAGTTTGGGCTTTGGATACTACACAGATTATTAATTAAAACATGAAGTGCTGGGTCAACAAAGTAGCGGTCATCACAGATTGTGGGGATGAAGTTGGTTTCGCTATCGTGGACCAGTTAGCTAAAGCTGGTGTGATTGTCATTGGTTTCAATAAAAATGAAGAAGTATTAGAAAAAATAACGGCGAAACTGAACCCAATGATTACGAATATTTCTGAGAAAATTGTGCTGTGTAAATGTGACATATCGGACACAAAGCAATTGGCAGTAGCTTTTGACAAAATCAAGGACACGTATAAGTGAATGTACTGATAAAAACCGCTCAGTGCAATATCGACTGTATAGTTGACACCGGAGGATCAAAAGATTTTAGAAAAATTATTGACGTAAATATTAATGCTTTGGTTGCTTGTACAAGGCTGGCAGCCGGATCTATGATAGAAAGGAAAACTAGAGGTCATATCATATGCATGAACGATTTGTGTTCCTACCAGATACTAATGGAGTCAAAAAAGACTGTTTAAATAGCAACTAAAGCAGCTATAACGTCTGTAAATGAAATTATGAGACACGAATTTCGTTTTTTGAAGGCTAATATAAAAGTCACGAACATAGCGTATGGTAAGATTGAAGTGTGTGCAGAAACAGTTACGGATGCTCAAGGACTTCGGGTAAAAGTATAGCCAAGCTAGTGAAACTGATATGCACAAACCTAAGCAGCTTCAAGTGCACGAAGTGTTGTTAGATTCTGTTGTTGAATAAGAGAATGGTTTTGTGAAGTTATAGTATTTAGTGATCGAGTAGAACATTGTTTAGTGGTTGTTGAATGTGTGACACAAGTCACCCAAGATAAAAATCTTCTGAAAGTAGAGAAAGTTAAAGAATGTGTTAAACTTGTAGACGTACGGAATCTGGTGTGTAATTATTGTGCTGAAATATTTATAAATATCTACATGATTTTTTAAATGTTAAAAATGAAGTCAGTTATATTATTTACCAAGTGATGATTTTTAAAAATCATTATTAGTTTATGTTATATTTTTTATTCTTTTCGATTGTGGCAGTAGAGATTATGAGATTTCTTTATTGTTTAGGTGAGTTGTGTTGTGATCAAAACTAGTTTTAATATATTATTATACATAGATACGATTATTTTAGGTACCTATGATATGTACCTGTGATATGTATTGAGTCTATGTTGAATCGTGAAAGCATTCGGTCGCATATTGTTAACGAGTAAACATACTTCTACCTTCATTTCCGAACATGGTAATTAAAAGGTGTTTTAAATGCAAAAAAAATGTTACCAAGAAAGAGCCCGGGCTGGAGTGCAGTAGGTGTGACAAAGTGGTACATGCTGATGCCGTGTGCTCAAAGCTGTCAAATAATCAGCTAAACACCCTCAAGAATTCGCCTGGTATCGAATGGAGTTGTGAAGAGTGTTTTTAAAAAATCTCTCAAGAAGGTCTTCCTTCGTTATCCCTGAAGAGGACGACGATGACTTAAGTTTCTTTTTATTAATGTTTTTTATGGTGTACAATAAAGCGTATAATAAATAAATAAATGAGAACGACTCCGACAATCCTACATGCAAGGAGATGGCTCCGATCGTCGATAGCAATAAACTGGTGCAGGATATCAGTCCAGAAGTAAAGAAGACTTTCCGCGAGGAAATTAGAAATCTCGAGAACTCGCTAGATTTCTTCGGGCAGCAACTGACATCAATGGAGCAGGCTATTAAAAAACAAGACAGCAAAATCAAGGATCTTGAAAACAAAAACTACGATCTCCAAAATAAGAACAAGAACCTAGAACTACGCATTAATATCTTAGAGCAAGGGTTTCAAGAGGTTGAGCAGCAGTCCCTCGCAACAGCTCTGGAAGTAGCTGGGTTACCTGAGGTGCCCTCAAACGACATACGGAAGGTGATAGATACCGTGTCCATTAAATTGAATGTGGCAGATAGTGATATTCACTCAACGCGGCGATTACCAGGAACCAAGGACAAACCAGGACCCATCCTCTTGGAGCTCAAGTCGAAGATGCACCAGCAACAATGGATAGGCGCTAGCAAGGAAAATTGTATCACCGTGGGTGAACTAGTGCCGGACGTCCCCAAGGAAAAAGCTGACGATCGCGTCTACGTAAGGGAGGCTCTCACAAAGTACCAAAAAACATTACTATATAATGCGAAAACCCAATTGTTAAATAAATCGTGTCAATACATGTGGTGTAAGAGTGGCAAAGTGTATGCTAGAAAGCTTAATAATAGCAAAATTTATTATATCCGTACATTGCAAGATATAAAACATGTAGAAAAGTTATGTTCAACTCAACCCGAGAAACTACCAGAAGGGTCAACTCCATTATAAATTCTTTAGATTATTGTCTGTCTCTCGAGTAGTAATTTATTTTGTTCTGTTTACAAGATTAATTTGTGATAATAACTATGGAAATAAATGTACAAGAAATCTTCCATTGCAATTCCACCAATCACTTTTTCGAACAAATACCACCAAAAACTAATATAAATTAGTCATGTTTACATTTTAATATTAGATCGCTCATTAAAAACTTTGCTAAATTGCAACAAACAATTCATTCATGTAAGTATCCACTAGACCTTATAATTTTAACAGAAGTGGGTATCTCAGACAGTATTGTTAACTTATATAACTTACCTGGCTATAAATAATTGTACTCACAGTTGCGTACGAGCCAAAAAGGCGGCGGCATTATCATCAATGTCCGGAATCATATTAAGTTTACATTAATTGAAAAGCAAACTAAGACCTTTGAAAATCTTACAGGCTACCTAAAAATTTATTCACGTAAAAACGCAGTTGTCTCTGCAATCTATAGGCCACCGTCTACAAGTAAAAGTCTATTTATCACAGAGCTTGCTTATCATATTTCTAAGTTTGATTTAAAACAAAATTTACTGTGATACGAAAATGGATCTGAAAGTAAGCTCAGCATACAAGGATTCATATCTTAAAATATTTAGCGAACATGGATTGTTGTGTGGAATAACAGATTACACCCGAATTGAAACTAGAAAAAAATTAATTACTAAGTCGTGTATTGACCACATATTTGCACGTTTCCCCACACTACATCCGTTCGCGGCGGTGCTCGATGTCGTACTAGCTGATCATCGAGGCATTATCTTTACTTGCGTTGACCAATTGTTTGGACTTCCTAAGTGTATACAGGTTGTTACAGAAAAATTTTTTGATTACGATACTTTTTGCAAAGAACTTAAAAATGTTGAATGGACAAAAACAAGAACAAGACATTTTAAGTTTTATTTATGAATCTTTTGATAATGCAGACAAGTCTGCAAGTAGTATTAAAACAAGTAAATTGACTGGTAAGTACTCTAAACGTTTTACTGTACCTTGGATTGATGCAAATATTGCCCGGCTTTGTGATAAAAGAGACAAATTATTTAGGGATTGGAAAAATAATTTGAATAATACAAAAATAAAATTAGAATATAATAAAATTAGAAATAAAATTCATAAATTAATAGAAAACAAAAGAAACAAATATTAGTGATAATCAAAAAATCTTTATAATATTTTAAATCAAATGTTAGGGAGAATGACCTTGTCACTTGACACGGCCATTCTTAGGGCTTTTGATGCGCAAGGAATTTCTACCAAAACCATTGCTGACAACTTTGGAAATTGTTTTGACAGAGCGAAGTAAGGACATAATTCCTAACTGTAATATAAAACTAACAGACCCTAAAGCTACACGTATACCTTTGGATTCTAGTATGCTGTTTAAAAAGGCCTAGGCCGGCAGTGTTCATAAAATCATAAAACAGTTAAATTCAAAAAAAGCTCCAGGTCCAGACAATATAAAAGTTTCTGATATTAAAATGATAGGTGACAGTATATCCAAACCTATTGCTGACTTAATTAATCGAAGCATTGAAACTGGTCTATACCCAGATGATCTAAAAATGGGTTGCATAAGGCCAGTCCATAAAAGGGGTAAAAAAAAACGATTATTCAAACTATCGTCCAATAACTTTGCTCTCGTCTATTGATAAAATAGTGGAAAAATATGTTTGTGAACAAATTCATGCATTTTACAGGCAGCACGACGTAATTCAATCGACGTAAATCCGTATCAATTTGGTTTCCAGGCCGGCAAAAGCACCACGAACCTCTTGTCAAATTTCACCGATGAAGTCAATCAACACCTTAATGAAAAAAAATATGTTCTTGCTCTCTTTATTGACTTCTCACGTGCTTTTGACACTTTAATTCATAAGCAACTAGTTGATAAATTAGACGATTGCGGAGTACGTGGTCCATTACTCAACTGGTGTAAAAGCTATCTTAAAAATCGAACATTTACTGTAAAATTGACAACATCTGTAGTGAACGCGTGGATAACTGAGGGAACAGCTCAGGGTTCGGTATTGGGCCCCCTGCATTTTTTGTCGTATGTTAATGATATGAGTAAATGCATAACAAACAGTAAATGCTATCAATTCGCGGATGACACTTGCCTTGTTATTGCTAACAAAAATCCTCAAATAGCATGTGAACGCTTACAACTCGACCTGGATGCTCTAACAAGGTGGTGTCACGATGCTGGCCTAGTGCTTAATGCAAGCAAAACCAAACTTTTGGTTATTAAATCTCCCTACGTTAGAAAGTTGCCCTTACAAAACCTAATAGCCCATGACCATGATTGCTTGCATGCGGTCAATTTGACCCATTGTAACTGTCCTCCAATAGATGTTGTCAATAAACAAACATATCTTGGAGTAGTCATAGACGATGAGTTTACCTGGAGTCATCACATACAACGTGTTTGCGATAAACTTCGGCAATTTCTTGCTAATATTACAATATTATAGAATCGTTTGCCCTTCAAAGTGAAGATTATGCTATATTACGCACTGGCTGAATCCTACATCCAGTATGGCCTTAGTAGTTATGGTCGTACCTACAAAACCTATCTTGATAAGATTTACAAAATTCAAATCCAAATTTTAAAAACGGTAGTGTCACCCAAAATTAGAAATCAATTTCACGACGATATAAATGGCCTCTTTAAACACTGTAAAGTCTTACCAGTTCATACACAAGCAAATTTTTTATTATTAAAAGAACAATTTTTCAATGAATCTTTAAGAAACATTATTGAACATCCTGTACGCACGCGGGCAATTTCTGACAATAAGCTTCGTACACAGCGCGCCAACAACATTTATGGCGAGCGAACTACTGGTTATATTATGTCCTTTCTTTGGTATTGTTCGTCGAATCGTTGAGCTCCTTAATTTCTGAGTTGAGCTGCACGGTTATTGACAAATGCGTGCACTGACTGGACAGGTCCACTCAATCTGGCTGGTTCTTTCCTAAAAAGACCATTTCAGACTTCAGTCTACATGGTCTTCACATGATCTAACAAAGATTTTGTCTGGACCTTAAAAGAGACTGTGACCTCTGAGTTTGTTTCGGCCTTTCTTCTCAGAGTAGTCAGATAGGAAACGCCGACTTCATCTAGTTTTAAAAATATGATCGACATGTAAAAGTGTTTGTACAAACCTACTTACAGAAATAAAATCATTTATCATTTATCGAGACTTATTAACAGTCTACCCTCAGAAATAAATAATTGTATAACAGAAAAAAATATTAAATTTAAGCTAAAACAATATTATTTAAGTATAATTTAGATATTGCAGAGATGTTTGTAATACCAACTGGTTAAAGAACTAAATAATAATATGTGGGTATTTAACTTGTTAGAGATGTTATTGATTGTTGTCGACAATACGTTTATTATTGTATAGTTTTCCGTTATCTTTATTGCTTAGGGAATGCTGTAACGATAGTATGTAGTTTGATTTTAGCGTTTTTTATTTCACTTTGATAGACTCATGATAGCACAAGTTTAAACCTTAGTGGTTTTTAGTAGTTATTTAATACAAATAATTGTGTACTATTTTGTATAATTGATAAACAAAGGAAAAAAAAATGTACTATAAGTTTTTGTAACTGTAGGTAAAAAAAACTTCGTTGAGAAAGAACTATGCCCGTTCAGCAAAAAAATTTTGCTAATAACAAAAGAAGTAAGTAGTTGCCTCGTTGGTTCACTATAAATTCAGCCAACCACATTCGTACAAACGGAGTGAACACAAAGAGATTCGCGAAGTTTATCCATCCAAAGGCAGCGGTAGCAAGCTTGCATTATCTTAATTAAACGGATAAAGCATTACTACTCACTCATTACAGTATTTACTGTCACCCAGAAGCATTTTGCAAATGATCCCTGACTTGGCAACCTCATTTCATTTCGTGATGCGTTTTATTTTACCCGGGAGTTGTGGCTTATGTGTGTTAATCAAATCTGCTAAAAACCTGGTCTTAGAAATATACAAATATACGAGTCAATCACAACATCTAAAGGGCAAAAGTTAAGTACCTACTGTTTGAAATTTTGTTTTATTATATTAAGTATCTGAGGGATATGAGTCTCTTAAACGTATATTTGTACTAAAATTAAAGCTAGTTTAGATGTAGGCAGGTTATCTTATACCTAAATAATAGGTAGGGGAAAAAGTTTCTTAGCATTTTTTAAGAAAACTCAAAACATTTATTAATATAGTTTATTTACATTTAACTAAAGTATGTAGGTACCATTTTGTTCGATAACTTTTTGCCGTCTTGTAGGAAGAGACATGATCCCATTGCTATAGAAATTTTGGGACTTCTGATCAAAATACCGCGACAAGTGGTTTTGGCAGTCCTCTCGTGATGTTAACCTGACACTGCCTAATGAATTCTGAAGAGACCGAAATAAGTGGAAATCTAATGGTGCAAGGTCAGGACTATAAGGCGGATGCATTAACACCTCCCAGCCAAACTCTCTTATTTTTTGCTGAGTGGCTAAAGATGTGTGAGGTCTAGCGTTATCATGATGAAAAACCACACCCGTTCTGATGATTAATTCCGGCCGCTTTCTCTCAACTTCTTGCTTTAATCTCATCAGTTGTTCGCAGTTAAGTTCAGAATCGATGGTCCTGCCTGGTGGTAACAGCTCATAATGAATAATGCCCTTCCAATCCCACCACACACACAGCATCACCTTGTTGCGAGTTAACCCGGGTTTCGCCACAGTCTGTGAAGCCTGACCGGCCTTTGACCACGACCTTTTTCGCACGTTCTTGTCGTAAGTGATCCACTTTTCATCACCAGTTATCAGCTTCTTCAAAAATGGTTAGGTTTCATTACGTTGTAATAAAGAATCACAAATGAGTACACGGTTCATTAGCTTTCTTTCAGTGAGCTCGTGAGGTACCCAAATATCGAGCTTTTTTGTGTACTCAGTCCAAAAACATCGCAAATTTTTTTCGCGGCTTACTTTGCATTTTTACCTTTTTTGTAGTAAAATTTTAAAATTCATTAGATTCACTCATCTTGACAGTACGAAAAACAAGTGAAAAGATTTTCCTAATTTGAATTTGAAATTATGTTCTTTAAAATTTAAACTTTCAATGATACTAAAACCAGCCAGATACAAATAGTATAGCCAAAGAGATTTTATTATAAGTTCATACATACTATATATAATACGGATTTCCGAAACCTGTAAAAACTTACTTAGTTCATGTTCAGAACTTGTCTCCGTTCCAAGCTGAACAGGTAAGATGAGAAACAATCAGTTTTATGTACACATTTACACAAACTCAGGGTCGTTTTAATATACAGGGTTACAGGAAAAGTCGACCTAGATCCGTTAAGGGCGTGTAGTACACATCATTTCTGAATGATTTCACTATGGAACTCCCCATCCTAAACTTAACCGTTTTCGAGATTTTCGAGTTTTAATTTTTTTTATGAAAATGCCCAATTTTTCGGCTATTGAATTGAATATTTTGAAAAAAACAAAAAAATTTTTCATGTAAAAAACCAAAAAAATAATCATAAGAGTCAAAAAAATTCAAAATATTCAATTCAATAGCCGAAAAATTGGGCATTTTCATAAAAAAAATTAAAACTCGAAAATCTTGAAAACGGTTAAGTTTAGGATGGGGGTTCCATAGTGAAATCATTCAGAAATGATGTGTACTACACGCCCTTAACGGATCTAGGTCGACTTTTCCTGTAACCCTGTATATGGGTTTCGTGAGATGACCAGTTAGAAACTCTCTTCGTAGTTCAATCGTATAAGTTTATTAATTACGGATATATTTATTCATGCTCAGTGCAGCATATAGGGTTATACTTAAAAACACATCCTACACTTCAAAATTACAACATCTTCCCGTCTATGAATGAACCTATGAGGGTCACTAACTCTCTCAAAATATAACGCAAATGTAACTTAAACATTACTACAACCTAGTTAGCCTAACTGGTTATTGGTTTCTGGTACTTGGTGACATGGTTAGCTGCTTAGCGGAACACGAGCCCCTTGGAATCGGTTCAACGTGCACAGCACGAGAACCACACGACGATGCGCGTCCTACGGGGACGATATCGGAACAGAATCTCTGGTCGGGAACAGACAATAGTGAAGGACGTTTGTACCTTGGCGGGCTTCCACGAACGAGGACGAAATAGGCATATGCCACCTCTGCAATGGGTCAGCCACGCTGTCCGCACTCTCGTCGGGTCCGACAGCACGCACCAAACGGTCGTCCGCTGGTCCATCTTCAGGCTAGCCTAAAGGAGCCAGATCTGTAACAATATTCCCCCTCATAAGGAATAACGAACTCAACAAATCTCGAGAGGACAAAGAACAAAGAATCCTTGTGCGCCTTACCTCGGCAAATCCAGGAATGAAACCGGGAAATTAGCTTGCGTAACTCCGTCAATATGTGGCGGCTGCGCAGCAAGAGGTATTGTTCTGGAGCTCAGCAAGTCAGACTGAGACACGACATGTGGAATATATCCCAGGCGGAACGCGACCAAATCCAGTATAGTATCTCTGGCGCGATCTCCCAAACGAATGTCCAAGTCATCTGGTAGTCCGAAATATAATAGCAACGACACACGGCCCATCGATCAATATTCACCATAGACAAAATAGTATCGATTGGTTAGAATTTAGTCGAGTTTATATTTGCAATTAAATAATGTATTTAATTGTGTTATTATTTTTAATTTTTCACAATTAACATATAAACAAACAGACAATCACTTTCAACATGGTTTCCAATTTTGGTGCCATACCTTTGCTTTTATTGAAGTTAAAGGTTGTCAATAATGACGTACCGGGAGATTAAGCACGGAGATGTCACCACTAGACTACAAAACAAAATCATTTTCGTCACAACTAACTAAAACTTACTTGAAACAGTTACAAATTCCATTAGGGTTGCAATATTTTCAAGTATTGGTTTAGGTTCAAGGCAAAGATGGCTTCCAAGATGATGCAACTCCCCGAACGAACCAATACGCAGTCCAATCTGTTGTGGCAAATTATCACTGAATAAGTGACTAGGTATTTGTGAAAGACAGCCTTCCCTGAATTATTGGTCATATCGATTTCATTGCTTTTATAAGAAAATGTTATAAATTCGACGGTCGACCAAATGAGAAAACGAAATCTCACTAGTCCGACGATCGAACTAATGAATTGAAATTGTGAGAACAAATCCTTTTCTTTTGGGTCAAAGACACTTAGGCCGTTTGACTAGTTACAATAATAATATAATATATATATATATATATATATATATATATATATTATCTTTCAGATTAAACATCTTTTTAATGTTTAAGTTAAACATCACTGACATTGGGGAAGGATTTTTTTTCATTGCGAAGGTATCTTCACAATCGCATTCAGATCCTTGGGTACAGGCATCAAGCTTAATTAACCTATTACTCAACTTGTCTGACACGTTGTTCTAAAAACCTATTAACCTAACAGCCATTTTTAGGTCGTTCATTATCAGATAGCCATTAGCCGCGGTTAGGAATATGAGATATCGGCTCATTTGTCACGATTGGGCAGGCTCACACTAATTTGCGGTCATGTGTATTGAATAGGAACGTTGTTGACGATATTATGGCGAATTTGAAATGTGTATTTTCCGTAGAATAATTTCGTAAATAATTTCAGTATCGCTTTAAATATGCCTAGTGTTCATGTTGGTTCTATATCCACAAAAAAAACTATAGTAGCTGAGTATATTTTGTAAAATTAACATAACCACTGGACAAAAGTACTCAAGGGCTTACTCAGGAAAAAAGGGACATGAATAGATACTCGACATTTATCTTAAACGTGATGAAATTCGTAATACAGGTTCAAAGAACTTTCATCGGCACTTCTATGATTTATAATTAGATAAAATTAAATAATTAACTAGATTAATAAAACAACCTATTACTTTAATTGTTCTTCGCGCAGACAAAAGTTCGAGACAGGTCAAATTTCTGAATGATCCGACAGAAACATACTCATTCTTACGGCAGCGTAATATGTCTTAAGATGTGGGTGGAATGATTGCTGTTTGGTTTTCTGATTTCACAATCAAAATAAAGGCAGGTAAAATAAATTCATAAGATTAAATTCAAGATAAATAAAATACGCTGCACCTGAGAATTCCTTAAGAAATCCCACTCTCTTAGCGAATATCAAAAATATAAACCTAATTTCTCGCTTTGTTCTGGAAATATATAAATGTATAATTTAGAGTTCATCTCGCCTTTACCCCCGAGACGGCGCGGTAAGTAATTCTTTGTGTTACGAGTCTAATGTTCCGCTACTTGGATACCTCGATGATTTATTAATGTTTAAGTGAAATGTGAAGTGTATTTGTAGATCTTTTTAAAATTCGTCTTGAGGAAAATGCGGCTGAAAAAATTTTCACCTGTCCTATCTCGTTTCTGGAGTGTTGCCATTTTCGCCACTTAATTTGGAGATGAGTTTGATGTGTCAAGAATATTGAATGTATTTTTTCTGACTCAATTGTTACACAGTTTTATTTCATTTCTGCTTGATGGTTATCGTAACCGAGGAGGGACTAAAACGCTGTCGAGACGATGTTGACCCATTCCTGAAATGTTGGCCAGAGAAGACAAAAGTAGAAATAAAGAGAAAATATGGAAACCTTTGCACATGACTAAGGCTAACTATAAACAAAATATAGATTCCAGTCCTCAGAAAAAGGAATAAAGAACTTACCCTTTCATTCCGTCACTGTCTTTCCAGCAAGAAAGCATTTAAAAAACGCTCAGTGAACAGCCAAAGAATTATAATTACAATAAATCCATTCTATATCTTCAGTTCGTGCTCATACTAGCTCAGCAGAGATCAAAGGATAGCCTCGGATTCGTGGTACGTAAGCCTCGGACATTCAGTGGGAGCGACGCCCCCCAAATCCGTGATAACATGAACGTTGGGGCATCGGCTGTTTCGCCGTTTACAAGATGTGTGTATTCTTTCAATTGATTTTTGTTGCATTTGGCAAAATTGTGTTTAAACTAAATTGATAAGCCGCAGGAGGACAAACAAAAATAAACCTCGTTTTAGGCTTCCTTATAAGATTAGATGCGGGCTTGCGGATAGCAAGTAATGGGTAGCTCGCTGTCCGATAAGGACCAGGCCCGAGTCGACGTCGCGTAGTGTTCCGAGCGCGCCTCAAAGAGATGTCAGCGAAACTAACGGGTTCCACTAGGGCCGATGCCTGTCTTGGTCGCGGATAAATTTGAAAGAGAGTTACCGCGGTCCTGGCGTAAGCAACTGAAGAAACACGGGTTGGTTTTAGTCAATAAAAGTCTGACAGTCCCGCTTAACCCTGAGTGGGAGAAGTTTTCATTGGATGATTTCCCAAAATAAAAAAAAGGTTTCCTTATAAGATCACTTCGTTATCTGTTTGTCCATGTTTCAAGACCCTTTTTGACAAGATCAAAAAAAAATAACACTATGAAATCATTTTATCGATGAATGCCATAGGCCATTTCGGAAAAATGCACGGTTCCCGTGGCAAAGACAGGGAGCAAGGCTGAGGGGCAAAAGATTAAAAAAAAATTATTTTTTCTCAGGCTCTTTATGTGACACAACACCCGTCTGGTCGGGAGGACCCTCCATTTTCTATGGAGGTTTGTGGGACTTTACACCCTGTTCCACCTACCTCCAAACTGGTGTCCCTCGAACATGAACATCAGCGCAGCCTTCATGCACTGCTACTTTATCGTGACGTCATCAGCACTTTCGCAAGCTTTCGAGCAGCGAGTCACACAGTCAGCCAGTAATCACGGCATCTACAGGGGTATCGGTCGGTAGCGGACACGCATTCCTGGTGATCATCTTATACCAACGCTCCGACACACTGGAGCCAGCAACACTGTCCCGACTCACTGGGCCATCATCACCGCTCCGACCCACTGGAGCCAGTAGCATACAACAGTCTGACAATAACCGTAGCTGTTGGGCAAAGACCTTCCACGAGCTCTTTTCCCACACAACCTCTAACCCGCTACGATGCTATGTCAGTTTATTATTTATGCCGAAATATCAATTTTTGCCCTCAAAAAAATAGAAATGAATTGAAACATTCAGTCAGCAAACATTTCGTTTAACCGTATAGACTGGTTCTTTCACTAGATTTCAACGAATATTCAGCAAACTTTGGTCCTGGGTCAATTGGGATCGGCTATATATCGCTCCTAACAAGTTCTTCGGTTCAATTTAAACTTGCCGGCGCAGAGTTTACACTGAATACAAGGTTTACTACAAGGTTTTATATAAGTTTTTAAGGGAAACTTACGAATACGAAATTGTATTGTAATGTGAACTGTTATTTCCAAGTGTTGCTAATAACAGTTTGTGTTTTAAATTAAAAAGGGTTAATATGAAGTTGGGTAAAATTTTTGGTAATGATTTTATTTGTTTTCTGATAAGACAGCGATTACGAGTAGTACAAAGTGGTTCATATCAAAGCCTATTGCTGAGTTTTGTCGACTATTACCAATAATTGTTTTATCTTACTTTGAATACTTAATAATACAATGCTGTAATAAAACAAGCACAGTTGTCGATTATGCGATCTTGCATTTGATTACTTTGTCGATAATTGAGTCGGACTGTTATATTTTCTGTTACGAGTCGAGAGTGTGTTTGAGGGTTATCGTGCTCGTAAAAACAACAGATAAAAGCTTGTTTTTGTAGCAGAAAATAATTATAATTATTACTTACTCTAAGTAATACGATAAACCTTTTACAAGATTTAATTTGACTTAGACAATGCACCTTTTTCTGCTACTTAAAACATACATGTTCCACATTAAAACAACTTTGTTTCAAACCCAACAAATATAACAAAATTTAAGTTTTCCGAAACTAACCCACATCTAGTCACAGTCAAACGCGACTTTTCATTTGAGTTAAAAATACTCCAGAATTTTGTAACTCGACCAACACTTGCAGTATTTTTCTTGAAAGGGTAGTATTAAATTTAGTTTTCCGCCTGCTTCACTTCGCCGTGATACCAGGGCAGTAAATTGTATGAAGAAACTAAAATGTTAGTGAATGAAGACAATAAGGTGCTCTTCTGAAAAAAGTGAGATTATTTTGAATATTTTTTCGCTACTTGCGTAATCTGGAGTTGGCTGAATAGCGATACTTTTTACCGGTCTTTATTTCACAACAGTGGTTTTCGTGACAACTACAGCATTATGAATTACAGAGATTTTGGGTGTATTTAAAGGCATACTTACCCAACTACCATTTTTTTTAAGTTAAAGATTTTCAACCTTGTCTAGTATTAGGTTTTCTTTGATAAATACATCTTTTTTTGTAAAGAATTAAATTATTTATTTTTAACATCAAATAGTATTTAAAAGTTGTTAAATTTATTATCCTAAAAAATATTCGAATGTAAAATGACGTCACATCCAATGACAGTTGTCGATTGGAGGCAAAGACCTTATACGTATTTCTTACTACAAGAAGTATAAGGTCTTTGATTGGAGGGGGATTGTTCGGACACGAGGCAGGTTGAGTCAGTTTGAGTGAGGCAGTCTAGTCTGGACGGGCTGGCAACTGCCATGTTTCCGAAGTGTTCCTAAGTGTTTGGTCTAGAGTTGACCTAAGTGGATATATTGTATGGAGTTGATGGTAACTTAGTCTAAAGTGGAAAATAAATAATACCTAGTTCAAAGTCCAAACTGTGTGTTATTGCTGAATTACCAATTAAACGTGAGTATTATATGTATATCCTTGAGTATTTTTATACACACTGACCTACCTGCTTTGTACTACTTAGCTCTGTTGTCCATCTAGTGTTCTATTACACTAGCTGCGAACCTGTTATGGTTTAAATAAAGATGACCATCATAGACTGCCGATATTCGCTAAATATGTCATTATTTATACGAATACACTTTAGACTAAAATTGTTTACCGTAGGCAACATCGTCTTACACTTTCAGCACTTTGCTGGAAGACAAATCGTCCAAACTCCTTTTGCGAGTAAGCGTCAACTTGATAGAGTTTAATGAGCGCTCGCCCCGACGCTATTCTTTAAACCTTGTTTATTTAACCTATCCTTGATTTTGTCGCACATCCAGTGGAACAAACCATAGATATAGTATGTACAAGATAAACAGAATCAGATGAAAAGCGAAACCAAAAAAATAAAATCTATGTGTGAGGGAAATTGTCCATGTGTTAGTTAAAAAAGTGTTGTTAAAAAGTCCATGTTCGGTATCGATATCGATACTTGGTGAACACAATAAGAAACACGATTAGAGGGTTGTTGCCGTTGTTGGTTATATTAAACTGTAATAAAAACTGGGCAACATACATGCTTTGCTTTTATTAAAATACAAATTACAAAATACTATCTAGGTTGGCCACTAACTAACCATAAGATAGAAAGTGACATTCATACTGGCACAAATAAATTAGGTATAGATTCTTTCATTAGGAGTCGTCGATGTTTTCTTTGTATGCAGTAGGTATTTCAATTCGAAATGTTTACTACATATTGCAGAGTGTTTATTTGGAGACTATCTATTACTGTTTAAAATTGAAATCCATTTTTCTCTCAATACAGAATTATTTAAAATATTATTTACACAACAGAAAAATTTGCTGGTGAGCAGAGCACTGATGTATTCAAGACACTGTAAAACTAATAAATGCAAACAATATAATGACATTCCTAAACATACTCAAAGTAACAAAACATCAAAACTCTGCGAAACATTTTGAAAAACAAAGGCTAATATAATAAACATGCAACTTAAAGTACAGTTAAGATGAGCACATCTTCTCAATCCTAACTTAAATCTTTTTTAACAAAACTTGACTAAATAAGTTTGTATTCATGCCATGATGTCACTATAAAACGATTAAGTTTTTATCGACTCATGACGTCACCGCTTTGTCAAGCCCTAGCGTAAACAATCAATTTTCTCTTTTACATTCAAATTCTGTTTAAATATACGAAATATACTTTTATAAAACAATGGAAATCAATATACTATTGTAAGAATATTTTTCTGAGCCGATTACTAGCAGAAATTTGTCAAAATATGGTTCTTAACAATCCAAGGACAAAATTGTATTTACCTATGAAACGTGTATTTATTGGGGTTATTTCGTCTTGTAACGTCACATTCACTCACAGAACAAGCCACCATAGTTGCATAATTAATATTATCAATTTAAATCTAAAGATTATTATTTAAATGCAAGAAATTCACCGCGGTGTAAAACAGATGGGACGCTATGGACTCTTTCTCGCGAAAAAAAATGACATATTGGTACTTCATTCACTCTCTCTTTTTCTCTTGGGCGGTTAGTACTTGATTAGGATTTCTCGCCCGCATGCTTCGTGTATCTTTTTGCGTAGCCAAAAAATTTTAAATCTATGGAATAAACTAGAAAAATCACTCACTATTAATAAGTTACTTGGTAGAGATAAAGGATAAGTTGTAGAATTAGTTAGGAAATTTATTGAGCGTATGTCTCCTTTGGAAAAACAAAGGTTTATTTAATGGGAAATGTATTTCAGTTTTCCTCCACCATCCTAGTTAAAATAATTGCCTACGTCACGTTTACAATTCCTTAAAAAATACAGTCTAAATATACGAAAATAGTCAAATAAAGTAACGATATAATCAACCAAAAACCGTTATAAAATATTACCCTTCACTTGTAACACACCACAATATCAATCCAAAAAAAAAAATCCTGATAACCCCTTTTTAGCAATCATAACACAAATAACACCAATTCATGTGATCGTGCAGTTCATAAACCATTGCTGTGCTATACAGGGAAATAATGATGACTTACATTAGCCCTCCGCAAAAAAAAACACGCGGTTGGGTCGAGTTGGAAGAGCTTTAGGAAAGGATGAAGTTATGATGTAAAAATTAATTGTAGATTTTAAATTGCATATTTTTAGAAAGAAAACTGTCTCAGCTCTTAAGTAAGTTGAGATGTGAATATGTGTGTGTCTGAAAAAAGAAAGGGAGAGATGGACTAGACGACTAAATCTTACGCTTCACGTTTCTAGATTCCTACTGAAAAACTGTATTTAACTACATTTATTTACAGATAAAATCTACACGTACAACATGTTTTTTAATGATTCCAATTGAAAATCGCAAGAATGTAACCCAGCCGCCCAGTTACAAATGTTTCGTATCGAATCTTTTCTACAATGTTTAACGCCTTCTGTATGGTCTGACCACGTGACTTAACGTTTAGATGTGTTATTCCCATACATTAATTCGTTTTCTACTAGCGTTACCGATTGTACAATGTCAACTTGGCTACATGTGCAGGTGTGCCCGGGACTAGCAGTAAGGGGTCGCGTACATTTATATATCTTATTCCAACTACGTTCGGGGCTCTGCTGCTTCGTGTCAGTTGCAAGTCTAGATTTCGATAATGGTGAGCATGAATTTTATGATAAGTTCATTTTTCCTTATGGATCCCATAGAGCTGACCTCTTAAGTGAATGCGAAGCTTGTACGAAAAAATCATAAACATAACTAGCCTAATCAATTCATCAATCTTAAAGTTTTCTGGTATTATCACTATCAACGATAAGACCGTCATACACATGAATTAGCAATATTGTAAAAGAGCTGTGTACTCGAACCAAATCAAGTATTTAAAGTAAATAGTTTCCAGACACTTTTGAATCGTCAAGGTTTTTGTGTGCAATAGTAAAGTATGATCTAGTTTGTACCTACGTCTTAGACGGTGGACTGGCAAAGAGAGACATGAGAACTAATTTCTAAAATTGGCGAATCACAACCATAAGCCATGCTACGAGGATTAATAAATCTAATAATCGCAAAACATATGCTTTGAGGTTTAATAATGTGCCAATCAATCAAAATAATAAGTGTACCAATAAACATTAAAAATGTCCATATAGTTAACTGTGTGAAGTTAGCAACCTGATGTGAGTATTAAACAAACATATCTCAATTTATAAAATGTAGGCATAATAAAAATACATATCACGCTCAGCTTTACATTTTAGTTAATAAAAATAGATGATCATAATCACTATAAAAGAGCGTGCAATTTACATTCAGCGCTAAAAACATAAAATATTTTCATGAATTATTTTTTCATTACATTCACTCAAAAGCCTATCACAATACACAGGTTGAAACAAAATGGAGAGGGGAGGTACCTCACGTCATTCTGTTTAAGTCAATATATATTCAAAGGAAACACTTCGATATTTTTTTTTTTTTTTTTTTTAAATAGGCTCGCGCTTGACCACTATCTCACCTGATGGTAAGCGATGATGTGGTCGACGGTGAAGCAAAGAAAATGTAATAATTCATTATATAATCAAGACATTAGACAGACATTATTGCTTTATAATTACAGGATTCTGATTACGATTTTTTTCATTAGAGGCAACCAGAAATTAAAAATCTTTTAATGCTATTACGAGTTAGTAAAAAAATCGTATTTGTTTACTTTGAAAATTTTCTATTCATTATAAATAGCTATTATTATTTAAATCGATCCGCTTACAGTTATATTCCATCCTGTATAAAAGAAACTGAACATTTCATATCGAAAAGACTGAATTACTGCTCCATCTCTCAAGTGAAAATTATTCAACTCGCCTTTTGAAACATTTAAAAAAACTGCTAGGCTGCAATCAGACGGGATTGAGATCTGATATTAAGGGAAAATAAACCGAGTCAGCCAAATTACGGCCTTTCGAATACTACGGCGGGCGATCAAAAAGTGTGCTACGCCGACTTTATCAATAGTATCGCACGAGTATCTGCGTTTTATTAATTCGTTTATCGAATCATGAGTGATTATTAGTTTATGTACGTGTGTATAGAAATAATAATTTTTGTAGGTACCGTTGAACCGGCCAACAGGTCTATAAGAATATTTATGAGGTTGGTGGCGTATTATGAAGATGACTATGAAGACTAATTCAGAGAACAAAATATAAGATAGTCTGACAGGTGGTTTGGATGTCAAAAAAGTAATTCATTATCAGTGCTATCGGCTTGCTAGTGGTCTACCATCGAATTAGATAAAATTTTACATGACATGTCCTATAACCCCTAGATGGGGCAGAGGGCGTCCTCAGATGTCCTCCATCGCGATCGGTCTTGAGCTTCACGTTTTACCTCGCTCCATGTCATTCCGATGTTCGTTGCTTCTTCCCCGTCGGTTTGACGGGGACGGCCACGCTTTCTTTATATAAATAATTTTGGAGACAGTGGGTCGCCTTGTTTCACTCCTCTTCCCGTGGAGAACGTAGGACCAGTGGATTCTAGTTTTATTTTTGCAGGTAGTACACCTTTGTAAATGTTTCTAATTATTTCTATACTAGCTTTTACCCGCGGCTTCTTTCGCAGTGAAGCCATTAAAAAAAAAACGTTATTTTTTTAATAAAAAGTATACTATGTTACTTCTAATACCTCCAAGAATATATGTACAAAGTTTCATGATGATCGGTTCAGTAGTTTTTGCGTGCAAGCGTAACAAACACACTTACATTCACATTTATAATATTAGTATGATACTCTTGTCAACTTCTTGAGCTTGCAAGGCGGTCCATATACTTGAATGTGACACGGTATCGAAGGTTTTTTTTTTATAATCGATATAAGCGATGTAGAGCGTTCTTTGCTTCTGTTAGTATTTTTCCATTATGATCGATTATTGAAAAGCGCTTGCGAAAGCCTTGTTCTTGTTGCTTGTTCTATTGGTTGGTTTGCTTCTATTGTGACACTTATTCTTTTGTTAATTATGGAGGAAAACAGTTTGTCGATACATGAGAGTAAGCTTATAAGGCCTATAGTTTGTGATATCTTTTGAGTCACCTTTTTGTAAATTAAAATTATTTCCGACTGCGAAGATATTTCAGTGGTTTTTAATATAAGGTAAAATAAGTGTGTTAAGGGTGGAGTCAGAAGCGGCTAGGCAGCCTTTATAGCTTCATTCGTAATGCCGTCTGGTCCCGGGCTTTTATCTAACTTTAACCTTTCTATTTCTTGTGTGACTTCATGGTTACCTTTTGATATTTCGTAAGGTATTCGAGCGTCTTGTAAGCTCTGGGTTATAGGCTTGGTTAATGTGTTATAATAAGCCTGTAATGATGTTTTTTCTTGGCATTTATTTATATCCTGTAAGTGAGATGAAGTGTTTATTACAGATTATTTCTTGTTCACTTTTCAGTGATGAATATCGATTTCTTTTGTACGCTGTGCGTTTTTCTTCTGCTTTGTGACGGACAGTGTTGCTCTGATTGATCTGTGTTCCGACGGGTAGTTCAGATTTAAAACTTCTATGTTTTGGAAAATATTTGGTTGATTTGACAGTACGTAATCTTTTTTATTTTTGTATTTAACATTCGGTGATCGGCCCATCTTAGGTTGGGTTTTTATGGAAGAAAGTATTTAAGATGGCAAGTTTGTGTTCAAGGACATATTTTCTTGGTTGTCCTATTTTCGCGTTAAAATCACCCATTATTATATAGTTCTTGTAAGCTTGGTCTAGGGCTCTATCGACATTCGAGTAGGAGTTGTTAATCTCCTCTTCACACGCTGTTTCAGTCGCTGCGTATATTTGTATAATTGACATGGACAGTCCTGGTATGTTTAAGTTAGATAATGCTACTCTATCATGAATGTCCATGAAACTTTCAAGAGTAGGAGTTGTTAATCTCCTCTTCACACGCTGTTTCAGTCGGTGCGTATATTTGTATAATTGACATGGACAGTCCTGGTATGTTTAAGTTAGTTAATGCTACTCTATCATTAATGTCCATGAAACTTTCAATCCAGTTCATGCGAGTTTTATTTATTATGAAACCGACTCCAAATTTACCAGGTGTGTGTCCCGTGTGACATAGTATGAAATTATTATACTCTTCTATCCGGGTGCCTTCCGCCTTATTTCACACAATCCAATTATGTCGTATTTGACTCCTTTGAGTGCAATTAGGCATTCGTTAGTAGATAAAGTTCTGACGTTGTATGTTATTACGTAGAGCTGATCTTTCTTCTTGTTCGTAAGTGTTTCTTGGGTTTGAGTCTCTTTTTGTATTATTGAAGAAGAAGTTTGAGATATCTTCTTTATAGGGTTTTGGTCTTGATCTTCCACGGTGACCAGCCGGATTGGAAGATGATTTTCGTTGCTTAGTTGAAATTGATTGAATGTTGCATCGCTGAGGGAGGGGAGCGTTGGTTGTTATGAATGTATGTTATGGTTTGTATTGTCGTTAGTTTGGTTATGCGGTGTGTTGACGTTTTTATTTACTTACTACGTTTTAGAACTTACTACGTTTTAGAACTTACTACGTTTTAGAACTCCTTCTGAGACACTGTTTGATCTCGGTATAAATGGGTTCGATTGTTTTATTTTGTTTTTCTTGATGGCTCTTTTTGTACTATTACCACCTAGGGCTCGAAGGTTGGGATCTGACTCTGGTGAAGTCGGTAGTGTTCTTTTGTTGTTTTGGATTTTAATATAACAAGTTTATCGTATTTTCTCGTGACTTTATTTCCTTTCCCGCGCTCTCTATTTGCTTCTTCTTGTAGTTCTTTCCTTTTTTCTAATATGTATTTTAATAGAATATAAAGTGATACAATATGCCAGTTAAAATTGTTTCAAAATATCTCAAAAGTAAAACATTCAAACTCCAATGAAGGAGGATAAAAGAAAAAAATGTGGCATAGACGCAACGGGCTCAACATATCCAGCTACATCTGCCCGACTCATTACCTAGAATTGGGCACATCACTTGATTGACTAAACTAACGTAAAAAAATAATAAATAAAAAAATTGATTTAAATAAAATAAAAATAAGATACATACCAATGTGACGCTTTTAATTTTCACTTCTTTCGGCAGTCCGCAAGAAGTGAAAATTTGGAGACTATCTAGACTATAAAATACTATAGAGATTTTCTATACTATTTGTCTTCTTTAACACAAGTATAACCGTCGCATAAATCTGCAAAACATTACCATAAAAAAATCACATCTCATACAAAAATTGATTTACGCCTCACATGTCCCGAAGGCGACAAAAAATAAAATATGTCTGCAAACACATGTAATTTGTGTTTCGAGACACGTGCCGTCTTGTTCCGTATTAAATTCAACGAAACAAGTTGGCACATGTACCAACGTGTCGCTGTGTTAGTCGCATATGTGTAGGAATTGAATTTTGTTTAGAAAAGGATTGCTGCTATAATGAATTTTATACTGAATATTGAAATAAAATGTCTATATTAACCCCAAGTTGGCAAACTTGCGTTTTCAGAAAATGTCTTTCTGTCCCAGGAAAGTTTCAAAAGTATTTCCTCAATTGCCTTGACTTTCAGTCACACTGTAAGCGGATGATTGAATGGGAAAATATTATGCCGAAATAAAGCAATAATATCACCGACAAACAAAGTAACGTTTTCGTAAAACGAAGGACGTCAGAACGCTAATATTTGTTAACATTTTGTTCCTTCAAAATATAGTACCACATTTTCGAATGGATTTTTGAAATTACGATTTCTCCTAATCTATAGAAGTCAAAGTTTTGAAATAAAAACGTTTTATAGAAAACGCCGCTTTGCGAAGAGTTGCGGACATTAACCAAAATAGTTTTAAACTAAAGAGGTTAATGTGACCTTTATTGCGTATAATAATTTTTTTTTTGATTCAGAATCGATGGAGAAAAATGTACCGAATCGTTTAAAAAAATCAAACGATTTCAGAGGACTTTATTTTTCGTCTGTAAATTTTGTTAAAAAATGAGGTATTTCCTTAAGTTTGCCGTGTGTCATTACTTTCCAAAATTTGTTCTTTATTAGTGAAACTAGTGGATCGTCTAATAATCAGCGTGTTTATTTCGCCAAAATCAACGGGGATCGAAATTCCTGTGTGAGAATATTAAGTTTTGAACAATCCCATAATTCACTTTAAGTTTGTATCAAAACAGTCCCGAGACGACTCCTTTCAATGTTTGTAGATTTTCCTCAAAGTTTCGGATTTAGCCCATTTGAAAAGCTCACCATGTATATGTCGCATCAAAGCTGGCCGGTAGATGCAAACCATCGGGCAGTCAGGATATATTCCCTTAGGTTAAGACATCGTGTGTGGGCAGGTCAGTGCATACAGTCGTGATAATGAAATAACACAAATTATTCGATACACTGGGTTTATTTAAATAGTTTTCTACGACGATTCTACGACGTCTTAGCTCCAAGGTGGTCAGTACTCATCTGCTATATTCTGCTGTCCCCACCACGCAGGTCGTTAGAGAAAGCGCGCCACAGCGTAGTCGTTCTTGATTTGCTGACAGATGGCGTGCTCGTGATTTGTTTTGACGTCCGTAATATTGACTAAACCCAACATATACGATATTTTTTATTTCGACTTGCCCGTGACACACATTAATGAGATTAATGACTCAGTAAATCAGAAATCAATAATTCTGCTATATTTCGTTTGTGTACGTTATGGTAATTTTCCTTTCATCAACTTCCTTTGAAGTTATAGTTTATTATACACTAGTAATGAAAAAATATTCCCCAATATCGCCTCCGAAACCTCGTCTTCAGTATGCCAAACCCGCTCGAAGCTGTAATCAGAGCCCGAGGAGGCAATACCAGTAATTTAAATGTAATGACGGAAAAAAGCCTAAAAATATTGTTTATTTTTTTGTCATTAAGTAAGCCATTAAGCTTGGTTATTTCTTATTTGTCATTAAGTAAGCCATTAAGCTTGGTTATTTTTAGTTTTCTATCTTCTTTAAATTAAAAAAAAAATGTTGACGACATATAAAACGTTTTTTATTTAAAAACTCTTGATTTCAATAGTTTAGGTGAAATTGAAATTTTAAAAGTGTAGTACTAAGTTTTGAAGGCCAGTGTATAAAGCACTGTTTAATATAAGGACTCAACAAGTGCACTTTGTATTTTACCAAAAATATTCACTTGTAAGTTGAGAAATCAATTAATAATTATTAACTTGGTCAATTATTAACTTGTAAGTTGAGAAATACGTAAAACAATAACAGCATAATAACAACTTTCAAATCAACTGTTTATTTTTATTTGTTTTCTCTACATGATAGGTAAACTCGCTTGCACAAAAACCCCACCTAAAGCATAATGATAATACCAAACTGAAACATTTCCGCTTCCGTACATTATCGCTCGTTACAGTTTAACTCGAAAGCTTCCCAAACCACGTGAAATACTCATTAAGGAGACGGCAATCATTTTTGTGGTTCCGTACACAATAGTTTAGAAGCGCGTCTAAAAACTTTGGTCATTTGAAAATTTCCTGCGAACTGGAATTGCTGGGAAAAGGCGGTAGTTTAGTGTTCTTCTAATTATTCCATTTTCCTTTTCTGTTTAATAAGGTATTTTAAATACAAATTTAAATACAAATTTAGTTTATTTCACTCACATGTTTGACAAGATAAAATCAATCTGGTAATAGGAACAACACAGTTTTATTAGGGGAAATAGAGTCATTTCCTAATTTTCATCCATAAAACCTACGTCTCAAGTGTCACGGTAATTGACAGATTATTGATATTGAAATATTGTTGGGTCTTCTACTAAACACTCAGTATAAGTGTTACAAAATGGCGATGATCAGGTTAGTATGCTTCAATTCTTAGATTTGTTTTCTAGAAATATTCGTACTGAAAACTTACAGGAGAAACCGGCTTTAAAATTTTAACAAAACTGCCACTAGACAAGAAGAGCAAAAGTACCAATTCCTCAGAAACATTTCACATTTCAAACAACTTGCTGAAAACAACATTAATAAAAGGTGAATTACATGCGTAAGTACTTCTCTTCAAATAAACTTTCATGATTTCTGAATAATTGAAATAACTAAAACCAAACTTCTCAATTTAAAACTCATCGCGGTAAAGTTTCAGTTTTGTAATATTCTAACATATAATTTATAAGTAACTTTTAATGATATTAAAGTCAGAAAGTTTATTCACCGTGTGGGTACCTAAAATATAAAATAGGTGGGTAGTCAAGATTTCTTCGTTTTATTTAGAACTTAATATACCTAACCTTGTTACGAGATTAGAATCTACAAGACTAACGCAAAATTTAAGCTTGGAGCACACTGTAAATTGCTCTGTTATTTTTTGTACTTTTTTGATTGGGCCTCATGAATGATGCTTATTTAAAAATGATCATAGGGCGTAGATTGTGAATCAACGGTAAAGTTTTCAATTGCACGCTATTTTTCTTCGCAATTGCTTTGTTCAATGTTTCTTTAAAATTAACTAGTTACCTAACGTGTTCGTTTGTGATCGTATAAAAGCGGTTTTTGTTTAATATATGAATGTGATGGAATAAGAACTAAGTGTGGCATCATAATATCATAAAGTTTGACTTAATTTTCAAATATATTGTTTGTTATATAAAAGACATCAGTCACGTTTATTTAGCATCTTCCAACAAAATGTAGAATTACCCACCTAAGTTAATATTGTGTATACTTATGCTACATTATACAATGTTAATCATAGTCTTTATTGCGATGAACGATACTTTATGTGATTGTAAAAGGTATCGATAATTAGGAGCTGCCGTGGAGTTTCTTGCCCTTCTTTTCCACGAGAACTATTTTAGCGAACGCGTAGTAAGCTCTCTGAGCCTTATCAATATGAATTAATTGAAAAGCCTAATTGAAATAAATACCTAGTCTTGTCTTTCTGTGCTTTTCTTCATAAAACGTGCAGTGTAAGGGAAGGTTACACTGCACGTACAAAGAAACTCTGATACACAGTAAGTAACCAACAACCATTTTGACTTTCAAAGCTTGCTATCTTGGTGTTATAATGTAATATTTCTATATAATACTTTTATATAGAAATATTTTATGATTCAAACAAATGCATATAGGCTTATCATTTTTTTATTTAATGACTTGAGAATCCATACTAACTATAACATTATAAATACAAAAGTAACCATGTCTGTCTATCTGTTTATTACAGTTTCTCGCCTTAACAGCGGAACGTATTCGAATAAAATAACACGCACCAGTGGACCATAACCTGGATTAGGACTATGGGAAAAAACCGTTAGTGTGGACCCTCAGTTCACACGCACATGAAAAAAGTAGTAAAGACATTTTAATGCATCTCTTCCTACATAGGTACCTCCTATTATTTGTCTTTTTAAGCACACCGTGACCCAAGGTGGTTTTTCTCTTTGCCTCGTTTCTTAATGTGTTCAACCTCATTATGATACTGACCTTATCATTCAAACCTGCCCATTTCCACATTTCTTCATTCATTATGCGGCCGGGTGCATGACATAGCACATTATTATAGTAATGATCTGTAAGGAGGCCAATACGCAAATGTAGTGAAATTAACAAAATACATTATTTAAATTTATATGGAATTTATGGAAATATCCTTTTATCATAAGAAGGTACTCAAGTTCATTGCAGAAAAATATATGTACATAATAAAGCTATGTTGCAATTGCAGGGAGTGATTATGTTCCATCCTTGTGCCCTCGACTTAACTTAACTATACCTTAAGCTTAACTGTACCTACTTTACGTAGTTGTAACGTCAGTCCCTGTCACACATTGTCATGCTTTGCGGCAGAGTGCACTCAATCTCGGTGAAAGGACTTTGTCTGATACCCTCCTCTGCTCTTGAATGTGTTTAATTTCGCAAGCGGCACTCGAGTAAAGCAAAAGGTACGAATTATGTAGGTAGAACTACCCACCTCACCAATTTCAAATTACCCGTCCGAACAAAAAAGCTATTTATTTATAGAAAGCTATCATTTCCTGATATAATTAAAAAAAATTGGCAATATTTTTTCAGTTACACACAGAAATTACGTCTAGAACCATTTAGAAAACAATCCCTAAAGTCTGGTATTTTATATTTGAAAAAGCAGGCTTATTATAAAATATTTAATATTTTGCTCAGAAACGTCCAATAACTTGTGAAGTTTACTAAAATACCAATGTATTTTAGCCAACCAAACTATGATTAAAAAAAACAACGTAGGAATAAAGTTGTTTGAGAAATTCAGAATGTTCGTCGAATGAGTTATTAACTTGTTCAGATGTTTTATAGAATAGCTTCGAAAATTGCTCGCTAAGGCTCGACACTGCATTGTTTTGCATTTCACCGATCCATCATTTGGCCGATGCAAACTAAAAACTATTATAATTTAAGTTGGTAAATACAAGACAGTGACAATAACCTGAAAGGCTTTTCAATGAATTTAAGAGGCTTGGTTAAGGCTATCCCCGGTGCGGGGTAGATGGGAGTGAGTGGAATTTAACATCTTTGATAGTAAAGTACCATGAAATATGCATAACCAAATCATTTTTACCTTACCTAAAGCAGAAAGAGCCAGTTATAGCAATAAAAACAACCACAAATCTAACACCAAACCACATTTAAATTCGATTATCACTATTTAAAAAGAAGAATCTAAGTTAAAGCATAAAACTAGTGTTAAAACTTAAGTAGGTAATGAATGACTAATGGCAAAGTTAGAACACTCAAAGTTTAGCACATCAGCAAAATCTTAAACTACTTAGAGAAACTTACACGTGATTCTAAGATAGTTATTTCACGATTTAGTGCTTCAGTACTCCAGTTGAAATGATTTTGATGAAACGGGAAGTTTTGTAGGTTTTGAACTTGAGTTGTAAAACTAAACAATTAAAAGTTAAGTCTTTCCTTAAGTTTGTCATAATTACATGACATCCCAGAATTTGATCCTTACTAGTGACACTCCCAGATTGTGTAACAATACAGCGTGTGATTATTCGTTTACTGGTTTTATTCAAAATCAACGGTTTAACTTCTGGCTTGATATATTGATTTTACAAAAATCCAATTATGCAGTTTCAGTTGCCAACGAAATCGGCCCCGTGACTCATTTATGTGTTTTTCGTTATTCCTAAAGGGGCGACAAAAGACTTGCGATAAAACAGAATTAGGGTTTCAATATATACGGTTCAAAGGTACTTCTAAAATCAGACATAAATTGTGAATTCAAGAGTTAGAATTATAATAACCTTGCCACATAAAATAAACGTACGAGTCCCACAAGACTCACACGAATTAAATTCGAAGAAAAAATGAAGTTGTAATTGATATAATGCCTTTTATTAACCTTACCGCCATAAAGCGGTGATAATAAAATATCCACGACTTTTATAGCTTCCATAATGCGATGAAAAATTCACAAAGTGGAATTGTTTCTAAGGAGATCTTCACTCCTCGCTGTTTCAGACAACTGAGATATTGTTAGATACCATCAGATCCTTGAGATATAATGAAACGTGAAACACTTCAAGATGTCAGAGAATTAATTTTATTTAGAGATCGGGAAAGTGCACATTTAAACTACCTGTTAGGTTTTATCATGTTTAATTTTGTAAGCTCTTATTTTGAAGGATGTTAGTACGGCATGTTCTGTATAATAATACCGTGGATTAAAGTAAAAACAAGTCTGTTTCCTGCACAATTAATTATTTTTCATCAGTATAAATACTTACTTCTTTAATACGATATAGCTCAACCAATGTTCCAGTTTCTAACCAACTAGTCTAAAAATATTATTTAAACTTTCAACCAAAAAATAAAATGTTATTGCATGTTTTAAAAGGGGTTGCTGTAGCCGCTGTAGATATGTTTTGTTTTAAGTTGAAATCTGCTCTAGTACAGAGGTGGTATGAGAACATTACCGTGGGAACGTAAAATAAATGCGAACCAACACACAATTTGTTCAGTGGAGTGTGTGTATGTTGCGACAGACCTGAGTATGACAAAACACTAAGAACTTCTGTTACACCGTAGCATGAAGTGGCTACATCTACACATTTTTTCGCCCGAACCTAGTAACGAATCTAGCTATCATACTCGTAAGATATGATTTTGGCATTACTTTATGGATCGTATGTCAAAATCTTTTTTGCATTTTGTAAAAGTTTGACCGTTAGTGGTTACGGTAACCGTCGTCAGACCAATAATAAACAAAAATCACTGTAATCAGCCAATTATTCTTTGAAACTATGTAATTCGACATCGTTTCTGACAGTAAATCTCATAATCCCCATCCCATTCCCTAATTAATGCACTGCGATGAATCATAAGAAAATTAATTCTAAAAGCAGAGATAATCCACAAGTCATTATACAATTACTTGTAGAAAAATAAAAAAAACACTACACACACTTGAGTATGCTAGCCTCATTTAATAAAAAATATCTATGACACTGAGGTTTGCTGTAAGAGAACCCAATTATGGGTTGAACTCGCCTTTGTACATAAGCTACTGTATTTGTAAATGTTTGTTTTGTGTACAATAAAGAATAATAATAATAAAAAGGGCAAATAATGTTAAGTTAGGTTCTTCTAGGAAAACGGTGTGACAAGCTACCTGTAACAGGGAATGTTACCAAATGTTGGTTGTATTCGTGTAAAATGATGCCTACATTTTCTGTTAATTTCTGTAACGACATGCTTTCGGCATGAGTGCAGATTTTGGAGTAGTTATAATAATTCAATTCATTAAAACTTGTTTGCTTCTGAACAACTGGCTGTGCAGCTTACAACCCGTAAACTAGGAGCAGGGCATTTTAGTTTCACAGTATATATAATTTGACCCTGCATATACTACAACGCCACACCAGTTTTGATTATATCTAATAACTGCTTGGCAACTTTAATCCCATTGCAAACGCAAAAACAATAACCGAAATAATCTTTCATCAAGCAATTTCGTTCTAGATTAAAAACCATTTTGTGAATTGCCGAGAAATGACTGTCACAAGATTACACGTTTAATTCTATTTCAGTCTATCGTGGATAAATTTCTTGCAACAAAAAAATATTATTGGTACCCAAACGGTGGTGTAAATGGCGTCATAAAAAAGCGTGCTTCTCTCCCTAATGTTAATAAAAAGGTGATAATAGTACAATGTTATTTGGATAAGGTATTCAAAGGCAAATTATCGCAAATTGTTTAGCTCCCTCACAACGAGTTCAGAATTGTGTATATTCAAATGCTTTAGTGGGTAACTATGTTATTGCCTGGAAACAGACATTGCTTATGGATTCTCTGCATTAAATCTGCAAATTTGAAAGTCGTTCCACAATAATATCTATTAATTTAGACGCATAACATCTATACTAATATTATAAAGCTGAAGAGTTTGTTTGTTTGTTTGTTTGAACGCGCTAATCTCAGGAACTACAGGTTGGAATTGAATTTTGTGTTGGATAGTCCATTTATCGAGGAAGGTTATAGGCTATATAACATCACGCTACGACCAATAGGAGCGGAGCATAAATGAAAAATGTTGCAAAAACGGGCAACATTTTGTTTGTTTGAACGCGTTAATCTCAGGAACTACTGGTAGGAATTGAAAAATTCTTTTGTGTTGGATAGTCCATTTATCGAGGAAGGTTAAAGGCTAAATAACATCACGCTACGACCAATAGGAGCGGAGCATAAACGAAAAATGGTGCAAAAACGGGCAACATTTTTCGGTCTCTGGATCTACTGAACCGATTTAGATGAAATTTAGCATGGAGATAGTTTGGGACCCTGAGAAGGACAAAGGATAGTTTGTATTCCCTTGAAACACTTTTTACGCGGGCGAAGCCGCGGGCAGAAGCTAGTTTAGAATATAAGACGACAAAGTCCTTGGTTTCAGTACCATGATCTAAAAGTGACACGGGAATATAGACTGTGAAGGTTGCTGAAGAAAATGTATCAATAAACTAATCGATTTGTACATAACTTTATGAATGAGTTTGTAAAACAAATCACTGCAGCATAAAATAACTGCTTTCATATCATTGGCATGTTTAATTCATGTAAGTTTACGTCAGAAAAGAAAAATAAGGATCAACCGTAAAACATTTATTACAATAAACTAACAAAAACCAAGAGGTAACCTTACAAGAACTGCCCTTTTCCTATCTTCGCGGTAATGTATGACATGTGACTAATGAGTCATGCAGCAACAGTGTGGCACCTAACTGTTGTGAGGAGACGACAATAGTGTGAGGGTCGACCGCATTACGGCTTCAAGTGCTAGAACAAAGGTCAAAATATTGTGTACTTACTACTTGCAACCTTGCTTTGGTAAGACCTGCTTTTCACAAAAATCAATCAACCTATGTTAGTCCACTGCAGAACAAAGGCCTTTTTTAAAACTATGCCACAACACCCGCCCACCTCAACTAGTCTGCCCTAGACAACAGCTGGGGGTCTTCAGACGCTTCGCCTTCCGATATGCGGTCTGCACTCCGAGACCAAGAGATGAGACAGTCTAACAAGAGGTGAAGCACATGATGATCCACCGGTCTAGTCTTTGGACAAACATGGCCAGCTCATTGACACTTTAGCTTGACAACCTTTATCGGTAAGTAGTTTTTTTCCGGATAACTTCATTTCGCTCATTCCATGACTGAATCATCAGAGCTTAGTCCAAACCCTTGGCCTTAGAAAGCGAAAATTTGCCAGAGAAGTTCACTTCATGATTTTGACAAGGACTAAGATGCCTTTTTCGTAATAAGGCCCTGGAGAAGTAGCTGATAAAGTGTTAAATGTTGATAGCATAAATAAACATACATGTTCCGAGCATCATTGATAAGTTGTATGGTGACGTCATACAGTTTGGTCTTGACGTCCGGGTAACTCTCCAGCAAGTCTTCCCATGCAGGCAGACTGAGGTACATTAGATCCACGACCTGCACATGTTTTAATAATATACAACGTAATACACAACCTCATGCCTGTATATCCCCATAACGAAGATATTGCGGGCATTTGATCAGTTATGTTTAGTCGCATGAAATAAATCTGGTCAAATATACGGATAAAACCTCCGAGCTGCAACTTTATTTTTTTATTTTTTTTATTCTTTTTTTTTAAAGGAACTTTTGCGCATAGCGTATGTCAGTCCCATCATACCCTAAACATATACATAAAACAATCATAAATGGGCCATAAATTCAAACAAAACTTTCGCATCGACTCCATTCGGTTGGGACAAGATTTTATGAAAAATACCTACGTCAGTTTTGTTCAAATTCAAGGCTGATATAACATTATTTCTAACTGACTTATATCGGACACATTCCACCAATAAATGTTGCAAGTCTTCCACGACCCCACATTGTTCACAGTTGGGCGAAGTAGTTTTCCTCATCATGAATGCAAATTTATTACATGGAATATGTCCAGATCTGAGTCTATGAGCAGTAACAACTAATTTTCTGCTTAAATTACTATCTATGAACCAAGGCACACGAAGAGGCTGACATTGGATTGTTTTGTACCATATCCCAACTTCCAGTGATAGTCTGTTAAAGTGTTCTTTCCAAAGGTCATAGCAAATATTTTTAAATTTAGGCAAATACTCTGAATAGTCCACACTAAAACAAGTTTCTTTACCGTGTTTAGCTGCGTATTTCGCTAACTTGTCAGCCTCTTCATTGCCCCGCAACCCAATGTGCGATGGAACCCATTGCAATCTCAATTGGACACCTTTTGACCGCAGTACATCTATCTTCGATAGAATAACATAAGCTATCGATGCACCTCTATGACCAGAGGCGCATTGAGCTATGTGTTGCAAAGAAGTCTTGCTATCCGTGCAAATGACAATGTGTTTATGTTGACATGTTACAGTAATAAAGTTCAAAGCTTCTGAGATTGCAACAAGTTCCAACGTCATAATGGATGTCTGTTCACCTATCTTAAAATAATTGTGGCTTTTGTTATTTTCAATATTTATATTAGGGACATAAAACGCTGATCCATGACCTTCTACACTCTTCGACCCATCTGTAAATATTAAAAACCATTCATTATATTTTATAGACAATTCTCTAATAATTTCGTATTTTAATAAATTACTATCATATGATTTTTTTGACAATTTTATTGATTCCAAATTAACTCTAATTACCTCATCTAGGTTAATATTAGTAACCCACGTTCTCAAAGTAAACATAAGTAGAAGTTACCTGTATTTCTTTTGTTTCGTGATATAAGGTTATTAGTAATGGGATAGTTTTATTCTTCCAATAACAATTTTGTCGAAGAGTGTACAGTTCATTTAATAGCTGATTAGTTACATTACCTTCTATAGACTTAGATTTTAGACAAAATTTATATGCCAAATATTTTCTACGTAAATACAGCGGAACTACACACAGCTCACTTTCCATGACGTGAATTGGAGTGGTTTTTATAAATCCACCTATTATCCTTAGTCCCTGATTTTGAATTTTATTTAATTTATCCAAATGACATTTAGCACTCGCATTATATAGATAGTAACCGTAGTCGATACGACTTCTAATCAACGCTATATATAGATGTCGTAGGTGTTTAGGATGTGAGCCCCAGGAAGTTCCTGCTAAAACTTTAAGTAGGTTAAGATTTCTTTACACCTTCTCAACCGTCATGTTAATGTGTTTACTCCATCGTAACGACCTGTCCAACCATACACCCAAATATTTGTAATTGTCTACTAATTACAAATTTTGATTTTGTAATTTCAATTCAATTTGTAATTTTCTAAATCCCCTACCAAAAATGCAAACTTTAGACTTAGAAGCTGATAATTCCAATCCCACTTCATCCAAAATGCGACAAAATGAATTTAGTGCTATCTGAAATTCATTTTCACTTACTCTTAGATTTTTAGATGGAGAATATAGAACAAAGTCATCTGCGTATTGACACATGGTTATATTTTTAATTTCATGAAATAGTTTAATTGTTAATATGTTAAAAAGAAGAGGAGAGATTGGATCACCTTGCGCTAAACCTCGACTTGTGTATCTTATAAAATATTTATTTCGATCAGTTTATAAGGTGTCTTTCACTTAAAAAATTCCATAGATATTGACAGCTTTTTACCAATACCTATCTCATCCAAAGTTTTGATCAAAGCATCTATTAGCACATTGTTATATGCATTTGTTACATCTAAAAAGCAGGCTACAGTTGGAATCTTGTGAGAAAATCCTAAGTAAATTTTACTTACTAATCTAACTAGGCAGTCCTGACATGATTGTCCCCTTCTAAAGTCGGAGGTATATTGCGATAGCATTTTATTTTTCTCTATGTACCATTCAAGTCTTTTGCTCAGCATTAAAGCATTTTTTTAAAGCAATTACACATATCTTGTAGTGTAAAATTAGCTTCTAATTCCATAATACTTGACTCAGCAAATTGGAACTTTGGGTAAACATAGTAGGGAGCCAGACTACAGAGAAGTTCCAATTTCTGTTCATTCGAAACCGATGACCTTGACGTAGTGAATCCCTTGGTCCAGCCCATGCGTTTCCACATCTCCGAGCTGGACGTTTGTTCGTCAATACTGCTACAATAACTTTGCCAATTTGCCGTCTTCGTGTGATTTATAGCATTTTTCGCCACTTCTGTTCTGTTCTCAAGTGTAGCCAGATTACTTGGGGTGGGATTTCTTCTGAAATTCTTTAAAGCCAACCTACGCTGAGCCACCAACTGTGATAGTTCGGAATTCCAGTAAGGTTTGGGTCGAAATCTACTTTCTGGATTATTGCAATATTTTAGAACGGGTATATGGTCATCGGCCGCTTTATTGACACACTTAACGAAGTTATCATATCGAGATTGAATATCTATGTCATCAATTGGTTGCATTAAATATTTTTCTAAAGATTTACTATATTCAGTCCATTTTGCCAACTTAAAGTTACGTTTTTTAGTTATAGACATAGGGTTCAAGTTATTGTTATATTTGTATGAAATTTTAATAAACAGGTGATCACTTCCTAGGTTTTCGTTCATTACACTCTAGTTTAATACAACCGATAAGTCAGAAGAGACAAATGTCACATCAGGAGAGGTCTGTTGAAAATTACTGTCAACTAAACTTACCCTTGTTGCACTGCCATCATTAAGAGCTATATATCCAGCATCTAATGCCGCGTCGAATATCTGTCCTCCTCTACCATCACTTTTCGATGACCAACTTGTGTGGTGACCATTGAAATCCCCCGCTACAATACATTTACTAGGAAAGGCTGAAAATATTTGTTCCCAATCTGAGTGATCGTGTGAACTGAGGAAGGGCAGTATATCAGAACAATATTTTGGATTTGACTGCTGTTTAAGAGTTTAACCGAAATAATTTCTATTCCTGAGTTGTTAATGTTGATCAACCTTGTTTGTGCTTTAATAGATTTAGAAACTATGATAGCTACTCCCCCATATCCATCTATCCTATCCTTTCTAAAAATGTTGTATCCACTTATATTCATGTATGATTCTGGTTCTAACCAAGTTTCCGAAATCAGCGCTATGTGTATTTTTCTTGAGCCATTAAGAGTTCCAATTCATTACGTTTGGGCCGCATACTTCGTGCATTCCACTGTATAATACGTAGTAAAAACTTTCTTGAATTGTCGTTAGCCATTATAACAAACATAGAAATTATCTTTATACATATATCGTCCTTTTTCAAAACTTGAATTAGTAACTGACTACATATTTCTATAATAAAACTAACTAATTTTTGTATCTTAAAAGACCAAGTTTCATAAGAAAAACATATATCTTTCGCTCTCTGCAGAATACTGTATATATCTAAACTAAACTTCGAACTGCCGATATCATTGATAGAATCATAGTTTTTGTCCTTTTCTAAATTTCTGATTTCTGGCTCAGTATTAAAATTTTCTGTACTTTTTCCATTGGATCCTCTTGACTTCGTTTTTTTATTCTCCGACACGCAATCCTTTTGTGTAACTTTTCGTCTTGAACCTTCATTTTCAAAGAAATTCTTTGCTGTTGAACTATTATTATCTACAAGTGCATTTGTTACAACTTTATTTCTGTACTATGGTTTCTGAGTATTTTGATGACTGTCCAGTTCTGACGTAATATTGTTACTAAATTCACTTTCTCCGATATCAGCCCTAATTCTCAATTCTTCCTTACTTTTTAGATATAATTCCAATCCTTTTCGATAATTACAGCTTTGTTTAGTCATGATATTTCTAATTTCTTTTTCTTTTAAAAATACCGGACATTTCTTAAACATTGCCATATGTGGGCCTTTGCAATTAACACATACATATTTGTTCGTTTCACAGTTTGCGTGGTTGTTACCGCATTTGGGACATATGATTTTTTTGATTGGAGATGATCGAGAAAGGTGCCCATATTTCCAACATCCCGAAAATTGAGACACCGGAAAGGTATAAGGTTCCACTTTAAACCTGCTACTGAGGAAAACATAAAAGAAACACAATAAAGGTTGGGATCTAACTGGATGCAGCTGTGTTCCAGTAATTTACATTGAGCGATTGCCTATTTGGCCGCCATAACACTGTAACTGGTTAATACGATTCCCCTTAGCAAGACTGGTGTCAGATCTCGTGGCTTCTGACTACCCGTAACACCTGCCAAAAAGCTGCAATCGACAGGCAAAAGGTTAACGTGCTTTTCGAGGCACGGGGGAGTTTTTCTAAGTTATGGATGGTCACCCATCTACGGAATTACCTCAATAAGTGTTGCTTATTACTTAACCATAAGCTCCTTTTTAAAAGCCATTTAATTTTTAATATGTGCAGCAAAACTAACCGTCCGTGTGTAGTAAGAATATCGAAAGCTACAATCAGGAAATAGTCCAGAAACACATCCAAAATATCCATTGGTATACAAGATTGACACTAGTTGGCCTTCGCCGCTAAAAAGAAAACATCAAGTATAAATCTTATTGATTTATGTGCGGATACGACGCGATGTCGTAAGGAAATTTATTAATATAAATGCAGAATAGAGAATATGATGCATCGTCATCATCAGTCTTTTAATGTGCCCACTGCTGGAACTCAGGTCTCCTCCCAGATAGATAGAGGGAGTGGGCTATAGTCCGCCACGCGGGCCTCGTGCGGATTGAAAGATGGCAAATGTCTTAAAATATTTGGTTCTTTGACACGCCGGTTTCCTTCACCGTTTTGAAAGCAATGGTGATGCAATAAATTACACAAAGAAAAGCGCCTGTTCGGGTTCGAAATCAAGCCTTAAAAATGTAAGTCGGGGCCGTAACGACTAGGCCACCACTGCTATAGCCAGTCAGTATGATGTCTTCAAGAGTAGGAGAAACCCAAAGAAATGAAAGATGTATTGAGTGATAGAGGTTATAGCTAAAAAGAGGGTGACAACTGAGAGGATGACTAGAGATGTAGTAGTAGTAGTATGGGGAGCTGGCAGAATGATAAACAAATGAATACTAACGATGCATCAGTACACCATTTCTCAACTTCACCTTCATGAATGAAATAGGTAGTGTTGAATATGTCTCCCTCTCGGACTATGCACTTGCCTAGAAATTTAAACAATACATTTTGGTGTTGTTCGAATTAAGCTGATATCTTTAAAAGCTTATTAGTAGTTCTTGTTCAAAGCATGGCAATATCAATCTATACAGAATCGCCCCAGAACTGAGCTACGAGTTTAGCGCCATCAGTGGCTTCCATACGATTTCTTGCACCACATTTACCTTTCAGCCAATAAATCTCCAACTGAACAGATTTTCCTTGCTTCAACCATCGCGTAGTCGTCGAAGTTTGATGCCTTCAAAAATGCAATCGACAACCAGTTGGATAAAGAAACAAATTAACACATGAAACAGGAGTATTGGATGTAAGCAGCATCAGCCTTGGTTAACACCTAAAGTGATCGATTTCAGCAGTTAAATCTAGGCCTTCTCAACCATTACTGGTAATGGTTGAGTTTGCTATTCTAGAGCCCTTTAAACATTTTTTTTTTATGTAAGATATTAAGATAAAAATCGAAATTTATTTTGATAGGTGTCGTGGGACTAACATAGCCAACACAGCTCACATTGTGTATGTGTATGTGATTGTCATTGTGTTGTGTGTGTGTTAACTGACCTGGGAATATGACTGTTCTATAAAATCTCGCACACAATTGCCTTTTGAAATAATCAGGCAGTTGCCGAAACGTCGGCGCAGCTTCCAAATGATGTATGTATAATGCAGTAAATAGGTCCTGACGTAAACAAAGTGGACCTTGGTACGCTAATTCTGGAAGCCAATCACCTAAAAAAAAGAATTATATTAATCTTTTACGCAACTATATGTTTTACTAATATATATTCTTGATTTAAATCATCATTTGCCTAACGAAAATTACAGTATTTTGCATGAAGTTACTGACTGATGAGTAGGTACCTTGATGGCGAACCTTTGGCACGCGTGCCTGTGGTGGCACACGACAAAATATGTTGGGCACGCTAATATAAGGTTATTTAGAATCTAGGTAATTTGCAACAGCAGAAATGATACCAACTCCTAGGAGTTGGTATCATTTCTGCTTCTTTATTTAAATAAAAATAAACTGTAAATAAATATTTAAATAAAACTGTTAATAAAATATTTTGGGCACGCTAAAATAAGGTTATTTAGAATCTAGGTAATTTGCAACAGCAGAAATGATACCAACTCCTACTTTTATTTAAATACAAATAAACAGTAAATAAATATAAGGATTGCTGTAAGAATTTCTGGGTGCAAATAAAGAATTGATTATTTTTTATTTATTATATTATAGTTTTATTTTTTGTCAATTAGGACAAAGTCAAAAACTTTTGGTGGCACTTCATTGTCTCATAAAAAATATATATAATTTAAATGGCACGTTTTCTAATAAAGATTCGCCATCCCTGCCCTAGGTGATACTGGCCGTAATTTCTGGCAACAATCTTTATCAAATTATTTTCTTTGCTATGGTTATACTTACACATAATTTGAATAGTTATATAAAAAAATACCTTTTTGCCTCTTCCACAAATGATCGGTGTAACTGTTAACTATTTCGATAAGAGATTTACTGATACCGTTGTCAATCCAATAACTCATCATAGACTGAACGTTATACTCATATTGGTAAAACACGCGGTATTTATTCATGGCAAGGTTAATTGCCACGGCCATAATCCACATGTCCAGTAGGTACATAAAGTAGGTGATGAACACTTGGTAATAAATCTGTTTAAGGGACACGGCAATTATCTAAAAAAAAAAAGGTTTATTTGTAGAAGATTTTAAATATAATTCATGACTTAAAAGCACTTTAAGTATTTTGAGAGATAAGGATTTTAACCCGCATGCTGGCAAATTCACATGCCACTGAAAACGTCACCAAAATACTGAATGCAGTACTAGTGTCTCCTATCAGAGGCCAAATTATTCCAAGGGAACTAAGATAAAATATATCTTATTCAGGACACTGTGAAATTGTGTGGCAAGTTTCATCCAAATTCATTCAGCTGTTGAACAAACATCCAGATAGTCACATTTATAGCTTATTAGGATTTACATACAGATACATTTGTACTTACAGTATCAAGACTGGTATAGGTATGGACAAGTAAAATAAACGTCAATGCTACGACATAATCATGCCCCCAATATCTGGGGACTACAAAAGATGGATTCATAACTCCGTTTTCGTCAGCGATCGGTGCCGCGGTGCGCGCACAACCTAACGCCAAAAAATGTGAAAATTAATATAAAGTATACCTTGGAATTTTTACTGTCTTACAAAAGTAGCCCACTTTATGTAGCTAATGACTATTAAACATTCGTAAAAAAAAAATGTTCTATAGTTTTTTATTTATCTCTTTTTATTTTTGAAGAATATACGCTGTGCCGATCCCAAATGAAGTGGGACAAGAACAAGAAAATGATGATGACCAGAAAGTATTGTCTTTTCGAAAACGTTCAGGCAATATTAGATACCAGCTTGCTAGCGGCATCGCCTGCGTGATGAGTGTTTTATCATCACAATGGAATATTATACCGGGATAAAAAGTAGCCTATATACTATTTCAGACTATGATCTATCTCTGTGCATAATTTCGTCGAGATCCGTTCATCCGTTCTTGCGTGACTGAGTAACAAACTACATCCATGCAACCATTTATAATATTAGTTAGATCGACATATTCACTGCCAAGCACTCGGCTACCGAGTCAGAAATAATGGTTTTTAAATTGTTTCAGTAATTACGGCAGCGAAAGAGTTAAGAAGATATTTTTACCTCCCTTCCTATATTTAGGTTGCGACCATTCACTAAAGTCTATAGACATATTCAAATGGCTCGTATCTGGGATATTCAACGGGAACTGCTCGTCTGTAACGAAGCAAAAGCAAATCAATTAATTAAACGCATTATGCAATCAAAAACTAGTACAGCTTGCTAAGATTTACACAGCCAGAATAATCAGCCCATAATGTTCCAACTGTTGAGAGCGAGACATAGACCTCCTGCCTGTGAGAGCACTTACGAGTAGATTGAGGGTTATTTAGATATAACGCGGTATTTTGATTTCTAAACATGTAATTTAAAAAGTAACACACAAAAACGTATTAAAAATACTAAATTTTTAAGAACTATAACATAAGTACCTACCGCTAGGGATTAGCCACTATGGATGACTATTAGTTTGGGCGGGATATTAATGTTTTGCTACAAAATTTCACAATAGTACTTAAATCAAAGCTGTAACTAACCTTGGCACGCAAACAAGATCCATCCACACGTGAATAGGTGCACCAACAACAAAATAATAGCAATTTTCAAAATGTAAGGAGCTTTCTGACTCTGAAAATGTACTTATAGAATAGAAAATACTTTATTGTACACCAAAATAGATATAAAATATTAATATATGTTTTTTTGCTTAGCATTGCTGTCCCACTGCTGGGCTTTCCACAAGTCCTTCCAGACATATCTTTTTTATTTTATATCTGTCTAATACCTTTAAATGAGCAATTCTTGTATATATGTGTGTGTTTGTTTATATATAAATATATATAATCAGAATCTCGGAAACGGCTCCAACGAATTTCATTTCACCCGTGCAGAGCTCAGCCGCCCAGGTACTATTAATTAATTTATTAAATATAAATCTTTACATAGCGAGTTGGTGCATGTATACGTCGCAGGGAAATGAGTCTAGCCTAGGGTTACCACGAAACCACGGTATATGTTGAATATACTTGTTTATTACATCTTTTTGCTAATAATTTTTGGTGATATGACAAAATGCTAATACAAGGTCCTTTCACTATACTAAATCTAGTAAAATAACAAAAAAAATAAACCGACTTCCAAAACAAAACACTACACAGGGAAAATTAACTTTCTTTTCTTTCGGAAGTGTCTTTAGTACCCTTTTTTTCCATTTTTGACCTAAAAGTAAGTAAGTTATTTACCATTTTGTAGTGTTTTGTTTTGGCAGGTTTTGTTTTGGCAGTCGGTTTAATATTTTTGTTGAATAGTTTTGTATATTGCTCTTTTTAGTTTTCGTATCCATATCCATATATTTATTGCTTGTTGTAGGTGAAAAGACATAACTAGTATTTTTGTATCACTGTAACATACCCATGGGGTACAATATTTATATATATATAATGTGAATTGTATTAGCTATGTTAAAAATAATTAATAGTAACTCCACCGCAGTATCTCTACGTTGACGTCATAGTTTGGCTTGCGCGCTTCAATGATCCCTAGGTCTATGCCGGTAGATTTTACTTTGCTGCAATATGTCTAAGGTGAGGGGCCAGACTAAGAGAGATACAATCCGCAGGGCAGCATTGTGGCAAGCTGGTGGGCAGTGGCTACACCACGGACCTGATCTCCTGGGAGAAGTCTTGTCCCTCATCTCCGGCTTGCTTTTATTGGCCGGAATGAACACTCTGACGGGGAACAGAACTCCCACCTCTCTTTTGCTTTAATTGGCTGGCTTGAGTTTAGATTCGCAAGAACAAACATGCTCAGAGGAAGGTAGTTAACCCATTAAGATGCTGGTAGGAATCTTGACCGTACTTCTGGGATTGTCCTGATAGCCGTGGTATACCTCTCCACTCCTCAAGCACAAGTTGTCCGTATATGTTGCCCCCTGTGCGCTACTTCACTAAAGTGCTAGCGACTGTTTAGTTGGGCTTTAATTGGGCATTAATTGAGTGTGCAAATCATCCCCTGCATTTTATAACCGTGTAAATCAACATTGATCAGGCAGGGGCCAATAGTCCTTCTACAGTTTTAGGTAATCGATCCATGAAACTTCACAAACCCATAGCCCAATGTGTTCTGTTTCTATATTCTGCAATAGGCCTGCACAAGCCGGGGATTGTCCTTGGGTGCTTACTAGTGCAACCAGGGAGAATTGCCGGTTGGTGTCACATTTCATCCTACATGTCTAACAAGGCCTCTATAAGTTGATTTCGGCCCCTGGTACGCCTTTTAAAGGTCCGGGACCCTAGGGTCCCGAGAATCTCAATGATACAAAAATATTAATAGTAGTACAATTATATTCTTAATCATTAGTAGTTGTTATCCATTGTATTGATTGTTTTAGTCAACCTCATTTTACATGCTACGTTTCGCAAGTCTAAAAAATAAAATTAATTTAAACATGTAAATTTTTTTAGTCAACTTCATCTTACATTCATTAATAGACATAATTATTCCGGCCATGCAATTTACATTCAATAATTATAAAAAATAAGAATAAGTTTAAATAGTTATTGAGGTCAATATTTTTTTTTTTTTTTGTTATCTGATATTACCATGAAAGTACGCATTATTAAGGATAACTTAAAAACTACTCGTTAGATCTTGATCAATTTAAATGAGATCACATGTGAAGCACCATGTTTGAAATAAAAAAAATACATCAAAATAGGTTCATAATTAGCAGACTAATCGCGTAACAAACATACAAAAACTTACAATCGAATTGAGAACCTCCTTCTTTTTGACGTCGGTTGAAAAGCGGACACTTGAGAATAAGATTCGAGCCATGCATTTTTCTCGCTCTCAAACTGATATATTCCACAGTAAAAAACATCATAATACTGTTCATTATGAAATAAAAATAAATTTGAATTTGAATTTAATAAGAATCAAGTGAAATGTACAGAGAAGATGAAAAACATACCAAAAGTGGATGGACCAGAAAACTGTTAAGACTACAAAATATTTTAGACATATTAATGGAAAAAAATGAGCTTTACAGAGGGACTTAAGCTGATAAATTAAAGGATCTCATTCAGTGACTGGGCCATTACCTACCGGTCTTAGAAAAAGTAAAGAAAGACTTTACGAACTGTACGGCTTTAGGCCTTATATTAACGCTGAAACGTTCAATAAGTATGTTTCTACTTACTCGACATTTTTTTTCATATATTATTAGGCCTTGTACATTAGCAATAAGGTTAAATTAGCAGCAAATAAAATCAAGATACTCGTAGATGGTTTAGAAAACCATAAACAATGAAACGAACAGGAACAAAACAAATAATACTGATTAGACGCTTGAGCACGTTGCTCGCAGAACGGATGGCCGATGGGGCCGAAAAGTTCTGGAATGGCGACCGCGAACCGGAAGACGATACGTTGGAAGGCCTCCCACTAGGTGGACCGATGACCTGGTTAAGGTTGTGAGAAGGCACTGGATGCGAGACGCACGGGATCGGTCAATGTGGCGACGCCTGGGGGAGGCGAGAGATTATAGCGCCGTTATTAGCTTTAATTTGTAATTTTTGTGTAGGTCAAGGAGTCTTTCTGGATCTAATGAAATATATTAAGGTTATACCACTTTTTGAATCCGGGGACAGTAAAGATACCAATAATTATAGACCAGTATGCGTGTTGCCGGTTTTCAGCAAGATATTTGAAACGATAATGCTGAATCAAAAGTTCATTCATTTTAATACGATAATTATACATCTTGCATGATAAACAGTATAGATACACCAAAGGACGTTGTACAACCAACGCTGGTGTCACCCTATTAAACCACACTTTTAATGCGTGGCAAGAGGCATACGATGCCATAGGTATTTTCTGCGACCTGTAAAAGGCGCTTGATTGCGTTAATCATGAAAAATTACTTCTGAATCTTGAGCATTACGGGTTAGGCCAATCAACGTTAAGTTTAGTAAAATCTTGTTTGAATGATAGACAACAATAATCAAATAAATGGTGACAATTCGTCGGGGTTAAACGTGAAAATGGGGGTACCACGGGGCTCAATTTTAGGTCCTTTCATATTTTTAGTATACATAAACGTTTTACCCCGTTTATTGGAAAACAAACTAAACATTTACACACAATTTTCACAATTTTTAAATAAATAGGCATACTAGTCACATTGTCATCTAGTCCTGCTCCACAACCACTAGGGTGCAAAAAAAAGTGATAAGCAGAACATTATTGTTTTGAAGTATTGATCATCCGGCTGAAAGACTGTATGAATATTATTTATTTATTTATAACAGCTTAAACTATCATTACAGGTTTTACCCTAATGCGACAGCTAAGCACTTAAAACTAATAACCTAAATTATATATATACTTACAACTAAATTAGAAAAAAATAAAATAAAAATAACAACATTATTAAAATTAAAAAACATAACAATACACAATTACCTACTAACAAAAACATACTTAATACAAAAAATAAAGTTAAAATTAAGTATTATTTTGCTTGTAGCATAACATAAATAGTAATACCCTTGCGAATTCACTAAAACAACATGTAATCACATCAATCTTAGTTGTAGTTTATATTTGTATTGTATAAAATCATTTTTTTAGTATTATATAACTGCACAGCACATGTGGGTGAGTACTATGTACCAACTGTAAATCTACCATTTACTGTACCTTCGTTCTTTGACCTGGGTGTGTCCTGGCAGATGAGAGTGTCATGCTCTCTCTAATGTCCCTCTGATAGTGGCAAATGTGTTGGATCATTCGGTTCCCTTCATGTTGTTTGAGCTGTGTGGTGCCAATCCATGCGTCATGTTCGTGCACAGGCGCCATCAGTTGGGATTGGTCATAACTTAGCTGCCTCGGCCTGTTTTTAATTACGTACTTGTTGTATTTTTAGGGTTCCGTACCGAAAGGGTAAAAACGGGACCGTATTACTGAGACTCCGCGGTCCGTCAATCTGTCCGTCTGTCACTAGGCTGTATCTCATGAACCGTGATAGCTAAACAGTTGAAATTTTCACAGATGATGTATTTCTGTTGCCGCTCTAACAACAAATATTAAAACAGAATAAAATAAATATTTAAGTGGGGCTCCCATACAACAAACGTGATTTTTTTGCCGTTTTTTGCGATAATGGTACGGAACCCTTCGTGAACGAGGCTGACTCGCACTTGGCCGGATTTTTTATTGTTTGTTTTATACAAGACGCTTTTACGTGCACGTCTTTTTACATCATTCTCACATATAGGTATGTATTTTTTCAACAAGAATGATGTAAACAAATAAAGTTTTCTATTTATGTACCCTTTTCAAAAAAAGAAATTAGTCGTTGTTAGTTGAACCACACATGCATTTTGAAAGTGTTTTTTTATTTATTTATTTTAGTTAAACAAAAATACACATGAATAAGGTAAAATATCATTCTCAGAATATATTTACTTGATTGAAACTTACTTTCAACTTGTAATAAAAATTGTTAATTTGTTTTAAAATTTTATCCATCAATACTTTTCTCATTGTACTAGATTAAGTTTAGTGAAACTACATATCACTGACATTAAATTAGCATTTTGACATATCACTAAACATTTTTAATATGAAAAATTAATAAGAATATTCGTTACCTACCGTGATTTCTAGGTATTCCTAGGGATTTCGTGAAATCCCTGGTATCCTCATTCCCCTGCGATATATACAATGTAACTACCTAATATAACTTTATATAGCTGTAAGAAAGTACGTACAATGTCCATTGTATAAATTCAATTACTCGCCAACAGCTTTAATAGGTTACTAGCACTTCACCCGCGACTTCGTTCGCGTGATTTCGTTTATCCTATAAATGACTCTCATATGTGCAGTTGGTGAAGGTCAGGGACCAAAAATAAGCTATTATTAAATCAATAAAAAATGGGGTATCGTAGATATACGGGGTTTATTGGTTTGGGACGATTCGTTATTTGACTTAAAGAATAAATAGGTACATTTTAGGTTACTGCCACAAAGTAAAATCCTCCCCTGAAAACTTAATAATAATTTTGCTCGGTTGGAGGTCGAGTTTTGAACAACACAAATATATTATTTACTCTTTTCTTCGGTTAGTTTGAAAAAAGACGTTTTATGTAAATTTCTATTATTTACTTAATGCCCAAGGAATAAAATTTTTCATAAAACAAATTCTGCTCCTTTCCACGCCATTAAAGGTTGAATTTTCGAATACTCCTGTTTAGTGCTCCCCTAGCCCTACGTCAAAAACGAAAACCTGACCAGTTAAATTCTTAGCTTGGGGATAGTTTCGAGAAACTTATAATGACAACCTTTATTGTTTACATAGGTTGGTACTTATGTCTTGTTTCAAGTTTATTAACCCAAGAAATATGATTCATCAAAAAAACTTTGACACCTACATCGTCTTTTGGGAACGATTCGGAAAAGTAATAATGACAACTGTAGGCCGTATTCCTGTGGCGGGATGAGAATTTAGATACGCTCCAGATGTTAGAAGATTATCGTTGTTCTTATCTTCTTGGTGGTCACCAGTGTTCCAAATATCCAGTCAAGCATACACTGTTGATATCTAGGCTGTTGCGGGTTATAATGTGCTCCAGAATGGAGATAATTTTCAAAGTAGTAAGAAAACCAAATTCGACACTCAAAAAAAACGTGCTAGCGCAACGCGGTGAGTTTTTCAACTAGTGGTGTAAAGAGGGCGACGCATGCAAATATTCTTCTGCTAGTGCGGCGCCCTCGGTGAGTTATCGGTTTACGATAGCAAAATCTCGCAAGGCAGATGTCAAAGGTCTGCCAAGCCATCACATATGCTATTACTAATAAATATTATGCTTTAGGCCATTAGGGGGCGAACATCTGCCATACTCACTACACATTACATTATTACTACATTATTATTGTTTACTTTGGTTGGTATTTATGTCAATTTTCAAATTTATTAACTCAAGAAATATGATTCTCCAAAAAAACTTTGACTCCTCCTACATCTTCTTTTGGGAATGATTCGTAAAACTAGTAATGACAACCTTTATTGTTTTGTTAGGGTGGTTTTTATGCCAAGTTTCAAGTTTATTAACCCAAGAAATAAGATTCTTCAAACAAGCTCTAGCACCCCTTAATCGTCTCTTGGGGGTAGATTCGAAAACTAATAATGATAACCTTCATTGTTTATTGAGGTTGGTATTTATGTCAACTTGAATGTTTATTAACCCAAGAAATAAGATTTAAATAAAAATAATATCCTGTATATAATCTTTTGGGAGTAGTTTCGAAAAAGTATAATGTAAACCTTTATTTTTCATTTAGGTTGGTACTTTTGTCAAGTTTCAAGTCTATTAATCAGTTAATTAATAGACTAGCAATAAGATTCTTCAAAAAAGCTTTTACATCCCTCAATCGTCTTTTGGAGGCAGTTTAAAAAAAAAATATTATTCATTTCGGATAGTATTTGTACCAAGTTTCAAGTTTATTGACCCAAGAAATCAGATTCTTCCATACAATCTTCAACTCCTCTAAATCATCATTTGGAGGTAGTTTCGAAAAACTAATAATGACAACCTTAATCATTTACTTAGATTACTATTTGTACCAAGTGTCATGAATTTTGTTCGAAGGAATTAGATTTTTCATACAAACTTTCAACCCCCTTTTTATCCCCTTAGGCGTAGAATTTCCGAAAATCCTTTCTTAGTGCTTACTAACGTCACATGAGGAAACTTCTTGCCAAATTACATGCTTCTAGGCTTAGCGGTTTTGGCTGTGCGTTCATCGAACAGTCAGTCAGTTTCTTCTTTCATATATATAGATATATAATTTAACTTACGTACATTTATAGGTATAACTAGCAGCCCGTCCCGGCTTCGCACGGGGTAGACAATTAAACACTTTTTTTCACAAATATTTTTTCGTAATATCTTTTGAATGGAAAGTCCAATTTAAATAATTTAATAACTATTTTATAGGTAGTTAAATGGTCTTGACCATAAAATAATTTATTTGGATAAGGATTAATATAAACACATAAATAGCATGGTTTGAATTTGGTTAGCATTTTCATTAATGTTTAACATGAAAAAAGTTGTTGTAGTGACATAACTACAATAGTTGGACATATGCTACCGCGGAGTTTTTTGTAGACATTATGATGTTCTTCAATATTGTTGTACATTATTTTGTTCTATCGCTAATAGTTTCGGCAGCGCATTCGACGAAAGACATTTTAAGACTCATTTTTCTACACCTTCGGTTACATTGTTCAAATTTTACCAAGGATCCCTAATTTTTTTCAAAATGAAATGTAGCCTATGTCAAATTGGAAGAATGTAGCATTCTATTGGTGAAAGAATTTTTTAAATCGGCCCAGTACTTTTTGAGCCTATTCATTACAAACATAAAAACATACAAAAATAGGTACAAATCTTTCCTCTTTATAATATTAGTGTAGATAAACTAAGGTGAATTGTAATACCTACCCTAAAATCTCTGCAAAAATGGTATTCAAAATCAATAAAAAACTTAAGTCTCAAAAATCTTGCAGTTTGAAACGTCCAATTATCAGTAAACAAGGTAAGCAGTGGAACAAGTATAGATAAAGCATCCACATATAGACCCCAATGTTTGAATTGCTTCATTCCGAGGCGACAATGAGTACACTTATTGTTTACCACGACGAGCTCAATCTAAAAGAAGAAATACCTAATAAAATATTAATACCTACTCCTGTTCCTACCTACCTACTAATACCTACACCGGCTCTTCTTACACGCGGGGTGTATAACGATTGAAATAATAACAAAAGTTCGAATGATCATATGACCTTTGATTTAATATACTTTTTTTAGTTTACCGGTCAAATGATATAATGAATAATTGATATAATTTCATTTAACCTTATTTTATATGGTATAATAAACATTTTATAGGATAAACTTTCCATTATGGGCAGCTGCTTTGGAAGTTAATTTTTTTTGTAGATAGTAAACTTTTCATAAATAGGAAGCTTTTTACAAATTTTCAAAACTCAGGGTATCATGGTTTAGAAGAAGAAATAAAGTTTTCATACAAATTTTGTTTTGTGCAAATTTCCAGGTTAGATAAATAATTGTCATGGTAAACGTCAAAGTTCACATTTCATGTTCCGTTGACGGTAGAGGTGCATTTTATTCAATTTGAATTCATAGTTTTACTTAAATATAATTTTATTTTCACTTTCTCACATATTAAATTTGGTGTGTAATTAATGTGCACAATAACCGTGGCGTATTATGCAATTACATTGACTTTTTTACACAAATAATAACGAATTTTTGTTTACACTGTGAAACGGAACGTGAAGCGATGCCGCGCTTTTTTCTGTTAGCTATCAGTGTCAGTCATCGTTTGTTGCTCTTGTAATTTCGATCGTTTTGACTACCATGGCGTCCAAGAGCGAGCGAAGCGAGCTCGGGAGCTTAGAGCATCCCGACACGGACTGGTTAGGTTCGAAGGGCCTCTCAGCCCCCGGCATCTCCTTCGTGTTAGGTTACTTTAGACCCTTCAGACAGAAATAGGAGACATTGTTGTTAAATAGTTATTATAAAAACTTTAACCATGGATATCTCCATAACCATGGGGTTCCGCGGGGTGGGGATGGTATACAGGGGTAGCCCCCCTAACCCCCATTTCCCTACCCCCTCCCCGCCCCAAAATTTATTCTTACTTAACTTTTTATTCTTACCTAAAATCTTTAACCATGGATATCTCCATAACCATGGGGCTCCAAGTGGTGGGGATGGTACAGAGGGGTACCTTCTCCTTCCCCGCCCACATTCCCCTCCCCGCGCCATAAATCAGCGGCCCATAATGGAAATTTGAACCGTAACGTTTAATATAATATTGAAACGTCTACTTTGTTTTGTATATTTTTGCAAAAACTGATTCGATTTTAAACGCCAGGTATTTTCACAATCGCATTTTGCAAAAACAAGCACCACATAAATATTGCTTGTTATTAGTTTGCTTTTATGCTGGTGGATGTCTTTATGTCTTGACTATTGCGATCTTAATATTTACACCGACTTGTAGTTAAATAGGTCGAATCTGTTCCAAAACCGAACCGGGGCACCCCAACTTCATGTAGTCTTTTGGCTGCTATCCCTAGAGTGCTTATAAATACCAGAGGCGCGAAGGGAGAGCAGCCCATACCATCATAGGCTCCCGTGCAAGCAGTAGCAGCTGAGTGCCAGAGGCGACCAGAAAGCCGAAGCTGCGAGCATGGGTGCCTATCCTTTGTTACGTAAGGGCGAAATTAGGTCAACTGAACGTTATATAAAAATAACATTATACTAATTGAAAATTATATGAAATGAATGTACACTAAATGTTATTAGAGCATATGAAGGTCATATGAAATATAACATTGGATCACATAAAATTATGTTATTTGTTTTTATAGCGTTTCATAACATTATTTCAAGTGATATTATACTATCTGTTATTATACCATACATTACACACCCTTACACGCGACTCTTGTATCTCTTTGTCCTTACGCGAATCAATGTTCTGACGACAAGTAAGTTTTAGTAATGTCGTTTTCCGAGGTAAGTAAGCGGGAAATGTAGACGAAATATATTAGCTCTATATAAGCTCAACCATACACGCGTGAAACGCTTCATCTGAATATCCAAACAGAGAACCGGAACCAAACTATTTGCTAGATCTTAAATCAAATTAAATCCATTACAATAAACATTACTTACAGTATAAAATTCCGCTATAAAGTTGGCTATATCAATAACATCCGTGACGAAGATGGCGCAATACAGTCTCAGGTATAAGGTGGAGTCTGAAGGCAGGAGTATGAATAGGAGTACCAAGCAGGACGAAGCGAAGGGTCCAATCAACCACGCCAAGTAAAGCCAGCGAATGTACCACGTGTTTCTACGGGCCTCCATAGGGGCTTTACTCCACTAATTGACACAAAAATTATTTTTATTAGGAATATTTCAAGAATACTACAATTATAAACGCGACAGTTTGTAAGCATGGATGAATATTTGTTACCTACTCTTTCACGCAAAAACTGTGGAACGGATTTTGATGAAACGTCTACGTCAGAATGTATATAATATGCATATTTTATAAACATATTGGGGAAGTACTTCCTGTAGTAGTCCTGTATGACTCTTTCATGAAAAAGTTAATGGTAATTTTTTTTCGAGAGAACCTTATCTAATAGGAATATACTGATCTCTATTTAAACTTACAGGTAATCTTATGGTTTTACATCCACGCAAGAGATATTGGACAGAGTCGTACGGATTCTCGTTGAAAATATTTCTGGTAGCCATAAAGTCGTGTTTTGCTTGCCTACTTCTTCCAATAGTTGCCTTTATCTAAAAGTGAGTGATTTTAAACAATATTCAGTTGTTCCAATTCTGATTGGGGTTCTACTGCGTATGAAATTTAACTCAACTACACTGTACTACACTACACTGTATTAATGTGTGCTTCACCATATATAAATATAATAATAATAATGAAATTTTATTTTCAGACTAGAGTCCATAGTTGAAAAAATATAAGAAAACAAAGGTTTGTGTAAGAATCGTTGCCGGTGGCGTAGTTACTGCCTACCCTACGTTAAGTCTCTTTTATATACTTATGTTTTTTTTATCGTCATTAGGCTCGCGCTTGACCACTATCTCACCTGATGGTAAGCGATGATGTGGTCGATGATTTATGTATATGCGTAAATGGTAGATAGTGTATATCCCTTTGTATTTATCCTGAAATAACAGATCCTAGCAAAAGGACTCCTATTTGGACCATAGGAATAATGTTAAAATAGATGGAGCATAGTTAAAATCTAAGTACAAAACAACTATTTTCTTAATGTCTCTCGGCAATCATCGCATTTCGAATGTTAATTTCCATGTCCATCAATTATTAGATTTATCGTGTATAATAATTTGAATTTAGAACTAAGTACTTTATTGTTGTTCTGTTTTGATTTCCGTGTGAAATATATAGATCTGTAAAACTAGAAGCTTTAGCAGCTTTCCTCCTATTTTTTAAATAAAAAACATCAGGTTAAAAGAGTATTAAAAACTCTATATACTACAAGTTGATTGAGAGCGTCCGGTCTGCACCAAGTGCAAAGGGCAACAGATAGAAATCCGACGACTGACAAAACACGAAGTTTGCCGAGGGACATGAAGAAAATGTGTTCACTGTAAGTATGTACCTCATCTGTGATGGTACTCTGGAACGAAGATACTTTGATAAACAGCAAGTCTACGTGACCATCGGCTGTAGCAGTCATGCGAATGGGACGCAACTTTGCGCCGTCTAACTGACCGAATATATCACCCTGTAAAAGAAAGAAATATGGTTTATTTCCGCCAAGTATGACGCATACCATAAACACATGAAAAAGACACAAAATGAGAAAATATGACAGGATTTTATTGTTAAAGAATCCTTGCTTCTACCAGCGGGTTCGCCCGCCGGAAGTCGAAAATTATCGCGAGGTAACATATTCACGGGATAAAAACTATTCTTTGTGCCATTTCTGACTTTAATCTATTTCTGTGCCAAATTTCATACAGATCTGTTCAGCCGGTTGAATGTGCAGAAGTAACAAACATATACACAAACTTTCGCCTTTATAATATTACTAGCTGTTTCCCGTGGCTTCGCTCTCGTCAACTGGCTACCTCCGTACCCTGCCCTATCCTACCTACCTACCCAACATTATACTACCTACTCTGCCACTCTACCTACCTACCTACCTACCTACCTACTCTACCACTCTAACTACATACCTACCCTACCTACCAATCTATCTTCCAACCTACCTTACATACCTACCCTACCTACCCTACCCTACACTACCCAACCTATCTACTTAGCAATTTTTTTTTGATCTAAGACCATAATGCCAAGTTATTGCCTTTCTAATGAAACTGTTTAGATTTTTATTTTGTGTTCTATTTATTAGTATAAATTATTTTCCCCAAAATGCCTTAATGTGGATTATTTATAAGAGAGATATATAGTGTTGTGGACTTTTTTTAGATCTACTAAAAACCAGTATCTTTGTAATACAAGGTACTTACGTACCATTAGCCACTACCCCAGCGCACGCGGATAAAGCAGTTTGATAGCTTTTTCTTCTAACTTACTTTACAAATATCAATATTTAAGGCTAACCAGGACCTTTAGAGTAATGCTTTGCCTTCCTCATGAATGTGGCTAACATATACAAATACAATTTTTCAAATCCGACTGGTAGTTCGGCAGTATATATATCATCATCATCATCATCAGCCTATAAATGTTCCCACTGCTGGGACACAGGCCTCCTCTCTGTGAGAGGGAATGGGCCGTAATCCACCACGCGGGCCCAGTGCGGGTTGGTATAATAATGAAATTCCTGTTTCGACCAGATCGGTCGAAACTCAGCGGCTGAAACGCCTACTAAGCCTAATAGATTAGAATATACTTTATTGCACACCGAAAAACAATAACAAGTCCCTTTTATAAGAAAACTTATTTCTAGGGGAACAAAGGTGGCCTTATCAATGACAGCGATATCTGGCAGTAGTATAGATTAGTGTGAAATATGATGTTATCTTACAATTTTGTGCTATAATTAATTGTTGATTTAAATTCACAGAGGAGAATGGCATAAAAACACGAGTAGTGCTGTCCCCAAGTGACATGGAACAAGGGCAAGAATACGACCTATCTTTATGCCTTATCTTTGTTGCGCTCATCATTAATGCACAAAGAATGCTGCCGCCCATTCTCTGTAAGCCTGGTAAAGGTTACGGGAATCCGGTAGATGCGAAACTCACGGGGTGTATATGAACCAATTTATGTTCAGCAGTACCTAAACGACTTTCGGGTGAAATGATGTTGATGATGTACCTATATTTATATGTCAATCTATCTCTGTCTATAGATATTACTCAATGTCGTATCATTGTATCTTTCTTACTGATCTATTAGTTAAAAACAAATTCACAGATAAACACTTTCATCAAAAACTGATAAAAGTATAGATTCCAAATTTTCGTATGACGAATAGAAATTTACAAAGACTCTTGTAACCCAATAACACATCTCACCTTAGTCAGAATTATAATTTGCTTTCCGCCTCTAAAAACATTTACTCTTCCACGATGCACTATAAAGACATCAGAAACGATATCCATTTCCCTAAATATGTCGTAACCTGGTAGAAAATAGGTGACATTGCAGACACCAGCCAGGTGTCTTTGCATCGTCTCACCACCGCCGATTACCGAGTCCAAAATGGATAAAGTTCTGTAAGAAAAAAAAATGTTTACAAGAATAGTCCTGTTTGAAAAAAAAATTCTAGGAGAAAATAATGTGATATCAAATTAGTTATAATGCTTTTATCTTATACTTAAACGAACTTTTTATAGAAATAGTAACTCAACTCCTGTCGAAACATCACACCAATGCGGGCATTAGTTAATTGTTCAACATTGACGCCTTTAGTTCTGGAAGAGAAAAATATCTAGTAAAGAAATTATACCTTTACAGCTATTCTACTATGTAGGTATTCTTTTTAAAACATTGTTTTTTAAATTTATTTCGACATGCACGAAACGAAAGTACGACACGAAATATGTAGGTGCGAGTAGTTATAAATTAGCAGTAACTTTAACTTCTCCACTCACCTCATCCATTCATACCTAAAGTGTTCCAATACTTTTTCAATTACTTCAACATCTACTCTCTCGGATTTAAGAAATTTCTCTAGTTGGTATACAGAGTGTTGAAATACTGTATCTTCTCGGCCTTTCAGCACCAATAGTGTCAAAGTGTAACATGATATGAACCTAGAAATAGAAATGGGATGATTTCACTACATAAGGTGATAATTATATATGGATAATTGTGAAGGGAGGCCCGAGATATTTTTTTTATAGATTGTGTAATTACTGGTATAAAAGAAAACGGAGTGATAGTGACGCATGTAAGGGAAGATAGATAGAACAAAACGCGCCGGCCCCAGAAAAATAGGATATAAATGTAGATGATGAAAATCAACTCAGTAAATATTTAGCTTTAAAAAGGGATCGCCAGGCCTGAGGGACACAAGACGAACGACGTTCTACAAAACTGAACTAGAGCGTAATACGGCCACGGGCGGATGGACGGACGGACGGACGGACACACGGACGGACGGGTTTACGGTCAAGTAGCCTAAAATATTTTTTTATAAAATTTCGTAATATGATATCATGCTCTTTGTTGTGAAAATTACAAAATATTGATTATAGTAAATAATATATTATGTAAATATATATATATATGTATATTTATGATAGCTTCATAATTATATAGTTTTGTACAGTCTTTAAAATGATTATTGTTTTTATATGCACCTCGGTATCTTTCCGCCAATTTTGGTTGACTGATAGAGACTGCCTAAGTCCGCCGTGGTAGGTTACCTTTATGATGCATTAATATATAAATTAACAGATTACTACTTACCAAAACAAGATACCAAGTGTGAATAGACTAACCCCGACACCCAAGTATGAACGATCTATGGCAAATTTACCAACACTCATTCTCATCATACCGTATTGGACAAGGCTTAGACTTTGAGCGAAGATCTGAAAATTATTATTATCATCAACACTGACGGCTTTGTGCTAAGCACCGCTGCGTATAGACCTTTTTCCTTTTGGACATCTTGTTTCAGTTTGTACTTATCTCATCCAGATCTTATACGAGATCTTTTGTAGGTCATACATCCATCTGTCTTTTGATCCGTCAACATTCCATCTACCACTTAATCATCTACTATCAGTAACTGTAGTATATTTATTTACATAGTATAGAATTCACAATAACTAACTATATATACACTTAAATCAAAAGCTACGACCGCGTATAAAAAGGGGAGCGCTCATAGGACGTCAAAAAAATTGTCCACATCGTTGTCAACGGGCAAAGTCCCCAGAACGCTGAAGGCAGCATTGCCGCGTTGGATGGCAATGCTGATTCTCTGGCTAAGAAAAACCTAGCTCTCTGGTCACTAAAAATTCATTATCTAATATAGTTAGTTGCTGAGCAATTACGACGTACCAAATGTAATTGGTCCCAATTCATCGTTTTGGGCAACTGAAAAAGCTTTGGCATCCAACAGTTGTTCTTGAGGGTTATACTACTTAAATCTTTTATTTCATTAAATTCAAAATGTACACAGTTTACCATCAGATAGTGGCTTATTCCCAAAACCATTAAAATGTTGACAATTTGCCATTTTATTATCTGCAAAAAAGTATCTTACTTTATATTGAACATATTTAACTATTAAGTTTGATCTATTATAATTATTGTGTATGTAACACAATAATTATAATAGATCAAAGTTATGGTCTATTATATAATAAATTATTTTATATTATAGTGTAATCTGTTCCGACGATATGATACAGATTTATGTTAAGAAGAAAATCAAGCTTATACAAACCATTATATAACACAAGTTAACTGTCGGAATGTCCGTAATATAACCAAAATATGCAAACAGAATGTACAGATGGGCGAACTTGCATACTGTATCTATAAGGAACCCAGTATCATCGCTAATTTCATGGTACAGAAGAGATTTTAGGATGCAGAACCAAGGTGCTGCGCCGATTATATCTAAGGCAAATCCTTTAGTCACATAGTTTTTCAAGCATTTCCTTTTGTCAGTGATATATACTCCTCGGTGGTCGTAATAGGGTAGCTAAAATTATTAAAGATTAATCAGGAAATTAGTGTAAACAATTTTCTCTGAAGCTTTTTCGTGTGGTAAATATTATTTTTGAGACTGGTTCGCGGCAAAATGATAGCAATGCTGGGACGGACTAGAGATATACCTACCGCTAAAATAGGAAGGAGCATGAAAGGTGCTTTGCAGTGAGGAAGAACAGGCTAGCAAAAAATAACTTATATGTAATGTTTTACTTACAAAACATTTGATGACGATGTCTATAAAAGCAATTAAGTCGCAAAACCCACTGATCATCGTGAATATCGAACGCGAAGCTGCTCCAATGCCACCTTAAAAAAAAAAAACACTTTAAATCCCTATATGGCATGTGGCCATGTTATTTAACTTATCCATATAAATCTTCTTTTCTTTTTCATAACTCTATCCCATCACTAAACCAACTAATCCATACTATTAATTTGGAAGCAATTTTGCTGCTTTTCTATTTGTTACGATTTTACACTTAAATCCATTAACCAATTTTGTTGGATTTTGGGATAGACTGGATCTTGGAGACGGACATAGGATAATTTTTGTTCCCAGAGTACCTATATTCTCCGGCATAAATGCTAAGTTTCAAGTGGGCGAAGCCGGTGGCAGAAGGTATTGTAAAATATCATGATTATCATTTCAGCCGAAAGACGTCCACTGTAGGACATAAGCCTCCCCAAGCGTCGTCGCACTGATCGGTCCTTTGCGTTTTGCATGCACTGGATTCCCATGGCACTGACCACGTTATTGATCAAACTAGAGGGAGGCCTTCCAACGCTGCGTCTTCCAGTACGCGGTCGCCACTCTAGAACTTTTCGTCCCATCGACGATCCCTTCTGCGAGCAATGTGCCCTGCCCACTGCCACATAAGTTTGGCAATTCTAGTAAAATACATAATTACCTAAAATAGATGAAGTTGCTATAGAAACACATACAATGACAACTCTGAATAGCATCCAGAACTGCATAAACCTGAAATGTAACGATATTCATTATTATGTGTCATTTTTTCATTTCTGCAGTTAGTCAAAGTTATTTCTTTAATATTATGAGTTATTTATTTTCTAAATTAACAATAAAATGTCATATTGTAAGTAGCTATAGTAAATATTATATTGTCAGTATGGTTCTTGTAGGCAAAACAGTAAACGCCGCAAATAGACGCGTCGCGTTAGCAAAAACGCATCCACATAAATGGACGACCTCGCAGGTAAACAGTTTTGCGACAGCAGTCGCAGTAATACCGCAAAACCAAAAAGTACCTACGCCTAAAACTAGTCAATTTAGGCTTAACTTGAATTCGCGGTGAGTGCTAACATGAGCCCGTGTTCCCGCCATAAGCGGCACAGGAGGACACCGTGGAGTTTTAGTGGGTAAGAGTCCCATATAACTGCACTATCTCCCCGTGATAGTGCAGTATGCATGAGTATATCTCCACGCAAAACAAAGGCTTATCTTGAAATTGACCATAGTTTCGGAATGTAAAATTCAGCTGAAGCCAGCATCTGTTCAGAACACATTACCTATCTAATATCTTAGATATAAATATGAAAGTGTTTACAGAGTCAAAATGGTTAATTGATTACCGAGATTCCGGTTCTCCCCACAATATGCCTTCAACGGGTAAAGAACGATTGGCTTCTATGTCACGAATCAGTTTAGCTCTGTGCGGTATTTTCCATCGACTGTACTCTTCAGCCATTTCCCTGAGTTTACTTATATACTGAAAGCAATTAAATAATCAATTAATCTGAAAATTTTACTATTTTTCTGCTATCCGTGATAGGTATTTAGGATTACAAATAAAAATTAACTTTAGAACAGTAAAAGTTTTAGAAAACCATTGTGTTATTAAAATCTAATTCATCAAACAAGTATAAAAAACATGATAGAAAGAATAGTTATACTTTTTTATATACTTACATGTCTGTGATTCAAAATGTTTTTCTTGAAGATTTCGTTGAACATATCTCTAAACTCTTCTACACAGGTTTGCACAAAAGAATATTCGATCGGATATTTCTTGAAAATTTCAAAAAAATCTTTAACCCTAATATACATCACCTAAAAATCGATAGTAAGAAACATTGAGGGGTGATTTTTCAATAGTTTTAAAGAAATACTTGCCTTATCAAAATATCTTACAATGCGAAAGAAATATTAACCTCGCATTCAGTAATTGATGTGTAGGATCTCAGTGAAGCCTTCTCAAGGAATATTTCACAGATAGACAGCATGCGGCCAGGTCCTAAATAATCCGTAAACATTTCACCGTTCTCGTTGACGTACTCACATTTTACGTGACCCTTAAATTATTAATTGTGTTATTTAAATATCTAGTTTAATCCGGTCAAATGGTTACAAAAATTCGGTCCCAGCTGAAAATTGGTAGGATTGTTCAAAACACCATCATAAATGAAATTTAAAAAGTCCTCATCGATCCGACACCAAAAAATAATACTCGGGGGAAAGGTCACAAAAACAGGTTTTTCACGATTTTCAGCAAAACGGTAAGTTTTATCATAAAATAAGGCCAGACAAAAATTGTGGTTCAGATAATTATCTATAAAAAATGTCGACATAATTTTTTCCTCAGAGCTACCGTTTTTGAGATATTTATAACGATTCAAAAGTTGAAAGAGTTGTAATCGTCATAATATGCAAACGTTTCCACGCTACCTTTGAGGTAGTGAACTTAGCGCGTTTTTTTACCCGACTGTCGAAGGAGGGTAAAGTGTTTATCAGTCTATGCATGTATGTTTGTTCCTATGTGGCGTTCTAGAGACCAAACGCGTTGGCCGATTTTGATGATTCTTACGTCAGTCGAATTCGTCTTAACCCTGCGTGTGTCACTGGCTACATTAAAATTGGAAAATAGAAAAATGGCGAATTTTGGGCGCCATATTGTGACAGCCCAATTTTTTTTTTCTTCCAAACCCGTCGTGCAGGGTATCAAAATAAAGCGTTTTAAGAGGTGATTAAAAATACATAGCATATATATTGTGTAGAAGATTTGTGAACAGTGGATTCGTAAAGCACTCACCTCTCGCCTCCGTAGGTATACTGCTTCGCGCTCCTGGGGCTCGGCGTCGTATCAGGCAGCGAGGGTCTGGATCCAGCCGTTCACACACACGATATCGTCATCAAAACAAGTCCATAGGCATAAGTCCTTCACATTGTTCACCGTGGGCACTCCTAAACCACCAGAAAACCGGGATAACAAAAAAAGGGCGCGGAGAGGTCCGCGGCTCGTTCGACGTTCGTAGACAATCCATCTTTTTTTTTTTATAAAGATGGCGCTGCATTGTGGTTCGCCGTTCGGATTGGTTAGCGAGTGTCCAATGAGACGATGGCGGGACGTTTCAAATCCACCGTAATTTGGTTCTTACTACACACAATTGATAAGACACTCTCAGAAATCTACTAATATTTAGAATGTTTACAAAATAAAGAACAGTACGGAACATGCCGCTCGCCTTAAAAGAATGTAATTCTTTTAACCTTAAGTTAAAGATATTGAAATAATGAAAGATTAAACGAAAATAGTCGCTAATCGCATTTAAAACTGAAATAAATTCTATTAAAAATAATTAATACTTAAGAGGTAGGTACTTAGCTAAGAAACGTAACAGTAAGAAATAGGTATTCTTAATTATTCTAAAGGTAAAGGACATATTTTAACTACAGAACGTTTTACAAAAGTTTTGCCCATCTGAAGGGTTACGACGCGGGTGATATTATCTGACCCTGGATGAAGAGCATGTACACGAGCCAATCGCCATTGCAAGGGTGGCAGGTTGTCTTCACGTACGACAACAATCATACCCTCTCGGAGTGGAGAGCCGCTATCCTTAAACCATTTATTGCGTTGTTGAATCTCGTGTAAATATTCACGACTCCAACGCCTCCAAAAATGCTGTACGCACTGTTGCACTCTACGCCATCTAGTGAGACGATTTGACACGTCTTCGCATAAAGAAATATCAGGCAAGGCCGTCAGAGGACCTCCTATTAAAAAATGAGAAGGGGTTAAGGGTAAAGGGTCTAACGGATCAGCACTTAACACACAAAGTGGGCGCGAATTTAGTACCGCTTCTATCTGGCAAAGAAGAGTATGCATCTCATCATAGGTTTGAGTCTGAGTGCCAAGTACTCGATGAAGATGGTGTTTAAAACTTTTAACTCCAGATTCAAAAAGACCACCAAAATGTGACGCATATGGTGGTTGAAAATGCCAAGTGATACCCTGTTCTAATGTCTTACTGTGAAGAACGGTTTGGACAGAATCGTTACGTAAATATTTATATAAATCTTGTAGGTAATTATGACAACCCACAAAGTTCTTTCCACAATCCGAGTAAATATCAGAACATAAACCTCTGCGGGACGTGAAGCGTCGCAAAGCTGCCAAAAAGGCATCAGTTGACAACTCGGATACGAGTTCAAGGTGAATGGCCTTGACGGACATGCACACAAAAACCGCAACGTAACATTTGACTATTTTTGCATTGCGAACCTTATTTGCCCGAACGTAAAACGGGCCTGCAAAATCAACAGATGTCTTAAGAAAAGGTCGCTCAGGTTGCACTCTTGCGGCGGGTAGGGTACCCATAGCTGGCTGCGGGTGCGTGGGCTTCGCACGAAAACAACGAACACAGCGATGTATACGCATACGTATAGCGTCGCGACCAGACACGATCCAGTACCTTTGTAATAATATGTACTGTACAGCCTGTGGACCGGCATGCAAGTGACTGACATGGGCATGGTCAATAAGTAGATTGGTGAGATGGTGCCTTTTAGGCAGAATTAATTGATGTTTAGAAACAAACGGCAACAATGACTTATGAATCCGCCCACCGACACGTAAACTATTTTGTTTGTCAATGAATGGTTTTAACCTACGTAGTTTAAGGGAAGGATAATTACCTAATGCAATATTTTTTATATCTTCGGGAAAAGATGAATGTTGAACTAAATGAATAAGTCGACCTAGACAAAAATTAAATTCGGGAACTGTTATGTAGGTTGGATATTGAATTTGAACCTTTTTGCATCTATTATAAAATCGAAATATGAGTGAGGTGACTCGAACAAGTTTACCTAAACTAGAAAATCTTTCTATGTAATCCGTAGCATCAGGAGGCGCCGGCGTCGTGATGGACGAGTTTGTTACCACCGATAGTGGGGAATTACGCTTTTCCTCGGTAACTTTAGATACCTCTTTAGGAATTGGCCAACACTTAAAATCACGTGACAACCACCAGGGCCCCTGGAGCCACATTGAAGAATTTTCAATAAAACTAGCAGGCAGCATTCCTCGAGAAGGTGCGTCTGCTGGATTATCAGCAGAGGGAACATGTCTCCAGCAATCGGCAGGAAGCCGGGATAAAATCTCACTCAAACGATTAGAGACGAATGTTTTCCATTCATGTGGTGGCGAACGAAGCCACGCTAACACAATCTGAGAATCAGTCCATGCATAGACATGATTGCAGGTCACACGGTCACCGTACACCTTCATAATTTTATCAATTAGCTGTGACAATAAAACAGCCGCACACAGCTCGAGACGCGGAATAGTGAGAACCGGTTTGAGCGGCGCTACGCGAGTTTTCGCTAGTAAAAGAAATGTTTTAACGTTATCACTACTATCAGTCACACGAACATAGACACACGCAGCGTAAGCACGCTCGGATGCGTCCGAAAACCCATGAATCTGAATAGAACTTACATTTGGAAAAACAAAACGTGGGATTTGAAAACTTGATAGCAATGATAATTCATTGATGAAATTAGACCATGAATTAATTATATCTATGGGAGGTGACTCGTCCCAATTGACACCGGAGATCCATAATAGCTGAATAAGATGTTTTGCATAAATAGCTATAGGAGATAACCAGCCCATAGGGTCATAAATTTTTGCTATTTGGGATAATATGGTCCGCTTGGAGATTTTATCTAAAGTTGCTTGAACACTAAAGGAAAATGTATCTGATTTTGGGTTCCATTGGAGTCCTAAAACCTTTGTTTGTTTATCGCTTTCCATTAATGCAAATGAAACATTATCGGGCCGCTCGCCATGAGCCTCTGATGTATGTACAGCAGCGAGTAACGCTGGCGAATTGCTCTGCCACTTTCGCAGTTCGAAACCAGCCGATGAACAAATACCTACTAACTCTCGTTGTAAAATCAGAGCATGTGTGACGTCACATGTGCCAGTGACCACATCATCAACAAACACTTGGTCGCGGAGGACCTTAGAACCTAACGGGAAGTTAGTAGCTTCATCATCCGCCAACTGTTGAATCGTACGAAGTGCTAAGTACGGTGATGAACTAACACCGAAAGTGACGGTTCGCAGCCGATAATCACGCAAAGGTTCGGTTGGAGATTGTCGCCAAACAATACGCTGATAGTCCCAATCAGAATGTTGTAACAAAATGTTTCTGTACATCTGCTTAATATCAGCAGTGACAGCGATAGCATGAATACGAAACCCTAATAAAACATCTACGATGTCCTGGTGCAATTTAGGCCCAGTTAATAAAACATCGTTAAGTGAAATACCATTAGAAGTTTTGCAACTCGCATCAAAAACAACACGGGTACGAGTTGTTTCACTAGAATCTTTGACCACGCAGTGGTGCGGAATGTAATAGGTACTGATAGAAGGAGGGGAATTCACGGGCTCCATGTGACCAAGATCTAAATATTCCTGGAGGCACGCGTGATAATCAACCTTAAGTTGTGGATTACGTTCTAACCTATACTCTAATTTTCTAAACCTAGATACTGCCGTATCTCGTGATTCGCCGAGGGCAGGTGCATCGGGTTTAAATGGAAGCGAAACTACATATCGCCCATTTTCGTCGCGAGTGTGTGATTTTACGAAGATAGACTCACACAAGGCTTCGTCAGGGCTGGAAACTCTTTTTTCAGGAAGGGACTCTAATTCCCAGAATCGTTTCAGATTTATGACGTCATCGTAGGATGAGCTAGAACTACTGAAACACACTTGAAGCGAAGAAGGCGTATTTTGGTTGCAAGAAACATCACCCATTAATAAATAACCAAAGATACTATTTAATGCCATTGGGGACCCGGAAGGGCCCGTAATCGCGTGACCTAATATCACCTGGGATAGAATAACCGCACCTAAAAGCATTTCCACCGACTGTGGAAGATAAAATTTCGGATCTGCCAAATGTAAGTGTTTTATGTGTGGCCAATCCCTAAATGGTAATGTTACACAAGGCATGCGTGACATAAGTGTAGGTAAAATCAATGCATCAACTGAAAGGGATGGTTGATCAACATGAGTAGGTGTGACGCAAAAAGAAACAACACCCTTAGGGTATACAGGATCACTACCTCCTATACCGAACACGGGAACGCGCGCATGCCTACGCTGCAATCCTAACCGCTGAACACAAGTCTCGGTAATAAAAGTCGCTTGACTACCGGTATCTATAATACACCGAACGGTGTGTTTTTGCGAGCCTACGTGTACATTAACTAGCGCTGTACACAAAAGCACGGTACTTGCGCGCACGGAAGGCGCACTGGATTGCGGAGCGATCGCGTTATCTCTCGACGTATGATTCACAGCTGTCAGTACGGTTGGCGCGGTACCGGGCGCATCTGTCTCTGTCGTTTGATGCACGGTAGGTGAGACAGCACTAGCGTTCAAATCTGCTTCACTGACAACCGGAAAGCTATGCTGTTGATTAAAATGAATTAAACTATGGTGTCTTTTATGACACGAACGGCACACAAAGTTAGATTTGCAATGTTTCACATCATGTCCTACACTTAAACAATTGTAACAAACATTTTTGTTTTTTATGAAAGAATACCTATCTTGAGGGGATAAGTTTAGAAAATTCGCACATTTCGTCAACGTATGTTGAGCACCGCAACTAATACAAGATATCCTTTTACTATTTGAATTGTTGGACTGTGAATTGTCTGACTTTGTTTCCGGGCCCGCCGCGACGCCGGCCGAGAGCGCACGGCGCGCGTTCGATGCGGGCGGAGTCCTAGAACTACCTACCTTTTCCGCATTATAAATGGGTTTGTTTTGATACGCAAATTCACTTGCAGATAACTCGCGTTCTAAGAAATTTATTAATTCACTAATTGTGGGTATCTTAGATGGTTGGGACAACGACAAATCGAAACGTCTACGTAATGTTGGTGGAATCTTACGTAAGAAAAGAAGCACTAACATGAAACTCCACTCCTTCGTAGGAAAGTGCATTACTTCTAAAGCCATGATATTTTCATGATAAGTGTTCAGTAAATTTCTTAACCCTTGAACTAATTTGTCGCTTTTATCGTACTGACAAGGTTCAATATCGAATATAAACAATGTTTAAATATACCTAATTATAAAAAAAAATACTAAAAAGCTGTAAATAAAAAATAAAAAAACAAAAAACCCGACTGCTTAAAAAGCGAACTAAAAAGATGAAACAAGAAGAAAATCATGCTGTGCTGTCGGAGGATACATCTGGTTTTGGTCAGCCAGCTCGCGCATGTATCCTCCAACTGCACTGGTAAATTTTGTTACTTACATATTTTCGCGAAAATCTAAATTTGCCCATATCTTTTTATCGTGTTGACTCAGGATCTTGATTTATATTCACCTAATAGGGATTATAGACCTCAGTATCTGGTATACATTTCAACATGCTAGGCGACCCGTTCCTGAGAAAATCGGTGGTGACACACGGACAGACAGACAGACAGACAGACGGACAAGAGAGTGATCTTATAAGGGTTCCTTGTTTACCTTTTGAGATACGAAAACCTAAAAAAGAAGAGGAAAATTTATCCATCTGATTCATAATTCTCTAATACTTCAGCTCCCTCTTCTCCTTGTTCTTCTTCTTCTTCCTCTTCTTCTTGTTCTTCTTCCTAGGTGCAAGTAAATTGCTCCAAAAATGACACACCGCATATCTCCTCGTTAATATCAAATTAATTCTCTTCAATACAAATCCTCAATTGTTGGTGATCCAACATTGGAGCGCGACCGGTCTTGACAATTTGTCAATCAGTCCAACGTTTTTGCACACATTTAGTACCTACTATATTCCTTATTACAGTTGCTAAAAATTGTGTTTAGTACATAGATTTAGAATTTTTTTTTGCTACGCAAAAAGATTAACGAAGGGTGCGAGCGAGAAAACCTAATCAAGTACTAAACGCCCAAGAGAAAAAGAGAGAGTGAATGAAGTACCAATATGTCATTTTTTTCGCGAGAAGGGGTCCATAGCGTCCCTTCTGTTTTACACAGCGGTGAATTTCTTGCATTTGAATAATAATCTTTAGATTTAAATTGATAATATTAATTATGCAACTATGTTGGCTTATTCTGTGAGTGAATGTGACGTTACAAGTCGAAATAACCCCAATAAATACATGTTTCATAGGTAAATACAATTTTGTCCTTGGATTGTTTCGAACCATATTTTGACAAATTTCTGCTAGTAATCGGCTCAGAAAAATATTCTTACAATAGTATATTGATTTCCATTGTTTTATAAAAGTATATTTCGTATATTTAAACAGAATCTGCTAAAATATAATGTAAAAGAGAAAATTGTTTGTTTACGCTAGGGCTTGACAAAGCGGTGACGTCAGGAGTATCGATAAAAACTTAATCTTTTTATAGTGACATCATGGCATGAATACAAACTTATTTAGTCAAGTTTTGTTTAAATAGATTTAAGTTAGGATTGAGAAGATGTGTTCATCTAAACTGTACTTTAAGTTGCATGTTTATTATATTAGCCTTTGTTTTTCAAAATGTTTCGGAGAGTTTTGATGTTTTATTACTTTGAGTAGGTTTAGGAATGTCATATTGTTTGCATTTATTAGTTTTACAGTGTCTTGAATACATGAGTGTTTTGCTCACCAGCAAATTTTTCTGTTGTATAAATAATAATTTGTATTGTTTATGTACCTACAGATGCCCAAATAATTCTGTATTAAGAGAAAAATGGATTCGAATTTTAAACAGAGATGGATGGTTTCTACAATATGTAGTAAACATTTCGTATTGAAATACCTACTGCATACTAAGAAAACATCGACGAATCCTAATGAAAGAATCTATACCTAATTTATTTGTGCCTGTAAGAATGACACTTCCTATCGTATGGTTAGTTAGTGGTTAACCTAGATAGTATTCTGTATAAGCAAGCATGTATTTTGCCCAGTTTTTATAACAGTTCAATATGAACAACAACGGCAACAACCCTTTAATCTTGTTTCTTATTGTGTTCACCAAGTATCGATATCGATACTGAACATGACTTTTTAACAACACTTTTTAACTAACACATGGACAATTTCCCTCACACATAGATTTTATTTTTTTGGTTTCGCTTTTCATCTGACTCTGTTTATCTTGTACATACTATATCTATGGTTTAGTAGCTTTTCCGGCACACGTGAGAGTAAAGTTTGAACTGGTTATAATGTATTGTCGACCAACATCCAACGCCAGTCTTTCGGGTCTAGCTGATAACCAAGCCCACACATGAACTTGGTAATATATCCGAAAAAGATGTTGGTGAGCAGCCGCTGAGGTTGGAGGAAGACAAGCTAACTGCACTTATTTTTTATTTCGAGTATTTTTAACGAAACATGCATATCGAAACTTATCTAAGCACGTAGTTTTTTTAGGAGCTCCATACATAGAGAGAAGAAAGCGAATTCCGTTGGTGATAACTTCTTGTGGAGTTCAATTACTCTTTTTAAAAACTTCAGCACATTGAACTTAATCTTGTTTTACAAACATTTTAAAAACAGTTATACCTCGCCTGAAAAATGCAGATGTCGTGCCACAGACAGTTATTGCGTGTAATGAAAAACTTTTTTACAAAAAATACTACGGACTTCCAAATAAGAAAACTACAAAGTGAGAAATAACTTTATTTTTGGAAGTCGGTGTCTTTCGTAGGTACCACTTTTATGCGCTATGGACACCGAATTCCAAAAATAAAGTTATTTTTCACTTTGTAGTTTTCTTATTTGGAAGTCGGTAGTATTTTTTGTAAAAATGTTTTTATTTTTCACTTTTTAGTTGTACCTACCTAATAGGCAAGTTACCTTAACGCTAGAATAGATAACCCGAATATCATGAACGTTGAACATTACCGGTGAAAAGAGAGATCTGCGTACCCCTTAAGAGCGTACTGGCGTGATGTTATGTTATAAAATGGTATGCTCAATAAACAGATATGCGATAGCAGCAATCCCGAGAGATTTGCTGTTATTTATTGAAGAGTTTTATCGTATATCTTAGGAGTTTTCATCAGATCTTCACCAAATTAAAATGGGACCAATTTCGATACATACTCTTTCAAAAAAAAAACAAAATCAGTCCACAACTCACGGAGATATCGGTGAACATACACAAAAAAAAAGAAAAAAACATACAAGAAGTTGAACATAGAACCTCCTCCTTTTTGGTAAGTCAGTTAAAAATAGTACATGATTTTGACTTTTTTTTATAATAGGCCTATTGGGGAAACTACCTTAAAAAAACGCGCAAAGTACACTACCTCAAAGGTGGCGTGTAAACGTCTGCATATTATGACGATTACAACTCTTTCTACTCTTTGAATCGTCTTATCTCAAAAACGGTGGCTCTTAAGAAAAAAGTACGCAGACATTTTTTTATAGATAATTATCTGATCTACAATTTTTGTGTGGGCAAATTTTATGATAAAACTTACTGTTTTGCTGCAAATTGTGAAAACCTATTTTGTGACTTTTGACCCCGAGTATTTTTTTCCAGGTGTCGGTTCGATAAGGACTTTAAAAATTCACATCAATTACAATCCTACCAATTTTTAGCTGGGTGCGAATTTTTGTACGCTAGGATATTGACCGGACTAGTATACTAGCAGATAAATATACATTGAACCTCAAAACATGTTCTTCTTCATAGTTATGAAGAAAGAAGTTTCTTGCTATATCATAATGGTTGAATAGCGTGGCTGTAGTTTGGAATAAAATTCACCTAAAATTAGTGTTTTCTCACCTGAACAACCCAGTTTACATGTTTGCTTTGAATTCCAAACATCAGTATATTGGTATTCCGTGGCAGTATTAAAAGGTATGTTGCTCTAGCCAAGGCTCTTATAAGCTTCGGATCAACATATTTGAACGCCTTTGAATTAGTAATTATGGATTCAGCCAAATTACCTTGGGCTTTCCAGAATATTTCTCTTGCTTCGTTTTCTAACCTATTAGGCTCCAGTACATCAGTACCTTTATAATACTTCCAATGGCATTTAAGATATCTATCCAGTCTTTTGAGTAAATCACTATGAATTCTACAATGTTCATAATAGGCGTTGAGGTGTAACACAAAACTTTGATACTTTATTTGATTCTTGTTTGTCAGATACAAATACGAGATACATCTGGCTTTACAATAAACGACAATGATAAAACCAATAAAACCTAACGAACAAGCCACATATAAATCTTCCAGTGTCTGAGGACTGTTTTGAGCACTACAAGTCCACTCAAATGCCCACGAAATAGCAGCGCCGAAAATAGGTGTGGGAGTGCAATCCTCCTCAAGTACCTTAGTGCACAATTTTGTTCCAAAAAAGTAAATCATCGTCAATTCAGGTATGTAATTAAGCATTGCAAAAACAACGTTGCTGCTAACAGTAAAAAAAGCGAACTGAATCAAAGCAATTACACGAAAAACATTCACAATAGGATCATATCGAATATCAAATTTTAAATATTGTCCATAAAAAAGGACATAGATTTTAATAAGTCTGTTAAATTGAAGAGTATAATAATACTTTGAGGCCCCACAAAGCTCAGCTAGATCTTCTATCCAAATTGTTGACAGTAAATCAAGTATAAAAGTAATGCTCTTGAAACGTTCAAACATAACTGTAGCAAAAGTACTTGTCACACTATCTTGTAATTTCACAGCAGTTACAAGAGATACCCCAATATCAATAATATATATAGTATCGGAGCAAAAAGTGAAAAACTCAAACCACACGGGAATTTGCGGTTTTATCAAACATTGCGGATACAAAACGAGTACTAGAAATACGTCGACTGCAACAATTCGATACCATACACGACCAAACTTAGAATAAGGATTAATTATCCATGGAAATTTGAAGTTGGTGAACATCGATTTTGTCCGCAGTTCTGTTTTGTTACATAATACAAGTTGTCCTATATATTTTGAGCAATGGTATAGCGTCTCATCAGCTGGCAATAAAACGTCTGAAGCTTCTTTCGGGTTGCCGGTTGATTTTTTATAGTTATCAACTATGTTAAATAATTCCCACCAACGTTTTTTAAGCCAACATATCCCTTCGTCTTCATTTCTATTGAAGCCCCTTATATATCTTTTGTTAGAAAATAATAATTTAGCGTGTTGCAATCTATTGTTTACTTCGCTCATGACAATTTTTCGATCTGTCGGATATTTATGTAAAGATTTTATCATAGATTGCCGATCGACGAAATAAAATTCACAATATGTGAGACAGCGGGCAATAATCTTCCTTCTAAATGGAGGCACAAAGAAATTAATATCTCCAAATATTGTTCCACTTGTAATAGACAGTATTGGGGTCACTCCATCATCAACAGAAATGAGCTGAACTATGCCAGATTTCAAATAATATAAAGTACCTTTATTATTGGGACCTGAAAAGAATTTCTCACCAGGCAACTTATAAGATATAATTGCCAACTCTGTTATCCACCGTCGAAACGGATAACTTGTTTTTCTCAGTGTAGGGCTGTGGTAAAATAAGGGCCAAAGCAAATCTTGCCTGAGCAAAAGTCGCAAATATCTAGGTAGACTTTCAACAAACTTAGGTTTGGTAGCAATCCCACTTCGCCTTCTCCATAACAGTTTATAATTCGTTTCAACAATTTCGTCAGAGTTATCATCGGGATATCTTCTTTTAGTCTCCTGAACGACTTTTCTTACTCTTGAATATACATCACATACTTTGCGAAATCTTAATATAGATTCATTAATGGCTTTCGGTAGAATAATAAAATTCGTCATTACATAACCAGCCACCATAAATATAGACACCATTACGAATTCTAATATTGCAGAAGGCATTATTTGCTCGAATATTACATTTACTGCAAAGGAAAATACAAATACTGTTCCTGAAACGTAGGTTGCATATCCGTCATCAGTCCCGTTAAACTGGAAACATGCAAACACATTATCTTAACTAATATTAAAACGAGGTCAAATTGTATGTTTCTATGTAATGGATAATCTCCACTTACCTCTAATATACATAGATAAGAGGTCAACTGTAAATCTCTGGACTTATTGTTCCAATTTTGAAAATTCTTTCACTGGTCGATAGCTACACGTTTGCTGAATGTTATAGGTTACAATGTTACATTAAAACCCGAAAAAATAATGGGTCAAAAATTAAGTAAAATTACCTTTTCCCTGACGATACTTGATGACCTCCAATCGTAATGAACATTCCAATTATTGCAAAAATCACAAAAACCTTGATGTGTAGCCAGTAATAAGAAACAAGCAATGCAGTTGATACACAAACACATCACGATTGCATAACCTAACAGGAGCAGTGGGTATGAATGTGAAGATCCCAATGAAAAAAATTCAATCACTCTGTAAGTGCTGAAAACAACCAAAAAGTGTAGTCATCGCCTTTCAATTCAAATTAAGTAGATAAATATAGATTAACAGTTAGGACTACTTAAAACTTATTTCTGTTAGTAACTCAAATATCGGACGTCGTGGTACATTTGTTTATTTCGTTTTGCGACACCGACTTTAAAAATAAAAGTTACATATTTTTGCACTTTTGGTGTTTTCTTTGAATTTTATTTTGATTCGGTTAATATTTTTTAAGTTTTTATTTTGTTCTTTTTAGTTTTAGGTTAGAAATAGCAATGTGCAAATGCAACCCAAAACCCAAATAGATCTAAACATAAATCTGAGGGCTTCCCTCACCCTTAGCGAAAAACAAGCTTTTCAAATGAAATAAAACTGTCAAAGATTTCATTAACTTTGAAACTATTGCCTTCTTTTTTTTATTGCAATGTGGCGGACACGCCAATCACGGGAACACTTTTTTTTCATCCGCTGTAGTGCAGGTGCATGGATAGTTACGGCACACTAAGAAATGGGTTCAACAGGAGCACCACAATCATTGGGTAACGATGATTCAGGTATTGAATTTAAGATGTTGAAACGACTTTTATCAATTCACCGGAATTGATAAAAGTCGTTTCAACATCTTAAATATTTCCTACAAGTCTACAAGAAGAGGAACCAGCTTCCAGCAACGACAATCGATCAAAGTTGCCTTTCTATGTTCAATAATAAATACTTACACCAGAAATTCATTGAACAATAATATGTTTGGCCAAATCCGAGCCGGTGCACAAGGGTCCGTAATTATTAAGCGAAAAAATGGAATCAAAGACAGTAAATCGCAAATCAACCATATTAGTGATTTTGGTAAATGTTCTCGTCTCATTGCCTTGTCAACGACTTGCCTGGAAACGAAAAACAATGATCATGACTTGCGCTAGGTACAACTAGCCAACAATAAGTATTACCCAATAAGATTTTTTTATTAGACGTTACCTGTGTACCATATGGAGAAAGGTGTCAATAGTATATAAAGCATCACAGCAAAAGAAATAGAAATACTTAATGGATATCAAAACTGGGTGGTAGTCCATAACATCATTGCAATATACAATTGGATATACCGATTGTATGGGACCCTGAAAATGAATAATAGGTACAATAACAGAAATTAAGGTACGATGCCCAAAACAGAGATTTCAACGACCATAGTTCAGGGTGACCGGTGCGGCGTTGCCTGTTAGCGGTGACCGAAGCAGCGAGAAGCCGGTTGTCTCGCTGAGCGACGTGCTCCCATAATAATATGATTTAAATAAAATAAATGCATCGTCCACTGTTCGAGTTATTATTCTTCGGCCCAAAACAAGTTGCGCTTAAATCAAATAACATGAAATCTTACCATCATTGCCTTAATGAAAACGACGGCAACAATGATCATCCTAAAGACTGGATGAAACTGCATAAAAATAAGATTGCTCCATTCAATGTTAGGCTGATCTTGCACTACAACAGATCTGCGACTTCCAGGGTTTACTCTAGGGTTTCTGCAATATATTCCCAGTGAAGATTTTCTGAGCGGGCCCTGATACTGTTCACTTGTCTTCGGAAAAGACATTTCAGCAATATTTATTGTTCATCTTTAAAGCGATTATTTCATAAAAAATGCATGAAATGATCATAGATAGTGACACAGAACATGACACATTCTTTAAAACAAAAGCCATAGATTACAGAATATATCTCGTTTTTAATATTTATTTATCAAAATAGTTTAATTCTCCTGCAGAACTTTTGTTTGTATTGGTCAAGTAAAGCAAGCCTGTAGTTACTTCGTAACATTATAGCCTAAGATCCGACTGCATAAATCTGCAGGAAACTGAGTTTTTGATAAACTTTAATTTTCATGAATGATTCTTGATAGTAGAAAAGATAACGGCAGGATTGCCGAATTTTTTATATTTTAAGTGTTTTTGTTGCCAGTTTACCTGCTTAACCGGGTTACCGGGCGGCTAACTGAGAGCTATATGATGGTTCATACGCACCCACGATACAGGAGAAATGCCTCGAATAAGACAAAGTTTAAAAAATAAATAAAAACGAAAAAAGAAATGGAAAACGTTTACGGCAAAATGCGGCCAGGCAATCCTGCCGTAATCTATTCTACTATACTGCAAAGACCTTATACTTCTTACTACTAGACTGTGCACTATGGCGCAAAAACCGGTCCGCGCAAGAGGGCTCCCGTTGGTAGTGTGTCTCTTTCTAATGAGGTGACCATGACCAAACAGAACACGGGACAAATTGATTTTAAAAACGATAGTTTAAATATCCCGACATTATGCTACCTTAATACGCTACCTAAACCTACCTAATTTATTGTAAATAAAAAAAATAGTATGTATATTTTTTGGAATCTACACCATTTACCGTATGATGTCGGGCGTAAATAATTTCACCATCCCATGTTTTCCCGTGGGTGTCGTAAGAGGCGACTAAGGGACAAACCAGAAAGAATGAGCAGCAGCGTTCTCTTTGTATTTGTAACAACCATACTGCGATCGCCAACCCGCCTGCAAAAAACTCTCCATGAATAGCACAAATAAAACATAGTATAATATAGTGTCCGGCAGCCTGCCTACCCTCGACTACGGTAGCGGTTGAGTTTTCGGTATGGCAAGGGGTGCAAAGAATCCCGGACGAGATCCGGCTACCCCAACAAATACCGACGACTGGACCTGGCAACGTACAACACGCGCACACTCCGGTCCGACGAAAAGATCACCAAACTCGAAGAAGAATTGAGCAGTTTATGATGGAGTATTATAGGGTTATCTGAAGTTCGAAAACAGGGGGAGGACTCGATAATCCTCAAATCCCAAGTCTCCTCAAGTCTCAGTCTTCAAGACCCATCGTAAAGATAGGAACAAAAAGCTCTCTGATCCTACTCTCAAGCTCATGAAGTAGAGGCGTGAGATGATTCTGCAGTTTTCAGACGATGCTTTGAAATACCGGCAGCTAAATATACCTGATTTCACATATTGTCCAGTTGCGTAGACAGTTGAGAAACAAAACTACACCAATTTTATTCCTCTAGGAATCAATTTGCAAATAATATTAACAGCCGCTCAATTTCACTCGAACAAAGCCCGCCAAAAACTCCGCAAACCACCATATTACATTAAGAACCAGGCCAAAATATTTAGAAGTACTACTCTTACTAAGTATTAATTAATTATTTTTGAAATACAACGAATTGATTAATTATAGGAATTTTAGAAATATTTAAATACGTTTCAAAATCTATGAATCGTTTGTTTTGGTATAAAATAAAAAAGATAAAATTTTAAATTTTCTACCATTTCTACCAAACCCAATGATTATTTGAGCTTGCAAGAAGTCTGACAAGGACACACTACCAGCGGAAACCCTCTCGCCAGGACCGCTTTTGATTAGCTACCGCTTATAAGGAAATAGCTAACCTAGGTGGATGATGATAGATTTCATTTTAGCTAAACAAAAATTTTTGATACACAGTCTAGTAGTAAGAAATACGTATAAGGTCTTTGCTATACTGTGATTTGTAATTTCGTAGACTAAACTGACAGGTGCCAAGGACCTCATTTTTTTTTAAATGTTGCAAGCGCGGAACATGGTGTTGTAGGCAAGGCCCAATCATAAGTTATTTATCGAATCGATATGACATGACTCATAAATTAAATTTTACTAATTGGTGTAAATAAATGTTTTATGAATATAAACGTAATATTTTTCAATATAAACGTGCGTATTCATACACATGGTACATAAACTTTTATTGTGTTACATATGAAATAAACAATAAAATGAAGTCTGACATAAATGTGTAGAAACTAAATAAGGGCCGTTGTTTTCTTAACAAATATATTTGTTTGCCGTGAAATAGTTCTATTTTCGATCTACTTTGATTTTCGATCAACTTTCGATCACTCAGGTTAGTCAGGATACGACACTATTTTTATGTAACGATAAAGTGGCAACCCCCCAAATGTCAGTATAGTCTACGAAATTAAAAATCAGAGTTTATCAAGAATCATTCATAAAAATCAAGTTTCTTCAAAAACAATTTACCTGCAGATTTTTGCAGTGGGATGTCATACTAACAGTAAAGCAAGTAAGCAAAACGAAATTTAATGAATATTTTATTTTTTTAGGATCTATGTTTTATTCCAGATTAAACAAGTAATGTATAGTCTCACTGATATCTCTCTGGACACCTGGCCCGGTGGCAAAGGCTCGGTCGGTGAACAAAAAATGACACACTTCATGGTTTCGTAAATTCTATTTTCAGCCAAGGTATAAGTTTCTGACACAATATACTAAACTAGGATGAACAATATACACACACCGGCAAAATTAGCGGAACAAAATAAAAAGTCGATTTCTTTTTTAAATATAATTTTTGACACAGGGCAGGTTTTGTTACCTAAAAATACACCTTATAAAATAAAAATCAGATCGAATTTAGAACATTTTGTGTAATTAACATGATTTTATCTTAGAACTAAACATTGTTGATTTTTATGGTTAATATGTAAAGTTTAATAAATTAATTAAAAATACATTATTTATATTACACGATATCGAGTATTTCCTCCACTTTCTTTTAATAATGTGCCACCCGCCAAGACATGTTGAGTATAACGTTATCCGTTGTCTGGTGTGGTATTCTCAATCATTCCTATACAACGGCACTTCGCAGTTCACCCACATTGACAGGTGTAGGTATTACGAATTTTAACTTTTGTTTTAGCGGGCCCCAACCGTTTTCTATAGGATGCATATCTGGTGATCTCGCCGGCTACTCCAAAACTGAGATATTGTAATTTTTTAGATAGACTGAAGTTGAAAAATTGGCTGGCGGCCGACATTATCCTAAATAAAAATGAATTGACTCCTAATAAAGAGGCAAATGGGTTTATTTTATTCTTAAAAAACACTTCTACAGCGATCTGTAATAAGCTCTCCTCCATCGATCACCACCAAGTCCGTACGACCTCCCAAATATATCCTACCTGAACCCAATGTTGATCCTCTACCTTATGCCACAGTAGTTTATATATTGACAGATTATGTAATCCGTGTTCATGATAACACATTTATTGCCATCTTTCAATTCAATTTAAATGACTTCCACACTCATGACTAAACAATATTTTACTCCATTTGTCCTTGGACCAAAGTCAATGTTTTCTGGTAAAAGTTATACTGTTTCTAAGGAGGTGTGTTTCAATTTATGAACCTTTGGCGGACATGATCGAACCAAAACTAGCTTCCTTCAACCCCCTTCGTATCAAAAGCTCACTTACTGTTGCACCTTGAACTTTCTCCAGCTCATTTCCGGCTTGAACAGCCTTTAAACGCAGGTTTTTGCGAATGCGAAACTGACTGAAACGATTATTTCTGTTAGAAGTACAGATAATCTGCATTGTCCTGATCTTCTTACAAAAACATTAGCCTATCAGATAGGCTGATGATATAATATCATGATATAATGATTCAGATAGGCCCTATCTGAATCATTGGCAATGCAATAAGTGGTTGAAACAGGTAAATGATGAGTTACGCACATCAGCTGTAGGTTTTATAATTTCTCCTTATCTCAAGTGCTCTGGCCCTCTCAGTTTGGATTAAGTTGGGCACAATGACGTTCTTAACTTCTAAAAAAACACTTTAAAAAAAAATACTACCGACTTCCAACTAAAAACACCACAAAGTGAAAAATAACTTTCTTTTTCGAAGTCGGTGTCTTTGGTAGGTACCAATTTTTTTCGTTATGGACACCGACTTCGAAAAAGAAAGTTATTTTTCACTTTGTAGTGTTTTTAGTTGGAAGTCGGTAGTATTTTTTTTAAAAGATTTTTTATTTTTCACTTTTTAGTTGTACCTATTAAGCAACTTGCCTTTAGTGAGGTACTTATAATGCCAGAATAGATTATCCGAATGCCATGAAACTTGATCATAACCAGTGAAATGAGAGTGTATCAAGGTGAACTGTATACATCTGCGTACCCCTTTAGAGCGTACTGGCGTGATGTTATGTTATGAAATGGTATAAACAATAAACAGACATGCGGTCAAAGTCAAAGTCAAAGTCAAAAACGTTTATTTCAAATAGACCAATTACAGGCACTTTTGAATTGTCAAAATGTCGGTCAGTCAAACAAACAAGTGAAGCTAAATTGCACGTTCCAAGGAGTAGATCTCTATGGAGAAGAATAAAAGAGTAATGAGTGAGTAGTAATGCTTTATCCATTTAATTAAGATAATGCAAGCTTGCTACCGCTGCCTTTAGATGGATACACTTCGCGAATCTCTTTGTGTTCACTCTGTTTGTATTGATGAGGTTGGCTGAATTTATAGTGAACCAACGAGGCAACTACTTACTTCTTTTGTTATTAGCAATTTTTTTTTGCTGAACGGGCATAGTTCTTTCTCAACGAAGTTTTTTTTTACCTACAGTTACAAAAACTTATAGTACATATCAGGTACCTACAATAATCGTATGTATGTATAATAATATATTAAAACTAGTTTAGATCACAACACAACTCACCTAAACAATAAAGAAATCTGATAATCTCTACTGCCACAATCGAAAAGAATAAAAAATATAACATAAACTGTTAATGATTTTTAAAAAGCATCACTTGGTAAATAATATAACTGACTTCAATTTAAACAACATTTAAAAAAATCATATAGGTATTTATAAATATTTCAGCACAATAATCACACATCAGATCCCGTACGTCTACAACTTTAACACATTCTTTAACTTTCTCTACTTTCAGAAGATTTTTATCATGGGTGACTTGTGTCATACATTCAACAACCACTAAACAATGTTCTACTCGATGACTAAAATCAAAATCAAAATCAAAATCATTTATTTATTTGCAAACATGGGTACAAATATACATTGATGTTTTAGTTTATATAGCTAAGTTCTCCATGTTTAACCATCACATGGGTATGCAAATACTAAATACTATAATTTCACAATACCATTCGCTTATTCAACAACAGAATCTAACAAAACTTCGTGCACTTGAAGCTGCTCAGGTGTGTGCAATATCAGTTTCACGAGCTTGGCTATATCTTTTACCCGAAGTCCTGGAGCATCCGTAACTGTTTCTGCACACACTTCAATCTTACCATATGCTATGTTTGTTACTTTTATATTAGCCTTCAAAAAACGAAATTCGTGTCTCAAAATTTCATTTACAGACGTTATAGCTGCTTTAGTTGCTATGTAAACAGTCTTCTTTGACTCCATTGGTATCTGGTAGGAACATAAATCGTTCATGCATATGATATGACCTCTAGTTTTCCTTTCTATCATAGATCCGGCTGCCAGCCTTGTACAAGCAACCAAAGCATTAATATTTACGTCAATAATTTTCTTAAAATCTTTTGATGCTCCGGTGTTAACTATACAGTCGATATTGCACTGAGCGTTGTTTATCAGTACATCCACTCCTTCATACGTGTCCTTGATTTTCTCAAAAGCTGCTGCCAATTGCTTTGTGTCTGATATGTCACATTTACACAACACAATTTTTCCAGAAATATTCGTAATCATTGGGTTCAGTTTCGCCGTTACTTTTTCTAATACTTCTTCATTTTTATTAAAACCAATGACAATCATACCAGCTTTAGCTAACTGGTCCACGATAGCGAAACCAACTTCATCTCCACAATCTGTGATGACCGCAACTTTGTTGACCCAGCACTTCATGTTTTATTAATAATCTGTGTAGTATCCAAAGCCCAAACTTCGAAAATCTCTCAGAACAATTCTAACATCCTTTATAAAACATAAGTTTCCTCTGTAAGTGGGACATTTATATGTTATCACAGGTAATAAATGCGCATTATACAGATTGGTTGTTTTGATAACCTAACGAGAATTTAATGTATGATGAAAAAACATTGGAATGTGGATAACATTGGATTTTTGCAAGTCTGATGTCACTATTCAGAATAAAATAAAAGTCATTCATTTAATTTCGCAATGAAGAAAATATTATACTGCTGGACGTTGGTTCCTGGGTTGAATTTTCAGATCGAGCAAATGGTTGTGTGTTATGTTCTGGTTTCGCGGACTACAGGCGTCATGTAACATCATGCCTGTAGTTCATTATTGATGTTATACAAAGTTATATCCCCGATTTTAATATGCACTTTGGACCTCTAGGCAAAGCTGGGTTTGCAAATAAATAAAATTGTTTGGAACATACTTTATTGATATTATAATAAATAAAACATGAAATACCCTGTTACCCTATTCCCGATACCGGTGGGCCTCTATTTTTATATTATTAAATGTATTTTTTAATTTATTTATAAAAATATTTAAAAATATAGTAAATAAGAAATGTGACGAATAAAATAATAATAAAACATAAATTACTTTAACATGTATTTAACTGTGCAACATCTTTACAGATGAAAATTCAATATTTAAAAAGTATTAGTAGTTCCAATATTTCAAAAAAATATATATTTACTAATAGAGTTCATGCAATGCATGAAATATAACTTCGCTAACTTGAATACCACGAGGAGCTGCTAAAATCATAAGAACAACATTAGACACGTCCTTTGTTGTCAAATGAGGATTCTGTTCGAAAAACTCTTCATTCAGGAAATTGATACCAGCTGTTTTGAATATCCCTGTTCGCACTATCCCAGGAGATATGCTCGTAACCTTGATTTTGCGATTGAGCTATTTAAACTCATTCTTTAACAGCGTGTTCAAAACTGTCATAGTTCTCTTGGAAGCGATATACATATTTATCTTCGGCTCAGCAAAAGGAGGCATATAGTGGCCACAAATACTGTTGATGTTAATAATTTGCCCCGAAACATTTTTCTTTACCATAGACTCAATTGCATATCGTGAACAAGTTATCAATCCATAAATATTAGTGTCTACGATTGCTTCCAGATCTTGTATCACGCCGGAGCATATTAAACCTTCCTTTCCAATAGCCGCATTATTTATCAGTACATCAACTCCTCCATATGCTGCTACTGTACTGTGTGTATCACAAATGCAGGGAATAAGCTGCCCTTGAAACTTACCCCAATCAAGCATTTTATTCAGCATTTCATCGAGTCTTCCTTGAGTGGGTTCGAAACCGATAACAATCATACCGACCTTCGCTAGATCTTCGGCTATTTGTGCACCTATTCCACGTGCAGCGCCGGTAACAATAGCCACTTTATTTTTCCAATATTCCATATTTCAAATCGGTAGTTTCACTACGTAAATGTTATTCAGGTAAGATTATCTTTATCTGCAGCTCTTTTTGTTGAAGGGAGACACAGCCGTTTATAAACGAATGGAATAAACAATAAAATTGCAGGTTTATATTATCAAGGATCGAATTCTGATAAGAACTAATTGTGAGTTCGCTTGAATAAAACTAAGATGGAAACGTTAACAAGACAATAATATTTTCTAGCAAAAAAGTCCATAGCTTAGATAGGCATTACGTTTTAAACATCGAGTGTACTGGAACGAGCATGCATCTATTTGACCATTGAATTGAAGCGCGGGAAATAGCCCACTCTCTCACAGGTTATTGGATCTAATCTATTGATCCCGGCTGATGCTCCAGTTTTATAGAAATTATTCTGAAAGTGTAGAACGTTGTTTACTTTTTTCTCTAATGTAGAAGCTAATAATTGCAAGTACTTTTTAATGTACCAACGTAAGTAGGTGCAGTGAACTAACTGTGATGAAACAATAGATTATTTATTATCCTTGATAAAAAAACTCCGTGCATATTTATTTATGACTAGCTGTTCCCCGTGGCTTCGCTCCCGTGGACCACTCCACAGGACCCGTTTTTGGGCAAAAAAATAGCCTACGTCACTCAGAAATAATGAAGCTTTCTATTGCTGAAAGATTTTTTTTAAATTGGTCCAGTAGTTTCGGAGCGTATTCGGTACAAACAAACAAACAAAAAAATCTTTCCTCTTTATAATATTATATATAGTATAGAAGAATGTTACATTTTTAGAGAATAATTTCGATCCAATGTGCACATTTTTTAACGTATTCTTAATGGTAATAAATAGCAACATCAGAATTTTCACAATATCCATTTATGTCACTTCCGAAAGCCACCATTGTTCATGCTACAATAGCGTTTAGGGGTAAATCTCTGAATCGACGTAAAATAAATTGAGCCCGATTTATCGTCATTTTTTGCGTGCTATAGAAATTCGCCCAATCAGTTCGGAGCTCCATTATGACATACGGGTTATACGGAACGAGCGTGAACGTATTACGACGGCGAATTGATGCACTTGGAGGAAATAGAGCGATCTCTCACTACTGATTGGTTGCGAATCGCGGGGATTTTGTGATATGTACACGATAAGATTTTCTGATAACGTTTAAGTTGGAGCTTATTGAATTGAGTTTAGCTTACAGGTGATGCGAATTAATTGGATTCTTTGATGTTGTATACTTATTGTTGTGCCGTTTTTAACTCTGAATTAACACACATCATCATCACCATATCAGCCGAAAGACGTCCACTGCTGGACATAGGTATCCCCCAAGCATCGCCACATTGATCGGTCCCGTGCGTTTGGCATCCAGCAGATCCCCGCAACATTCTCCAGGTCATCGGTCCATCTGGTGAGAGGCCTTCCAACGCAACGTCTTCTGGTTTGCGGTCGCCACTCCAGAACCTTTCTGCCCCATCGACCATCCGTTCTGCGAGCAATGTGCCCTGCCCACTGCCACTTAAGTTTGACTTTCTTCGGGCTATGTCGGTAAGCCTGTTTCTCTTGCGGATCTCTACATTTCTGATTCGATCACGCAAGTAAACTGCGAGCATAGCCCTCTCCATTGCCCTTTGGGTGACTATAAGCTTTCTGATGAGGACCATTGTAAACCACCACGTCTCAGAGCCATATGTCATCACTGGCAACACACACTGATTATAGAGTTTCGTGTTGAAACACTGTGGTACACCGCGCAACGTCACTCTTTTAGAAGCTCTACTGAGGTCATCGAGCTTTGTACTTAGGTCCTCCATGGTCTCAGCCATGACCACTATATCGTCGGCAAACCAAAGGCGAGTGATGTATTCACCATTGACGTTTATGCCTAGCCCTCTCCAGTCCAGAACCCTGAAGTCATCCTTCAGTGTAGCGATGAACAGTTTCTGCGGTATGACATATCCCTGTCTCACACCTCGTTGCAGAAGGACGGGTTCCGAGGTCTGATCCTGAAGTCGAACTGACATGGTGGCGTTTTTCTACAGACACTTCAACACTACGATGTACCGGTAGTCAATTTGGCATCGTTGGAGAGGCTGCAGTACAGCCCAAGTCTCGATTGAATTTTTGGAATTGGGCCTATAGTTCTTCAGTAGGGCATTGTCCCCCTTCTTGAAGAAGAGTACCACCTCAAATAGGACGGAATCAAACAGCTTCTGAAGGGCCTTAAGTACTGGTTTTCCACCCGCCTTCAGGAATTCGGCCGTAATTCCGTCATCACCCGGTCTGGTCCGGCCTTGTTGTTCTTAAGCTGTTTCAGAGCAATCCTTATCTCATACAGGCTGACGTCCGGAATGTCTTCGGTATAGTGTCGGGTTAATCTAGCTCTAGGGTCATTCGCTAGATTCGCGACGGGTTTACTGGTTGAAGTGTACAACTCCCCATAGAATTTCTCGATCTCCCTCAGATGCTTAGGTTTGCCGAATACGATCCTGCCATCATCGCTCTTCAGTTTCTTTAAATTTACACACTGTGAAATTATATTCCTCGAAAAGGCAGAGGTAAAGTACACAGACTAAATAAGTGGCAACATACCGAATGATTTAAGATACTTAAAGCAAAACAAAGTTAATAAAATCATGCTGAGCAGTTGGAGGATACATATTCACTAGCTGGCTGACCAAAACCACATTATAAAATCAAAAAACCCGACTGCCAAAGTCGTTTTTTTTTTATTTTATTCCCAGTACCCAGCCTGGATTACACCATTGGTCGTATAGGCCGTCAATACCACCACTATTCGTATGCTACCCTAATTTGATATATAAGCGATGTTTTATGAAAATAAATGTCAATTGAGTCGTATACTTATTCGCCTTTCATTCACAAGAAATCTCACAAATTAGAAACCTCTAAAACTTGTTTTATTTACAACTTTTTTGTAATTTGTTTTTCGAATTTCTTTTGAACATAAGAGTGGTATATATAATCATCTCTAAAATCCTTTATTTTGATAGCGCACACGAAGGTAGAAAAGAATTTGGGTGCCCTAATAGTCCCCTACAATATGGCAGATTCATCGGTATATGGTGGACATCCCACCCATGCGCACAAAGCGTGTTGCCAATACATTCCTTGTGCGTACAGATAAGGAGTGGAATTCCCTGCCGGAGTCTGTTTCCTGATAGCTACAACCTGTCTATTTATGTCCTTCCTACCACTCCTAGCGAGTTCCTTGGTGACCCGCGGATAAGCGAAGAGGAACCCGAGGAGAGGCCACTGGTCAGGGCTTTTGCTGATTAAGCCGACGACGTAGCGGCCAACAAGTAGGTTGCAGTACCGCTTGGTAACAGAGGAGACACCGCAACTGAGGCGGGACGCGATGTCGTGAGGAGCGTCCCAGGTCCCATACGGTATTGCGGCTGAGGGTTGGAGACCGCGGCGGGAGAGGAGTGCCGGTATTGCATTGCGCCGCTCTCCCTCCCTTCCGCGGCCTGGATGAGGTCGCCACCGTCTGATGGCGGACGCAGTGGGGCTGCAGGGGAGGTCCCTATCCTCTGCGCTCGAAAAGTGGTAGATGACAGGGCCACTGATCTGACCCGTCACAGGGGGACCAAGGGTGCCATACACGGGGTCGTCTGGTGCCCATGTGCTGGTTTGGTCGCTAGGGTGGTCAAGGCGTGCAATGCGTTCTGGTGCGCTGGTTATGGGGCTAAACACCAGAGGAGGGTCCGGTGAAAGACAGCTGCAGCGGGTTCGCTGTAAGCGTTAATGCGTGCCCGTGTTTCCGCCATAAGCGGCACAAGAGGACACCGTGAAGTTTTAGTGGGTTGGAGTACCACACAAATGCACTATCTCCCCGTGGTAGCGCAGCATGCATGAGCATTTCAATAAGCCAAAAAAATTGTTTCTTTAAGTCTAGAGTGAATAGGTTACTTCTAGGCAAGCGTGCTTAACCTTCGACCACATCATTGCTTAACATCAGGCGCGATAGTGGTCAAACGCGATCCTGTCATAAATAAATTAGAAACCGGCCAAGTGCCTGTCGGGCCACGTGTTATAATAGGGTTCCTTAGTTGCAAAATAATGCGGACTATGACGAGGGTTCTTTGTTGTTACATGAACATTAAAACGATTTCAGTGGCTCATAAAGTCTGAATATGGGCCCACATAGGACGATGGTAACTGAAGAAGGAGTTATAAAATCAAACTAAAAAACGACAAACTCAATTAAGTTTATAATTGCGACCACTGAGAATACCGCCATCTATGGTCGGGTAGCGGAATTTGCTTGACAATCGAATCTAGTTTGACTTTAGATAACAAAAGCTTCGAAAATACTTCTGCATTAACACAAAATAGACTACCCCGCGCACATGCGCCTTACGGACCGGTACTGCCAACGACTCCGCCCACTCCAATGCGCTATTCGAGCTTAAACATTATTAATTTAAAAATAATTATTATTAAGGATATTATGATTTTACTTTTGTATACTTTTAAATGCTTCATAAACATATATTTACGATCTAAGTTTTTAAACTGTCATGGTCACTAACACTAAAATAAACATTATAAGCGGGATATTTTGATGTTGCTTGCAACAGCACCGAAATATCGGCAACTCGCAACATACAGTAAACATGGTAAATATGCGGCTTATAATGTTAATGTTAGTATTTACGATCTGTTTTACACAATTAACAACGTTACTTAAGTAAGTTTTCAATGGAATTAGGACAAAAAATTTGTCGCATAGAAACCTTTTTATTAGTTTAGTTTATATTTCGACGAATAAAATACGTCACTTGCTTAAAAGCCAGGTTATGGGCCTGTCACCGCTATAAAAAAGAAAATAATAAATAAATAAGAATTGTTTAATTATTAAAACATAAAAATAAGTGTGTTAAAAAATATCGGAAACATAATAAAATCCGTGATTCCGTGTGCGATACATACATTAATACCTTAATGGTGCGATAACATAAAATATAAACATGTCAGATTCAAACACAAGTCTCTCTATAGAAACCCTAAATGACAGGAAATCATTCCAAACATGGTAATTTCAAATCGACATACTTTTGGAAGCTAAAGGGCTCGGCCAAATCATCAGTGGGAAAATCCAAATAATAAAGAGAATGAAGAAAGATTTAGAGAAAAAATGCTCAAGCCAAAAACTACATTATTCGGACATTTACCGAAAACACATAAGTCTGTTTGATTCCAAGACATCCCAAGAAAGTGGCAGTATTTTTGAAGGTTCCGAGGAAAGGAAGAAGATGACACTTCTTCAAGATTTCTACAATATTCGATTCAAAACAGACCTACTAATGGAAGGATAATTGGCAAAAGTCGAAAATTTGACGTATCGCTTGAAACAAATGAAAATCAACTTAGACCATGCAATGGTGGAATCTAAAATCTTAACTAGTCCGGACAAAACATATCAACATTTCTTCACAGCATATCAGCAATCCAATCCTTCATCTTGAAAATTTTTACTTGGGATTCATGATTTAATTAAATAAAGTAATCAACCTTAAATTGTTCTCGCACACATTTATTTCATCTTAAGAATATGCAGCACTATAACTGTTAATACAAAAACCTACATTGCTATCAAAAATAAACTATATTTATTTAAGAAAACTAAACCTTCATTACTCAACAAATTTTTCAAAACAAGTACCTATGAAAATTTTCTGCATCTCAATTGTCAAGAACCAAAGCTCTAAATTTTAAAGTAACGTCCTTTTAAAAAATACATCTACAACATACACTCTTAATTTTATATTGTCTCAAATAAAACCAACCTGTATTTAACTTTGACATATTTTTCTAGAACACCCCATTTACAACTTCAGCACTGAACACATAATTATTACAAAAACAAAAACCCATACTTGTATTCCCTACCTAACATTACATTCTACATACTAAATTAAACCTCCCCTTTAAATATAAATTTCAAATTAACAATCAAGATATCCTTAATACTATAACTTATACCTAAATTTCAAATCAATTCCAAAACATTATCTCTACTAGGTGTAACATCTAACACCTACCATAGTCAACTTATTATTCTACTAAATTAACTTTATTAAAGTTTACATCAAAATCACTGATCACAATATGCTTTCTTAAACGTAAAACTGTGTTCTGTCTAATCCTTTTGTCAAAATATCTGCAATATTAGAATAGGTTGGACAATAGAAAATTTCAATTAAATTTTGATCTATCTTTTCTATACCAATTTTATAAAGAGGAAAGACTTTTTTGTTTGTATCGAATAGGCTCCGAAACTACTGGACCGACTTTAAAAATTCTTTCACCTATGGAAAGCTACATTATTCCCGAGTAACATAGGCTATAAATTATTTTCATAAAATAAGAGATCTTTATGAAAATTGCAATAATGTAACCCAAAGTAGCAAAATTTTGCCAATAAAATCCATTATTACGCGTGCGCTAAGAAAACTATTGATGATAAATAAAAAGTGTGTACTACATGATTAAAGTAATTATTATAAACAACAAAAAAGTCTACCAGAGAATATATCTCACTATCATAGTTAAGTCACAATAGCAGCTTTTGTGTTCTAAAATTTAATTAGATCGCTGGTAGGAACAAAAGTTGGTTACATTCGTATTGTAGTATTAATTCTGATTCAAATAAATAGTTTTACAAATTGGTAGGTGAGTTGGTAGATAGTTAGGTAAGTAGGATAGGGCAGTGCAGGTAGATTGATCGGTAGGGCACTTGCCCTACCGATCAATCTACCTGCACTTACGTACGTACGCACGTACTTACGTAGGTTGGTAGGTATGTAAGGTAGGTGGGTAGGTAAGTAGGGTAGATAGGTAAGTGATAGGTAGGTAGACAGCCAGTTGACGGGAGCGAAGCCGCGGGGGTCAGCTTGTCTTTAATAAAATGATATTTCACATGTTTGCTTCTCCGATTTAAAATTCCGTTTTTAACTAAAACAATAGCCAACTGATTATCAAAAAACAATTGTGGTATATGCCCTGTAATCTCCTTATTGAGACTTTGTATGTAAAGTAAATTTTTGATACATTCTGCGGCAGAGATGTATTCTGCTCCCGTACTAGAAAGGGGGATGTCGGACTGTTTACGCGAGCACCAATGTATGGGACCACCACTGAACACTACAAAACCAGTCGTACTTTTCCTAGTATCAGGATCACCAGCGAAGTCTGCATCACAATACGCTGTCAAAACTAAACTATTTCCCCGTAAGTATTGAATACCAGAAGGTATTATTATTCTTAAGGTATCTGAAGAGATTTTTGATATTAGCGAAATCATTTACTAATAAAAGTAAGAATGCCAGAAAGACTTAATGTTTATGCTCTTCTTACATTCTGTGAAGTCATGAAGTCCCCAGAAAAAGACAAATGGCAAAAAGCTATTGAAGATGAACTAAAATCTCTTAAAGACAATGGAGTATGGAATATAGTAGACAAAAAAAAGCATTTGACAAACTGTACTCTCTAACAGATGGGCGTTCAAAGTCAAAGAAAATGGCACATTCAAAGCGAGATAAGATACACTAATCTTGCTTTGTATGTGCCATTTTTTGCAATAAGAGGCAACGAACAGCGACAGACAGATTTTGATGAAATATTTAGTCCGGTTGCTTCACAGTCTACTTTAAAATCACTTTTTGCATATTGTGTGTTAATAATTAATAACATAGAAAAACGTTTTTAGGTGAGTCTAATACAAGGTATAGTTTTTGGTTACAATATTTATCTATTTTGCGTTATAGCAGAGATTTTACAGCGTAAAAGTATATTATATGTATCAAGTACTTTTCAGGTGTACCTATTCGGTTGTACACTGTAAAAACTTGAAAGTTATTGTTTGTCAAAGATTAAGTGAACACAGAATGTCTAACCATTGTGCTGTCAGTGTCATTTAAAGCAAATGCTGATAACATCTAGTCTGGACATGCACAGCCTTGAGTTATACATTTTGTAGCTGTTTTATAAATACGTAATTTTGTATTTTTATTCTGAATATAAACAAAAAATTAGGAGAGGGAGTTGCATAGAAACATTTGTAGTAGTTTGGTTTATATTTCGACGAACATATTATGTCACTTGCTTAAGTTCCAACTAAATTTTATAGGTTGGTCGACTATTACACGTAAACTTGTAAAGCCTACTTAGCTGTGATAGTTTTCTTTTTAATTTCGTTATATATATTACTGCCATGAAATCCAAAAGCAACCATTTCGGTGGCAGTGGAGGGAGGACACTTGACTCTAACAACAAAAATTGCCTATCCAACGATACCCCACACCATGGGATAGACGAGAAAAAAAAACATCCTCACTTTACGTCTATAGGAGGTAACCGATATTATTTTTTTTAGCTCTTTGTCGGAATTATTAATATGTATATCCATGCCAAATTATAGCTTTCTAGTACTAATAGTCTCTGAGCTAAGCTGCGGACGGACAGACGGGGATAGCGAAAGTATAAGGGTTCCTTGTAGACTTCGGAATCCTGAAAAGCCCTTTCCTTGTAGACGGGTAAAAACGAGCATGTCATTATCCTTATCAAACCAACACAGTAGGTATCCATATAACTTTTCCATTTATTTATTCATAATCACATCAGTATTAACCCTTTAACCTTAACTGCTCGCTATCAAAACCAACAACAACAAGAACTTCACATTAAATCCATTCATGCGATATAAAGTAGTACAACCAACATAAAAGTAATAACAGATGGTGAATCGACCAACACGATAATGAACACAGACCGCAATAAGTGCGGTCGTCCTGTTCTGTTAACCCTACTTTAATTTGAACTGACAATGTTATCAAATAAAGCTTCGCTCGTAAAGTAAGTAATTCGGTTTATTGTGAGTAGAAGTAGAAAAAGAAAAAAAATCTGCTGAGCTACTACAGTTGACTCTACTGATCAAGTATTTTCAGAAAATATTTGATCTTGGATGATTGCTCGTAAAATTAATCCTTTTCAACAAGAATTTGTAGTGTGTAGGTACCTACAAATTAATTGAATAAATGTAAATTTTAAATATTAAAAAAGATAGGTTTGATTATAATTACAGGATTCAGGATTGCTAAGATATACACTTCTCTGGAGTAGGTACCGATTAATAGTTTTGATTTCTTCAAATAATATTAGGTCTTTACCTATGAAATTGTCGTTTTATTATAGAATAAGGTAACGAATTCTGTTCTTTATTTTTTATTTCTATTAATCAAAGTAATCACCCATGCGATCGATGCATCTTTGCCAACGCAGTGGCAGTTTATTGATGCTCTTTTTAAGAAATCAGCTTGACGGGAGGCAACAAATTCTTTAAAGACATTTTGTACTGCCTCTCGGAGGCAGGCTCAAATTCTGGAAAAAGTGAAAATCTGATGGTGCAAGGTCTGTTGAGTACGGTGGATTACAGAGAGCTTCCAACCTCAGCTCTTGTAACTTGAAACCGTCTGCTGTGCAGTATGAGGTCGCGCGTTGTCGTGCAGGAGCAGCTGAGACGAGCGATTGACCAAAGCTGGTTGGAGACTTGCGAGCTTCTCCATCATTGTGTTCAGTTCTACACAGCATAGATCTGCAGTATTGCTCATCCCGTTTGGTAAGAAGCTGTGATGAATCACACCCGCCCTAGAGCACCAAACAGTGACCATACTTTACCAGGGGTAAGTTTTCGTTTGGGCATTGTTTAGGTGCTGAACCAGAATACAACAAACTTGCTGAGCGCTTGCGATTGTCGAACAGAATCCATTTATAGTCGCAGGTAAAAAAAATCCTTTGTTTGTGTGCCTGTTGAGCAGTGCATGTATGTCTCGACGCGTACTTCGCGCTGGCAATAATTGAGTTCGTGGTGCACCCATTTGTCAAGCTTTTTTACCTTGTCAATTTGACGCAAATAGACCAATATTGTTTTGATGCTAACGTCGAAAGCTGCTGCTAATTCAGCGGTAGATGGCTATCATCTGCTTACACAATCATCTTTAATTCGTCATTGTCGACCAAAGTTTCTGACGACCACGGGGTGAATTTTTTAGGCCAAAATTGCAAAAACGGAAGCGGTTAAACCATTAACGGGTGGTGCATTCGTTTAAAGTATTTGCACCGTAAAATCAACGACGTTTACATAAAGTTGCGTTCCGCTTGTGCACCTTTGCTGCCACGACGGTACTCATATTCTATAATAACTCGAATTTTTAACGTCTCCGTGATGATGAAAAACAAACAAATGCGATGAAAACATAACGCTTATCAATAAACAAATGACTAATTTAAAAAAAAAAGATTTCCATTTTTTTTAATAAAATTAATTTGAAATTAGATTTCTTTGCTAAACAAAAAATATTTTGATTTGAAATGGCCAGTACTGCAGTACTGAAATTTCATAGATGAAGACCTAATATTATCATCATCGTCAATTCTTCTGGCGAAAGACGTTTACTACTGGAGATATAAGGTCCTCCAAGCGTCGTCACATCGTCTGGCCTTTTGCTTAAATTTAATATTGGCAGGCCGTCAATGAAGTATATAATATGGGTAAGTAAAAATCTCTACAAGTGACATGAACTCTAATAATTTCATTTCTAAGAAAAACTACCGCGCAATGCTGAGAAAAAGTGAAGTGAAATGAAGGTGAGGGATTGGCTTTTTCATCTTACCTACCAGGAAACAGAGGACTTGTTGGCAGACATCGCTCGGTAAATCCCGTCTCATCATTCTGCAATACCCTACACATTACATATTCACACACATAAACACACTACTACATTTCACACACACATATGCAATAATGCAGAGAACTCAAAAATAATTCTATTTATTTATTAAACTTTACTATTAGCGTCAATAATATAATAATATAATTTGTTATTAGAATATTAATCTCAATTAAATTTGAAATTGAAAATATTAAATTAAATTTTATTAATTATCAAAATAATTAACTGATAAATTAAATTACGAATAAATAATTTATATATATATTGTGACCAGCCAGGAAGGAACCCTGACACCTGAGATACAGGACATGTCCTAGTTTGGGTGTCATAAGTTTCTATTTTTTGCATGTACTAATTTAGCCTACTTATTGTATTTCTGTTGTCAATTCTCTCAATGTGTATTAGGCTTTGAATGAATAAATTATTATTATTATTAAAGTCGATTTATTTTTACGAGTTCTCAGCCTCTGGCTCCATCGCTTACATTAGAATAAGCCAATAGGGACATAAACATACGATCGTCGATATATGCAATCATAAATCAGCTCGGACCGATGTCCGTCCTGCCGATACCCACGTTACCGGTCTATTGTATAAACAGTATGTAAGTCAAAAGCTACGGCATTTATTAGATTTCGGCCCATTTATATTGGTCCAATCGTTTGGCGTTGAGGTTGTCTTTGTGTATAGGATTTCTTTGAAGATATATTTGTTGGGATTATAAAGGAATGAAAAACTGATATGCTAGCACTAAACATTCGAACACATTAACTATGACATTCACCACCCGGTCTGGGTCTGACCGCTCCCTCTCAAAGTGCCTGTGATACAGTAGATGTAACACTATGTTCATTTGGACCCATTATCTGACCACCTTAATAGCAGGGTCAGTGCAGTTCATTAGGTCTTCAAAGAATTCGAATTGGGTCACTACAACACGTGGGCCATGTTCTAAACAGGAGTATCACACGCACAGTGATCCTTAAAATCCATTTCTGTCAAATTATATATCAAATCAAAATTGTGAAAAAGAGATGGCGCTAGTGCCAGGCATAACATCAGCTCCGCGCATTTTATTCACTAAAATACTTATAATGCAGATAAGCCGCAAATTAATGGAGAAGTGTGAATAAAATATCATAATAAAGAAGTACTAGTGTTGTCTCAAAGTTATAAAAACCATCTTCAAAATACAGTGCAAAGACGGTTTCGTTTGCATTTAAAACGATCAATGTTGTGTGTATAAGAACAATAAAACAACCAGTGCAGTGCAAATAAAAAATTGATGGAATTAATTGACATGGGAACTTTTATAGATGTTATTTGTGTTACAGAACATTTCATGCAAATGGGATTTGAGAATTTAGTGCACATTCCGAATTTTTGTCCAGCTGCTTTCTTCTCTAGAAATACTAAGAGAGGAGGAACAGGTATTTTCGTAAGAGTAGGATTGCAGTTTACAGAAATATCGGCCATAGCAAAACAATCGGTTTCAGGCACCTTTGAGTGCTGCGCTGTAGAAATAATAGCTTATAAACTTATTATTGTTTGTATTTATAGAATCCCAAAATATAACTATGACATATTTTATGATAAATTGGAATATATTTTAAATAAAATCTGTCTATCTTCAAATAAGAAAATCGTCTTGTGTGGAGATTTTAATATTGATATTTTGAAAAGAAACAAAGTTACTTATATATAATCTTGAATACTTTCTTATGAAGTAAAATTTAAAATTGGCGCTTTGTTCTCCCACTAGGTTAAAAAGTCAAACCTGTATTGACAATTTTGCTTATAACTATCGGAAAGAATGTAAAGCTGAAGTTGTAGATCTGATCCTTTCGGATCATACAAACAAATTTTTTAAATTAATATTATATTGTCAATTCTAATGATCTGCCACTTAATTTTGATATACTTTGGAATTGTTTACCTTTGCATGCCCATGTGATGGTAAAATATGGAGAACTTTATTATAAAAACACCTATCTACCCATGTTTACAAAGAAATAAATGATTGATTGAAATTGTGTATGCTGCGACTTATTTGATGACCAAGCGTTTGTGTCCGTCCCATACAGGCCACTGTAATTCACATCCTGGAGGTAGATGAATTTCATATATTATGTTAATTATATAACACATACTAGAGCAGTCAGTTACTTTAATCATATACGTGAAAACTCACCAGTATCTGAGAAAAAAAATAATCTCCATGAAAATCAAAACTGCGTATCAAATGACTAGTATTTTAAAGTAAATACAATGCACAAACCAGCATACAATATATAGCTTCAATATATCTCGCGTCACGAAATCCATTTTCTGTTATAATTTAATAAACATTGGACACTATTTGCTCGGATTCATGGAAATTAATTATTTCGTATCGGTGACGATTCAAATGGGCAATTACACTACATTGTATAGTTTGTTAAATTATCTATCATACATTGCTCACGACTGATTATAGTGGTATTTATACTTTGCCAGTAGCTTTATACGAAATTCGATTTATAACAATTAAGCCCACTTCCAACACAAACCAGTTTAGCGCTAAATGAATTTAAATCATTGTTCTATTTCTGTATAATTTGAAGATGATAGAGATAATTATAGGAGTATGTACCATATTATTATGATTACTGAGTATGCATGTTTTAAGAACTTTGTATGATTACTATGAACTTAATTGACACGGATAATCTAACAGATTAATGGTTCGAAAAGATAATAATCGAGAGGTAATAATGAGGGTTTAATAAATTATAAACTACACCGTAGGCATTGATCCACGAGCGTTGAAACCTTGTAGCACTATGTGAATTTAAACTACATTGTTTCTTTTTTCATAATTATTTTGTTGAGTCACGAGGTGTTTTGTTTGATCTATATTTATCTATCTACCTTTAAAAGAGCAATTCTTGTATATATGTATGTAGATATATAAAGATATGTATGTATAATATAAATCTCTGAATCGGCTCCAACGATTTACATGAAATTTAGTATGCAGAGTGTTTAGGGGCGATAAATCAATCTAGCTAGGATTCATTTTAGAAAACGTTGTTTTCTCTATTTTCACCCGAGCAGAGCTCGGTCGCTCATGTACTTAATGACAGGAAACCAGCTTAACTGGTAACCGGATTTCGTTACCGGTTTCATGGCTACAGTTTTAGATCTAATGAAACTGAAAATAAAATGCTATCAAAATCTAATTTAACTGTACCCATTTTTACAACACACACAAGTACCCTTCAGCAACAATACTAGAGAGCACTAAAACCCAGCAACAATTTGGACACACTGACAACTTCGACGAAAGTTAGTCACATATCTTTGTACTGTAATCACCTAATTTAACACAAGTGGACATTTGCAACAGCCCGTGAATTTCTACAATTTGTAGTTCACCGTTAATTAGTGTTTCCTAGACAAGTTCAGGTTATTGTACATAGTTCAACACTGATTATGTCCGAGGCGCGAAGGGACCCACCGCAAGGACGGATCAAAACTTGTCTGGACCTGTTTAATTGCTTCTCCTCGCCCATTCACATTACGACTGTTGTTAGCCATGCTCTTTGTAGTTTTAAATGAGGTTTAATGATGATTGCAGACCAGCTATTTGGTCTTAATTACAATAAATTTCAGCCATCGTTTTGACCACAAGTAGGCAGGTAGGTTTTAGTAATGTTTCTATATGTAATAGACATTTAGTTTATCTTGATTAGGGGGAAAAGTTGGTCTGCTCAGTAATCTACACTACTTTTACTTATTTCTAAACAAGGATTAAGCTTTAAATAAAAACATGGTTTTCACAGATCCGTAATATTTTTGAATGGCCTATCCATCGATACCCCACACCATAAGATAGACGAGGAAAATAAACATCCCTACTTTACGTGTTCAGGAGGTAACTTAATTTTTTTTCTTGGTTTTATTTTACCACTGTCGGCGTGATTAATATGTGTATCCTTGCCAAATTATAGCTTTCCAGTATTAAGTCTCTGAGCTAAGCCGGACGAACAGACGGACGGACAGACGGACATGGCGAAACTATAAGGGTTCCTTGGTGACCCTAAAAGATCAACCCTGATTTCTGAACCCGAAACACCGATAAAATTAAAACAGGCTATAAACGAACCCAGTCTGTTCATACAAATAAAATTTTATATACTTTCAGTACCGGCCCTGGCTATGCCGGGGGCAACATCGTAAACTGCGGTTAAGACTTTGTTGACACAGACTGGACGGTGCAAACAAGCCCACTATCCCGCCACAAATGTAGAATGTAATGAACACCTGTTTAAGTAAATGTTTTACTCTAAGTTTGAATGCTCAATTGGGAATGATTTAGAGTTTAGGAGGAAAGGTTTGCTGTAGGTATGTGTGAGGAATGAGAGAGAATGACCTTAAAACTTAATCATCATCATCATCCATAGGGCGACTTTACTCACAGCTGAGGATAATCCTCTCTTTTTTGTGTCAAAAATCTTTAATCCGCGACGGCAATAATGACGTCTACCCATCTCAGTGCCGGAAGACCTACACTTTCTCTTAATTATTATGGCTGTCTTCTGTTTTATATATCATCGATCTTAATGCAAAGAATAACCTAATTCGGAACACAAAAATAAAACAAGCAAAAATAATTTATGAGAAATTAATCCAGGAGAGTTCGAAGCAGACTAACATATTCCTGACTTGACAATGCGGATTGAAATTAGCGATTTTCTATTTCTCTTGTTACTTAAAATAAAAACTCCACTCGCACAGGTGCCCCAAGGACAAAAGACGATTAATATTTCTCCCCATAGATTTAGTATGTTTTCGCTACATCTATGGTTCGCCCAAAATTTCATCAACATTCAGGCTGAGCTGAAGTTTAAGCACTGCAAGAAGTTCAGCCAGTCAAAAAACCCAAATTATATGAGCAACTTATTAATTTAAGCAACGTTTACCTAATGTTAATATAATAGTTTTAAATTCATACTTGATTTTACCTAATGGTGATTTGTTTAGAAATTGTACGACGAGGAAAAACTCAAGACATAATTCGTATTCACAATAGCATCTATACCTTATTTTTCGAAAAAAATATTGGTTTTCTCTCATTTGCATTCTTCTTTGAACCTTCATAAAAATGACAACGTTTCAACGCAAAGTTCTTGGAAACTTGTATACAGCTGTTCATTTTCACTGTAACAATTCAGCAGGTATATAAAAAATACATTCTGAATAGAATCTTTATATATGTTTGTTCTACCACTGAAAAGCAAACAATTTCCTTGTGTCCCAACTTTCCACTGGCTTGCTAGCGTTGGCTTTTTCCGGTATTTCAAAAAAGCTTTATACTTTTCATGGACTGGCGGACAACTTGTCTTGTTACAATGAAACTATGAAGCAAAAATTTTACTATATTTTCCCTACAATTGCATAGTTCTGTTAACTATAAAATACAGCTATAAAAAGCTTTTTTTGTCGCCAATTTGGCAGTAGAATATTACGGACTGTGCAAATAAGAATTCCGTATTCTGTGTATACAGGTTCACGGTTTTTTAAATAACTTTGTTTCTTTTGTGACTCTGACCATATTTGACAGTAAAAATAACGTGAATTCAACGATGAAGCTACTTCTTCAATACTTAGGAAAGTTGTGGTCTGCTGCAAAAGACTTAAAAATAAACCATGGATCCATAGTAAACTATTCTGAATTAGGTACTAATTTGAACTACTATTCCGTATAAGGCATTATGGTATCAGTATCCTCAAATCTTGGATTTAATTTTCAAGATTACATAATACTTGACCCTAGTAAACCTCACACCTATCCAACATATTTTAAAACCTTACTTAATCACTCTCCAAGAACCTGTAATACACCGTGGAACGATCTTTTGATCCTTTATATTAACTTTTAATGGCCGTCCATTTTGCTAAAATTAATATGCAATTTGCATGTTAATCGACTGTTAAAAGGAAAATCTTAATTTTAGTCAAGATGAAGTTCTAAGGTTGTTAATGAAATTTTCTGCTCATACAAATTGTTCCAAAAAATCAAGTTGGAGTTGAATAGTTTTGTAATGTTGAGTAATTGCCTACGTTTAGTTTTGTGCCTGGTAAGCAATTAGGTACGTGAAAATTTTTGGGAAATGCCCCAATGCTTTGCAAAGCTAATGATCTTTTTTTGTGAATCAAGCCAATTCAAACTGTACAATTCTTACATAAACAACAAGGTATTTAATACGTCGGTATTTCTACTCAATTTATCCTTGTAACTTATCATAATTATAAAATAAATTTTACAAAAGCATTAATTTTTTCTTGCGCAGCCGATACAAAATTATCGCTTCTGTGAAGTCAGTAACTTAGATAAACATCTAAGAGTTCTTGTGACTTCTGAATTAATCCAAGGGAATTCTCTGTCATCTATTCGAGACACTGCCCTTTCCACTTTTAAATTATTTCGAAAAGGTGTACTTTTTATATTCATTACCTACATAGAGGTTAAATATAATATATCAAAATCATACAGGTAACTCTTTCTATTGAAACAATTGACTTCAACTTTGAATTTACAGCAAATAAAAAAAGTTATTTTTCACTTTGTAGTGCTTTTATTTGAAAGTCGGTTGTATGTTTTTTGTAAAAAAGTTTTTTTTATTTTTTACTTTTTAGTTGTACCTAATAGGCAACTTACCTTTAGTAAGGTACCTCCAATGCCTGAATAGATTACCCGAATACCATGAATCTTGTACATAACCAGTGAAATGAGAGTGTATCAAAGTGAACTGTACACATCTGCGTACCCCTTTAGAGCGTTCTGGAGTGATGTTATGTTATAAAATGATATAATAAATAACCAGACATTGCCATGCGATTGCAGCAATCCCTAGAGTTTTGCCGTCATTTATTGAAGAGTTCTATTGTATATCTCCGAAATTCTTCATCTGATCTTCACTAAATTTAAATTGGACCAATTTCGGAACATAACCTTTCAAACATAAAAAAACAAAATCGAACAAAATCGGTAAAAATAAACAAAAAGAAAAAACAAACATAAAGTCGAACATAGAACCTCCTCCTTTTTGGTAGGTCGGTTAAAAAGTGTGTCCTTTTATATATTTATTAGCTATATAGAGTTTACGAGTGAGTATGAGTCTATCCTTCGACAACTGAACGTCAAGGCCAAGCTCTCCACCATCTGCCTGCGAAGAATCCTGGAGTTCTTTGGTCACATTGCCCGAAAGGAAGTTCATAACCTCGAGCAGCTAATGATCACTGGCAAGGTCGACGGCAAGAGGCTGAGGGGCCGCAAGGACAGGCACAGATGGAGAATCATCGTCATAGAAAAGTTGATCTCCTGTTGAGGGAATCACAACCCTCAATAATGAGGAACACAATTCGAGGAGAAGGACATAGAGTTTAAGATTTAAGTCTTATTTATTTATTTCTAATAAGCACACCAAGAGCACTGTTACTTAAAATTCAAATAAAATAATATTTAAAATCGGCATTTCAGTAACCATGCAAATAACAGTTAAATGCATGACATTGACATAATGAATATTACAGACAAAGCTAATATTAAAAGTGTGTCCAGTAGACCTAAATCTAGAATATTACAAAAACAAAATAAATAGACGTACATTTTTCGCACTGTTTATATAGGGAACGTCTGTATGAATCGAAACTCATAGAGAAAACTTCGATAGAGTAATCCGTCAAGTTGGAACTTTCATTATATAGCCTTGCCATACGTGTTACGGGCCATTAAAGGTGGTATTTAAGGAAGATGTAGGCAATTCAAAAATGCGATGATGTCGCTTACTATGTTGGCTAGTCCTAAAGCTTAAATAGTTAATCAATTGCGAATCTATGGGACCATTTATAACTTTGTGTAGTTTATGTAAGTCAAAATGGATCCATCTTTCATTTAAGCTAATCATCTTATAGTGCCTTAACCTATCATTGTAATCAGGTATAGTTTTTCGGATCCCATTCTTCATACATAGATACCTTACAAAACGGGCCTGAACAGATTCCAAATTATTAGTATAACTTGAGTAATAGGGAGACCAAATATTTTTACCATATATTTTAAATCATTAGCGCAGGCTTAACAATTGCAATTTATTAAATCTAAAAGATAATTAAAAAATACCAAAAAAAGCAAAGGGCCCAACTTAGAGCCCTGTGTAACACCAGAGCCAGGAGAAAAACGTTCAGATTCATATCTCGACATGGCAACTATTTGATAACGATTAATTAAATAACTCTCGAACCACCACAACAAAGAGCCATGAATGCCAGCGCAATTCAATTTCATAGAAAGAATTGAGTGATCAACGCGATCAAAGACTTTTGCAAAATCTGCGTAAACAGCATCAACCTGATCCCTAGCTTCAAAGGTTTTACCAATGAAAGTAGTGTAAATAAGTAAGTTTAACATAGAAGAACAGTTAGACACAAAACCATGTTGCGTCGAACTAATTATATCAAGTGAGAATACACTACATTATATATAAGACACTCAAACGTCTTTGCAAATTATGATATAATAGAGATTGGCCTATAGGAAGTTACGTCATTCGTACTACCAGATTCATAATAATATAAATCTGGTAGTATGAATGACATTGTAGATAACGTGCGTTACGAAGTTATATACCTACAAAAATCAATTTATGTAGGTAACGTCTCTAATTTTATAAAACTGCTTCATACCTATAGAATCTTACAAAATAAATTTAACGTATAAATACGCTCGGGAATCTAATAACGCACATACGACATGTTTTGATGCAATTGAAGGAGAAAATCAGCTTCACTATTTCATTCAAATTCTAAGTATTCCATTCTACAATGAAACAAGCGTAGGTATTACTTTCTTGGCAGACTCTCAACGACATCTGCTCCACAATCTCGTGGGTATTTTTCTTAATGTGACTCAAAAATACTTTGCTACGCTTTTTGGAGAATTTGAGCTGCTTTATTTATTTTTCTTCAATAGAAAACATCATAAACAGTGCTATTGAAACTTGGACAAATGCCAAAACTAAGACTCATTATATTACCATACACCGGTCTATCGAGTACCTAGCTGATCTAAAATATGAAGATTGCATGCCCCTTTAGGAATAGAATTCATTTTCTGTTCTCTTATTGCCGATCGGTGATTTTCAATTTGTATGCATAATGAAAACGCGATTTTCATAATATTTATGAAATATAGATCTAAGGGCAACGTCCCTTTACTAGATTCAATAGGTATGTACGTATTATTATGATGATCTTTTAGGGAAAATATACTTTTATGAAACAAAGGACAAGTAAAAATGTTAAGCAAATTCTCAGGTATAATAATGAGAATATTACAATGTTGAGTTGCTTTGAATTGAATTGGTGGGATTTTTACGATGAATTACTATTTAAAATCACTTTGAAAACCTCTCACGTTAAAATCAAAACAACGTCAAAATAAAATTAGGACCACTTGAATAAGCAACATAATATTTATTATTTACAACAGAATTTAACTTAAATATTATAGCGATGTTTTATTTTGAAAGTGGTTTTATGAACCCTTCACTTAGTAACGATAAAAAAATAGACTAGACTTTCAAAACTTAGATCATTGTTTTAGCTATGACTAGATAATTTATATAAATGACTCGTCTGAAAAACAATGTCTAGATCACTTACATAGTTTACTTTGGACATTTGTTCTTTCAAGGTTTTAATTTGTGTTCTTTAGAGAAGATTAATTGATTTGTTTTTTTTATTTTGACGTTACTAAAGAACGAGTTAAACGAGTCGTAAGTCACAGGACTTTTGATTTTATCGAATATAGGGATGATGACAAAAAAAATATATTAGTTGGTGTGTTATATTACCAAAAAATATTAAACAAGTTTTTTTTTCCTTGGTCACGTAATAACGTTGATATAGTGCGTAGAAATCTCGTGTGACGTCACGCCTTAGTGCACTTTTTACTTAAAGGTGTCGTCACAAACGGGCTCCTGAAATTTTATGAGTTTTATCTTTGTCAGTTTTTGTTGATTTAAAACAGCAAACAACACGTGCTCAATATTTTTTTGATAAATAACGGACTAAAAACTAATAAATATTTTGCATTTATTTACATGCATTATCCCTATTTTGTATTTATTTAAAACTTCATGCAACATACAGGTACATATATGGATTTAATAGGAAATAAGCAAATTGTTATAAAACCTTACTAAAAGCACTGAAGGCTCTATATTTTCAGTTCTCATAAAATATCTGCCTTAGTTCTGCTCCACGTAGGTGTCACTCGGAGAGTTGTAAAGCAACTCTGTCCTGATATAGGCACCATAAAAAAGAGCATAGAGATTAACTACAAATTCATAGATATCTTTGTTTTACGATCATATTCACAAATTGGTAGTAAAGTTACCGTAACTTCTCAGGTGCAAAACTTTCTGCAGAATGGGCTTTGTATTATAATGTTACCGCTTGTGTAGACATATTTTATATGATTATGTAACACAGATTCGATGTGACATAAGTAAACATGTATAAAGCATATTCCTTAGTCACTTTTTATTACAGTACGAAGGTCAAAATGACATCTCCCGGCCTATATTTTTACATTCCATCAATTAAAGTATATAGAAAAAGTCTTTAGGGTTTTAACAAACTTAATTTTATTAATGTAATCAATAAAAAAAACATAAGGAATCAATGGTTGAGTCCATACTCTTTACAGAGACGAGCCACGTGATGAGCAGCGACCGCAGTGCGTCGTTGCAACGTCGCGACGTCATCTCCTGTTGCCGGTCGCACACTGAATGCCTGCAGTCTGCAGGTTCCCGCCATCATTCTACCTATCACCCTGTGAAGGATATTCTAATAAATACCGTCACTTTAGCTGGATGTAGTGGTACCAAACAAGAAGGAAAGACTAGTCGATCAAATAATGATGTGAGGCAATTGTATTAGTATTCCTTATCAAATAAGATTTTTCATTGACTTAAAATAGAAATGAGAAAAGAGCCTTCTCTGAATACCGTCTAAGGGGTCTGTTAAATCGCATCGACAGTCCCATACCTTATGTACCTATAACTTTTTCATCGTTCATATATACTGTTTGCGCCTGACGTCGCGCGTCGATTTTGTTTGTGACGTGCTTGCGGGTACAGAGAGTAACGCGAGATGTTTGGCTAGAATCGTCTCGTACCCTCGTTTGTCCCTTCCCGCACAATGCAATAGTACCAGGGGTGAGCCAGACTGCCACACTCAACCTGCGTATTTCCGAAAGTGACAATCAGAACTGGCTGGCAGACTTCAAACCAGCAGCTGTATATTGGCCTGTGACTTCTGTGCGGGCCTCTTCGAACTCGTCGACAGCGGTCTACTCTTGGACGTCCAACATGGGTATTTGTGCTCTCCTTAACCCTATTTTAGGCGAATAAGACTGATAGTGATTGTAAGAGATTTTATCGAATCGCTTATCATTTCTTGTCTATCGAAACCATCCTTTTGCGTATCTGCGTTGCGGTATAACCGGCGCAACCATATACCTATTAATACGAAGAAACTTTTGCTCGGAGTTTTCCTGTTATCGTGATAAGTAACAAATTATACAACAACAATTTTATAAATTGCGCTAAAACTAAAAGATAAAATATCTAAATTTATTTGTTTATCATTCTACTAAAAGGCACGAGTTAGGATTAAGACCCGGATTACAACAAGGTCTACACAGGACGGCGTTAACAATTCAATTATACCCTTCCCTAGTTCACATAAGCGAAAGAATGGGAATAATTTAGTTTTCTGTTTATAAACAATTTGCTGCTCTACCTTATGGTGGAAGGGACCTTTAGTTCTGGGAGAAGGAAGTCTACTTCGTAGTAAACGACCTGCATGGCGGGCCCGCTGTCGTCTCTTATTACAAGATTCTTTGCACAAGATTCTCCAGATCTTACACTTACGCATTCGGCTGAAAGAAATATTTTTCTGAAATGACATGCTACACACTATTCATATTTATAAAGCAACTGTTTTACCATGTTATGAAACAGAAGAAGAATTTAACTGGACTATCAAGAACTTGAATTGTACCTTCAAGACACCTGGTAAGGGTACAATTCAAAAAATTGAATTATTTATCAATACCTAGATCCGTCATTCAAATAGTGAACGTGTCCATCCATCCTTCCTCTTCTATCTTCAAAATGGCATAAAGCTTTTCAAAAGAATAAAAAAACATCATCTCATCAATCAAACTCACCGACTATTTCGTAAAATACAAAAACGCCGATGTCCTGCAAAGCCTTGTGCCATTTAAGAACCTTCTCAACTGGACCGGAAAACGCCCTCGGACCGCTTTTGTGTAGCGCCTGAATGCGACCGTTTATTATTATAACATCGCCACATTTTGTAGATACCTATGTGCGATCATAAGCCATTTATGAGAGGGAGAGATTCTAGTTCGTTCTGTTATCTACGTATTTTATTTGTTAGATGGTAAAAATAGTGATACTTTTCTAAAGAGTGATGGTATACAAACGCACTTTGATTCGGAAGCATCGATAGAAGATAGATAAGTAAATCTCGATGGGTGAATGATAGACTAAAACAATAATAATAATAATTCTTTCTTTGCGCAAAGAATCAGCATTGCCATTCAACGTGGCAATGCTGCCAGTATTCTGGGCACGTTCCCAGACGACAGCGATCTGGAGGAGTACTTCGACGCCTAAGTATACCTTTTTTTAAGTATTTAGGTTTAGTATAAGTTAGTATAGTTTACTTTTGCATATAGTTAGTTACATTTATATTTTGCAAATAAAATTATTTCACCATTGAAAAATACCTATTCTATAATAACAAAAAAAATATTATAAAACATTGATAGTTATTCTTCAAATATTTATAACTCGATAAAGTAGATATGGTAGTAGTAGTATCAATTTATAACTCCAATCTATACATATAAATACAATTGGAGTGTCTGTTTGTAATATTGAAATAATCGTTTTTTACTACATATATGAATATATACGGTACATACACCAAAATAACATTTTTTACAATTTTTGTCTGTCTGTCTGTCTTTCTGTTTGTTCCGGCTAATCTCTGAAATAGCTGGACCGATTTTGACGTGACTTTTATTGGCAGGTAGCTGATATAATAAGGAGTTACTTAGGCTTCGATTATTTTAGAAAAAATCTTTTATTTTAGAAATTTGTTAGGCGGAACGAAGTTCGCCGGGTCTGCTAGTAAAACATAAATGTTATAAATCAGGTTAATTCCTAAATGCACCTATTTAATTGACATTCGCTAAATGGACTCTTTCATCGAAATTGGATTAATTTGTTAACATTAGCGATCAATTAGTAATGTTATGTATCGAAAGCATCCACAATGCTATAGATGAAAATAATAATGAAAGATTTTTGAAATAATATTTTGTGTTATTTGAGGTTCGACAATCTTCATTCTAGACGAAAATCATCTGAAAAAAAAAAACAAGACAGGGCAGAGGAAATAGCGGACCATACTTATCTCTTTGCGGAGCTACATCGAACGGCCTAAGGGCTGTTTGAGAAATCTCTTTTTTCAAAGACAAAGGCACGGAATCACGGATATTACATCGTCCGCGCTCACCGGCACACTTCCCGCAATGAACTTCACTGTATTTACTTAGAACAAATCAATGGTTACAGCTGGACTTTTGGTTGGTGGTGTAGACAGATTACTTAAATAAAGGGTAGGAAGAAAATTGTTAGATTTATTTAACACGCGTCATCATTCAAAACGGATTGGGGAAAACATTTAATTTTTCTTTGAACCATTGATTGCAAAAAAATACGTAACCAAAAAACAAATAGACAAGGAAATGAAGAAAAAAAAACTTGCATTACAATCCCTCTGAAAACTTGTAGAAAGCCCTCCATTATTCTGTCGATATTTGCAATATGGACACACACACCACTGTCCCCACATCGCGATCCTCTAGGCCACTGCCACAGCGATGACAAAAAAAGGAGAAAAATGCCCCGCTTACTTTATACTTTATCACAAACAATTTCTTTAAGTTTTCATTCTGTGAGCTAACTCTGTATTGTTTTTGATAGAGGCCGTCTGTCAGACAGGCAGTGGTTTGATGTGGGTTTACGTTGAGGACGGTTAATGTAATTAAATTAATTGTTTGGATAAATCAAGTACTATCTAAGTAGTTCAGGAATGTGTTGCTTTGCTAGAAATATTCGGGTTACATTCTGTGTAAGCTGTACCGAAGCGTTCAAATGAAACCTACTCGTAGTGATCTCATAGTTCAAAGACTGAATCTCCAAATACAATATAATAGTGCAAATCTAATCTAAATAAATAAATAAAAACTTACTGAAAGTGCTAGTCCATAGTGATTATTGTTTTGTGAAGAAAAAGTCTAATTCGATAAATAAGTACCTACTATACTTATACGCAGTCTATTGTGCAATAGAGCGAGTATCTGTAAGCAATTTTTTATATTTTATTGGATAACGCATTGCAATTTGATGTCCCTAACCGGACCATGTGCGGATGATAAATTGACTTGACTTGAGGGAAGCGAACATTTTCCTATATTTTTTAAATCGCCATTTCGTTGATCGCTAGTTGTTTATGTTACGGCACGTTGTGATAGGAGGTCAAACAAAATGGCGGTGCTCAAGTTTATGAGATTGATATTTGACTTTTGATGAAATGAGGTGAGATATTTGGGTTCCGCTTACCTCAACTACAGTAAAGTTATGTAATCCAACTGCTATGTGAATTATAAATGCGAGATTAAATACAGTTTTGGGTAGAATGGGTTATTATACACTTGGGAAGGTACGCAGTGCTAATATAACAGAGTGGTAGTTAAAAGGGGACGATAATAATTGTATACTGAAATATGACGTGTGAGAATTATGAAAATTAGTAGGCAGGGTTATTATCCTTTCTTTGAGAACAAACATTCGTTGTAACTAAATAAATATGGAGTTTGTAATCAGTTATTAAAACAAGAGACACCCTGCGGATATGAAGAGTAAAAGTGCGTACCCCAAGTCTGTCCATCCTCGTCATGGGTTTATTTTGTGGCTGTTTTTTCATCACCTCAATATTAACCATAGATTTTTGGGTGTTACTGATATAATATGTACTTTCTTATGTAGGCATAAGCCTAACAATATAACATAACATGTAACAAGATACAAAACAATTTTGATATCGTTATATTTTGTTCCCTTTTCTGCTGTCGGTGCAACTTCTTCTTAGGCATCGTAAGAGATGTATCTAAAGCTTATAAAACATTCTTATATTTCGTTTGGGTGCTCGATGTAATACTCACTCGGGTGGTTTTGAACCGACCAGTAGCCAAACTCAAATAGAAATCGACTTGTCAAGCCCATCGAATGCAATTGGAAACTTTGGTTCCCAGAAACAATTGTTTTTCTATTGTGTATAAAACTTTGCACTCAAAAGACTAGTTGATAATAACGAGCTTTAATCCGCGTCGATGAGCTTCCGCAAAAATATAATATACTGTAAAGTATCCAAAGTTCTCCATACATATTTTAACAACCCATTATTTTGTTAAGCATGTTTATTTTACTGAATTACATGACAACAATAATAATATTCAATTTTGAGATGGTAATATCAAAAAACTGTCAAACAAAATCTACCATAGCCCAAGCCGGACATAGGTATCCCTCAAAACGTGTGTCATCATCATCATCCTTTTAATGTTGCCATTGCTGGGACGCGGGCCTGCTCTCTGGGATAGAAGGAATGGGCCATAATCCACCACACGGTTCCATTGCGAGTTGGGGGATGTCACATGTCTTCAAATTTTTGGTTCTGAGCCATGCCGGTTTTCTCATGATGTTTTCCTTCACCGTCTTTAGAGCAGTGGTGATGAAACAATTTTCACAAAGTACAGCGCCTATCTGGGTTCGAACCCACGACTTCCGACACGTAAATCGGGGCCGATGCCATGGGCCACCAGTGCTCCTCCACAAAGTGAGAGCACGTCATTAATTAAATCACGTTCTTACGGTGATACGGAGACTTTTTGAACTCACAACCCATTGGGGGCACAACTTGAAACGAGTATCCTGCCAAGTATCGCGAAGTTTCCCTTTACAACTTTACTTCTCTCGAAAATACAGGGTAATGAGCTTGTTAGACAGAGTTACGAGGCTTTAGCGCAGGTCGGCCAAGAATAATTTTATGTTTGACAGCGCACAATTTGCGTATGCTTACTTTCTATGCATGTTTTGTTTGAAGTTGAGTGTTCTTGATCTGAGGACTTGTTCAATACGTCAATCTTTATTGGCTTACCAACCATCACACGTTATTTTGCCTACGTCATTAGAGAAGGAATACAATTGTGTAGCTACTAGAAAAGCTACAAAAGATCGAAAAAAAATTGTGAAAAAACCGATCAAGCACGAAGTTTTGATTAATTACAGTTGGACTTAATTTTCATTAAACAAGTTGTATACCACAAACTTTCGAAGAATTTGGTAAGTCATCTAGAACTGAAGGAGGTCAAATGCCACGCACTAGGTAAGTATTGAATAGACCACGACATATTGAAGGTTACATAGAACCACGGCTTACCATTTACTGTGTTCTGCTGAACTTATTCCAGTTGCTTATATTGCTTGTGCTCGAAACTGACTTTCAGAGTTCCCTCAAATGAAGTTCTACTAGGTTGGGGAAAAAGTCTTTTCGCATTATAGTATGTATGAACTTGTAATAAAATCTCTTTGACTGTACTATTTGTACCTGCCTGGTTTTGGTATCATTGAAAATTTATATTTTAAAGAACATAATTCCAAATTCAAATTAGGAAAATGTGTGATTTTCATTTGTTTTTCGTACTGTCAAGATGAGTGAATCTAATGAAGAAATTCGATACATTTTAAAATTTTACTAAAAAAAGGTAAAAATGCAACGCAAACCGCGACAAAAATTTGCGATGTTTATGGACCTAGTGCAGTGTCTGTGAGAGTAGCACAAATTTGGTTTAAGCGTTTTCAATCCGACAATTTTAATGTCAAAGATGCACGTCGCTCTGGGGGGTGACCATAAGCTCTTAGGTTAAGGTTATTTTGAGGTCGCGTAAGTGACAGATGTATACAAGTCAAATACATCTGTCACTTACACACACTCAAAATAGCCTTACTCTAAGAGCTTATGGTCACCCCTCTGGTCGCCCTATTACGGATAAAATAGCATCCATCATTTTTGAAAAAGTGGGGCAAGATCGGCATATCAGTAGTTGCGAGCTCACTGAAAGAAACCTAATGAACCGTGTACTCATTTGGGATTCTTTATACGACATAATGAAACCGAACCATTTTTGAAGAAGCTGATAACTGGTGATGAAAAGTGGATCACGTACGACAAGAACGTGTGAAAAAGTTCGTGGTCAAAGGCCGGTCAGGCTTCACAGACTGTGGCGAAACCAGGTGACTCGCAACAAGGTGATGCTGTGTGTGTGGTGGGATTGGAAGGGCATTATTCATTATGAGCTGTTACCAACAGGCAGGACCATCGATTCTGAACTCTACTGCGAACAACTGATGAGATTGAAGCAAGAAGTTGAGAGAAAGCGGCCGGAATTAATCAACAGAAGGGGTGTGGTTTTTCATCACGATATCGCTAGACCTCAAATATCTTTAGCCACTCAGCAAAAATTAAGAGAGTTCGGCTGGGAGGTGTTAATGCATCCGCCGTATAGTCCTAACCTTGCACCTTCAGATTTCCACCAGTTTCGGTCTCTTCAGAATTCTTTAGGCAGTGTCAGGTTAACATCACGAGAGGACTGCCAAAACCACTTGTCGCGGTATGAAGTCCAGAAGTCCCAAAATTTCTATAGCAATGGGATCATGTCCCTACCTACAAGATGGCAAAAAGTTATCGAACAAAATGGTACCTACATACTTTAGTTAAATGTAAATAAACTATATTAAAAAATGTTTTGAATTTTCTTAAAAAATGCGAAGAAACTTTTTCCTCTACCTATTATTTTTGGGAGTTTCGTTAGGTGGTGCTATATCTACATAAAACAAGGAATAAAAAAGCCAAAGATCGTTCAACAGGGATGTTAACTGACAATTAGTTTTCGTCCGTCAAAAAATATTGAACACGACGGTATTTTTCTTTTTATACGTAAACATAAAGTGACGACGATATAATGCGTTGAAATATCGTGTGACGTCACGCCGTTAGTACACTTTATACTGAAATAGTAGCGTCACAAACTCCTGAACTTTCATGCATTTTATCTTTATTCTTGTAATAATTTATTCCGAATCCAGTGTTTAGAGATGGCGCAGTGTTTGGTTCCCTTTGCATTTGTTGACCTAGAAAGGTTAAATAGTTTGATTGGAAACGCCAACCTATACTAATATTATGAAGAGATAAGGTTTTTCAGTTTGTGAAGTTGTAGAGGGGAATCTCTGGATCTACTGAACCGATTTAGGTGAAATTAATAATTAGAATAAAAAGAGAAAAAATTGGCATGGAGATAGTTTGAGACCCTGGCAAGGACATAGGTTAGTTTGTATGCCCTTGGGATGATAAAACACTTTTTAAGCGGGCGTAACCGCGGTCAGAACCTAGTTTTTTGATAAACGTAAGTTGCAAGAATTATGAAGATTTACGTACCAATTACAAGACAGTCTCAAAAATGGAAAGTGCAAGGTAAAGGGACATGAGTAGAAATCCTCCAAGCGCATCAGAACCATTATTCCTAAGTTACGAGGACAGCTTGCTGGCAGGTTTTGTTCACCAGAAAAATTATAACATCGGTCCGGTGACGGACAGCCGAGGCAGATTCACGGACGAGTGCTAACGCGTGCCCATGTTTCCGTCATAAGCGGCGCAGTAGCACACCGTGGAGTTTTAGTGGGTTGGAGTCCCACATAACTACGCTATCTCCCCATGGTAGCGCAGTACGCATGAGCATTACTCCATGCAAAAAAATGTAAAGAAAAAACCTTTCATCAATCGCGTTCTATATAGTACGAAACAAGAAAATATTCCCGTACTTTTTAGAGCGCGATTTTTCGGTAGTTGGGTTTTAGTTTTTGATATTTTTTTTATTTAAAATGTTTTGGGGTTTTTGCGGCGCCTGAGGGAACAAATAAACTTAAATGCATACATGCATACATACATACTTACACTACGATTAACAAACATATTGTAACGCCGCGCCGTATTTTGGTTATAAAATATTTTCATGACTTTGACGGGTTATGTCTCGCAAACGGTACGCTTGACAAAATAAGATGTACCAAACCCTGCCTTCATTTTAAAATGCCTGTTCAATGAGGGTTCGTTCTTGACTTCGTATCCCCTAGAGGGTGCCATATTCAATTTAATGTGACTTCGCATAACCAGCGGACAAACAAGACGCTTCCAACAACACCTCATTTGACCAATTATGATATGTAGTTTAGAAGTAATGAAGGACCAGATGAACATACATATGTCGTAGGAAGATTTGATAATTCGAATCTTCGCGAAAATCCTAGGGGTTTTGCGAAAACGCGGATAATTAGACATAGGCGAAAAATTATTCAAGTACGATTAGTACTTTGGCAACATAGTCGACGGAGCCCCGCTGCGCGGGGCTCCTATTTCCGTCCGCAGGGTCTAAAGTAACCTAACACGAACGAGATGACGGGAGCTGAGTTCGCTCGCTTTGCTCGCTCACTTCAGCTCCCGTCATCTCGTTCGAACCTAACCTGTCCGTGTCGGGGTGCCCTATGTCTAATTATCCGCGTTTTCGCAAAACCCCTAGGATTTTCGCGAAGATTCGAAGTATCAAATTACCCTACGACACATACATACCCACCCACATATCGGTCAAAAACATAACCCGCCTTTTTGCTACGCCGTAGTCGGGTAATAAAGCTCGTCAACATTTGAGAATTATGAAATGTAGTAAGGAATTCAATGAAGGAAATCTACTATGATGGGCTTGAATTCCAGTCTAACGGGGAAAGGGGTGCAGCTGAATACCAATTTATACCATTTTATACGAAGCGACTGTATATCTGACCACCACAAACTATTAACTGGTTAATTTGTAAAAATTACTTGGTAAACAAGTAAAATTTAAAAACCCCGACACATTCTTATTTCATGCTATATAATAAATAATTGCTATATATAATTTATCTAGTAGTAGACGCGCTTCGATCGACAATCTATTGAACACATAATTACGACACGATATCTTGTGAAAAAATTCCCGATTCAAATAGTAAAACGCCCATAACTTTAGAACGGCTGCGACTATTTTCATCAAACATAGCTAAGAACACTTTCGATAAAGTCACATTTTAACAAAAAAAAAACAAAATCGGTTCATCCATTTAGGAGCTATGACACCACGAAAGATACACAAACATACAGGTACACACGTCAAACTTATAATACCCCTCTTTTTCCTTCGGGGCTTAAAAAAGGTTTCCCTACTATCCTTGAAAGCTATGAAGGCCAAAGCAGAAATAATCTTTTTTGAAACGCCATTGAGATAAGTATCTGTGATAAACTCATCACGATTATCATCACCCAAGTACAAGTATCTATTCAAGTCTTCTTAATGTTCTAGTTGCGTGTCAAGTAACTCTCAAGATTATGAATCACAAAACAGAAAAATATCTAACGTTCTAGATAAGTTTTAAGTGCCAAAATATGTTTTTGAAAAAAAAACTATTACCGCTATTGTTTTTTTTTCGTAATAATACTGTTATATCACTGTTATAAGTTGTAGTAACGTAACAAACCCCTTAGTTCACTGCTGCGAGTTGCAGCATTCGTAAAAAAACCGTTATTTATTGCTACGAGTAACAACATTCGCATCAAAACTGTTGTATCACTGTTATAAGTTGTAGCACCGTAGTAAACCCATTGGTGTTCTGCTACGAGTTGCAGCCTTCGTAGCAGACCCGTTGTTTCATTACTACGAGATGCAACATTCATCGCATTACGGTTGTTTCCGGTGAAACTAGAAGTGTAGTAGCAGTTTACTACACTGCTGGTAAACAATGGCTTTGGCCCTGAGTTTTGTTTACTATTAGGACATCTCTGTGACTAGATAGTAGAATACCAAACATATGTACTAAAATTAGAGCTACAGTCGACCGCATGACATTAGTAATACTTTGATCTTGAGCTTGCAAAGCGTGTTCGGAGGGTAAGATGAATTGAAGAAGTATTATGAATTGCTAGACTAGGATGTAAAACTTACCCGTTTCTTTAAATTGAGCGCTGTTGTCAGAGTAGTTGGCTAAGTACCTTGGGTCGATTCCCGTCACCATTTGCGTTTGACTCGGTAACATCTGAAAGATAAACGATTTTTTTTACAATAATTAATTGCTTGAAATAGATTTCTCCAATTAATCGCATGCCAGATAAGAACTGGAACCATACTTGACTCATTTAGCTGTTACCAGCCTTCCAAATAAATAATCATAGCAAACTCATACATTTTATCCAAAAACTGGCGTATTCATTTGAGCAACTTCCATGTAACTTGAGTTGGGAACATTTTGTATATTCGGAAATTGAATATAAGGTCCGTTGCTGTAGTTAACGTTTTCAGGAGGTCTGAAAACAAAGAAGTAACAATCTAGAAATAAATCAACCACGCCGTGATAAGAACAAAAATTCTTGCATCGCGCAAGTTAGACCGTCAATTTTGGTCCATTCATTGAGGCAAAGGCTCAGTTTGCTGCAAAAAAATTTGGTATCCTAGCAAAGGTGAGACGGTACACACACACAACAGCTGCTCAACTTGTATAAAGCGCAAGGTCAGTCATGCATGGAGTACTGCTATCACCTCTGGGACGGATCTTCTAAATACCGACTTGATGCACTTGAATCGATTGACAGACGGGCCAAGTGGCTGATCGGCAATGATACTGGTCAACTCGAAACTCCAGAGCCTTCAACATCGACGCAGAGTTGCCAGCCTGTCGGTTTGTGATCGGTTTCATATCGGGGAGGGCGCGATGAAACTGCGCAATTTGATTTCACCTAGCCATTTCCATCATCGAACAACATGTCGTACGGCAATGCGCGATCGGTACATAGCACGACTTTAAAACGCACCGTATTTTACCGCAAGTATACGTGCAGCTTCATACAATTCGATATGTAGCAGAATCGGTGGTAAAAATACGCGCGGCTAAAACCGCAGTGTTTCGCATTCTTCATAAAATACCTACATAACTTAATATTTTTTTATTTCACACAAATCAATATTACCAGTAGTTATTTTAAGGTTCAGGATACTAAATACATAGTCTCTTTTATATCTGGTATGTTTACTACTAAAGTAAGTACCTACATATCTAGATTTATACTTATAATATATTATTATATTATATCTAGAATATATAGATATGTTATATCTATATACATAATGTATATATATCTGTACCTACTTCTATTAATAGGTAATGCGAAATGTTTTACTTACATCATATTATTTCGCCCGGCGTTCATTGAGAACGTCATTATTTGATTTCCCTGCGGATAGTCTGAAAAATATTTATTTCTTTATTCAAACTTGTGACGCGAGGTACGGAAAAGTGATCAAATTTTAATCCTTACTAGCCCCGACCCTAGGTTCTCTGATAACGTTGCTATCCATTTTATCTTATTATGTAAAATTATGTTTCAAGTTTTTACTTTCGAAAAAACTCAAAAGTTTGTGTTTGCGCTAATTTTTTTCACTGATACTTTTTAAATTTTATTAGCTGGTCGATGTCACATTCTGCCAGTCCCAGTTGTAACATTTATATTTAAAAATCGTTACATTTTATTTTAATAAAATTAATTAATAAAAATGTAAGATTTTGCCTATTAACATAATTTTTAAATATTTGTACAATGCTTATCAACTATTATTAAAACAACCATTTATATTATTGGAAAATTTCCCGATAGGAAAAAATCTTGGAGCATACAACATGCATTGCATGTTAGCAAAAAAAAAATGTTTTCTTCTTTGATGACTTTATGACGTTTTAATTTTTTTTATTCAACTTTGTGCCAGTAGTAATAGTAATTTATATGAAATAAGATAATGATAAACAAATCATTCTATGTAAAAGAATCTTCTCATTCCAATAGTTTAGACAATTAATAAAAAAAATGTGATATGTACGTAAACATTGCAAAAACTTTGAAATTTGCTTACTGACAGTTGACATTGACAGATACTTTCAGACTTTGACATTCCTTTCCTTCACAGACAGTCACTGTCACAGTTTTCTTAATGGCCTATACTGTGATTTTTAATTTCGTAGTCTAAACTGACAGCTTTATTTTTTTTTATGTTTCAAGCATGAAGCATAGTGTTGTAGGTAAGGCTCAATCATAAGTGATTCAGACATGATTCCTCAATTAAATTTTAATAATTGGTGTTAATAAATGTTTTATGTATAATAATCGTAACATATTTTAATATAACAGTATTAATACACATAGTACATACACTTTTACTGTGTTCAATTTGAAATCAACAGTATAATAAATGCGATCGATAAAATGAAGTCTAACGTAAATTAGTAGAAACTAAATAAGGGCCGGTAGTTTCTTAACAAATGTTATTCTTTTGCCGTGAAATAGTTTCATTTTCGATCTACTTCGATTTTCGATCAACTTCCGATCACACGGGATAGTCAGAATACGACACTACTTTTATGTAACTATAGTGACAACCCCCCAAATGTCAGTTTGGTCCACGAAATTAAAAATCACATTATAGTTGACATTGAAATAAATACCTTAACCTTTGAACATAAACCCGACGGCACTAGTGTTCATTTGTTTCAATATCCACTAGAAAAACAATATTTTGTAAAATTAACATAACCACCGGACAGAAAAACTCAAGAACTTATTCAGGTAAAACGGAACATGAATAGATACTCGACATTTATCTTAAACGTGATGAAATTCGTAATACAGTTTCAAGGAACTTTTGTTTCGAATATTTTCCTTAATTAGCACTTCTAAGGTAAAATTAATTAATTAACTAGATTATTTTTATTTTTCTTTTGCACAGAAAAAAAAATCAGGCAGGATAACTTAAACTATAATTCGGCAATTTTCTGAATGATCCGACAGAAACATGCTCATTGTTACGGTAGTAAAATGTGTCTCAAGATGTGGGTGATATAATTGGTGTTTGGTTTTCTGATTTTCCTAATCAAAAGAGGTAAGGTAAATGCATAACTTTAAATTCAAGATCAATAAAATACGGTGCACCTGAGAATTCCTTAAGAAATCCCACTCTCTTAGCGAATATCAAAAGTATAAACCTAATTTCTCGCTTTGTTCTGGAAATATATAAATGTATAATTTAGAGTTCATCTCGTCTTTACCCCCGAGACGGCGCGGTAAGTAATTATTTGTGTTACGAGTCTTATGTTCCGCTACTTGGATAACTCGATGATTTATTAATGTTTAAGTGAAATAGGAAGTGTATTTGAAGATCTTTTTAAAATTCGTCTTGAGGAAAATGCGCCTGAAAAAATTTTCACCTGTCCTATCTCGTTTCAGAAGTGTTGTCATTTACGCCACTTAATTTGGAGATGAGTTTGATATGTCATGAATATTGAATGTATTTTTTCTGAATAAATTGTTACCCAGTTGTATTTCATTTCTGCTTGATGGGTATCGGAAACGAGGGGGCCTAAAAACGCTGTCGAGACGATGTGGATCCATTCCTGAAATATTGGCCTGAGAAAACAAAAGAAGAAATAAAGAGAAAATATGGAAACCTTTGCACATGACAAAGGCTAACTATAAACAAAATATAGATTCCAGTCCTCAGAAAAAGAAATAAATAACTTACCCTTTCATTCTGTCAATGTCTTTCCAGCAAGAAAGCATTAAAAAAACGCTCACTGAACCGTCAAAGAATTATAATTACAATAAATCCATTCTATATCTTCAGTTCGTGCTCATACTAGTTCAGCAGAGATTAAAAGATAGCCTCGGATTCGTAGTAGGTAAGCCTCGGACATTCAGCGGGAGCGACGCCCCCCAAATCCGTGATTACATGAACGTTGAGGCATCGGCTGTTGCGCCGTTTACAAGATGTGTGTATTTTTGTTAATTGACTTTTGGTGCATTTGGCAAAATTGTGTTTAAACTAAATTGATAAGGTGCAGGAGGACAAACAAAAATAAACCTCGTTTTAGGGTTCCTTATACGATTAGATGCGGGCTTGCGGATAGCAAGTAATGGGTAGCTCGCTGTCCGATAAGGACCAGGCCCGAGTCGACGTCGCGTGGTGTTCCGAGCGCGCCTCAAAGAGATGTCAGCGAAACTGACGGAGTCCGCTAGGGCCGATGCCTGTCTTGGTCGCGGATAAATTTGAAAGAGATTTACCGCGGTCCTGGCTTAAGCAACTGAAGGAACACGGGTTGGTTTTAGTCAGTAAAAGTCTGACACGCCCTCCCGCTTATTGAAAAAGAAAAACTTGCGTATTAAGTAGGTACAACTAAAAAGTGAAAAATTAAAACTTTACAAATAAATACTACCGACTTCCAAATAAGAAAACTACAAAGTGAAAAATAACTTTACTTTTGGAAGCCGGTGTCCGTAAAGAAAAAAAATGGTACCTACGAAAGAAACCGACTTCCAAAAATAAAATTATTTTTCACTTTGTAGTTTTCTTATTTGGAAGTCGGTAGTATTTATTTGTAAAAAGGTTTTAATTTTTCACTTTTTAGTTGTACCTACTTAATACGCAAGTTTTTTTTTTTTAATGTAATTTAGACGAGACACCCTTTTCTGCTACTTAAAACTCATGTTTTGCATTAAAACTAAGTCAAAAATATATAACAAAATTTATGTTTTCCGAAACTAACTCACGTCTAGTCACAGTCCAATGCCACGTTTCATTTCAGGTAAAAATACTCCAGAATTTTGTAAGTCGACCAACACTTGCAGTATTTTTCTTGAAAGGGAAGTATTAAATTTAGTTTGCCGCCTGCTTCGCTTCGCCGGGATACCAGGGCAGTGAATTGTATGAAAGAAACTAAAATGTTAGTCAATGAAGACATTAAAAGAAATTTGTGAGATTAGTTTTGAATATTTTTTTCGCTTCTATCGTAATCTGGAGTTGGGTGAATAGCGATGCTTTTTACCGGTCTTATTTTCACAACAGTGGTTTTCGTGACAACTACAGCATTATGAATTACAGAGACTTAGGGTGTATTTAAATGCATACTTACCCAACTACCATTTTTGTTTTATGTTAAAGTTTTTCTAAAGACCATCATAAACTGCAGATATTCGGTAAATATGTCATTATTTATACGAATACACTTTAGACGAAAATTGTTTATCGTAGGCAACATCGTCTTTCACTTGCCTGATAAGATACATACCCACCTATTACAGCACTTCGCTGGAAGACAAATCGTCCAGACTCCTTTTGCGAGCAAGCGTCAACTTGGTAGAGTTTAATGAGCACTCGCTGCGACGCCATTCTTTAAACCTAGTTTATTGAACCTAGCCTTGATTTTGTCGCACATCCAGTGGAATAAACTAGAAAAATCAATAAAGTAAGTACCTACTCACTATTAATAAGTTACTTGGTAGAGGTAAAGGATTAGCTGTAGAATTAGTTAGGAAATTTATTGAGCGTATGTCTCTTTAAGTAAAAACAAAGGTTTAGTGAATGGGAAATGTATTTCAGTTTTCCTAAAGTGAGTAATTCATAAAGCCAAGGTAGTTAAAATAATTACCTACATAACCCCTTCGCCACGTTTACAATTCATTAAAAAATACAGTCTAAATATACGAAAATAGACGAATAAAGTAACGATATAATCAACCAAAAACTGTTATAAAATATTATCCTTCACTTGTATCACACCACATTATCAATATCAATCCAAAAATTGACCTGATAACCCCTTTTTAGCACTCGCACTAATAACCCCAATTCTTGTGATATATACTGGGGAGAGGATCGTGTAGTTCATAAACCATTGCTGTGCTATAAAGGGAAAGAATGATGACGTACATTAGCACTCCGCAAATGAAGAGTTACACGCAGTCGGGTCGTGTTGGAAGGAAAGGATTAAGTTTTGATGTAAAAATTAATTGTAGATTTTAAATTGCGTATTTATTTTTATTTTTTGGCTTAGGTAGGTATGAGAGATGGACTAGAAGACTAAATCTTACGCTTCAAATTCCTTGATTCCTACTGAAAAACTGTAATTAACTACATTTATTTACAGATAAGATGTACTCGTACAACATATCATTTAATGATTCCTTCCAATTGAAAATCGCTAGAATGTAACCCAGCCAAGATACAATCGTATCGTATCGAATCTCTTTCTTCAATCTTTAACGCCTTCTATTTGTATGGTCTGACCACGTGACTTAACGTTCAAATGTGTCATTCCCATACATTGATTCGTTTTCTACTAGTGTTATCGATTGTACATTGTCAACTTGGCTACAGGTGCAGGTGTGCCCGGGACTAGCCAAAAAGAGGTCGCGTAAATTTTAAAAAAGCGTGAATGCGAGTAGCGATTTCGTGGCTATACTTCTAGCTCCGGGAAACAAAATACGATTGTTAGGCTCACATCCTAGCATTGCACCTTATACTTTTATCAGCAATCTTTATTTATCTTATTCCAACTACGTTCTGGGCTAAGCTGCTTTGGGTCAGTTACAAGTCTAATCGGACGAAACTGAGTTCCAGTATTTTACACAGAGTGACTGTCTACCTGACCTCCATAACCCAGAAAATGGGTAACACAGTACCCCTGTGCAAGGCCAGTGTCAGATTGACTGAAATGGATAGTCATCTATCCACGAACTAACCTCAGCAACCGTTGCTTAACCACGAAGATCAAACCATGCGGCTGGCATTACTTATATAAGTGCACCACTCTTTAAAAAAAGAATTGCCGCATTTCACTTTCCCCATAACAGTGCTCTTTGCAGCTACAGCACTCACGTTTGTGGTTATTTGTCATTGTTACCGTCAGAGTGACGAATTTATGCAGGGTTAGCAAATGTGACGCGTTGCCAGGGGCTGCTAACACCTTGGTAAGGTGTGTGATGTTTACGATGATGGTGAGTATGAATTTTGTGATAAGTTCATTTTTCCTAATGGATATAGATAGAGCCATAGAGCTGACCTCTTAAGTGAATGTGAAGCTTCTGCGAAAAATCATAAACATAAATAGGCTAATCAATTCATCAATCTTAAAGTTTTCTGGTATTATCATTATCAACGATAATATCGTCATACTCACTGAATTAGCAATATTGTAAAAGAGCTGTGTACTCGAACTCAAATCAAATATTTCAACTATATGGTTTCCAGACACTTTAGAATAGTCAAGGTTTTTATGTGCAACAGTAAAGTATGATCTAGTTTGTACCTACGTCTTAGACGGTGGACTGGCAAAGAGAGGCATGAGAACTAATTTCTAAAATTGGCGAATCACAACCATAAGCCATGCTACGAGGATAAATAAATCTAATAATCTCAAAACATATGCTTTGAGGTTTAATAATGTGCCAATCAACCAAAATAATAAGTGTACCAATAAACATTAAAAATGTCCATATAGTTAACTCAACCTGATGTGAGTATTAAACAAACATATCTCAATTTATAATATGTAGGTACCTATCATAATAAAAATACATATCACGCTCAGCTTTACATTTTAATTAATAAAAATTGATGATCATAATCACTATAAATGAGCGTGCAATTTACATTCAGCAATGAAAACATAAAATATTTTCATGAATCTTTACAATCACTCAAAAGCCTATCATTATATACAGGTTGATAAAAAAATGATAGGGGAGGTATCTCACGTCATTCTGGTTATGTCAATATATATTCAAAGGAAACACTTCGATATTTACAAAGAAAATGAAAACATTATTTATTTATACATTTGACACACATTATTGCTTTATAATTACAGGATACTGATTACGAATTTTCGTCGATCTGACTCTCATTAGAGGCAACCAGAAATTAAAAATCTTTTAATGTTATTACCAGTTTGTATAAAAATCGTATTTGTTTACTTTGAAAATTTTCTTTTTACTATACATAGATATTATTATTTAAATAAATCCGCTGACAGTTATATTCCATCCTGTATAAATGAAACTAAACATTTCATATCGAAAAGATTGAATTACTGCTCCATCTCCCTAGTGAAAATTATTCAACTCGCCTTTTGAAATATTTAAAAAACTGCTAGGCTGCAATCAGACGGGATTGAGATCCGATATTAAGGGAAAATAAACCGAGTCAGCCAAATTACGGCCTTTCGAATGCTATGGCGATCGAAAAGTGTGCTACGCCTTCTTTATCAATAGTATCGTACGAGTATTTACGTTTTATTAACTTGTGCATCGAGTCGTGAGTGGTTATAAGTTTTTGTACGTGTGTTTAGAAATAATAATTTTTGTATGCACCGTAGAACCGGCCCACAGGCTTGCATGAATATTTATGAAGTTGGTGGCGTATTATGGAGATGACTATAGAGAAAAACAACAAAACACATCAAATAAAACTACAACAGAACAAAACAAAATATTAGATAGTCTGACAAGTGGTTTGGATGTCAAAAAAGTAATTCATTTTCAGTGCTATCGGCTTGCTAGTGGTCTACCAACGAATTAGAAAAAAAATAACATGATTATCTATGTAGGTAATATTATTGAATTACTTTACTAAATGTCCTATAACAGGGGTTATAGAACATTAAGTAGATGGACTAGGGAGATGGGGCAAAGGGCGTCCGACAGATGTCCTCCATCGCGATCGGTCTTGAGCTTCACGGTTCACCTCGCTCCATGTCATTCCGATGCTTGTCGCTTCTGCCACCATGGTGCGACGCAAGGTTTGATGGGGACGGCCACGCTTTCTTGTCCCTTGGGGATTGCCGTCCAAAGTTTGGAATAGGTGAAGGAAATACAAAATATGGGAAGATAAACTACAGCTCACTGGTCTAAATTGGAGAAGAGTTGCGAGAGATAGTCATCAGTAGAAGTTGTTAGAGGAGGCCTTTTTTTCACATGTTACTTTAAACATATACATATTTATATATAAAATAGATATAAGAAAATTATAATTTACTATAATATAATAAAATAAATAAATAAAATTAAAAATCTTTTATTTCATGCAAAGTTGAAAACATATATAGTTTAAAGAAAAAGACAATAAATGACGTTATTAAGATTTTTTTACTTATGTTAGAAAACAATTAAATATATATTATATGAAAATTTGTTTGTTTGCTTCATGAACCCCTCCTCAAGTGAAGGTGAAGGTTTCCTCTAAAGAACTCCATTTGTCTCTTGAGCTATTTGCGGCCAGCAGGTACCATCAATTTTTATCAACTCGTCTGCTCATCTCGTGCGGGGTGTGCCTCTGAGACGCTTGCCGTTTGGACCCTTCCACGTTGTTACCCTGCTGGTCCATCTCTCGTCCTTTAGCCTCGCTGCGTGCCCAGCTCACTGCCATTTTAGTTTTAGCGTAGGTTAGAGCATCAGTCGCTTTGGCGGTTTCTCTGATTTGTGTGTGACGAATTTTTTGCACTTTTTTAAAATTGAGCATACTTCGTCCTATTGCGCGTTGGCAGGTAGTGATTTTGCGTTTAATTATGGATGTATATTTCCCAGTTTGACATGCGTAGGTTAGGCAAGGTAGCAGGCATGACGTCAGAACTTTTGTTTTGATATTTATTGGCATGTTACTTTTGAATATCTCTGTTAAGGACCAGTACTTGTTCCAAGTGTTTTGTACTCTTCGTTCTACTTCTAGTTCATTTTGTTTTCTATTGAAGACAATTTATTTTCCAAAGTAGAAGTTTTTCTGTATATGTCAGAGTTTCATTGTCTACTGATATTCTTCTGTGTATACTATTTGTCGTGACCATTGTTTTTGAAAGATTAATTTCTGGTCCTACCTGCTTGCTGATTGTGTTTAGTGAATCAATCATGGTTTGTAGTTGTATGCTAGATTCTGACAACATAACTAAACCATCTGCGAAGCGTAGGTGGGATAAATATTTGCCGTTGATATTTAATCCTTTCTTTTCCCAGTTTAATCTTTTTATTATTGACTCTAGAATAGATATAAATAATTTTGGAGACAGTGGGTCGCCTTGTTTCACTCCTCTTCCCATGGAGAACGTAGCACCAGTGGATTCTAGTTTTATTTTTGCTGTACTACCTTTGCAAATGTTCCTGATTATATCTATATACTCGTGTTCAACTTCTTGAGCTTGCAGGGCGGTCCATATACTTGTATGTGGACACGATATCAAAGGCTTTTTTATAATCGATATATGCGATGTAGAGCGCTCTTTGCTTCTCTTGGTATTTTTCCATTATGATCGATTAATGAAAAGCGCTTGCGAAAGCCTGCTTGTGCTATTGGTTGGTTTGCTTCTATTGTGACACTTATTCTTTTGTTAATAATAAAGGAAAACAGTTTGTAGAAAGTCAAAGTCAAAGTCAAAGTATTTATTCGTGTGCTTTTTGGTGATACAACAGGTCTTACAAAAATTTTATGGTAACTCAAAAAGCTACCCATTAGGCATACACGTTTTAACAATATCAGAAATTAAAATTGATTTACATACATTGAAATACAAAACAAAAATGTCAAAATTGATTTACATTGAAATATGATATACTAAATAAAAATGTCAAAATTGAGATAACAATTCATATTAGAATACAATTAATTATTATTACAAAATTTAAAATACAATCAGTTAGTCAAGGTGTCAAGCATAAATATATAATTGTCAGTTTTTACATTTTGTCAAGAAGGAATTCGTCAATGGTATAATAGCATTTTTCAATTAAATAATCATTCAGTTTTCGTTTAAATTGTATCAAATTCAAATCTTTGATAGCATTTGGTATTTTATTATATACTTTTGGTGCCATGCAAAGAATGCTTTTATGCATAAGGGCCGTCTTTGAGGCTCTCAGACATAGTTCGTGTCGATATTCCGGTCTTGTTGATCTATAACGTTCCTCAGAAGCTTTTTTAAATAATTTACTGTTTTTCTTGACGAACAATGCAGTCTCGTATATATAAAGGCAAGGTAATGTCAATATCCTAAGGGATTTAAAATGAGGTTTACAACTATCTGTTGGTTTTAAATTACACATCGATCTAATACACCTCTTCTGTGCTTTAAAAACGTTATTTTTCTCACATGAATTTGCCCAAAAAATAACTCCGTAGCGTAATGTGGAATCTACATAGCCATAATATGCAGCTATAACAGCTGCCTGATTTACTACTTTCTTAAGCTTGAATAGAGCAAAGGCGAAGCGACTTAATTTTTTTATGAGGATTGATGCATGTTCTTTCCAAGTCAGTTTAGAGTCAATAGTCAAACCTAGAAATTTTACATGTTCTACTTCTTCAATTCTATTATCGTCAATTAATATGTTTATGTCAGGAGTAGTTACTCTTTGTCTAAACTGCATAATTTTTGTCTTACTTAAATTTAATTTTAAATTATTATGGTCAAGCCAATTAATTGATTGTTGCAATGAGTCTTTGATGTCACATTCATAGTCACTATTTTTATTTTGTCTAACAATGATCGTACTGTCATCAGCAAAAAGGACCATAGGAAAACTGACATGTTTTGGGAAGTCGTTTATGTAAACCAAAAATAATGGCGGTCCTAATACGCTGCCCTGTGGTACGCCAAAAATTATTTCACGTTTTTCGGATACATATTTAAATTCCTTTTTTTCTTTTATAGAAATTCGTTTAATTTCCGTACACTGTGTTCTACTGTCCAGATAAGATTGTATAAGGGAAAGTGCTTTTCCCCTTATTCCATGCGCATTAAGTTTCCGTAGTAGAGTATTATGATCAACTAAATCGAAAGCTTTCGTCATGTCCATAAATATAGCACTAATAGGAATTCTTTTATCTATATCTGTCATTATAATATTAAGGAAATCATAGATAGCCAGATTTATGGATTTATTTTTTCTGAAACCCTTCTGTTCCTTTACTAAGAGATTGTGTTTTGTGAAAAAGGAATCCATACGATGATAAATAGCTTTCTCGAATATTTTTGATATAACTGGTATCAGAGCAATGGGCCTGTAGTTATTGACATCAGTTTTATCTTGTTTCTTAAATAAGGGCTTAATTATTGTCGGCTTGAGTTTATCAGGATATATTCCAGAAGAGATACTAACATTAATGATGTGGCAAATGGGGCCAGCTATAACCTCGGAAACAAATTTTAATACCTTTGTTGAAATATCGTCATATCCTACACTAACTTTGTTTTTTAAATTCTGTATTATGCGATAGACTTCATCAGGTGTAGTTGGGGCTAAAAATATTGATTCGCAACATGAATTTGGAGTCTCATATCTTGCAGATTTTGAGGTATTTGAAAGTAATTGTGCTTGATCCACAAAGTGATCATTAAATGCGTTCGCTATATCGCAGGGGTTTGTTATTGTAACACCGTTCCTTCGTATTTCCGTTATGTGTTCATGGGGAGGACAGTATTTATTTTCATTTATGATCTTCCATGTATCCTTTGATTTATTTGTTGATGTCATTATCCTATGATTATTTTTTGCCTTTTGTGTCAGTTTTATTATTTTCTTAAGTCTATGTGAGTAATTTTTAAGTTTAGTTAAATTATTGCTATTGGGTTTTGCTCTTAGCTGCCAAAGAAGCTGTCTCTTATTTTTGCTACAGCGTTTTATTCCGGGTGTTAACCAGTTCGGATTCCTTTTTAACTTTATTATTTTGTTAATTAAGGGAAAACACAAGTCGTAAAACAGCCGGAATGTTTCAATAAAGCCATCGTACGCTACATTAGGATCATCAGCTTGATAAACTTCACAAAACGATAAAGGGTATAAACATAATCTAAGGGTAGATACATGAGAGTAAGCTTATAGGCCTATAGTTTGTGATATCTCTTGAGTCACCTTTTTTGTAAAATAAATTATTTCCGACTGCGAATGTATTTCAGTGGTTTTTAATATAAGTTTAAATAAGTATGTTAAGGGTGGAGTCAGAAGCGGCTAGGCAGCCTTTATAGCTTCATTCGTAATGCCTTCTGGTCCCGGGTTTTTATCAAACTTTAACCTTTCTATTTCTTGTGTGACTTCCTCGTTTACCTTTTAATATTTCGTTAGGTATTCGAGCGTCTTGTAAGCTCTGGGTTATTGTGAGCCTTGGTAAATGTGTTATAATAAGCCTGTAATGATGTTTTTCGTGGCATTTATTTATATCCTGTAAGTGATATGAAGTGTTTTGTTTATTACGTACTAGCTGTCCCACGCGGCTTCGCGCCCGTCAACTGGTTACCTACATGAATGTTGCGTAACTTTAACCGCTTATACAGCGCATTTTTTCTGTTTTTGCAACATTTTTCCTTTATGCTCCGTTCCTATTGGTCGTAGCGTGATGTTATTTAGCCTATAACCTTCCTCGATAAATTTTATTAAATTTTATTTCTTTGTGTGACTATCCAACACAAAAAGAATTTTTCAATTCCAACCAGTAGTTCCTGAGATTACCGCGTTCAAACAAACAAACAAACTCTTCAGCTTTATAATATTATATAATATATAGTATAGATTATTTCTCGTTCAGTTTTCAGTGATGAATATCGATTGCTTTTGTACGCTGTGCGTTTTTTCTTCTGCTTTGTGATGGACAGTGTTGCTCTGTGGTCCAATGGGTAGTTCAGATTTAAAACTTCTATATTTTGGAAGATATTTGGTTGATTTGACAGTACGTAATCTATTTCATTTTTGTATTTAACATTTGGTGATCACCAGGTCCATCTTTGGTTAGGTTTTTTATGGAAGAAAGTATTTAAGATGGCAAGTTTGTGTTCGAGGGCGAAATAAATTAGCCTCTGCCCTCTCTGGTTTCTATCACTTACCCGATTGGTTTCATTATTAGACGTTCATCTTTTCTTGGTTGTCCTATTTTCGCGTTTAAATCAACCATTATTGTATAGTTCTCGTAAGCTTGGTCTAGGGCTCTACTGACATACGAGTAGAAGTTATTTATCTCCTCTTCACACGCTGTTTCAGTTGGTGCGTATATTTGTATAATTGACATGGACAGTTCTTGTATGTTTATGTTCAATAATGCTACTCTATCATTAATGTCCATGAAACTTTCAATCCAGTTCTTGCGAGTTTAATTTATTATGAAACCGACTCCATATTTACCAGGTGTGTGGCCCATGTGACATAGTATGAAATTATTATATTCTTCTATCCGGGTGCCCGTCCGCCTTATTTCAAACAATCCAATTATGTCATATTTGACTTCTTTGAGTGCGATTAGGCGTTCTTAAGTAGATAAAGTTCTGAAGTTGTAAGTTGTAAGATATGTAGAGCTGATCTTTCTTCTTGTTCGATGAGTTAATTGTTTCTTGGATTTGTGTCTCTTTTTGTATTATTGAAGAAGAAGTTTGAGATATCTTCTTTATAGGGTTTTGGTTTTGATGTTCCACGGTGACCAGCCGGATTGGAAGATAATTTTCGTTGCTTAGTTGAAATTGATTGAATGTTGCATCGCTGAGGGGGGAGCGTTGATTGTTTTGTATGTAGGTGTCGGGTTTAGTCAATAGTACGGACGTCAAAACAAATCACGAGCACGCCACCTGTCGGCAAATCAAGAACAACTACGCTGTGGCGCGCTTCCTCTAACGACCTGTGTGGTGGGGACACAGTATATAAGAGTTGAGTACTGACCGCCCTAGAGCTAAGACGTTGTAGAATCGGTATCGATCAGTAATATTAGTGAGCAAGATTGTAACTGTAAACTATTTAAATAAACCCAGTGTATCGAATAATTTATGTTATTTCATTTGCACGACTGTACCCACCGACCTGCCCATACACGATGTCTTAACCTAAGGGAATACATCCTGACTTCCCGATGGTTTGCATCTATCGGCCAGCCTTGATGCGACATCAGAAGTGGGATTCGGTCGTGCTGATGAGATCACACGTAAAAACAATGCTTGTGAAAATGGCGGTTACATTCTTGCAAAAAAAATGCGGTATCAATTGAGAAAAAAAAAACAGTAGTGGTTCGTTTCTGCGACTACTCTCAGTCTAGAATAAAAAAAAAACAGTCTAGAGCGGAGCAGCAAGGAAGCTAGCAACAACCAAGGAGCTGGACAGGTCAAGGAGGAGCGTGTGGACGTGTGGAAAGATCCATACACATGGATCTTTAAGCCAATCTGGTGAGTCGTTTTCATTTTGTTATTGACTATGGCCAAGAGTGTTCAATTATTCAAAATTCTGGTTTTGTGGCGGTCAATGGATCGTCGGGGTGGCCCGTGTTAGGTTATAATTTCATGTTAGTTATCGATGGTCAAGTTGGGTGTTGTTGAAGGGTTATTATTCTACTATCACTGGCGGTAGCCCTTGACTGGCCTTGGCTGACTATCATTGTTTGGAAGTAAGAATACCTACCTGGGCACTTGGGACATTGTAGTCAGACACTGAAGGTCTCTGCATTCACATTCAGTGTTCATAATAACCCATTTTGCCGTGCCGGTTTAGGTTACGACACCGGTTAATTTCCATCAAAGCTGTGTATGGTTAAGATAACCGTGTAAACAAGTACTCTCGTAGTGTTTTTCATGTTTCAGATACCATATTGTATCGCAGTGGAGCCTCTGCTGCTGCTAGCAGTTCAGATGCTGTATGCGAAGGCTGACCTGTCAACATCTGAGAGGTTAGGAGGATCGGCAGACTAGCAGTTTGAGGTTGGGAGCGCGCAAGTTTGAAATGGAATACTCGGTGAGTCGCTTCCATGTTATTTCGATAGTGAGGTGGAAAGTTCTCTTCTGAAGAGATGCTATTTCGAGTTTTAAGTGTTCATGTTTGATCACCGAATTGGTAGTGGTTATATCTAGCACTATCACTAGGTAATTAAGACACACTTGTAAAAAGCAATTAGTTAGGTAATGAGTTTCCTATTGGCAGTATAGTTTCAAGTTTTGGTTCAATACGAACTTTAGGATGAGATATCCCATAAGAAGGAGATTTTCAGTAACAAAGCCAGTTAGTAATGACGTAGGGCCATCGCAATTGTATCGAGTTAGTAACGGTACTGGTCATTTACGTGTATTCAGAACAAATCTTATGTTGCGTCACGATTTACGACCACCGTCTTCAGATCTGAATTCACTTGCTTACTTTCAAAGTAACATTAGGATAGCAGTAGATCTCGCGATCGTTTTCCTTACATAAAAACTGAGGTAGTGAGCGATAGTAAATGGTTACTGTTGATATTTAATTTTAAAGATTTTGATCCGAATTAATTCGTGAAGCTCCTTAATATTATCAGGGTTAGTTGTTTCCCTTTTGTTAGCAGTCGGTATGTAAATCTTTGAGTAAAAAGTGCGAATCTTTTGGGAAGGATCCTCGATCACCAAGTTCCTTGAGTATTAGACATCATAGTTGATAACAGTGGTAGTGAAACCAAATCTGATTAACATGTCTACTCATGCGACAAATTCTGGACCGCCCCTCATGAGTAACATGTGGCGATGGGTCTACGAAGAGGTGTCGTTGAGTATGCATTGCCTTTGAATTATGGTAAAGATTAACGAAAATTTTAAAATTACTTTATTTAGTTGTTGATCGTCGGATCTTTTTCTAATCAATAGTGTTGTGTGGCCAACTCTAGTGTGAAAACTAAATGGGCCCTTTATTAAGTCCGCGATAGGTTATTATGACAGGACAGTGATAGTTATACAATGAAAGCTTTAAATAGGAATGCTTAGGACCTACAAGTATGCACGCGGTAGGTTAGGGAAGATGCCAACGGGTCATGTACCAGTCGATGTTGATGTTAAAGGAATTTTGATGATGATGAGCAAGCTTAAAGTGTCTAGTAATTCAGTCTATCGAATATATTATGATTGACCGTACCAGTGGATTCTGGTGGAGGTCGGGGTCTAGAGACCGTTGTGAGAGCAATACAATTGCTGGTCGGCTAGAGGGCCGTGGCGTTGAAGATTTTACTCGAAGGTTTCTTTAAGCTTGACAGTTTTTGCAGCAGCAGAATTTTTAAAGTTGGTTTGGATCGATTTGTGGTACATGGCCCAGGGTAATGATTCAGTTAAAGAGTAGAGTTCTAAAATTTCCCTATTTTCACGAACCCAATGATCTATTTTGGTCAGGAGTAGCCGAGCGTTGTGTGGCAGCTGTTGACCTGTGTGGCAACTGTGAGCCTGTGTGTCAACTGAAGGCCTGTATGGCACCTGTAAGTCTGTGTGACACTATGTCTGGTGTGAATGTTCATGTTTATGTTAGAGACCTTGCAGAAGGTTCATTTTGAGTTATGACGTTGAAAGAAGGTAAACTCACATAGTCACGCCAGAGGTGAGGTCACCATGTTAATGTTGATGACGTTCGAATCGTCAAGCCCTCATTACGGAAATTTAAATAATTTTGGTATTCTAATTTTGATTAACAGAATTTATAAAATTGCTAATAAAAATTTAAGGGTAAATTTAAGTAAGTACCTAAAGCGCAAGAAGGTTATTTGGAAATTTGCGAAAATGATGGTGATGATGATGAATGGACCGTGACGACAGATGATGAGTTCGGTATGTCTTTTGTACCTGTAATTAATAATACGCCCTTGGAGTCAGAGGAAACATTTTCCATAAGCTCTCGCACCTTAAGTGTAGATAATTCCGAAGCTATAATAGAATCTTTGGAATGATCAATTAGTATGTGGTCTTTTCTACTTTTGTGGAAGATGATCATTTTTGTAAATGGGATGTCAAGATCACTCCTGCTGTTGTGGGTGTTGATCTGTGATGCGCTGTAGGAGTCTCACCTGCTTTAGTGGGTGACGATTCAGACCAGCTTGACTGTAACTGCGCTGTAGGAGTCTCACCTGCTTTAGTGGGTGACGATTCAGACCAGCTTGACTGTAACTGTGCTGTAGGAGTCTCACCTGCTTTAGTGGGTGACGATTCAGACCAGCTTGACTGTAACTGCGCTGTAGGAGTCTCACCTGCTTTAGTGGGTGACGATTCAGACCAGCTTGACTGTAACTGTGCTGTAGGAGTCTCACCTGCTTTAGTGGGTGACGATTCAGACCAGCTTGACTGTAACTGCGCTGTAGGAGTCTCACCTGCTTTAGTGGGTGACGATTCAGACCAGCTTGACTGTAACTGCGCTGTAGGAGTCTCACCTGCTTTAGTGGGTGACGATTCAGACCAGCTTGACTGTAACTGCGCTGTAGGAGTCTCACCTGCTTTAGTGGGTGACGATTCAGACCAGCTTGACTGTAACTGCGCTGTAGGAGTCTCACCTGCTTTAGTGGGTGACGATTCAGACCAGCTTGATTGTAACTGTAGGGGTTTTCTGTTGTAAAGAAATACCTAGACCAGTGATCCTTTAGAGGTGCTGCAGGAATCTCACCTGCATTGGTGGGTGACGATTTAGACCAGCTTGATTGTAACTGTAGGGGTTTTCTGTTGTAAAGAAATACCTAGACCAGTGATCCTTTCGATATGTAACTATGCAAAATGTTTCCTCACTCACCTAGAGTATGAGTCAGGATTGGACGAGCGAATACTGTGTGGTGATTTTGTGTGTTTCAGAAAACTTCCCTTGTATGATGGGAGACTGGTAGAACGGAGTGGACTAAGAACGTGTAGCGCAACACGACATGAGATGGCATGGAGCAAGGACAAGAAGATAATGCCTGCGGGTGATAGATTTGGGGAGTCTGTCACCTGAGAGAGGCCAGAGAAGGCGACGTGCTGTGTTCCACGCTCGCCTCTCAATAGGAATTACGGCCTAGAGAACACCATGTGGTTTTAGTCAGTAAGAGTCTGACAGACCCCTCAGCTTTCCCCAAGGGCTGAGGACATCCATTGAGGATTTCCACATGATTCGATACACTGTTAAAACCTGACAATGAGGAACAGACGAGGACGCAGGATGGCCGTGTCGGGTTTAGTCAATAGTACGGACGTCAAAACAAATCACGAGCACGCCACCTGTCGGCAAATCAAGAACAACTACGCTGTGGCGCGCTTCCTCTAACGACCTGTGTGGTGGGGACACAGTATATAAGAGTTGAGTACTGACCGCCCTAGAGCTAAGACGTTGTAGAATCGGTATCGATCAGTAATATTAGTGAGCAAGATTGTAACTGTAAACTATTTAAATAAACCCAGTGTATCGAATAATTTATGTTATTTCATTTGCACGACTGTACCCACCGACCTGCCCATACACGATGTCTTAACCTAAGGGAATACATCCTGACTTCCCGATGGTTTGCATCTATCGGCCAGCCTTGATGCGACATAGGTATGATATTGTTTGTATTGTCATTAGTTTGGTTATGCGGTGTGTTGACGTTTTTATTTACTAGGTAGCTTAGAATGCTTGGTTTTAGAACTCCTTCTGAGATACTGTTTGATCTGGGTATAGATGGGTTTGATTGTTTTATTTTGTTTTTCTTGATGGCACTTTTTGTACTATTACCACCTAGTGCTTGAGGGTTGGGATCTGACTCTGGTGAAGTCGGTAATGTTCTTTTGTTGTTTGATTTTAATATAACAAGTTTATCATATTTATTGTGACTTTATTTCCTTCTTCGCGCTCTCTATTAGCTTCTTCTTGTAGTTCTTCCTTCTTCCTTTTTTGTAATGTGTATTTTACTATAATATAAAGTGATACGATATGCCAGATTAAATTGTCTCAAAATATCTCAAACTCCAATGAAGGAGGACGAAAAAAAAATACAATGTGGCATAGACGCAATGGGCTCAATACGTCCAGCCACATCTGCCCGACTCATTACCTAGAATTGGGCACATCACTTAATGGACGAAACAAAAGTGAAAAGATATTAATAAAAAAAGACTTAAATAAAATAAAAATAAGATACATCCCAATGTGACGCTTTTAATGTTCATTTCTTTCGGCAGTCCGCAAGAAGTGAAATTTAGAGACTTTCTAGACTATTAAATACTATAGAGATTTTTTATACTATTTATCTTCTAAAACACAAGTATAACCGTCGCATAAATCCACAAAACATTACCATAAAAAAATCACATCTATCTCATATAAAAATTGATTTACGCCTCACATGTCCCGAAGGCGACACAAAATAAAATATGCCTGTAAACACATGTAATTTGTGCTTCGAGACACGTGCCGTCTTGTTCCGTATTAAATTCAACGAAACAAGTAGGCACATGTACCATCATTTCGCTGTGTTGGGCGCATTTGTATAGGAGTTGAATTTTGTTTAGAAAAAGATTGCTGCTATAATGAATTTTATACTGAATGTTGAAATAAAATGCCTAAATTAACCTAAAGTTGGCAAACTTGCGTTTTCAGAAACTGTCTTTCAGTACACAGAAAAGTTTCAAAAGTATTTCCTCAATTGCCTCGACTTTCAGTCACACTGTAAGCGGATAATTGAATCGATTACGAAAATTAAAAATCAAACGATTTCAGTGGACTTTATTTTTCATCTGTAAATTTTGTTAAAAATGAGGTGTTGCCTTAAGTTTGCCGTGTGTCACTACTTTCAAGAATATGATCCTTAGTATAGACACGCTGATTATTAGGCGATCCAGTAGTCTCAACTATTGGATCGCCTAATAATCAGCGTGTTTATTTTGCCAAAATCAACGGGGATCGAAATTCCTGTGTAAGAATATTGAGTTTTCAACAATGCCATAATTCAGTTTAAGATTGCATCAAAACGGTCCCGAGACGACTCCTTTCAATGTTTGTGGATTTTTCTCAAAGTTTCCGATTTAGCCCACTTGAAAAGCTCACCCTGTATACGATATTTTTAATTTTTTCGACATGCCCGTGACACACATTAATGAGATTAATGCCTCAGTAAATCAGAGATCAAAACATTCTGCTATATTTCGTTTGTGTACACCATGGTAAGTTTCCTTTCATCAACTTCCTTTGAAGTTATAGTTTATTATACATTGGTAATGTCATTGACAAAAAAAAAAGATATTCCCCAACATCGCCTCCAAAACCTCGTCTTCAGTATGCCAAACCCGCTCGAAGTTGTAATCAGAGCCCGAGGAGGCAATACTAGTTATTAATATGTAATGACGTAAAATTTCCTAAAACTTGTTGTTTTTTTTCTCATTAAGTACGCCATTAAGCTTGGTTATTTCTTGTTTGTCATTAAGTACGCCATTAAGGTTGTATATTTTTTGTTTTCTATCTTTAAATTAACAAAGGAAGTTGATGACATTTTATTTAACTATAAAACGTTTTTAATTGAAAAACTCTGATTTCAATAGTTTAGGTGAAATTACAATTTTAAAAGTGTAAGTGTGTTTATAAGTGTAAGTAGTACTAAGTTTTGAAGGCCAGTGTTTAAAGCACTGTTTAATATAAGGACTCAACAAGTGCACTTTGTATTGTACCGAAAATACTGACTCTATCTCTATCTGTATTTGAATAAGGTCAATTATTAACATGTAAGTTGAGAAATTCGAAAAACAACAACACAATAACAACTTTCAAATCAACTGTTTATTTTTATTTTTTTACTCTACATGATAGGTAAACCCGCTTGCACAAAAACCCCACCTAAAACATAATGATAATACCAAACTGAAACATTGCCGCTTCCATACATTATCGCTCGTTACAGTTTAACTCGAAAGCTTCCCAAACCACGTGAAATACTCATTAAGGACACGGCAATCATTTTTGTGGTTCCGTACACAATAGTTTAGGAGCGCGCCTAAAAACTTTGGTCATTTGAAAATTTCCTGCGAACTGGAATTGCTGGGAAAAGGCGGTAGTTTGGTGTTCTTCTAATGATTCCATTTTCCTTTTCTATTTAATAACGTATAGGATACAAATTTAGTTTATTTCACTCACATGTTTGACAAAATAAAATCAATCTCGTATAAACACAAATTGTTTGGTAGTAGGAACAACACAGTTTTATTTGGGAAAAGAGAGGCTTTTCCTAATTTTCATTAATAAAACCTACGTCTCAAGTGTCTCGGTAATTGAGAGATTATTGATATTGAAATATTTTTGAGTCTTCTACTAAACACTCAGTATAATAAGTGTTACAAACTGGCGATGATCAGTTTAGTATGCTTCAATTCTTAGATTTATTTTCTAGAAATTTTCGTACTGAAAAGTTAAAGGAGAAACCGGCTTTAAAATTTTAACAAAATTTGGACAAGAAGAGCAAAAGTACCAATTCCTCAGAAACATTTCAAACAACTTGCTGAAAACATGATAAAACAACATTAATAAAAGGTGAATTACACGCGTAAGTATCTTCTCTTCAAATAAACTTTCAAGAGTACTGAATAATTAAAATAAATAAAACCAAACTTTTTAATTTAAAACTGTTAAAAGGTAAAGTTTCGTTACATCTAAATAGTAACTTTTCATGATATTTAAGTCAGAAAGTTTAGTCACCGTGTGGGTACCTAAAACATAAAATAGGTGGGTACTCGTAGTCAAGACTTCTTCGTGTTATTTAGAACTTAATATACCTAACCTTGTTACGAGATTAGAATCTACAAGACTAACGCAAAAATTAAGCGTGGAGCACACTGTAAATTGCTCTGTTCTTTTTTTACTTTTTTGATTGGGCCTCATGAAAAATACTAATGTAAAAATGATCTAAGGGCGTAGATTGTGAATCAACGGTAAACTTTTCAATTGCACGCTATTTTTCTTTGCCATTGCGTTGTTCAATGTTTCTTCAAAATTAACTAGTTACCTAACGTGTTCGTTTGTGATCATATAAAAGCGTGTTTTCTTTAATATATGAATGTTATGGAATAAGACCTAAGTGTGGCGTCATAATATCATGAAGTTTGACTTAATTTTCAAATATTTTGTTTGATACATAAATACATTTGTCACGTTTATTTAGCATCTACCAACAAAATGTGGAATTGCCCACCTAAGTTAATATTGTGTTGTCACCTACTAACAAATTTTTAAGTACCTACATAATATTATATTTAATATAAGAATTTATATATAATATTTAAGCCACATTGATGATACTTCTATAAATTATTAAGTATTTTTTTATGGCCATTGTGATCTCTCCTGGGTTTATATTATTATTTTAGTAATACAAGTTCTTTGCAACTATTATTAAAATACTGTCAGTCGGTGTCAATATTTTTTCATAATTGACTAAGAATAGCTAATCAAGTGTTAATATCTCTTAGTAACATCTTGTTACCTTTTAAACCGGTTTTACTGCATAAGAATGAACTATAATTACCTATTCTATAATTTAGGTTATGACAATATAGCAAATGGCGGGCCATTTTCTCATATTTGACGTATTGAGACACAGATCCATACATTACTATTGAAGAAGTTGTAGAAGTATTTAAAAAAATCTCCTTTTCCCTTTTGATCCTACTCAAAGCCAGTAAATATCCCGCGATTAAGATTGTGTATTGTAAACCTATTTGAGTAGTTCTTCTTGTGAGAGATCGACTACACAAGTTTCACGTAAGTTATTTGATATTATGTCTTGATTATTGCTAATGGCTGTGTTGAAACTGTATCCGTATCATAATATGGCCTTTATTCCTAATATGTTAAATTGATTTAAAGGTTAGTCAAGTTCTTTATCTTATCCTTGTTATTTTGATTCTATAACATCGTGAAATGTCAATAGATTTATTATATAATGGTAAACATAGAATCTTTGTTGTGATGAACGAAACTTTATGTAATTGTAAAAGGTATCGATAAATAAGAGCTGCCGTGGAGTTTCCTGCCTTTCTTCTCCACGAGAACTATTTTAGCGAACGCGTAGTAAGCTCGCTGAGCCTTATCAATATGAATTAATTGAAAAGCCTAATTGAAATAAATACCTAGTCTTGTCTTTCTGAATATGAAGAAAATCATAAAAACTTTCCCTTACACTGCACATACAAAGGAACTCTGATACACAGTAAATAACCGACAACCATTGTAACTTTCAAAGCTTGCTATCTTGGTGTATATCAATACTTTTATATATAATTATTTTATGATTCAAACAAATACATACAGGCTTATTTTTTTATTTATTTATTTAATGACTTGAGAATCCATACTTTTATAACATTATAAATGCAAAAGTAACCCTGTCTGTCTATCTGTTCATTACAGATTTTCGCCTTAACAGCGGAAAGTATTCCTTTAAAACTACACACACTAGTGGAATAAACTGGATTGGGACATAGCATACTTTTCGTCACGCTGTAGAAGCTATGGGAAGAAGCTAGTAAAGACATTTCAATGCATCTCTACCTACATAGGTACCTCCTATTATTTAATAAGCACACCGTGACCCAAGGTGGTTTTTCTCTTTGCCTTATTTCTTAATGTGTTCAACCTCATTATGGTACTGACCTTATCATTCAAACCTGCCTATTCTCTCGTTTCTTCATTCATTATGCGGCTCGGTGCATGACATAGCACATTTTTGGGACACCTCATAAACGCTCGCATTTCTGGTCTTCATTTAATATCATGATGTTTTATTTATTAAAGTCTTCCTGTCAGTCAATTCACATGCTTTTCGTGAATGTTTTAAAATTAATGGAGTGTTATCATTTTTTTATAAAACTGATATTAGTAGATAAATAATACTTGTTTGATTATAGTATTGATCTATAAGGAAGCCAATACGCAAAGGTAGTGAAATTAAAAAAAAAGTTATTTAAATATATATGGAATTTATTGAAATATGCTTTTATCATAAGAAGGTACTCAAGTTCATTGCAAAACAATATATATACATAATAAAGCTATGTTTCAATTGCAGGGAGTGAGTATGTTCCATCCTTGTGCCCTCGACTTAACTTAACTATACTTTAAGCTTAACTATACCTACTTTACGTAGTTATAACGTCAGTCCCTGTCACACATTGTCATGCTTTGTGGCAGATTGCACTCAATCTCGGTGCAAGGACTTTGTCTGATACCCTCCTCTGCTCTTGAATGTGTTTAATTTCGCAAGCGGTACTCGAGTAAAGTAAAAGGTACGAATTATGTAGGTAGAACTACCCACCTCACCAATTTTAAATTACCCGTCCGAATAAAAAAGCTACTTATTTATAGGAGCTATCATTTTCTGAAATAATTGATAAATAATTGGCATTTTTTTTTCATTAACACACAGAAATTACGTCTAGAACCATTTACAAATCAATCCCCAAAGTCTGCTATTTTATATTTGAAAAAGCAGGATTATTATAAAATATTTAATACTTTGCTCGGAAACGTCCAATAACTTGTGAAGTTTACTAAAATACCAATGAAATGAGCTATGATTAAAAAAACAACGTAGGTATAAAGTTGTTTGAGAAATTCAGAATGTCCGTCGAATGAGTTATTAAATTCTTCAGATGTTTTATCGAATAGCTTCGAAAATTGCTCGCTAAGGCTCGAAACTGCAACGATTAAAAAAAAAAAAAATTGTTGGTAAATACAAGAGGCTGTCAATAGCCTAAAAGGCTTTTCAATGAATTTAAGAGGTTTGGTTGGCCCCGGTGCTGGGTAGATGGGAGTGAGTGGAATTTAACATCTTTGAAAGTAAAGTACCATGAAAAATGCATAACCAAATCATTTTTCTCTTACCTAAAGCAGAAAGAGCCAGTTATAGCAACAAAAACAACCACAAATCTAACACCAAACCACATTTAAACCCGATTATCACTATTTAAAAAGAAGAATCTAAATTAAAGCATAAAACTAGTGTTAAACACTTAAGTATGTAATGAATGACTAATGGCAAAGTTAGAACGCTCAAAGTTTAGCAAATCAGCAAAATCTTAAACTACTTAGAATATGAACTTACATGTGATTCTAAGATAGTTATTTCACGATTTAGTGCTTCAGTACTCCAGTTGAAATGGTTGCGATGAAACGGGAAGTTTTGAACTTGTGTTGTAAACTAAACATTTAAATGTTAGGTCTTTCCTTTTGTTTGTCATATTTACATTACATCCCAGAATTTGATCCTTACTAGTGACACTACCAGATTGTGTAATAATACAGCGTATGATTATTCGATTACGGTTTTTTTTCAAAATCAACGGTTTAACTCCTGGCTTGATATATTAATTTTACAAAAATCCAATTATGCAGTTTCAGTTGCCAACAAAGTCGGCCCCGTGTCTCATTTATGTATTTTTCGTTATTCCTAAAGGGGCGACAAAAGACTTAGGGCGATAAAACAGACTTAGGGTTTCAATATATACGGTTCAACGGTGTTTCTTAAATCAGACATAAATTGTGAATTCAAGAGTTAGAATTGTAATAACCTTGCCACATAAAATAAATGTACGAGTCCCACAAGACTCACACGAATTAAATTCGACAAAAATGAAGTTGTTATTGAAATAATTCCTTTTATTAACCTTACCGCTATAAAGCGGTGATAATAAAATATCCACGACTTTTATAGCTACCATAATGCGATGAAAAATTCACAAAGTGGAATTGCTTTTAAGGAGATCTTCACTCCGCCCTGTTTCAGACAACTGAGATATTGTTACCACAAGATACTTGAGGATATAATGAAACGTGAAACACTTCAAGATATCAGAGAATTAATTTCATTTAGGGATCGAGAAAGTGCACATTTAAACTATCTGTTAGGTTTATTTCACGTAAAATTTTGTAAGCTCTTATTTTGACGGATAGAAGTATGTTCTGTATAATAATACTGTGGATTAAAGTAAAAACAAGTCTGTTTCCTATATTTTTCAATTTTTCATCAGTACAAATACTTACCAGATTATAAAAATTCTTTGATAAGATATAGCTCATCCAATCTGCCAGTTTCTAACCAGTATTATTTTTATTATTTGAATTTTCAACCAAAAAATAAAATGTTACTGCATGTTTTACAGGGGATTTTTGTAGCCGCTGTAGATATATTTTGTTTTAAGTTTAAATCTGCGCAAGTACAGAGGTGGTATGAGAACATTACCGTGGGAACGTAAAATAAATGCGAACCAACACACAATTTGTTCAGTGGAGTGTGTGTATGTTGCGACAGACCTGAGTATGACAAAAGACTAAGAACTTCTGTTACACCATAGCATGAAGTGGCTACATTTATACATTTTTTCGGCCGAACCTGGTCTAGCTTTCTTAAGATAGAGTTTTGACATTACTTTGTGGATCGTATGTCATTTTTTTTTTGTATTTTGTTAAAGTTTGATCGTTAGTGGTTACGGTAACCGTCGTCAGTCACTGTAATCAGCCAATTATACTTGTAACGATGTAATTCGATATCGTTTCTCATCTGACTGTTCGCATAATCCCCATCCCATTCCCTAATTCATGCACTGCGATGAATCATAAGAAAATTAAGTCTAGAAGCAGAGACAATCCACAAGTGTCCACCTTATACAATTATATTTAGAAAAATAAAAAATAGGGCAAATAATGTTTAGTTAGGTTCTTCTAGTAAAACGGTGTGACAAGCTGCCTGTAACAGGGAATGTTACAAAATGTTGGTTGTATTTGTGTAAAATGATGCCTACATTTTCTGTTAATTTCTGTAACGACATGCTTTCGGCATGAGTGCAGATTTTGGAGTAGTTATAATAATTAAATTTATTAAAACTTGTTTGCTTATTGTAGTTTACGGGTTGTGTGCCGCTCACAACCCGTAAACTAGGAGCAGGGCGTTTTAGTTTTACATTATGTATAATCTAACCCTGCTGGTGTGGCGAACGCCACACCAGTTTTGATTATATCTAATTATTGCTTGGCAACTTTAATCCCATTACAAACGCAAAAACAATAACCGAAATAATCTTTCATCAAGCAATTTCGTTCTAGATTAAAAACCATTTTGTGAATTGCCGAGAAATGACCGTCATAAGATTACACGTTTAATTCTATTTCAGTCTATCGTGGATAAATTTCTTACAACAAAAATATTATTGGTACCCAAACGGTGGTGTAAATGGCGTCATAAAAAAGCGTGCTTCTCTCCCTAATGTTAATGAAAAGGTGATGATAGTACAATGTTATTTGGATAAGGTATTCAAAGCCAAATTATCGCAAATTGTTTAGCTCCCTCACAACGAGTTCAGAATTGTGTCTATTCAAATGCTTTAGTGGGTAGCTATGTTATTGCCTGGAAAAAGACATTGCTTATGGATTCTCTGCCTTAAACCTGCAAATTTGAAAGTCGTTCCACAATAATATCTATTAATTTAGACGCATAACATTTAGAATATAAGACTACAAAGTCGTTGGTTTCAGTACCATGATCTACAAGCGACACGGGAAAATAGACTGTGAAGGTTACTGAAGAAAACGTATCAATAAAGTAATCGATTTGTACATAACTTTATGAATGAGTTTCTAAAACAAATCATTGCAGCATAAAATACCTGTTTTCCTATCATTGGCATGTTTAATTCATGTAAGTTTACAAAACGTCAGAAAAGAAAAAAAGTATCAACTGTAAAACATTTATTACAATAAACTAACAAAAATCATCATCCTCTTAGGTATCCTATCCTCTCTTAATATATCTCCTGCTGTGATCGAGTGGTTTAATTCTTATCTTCGGGGTCGCTCGCAATCGGTTCGCTCAGAGGAGGCTTCCTCTGACTGGTGCGATCTCGCTGCGGGTGTTCCTCAGGGTGGCGTCCTTTCTCCTCTTCTTTTCTCTGTTTTTATAAACGCTATCACTAAGGTCTTAACTTCACACTTCCATCTCTATGCCGACGACCTGCAGTTTTATCGCCACTTCAAAATAGAAGAGCTCACTAGTGCTGTCGATGCCATCAATAATGATCTTAAAAATATCTATCAGTGGGCTAAAACTTTTGGTCTTTTAGTGAACCCAACCAAATCACAAGCGCTCATTATTGGTGGCAGACATTTCGTTAATTTACTGAGTAACCAGAATCTCCCTCCAGTGTTGTACGATTCTGTCGCTATAGCCTATACAAAAAAAGTTAAAAACTTAGGTGTTTTCTTAGACTGCAACCTATCTTGGGACGTTCACATTGCTGAAGTAAGCAGGAGGGTATTTTGCTCGTTTCGGTCTCTGAAGCGTCTCCAGAAGTTTCTGCCTTTCTCAACTAAAGTAACTATTGCTCAGTCTCTTCTTCTTCCTCTTCTTGACTATGCTGATGTCTGCTTCCTTGATGCGACTGAGGAACTTCTTAATAAGCTCGAACGTTTGCAGAATTTGTGCATCCGCTTCATTTTTGGCCTCCGAAAGTATGACCATGTGTCGGATTTTCGGAGGCGGTTGAAGTGGCTGCCCATTCGGCAGCGCCGAGATACACACACTCTTTCTTTACTCTTTTCTGTTCTTCACAACCCTACCTCTCCTTCATATCTTCGGGAACGCTTTGAGTATCTTGTTCCGAGAGGAAAACCTTGCCGTTCCTCATCGTCTCTTCTCCTTCGTTTTCCTCCCCACTCATCAAGTCGTTACGGTGGATCATTTACTGTTCGTGCTGTCCGTCTCTGGAACAATCTCCCTCACTCCATACGGGATAGCCCTTCGTTGGGTATTTTCAAGAAAAGAATAAGGGAACATTTCCTGTCAGCATGACGCATAGATGATAATGTATTTATTTATTAATTAAGGATTTTAGTAACATTTTATATAGTATGTATTATGTTTATGTATTGTGTGCTGTACACGTATTTGTTTAGTTTATATAGTTAGTAAGAATTTAAATTTTAAGTTTTATTGTGCACTTGAGTATGCTGTCCTCATTTAGTAAAATATCTCTATGACACTGAGGTTTGCTGTAAGAGAACCCAATTATGGGTTAAGCTCGCCTTTGTACATAAGCTGTCCTACTGTATTTGTAAATGTTTGTTTTGTGTACAATAAAGAATAAGAATAAGAAAAATGTTACCAAGAGGTAACCTTACAAGAACGGCCCTTTTCCCATCTTCGTGGTAATGTATGACATGTGACTAATAATCATGCAGCAACAGTGTGGCCATAGCAACAATAAAACCAGTTAAATGCCCCCAGTGTAGGACCTAAGGAGTCGACAATACTGTGAGGGTCGACCGCATTACGGCTTCAAGTGCTACAACAAAGGTGAAAATATTAAGTACTTTCTACTTGCAACCTTGCTTTGGTAATCATTTGCCAATCAATCAATCTATGTAAGTCCACTGCAGAACAAAGGCCTTTTTTTTAAAACATGCCACAAAACCCACCCTCCTCAACAAGTCTGTCCCAGACAACAGCGGGGGGGCTTCTAACGCTTCGCCTTCCAATTTGCGGTCTCCATTCTGAGACCAAGAGATGAAACAGTCTAACAAGAGGTAAAGCACACGATGATCCACCGGTCTAGTCTTTGGACAAACATGGCCAGCTCACTGACACTTTAGCTTGACAATTTATCGGTAAGTCTAGTTCTTTTCCGGATAACTTCATTTCGCTCATTCCATGACTGACTCATCAGAGCTTAGTCCAAACCATTGGCCTTAGAAAGCGAAAATTTGCCACAGAAATTCACTTCATGATTTGGACAAGGACTAAGATGTATTCTTCGTAATAAGGTCCTGGAGAAGTAGTTGATAAAATGTTAAATGTTCATAGCAAAAATAAACATACATGTTCCGAGCATCATTGATCAGTTGTATGGTGACGTCATACAGTTTGGTCTTGACGTCCGGGTAACTCTCCAGCAAGTCTTCCCATGCAGGCAGACTGAGGTACATTAGATCCACGACCTGCACATGTTTTAATAATACACAACGTAATACATAACCTCATGTCTATATATCCCCATAACGAAGACATTGCGGGCATTTGATCAGTTATGTTTAGTCGCATGAAATAAATCTGGTCAAATATACAGATAAAACCTCCGAGCTGCTACTGAGGAAAACATAAAAGAAACAAAATAAAGGTTGGGATCTAACTGGATGCAGCTGTGTTCCAGTGTTTTACATGGATCGATTTCCTATCCGACCGCCATAACACTGTACCTGGTTAATACGATTCCCCTTAGCAAGACTGGCGTCAGATTTCCTGTCTCCTGACTACCCGTAACACCTGCCAAAGAGCTGCAATCGACAGCCAAAAGGTTAACGTGCTTTTCCAGGCACGGGGAAGTTTTTCTAAGTTTAGGTCACCAATCCACGGAATTGACTCAATAAGTGTTGCTTATTACTTAACCATGAGCTCCTTTTTAAAAGCCATTTAATTTTTCATATGTACAGAAAACTAACCGTCCGTGTGTAGTAAGAATATCGAAAGCTACAATCGGGAAATAGTCCAGAAACACATCCAAAATATCCATTGGTATACAAGATTGACACTAGTTTGCCTTCGCCGCTAAAAAGAAAACATCAAGTATAAATCTTGTTGATTTATGTGCGGGTAGGACGCGATGTTGTAAGGAAAATTATAAATATAAATGCAGAATGGAGAACATGATGCATCATCATCACCAGTCTTTTAATGTTCCCACTGCTGGAACCCAGGTCTCCTCTCAGAGAGAGGGAGTGGGCTATAGGCCGCCACGCGGGCCCAGTGTGGATTGGAAGGTGTCACATGTCTTAAAATTTTTGGTTCTTTGACATGCCGGTTTCCTTCACCGTTTTGAGAGCAGTGGTGATGCAATAAATTACACAAAGAAAAGCACCTGTTCGGGTTCAAAATCACGCCTTACAAATCGTAAGTCGGTGCCGTAACGACTGGGCCACCACTGCTATAGCCAGTCAGTATGATGTCTTCAAGAGTAGGAGAAAACCAAAGAAATGAAAGATGTATTGAGTGATAGAGGTTATAGCTAAAAAGAGGGTGACAACTGAGAGGATGACTAGAGATGTAGTAGTAGTAGTATGGGGAGCTGGCAGAATGATAAACAAATGAATACTAACGATGCATCAGTACAACACTTCTAAACTTCACCTTCATGAATGAAATAGGTAGTGTTGAATATATCACCCTCTCGGACTATGCACTTGCCTAGAAATTTCAACAATACATTTTAGTGTAGTTCGAATTAAGGATGGAACATACTCACTCTCTGCAATTGCAACATAACTTTAGCATGTATATATTTTTTTTGCAATGAAATTGAGTACCTTCTTATGACAAAAGCATATTTCAATAAATTCCATATAAATTTAAATACCTTATGATTTTTTAATTTCACTGCATTTGCGTATTGGCTTTTTTACCGATCAATACAATATTCAAACAACTATAATATATCTACTAATATCAGTTTTATCACGAAATGATAACACTCCATTAATTTTAAAACATTCACGAAAAGCATGTTAATTGACTGACAGGAAGACTTTAATAAATAAAACATCATGATATCAAATGAAGAGCAGAAATGCGAGCGCTTATGAGGTGTCCCAAAAAAATGCTATGTCATGCACCGAGCCGCATAATAGATGAAGAAACGAGAGAATAGGCAGGTTTGAATGATAAGGTCAGTATCATAATGAGGTTGAACACATTAAGAAACGAGGCAAAGAGAAAAACTACCCTGGGTCACGGTGTGCTTAAAAAGACGAATAATAGGAAGTACCTATGTAGGTAGAGATGCATTGAAATATCTTTACTAGCTTCTTCCTATAGCTTCTACTGCGTGACGAAAAGTATGCTATGTCCCAATCCAGGTTATGGTCCACTAGTGTGTGTAGTTTTATACGATACGTACGATACGTTTCGCTATTAAGGCGAGAAACTGTAAGAAACAGACAGACAGACAAGGTTACTTTTGCATTTATAATGTTACAAAAGTATGGATTCTCAAGTCATTCATCATCATCATCATCATCATTTCAGCCGAAAGACGTCCACTGTTGGACAGAGGCCTCCTCCAGGCGTCCCCACATTGACCGGTCCCGTGCGTCTCGCATTCAGCGCCTTCCCGCAACCTTAACCAGGTCATGGGTACCTAGTGGGAGACCTTCCAACGTATCGTCTTCCAGTTCGCGGTCGCCATTCCAGAACTTTTCGGCCCCATCGGCCATCCGTTCTGCAAGCAATGTGCCCTGCCCACTGCCACTTAAGTTTGGCAATTCTACGACCATGTCGTAACTTTGGTTTTCCTGCGGATATCATCATTTCTGACGTGATCACGCAAGGAAATGCCGAGCACAGCCCTCTCCATTGCCCTTTGGGTGATTTTAAGTTTTCTGATAAGGCTCATTGTGAGCGACCACGTCTCGGTCCCATAGGTGATCACTGGCAACACACACTGGTCATAAACTTTCGTCTTGAGACACTGCGGTGAATTGGACGAGAAGATACCACGCAACTTCCCGAACGCCGCCCAGCCGAGTCGGATTCGACGGTTGAACTCTTTCTGAAAGTTGGAACTACCCAACTGGACCGTTTGTCCCAGGTAGACATAATCGTCTACAACTTCGAGTGTAGAGTTTCCGATCTTGATAGGAGTGGGTGCTACATGGACATTCATCATGACCTTGGTTTTGTCCATGTTTAAGACCTACTCTTTCGAAAACTCTACTGAGGTCTTCAAGCATTTTACTGAGGCTCTCCGTGGTCTCAACCAGCCAAGTCATGAAATAAATATTTTTTTTAAATAATCCTGTATGCATTTGTTTGAATCATAAAATAATTCTATAAAAAAGTATTGATATACACCAAGATAGCAAGCTTTGAAAGTCAAAACGGTTGTCGGTTATTTACTGTGTATCAGAGTTCCTTTGTATGTGCAGTGTAAGGGAAGGTTTTTGTGATTTTACTTTATAAGACTAGGTTTTTATTTCAATTAAGCTTTTCAATTAATTCATATTGATAAGGCTCAGTGAGCTTACTACGCGTTCGCTAAAATAGTTCTCGTGGAGAAGAAGGGCGACGTGGCAATAAAGATTCTATGTTTACCATTATATAATAAATCTATTGACATTTCACAATGTTATAGAATCAAAATAATAAGGGTAAGGCAAAGACAAGACTATCCTTTAAATCAATTTAACATATTAGGAATAGAGGCCATAATATGATAGAGATACAGTTTCAACACAGCCATTAGCAATAATCAACATATAATATCACATAACTTACGTTAAACTTGTGTAGTCGATCTCTCACAAGAAGAACTACTCAAGTAGGTTTACAATACACAATCCTACCGGGTGATATTTACTGGCTTTGAGTAGGACCAAAAGGGAGAAACATTATTAAGTACAACTTCTTCAATAGTAACGTATGGATCTGTGTCTCAATACGTCAAATATGAGAAAACGGCAAGGTTTCCGCCATTAGCTATATTTTCATAACCTAAATTATAGAATAGTTAATTCTTATGTAGTGAAACCGTTTTAAAACGTAACAAGATGTTAATAAGAGTAACTAACACTTAATTAGCTATTCCTAGTCAATTATGAAAAAATATTGACACCGACTGACAGTATTGTACTTATAGTTGCAAAGAACTTGTAATACTAAAATAGTAATGTAAAACACAAGAGAGATCACAATAATCATAAAAAAATACTTAATAATTTATAGAAGTATCATCAATGTGGCTTAAATAGAAGTTTAGAGTTATTTTCTGTACACACAACAATATTTACTTAGGTGGATCGAGCTTATAAATTTGTAAGTAGGTGGCAACACAATATTGACTTAGATGGGTAATTCTATATTTTGTTGGTAGATGCTAAATAAACGTGACAGATGTCTTTTATGTAACAAACAATATATTTGAAAATTAAGTCAAACTTCATGATATTATGATGCCATACTTAGGTCATAATCCATCCCCTCTTATATTAAAAAAAACCCGCTTTTATATGATCACAAACGAACACGTTAGGTAACTAGTTAATTTTAAAGAAACATTGAACAAAGCAATTGCGAAGAAAAATAGCGTGCAATTGAAAACTTTACCGTTGATTCACAATCTACGCCCTTAGATCATTTTTAAATTAGCATTATTCATGAGGCCCAATCAAAAAAGTAAAAAAAAGAACAGAGCAATTTACAGTGTGCTCCAAGCTTAAATTTTGCGTTAGTCTTGTAGATTCTAATCTCGTAACAAGGTTAGGATATTAAGTTCTAAATAGCATGAAGAAATCTTGACTACCCACCTATTTTATATTTTAGGTACCCACACGGTGAATAAACTTTCTGACTTAAATATCATGAAAAGTTACTTATAAATTAGATGATAGAATGTTATGAAAGGAAACTTTACCTTTCAAGAGTTTTAAATTTAAAAGTTTGGTTTTTGTTATTTTAATTATTCAGTAGTCTTGAAAGTTTATTTGAAGAGAAGATACTTACGCGTGTAATTTACCTTTTATTAATGTTGTTTTATCATGTTTTCAGCAAGTTGTTTGAAATGTTTCTGAGGGATTGGTACTTTTGCCCTTCTTGTTCAATGGCAAATTTTGTTAAAATTTTAAAGCCGGTTTCTCCTTTAAGTTTTCAGTACGAATATTTCTAGAAAATAAATCTAAGAATTGAAGCAACTGATCATCGCCAGTTTGTAAAACTTATACTGAGTGTTTAGTAGAAGACCCAACAATATTTCAATATCAATAATCTCTTAATTACCGTGACACTTGAGATGTAGGTTTTATGGATTAAAATTAGGAAAAGCCTCTCTTTTCCCAAATAAAACTGTGTTGTTCCTACTACCAAACACTTTGTATTTATACGAGATTGATTTTATTTTGTCAAACGTGTGAGTGAAATAAACTAAATTTGTATCCTATACGTTATTAAACAGAAAAGGAAAATGGAATCATTAGAAGAACACCAAACTACCACCTTTACCCAGCAATACCAGTTCGCAGGAAATTTTCAAATGACCAAGGTTTTTAGGCGCGCTCCTAAACTATTGTGTACGGAACCACAAAAATGATTGCCATGTATTTAATGAATATTTCACGTGGTTTGGGAAGCTTTCGAGTTAAACTGTAACGAGCGATAATGTATGGAAGCGGAAATGTTTCAGTTTGGTATTATCATTATGTTTTAGGTGGGGTTTTTGTGCAAGCGAGTTTACCTATCATGTAGAGTAAAAAAATAAAAATAAACAGTTGATTTGAAAGTTGTTATTGTGTTGTTATTGTTTTACGTATTTCTCAACTTACAAGTTAATAATTGACCTTATTCAAATACAGATAGAGATAGAGTCAGTATTTTTGGTACAATACAAAGTGCACCTGTTGAGTCCTTATATTAAACAGTGCTTTAAACACTGGCCTTCAAAACTTATTACTGAACTTTTAAAATTTCAGTTTCACCTAAACAATTGAAATCAGAGTTTTTAAATAAAAAACGTTTTATAGTAGAATAAAATGTCGTCAACTTCCTTTTTTGATTTAAAGAAGATAGAAAACTAAAAATAACCAAGCTTAATGGCTTACTTAATGACAAACAAGAAATAACCAAGCTTAATGGCTTACTTAATGACAAAAAAAAACAACATCTTTAAGGGATTTTTCCGTCATTACATTTTAATTACTGGTATTGCCTCCTCGGGCTCTGATTACAGCTTCGAGCCGGTTTGGCATACTGGAAACAAGGTTTCGGAGGCGATTTTGGGAATATTTTTTCATTACTAGTGTATAATTGCAATTTGAACTTTGACAAAGTGTATCAGGAAACAAATTTAAACGCCGCTATGAACAATTTCATTAATAAAATTCTTTCTGGTCTTTCATAAAAGCCAACAAAAAAGGCACTAATACTCTCCCCTCCACTATTTCATTAGAAGGTCGATGCTACCAAACAAGTGATGTAATTAGTGATGCTTTCGCCGCGTACTTCCAGTCAAATCTCCTTTATACTTCTGATCGAATTTCAAGTACCTCAAATCCAATAAATGTTCCCACTGACTCAACACTAAACATAGGTGATATTGAAATAAATTCAAACTATCTGCTTAGGCTTTTGGAATCTTTGGATCTCACTAAAGGTGCGGGTCCTGATAATATACCGCCACTGTTTATAGTGAAGTGTGCCAAAGGGCTAGTTAAGCCACTAACGATTATTTTCACACTTTCTGTTAAGGAGGGATTAATTCCTAGTATATGGAAGTACGCGTACATAACACCGGTACACAAGAGTGGGATTATGAGTGATATTAATAATTACAGATCCATATCCAAATTATGCCTGTTTGGTAAAATACTTGAATATCATCATAATCATCTACACGCAAGTTTACAGCACTTTTTCTTCGGCCTTCATTCCCCAACAGCACGGCTTTTTGAAAAACCGATCGACCACCACTAACTTATTGTCGTTTGTCGACTTCACTACATCAAGTATGGATGATGGAGGTCAGGTGGACTGTATTTTTACAGACTACAGTAAATGTTTTGACCGAATTGACCATAATATACTGTTACAGAAGATTTATTATGCAGGTATTCATGGTAACTTATATCGGTGGTTAACATCTTACATAAAGAACCGTTCCCAGGCTGTTGTAATCAACGGTGTTGTGTCGAAGCGGCATGTAGTCCCTTCAGGAGTTCCCCAGGGTTCGCTCCTTGGGCCTTTATTATTCAACATTTTCATAAATGACATTCACACATGCTTTCAAAATTCATTATTCTTACTTTATGCAGATGACATGAAAATTTTCAAACGCATAAACAATGTCTATGACTGCTATGCTTTGCAACAAGATCTCGAAAACTAGAAAATTATTGTCAGTCGAATAATCTGGATCTCAACGTATCTAAATGTTATGCTATTACGTTTGATCGCAAAGTCAACAGTATATCCCATACATATACTCTGAAGAACGATCAGTTGAAACGAGTAGATTACATACGAGATTTGGGTGTGATACACGATTCCAAACTTACCTACGAGAAGCACGTAGATCACATAGTAAATAAAGCTAACAAAGCCATGGGGTTTCTAAAAAGAGCTTGTTCCCAGTTCACAGACATCAAAATCATCAAACTATTATACTGTTCTTTCGTCCGTAGCTCACTTGAATACTGCTCGCAGGTTTGGAATCCCATGTATGCCATCTATATCTCTAGGTTGGAATCTGTCCAGCGTAACTTTACGCGATACCTGCAGTATAAGTGTAAAACCGGCAATCATAATTATGAGCCGAGATACAAAAGGTATTAATTACTGCCACTTAAAGAGAGAAGGAGTATATCTGATATCTCTCTCCTCGTCAAGTTAGCACAATCTTACATCGACGCCCCGCAACTTCTCTCCAAAATTAATTTACGCGCCCCTACTAGATCTGCTAGAATACCCTTTCTTCTTCTTAACGTCCCCCGCTGCTACACAAATTACAGACAGAATTCATTCTTTATAAGATGCGCAAAGTCTTCCAACAATTTGGTTGACTTTTCTGAACTTGACTCATTTACTACTAAGCCGAATGCATTCAATCGAATACTTACTAAACATTGGTTCGAATTGGTTCACTAACTGTTTTTCTTTAGCACTTAACTACGTTTTATTTTTGACTGTATAATATTGTTTACGTACAGCGTCATTGTAATTTACTTCTTTATTGTTTTTTCTCTCCATCAAGCATGCTCTTCATATTTAGCTGTTTAAATGCGAAAACATGTAATTGGTTTTAGTTGCATAATTTGTTGTTAAATTTATAGTTTTTAATACTGTTTGTTTTCCAGTTACAATAAAAATAAAAAATAAAAATATTATTCAATTACTAATTGCAAACAACTCTATAAAACGACTAATCCCTAGAAATAAAATTATAATTAAACCGTGGATAACTACTGGCATGTTACGTTGCACCCGGACCAGAGACAGAATGCATAAGAAGTTAAAAACTAATGATGAGATCATTTTGAAAATATCCTACTTGCGAACCGGAACTATTGTAATAACCTACTAAAAAAACTTAAAAAACAATATGAGCGAGATCAACTAAAAATGTCTAAAAATAACTCTAAAAAGCTTTGGTCAACTATTAAAACAATCACCAACAATAATAATAAAAAGCAGCTATCACTACAACTATTAACTACGCATAAAACCCCTCAAGAATCAATAAACAAGACTAACGAATACTTTTCAAATATTGGGAAACGACTATCAAACATGATTCCCCCCCATATACCCCATATACGTTAAGAAAGTCTCTAAGCCCCCAATATACGCTTTCGTTCTTCTACCCACGGACATTGAAGAAGTTGAAAGAACGCTTCTACTGTTAAAAAGTGACTGCTTGCCGGGCTGGGATCAAATTAGTGCAGATGTACTTAAGAAAATATCCGTTTCTATAACACCCGTCCTCACCAACTTAATAAATCGTTGTTTTAATTCGGGAGTATTTCTCCTTGCATTAAAAAGAGCTGTGGTACATCCGATACATAAGGGGGGGACAGAGGCAGCGTCAAAAATTATAGGCCAATTGCGATCCTAACAACACTATCAAAGATATTTGAACGCATTATCAACAACAGGCTTACTAAATACTTAGAAAGATTCAACTTATTTTCTGACGCACAATATGGTTTCAGAGCTGGCCGCTCAACTGACAACGCAGTACTTGACCTGGTTAACTTTGTAGTTAATAAATTAGATAATAAAAATAAATGTTTGACTATATTTCTTGACCTGGCAAAAGCCCTTGACACTGTTTCTGTACCCCGCCTTGTGCAAAAACTAGAAGATCTTGGTATTCGAGGTGTTCCACTGAACTTATTTTCGGATTATCTACAAAATAGAACCCAATCAGTTAAAATTGGAGAGCACATTAGTCGCGAACTGCCAGTTGAATTCGGGGTGCCGCAAGGTAGCATACTGGGTCCCACTCTTTTTCTGTGCTATATCAATGAGCTCTGTTCGCTTAAGATTAAAAATTGCCGCATCTCTGCATATGCAGACGATACCGCCCTAACCTTTTTCACTGACTCGTGGAAGGAGCTTTATCACCTCGCGTAAAATGGTTTTAACATTGTGTGTCACTGGCTATCCTCAAACTCCCTCACTTTAAATGAAGATAAAACTAAATATATATTATACTGTATTCGCAATCAAACTGAGCCTGCCAACCGCACTAGTTATAATATTCTTGCACATAAATGTAATTTCCCTCCAACTCCAGACTGTCACTGTCCCAATATAAATCCTACAAAAAGTCTCAAATACCTTGGAGTTGAAATTGACGCAAATTTAACTTTTGAAAACCACATTGGTTCTCTATCTAATAGGATACGGAAGCTCACGTACATTTTTAAAGGGCTCCGTGATGTGGCAGATAAACAAACGATGAGGATGGTGTACAAGGCTCTAGTACAATCTATTATTGGTTACTGCATTACTACATGGGGAGGGGCTTGTAAAACAAAATTGATAACAGTAGAAAGAGCCCAACGGTTGATTCTGAAGGTTAGTTTATTCAAACCACGTCTTTTCAACACCAGAACACTCTATGAAGAAGCACAGGTCCTTACTGTGCGCCAGCTGTACATATTGCTTACTGCAGTTTTCCAACACTCAAAAAGAAAGGAGAAAACTTAAAGGTCTCTCCAGGAGAAATTTCGCAGTATGTAGGACGACTGCGGTTCGTACCTCCTTCGCGCAAAGATTCTTCCCTTTCCGAGGAGGTGAATTATATAATAAGCTTAACAAAATTATAAATATATCTAATTGTAGTAAAGTTGAATGTAAAACCAAAATCATTAAATTATTACTGAAGTTAAACTGTACTGAAACTGAAAAATTACTTGAGGTAGCAAAGTAAAGTAAGTAGGAAAGGTTAGTCCACACTTTCATACATATATTTGTAGTTAAAATTATAGTTATAATATTGTATATATCCCTATGTTAATATATATTTACATATATTTCATAAAACATATATTATGTAATAAAAGTATACATACCTATATTATATATTCTCCGCACTTGCACACCCACACACACATACACGCACACACACACAAACACACATATACACACTGTCACCAATTTTGCACTTTTTCCATTGTTTGACAATAACTATTAATGATGTAATGGGGGGCCTGGAGCCCTGAAATACAGGCCTAGGCTTAGTTTAGACTCCAGATCTCCCACAAATTACAGCTTTCTACCAAACTATCTGTCAACCTTTGTAATCTAACAAAAATTTTAATGTAATTTGTGGAGATGAATAAACGTTTTTATTTTATTTTATTATGTATATAATAAACTATAACTTCAAAGGAAGTTGATGAAAGGAAACTTACCATGGCGTACACAAACGAAATGTAGCAGAATGTATTGATCTATGATTTACTCTGGCACTTATCTCATTAATGTGAGTCACGAAAATGTCGAAAAAAAATTAAAAATATCGTATACAGGGCGAGCTTTTCAAGTAGGCTAAATCGGAAACTTTGAGGAAAATCTACAAACATTGAAAGGAGTCGTCTCGGTTCCGTTTTGATGAAAACTTAAACTGAATTATGGCCTTGTTGAAAACTCAATATTCTTACACAGGAATTTCGATCCCCGTTGATTTTGGCAAAATAAACACGCTGATTATTAGACGATCCAATAGTGTCACTAATAAGGATTATATTCTTGAAAGTAGTGACACACGGCAAACTTAAGGAAACACCTCATTTTTAACAAAATTTACAGATGAAAAATAAAGTCCACTGAAATCGTTTGATTTTTAATTTTCGTAAACGATTCGGTACATTGTTCTCCATCGATTTTGAATCAAATAAATATTATTATATGCAATGAAAGGTCACATTAATCGCTTGAGTTTAAAACTATTTTGGTAAAGTTCGCAACTCTTCGCAAAGCGGCCTTTTCTATAAAACCGTTTAATTTCAAAACTTTGACTTCTATAGATTAGAAGAAATTATAATTATAAAAGTCCATTCAAAAATATTTTGAAGACCAGTGTAGTTTTAACAAAATGTTAACAAATATTAGCGTTCTGACGTCCTTCGTTTTACGAAAACGTTACTTTGTTTGACGGTGATATTATTGCTATATTTCGGCATAATATTTTCCCATTCAATTATCCGCTTACAGTGTGACTGACAGTCGAGGCAATTGAGGAAATACTTTTGAAACTTTCCTTTGACAGAAAGACATTTTCTGAAAACGCAAGTTTGCCAACTTGGGGTTAATTTAGACATTTAATTTCAATATTCAGTATAAAATTCATTATAGCAGCAATCCTTTTCTAAACAAAATTCAACTCCTATACAAATGCGACTAACACAGCGACACGTTGGTACATGTGCCAACTTGTTTCGTTGAATTTAATACGGAACAAGACGGCACGTGTCTCGAAACACAAATTACATGTGTTTGCAGACATATTTTATTTTTTGTCGCCTTCGGGACATGTGAGGCGTAAATCAATTTTTGTATGAGATGTGTTTTTTTTATGGTAATGTTTTGCAGATTTATGCGACGGTTATACTTGTGTTAAAGAAGACAAATAGTATAGAAAATCTCTATAGTATTTAATAGTCTAGATAGTCTCCAAATTTTCACTTCTTGCGGACTGCCGAGAGAAGTGAAAATTAAAAGCGTCACATTGGTATGTATCTTGTTTTTATTTTATTTAATTCAATTTTTTTATTTATTATTTCTTCACGTTAGTTTAGTCAATCAAGTGATGTGCCCAATTCTAGGTAATGAGTCGGGCAGATGTAGCTGGATATGTTGAGCCCGTTGCGTCTATGCCACATTTTTTTTCTTTCATCCTCCTTCATTGGAGTTTGAATGTTTTACTTTTGAGATATTTTGAGACAATTTTATCTGGCATATTGTATCACTTTATATTCTATTAAAATACATATTAGAAAAAAGAAAAGAACTACAAGAAGAAGCAAATAGAGAGCGCGGGAAAGGAAATAAAGTCACGAGAAAATGCGATAAACTTGTTATATTAAAATCAAACAACAAAAGAACACTACCGACTTCACCAGAGTCAGATCCTAACCCTCAAGCACTAGGTGGTAAAAGTACAACCAGAGCCATCAAGAAAAACAAAATAAAACAATCAAACCCATTTATACCCAGATCGAACAGTGTCTCAGAAGGAGTTCTAAAACCGAGCATTCTAAGCTACCTAGTAAATAAAACGTCAACACACCGCATAACCAAACTAACGACAATACAAACCATAACATACATTCATAAAAACCAACGCTCCCCTCCCTCAGCGATGCAACATTCAATCAATTTCAACTAAGCAACGAAACTCATCTTCCAATCCGGTTGGTCACCGTGGAACATCAAAACCAAAACCCTATAAAGAAGATATCTCAAACTTCTCCTTCAATAATACAATAAGAGACACAAACCCAAGAAACACTTAACGAACAAGAAGAAAGATCAGCTCTACATAGTAACTTACAACGTCAGAACTTTATCTACTAACGAGCGCCTAATTGCCTAATCGCATTCAAAGGAGTCAAATACGAGATAATTGGATTGTGTGAAATAAGGCGGACGGGCACCCGGATAGAAGAATATAATAATTTCATACTATGTCACACGGGACACACACCTGGTAAATTTGGAGTCGGTTTCAGAATAAATAAAACTCGCATGAATTGGATTGAAAGTTTCATGGACATTAATGACAGAGTAGCATTATTGAACTTAAGCATGCCAGGACTGTCCATGTCAATTGTACAAATATACGCACCGACTGAAACAGCGTGTGAAGAGGAGATTAAAAACTTCTTCTCGAATTTCGATAGAGCCCTAGACCAAGCTTACAAGAACTATATAATAATGGGTGATTTTAACGCGAAAATAGGACAACCAAGAAACTATGCCCTCGAACACAAACTTGCCATCTTAAATACTTTCTTCTATAAAAACCCAACCTAAGATGGGCCGATCACCGAATGTTAAATACAAAAATGAAAAAGATTACGTACTGTCAAATCAACCAAACATCTTCCAAAACATAAAAGTTTTAAATCTAAACTACCCGTCGGAACACAGAGCATTCAGAGCAACACTATCCGTCACAAAGCAGAAGAAAAGCGCACAGCGTACAAAAGAAATCAATATTCATCACTGAAAACTGAACAAGAAATAATATGTAATAAACAAAACACTTCATCTCACTTACAGGATATAAATAAATGTGGAATAATAATATTGTAAAGAGTTAAAACAGAACGCAGCGGATGGACGAAAGTGAAGTTTGAGTTACCTGTGGAATGGGATGTCAGTGAAAAAAGATGAAGGATTATTAGAGCTTTACCAATGTATCAACGGTGTAATTTTTATTGTGAGCTAAAAATAAAACAGTTTTAAGGAGAAATTAGGTTGTTTAATTTCAAAACTTTGACTTCTTCTTCTTTGCATACAATCCCACACAAGAAAAAACTTCATTACAGGTTTATTATACTATATTAACCAAGGCTATAACCCAGAGCTTACAAGACGCTCGAATACCAAACGAAATATCAAAAGGTAACCATGAAGTCACACAAGAAATAGAAAGGATAAAGTTAGGTAAAAGCCCGGGACCAGACGGCATTACGAATGTAGCTATAAAGGCTGCCTAGCCGCTTCTGACTCCACCCTTAACACACTTATTTTACCTTATATTAAAAACCACTGAAATATCTTCGCAGTCGGAAATAATTTTAATTTATAAAAAAGGTGACTCAAAAGATATCACAAACTATAGGCCTATAAGCATACTCTCAAGTATCGACAAACTGTTTTCCTCCATAATTAACAAAAGAATAAGTGTCACAATAGAAGCAAACCAACCAATAGAACAAGCAACAAGAACAAGGCTTTCGCAAGCGCTTTTCAATAATCGATCATAATGGAAAAATACCAACAGAAGCAAAGAACGCTCTACATCGCTTATATCGATTATAAAAAAAAACCTTCGATAACGTGTCACATTCAAGTATATGGACCGCCTTGCAAGCTCAAGAAGTTGAACAAGAGTATATAGATATAATTAGGAACATTTACAAAGGTAGTAAAGCAAAAATAAAACTAGAAATCACTGGTCCTACGTTCTCCATGGGAAGAGGAGTAAAACAAGGCGAACCACTGTCTCCAAAATTATTATAATTATAGTACATTATAATTTTCTATTATCTATTTTACTTATTTTTCAATTCACATGTTTAAGTAACTAAAGTCATCACAAGATCCAAACCACCTGTCACTACACTATCTTATATTTTGTTCTTTGAATTAGTCTTCATAGTCATCTTCATAATACGCCACCAACTTCATAAATATTCTTGTAGACCTGTTGGCCGGTTGAACGGTAACTCCAAAAATTATTATTTCTATACACACGTACATAAACTAATAATCACTCATGATTCGATAAACGAATTAATAAAACGCAGATACTCGTACGATACTATTGATAAAGTCGGCGTAGCACACTTTTCGATCGCCCGCCGTAGTATTCGAAAGGCCGTAATTTGGCTGACTCGGTTTATTTTCCCTTAATATCGGATCTCAATCCCGTCTGATTGCAGCCTAGCAGTTTTTTAAATGTTTCAAAAGGCGAGTTGAATAATTTTCACTAGAGAGATGGAGCAGTAATTCAGTCTTTTCGATATGAAATGTTCAGTTTCTTTTATACAGGATGGAATATAACTGTAAGCGGATCGATTTAAATAATTATAACTATTTATAATGAATAGAAAATTTTCAAAGTAAAAAAATACGATTATTTTACAAACTGGTAATAGCATTAAAAGATTTTTAATTTCTGGTTGCCTTTAATGAAAAAAATCGTAATCAGAATCCTGTAATTATAAAGCAATCATGTGTGTCTAATGTCTTGATTATATAATGAAATATTACATTTTCTTTGTAAATATCGAAGTGTTTCCTTTGAATATATATTGACTTAAACAGAATGACGTGAGGTACCTCCCCTCTCCATTTTGTTTCAACCTGTGTATTGTGATAGCCTTTTGAGTGAATGTAAAGATTCATGAAAATATTTTATGTTTTCAGCGCTGAATGTAAATTGCACGCTCATTTATAGTGATTATGATCATCTATTTTTATTAGCTAAAATGTAAAGCTGAGCGTGATATGTATTTTTAAAATGATAAATAGGTACCTACATTTTATAAATAGAGATATGTTTGTATAGTGCTCACATCAGGTTGAGTGAACTATATGGCGTTTTTAATGTTTATTGGTACACTGGTATTTTGGCTGATTGGCACATTATTAAACCTCAAAGCATATGTTTTGCGATTATTAGATTTATTAATCCTCGTAGCATGGCTTATGGTTGTGATTCACCAATTTTAGAAATTAGTTCTCATGTCTCTCTTTGCCAGACCACCGTCTAAGACGTAGGTACAAACTAGATCATTGTTATTGCACACAAAAATCTTGGCGATTCAAAAGTGTCTGGAAACTATTTACTTTAAATACTTGATTTGAGTTCGAGTACACAGCTCTTTTACAATATTGCTAATTCAATAAGTATGACGGTCTTATCGTTGATAGTGATTTTACCAGAAAACTTTAAGATTGATGAATTGATTAGCCTAGTTATGTTTATGATTTTTTCATAGAAGCTTCACATTCACTTAAGAGGTCAGCTCTATGGGATCCATTAGGAAAAATGAACTTATCATAAAATTCATGCTCACCATTATCGAAACCACTGGAATGGAAGTCAGTTTCGTCCGATTAGACTTGCAACTGACCCGAAGCAGCAGAGCCTCGAACGTAGTTGGAATAATATTCTAAAGATTTCTGATAAAAGTATAAGGTGCAATGCTAGGATGTGAGCCTAAAAATCGTATTTTGTTTCCCGGAGCTAGAAGTATGGCTACGAAATCGCTACTCGCATTCACGCTTTTTTAAAATTTACGCGACCCCTTTTTCGCTAGTCCCGGGCACACTTGCACCTGTAGCCAAGTTGACATTGTACAATCGATAACGCTAGTAGAAAACGAATCCATGTATGGGAATGACACATCTGAACGTTAAGTCACGTGGTCAGACCATACAAATAGAAGGCGTTAACGATTGTAGAAAAGATTGGGTTACATTCTAGCGATTTTCAATTGGAAGGAATCATTAAATAACATGTTGTACGAGTAGATTTTATCTTTAAATAAATGTAGTTAAATACAGTTTTTCACTAGGAATCTAGAAACGTGAAGCGTAAGATTTAGTCTTATAGTCCATCTCGTCCTTTCTATTTTTCAGACACTACATCTCAATTTTCTTCAGAGCTGAGCCAGCTTTCTTTCTAAAAATATGCAATTTAAAATCTACAATTAATTTTTACATCATAACATCATCCTTTCCTAAAGCCCTTCCAACTCGACCCATCCGCGTGTAACTCTTCATTTGCGGAGGGCTAATGTACGTCATCATTATTTCCCTTTATAGCACAGCAATGGTTTATGAACTACACGATCCTCACATGAATTGGTGTTATTTGTGTTATCAGTGCTAAAAAGGGGTTATCAGGTCAATTTTTTGGATTGATCGTGTGGTTATAAGTGAAGGGTAATATTTTATAACTGTTTTGGTTGATTATATCGTTACTTTATTTGACTATTTTCGTATATTTAGGCTGTATTTTTTAAGGAATTGTAAACGTGACGTATGTTATTATTTTAACTATGGTGGCTTTATGTATTACTCACTATAGGAAAACTGAAATACATTACCCATTAAATAAACCTTTGTTTTTTCAAAAGAGACATACGCTCAATAAATTTCCTAAATAATTCTACAACTTATCCTTTATCTCTACCAAGTAACTTATTAATAGTGAGTGATTCCACTGGATGTGCGACAAAATCAAGGCTAGGTTAAATAAACAAGGTTTAAAGAATGGCGTCGGGGCGAGCGCTCATTAAACTCTATCAAGTTGACGCTTGCTCGCAAAAGGAGTCTGGACGATTTGTCTTCCAGCAAAGTGCTTAAAGTGTAAGGGCCGGCGCTCACTTACGGCATGGCAAGGCAAAGGATTTTTCGTGGACATATGATTTTCGACCTTATTTCAATTATGTTAGCGTTGAAATTTCTTTATTTCTATAAGAATGTCGCGCATGCAGCGGCAAAATGATTAGGTATTCTGAAAAGTGCCGTGCGGTGCCGCGGCAAGGTCGAAAATCATTTGTTCACGAAAAAATCCTTTGCCATGCTATGCCGTAAGTGAGCGCCGGCCCTAAGACGATGTTGCCTACGGTAAACAATTTTAGTCTAAAGTGTATTCGTATAAATAATGACATATTTAGCGAATATCTGCAGTCTATGATGGTCATCTTTAGTTAAACCATAACAGGTTCGCAGCTAGACATGGCTGAAAATCTTTAACTTAAAAAAAATGGTAGTTGGATAAGTATAATATAAAATAAGACCGGTAAAAAGTATCGCTAATCAGCCAACTCCAGATTACGAAAGAAGCGAAAAAATTTTCAAAATAATCTCACTTTTTTCAGAAGAGCACCTTAATGTCTTCATTCACTAACATTTTAGTTTCTTTCATACAATTTACTGCCCTGGTATCACGGCGAAGTGAAGCAGGCGGAAAACTAAATTTAATACTTCCCTTTCAAGAAAAATACTGCAAGTGTTGGTCGAGTTATAAAATTCTGGAGTATTTTTAACTGAAATTAAACGTCGCGTTTGACTGTGACTAGATGTGAGTTAGTTTCGGAACATTTAAATTTTGTTACATTTGTTGGGTTTGACTTTGTTTTAATGCGAAAAATGTATGTTTTAAGTAGCAGAAAAAGGTGTATTGTCTAAGTTAAATTAAATGTTGTAAAAGGTTTATCGTATTACTTAGAGTACCTAAGTAATAATTACAATTATTTTCTGCTACAAAAACAAGCTTTTATCTGTTATTTTTACGAGCACGATATAACTCTCAAACACACTCTCGACTCGTAACAGAAAAATACAATAGTCCGACTCAATTATCGACAAAGTAATCAAATGCAAGATCGCATAATCGACAGCTGTGCTTGTTTTATCACTGCATTGTTTTATTAGGTATTCAAAGTAAGATAAAACAATTGCTGGTAATAGTTGACAAAACTCAGCAAAAGCCTGAATACTCGTATTAACCACTTTGTACTGATCGCTGTCTTATCAGAAAACAAATAAAATCAATACCAACGATTTACCCAACTTCATACAAACCCTTTTTAACTTAAAACACAAAGTCTTATTAGCAACACTTGGAATTAGCAGTTCACATAACAATACAATTTCGTATTCGTAGGTAACCTCGTATTCGGTGTAAACTCTGCGCCGGCAAGTTTAAATTGAACCGAAGAACTTGTTAGGAGCGATATATAGCTGATCCCAATTGATCCAGGGCCAAAGTTTGCTGAATATTCGTTGAAATCTAGTGAAAGAACCAGTCTATACGGTTAAACGAAATGTTTGCTGACTGAATGTTTCAATTCAATTCTATTTTTTGTGGGGAAAAATTGATGTTTTGATAAATAATAAACTGACATAGCATCGTAGCGGGTTAGAGGTTGTGTGGGAAAAGAGCTCGTGGAAGGTCTTTGCCCAACAGCTAAACGGACTGACTGATAGGACCTATGGACTTTTGGGGGGTAGGTGGAACAGGATGTAAAGTCACACAAACCTCCATAGAAAAGGGAGGATCCTCCGACCAGACGGGTGTTGTGACTGGTCCGTGCAACTTCCCAACGGCCATTGTCGGACTGTTGTATGCTGCTGGCTCTAGTGGGTCGGAGCGGTGATGATGTCCAAGTGTATCGGGACAGTGTTGCTGACTCCAGTGGGTCGGAGCGTTGGTAGAAGCTGAGGGTGATGACCAGGAATGCGCGTCCGCTGCATGCTGGTGGTCAGGATACGCCCCTAGATGCCGTGGTTACTGGCTTGCTGTGTGAGTCGCAGCTCGAAAGCTTGCGAAGTGCTGATGACGTCACGATAAAGTAGCATTGCACGAAGGCTGCGCTGATGTTTATGTACGAGGGTCACCAGTTTGTAGGTAGGTGGAACAGGGTGTAAGTCCCACAAACCTCCATAGAAAAGGGAGGATCCTCCCGTCCAGAAGGGTGTTGTGTCACATAAAAAGCGTGAGAAAAAATCATTTTTTTTTAATCTTTTGCCCCTCAGCTTTGTTCCCTGTCCTTGCTTCCGTGGTCTTTTCCACGGGAACCGTGCATTTTTTCCGAAATGGCCTATGGCACACATCGACAATTTAATGTCATAGTTGTTTTTTTTTAAATCTGGTCAAAAAAGGTCTTGAAACACGGACAAACAGACAACGAAGTGATCTTTTAAGGAAACTTTTTTTTATTTTGGGAAATCATCCAATTAAAACTTCTCCCACGCAGGGTTAAGCCGAAGGGCGTGTCAGAATTTTACTGACTTAAACCAACCCGTGTTCCTACAGTTGCTTAAGCCAAGACCACGGTAACTCTCTTTCAAATTTATCCGTGACCAAGACAGGCTAGCGGACCCTGTCAATTTTGCTGACATATATTTGAGGCGCGCTCGGAACACTACGCGACGTCGACTCGGGCCTGGTCCTTATCGGACTGCAAGCTACCCATTGCTCGCCATCCGCAAGCCCGCGTCTAATCTTATAAGGAACCCTAAAACGAGGTTTATTTTTGTTTGTCCTCCTGCTGCTTATCAATTTAGTTTAAACAAAATTTTGCCAAATACACCAAAAATCAATTGAAAGAATACACACATCTTGTAAACGGCGCAACAGCCGGCGCCCCAACGTTCATGTAATCACGGATTTGGGGGGCGTAGCTCCCACTGAATGTCCGAGGCTTACCTACCACAAATCCGAGGCTATCCTTTAATCTCTGCTGAACTAGTATGAGCACGAACTGAAGATATAGAATAGATTTATTGTAATTATAATAATTTGGCTGTTCAGTGAACGTTTTTTAAATGCTTTCTTGCTGGAAAGACATTGACGGAATGAAAGGGTAAGTTTTTTATTCCTTTTTCTGAGGATTGGAATCTTTACTTTGGTTACAGTTAGCCTTAGTCATGTGCAAAAGTTTCCTTATGATCTCTTTATTTCTTTTTATTTCTTCTCTGCCAAATAATTTAAGAATGGGTCCACATCATCTCGACAGCGTTTTTAGGCCCCCCTCTGTTACGATACTCATCACGCAGAAATGAAATACAACCGGGTAACAGTTGAGTCAGAAAAAATACATTCAATATTCATGACACATCGAACTCATCTCCAATTTAAGTGGTGAAAATGGCAACACTTCAGAAACGAGACAGAACCGGTGAAAATTTTTTCAGACGCATTTTCTTCAAGACGAATTTTTAAAAAGATCTACAAATACACTTCACATTTCACTTTAACATTAATAAATCATCGAGGTATCCAAGTAGCGGAACATTAGACTCGTAACACAAAGAATTACTTACCGCGCCGTCTCGGGGGTAAAGGCGAGATGAACTCTAAATTATACATTTATATATTTCCAGAACAAAGCGAGGAATTAGGTTTATATTTTTGATATTCGCTAAGAGAGTGGGATTTCTTAAGGAATCCTCAGGTGCAGCTTATTTTATTGATCTTGAATTTAATCTTATGAATTTACCTTACCTGCCTATCTTTTGATTGTGAAATCAGAAAACCAAACAGCAATCATTCCACCCACATCTTAAGACACATTTCGCTGCCGTAACAATGAGCATGTTTCTGTCGGATCATTCAGAAAATTGTTGAAATACAGTTTAAGTTAACCTGCTTCGAACCTTGTCTGCGCGAATAACAATTAAAGTAATACTCGTAGGTTGTTTTATTAATCTAGTTAATTAATTAATTTTATCTTAGAAGTGCTGATGAAAGTTCTTTGAACCTGTATTACGAATTTCATCACGTTTAAGATAAATGTCGAGTATCTATTAATGTCCCTTTTTTCCTGAGTAAGCCCTTGAGAACTTCTGTCCGAAGGTTATGTTAATTTTACAAAATATACTCAGCTACTAATGTTTTTCTAGTGGATATAGAAACAACATGAACACTAGGCATATTTAAAGCGACACTGAAATGATTTACGAAATTATTCTACGGAAAATACACAATTCATATTCGCCATAATATCGTCAACAACGTTCCTATTCAATACACATGACCGCAAATTAGTGTGAGCCTGCCCAATCGTGACAAATGAGCCGATATCTCATATTCCTAACCGCGGCTAATGGCTATCTGATAATGTACGAGCTAAAAATGCCTGTTAGGCTAATAGGTTTTTAGAACAACGTGTCAGACAAGTTGAGTATTAGGTTAATTAAGCTTGATGCCTGTACCCATTATGATCCGAATGCGATTACGAAGATACCTTCACAATGAAAAAAAAATCCCTTCCCAATGTCAGTGATGTTTAATCTATCTATCTATCTATCTATATATATATATAAATCAATCGCTGTTCGTTAGTCTCGCTAAAACTCAAAAATGGCAGCACCGATTTGTATATTTTTTTTTTGTTTTGTTCGCCAGAAAACAAGGAAGTTCTAAAAACAAAAACAAATGGGTAGGTAGGTAGGGTAGGGAAGGTAGGTACGTAGGGTAGGGTAGGATAAGTAGGTAGGGTAGGGTAGGTAGGTAGAGTAGGGACGTTTGATAGGTGTCTAGTTACAACAATAATATAATATACTAGCTGACCCGGCAAACGTTGTTTTGCCATAAAAACATCAAACATTCATTTTTTGAATACATTGTATTTTATCCTACCTACCCTACTTACCTTATCTACCATACCTACCCTACCTACCCTACTTTTTCCCTTTTACCTACCTAGGTAGGGTAGGTAGGGTTGATATTATTGTTGTAACTAGACACCTATCAAACGGCCTAAATGTCTTTCACCCAAAAGAAAAGCGTTTGTTCTCACTATTTCAATTCATTAGTTCGATCGTTGGATTAGTGAGATTTATTTTTCTCATTTGGTCGACCGTCGAATTTATAATATCTTCTTATAAAAGTACCTAGCAATGAAATTGATTTGACCAATAATTCAGGGAAGGCAGTCATTCATAAATACCTAGTCACTTATTCAGTGATAATTTGTCACAACAGATTGGACTGCGTATTGGTTCTTTCGGGGAGTTGCATCATCTTGGAAGCCATCTTTGTCTTGAACCTAAACCAAATACTTGAACACATTTCAACCCTAATAGAATTTGTAACTGTTTCAAGTAAGTTTTAGTTAGTTGAGACGTTGCAAAATCATTTTGTAGTCTAATGGTGACATCTTTGTGCTTAATCTCCCGGTACGTCATTATTGACAACCTATAACTTCAATAAAAGCAAAAAAATGGTACCAAAATTGGAAACCATGTTAAAAGTGGTTGTCTGATTGTTTTATTATATGTTAATTGTGAAAAATTAAAAGTAATGACACAATTAACATAAATACATTATTTAATTGCAAATATAAACTCGACTAAATTCTAAACAATCGATACTATTTGGTCTATGGTCAATATTGGTCGATGGACCGTGTGTCGTTGCAATTGAATTTCGTACTACCAGATGACTTGGGCATTCTTTGAGGAGGTCGCGCCAGAGATACTATACTGGATTTGGTCGCGTTCCGCCTGGGATATATTCCACATGGCGTGTCTCAGTCTGACTTGCTAAACCCCAGAACGATACCTCTTGCTGCGCAGCCGCCACAGATTGACGGAGTTACGCAAGCTGATTGCCCGGTTTCATTCCTAGATTTGCCGAGATAAGGCGCACAAGTATTCTTTGTTCTTTATCCTCTCGAGATTTGTTGATTTCGTTGTTCCTTATGAGGGGGGATATTGTTATAGATCTGACTCCTTTAGGCTAGCCTGAAGATGGACTAGCGGGCGACCGTTTGGTGCGTGCTGTCGGACCCGACGAGTGTGCGGACAGCGTGGCTGATCCGTTGCAGAGGTGGCATACGCCTATTTCGTCCTCGTTCGAGGAAGCCCACCTAGGTACAAACGTCCTTCGCTATTGTCTGTTCCCGACCAGAGATTCTGTTCCGATATCGTCCATGTAGGACGCGCATCGTCGTGTAGTTCTCGTGCTGGGCACGTTGAACCGTTTCCAAGGGTCTCGTGTTCCGCTTAACAGCTAACCAAGTACCAGAATCCGATAACCAATTAGGCTAACTAGGCTGTTGTAATGTTTAAGTTACATTGCGTTATATTTTGATAGAGTTGGTAACCCTCAGAGGTTCATTTATAGACGGGAAGATCTAGTATTGAGGGGTTGTTATAATTTTGAAGTGTAGGATGTGTTTTTAAGTATAACCCTATATGCTGCACTGAGCACGACTAGATCTATCCGTAATTAATATACTTAAACGATTGAGCTACGAAGAGAGTTTCTAGTTGGTCATCTCACGAAACCCATATATATCAAAACGACCCTGAGTTTGTGTAAAAGTGTACATACAACATTGTTTCTCATCTTACCTGTTCAGCTTGGAACGGAGACAAGTTCTGAATATGAACTTTTGGCTTCATGTAAGTTTTTACATAATTAATGTAAGAAAAGAGAACTGGAGCGGCGATTGCATACCAGAAGACGTTAGGCAACATTGGAAGGACACCTTGTAGGAAAAGGAAGACCGATAACCTGGTGGGGACCGCAGAGTCAGATCTATATGGCGACGCTTGGAGGAGGCTATTGTTCAGCAGTGTTTTGCTTGAAATAATGATGGTTATAAAAAACAACTCAGCGTTGTTTATTTTGCTAAATAGGTCGTCACCGTAGTCGGATTGAAGGTGTTGATTCGGAAATCATCGATAATAATATCATTGAAAACAACTTAGAAAATCCGTGTAAGTAAATAGCAGTGTAAGTATTCACAAAATAATTATTCATTACTCCGTGTTTCAAATGCGAAAGACCATTTTCCTTCGTCCTAACTTTAATCTTTAAGAAAGGTCTTCATTTTTTATTTAGGTTTCTCCAAGTTTGCTTACTTACTTGTCAAAAGAGGAAGCATAATTATAATCCTGAGTTACTCTGTTGATTTTGTGTTTTCATTTGGAATTAAAACATTCCGTTTATATGCCGCAGTTTGTGTCCCAAAAAGTTTTTTGTAGCATTTTTTATATATCTTATATATATATTATTTTATTTATCTGTTGGCTCGCTTTTGACCATTATCTCGCCTGATTTTATATACTAAATTAATTAATAAATGATCGCTTTATTTTGTGTGCAGCTACATTAATTAATAAATGATTTTTGCTGGGTCTGCCGCATAGAAAATAATTCATTGCTATGACATTTAGCATATAGTATAAATAGTTTTGATATTCTACAAATGCCTAAGTCTCAGTTCTAATATCCACAAAACTGATGTTTTATGCGCGTTCAACAAATAACAGTGGAAGAAGTAGGCTATGTTTAAAAAACTCATACACATATCATAAACTAAAGGGCACGCCTTTCTTTTTTTTTAATTATTGTTCATGACCATAGATACAAGTCTTTCAGTCGGATACATAGATGGATTTTAACATTGTATAAATAAATTACATTAGAATGCGGATGTAACAGATTCTAATGTTTTTTGGAATATTTGGCAGCAAATTTTATCGAGTTAGGCTTTGCTATAAGGAGGTACTTAATACTACAATAAAATTATCCACTCCACTATCCCGAAATTGCTTCTGTCAATGATTTCACATATTGTCCGGTTGCCTAGACAGTTGAGATACAAAACTACACCAATTTTATATCACAATATCCACTAGGAATCAATTTGCAAATACTTTTAACAGCCGCTGAACTACACTCGAAATAATCCCGCCAAAAACTTCAGGGCACGCCATTATCAGGTGTTTGCATGTAAAATAGAGTGCAAAATATGCAAATAAAATAAATAAATACTACTAGTTGCACGCGCGCATTTAAATTCTATTTTTATTATACAATAGATTAACCAAGTTCCAGAATCAGAATTGTAAAAGACTCATTTTAATAGCCACAGGTACTTGAACAATCTTCAACTATTCTCCAAGATATAAATCCAATACTTCTCAACTTCATCAGTGGTAAAGATATAGATTTCCTTCACAAAAGTTATTCAATTAAAATCGGCATTGATAACTATAGGCTTGTGTAAAATATATCGACAGACCCATAGATATGGGACTGTATACCAAAATATCGATATTTTTTCATGAAATAATGAATTGATATTTTAATCTCGATATTTATTTTTAACCGACTTCCAATAAGGAGGAGGTTCTATGTTCGACTGTAAGTTTTTTTTTTTATATTCCCCGATTACTCCTTCAATTATGGACCGATATTGAAAATTCTTTCTTTTTGTAAAGGTTTACCCTCGAGTTGGTCCCATTGTCATCAAAATAGGATCTGATGAGGCGATCCTATGGAAATCGAGGGAACTCTTTAAACTTTATAGGCATACACATAGCAATTTTGGTATTTTCATCAACATGGCATGCATTCAGAAAGTATCATTTGGTGAAGTGGAACTGATGTAGAAGACCACAGATGGTCACTCGAACTTCTCAATGGTATTAAAAAAAAACTACCCAAAACATACTTATGTTTTGGGTAGTTTTTTTTTAATATCTTTAGGCTCGCGCTTGACCACTATCTTACCTGATGGATAAGATATCTCGAATAGTTAAATGACTATGATGAAGCAAATTTTTAATAAATGGTTCCAATGAAAATGGTACTATCGAACTGACCTTGGCTTGTTGGAATTGTTATGAGAAGCTGACTATAAATGATTTTCATAGTAATATAGGGTACCAAAACTAAAAAGTAAAAATAATTTCAACAAAAAAAATTAACCGACTTCCAAAACAAAAAACCAAAGTGAAAAATAACTTTCTTTTCGGAAGTCGGTGTCAAAAAGTTTTTAGGGTAGAATATGCGTCCTCTTGCCTTATCCTAAACATTATGTTGCTTATATATGACTAGAATATCTGAAAATTCGGGGAGTATTCGTCTGAGTTTGTATATCAGACCCTCATGTCAAAATTAGTCGAAAGCTTATGTGACATCCAGAAATACGGTGGTGGTTGTTTTCGAGCGTTTATTCGATGATGTTTGTTATTCTATATACCTGGTCTATGGTAGAATGTTTTTCCCTTAAGCCAAATTGATGGTTCGGAATAAGGTCTTTTTCTTCTATAATTGGTTTTAGTCGTTTTATTAAGAGCTTTTCAAACAATTTCGATAATACTGGTAGCAGGGAAATAGGTCTATAAGATGATGCTTCATGGGGTGGTTTCCCAAGCTTCGCAATCATAATGACTTCAGCAACTTTACATGGCTCAGGTACATGTTTTAGCATAAATGCAGCGTTAATAAGTCCTGCTTTTAGGAGCATAGTCCAAGCTTTCGGTGGTCCTTTCGTCTTGTGTGAACTCGCCTGGGGGCCGTCTGACCGGATCCCGCAGCCAATTGACCGCAGCTGGCTCAACTACGGCCACCCGTGTAAGGAGGAGTCCGGGCCAAAGCAATGAGCGTAGCTCAGCAACCAGGATCCCATCATCCTCCCGTACGAGTTCCCGCGCACTGCACAAACTCGCAGTCGGTCATTGCTATCCATCATCTGATCTTGTTCGATGGTGGACACCCAGGGGCATGACCTTGTCACTTCTGTGTTAAGTAGCCCGGGCGGCAACCTCGAGAAGGAACATCACCGCACTTGCCTTGAGGATCTACACATCGCAACGCTCTCCCTCAAGACCACGCCACCTTGCCGTCTCAGAAGGATGAAGGCTAGGTAGGCCTGCGTCTACAAAGCCAATCAGCAAGCAAGCAAGCGAATGAGCGAGCAAAGCGAGGCGTGTTGCTGGATACAAAGCACGAGTATGTGAACGCATGGCCCTCCCCCAAAAATACCTAAGTAATACTGATTGATGATATTCATGTTGAAAACAAGAATCTCATGGGAAAATTAGGTACAATAGCGCAAGTAGTTCATAATTTTCAAAAACATATTTTAGCACTTAAACTTATCTAGAACCATTGTGTTAAGGTTGCGGTAGTCCGCTGAATGCGAGACGAATGGGATTGGTCAATGTGGTGATGCCTAGGGGAGGCCCATATCCAGCAGTGGACGTCTTTCGGCAGAAATTATGATGATTATGATATTAAGTGGCTACATATGCATTTCTGATCTTCAGAATGCGATTAAAAACTTATGAATATAAATACTTTGGGATTACTTATTCTGGCTTAGAGCAAAAATATCAATTTATCGATTAAACCTTACATACATACATACATATATAATTACTTATATATATATATGCTCGAAAAACCTTCGGCAGTCGGGTAAAAACTCGCACTAAACACGTAAGATTTACGTAGAATTTTCATTAATATACAGAATTATTTGTTTTACTTTTAACGTTTAGATCTTTTTCGATGTTAAGTAAGACATTGTGGCCAACTTAATCTAAACTGGAAGGGCAAGACACTTGAGATGAGGAGAAATTATTAAACCTACAGATGATTTGCATAATTCATCGTTTACCTGTTTCTACCGTTTATTACAATTTTCAATGATTCAGAGAGACTAATGTTTTTAATGGCAATATAGAGGGTTTTCGGGGACGAAAAATCTATCTAGCTAGGAAAAGTGGTACTCGCGAAAAAAAAAGGTTTCTCTATTTTCACCTGAGCAGAGAAAGAAAAAAACATTTATTGGCAACCGTAACAGAACATAAACACAAACACAAATTAGCTCTGAAGCACACTATTCTTTCAGTATGTCGAAAGGATATACATTTTTAATCACGTTCTCGAAAACGGCTCAAACGATTTCGATAAAATTTGCAATATAGCGTTTTTCGGAGGCGAAAAATCTATCTAGCTAGGTCTCATATTTGGGAAAGTTCGATTTCTCGAAAAAGATAATGTTTTCTCTATTTTCACCCGAGCAGAACTCGTTCGCCCAGTTACTAATGATAAACGCTGTTACGTACGTTAGCGTTAGTAACGTTAGTACAATAATACCCACAAAACTTGGTCTTCTTAGCCTGTATCTAAACTGAAAATAATAACAATGTGGTATTGATAGTGAATGGGTCTGAATTAATTATGTAAATTCTTACAGATTCACTTGTGTCGGTCTTATTCATGAAACTGGAAAGTCCAGCGAATGCACCGACCAGTGATTATTATTATTCAAAACTTAACAGTTCATTCACGAAGATGTAAAGTTCAACTAGATATGATACCTATCGATTTTCCACGATCAATTCAATAGATTTACAGAACCAGTTTGTGTTTTTCTTTTACATATAAAGTTATGTAAACAAGGTATGCAGACCCGCAACATCAACACATATGAACTACTTGCGCTATTGTACCTAATTTTCAAAAACATATTTTAGCACTTAAACTTATCTAGAACCATTGTGTTAAGGTTGCGGTAGTCCGCTGAATGCGAGACGAATGGGATTGGTCAATGTGGTGATGCCTAGGGGAGGCCCATATCCAGCAGTGGACGTCTTTCGGCAGAAATTATGATGATTATGATATTAAGTGGCTACATATGCATTTCTGATCTTCAGAATGCGATTAAAAACTTATGAATATAAATACTTTGGGATTACTTATTCTGGCTTAGAGCAAAAATATCAATTTATCGATTAAACCTTAACTTGATTACTTACGAATTTCGATTCGATATATAATTTATCGATACTTTTTTGTTTATTTGCCCATCCTTAGATAGCTGTGCTGGTGTCGGATACGAGCGATGTTAATTGGTGCGCGCGATGTTCGTCAGCAGTTTGTTACTGACCAGCACGAACTACCGCTAAGTTCTCAGTCTTGGCTGGATGTCAGCTTACTGGATGTGTCGTATTCCTAGCCCCAAATACTGTTTGTACACTATAAAACATAAATACTTTGCTTGTTCTTGTATCTGATTTATAAAATCTTCTTAAAAATATAATTAATTCATAGGCAGACGACGTACAGCTTAAAACGTTGCGTCTAGTAGCGTGGATCAAGAACTTTGAAAATTCCTCTCCTCAAGGAGCTAAATAAGGGATCAAGCTCATAATTCACATCGCCTTGGATGTTTCTGTAAAGGTGTTATAATAATTAATGAATTAAATAAATAATAATTTTGGGCGATGGGACATCCCTTCGGGCTCGCGCCTTATGATTACATAAGAATGAATCAGTGTGGTGACTACCTACTGTGTACTTAAAGTTGTGTCGGTGTCCACCTAAGCCATGTCTGAATGATAAATCTTACGAAAAGATAACTGAAGCTGCGCAATCAGTTACTGCCAACACCGGTCTGATCGGTGAATCTCGTTTTAATTGATGTTGCGGGTCTGCATACCTTGTTTACATAACTTTATATGTAAAAGAAAAACACAAACTGGTTCTGTAAATCTATTGAATTGATCGTGGAAAATCGATAGGTATCATATCTAGTTGAACTTTACATCTTCGTGAATGAACTGTTAAGTTTTGAATAATAATAATCACTGGTCGGTGCATTCGCTGGACTTTCCAGTTTCATGAATAAGACCGACACAAGTGAATCTGTAAGAATTTACATAATTAATTCAGACCCATTCACTATCAATACCACATTGTTATTATTTTCAGTTTAGATACAGGCTAAGAAGACCAAGTTTTGTGGGTATTATTGTACTAACGTTACTAACGCTAACGTACTAACGTTACTAACGCTAACGTACGTAACAGCGTTTATCATTAGTAACTGGGCGAACGAGTTCTGCTCGGGTGAAAATAGAGAAAACATTATCTTTTTCGAGAAATCGAACTTTCCCAAATATGAGACCTAGCTAGATAGATTTTTCGCCTCCGAAAAACGCTATATTGCAAATTTTATCGAAATCGTTTGAGCCGTTTTCGAGAACGTGATTAAAAATGTATATCCTTTCGACATACTGAAAGAATAGTGTGCTTCAGAGCTAATTTGTGTTTGTGTTTATGTTCTGTTACGGTTGCCAATAAATGTTTTTTTCTTTCTCTGCTCAGGTGAAAATAGAGAAACCTTTTTTTTTCGCGAGTACCACTTTTCCTAGCTAGATAGATTTTTCGTCCCCGAAAACCCTCTATATTGCCATTAAAAACATTAGTCTCTCTGAATCATTGAAAATTGTAATAAACGGTAGAAACAGGTAAACGATGAATTATGCAAATCATCTGTAGGTTTAATAATTTCTCCTCATCTCAAGTGTCTTGCCCTTCCAGTTTAGATTAAGTTGGCCACAATGTCTTACTTAACATCGAAAAAGATCTAAACGTTAAAAGTAAAACAAATAATTCTGTATATTAATGAAAATTCTACGTAAATCTTACGTGTTTGGTGCGAGTTTTTACCCGACTGCCGAAGGTTTTTCGAGCATATATATATATAAGTAATTATATATGTATGTATGTATGTCTATTTCTATAGCACGCTCTACAACCCAAATGACTTGACGGATTATGACATATGAGGTTGTAGGAGTGACATAGGCTATATTTTTTTTATAGCCCCTACCTCTCCAAAAAAAGGGGATGATACAATTTTTTTTTCGATGTCATAACAATATGGGTATCAAAAGCTACTAAATAGACCATTTCAAAAATATAGGTCCAAGTTAGCACAAAATAGCATTCTTCCATCTTGCTCAGAAGTTGCCGATCGACTGAAGATCAAAATTTGGTGCAGAGTGTCGCACCAGTGCAGTATAGCATATTCAGTCGCGTCGCGTCGCTCCGCTGAAGCGTAGTTACGCCTAGTGCAGTCTGACCTTTACACAAAAGAAAAACCAGCCTGTAAGGGTTAAAACAAAAGTTTTACGATACTGTTTTCTTGTTCCACTAAGTTTACCAGTGTGTGTATCTTTATATATCGTAGAACCAGATTTGTGAACCATTAACTCAAAATAAAAAAAACACCACCTAAAACTCTTTTAACATCTTGAATAAAACGCACAAAACAGTCTTCAAAATCTCTTTCAACATTTCAACCTGAGTAACAGACAAAACGTAACTAACATATTCACTACCTTTCACCTGTTCTTTTCGCTCCTTTTCCATACCCCGACTGCTAAAAGGCAAAGCAGCAAGCAATAAATCCAAGTACAATGGAATACAAAAACTCCCATAGATTCCCGGTACCGAAAATGTAGGGAAAATGCAAAAGACTGAGACATTTTTAACACTGGTGCTAATCTCGCAACAGGCATTCATCATTCCTAAAATACTCCCTCTTTGTGAGCACAAGTTTGAGCAAAAAAGTTAAACATGGGGATACTTATTCTAGTAGGATTCGATACTGGTAGGATGTCGTGTGCGATAACTTATGGCGCAAAAGGATAGGCTGACATTATGCTGTTCAAGAGATCGAATTCGACCTGGACGAGATTCAGCATTCATCCTTTCAAACCCTAGACTAAAAATCTATCTTTTTGAAGACAGGTATTTTATTAGTTCCTTATACTACCTACACGCCCTATTAAAGTTGTTTTCGGTAGCGTAGAGATATGATGTCTTACGAGTATTATTATAGTAGCTATTCTGACAGGCTTTCTGTATCATTAGATTTTATTAATTATATACTTTAAGCAGATCACATAATTCATTCAAACACGGGACAAACATTATTTATCTATTTATTTACATATACTTTATTCTACACCTAGACAAAAAAAAACATTAAAATTAAAAAAAAAAACATTCAACAGGCGGCCTTATCGCGTTGTATGTTTGTTTTAATTTCCAGGCAACCTTGAATGGAAAGAGATAGCCTGGACACGATTATGGAGTTGCACTTGGTGGAAATTTCAATTAAAACAATTAGTTTTACTAAATAGTTACTAAAAACAAACTACTAAAATAGATACATAAATACATCTAAATATACAAAGAAGAAAATAATACATCTTAAACAAGAACAGGATCACAGAGACAATGATTTTTTTTTATAGGTTTTTTAAAGACAGGCAACGACTGAGCACGTTTTATTGAGTCAGGCTATGCATTCCAAAGACGAGCAGCCTGGACAGTGATTTATCCAAGGATTGCATTGGCTAGTCGCAAGTTTTCAGATGACCTGAGAGATTTCGTTTGGGAGATAAACTGAAAACGATCCTTGAGTGAGTAGTGGATGGAGTAAAGAGCACATTGTACAAAAGAGAATGAATATGAGCATTCCGGCGAAGGTGAATTGGCAACCACTTGTGCTTTACACGGAATTTGGAAACATAGTCATATTAACGCAAACCGAATGAGAAAATGTTTGTTAAAAAACATTTTGAAGTTGCTCGATTTTATCGAGTTACATTGCCGTTGATCCGATCCGTTTTGTGGGTTACGTAATGCACACGATTTTAAAATACTTTATGCGAACTAGCGTTCTACGAGAAATATTCAACAGCTTCATGTTTTACAGCACATTTCACAGTAACCATTACAAACCTGATATCATGTCTCTCCACGTCCTGGTATTTTTGTGGAGAATGATATCGAATCCTTCACCGAAATCCACTGGTGATTTCACCCGCATTGTTACAGAATACTGCCCCCGCAAAGCCTGCATACGCGGCAACTTTGTTTCACATTTTGAGTACAGTTTTTATTTCTACTATTTTCTTGTGTAATTCATATTGACGTACAGTACTTAGTGCCCGTGATATGTGTTTGAATACTTTCTAAAGTATGTTGGCAATGTAGGTATTAAACTGGTTTTTTTAATAATATAATAAGTAAATGTCGGATAATTTATTAATAAAAGTTAATATGTTCATGTGGACGTGATGATGAAAGGTTTGTTGTATTAAGTGCTTTTTTTGTATAGAATAACTGTTGTGATAAAATTTGAGGGTTATAGGAATGACAAGACTCACTCACCATCGGGTTACATTTAATTATCCAATAGAACCTTTGAACGGAATAATCGTAGAAGGTTACATACAACGAGTAGACGTAACCTATACATAACAGTACGATTATATTATTATTTGAAGCCATAATATACAGGGTGTCCCAGAAATCGACGTCAAGCCGTAAATGGGTGATAGACCAAGTTATAACAGTTCTCAGAAAAATACGAAAAAAAATCTATCTCATGTTTTTAAAAAATTATGTTCACTTTAAAAATTTACTAAAAAAATCAATCCCTGTAATGGTTCTTTAACTCCAATTGCTACAAAGCCCATAATTTATTTAATTTTTTTATTATTATGTAATCTTGAATAAAATTGATTTTTGCCTAAAATTTAAAGCCAACTAGGAGGAGTTGGCTTTATTACAATAAATGTTCAAACTGCTTTCCTTCGACATCGTGCAACCAGACTGTACTCTTTGATAAATACAACAATATAGTAAGTATTGGAATGAAGTTAGTTTTAATTTCGGTCGCTACTAATTTATTGACACTTATTTGGTAAAGTAAAAGTCAAGTGATTGGACGTTTCGAGAGGCTATTCACATTTTAGGGTTCCGTAGTCAACGAGGAACATTTATAGTTTAGCAATGTTCTTCTGCCCATGTGCAGCTTAGAGATTCTTAGTACTGAAAGCTATAATTTGGCCTGGATATATATATTAATCATTCCGACAAAGTGGTAAAAACAAAATCATGTTTTTTTTTATTGTACCTCCTGTAGACGTAAAGTGGGGATGGTTGTTTTTTTCTCGTGTATCCTATGGTGTGGGTTATCGTTGGATAAGCCTTATCGTTGTATATAACGAAATTAAAAGGAAAACTATCACAGCTAAGAAGGCCTTACAACTTTACCAGTAATAGTCGACCAACTTATATTATGAACTTGGAAAAGTAATAATTTTGAACAAATGCCATTGAATAATTACATAAAATAATATTCTTTGTAACTTGGCGATTTGTGTTGACACAATAAGCCAATCTACTGACATTAATTGTATTTCATGTCATCATCGGCAGGAGGTATTTTTGGCAATCTCTTCATATTATATATAAACTAGCACTCCGTTCGCGACTTTGTTCGCATATTTTATTCAACTGTACAGATGACTTTAATATATGCAGTTAGTGAAGGCAACCAAAAATAAGCTATTGTTAAATGAATAATAAATGGGTATTATAGATATCTACGGTTTCATTTAGGATTTACGAAACTTTAATGACGTGTCCGACAAGGTTTAGCTAAAAGGGCTCGTAGGTAAAAAGCAGTCACACCGGTCATTCGATCAAAACCTCAGTCATGAAGCTTTACATTAAGATCCATAGCGAGTACACCATTCACCATCTAATACTATGAAGAAGACAGTGCTGAATCCGAAGAGCAGAACCAATAAATACATCCTTTATTATTCACTAACCTATTAATATATATATATATATTAACTAACCTATAGTATTTGTGCAAAGTTTCAAGTATATTAAACCAAGAAAAAATTTTTTCCATACAAACTATAACATCTCTTAATTTGTCTTTTGGGGGTAGAACGGAAAAACTTATGATACCTTTATTATTTTGCTCAAGGAATTAGACTTTTCATTCCAACAAATACCTCTCGTTTGCTCTCCTACATCATAAAAAGAGCGCCTTGTACAGTAAAAATCTTCAAAAATCTTTAACACTGTAAAAAAACTTGTAATGACAACCTTTAATATTTACGGTTAGTATTTATGCCAAGTTTAAAATATATAAGCCCCACAAATTGCCACCCCGTTAGGGATAAAATTTCCAGAAAGCCATAAACTCATTTTTTTTTATTATTCAGGAGCGTAGGAGGTGGAAATTCCAAAAACGAATAAATATTTTTTTTATCTACTAAGAGCGTAAATCTAAAATTTTACGTGTCTCCAACTTACAAACTGTATTAATTACATACAAACTTTCAACACCCTTTTTACCCCCTTAGGGTTGGCATGATAATAAAAAAAAACAATAATTAAACTTATTGTATTTTTATTAATCAAGAGCGTAAACCTACAATTTCAGATGTTTTAGCTTCCAAACCTACGAAATTTTATATAAAGTTCAACCCCTATTTTATCCCCTTAGGGGTGGAATTTCCAGAAGCTAATAAATATATGCATTCTTAATATCAACCAAGAACTTAAATCTACAATTGCACGTGTCCAACTTAGTAACTGTAGAAATTACAAACAACCTTTCAACCCCCTTTTTACCTCCTTAGGGGTGGAATTTCCAAAAACCAATAAATACATTTATTGTTTTTATTAACCAAGAGCGTAAATGAAAAATGTAATGTGTCCAATTTAAAAATTGTAAATATTTCATATAAACTTTCAACCCCCTTTTACCCCCTTAGGGGCTGAATTCCCAAAAAACAATGAATAAATTAATTCTGTTTACCAACCAAGAGCGTAAATCTAAAATTTCACGTGTCCAACTTACACACTGTAGAAATTACATATAAACTTTCAACCCCCTTTTCACCCACTTTGGGGTGGAATTTCCAAAAATGCTTTTTTAGTACTCACTTACGTCACTTGAGGAACCTTTCTGCCAAATTTCAAGCTTCTAGGCCTAGCGGTTTTGGCTGTGCGTTGATCGATCAGTCAGTCAATCAGTTTCTTCTTTAATGTATATGTATACTCGTAGATATATTTTTTCTATTTAAATCTCGCAGTCAGCGCAGGGATACCGTGCCGCTTCAGTCGGCTATACGAGATACTCCCTGTACCCTGTAGCTTTGAGGCCAGTTGGTTGACATGTGTTGATATTCTACTTTGGTAGCATTTACTATGTGTAGCAATCAAAAATTTAAAAGAGTAAGTATGGAGTTTCTTGTGCGTTCTTCTCCATAACAAGGTACTTTTCCGAATGCACGGTAGATTCAATTTTTATTACATGTAAATTTTAATTGTTAACGTTCAAAAGTGCCGCTCAATGGCCCAATTGAAATAAATACATTTGACTTTGATTTTGAATCTCTACTTTGACGGTACTGATATTTAGATCCCCGTGTTTGTACTTGTTGCTCACGTAGCAAAAATATGCAATAATAAAATCATAACATCTATAATAACAATGATTTCTAAATTAATAATGTCTACGCTCGAATAACGCATAGGAGTGGGCGGAATCATTGGCAGTACCTGCCGGTTCGTACAGCGCATGCGCGGAGCAAGTTTATTGCGGTGGATTCTATTTTGTTGTTTTAGTGCAGTAATGATTGTTTTTTTCGATATTTTGTAATCTAAAATCAAACTAAATTCGATTGTCATGCAAATTCCGCTACCATAGATGGCAGTATTCTCAGTGGTCGCAATTATAGACTTATTAATTGCGTTTGCCGTAAGGTTGACATTCGCGTCATAGGTTGGCATTTACCAAGCCTTCATCAGTGCAGTATTACACATTGCATTTTTTATTACATTATCGATATCGATAGGTACCCGATTTCTTATTTCGAAAAAATAAGACGTGTAATTTTTTTAAAGTGTATATCGTCATCATCTTCCTGCCGTTATCCCATATTACTTGGGGTCAGCACAATACGTTTAGTTTTTCTATGCCGTCGATATATATTTTTTATTATGAATCAAATCAATTTGAACTAATGTACTTATTTAATTATATTCATTGAGGCGGGCCGACCTCTTGATATTGTCTTTTTATAATATTTTAGTATTGATATATTAAATTAGTCATTTTTTTTTGTCGATATCGATTTATAAAGTCAAAATCCGACCCAACTACATCACTAATTGAGTAGTGAAAAACTTTCGAGAATAAGATGGTGAGCGTGCTAGTGTTGATCCAGGAACGAATCATACCATTCCCCGTGGCTCTAACGCGCGGTCTTATCGGCTCCATTTGCAATTATTGACTATCTTCATACAGATTATTTGTTGCAGCAACGTTGGTTGTTTATTCCTATAGTTAAATAATCCACTCAATCCAACCAATTTTACCTTTTGTTAGTTGAGTAAGTTGTTTGAAAATACTCATAAAAAATATTTGTTTTCAGTTTGTAAATAACTTTGCAATCATAGATATTTAGTTTTTTCTTCTTATTGTTTTGTTAAATTTATACGTAGTCGGTGTTTTAGGGTGAAGCCAAACAAAGGCAATTTTGTGAGTTGTGAGTGAACGTTCAACTGAAATTCGGTTAGGCTGCCAGAGGGACGGACGTGATTTCAGTTGCTATTCTACGTTTGTACGGGGCGCTGACGCTTGCCTCGTTCCCCTCCCTCACCTCGAGCGCAAATCGGTTGAAATAATGTGTGTGAGTCAGCAGACAATTCATGTTGCGTCGCCGTGTGGCACTAACATGACTTTAGTATGAAAGCGAATACAGCGTATATGACGCGACGCATTATACGCGACTCAAACCGCGATCTTACATGACACTCTGCTGATCATTGCTTACAATGTTCACCACATTGTAAACAATGTGAAGTTAGTATAATAGACTTGTATAGATAATGAAACAGTGTCGCAGTAGGTTTAGTGCGTAATTTTAACAGCCCTTGCATAACTAACATTTGGAGATTTTAACAAAGACTATCTCCGTAACAGCAATACTGCAGTATTCAAATTATTACATGAGGCTTGTTATCAATCTTCATTACAAACGCTTGCCTCTACATGCGGCGGTTCTCAAATGCCTAGATAATTATTTTTTCTAACTCCTTCTTTAGTTACCATCGTCCTATGTGGGCCCGTTTTTAGACTTGGGCCGCTGAAATTCGTTTCAATGTTCATGTAACAACAATAAGCCCTCATCTTAGTCCGCATTATTGTGCAACTACAGAACCATATTACTGCGCGTGGCCCAACACGCACTTGGCCGATTTTTAATTGATACGATACTTTATTTCTATTTTAAATGTTTTGAGAGTATAAGTTAATGAGAAACTGTCGCGGTAATTAGTTGCTATTTCTAGCGATCGATCTTTGGTATTTCATAGGAACAAAATAAATATATCGGTTACCATAGTTTGATCAAAAAAATTGTCAAATATAACTCTTCCCGAGCAATTTGCTGAATAATTTTCTCAGCTCCCGTCATCTCCTTCATGTTAGGTTACTTTAGACCCTGCAGAAAGAAATAGGAGTCCCGCGCAGCGGGGCTCCGTCGACTTTGTTGCTTAAATACTAATCGTACTTACCTATTCTATATTAAAATCAATGTCAACATCAAAATAATTTAAAAAACACATCTTTTAATTACCCGGCTCAATAAGTGTTGGGCATTTTTCAGAAAGCCTGGTTAATTTAATTAATTCAATAGTTATTATTTCAATTTCAATAGTTCATATATTGCCTACTCATATTGATGAAAGCACAAAAAATTATCAATCAAAATATAAATAGACAAAAAGTAATTTAGATATAATCCAATTATATAAAAAAGTATCGAAATATTAGATATTTAATGCTCATTTCTCTTAGTTTTGGGGCCCAATAAGTATCTATCAGACGTAATTTCTACACCTCAATTTTTTTTGCCTGGTTCTAACAGATTAAAAGGTCGATTGATTTGATTTATTTTATGTCTCAAAGAAAGAGGAATAATCATTAAAAAATGACGGTTTAGATTTATTTGCTTGCTGTTTTTACAAAATAAAAACGATCGTTTAAATAAATGCCTCATTTTATTAGACAATAATGTAATGTGATAGTCAAACATAAAAATTCTATTTAGTCCGTCAGTTACATTATCAAATAATATCGGACCCGTATATTTTGCTTTATCAAATAAATAAAAAATTACAAAGATAAAGCGCATCAAAATACAGGACTGGGGTCTTGTGACGTCACTTTGTCTGTATAAAGTAGCACATCGTGAGGTCACACGATATTTCAACGCATTGTATAGTCGTCGTCGTCGTCGTCGTCGTTACGTGGCAAAAGCAAAAATACGTGTCCGATATTTTTAGGTTATCTAATTGACGGACTAAATAGATATTTTTGTCAACTACCCTACTATTGGGTTGTAGAGGTCACATAGGCAGTCACTCCATGTCAAATACTGGTACTCAGCAGCCTTCGGTTAGACCGAAATCTGACCCCAATATAATTGAGAACAGGTTAGGTAGATCTGGGGGTCACCCCCCAGATCTACCATAACCTCTTAGAGCAAGGTTATTTCCAGTATGCGTAAAGGACAGATATATATGACTTGTATTCATCTGTCCCTTTTTCATAGTCGAACCATTATAGCTTTGACAAGTCATGGTACGGAGGCTGGGCTCTGTTTAAAAAGATGATACATAATAATTTGGTCAGCAAATTTTTTGGTTAATTATTACTCTAAGAGAGCTATCAACTCTGAATAAATAATTATCTTTAAATACTTCTAAATCCTTTCTAATTGGGATGAAGTAAGAGATAAAATATCTCATCAGTTGAACATCTGTAAGTTTGTGTGCTTATTATTTAACAACGAAATAAATTCTAGCCAAGCAAAGTATTTAATTGAGTTTCTTTGAACCTTCTGGCATTTGATATAATAGTTTTAGACTTATTTACTGTCATATTATTTTCCTTAGACTAATTGTATCGTTCATTTTAGGAATTTATTTAAGTAGGATTATTAGTAGATAGGGTTTCGCCGATAAACACAACGTGACATCGAAGACGCGATCATTTTTCATAAAAAAATGATCTATGAATAATACAGGTGAGCGTTTTAAGTGGGCGCGGATGGCCAATTCAGAAACTATGAAAAACAGTCAAAAGAGGCACGGGCCGAATTTGATGAAAGCTAAAACTTCATTGGATTTTCGAAAAATCAATATACCTAGCCAAAAATTGAACCCGTTGATTTTGACAATAATAACACACAATCCACCAACACCATCCGATAGCGTTGCTAATAAGGATACAATTCTGGGAAGTAATGTAATTAGGCAAACTTGAAAAAAGATCTCATTATTAATAATATAGTTTCAGATTTGGCCATCCCCGTCCACTTGAAAAACTCACCACGTAAGTATATCCGTGGATCAATTCGCATAATAAGAATATAACCTGTCTTTGTTGTTGTTGCGCATTATTTTTGATGAATATATTGAACTCTATTTGAAATAACATTATACATGTTTCTAAATCTTTTTAAAATTAAAATCGGTTGAACGGACCGTCCGTTCAACCGATTTTGAGTTCTAACCCGTAAACATAAGGATGACATAAAAAGCATAAACCTGTTACCAAAACCAACTGTTTACTATAGCTACCATTTATCGTATCACCAACGCGATAGAAGTTAAAATCGGTTGAACGGGCTGGAAAACGGCCTAATTTAAACGTCTAATATTATTGCAAATGGAGTTTATGATGCGTTGTTTTGTAAATCAGGAATCAATGCAGTAGCAGCCTTCGATACATACGTTATTGGCTATAGAATATTAACTCAACTCACAGCTCAGCTTCCACAATCTTTCACAACAGGAAGAAAAGGTACGATTCACAAAAAGACCACAACTTTCAACTTTCACCGTCCACTTATTATAAAGGAAAGAAATTAATCTGCTTTGACTAAGACGTTCGCTAATTAAGATTAATTCCCTATTTCTCGCTATTGTTCACTCATCTAGTAATTAGATAAAATCGTTGGGTAATTTACGGAGCGTTTTCTCTAGAGTTTATTATTGTTTTATCTCATTGGAATCGTAACTTTATTGGCACGGTTTTAATGACTTGGGCTTTTGATCCTTGGCCGTTTTTGTTTGGTGTTTCTATGAAATGATTGCCGAAACTTATTAAGAGTGTGAAAGTCTGTTTCTTTAGATGTTTATTTATCAATAAAGCCTTTACGACTGGTCGGATTTGGGAGGGAATACAGATAGACCATGGCATGGATTAGGACATAAGTAGATTTTTTTTTTCGGTAGTAGGTAACTACGTTCCAGTGGGATAATTTTCCACATATACGCCGGTGGAATTGATGGTAATATCAAGTATTCATCGTCATCATCAGCCTTTTTAATGTTCCCACTGCCGGGAGACAGGCCTCCTCTCTGTGAGAGGGAATGTGCCGTAAACCACCTCGCGGGCCCAATGCGGGTTGGTGGATGTCACATGTATTCGAATTTTCGTTTCTAGGACATGTTGGTAACCCACAATATTTTCCTAGCAGTGGTAGTGAAATAATTTACACAAAGTATAGCGCCTATCTGGGATTGAACCCACGATCTACAACTTATAAGTCGCGGCCGATACTACTAATACACCACTGCACTCCAAGTATTAACTAGATGTATTTCCGATTTTCTATCTGGCAACTTGGTATATTAAGCGTTATTCTGGGTTAGTGTTATAGCTGTGCCAGGTTTGTTTTCAGTGTAACCAAATGCGACTGCCTTTCGTGGCGGCAACTACAATTCTCAAATCACCAATCATCTATTATGAAGTTCTCTTTAACAAAGTGATTTCTGTGTTCTTAATTTGTATCAAAGAATCAATGTAACAAAAAAACCCCACTGCTTAAGAAATTTATTAAAAAGATGTAAACTAAATCGTTAACTAAAGACGTGAAAAATCGCGAGCTGACTGTCCAAAATCATAATGTAGGTATCCTCCGACTGCACAGCATGATTTTCTTCTTGTTTAAATCTTTCATTTCACTTCTTAAGCAGTCGGATTTGTGATTTTTTAAATTAACTTATACATCTATTACTGTTTATTTGTCATTTATTTTCGAAAAACATATTTTAAAACATATTTTTGTAATGATCTCTTATACTCGTAACCCTTCATTTTGATACCCCACATGATGGATTTGGAAGAAGAAAAATATTGTATATGGTGGGGGACCCCCACTATATGGCACCTGAATGAAAAAGCCGCAATTTTTCATCTTTTTCAATTTTAATGTAGCCAGTGACACTCGCAACGATAAGAAAAATCGATTGACGTTAGAATAATCAAAATCAGACTACGCGTTTGGTCTTTAGAATAACTCCCCCCATAGGAACAAAAAAGTCGGATAAAAATTGATTCTTTGTCTTCTATTGATTGTTTCAGATCATTTCTGGAAATATCTTTCACTGATGAAAGCTTAATTATGGGCAAGAGTTACAAGTGTACCTTTTAGTAAAATGGACAGTTCTTATGAGATAAATTGCGAGAGCGAAGCCACGGGGAAAAGTTAGTTAGTAAATAAGCATGTTTACAAAAATTTACAAAAGAAAATAAACGTTTCTGGCTAAAACAATCTTTCAATAAACAAACATTTTTCCCCCATTAGTGGCCTCTGACATAAATCAAAATTTAATCCGATAAAAGGGGTTAATTAAGTAAAACAATTATTTTTCAGCTTCAGTGGTTCAAAACAATTAATGAGAGACGAAGTCAATTTTATGTTTTCTGGTTTTTACTTAAATCTTATTGTATTTGAAAAGACATCATAATCAACTAACATACGGTGGTTTTGACAATATAGACTTTATCTACTTACAATATAGGTGTCTATATAGGAAAAACCTTTAAGTTAATGCTTTGGAAGTTTATGAATTTAATGATGCATTAGAAAGATTTAAACGCTAACTTATCTTAAAAGAGTGGTAGGGTGGTTAGGTGGCCTTAGGTAGAATAGACAGATAGGCTCATTATAAAATAATGTGTTATTATTAAATTTAATAGGAATAAATCCTATGTTTGCATAAATACGTCTATTATTTAAGACTCCGGTGGAACACTTCTGCTTTGCAGGTGTTTCACAGGCAGAATTTTGATGCTTCGAAATTTATTTTGCATATCACACTTGGCATAATCTTCTTGAGACGAATATTTTTAAGGCATAAAAAATATTTATTAAAATTATCGTTTGGCCGAATGTTTATATGTCCGAATTAACAATGGCATACTTTTAAGATGGCAGAATTTTAGTTGGCATAATTTCACTTGGCATATTATGAAGATGGCAGAAGTTCATTTGGAATAATTTTATGGGACAATATTATTTGATCTTCTAGAATCTAATTGATCTATTGTAAGTGAGCACTTTTAAAAATAAATGATGTAGTTTTTTTTATGTTTAATCTTTATATCAATTATTGCGTCTATATTAGTTGATCTACGAATAAATTATAAATGAACTGCATTCAAGGCAACATGATAGTTATGTTTAATCGTACTTAATTAATATATGGTATGCAAAAGTAATATTGCATACTAATTTTAGTAGGCATTTCTATAAAATAGATTTTGAATGAACTATGAATTTTTGTAATGTGATAGATGAGTATTTCAATTATATGGATATGAAATGTATGTCAAAAGACGATTCTGACAGTGAACTTTCTGCGATATGATGGTTCTGCCTTTTAATGATTATCGATATGAAATTTATGCCAAAAGATGATTTTGACTTACAAAATTATGAGTTTTAATGTATGATAAATGAGTGTATGCCAAATGATTTCCTGAAAAATGAAGTTTATGCTATCCTTTGTTATGCAAAGTTATATTATGACTTCAAAAGTTCTGCTATAAAAGGTAGACCCGTTTCACAGTACCTACCAAATAAGCGAAACGTGCTGTATTTTTAATCGCCAAATACACATGAGTTGGTACCTAGATAATTGGAAAAGTAACAAATGAGGCAACATTTCGTGATCCCTGCTAATTGGGTACTCTGTCTGATAATACCCTTACAAATTATATTAATAACCAACCTTATTTTTATTACGTAAGGTTTAATTGGCCTTGAAACTCCCGTATATTTTTAATTTTATTGAAACTTTTAATTAGGACGATGAAACTGACACTTGATTTTTAGATAATTTGCAAAGTAGTTAGTAGAATTAAGCTTTCTAATGTAAGCTTAATTTTAATTTCTTTTTTTTTGGGTTCCGTACCCAAAGGGTAAAAACGGGACCCTATTCCTAAGACTCCACGATCCGTCTGTCTGTCCGTCTGTCACCACGCTGTATCTCATGAACCGAGATAGCTAGAGAGTTGAAATTTTCACAGAAGATGTATTTCTGTTGCCGATATAACAATAGATACTAAAAATAGAATCAAATAAATACTAAAGTGGGGCTCCCATACAACAAACCTGTTTTTTTGTCGTTTTTTGCGATAATGATAAAGAATCCTTTGTGCGCGAGTCCGACGCACATGGCCGGTTTTTTTTTATTATCCGAAGAAGTGCGAAACCTAACGGATAGCCGATGGGGCCGAAAAGTTCTGGAATAGCTACCGCGAACCGGAAGATGATGCGTTGGAAGGCGTCCCACTAGGTGGACCGATGACTTTGTAAAGGTTGCGGGAAAGCGCTGGATGCGAGACGCACGGGATCGGTCAGTGTGGCGTTGTTTGTGGGAGGCCTATGTCCTGCTGTGGACGTCTTTTGGCTGAAGTGATGATGGTGATGTTGATAGTAGAATTATCAGTAATTTAAATTCATAGTAATTTCAGAATATATTTGAATTCATAACTATGTTCATTAAAAGTGTATATGGAGTTTCTTCCTCCATCTCTATCAAGAAAAAAACGCCGAGCTTGCTGCTTGTCCTAAAGCGTAGATCTTTATCTACATTTTGGGACGAGCAAATAACTTCATCTTTCTAACTGACCGAGTCCTTGGTGATTTAAAAAAACCTGTAATTATAATACCAACCTGTATTTGCCCCACTGCAAGGCAAAGGCCTCTTGTAATATAGAAAAGTAATTGCAAAGGCAAAGCATTGATCACGTTTTCTCAAGACGGGTAGGCGATTTAAAGCTTATGTTAACGAGTCTGTCTTTTTGTTTTTAACCGACTTCCCGAAAAGGAGGAGGTTCTATGTTCGATATCACGTACGTTTTTTTTTTATCTTTGTTCACCGATATCTCCATCATTTGTGGACCGATTTTGAAAATTATTGTTTGTTTGAAAAAATATGTTCCGAAATTGGTTCCATTTTAATTTGGTGAAGATCTGATGAATAACTTCGAAGATATACAACAGAACTCTTCAATAAATAACGGCAAATCTCTCGGGATTGCTGCAACCGGTGTTTATACCATTTCATAACATAACATCATGCCAGTACGCTCTTAAGGGGTACGCAGATCTCTCATTTCACCGGTTATATTCATGTTTCATGATTTCGGACCTTAATAAACAACTTGCCTATTAGGCAGGTACATCTAAAAAGTGAAAAATAAAAAAAAAACATTTTACAAAAAATACTACCGACTTCGAAATAAAAAAAACTTCAAAGTGGAAAATATCTTTATTTTTGGAAGTCGGTTACCATAACGCAATTAATTGGTACTTATGAAAGACACCGATTTCCAAAAATAAAGTTAATTTTCACTTTGTAGTTTTTTTATTTGGAAGTCAGTAGTATTTTTTTGTAAAAAGTTTTATTTTTATTTTTTGACGATTCAGTTTTTGTAAATTTTTCAAAATGGCGGGGCCATTCGGCAAAAACTTCGAAACAATTATCGAACCTGCTCTCAAAATTTCAACATTTAACATTTTTGTCCAAGCTGAAACGGAGACGCTTGGCGCTCGCTCTGTCGACTATAAGCCCAGGTTTCGTCACGATGTTTTCGTTTATCGTTGTCAGTGATGTCTGATACAAACTGAGAAAGTAAAAAAATAATATAATTAAAATAAATATTAAAAAGTCACATTGGTACCTCAAGCACTAGAGGCGAGGTCTTAGCCACTGGGCCACCATGATATGTCAATAAATTAATTATTTGAAATAAAATAACGGTACCGAAGTTAAATCATTTTACAAACGTTTTCTAAACGATTTGAACGTAAATTAATGAGTTATCGTGAGGGCTGAGTCGAAGGGTAGGTCAAATAAATGTACCAAAGTATGCAAGATCATTTATCAAACGGTTCAGGTCATTGAGCCTATTTCCTTGAAAGTTCAAAGGCTTGAACTAGATTTCATTTCAAATTGGAAATGTTTCATTTTGAATTGGTATTAATGTTGTTTTGTGCTTCCAGATTCAAATATTCATTTCGGTTGGTACAATGGTTATCTGAAGCATTATTTTATCTGTCAGCCGCATCCGTACTGGAAAATTAGTTTTTGGTTCTTGTCGACCTAGAAAATGAATGAAGAGTTGTCTTTTGATAAACATCCATTGTAGGTTTGTATCCGATGAGAGAACAAAGTTTTAACACTGCCATTGACATTGCTTGTGCTGATACAAAATTGATTTTTGAACTAGCTTTTGGTCCTTAAACAAAAAAAATGTACCTGGGCGACCGAGCTCCGCTAGGTTATATATAGAGGGATCATTTTTTCGATATAACGAATTTTTCCAGATATGGGACCTAGCTAGATCGATTTTTCGCTTCCAAAAATGCTATTATGTCCTAAAATACCCTAAATATTGCAAATTTTATTGAAATCATTAGAGCCGTTTCCGAGAACGTGATGACAATATATATATACATAATATATACAAATATTCCCTTTCACAGAGAGGAGGTATTACTCCCAGCAGTGGGAACGTTCAAAAGGCTGATGAAGATGATGATGATACAAATATTGCTCATTTAATATCATAGGATGTTACGAAGGCGGCAGAGAGCCGGTTGCAATTTAAGAGCGAAGCTAATTTCTCATACTTGTACATTGTTTGCGGTCTGCACACAAGTTTCATACCTTCTTGTTTGCAGGCCTCAGCGGAGATAACAATAGCTATGCGAGCTAAGCTAAACTAAACTAGCTTAGATTTTGTTCGCCAAACGGAAAAAAAGTTCTGTTTAAAAAAATATTATTGTGTGGGCCAAATTAAAAAGAGATTAAGACACACATTGAATAGGCCGTTTTTTAGGTAAAGCCTTAATTGGGTCACCTAAATTACCTTTGGAACTGAATAATAAGTATACCAGTTTAGTAATTGCACGTTGAAGGTTGTCTGGTAGACATCGATGTCAGGGATAAGACCGCCTTTGTACCCGTCTAAATAAGTTGTCTTGTAAATGTGTATAACTTTTATGGTGTTAAATAAAGAATTATTTTTGACATGGAACTCAAAATAGAGGAGATATATTTTTCCCAGCAACTGTACGACAGACCAAATGATAGTGTAAGTACGGAAAAAGGAGTCCTACTATCTATCCTTGCAACTGCGTTATTTACGCTCCTCTCATTAACCGTAAGAAAAGTCATTAAAAATCGCAAACTAGGTGAGAGCAATTTCTTTAAACAATGAGTAAAAATAGCACGGTAACAATTATAAATCAACAATACGGGGGCACAATGGCGTCCCGAGCGGGAGTCGTCAACTTTAATTATGTTTTAAAATGCATTGTTCGTGGGCTGAGCTAGTAGTGGGTGTGTATAGGAGCTTTATGCGTATGAATGCGTTGGTGAGCGGTCATTATTGGTATTTCTATTTGCTTCAGTCCTTTGTTGCTAGGTAGTAGTAAAATAACTTTTGTAACACAACTACAATGCCGTTGCATCAAGACGACTGCTGCGCGGGCCGAATAAACGCGTGCTACCACAGACATCATCAACATCTAACTAGATGTCGCGACTGTATGTACTTCGCGCGCCAAAAAACGAGTAAAGTTACGACAAAGAATCGTAATCTGAGCTTTTGCATTTAGCATTATCGGCACCGGAAATCCACCGAAATTTAGAAAAATGCCTTTTTATACCATATTGGGCTGTAACGAATGTATAAAAAAAGTTGGCCGAAGCATTGGAAATGTTTTCTTTCATTGGTAAGTAAATTTGTTATTAAATTGTGAAAAAGTGGCACGCTTGGTTTTCATACAGATAGAGGGACTTGCGTTATCTATTTAGATGTAAGTCTATGCGTGCTACCCACTCGCCCCGTCGCACGCGCCGACGAGACCCTCGGCGCTTATAAAACACCCGAGCCCGACCTAATAAGGCATGCCTAGCTGGAGGCTCTAGTTTAGTCTCCACAGGATCGCCCGTCGTTCAATCACTTTGATTAAACTGCGAGACGTCCATGAAACAAATAAATAACAGCTCAAAAAAAACCGATTAACAGAAAACAAAACCAATAAAAAAATCTTTTTACAAAAAAATACTACCGACTTCCAAATAACGAAACTACAAAGTGAATAATAACTTTGTTTTTGGAAGTCCATGTCTTTGGTAGGTACCAATTTTTTGCGTTATGGACACCGACTTCCAAAAATAAAGTTTTTTTTCACTTTGTGGTTTTGTTATTTGGAAGTCAGTAGTATTTTATTGTTAAAAAAGTTTTATTTTTTATTTTTATCTTTTTAGTTGTACCTACATAATAGGCAAGTAATTAAGTAAGGTACCTATAATGCAAGAATAGATTACCCGATTATCATGAAACTGAACATAACCGTTGACATGAGACTGTACCAAGGTGAACTGTACACATCTACGTACCCCTTTAGAGCATACTGGCATGATGTTATGTTATGAAATGGTATAAACAATAAACAGACATGCGATTGCAGTAATGCTGAGAGATTTGCCGTTATTTATTGAAGATTTCTGTTGTATATCTTCGAAGTTCTTCACCACATCTTCACTTAATTAAAATGGGAGCAATTTCGGAAAATTAGTGTAAGTAGTGTAAATGTAATAAAAATCGTGGGGTGCTTCCGATACACGATGGCATTTTTTATTTTTTTTTCAATAAAGCGTATCGCTCTTCGCCATGCGTGACATAGACTAAAGACTATACGTCCCAATTGGTTTTTATTCGAGTCTTCACAATGCGCGCGCTCATAACATATCTGTTTACTAGAATATCATTGCTGTCAATAAAATATTATGGCAATATTATTTTATTAATATTTATAATATAACTAGCTGACCCCCGCGGCTTCGCTCCCGTCAACTGGCTACCTACCCTACCTACCCTACCCTACCCTACCTACCCTACCTACCCCACCTACCCTACCCTACCTACTCTACCCTACCCTACCTACCCTACCCTACCTACACTACTTACCCTACCTACCCTACCCTACCTACCCTACATACCCTACCTACCCTACCTACCCTACCTACCCTACCTACCCTACCTACCCTACCTACCCTACCTACCCTACCTACCCTACCTACCCTACCTACCTTACCTACCTTACCTACCCTACCTACTTTACCTACCCTACCTACCCTACCTACCCTACCTACCCTACCTACCCTACCTACCCTACCTACCCTTCCTACCCTACCTACCCTACCTACCCTACCTACCCTACCTACCCTACCTACCCTACCTACCCTACCTACCCTACCTACCCTACCTACCTTACCTACCCTACCTACCCTACCTACCCTACCTACCCTACCTACCCTACCTACCCTACCTACCCTAACCCACCTTCTCTATCTTACCTTCCCTAAAGACAGACAGACGTCAGATCACATGAAAATGTCAGTTTAGTTAGAAAACGTTTGTATGGGAAAAAGAAAAGGGCTGTTTTTAGGGTTTTCCCGGAAATTATTCGAATTTTTCTCGCCGTAAAAACCATCCTTGGACTTTAACAAACATTTAAAAAAAAGAATTGGTAAAATTGGTCCAAGCGTTGTTGAGTTATACCAACACATTTTGCGATTCATTTTTATATTATAGATTATTAATAATTATTTTCTACTGTTTAGTTTGGTTTTCTGTAAAAGCAGGGGTTTTATACTATTATTTATTTTTTTGCTTTTTAGTCCAATTTACTATTAAAGCGAGTTTTAAGTTTTTTAATGACAATTTATTAAAGCAACCCTGTGATGGAAGTTGATAATTAGCGTGTCTACTGCCTTCCCTAGATCTGATAGCCGTTTCTTAGGCTCCGTCTCCGGAGCATTTATTTAATACGTGTACTTGGCACAAGGCACTACCGTGTCTTCGGATATAACTCCAAAATAAGCCATGTGCATATCTTAGCACACGCCTTAGTACTTGGCAAAAGACACTGACTAGCGGGTAACGGATATAAAAATCACTTATCCTGAAGATCCTAGTAAGAATAATGGAACAAAATATTTAAATAGTACATTGTCATCGGTCCTTGATAATTGTGCAAAGTTTCAAATTAATCCGACGTTTTGAAGAGGGTGAAAATCACGATCTAAGATTTTGTTACATAGATACATATATTCATGGATACATAATAGGTAGGGGCAAAAGTTTCTTCGCATTTTTTAAGAAAATTCAAAACATTTTTTAATATAGTTTATTTACATTTAACTAAAGTATGTAGGTACCATTTTGTTCGATAACTATCTGCCATTTTGTAGGTAGGGACATGATCCCATTGCCATAGCAATTTTGGGACTTCTGATCAAAATACCGCGACAAGTGGTTTTAGCAGTCCTCTCGTGATGTTAACCTGACACTGCCTAAAGAATTCTGAAGAGACTGAAACAGGTGGAAATCTGAAGGTGCAAGTTCAGGACTATACGGCGGATGCATTAACACCCAGCCAAACTCTCTTAATTTTTGCTGAGTGGCTAAAGATGTGTGAGGTCTAGCGTTATCATGATGAAAAACCACACCCCTTCTGTTGATTAATTCCGGCCGCTTTCTCTCAACTTCTTGCTTTAATCTCATCAGTTGTTCGCAGTTAAGTTCAAAATCGATGGTCCTGCCTGGTAGTAACAGCTCATAATGAATAATGCCCTTCCAATCCCACCACACACACAGCATCACCTTGTTGCGAGTTAACCCGGTTTTCGCCACAGTCTGTGAAGCCTGACCGGCCTTTGACCACGACCTTTTTGGCACGTTCTTGTCGTACGTGATCCACTTTTCATCACCAGTTATCAGCTTGTTCAAAAATGGTTCGGTTTCATTACGTCGTAATAAATAATCACAAATGAGTACACGGTTCATTAGGTTTCTTTCAGTGAGCTCGTGAGGTACCCAAATATCGAGCTTTTTTGTGTGCCCAGTTTTTTTCAAATGCACCAAAACTGTTTTGTGGTCAATTCCCAGTTCTTCAGCTACTCCGTAACTACTGATATGCCGATCTTGCTCAACTTTTTCAAAAATGGCATCCATTTTATCCGTAATAGGGCGACCAGAGCGACGTGCATATTTGATATCAAAATTTCCGGATTGTAAACGCTTAAACCAAATTTGTGCTACTCTCACAGACACTGCACTAGGTTTATAAACATCGCAAATTTTTTTCGCGGCTTTCGTTTCATTTTTACCTTTTTTGTAGTAAAATTTTAAAATGTCAAAAATCACACATTTTCCTAATTTGAATTTGGAATTATGTTCTTTAAAATTTAAACTTTCAATGATACCAAAACCAGCCAGATACAAATAGTATAGCCAAAGAGATTTTATTATAAGTTCATACATACTATAATGCGAAAATACTTTTTCCTCAACCTAATACATACCATGCTAATAAAAGTGTGGTAAAATAAAAAAAAGTACGTTCGGTACGCTTCGGGAGAACTACTTCACACTGTCTTAGGTCGGTCACCTCCTGTCCTAACACCTTATCGGACCCAATTTTTTTTTTCGTAAAATTTACCTTGTAAGACCGCACTTTCCTATGTAATCTCTATAGTTTGGGCATAAAGAACGTAAAAAAAATGTCACTATATATCTAGGTGATCTTTATCCTTCGCAAAGAACTCTCCATCTAATCGTGTGCTCTCGCCCTACTCTCTCGCACAATCTCGCCTGTATCTGGCAGCTCTTAAGACGTTGATTAAGCCGTAATCAGGTTTGAGACGACAAAATATCTTACTGTACGTCATAATACTGCTTGTTTTAGAAATGGCTTTCATAAAAGTGTGATTGGCACCTTAAGGTATGTTCAATTATTGAAATTAATTGAGTGAGTCTTTTTTCATGTTTTTAAATGGTTGGAAAATATTTCGGAGTGAAATTAATTCATTCTATCGACTCCGTATCAAAACGCTAACTAATTTCTCATATGTCATATTTCGAATAGGAATTCGCAACATGACATATTAGCAGAATTTGTCTTATCGTCGTATTCTCTAAATGACCTAGTAGCAAAACGGTCATACCACACACAAATATGAGTTTTGAAAGGTACAGACATACCACACAAATATGAGATTTTAAAGGAATAATTTCATTGAAAATTTATAACAAAAAATTAAAAGTAAAATCCAAATGATATTTGTTTTTTTTTGCGCTCAGTTCAAAAGTGATCATTTCCAGTTTAAGATATAAATCGATCCAAGTGTAGAAATTCTTATGGATGTTCTCCGCCCTAAAGCGGGCACGGCGGAGAAGTCTATCAGATCCATACATTTAACCTGGGCGTTGGAGTGCTTGCGCAGTTCATCACTCTTCCCCGACCTTTGTTTGCCAAAAGATTACGTGCAATCAGGGTGCCCCATTTGGTTTTGGAAAAAATTCGACGAATTTTAACTCATTAAATATTTTGTCCCCGCCTGCAGCACCTCATAATATTTAATGTATAAATTATATCTAGTAATTGTTTTTCTCTTTTCATTTAATTACTTTTTAGCAGTTGGGTATTCTTTTTTGATAATAATTTGTTTTTAGCTAGTAACTTTAACTATAGCTCAGCATACGCGGGCTGGCTTGAAATTATTGACAGAGACAACGCCACGGTCCTCGGCGACGGCGAGGATGTAACGAATGTTGTCATTGTGTATTCTAATTGTATTGGGAAGGTTCGTTTTTACTTACGAATCCATTGAACATCCTTGTAAACAAGGCTATCTAGCTCTCGGGTGATGCTTTTGGGACCTCGAGAAGAGGACGCTGCATGAAAATGGGGTGAGGACGCCTACATTCCGTATCTCTGTATCCAAAGATCGGACCTCAGGGCTCATCCAGATTGAGTACGCGCTGACTATGTTTTCAGCGACGCACATGCTATATGGCTTTTACCCGGTGGGGGCGACGGGGGGCGGGCACGTGACGGCGGCGGTGGTGGGAGCCACCTTGCAGTTTTGTGCCGGCATCTGGGGCCACCGGGTCAGGGATTGGGATAGGCGCTGAGATGGGGTAGGCCATCAGCGCTAGAATGGCCTGTAGGATATAGCTTAGGTAGTTCAGTTTGTGACGAAGTCCTTCCTTCCATACTCTTCCGATCAATTATTACAGGCCATATCATTTAATTTTCACATCATTCGATTTTCAATTCAAATTAAGAACGCCACATTCTCTTTCCCATGCACTCATTCCCCCAGGGTCAAAGTCAAAGTATATATTAGTGTGTTTTTTGGTGATACAGTAGGTCTTATAGTTAGGTTTTGGTGACTCAAAAAACTACCCATTAGGGCATACACTATTTAACAATATAAGAATTTAAAATCGATATTTCATACAAATTAACAAAATTTCAATATTCACAATACTATCAATTTTTGAATAAAATATTTAGAATACAATTAATTATTATAATAAATATACAGAATACAATAATTAAGTCAAGTTTTTTAATTCACAAGCATAAATAAATAATTATCATTTAGTTTATTACATTTTGTCAAAAAGGAATTCGTCAAGGGTATAGTAGCATTTTTCATTTAAAAAAATATTTAGTCTCCGTTTAAATTGTGTCAAGTTTAAATCTTTAATGTCATTCGGTATTTTATTGAATATTTTCGGAGCCATGCAGAGGATGCTTTTGTGCATAAGGGCGGTCTTTGAGGCTCTTAGGCATAACTCGTGACGGTATTCTTGTCTTGTCGATCTATAGCGTTGCTCTGAAGCTTTTTTAAACAATTCACTATTTTTCTTGACGAACAATGCGGTCTCGTATATGTAAAGACAAGGTAATGTAAGTATTTTAAGAGATTTAAAATGCGGTTCGCAACTTTCCGTTGATTTAAGATTACATATCGATCTAATGCACCTCTTCTGTGCTTTAAAAATGTTATCTTTCTCGCTGGAATTTGCCCAAAAAATTACTCCGTAACGTAATATGGAATCCACATAGCCATAATACGCAGCTACAACAGCTGCCTGATTAACTATGTTTTTAAGTTTATACAGAGCAAAGGCGAACCTACTTAATTTGGTTATAAGAATGATGCATGTTGTTTCCAAGTTAGTTTAGAGTCAATTGTCAAGCCTAGAAATTTTACATGCTCTACTTCTTCAATTCTGTTATCGCCAAAACTTATATTTATGTCAGGAGTGGTCTTATTTTGCCGAAACTGCATAATTTTAGTTTTATTTAAATTTAATTTTAAATTATTATGTTCAAGCCAGACAATAGATTGTTGCAATGCATTTTTGATATCACATTCATAGTTTCTATTTTTATAATTTCTTACAATTATCGTGCTATCATCAGCAAAAAGAACCATAGGAAAAGCGACGTGTTTTGGAAAGTCATTTATATAAAGTAGAAACAACGGCGGACCCAATACGCTGCCCTGTGGTACGCCGAAAGTGATTTTACGTTTGCCTGAAATATATTTGAGTTTCTTTTTTTCCTTTTTAGAAATACGTCTAATTTCCGTACATTGCGTTCTATTGTCTAAATAAGACTGTATAAGAGAAAGTGCACTGCCCCTTATTCCACATGCATTAAGTTTCTGTAATAGTATATTATGATCATGGTCACTTCATATGTATAGTATATTATGGTCACTTCATCTTTAGAGCCCGTTAAGGCTAGTTGCTGTGTGTAATTATGACCATCGTCTTATAATCCTGTTATCTTCTAAAAACGCCGTATGTGTCAATACTGTACTGTGTGGTCTAATAATTTGGTGCAAGAAATATAAATATTCCCAGTCTGTTCCGCTGTTGTTCGTTTTACAACCAATTGATACGTGGTCTGGTGAGGTACCCTCATATTGAATCAGCTGGCATGAGGGCAGAGGGCCCACCGGTACAAGTTTACCCAACGGAGAATTCCTCTGAGAAGCGACTCTCGGAGGGATTTGATAGGAAGGCAGCCTCGTGGTGGGGGCTTCGCACTATTTGCGTGCACCCTGCTCTTTGGTCCGGGGTTTAGGAATCTAGGTGGCAGTCCTCCATGATACTAGAACAGGGGGTCAGGTTGGTTCTACGGCCTGACCGTTGACAGCCTCAGTCTCGGCTAAAAGGGGTGGGGGGGGGGGGGGAATTGGTGGGCGAGTCCTGTGCCACGCTCGGCAAGGAGGCTTTGCTAGGCCTAGGGGCCACGGTCGGTTCAAACGACACTCATTAAATAGTTAATAAGTTAAAATAGGTCGAATCTGTTCCAAAACCAAATGGGGCACCCTGACTGCACGTAGTCTTTTGGCTACTGCCCCTAGTGTAAATAATAAACCGGCGGTGCGAAGAGAGGGCAGCCTCCACGCGCTGTAACAAAGGCCGGGGAAGAGTGATGAACTGCGCAAGCACTTTCGCCGAAAGTCTGGATCAGGCTTGATTCGCGCTTCTTTGCTCGATGTGGCTTGCTTCATGGTTGTTGTCACCAGACTCAACAAACGAGAAAGTTGGGTCTGGTTGGGCTGTCAGCACAGGTTTGGGAACCCAGAAGACTTTAGTAGGAGCGAGCTGGAACCCACCGCTGCTGTCGGCGCGTGGTCGCCATCGTTGTCGAGTTCACACATAATATTGATTTGCACCAACATTTATACGCAGTAACAGTTCACAGTGAGTAAATGGCGAATAAAGAAATACTTTAGTTCAGTATAGGGTGTTTAATCCATGGGTACCGAAAGATTAGTCTTCCCCCACAATTACATCGGTTTTTATACACAGAAAATAACAAGTATAAAGTTGACAGCGGATGTAAAAATTATTAAAATTAAGCGGGTAAACATAAAGTTTAGGCGCGAAACATCAAAATTAAGCGGGAAAATTCAATAAGGAAGTTATCAAAATAGATCCTTACAATATTTACTCCGATGGTAGAGAAATATTTAAAATAAATAAATAGAACGGATGTTGTCAAAGTATGTTCTTATTTAAACAAAACCGGATATCGCAACATTTTAAATGATAAGAAAGGAAATGGTCTAATTAAATCCTTATTAGCTTTCAACAGAATGTATATACAATATTAAAAATAAAAACAGAAACATTAAATCGACTAATGGTTTCGCGCCCATATATACCTCGCAAACGGTACGCTTGACAATGAAATATGATGTAGGAAACACTACCTTCATTTTTAAATTCCTGTTCAAAGATACCATACATGATGTGAAGGCGGGCAAACTTAATTTTTCATTTTTTTGTTCTTGACTTCATTCTCGCTAGAAGGAGCCGTATTCATTTTAATGTGACTTCACATATCCTATAACTAGTGGACAATCAAGACGCTTCTAACGACACATCATTTGTCAAACTAAGAGTATGATAAGTAGTTTGGAAGTTATGAGGGGAACATACATACATACACGCATACTGGACAAAACCTCCCTTTTTGCTTCACCGTAGTCGGGTAAGAAATTGACGGTTGTTTTTGAGATTGTTTTACGTTGTTGTGTTGTTAATTCACCGCCCATTTAGCAGCAGTTGTTAAGGTCCTCGTGACAATAACACTAGAGTTTTCTCCCTAACACTAACCACAGATTCAGGCCCACACAAAATTACCTGCAATTCCATCCCACTTACAAAAGCGACCATTCCCCACCACTTACACAATTTAACTTCTACCTAAAGAAGCCTTAACGAACACACTAAAACCCATCTAACTGTACAGACATAAGATTAATATTTCATTAATTAGACAATTACCTTCACTAACAAAGGCTTCTGACTTTACCTGCCTTAAGGGTAGCAATTTTTGGGCTAATGAGTTAATTTAGTTAAATTGCATTACCCGAGGTAACTTCTGTTTTATATGTGCTTAGGCGACTTTATAGGGTCTTATGAGATTGCACTCATGCTCTTACGGGGTTAATAAACTGTAATTTTAATTTAATGGGACGTAATTAGAGGTTGGGTTAATTAATTTTTGAATAATGATCGTGAGGGTGTTTTCTTAGGATTCGCGTATGGTGCTGTTGAAGATAACTTGTAGAGCTTGTGTATATTTGTTGCAAGTAATAAGGTACTGAACTGATAGTAAAGTTATTTGTCTTAAATAATAATTGCGTATTTTAATTATTCTACCGAACCTACTGTAAAGTATCTTATAAATAAGTAGCATTTGAGATGGTGTCCTGTCAGTTCACCAAAAATTTATTTACAAATTAGTTTAGCAAAAACATGATTTGTCATTTCATCTTATTTTTATTTTCATTTCATTACATTTCATTTTATTTTTATTTTATCTCATATAAAAAAAAAGTTTGCATATTTTATAACGATCATGAAACAGAACGTTTCCGCCATTTTGTGTGTCGGTGACTTGATACGAGTTGTCATTCACTCCGTCCTCTTGTAATTCATGACACTTCATGGTTAAAATAGGTCCAAAACCAAATGGGGGCACCCCGACTTCACGTAGTCTTTTGGCTGCTACCCCTAGAGTGTATATAAAAACTGAAGGCGCGAAGAGAGAGCAACCCCCGCCCGCTGTAACTCTCTGAAGCTCACCTCCACAGCTTCAGCTTGTGGTCAAGTGATTAACTAAAAAAGTTTACATGAATTAAGTATAAATTGTTTCGCTTTGGAAGTTGGATTATTTATTGTGATTTTTTTTTTGTAAGTAATGCTTTGCTACTAAGGTAAAACACTCTGCCTGTATCTTCTTTAAATATCTCTTAATCATCTCATTTGCTTAAGTCATGGAAACTTTTTTAGTTAATCACTTGACCTTTGTGCTTAGCAACAAGGAAGGAACTTTTTCAATTTCCCAGTGATTTCGGCTCAGTTTTTAAAGCCCCGATCATTGTGCCTTTAAATCCTTTTCTTAAAGCTTTTAGTTACAATGGCTTGTAGATTTCCTCCCCATTTAGGCGGAAACTGTTTTTAGAGCATCATTCATTTAATGCGTGAAATGTTATTAGTCTATTAAAAGATAAGAAGATACTTCAACGGTGATCCCATACATTTTTATTAAAGCTAGTAACAGGACTTACTTTATTAAAAAGCATATAAATAAAACTAGGTACCTACTTATTTTAATTTGGGAAATTATTAACCGGGCAAAAAATATACTGAATGGGCGACTATTTATACTAAGTAAGTACCTATTTATCCGGTTTGAGTAATTTTAGGAGGTTTTTGTGAACTGCGGTAATAATATTGTTACATACTTTAATTGTATTTGAGGTTCTATTTTTCTATTTTAGCATATTATTCTTTTGAAAATAGCTGAACAACCATCGAGGCGACATCGCTGTGCAGCGCGGGACTTCGGGTGTATTCGTGTTTACAACGAATTAATCCAAGGGCGAGCGAAGCGAGTTCGGGAGCTTAGAGAACCTCGACACGGATAGGTACGGTTCGCTCGATTTGCTCGCTCACTTCAGCTCCTGTCATCCCCTTCATGTTAGGTTACTTTAGACCCTGCAGACAGAAAAAGGAGCGGGCGAAACTGGGTTCCGCCGAAAATCTTTTATTTTCAAGTCGTTTTTTTAAACATTTGTATTCGCCCACTGTTTGTCGCCCACTTAGTATTTCAGTTAGCCATATTCAGTATTTTTTACACATTTATATTTGAGTTTATTTTCGCTCATTCAAATACTCTCCTTATAATTTATGTAACTGAAATTGGCTTACCAAGAAACAAATAAAACATATTTTCAATTTAATATTCTAACTGTTTGTTAATTTAAACATGTAAGTTATTTTATTCAGGAATCAATTTCCTTCTTATCAAGCTGCATTGACCATTTCTTAGAAAAATAGCTTTGAAAATACACCCACATAAACCCAACACTTGACTACATCTTAAAGAAAACCCAGCTCACGTTTCCTTGCAATCACTGCACCAACTATGTGTTAATTCGGAGCATGAATATTCTATCCCATCAAGCCAAGCTAAAATATATTAAGCAGCAATAAAGTGCTTGATCCAGGGTTTTCATGCTCAGCGTAAAAGCATTACCCACGAGATGAAGTTTCATAAAATTCCGTGAAACAAAACTCAATCTACCTCCCCCTCCTACTCTCTCCTCCCTCTATCGTTCACGAAGGCTATAGATTCTGATTAAAAATTAATTAATGAAGTTACGCCGCGTAAAAGGCAACATTTGATGTCTTTTGATGGCTGCCGGGAAGTTTGGACGTTAGTGAAGAAATTAAAGCGTGTTTATTAAATTTCCTGGGTTAAGTATTTAATTTTGGGGTTAATATCTAGGTAATTACTTAATCTTGAACTCGGTCTTAAATTTTGAATAAATTGGTCTTGGTATCTAGGAACGGGATATTTCAGAAGAATTAGTGATAACACTCCTCTTGTTTTCAGAGCAAGCCCTTTGATTAAATAAGTTTGCATCATTTAGCTATTATACAACTAAGGCCTAGTTTTTTTATACGTAGTTGCACACTTGTTTCTCCAACTATCAGACACTGTTAAACGTAACTAGCGGAATGAGATTTTACTCGGACGATGAGCCAGAACACCCTTAATATGAAAAAGCATATTCTGTATAGCCCCGAAAGTCTATAACAAAATTCCATAAATCAATGAAAGACTTACATTTAAATGGATTTAAAAAGAAATTAAACGAGTATGTAATAAATGCTATTTTAGTTTAAATGACTATTTGACTGATATCTACTTTGACACGTTAATTAAATTTAAATCTTTAATACTTTGACATCCTAATTGAATTGTAATATATAATTTAAATGACTATTTGAATGATTCTTTGACATCATAATTGAATATTTATATTTTACACTTTGACATTATAATTTAATTGTTATATCTTATACTTTGAAATCTTACTCTTTAATAGCCTGGCGTGTAATGATACCTTGACATCCTAAATAAATTGTATGTTTATGATGTTATTTTTGAGTGACATACCTCAAATTCTACATGGTTGGATTGTAGTGTGTATTTTTATTTGTAATTATGCAATCAATAATGTTAACACTAGCCTTATAATTGATGTCCTATATTTGTATGTACAGTCAAGGGTCAAAAGTGCAGTCATACTCTCCCAAAACTCAAATGGCTAGTTTTTATAGAAAAAGTTAAATTATCCACAACTGATTTAATATTTTGTATAGAAATAAAAGTATAGATTATTCCTACTAACCGCGAAAAGTTGAAATTCTGCTGCCTACAAACAAATTGCCTTTTCTATTTTGGTAGAGTATGACTGCACTTTTGACCCTTATAATACCTATATTTGCACGCCACACTTGGCAGAATGCGATGATACCATTTACTAATCTACAGACCATTCATATACATTATGATTATGAAAATAAAAATATAAATCAACTACAACACTCACATCATAAATCCCCGTCGTAATCTCCTTCTACCGTCTACAAAAACTCCGGCCCGGTTGCACCGATATGCTTAATGCATGAACCCCTAACCTCGGTCGCTTGACGTTACTCCAATAAACTCTGATTAAAATTTAATCAACCGTGTAACTTTGCCGACGAGCCTTTTTGCTAACAAGCAAACGTTGCAATCTTTGAATTGTTCAAACATTGTTACTTGTAGCTTCATAAATGATCGCCGAATATTTTTATACAAAATTTTGAGTATTAAATGTAAATCGGTGGGTTTATCTTGCTTGAATGCGCTTGATTTGGTTAAGGGAAATGAGAGTGTAAGGTTTGCGAGATTTTTACTTTCTTGTGTAGAATTTAAATTAATATTACGAAGAATCTGGATGCAATCAAAAGTGAACAGAGATTTAAAAATTTCGTTTACTTGAATTAGGTTTCATAAGTCACATCCAGTTAAACAAATAGCCTTTGACTTCTTAACCCTGTAGATAAGTGTAGATGATCGATTAAGGTTTGTATTTATGAACCTCGATGTATTTATTTTGGTATACATTTATCTTCTCATTGGAACGCTTAGAGTAAATACACCGCAACGGAGCAAATAGTAAAAAGTTGGTTCTAGGAAACGTAGGAGTGTTGTTAGTCCAAAACCTGATAGTCTGGCTATCCCAAAGTATTGCATACACATGTATACTCATCTATGAGTACTTCGATGCCAATCAAAAAACTCCAAGCAATAATATCAAACTTCAGAACGTTATTTTGCCACATTCCTTAATATAAACGTTCCGAATAAGATAACAGTGGACTCGCAACTTCCGCGTTCCATCTTCCACACCTCATAGATTAGCTCCAGGAAGGGCCTCGTCTCAGGTCACTACACATCCAAGGTAAAAATATATAAACTATATATAACTTGGTCCTTACGTACAAAGTGGCCCTATTGGTCCTAAGGCGGTCCGAAAGAGCTTAATGATCCGTAAATGGTTCGACTGCGGGACGCATCGGGTCGGGATGAATCGCGACGACTCCGGGGCACTGTTATGACTGGTTGAAGATGTTATGCGTAAACTTTGGAGTCAGGGAAATATTTCGTAAGAAGAATGTAGTTTGGAAAGTAGTAGTGTTATTTTTTATAGTATGTACATCGTAACAAAGTAAAGGGCAGCTGAGCAAATGGAGTAGATAAAAATAATTTAGTACTCATTGTTTTTTTGTAATTTTAACAATTTTATTCAGATTCAACTCCCAAAATGGGCTGCGTCCCAGCAGTGGGAACTTTATTGGCTGATTACGCTTGTTCAGATTAGAATTTAACGAATATTATTTCCAAGGCAGTTAAATTAAACTGGTGATTTAAAGATTTTTTGCCTTAGTTATTTTCTACTATGTTGGGATGTGAACTCAACACTCGCGGCCAGCGCGCGCCGTCTGAATTTGGCACACTCGCGCACGGCCCACGCGGCTTCCATGTGTGGGTGAGCGGCGCGACATCAACGCTGCGCGGCGCGGGTCGAGGAACACTCGCTTCCACGGACTCCACCACGACAGTCGACACCACACAATTAAAGTGAATATTGTTGGTACGGGACAGGTTTATTGTAATTTACAAATAACGGCTTTAAAACCAATCGCCTTTTTATACAGTTCACTCATCTCTTCATCTACGAGCTAAAAACTATGTCAAGCAATTACCCGGAATTTTTCAATGAAACACAAAATATGTAATATTGCATCTAATATCCAGATGGATTGCATCGCCTTCAAAGTAGGCCCCTTCCGAAATCGTAAATTTATGACAACGAATAACACAGTCATCAAAACATTTTTTTAAACGCAAATCTTCGGGGAATATATACAGGTGTGATGACAATTTAAATTTAAAAATTTGAAAATTTAAAAACACATTAAAAAAAAAATGCTTTTATTGCCACTTAAACCGTCGTAAAATCTTTAACAAAATGCCTTCTTGTCAAAAAACGTTAAGGAATTCTCAATCTAGCCCCTCATAATATCTTTTACCAAAGTTGACGTTCTTTAAAAGTTTTAATTAAGTTACCAGTTTAAGTAGTAGCAAGATTACAGCGTCGTAAAGTCAAGTTTGGGTAATTCGTGAGTTCAGACCTCTTTGATGTTATAAAGTATGTGTGAAATTGCTGAGGAGGTCCTGATTGATACGACTTATGATTTTGTTCATCTCTGTAATGATTTCCTCGTTTCGGTAACTTTTGTAGAGTGATTTTTTATACTGTTCTTGTTTAAGTAATACGCCAATTATGGGTCTAAAATTCATCTTTGAGCTTTGGTTTTAGAATTGATTATACTAAGGATAAATAAAAACCTAATTTATTTGCCGTCATGTCTGGTGGCTAAGTACTCTAGCTCTGTACGGACTTGCCTTTAGCTGTGCCATGTATGATACGACTTGAGGTTTAACCTTCCATTTGGTCTAGAAGTATATATATAAGTAACAGTTTTTTTTTAATACTTTTTTAGGTGTTTGATTATTTTTCATCAAAATTTTTTTTTTTTTTTATCGAGCGTCAAAGTTAACATTTTTAAATCATTTTATCATTGCATTGCAAATTCTAAGCTCACTGATGAAACAAGCACTCACGCCATAAATATATCAAAAATATATCAAAATAGCAAATCTTTAGTCCCATTGTAACGCTTCAAAGATCTGCCAAAATAATAAGGAAAACATCTAAACTCACACAAACATAATCCTATTAAACCCAAAACAACATTAATAGGCTAACAATTATAGTGCTTGCTAACATTAATACGTCGGCGGAAACAATTTCCATGATAAACATCTTTCCACTTGACCAACTAACCGAACTTAATACACAGTGGCAAACATATTTAACACTAGCATTTAACCGCGGCTTCGCCTACGTGAAAAGTGTGTTATTGTCCCGAGGGAACATTATACCGGGATAAATATCAATATAATCCTATTTGTCTATGTGCTATAATCTATATCTGTGCCAAATTTCATCCAGATCCGTTTAGCCGTTCTGGCGGGATTGAGTTACAAACATCCATCCATCCAAACTTGCGCATTTATAATACTAGCTGCCGCCGTTATTCTGATGTATCACAATAAGGCGAGAGTTTGTGAGTGTGTGTGTTCGTATGTTTGTTACTTCTTCACGCTCAAACGGCTGGACGGATCTGGATGAAATTTGGCACAGAGATAGATTATAGTCTGGACATAGCTCATAGGATACTTTTTATCCCGTGAATATGTTCCCTTGGACTAATTTTCGACATTTACGCCAGCGAAGCCACTGGCAGAAGCTAGTGAGCTATATTTTTGTAAAGTTTCATCAAAAACTACTTACGGAATATTCATCCCATCCATCCATTCTTTTATCCAAACTTTCGCATTTACGTCTATTAAGTAGGATAGTAGGACTCACATTTATTCACAGCCTTCCCGTGGCCTGTCCCACAGGAAAACGCATTTTTTTTCTGGAAAAATAACTGTACTGCTACTCGGGAAAAATAACTGTGCACTTGACTATAGCTATCAACTGTCACTCTGACGTTGGCTCTCGCTATTGGTGCATGAGGAGAACGCTGGCGCCGCGCGGGTATGCGGGTATGGGGTCGGGTGACACTCGATGTGCACAGCAGTAGTGTAGCTTACTTAACTTACAAAATAAACTTGAATCATATATAATGAGTCAACAAAAAAAAACATATAAAAAGATCATTATCAGACAGTACGCTGCCATGTATGCCACATCTAGTAATACATCCACTTTTACGTTGGATCCGTGTTTGCTCGATTGGTGATAAGTTGTTATTTACTTATTTTTTTATCACTACCCTCTTATTTATTATTATATAATTACTTGTAACGTCGTTTTTGTGCGCTCATAAACATTAAATATTCTATGTAATTTTTTTCCCAGTAAGTGAATTATTGTTAATTCTTAATGAGGCATAATGAAATTCTTAGACCATACTTTCAGAGAAATAATTTTCGTAATTGAATCAGTTCTGTCCTTTGAAGAACTTTGATAGTCGTAACGTATAGTCAGGTGCCTAGCATTCTGGAAATCAGAAAAAAATAAAAAGGTAAAGCTAAATAATAAGGTATTTTGTTACTTAGTATCTGGGTTGTGAAGATCAGAGAGGAAGTCACTCCATATAAAATTGTGGTAGGTATCACTATTTAGCTGCTTCCGAAGTAGAAACCGACCCCAACCAAGTTGGGAAAAGACTAGGGACGTTGTCAATTTCGAGGTGGTCACGGGGTCACCTTCCTTGTGCTGATGGTGATCACCGGTGTGGTTTTAGTGAGATAATATTTCAAAACTCCCTGGTCTTTTATCTTAAATTCGAGGCACCTTTGAAGGTTTCCTCTCGCTAACAAAAAAACGGCCAAGTGCGCTTCGAACATCGCACATTTAAGGTACCAAAGAAGAAGTATGATTTCTGAATATGATTTTTGATGGTAATTGTTAGTAGAATCTAGTAGTATCGCCAAATTCCAAGTTCGCATGTCAAAGAAAAGTTAAACAATTCTTCAGAACAAAATAGTGTGACAGACGACGGACAGATGGACACATGAGTGACAGCAATGGTGTTTCGTTTGGACCTTTCGGGTACGCATCCCTAAAAAAAGGCACATAATGAATCAGGACTTCCATATATTACTTTCGACAAACAAACATACAACGAAACAAACAAATTCACCTCTTTATAGTATTAGTTTAGTTAGTAATAGCATTATAAACAATGCCGCTATGAGAAAACACGGAAGTTTACAGAAAACTAAGTGTAATTTAAGTTTAGCGTGCTCGACAAACTTTGAGCACGGAAAAGTAATTTTTAAACTTAATTGTAGGTTTATGTTTAGGTGCATAGTATTTGGAATAGAATCTATTATAGTTTTAAAACTAGACTTATTACAAAGGGAGTTGTTTTTGGCTTCATAACAACCACTACAATCTATCAATTTACGAAGTTAAGTCTGAGAATAGTTGATTGTTTGTTTGTTTTAGTTTTAAGTTCCCTTTTCTTTGTTTTAACCTGGTGTACATACATATAGTATATATAAATAAATATACATAGATCTACGAGAACTCTTCTTGCTGAAGAGAACACGTTATTTTGTATGTTATTAATGCATATTCGGATTCTTGGAAAATAATTGAATTAATTAACAATCTAGGATACCTATCTACCTGCAAAACCAAAGTTTTTTTTTGTCATAGACTCTACACACCACCTTATTTATAAATTATTTCACATAATTTTAAAAGATTTTTAACTGTTAGTTCAATTTCAGACACAATTTTCAGCAAGAAAGGGCCAGATATTCACGGCTATTTATAATAATAAAATCTAAAAACCTGACTGCTTAGATGTAAACAAGAAGAAAATCATGTTGTGCAGTCGGAGGATACATATTCGTGAGCTGGCTGACCAAAACTATAAATATCCTCCGACTGCACAACATGATTTTCTTCTTGTTTACATCTTTGCAGTCGGGTTTTTTGATTTTATTAATTTTTGAAGTGAAAACTTCTTTAGCGGCGTTGAGCACTTTTGTGGGATGGGTAAAAACTGTGAAACTCGCGTCAGGTCACGTGTGCTGATCGAAAAACCGTAAGACGGTTGGAGAGTAGTGTTGTACCATCGAAATCGATTAATCGAACAATCGATTATTTTTTTTCGATTATCGTTATTTTTAATCGATTCTAAGGGTTTCGATTAATTAAAAAAATCGATTTTTTTTAAATCTATTTTCACAAAAAATGGGTTAAAAATTCTTTTTTTTTTTTAAAGTATGAAAAAAAAATTGAAAAGAATTAGAAAATGAAATTTTGAATTTTTTTTTAAATTTTACTTTTTTACCATGATTGATTTCTTGCGTATAAATTGTATTTTTTAACCTTTTTTTTTCACCTAAAAAATCGATTGTCACAATCGATTATTATGATCTCGATTGTACAACTATAAAGTTAATTGCAAAAAACTGTTTTTATTTTGTACAGTTAATCTATTTTTCGATTAATCGATTGTTTGAGAGCAATTAATTGACTAATGGAGAGTAGACAGACGGCGCGGCGTAAGAGAGTATTCCCCTCTCTTTTTACAGCGCGGTGAGAATGTATGCCTGCGCCTGCTATTTCGTTTAGGCGGCGCAGAGCGCTTGCGCGAATGTTCGTGTGTGTTTATGTTAGAGCGTGCCACGCGCATCCATCGATGGTGACAGCTGATGGCTCGATCGTCTGTGTAGTGGTGACACATTATGAAAATAGGTTTATGATAGCTGAAGTAAGAAACTTCAGCTATCATAAACCTATCGTATCAGTTTTAGAGATTGGCGATGATGGTTCTGGTAATAATGATGGTGAAAAAGTAATCGAAATTATGGATGTAAGTTGATTTTTCTGAGAGATAAACTTTTTAATGTAATATAATGTATTTTAATGTAATATAAATTGTAATGTTTGTGTACGATAGCGCAATAAATAAATATTGTATTCTACCACATAAATGATTGTACTTTTATATTGATATTAAAAGCAATTTGTTCAAAATTATTCCCTAACTATTCAAATAAATCAAAAATGCACAACGTTAATAATCAAGTTTTCACTTCTGCCGGCACTCCCGGAGTGCAACCCGTGTTTTTTTTTTTACAACTTTTTTTTCGAATGGCTTTTAAACATATAAGTGAGATATATTTTTGTAATCACCTCTAAAAATCCTTCTTTTTTATACCCCACTCAATGGGATTCGAAGAAAAACAAATTGCAACCACTACAATACGGCGCCCAAAAGCCGCCATGTACGTTATTTTTTAACGGCACTTATCTAAGAACAGTTGGGTGGCCAAGACCTATCTAACGATGTATTATTTATAAAAAACCGTAAAGTGGTTCGAAAGATTCGAGGTAATAAAGAATATTACCTAAATACATACATACATACATGATACGCGCGAAAAACATAACCCTTTCCTTGCAGCCGGGTAAAAATGATGATGCTATTTAGCAACTACTATTTTCTAAAGAATAATTAAGAATCTTTTAATCAGTTGCTGAACACCTTTGTTGCAATTAATTTAGGCCCATTATGTAAAACACAATATCAACCTACCAAACATCTGAGATATCATGTTAAGTACAGTGTAAACAACCCATCTATGCAACTTAAACTAGGTATATCAACACTCATAAAGCTACGCGTCGCTGCCCGGTATCTAATTCAAACTTTATCAAACTCGTCGCTATGTTAATAAACAAAGTCGGGAAACTGTTGCAGTGGACTCAGGGTTGCCAACTTTACCTGTGTTACCTAGAACTAGAAGTCCTAATGAAATGGTTTTGCTTGGCAAGACAGCTTTTTTTGTTCTACTTCTGCAAGATATTGTAACTGAGGAATGGTTTTTCTTGGCCAAAAAATTCGTTAACTAAGTTATATATACTATTTTGTAAGGATTTTATGAATATTTCAACTCACAGCAAGTTATAAAAAATATGTTGACAGGTATACCGCATTTTATTGCAAATGTGAAAACTTTACAGCTACTTACGGAAAATACGGAAGGTAATTTATTTCCTGAAAATGAATTAACACTTACAATTTAACACGATATCTTGTAAAATAACCCCGATTTAAAGAGTAAAATGCTCATAACTTTTGAACGACTGAACCGATTTTCATGAAACATGGCTAATAACACTTTCGGCAAAGTCATCTTTTAAATAAAAAACCAAATCAAAGTGCACACTTCGTACACCCTTTTTTAATAATAAATAAATAATAATGTATAAGGATGGAATAGAATTTCACTTCATTCGATTATTCATGACTCCAAAATGTTAATGAAACTTACACTGTAATTATGCTCTAAAGGAAAAATATAACAAAACTTTAGGCACCCACTCAACATACTGCAAATATAATTTGTTAATTTAACCGCCTCACCTGAAAACCCTAACCACAAACGCAGTAACAAACGAGGAGTCCAGTTCGTTATCTATACAACAAGTTGTCTCTCGTTTCCTATTCCAAGTTGGATAACATAACAGATTTCTGTTTTATATAAGGACGCCGCTCCACAGCAGAAAATAGATAAGCTACACGCTTATCGCTTGTTATGAAAATGGATGCGGGATCGTACTCCGCGATCCACGGCTACGTTACGCACGAATGCGTGACTGAAAAACAAATAAACGGCGCAGCTAGCGTATCAAACCTGTCATTGCACATCTTAAGGTGGCTGTTCGCGCCGCGATAACGACCTGAGTCCGCGACAAGAGACCCAAACTGCTACTGGTCATTAGGTTTTGTAGAGTACCGGGAGACACGGTGGCTGCTGCTAGACACGACATTTTCAAAACTTTCCAAACCAAATAAGCGTTTCAGTGAGTGTCAGCTTTTACAATAGCCTATGACAGCTGAAACTTGTGCGAACACGAATATAATCAAAGTATTAGAAATGGATTAACTTCTTGTCGCTGCCGGAGAGTCCCTAGCCCTACCCTACCGAACTTGTCGCTGCCGTATTCCGTGCTATGTGATAGCATATCCTAAATAGCACTGGACGACTGAGTTTTCTCTATAACCATAACTAGACATAGACTAAAAAGCAGTCGGAATAATGTAGCGTTAAAATTATTTACCTGTAACGAACAGTTCGCGAAATAACTGGGGAAATGTAACTGGATGGCTTTGTTACCCAATTAGAAGCATACAATTTTGTTGTTAGAATATAGCTATTCATTTCATGCACAACATATTGTAGAAGTGCTTTAAAACTAGATTTTACACATTCCTAGTTTTAACGCTGGCATATGTTTTAATTGAATTTTTCCTTTGCATTTTTGTTTTCAGTGATGTTCGAGGTATTTTCACTTGCATTTTTGCAAACTGCATATGGATAGTTGGACATGGATCGTTATGATGACGAAATTACTACACATACATACATACAAACACTCATAAATTTTCCCATGATGTTAGGCAGAACGCCACCAGCTACGACCCTTACCTTTCAAATCCTTTGACATTTGATAATATTGACGCAAATAATAGCCAAAAATTACCTCTTATCATCATTTCCTGTTCCATCACTTACGTAAAGGACTGTGCAAAACAATCCTACTCAGAATTCAACAGGAATTCTGTCACTAAACATTATTGGAAACAAAATTGACCTGACAAGGTCTCCGAAACACGTCGTCATGTCACACCATCACACCGGTCACCTCTGTAATTGTCGGCTCGGAATGACCCGATTACAGAGGGTGACGAGAATCCCAGCTTGCCAGTGCCAATCGGAATTTCATTAACCGTTGACGAATTTTAGAACGTAACGGTCAATTCTCGTCGTCACCGAGATTCGATGATTTCTGGTCATCGATTTTGAGGTTCGGATTTGTTAAATTTGTGTGTTTTGAACGTTTACTTTTGTGGAAGACGTATTTTTTTTACAGTTGTTTCTTTTTTTGCTTGTATCTACTGGAATGTTTTTATTCTTATCAATTACTGACTGTGTGTTTAGTCGATAAAAAGTCAAAGTCAAATATATTTATTTCAACTAGGCCATTAAGCGGCACTTTTGAAAGTCAACAATTAAAAAAAATACAAAAAAGTAGGTTTTTTTATGAAGAAGAACGGACCAGAAACTCCATACTTACTCTTTTAAAAAAAGTGTTTTATAATATTTACATAAGTACATACATTAATAAATTCATATATGTGAGGACGATGCACCCAGAATAGCATTACATACCATATACTACGTACAGGTATAAAGTATTAAAAGCATTAACAGGTAAATTCATTCATTTGATAAATAGGAACATAGCTGTCACATACTATTGCAAATATAGGTGAGTCAATTACTAAAACAACCAAAAAAAGTTATACAATAACTTTGAATCATCATCATTTCAGCCGAAAGACGTCCACTGCTGGACATAGGCCTCCCCCAAGCGTCGCCACATTGACCGATCCCGTGCGTCTCGCATCCAGCGCCTTCCCGATATGAATAGAAATATAAATAAACAAATTTGTCTACACTACAGATTGCCCTATGGAGCAGGGCCAGCATGTTTCCAACCCCTTTGCAGGCATCAGCTTCCTAATTGATCACTACAATCCTTATTCGGTGCTGTTGTTTCTTCTAAAAAACTTTTATTTAAATTGCCTTGTAATTTCTATTTGTAAATAATATTAAAAACATATCTACATACGTGTATGTAAATATTTAACTGTACTATACTTGCTTTGTATGTGGGTCAAACCTTGAAAGTGGATTTTAAAACAATTTTATTATCAGGTAGATAACCGTACCTTACCTTTCCATCAATGTTTTCATAAGTGTACCTCTATTCTATCAGAAGAATTTAATTTTAGAAAAAGAATGTTTTTCTTTGTACACAATATTTCGTAAAATTTCAACTATCTTATGACTTTCATGTTTCACAAAAGCACTGTATTCCTCATAACCTCAAGTAGCTGCAGGTTTTCCGGACAGTCGCATAAACAGAGCAAGTTTATAGCTCAATATTGTGACATGGCGGCCATTTTAATTTTGAACATCTGTAACAAAGTTGTTTTAGGTCTTGAAGAAAAATACTTAATGTTGGTATTTCATTAGCTGTCCTCTTTATATTTGTCAGCGTTTGATAAGTCTTGTAATGTTTTTAGTAAGAAATGTTACCTATACCACAATTCGACTGAATTGTGGATATAGTGTTTGTTTTTTTTCTGTTTGGTAGAATTCGGTAAAAGCTTAGTTACGGATAGATACTAAAAAGGTTTTGAATTGAGAAAATAAATTGCTTTCAATATGTTTTGTTGAATTGACTTTAATTACGTTTACAAATTATCATTTTTACGTTTAAACATTATATATTATAATAAATAATACGACCTTGTTTATTTCAGGCATAATCCCATTGAGCGACCTGGCGCTTTTAGCTAGGAAATAAAGACAATTGCTGCGAAAACATTCCTAGTTAATTAATTTTAGCGGAATTATGTTCATTATCATATGGTAGTAGTAATATTGTCTGAAAAATCCATAAAAATCCCATCACAGGAATAAAAAATATGGCCTCTCAAAGGGCCCAAAAATAAGAAATTTTCATAATGCGCGTAAAGTTTTGATTTAACTGCAACTTGTGCTAGGGCAAGTTTATTCTTTGTTAAATTGTGCACAAAAAGTCCTACATAAGATTCACTAATGTTCTTTTTTTTTCTAGATATGAGCCAAAATAATATTATTTTTGTGTTTTTTTGTACTAAATCTGTATGTTTGGTAATTTAGGTTTGTTAAATTATGTTTTTATGCTCAAGAGAGCCGTTTAACATTGACGTTTTCTGGTATGTTTTCACATTTTAACAAATTGTCTATATTGGGTACTAAAAGCACGGAAAAAAGAGAAAGTTAACGGTACCTACTGCATAGCAGTGTTTTTCACTGCTAGTAGGTACTAAAGTAAAAGTGAAACAGTTTTGAATATAGTGAAATGTGAGAAATAATAACAGGAAAATAACTGTTTCTGGAGGCCAATCTGCAAAAAAAATCCTGTTGAGTTAACAACGCTGTGTGAAAAGTCCTTATTGCTTGAAAGTGCGAAAAAAATATTGGCTATCAAAGGTTCCAAAAATCTATTAAGATCTAGAATTAGTTCTCATATTTCATTACGTTGGAAACTATGTAATTTCTTTAGTGCGGTCCGTGAAAAACACTGAATCTTATGTAGAACTTTTTGGTAAAACTGATTTTGGGCCCTGCCAAAGGGCCCGTGTTTATTTTTGTTATAATGGGATTTTTATGAACTTTCCAGGTAACATTACTTCTACCATGATGAACATAATTCCGATAAAATTATTTAACTAGCCTTTTTTTCGCAGATTGACTTCTAATTACAGTTATTGTCCTGGGCTACATACTATCAATAACACGATCTGTTTATTTCGAGCATACGTAAATCATTGAGCTACCCAAAGTGAGATTCTATTGGCGATAGCTGTTGTCAAAACGTTTGGGGTTGACAGAATTGTGATATTTAATCCGTTTCGAAACAGACATTTTATGTTATCTCCATCAAATATATACTATTTACCAACCACTGTATACGACAGATAACACCAAATTCCACTTACAAAACAAAGTGATATTTTATCAACGGTAACAATTAACTAGAAAAATGCTAGGGATTGACCACGTGGCCTTCCGGCAGCACATATCTATACCTTAAATTGTTGACTGAACTCATTCTTTACTTTACATAAACATGACCTAGCTTTGTTTTACCTTTTTTTTTTGTTTCCTGGGGAAACCTTCAAAAGGCGCCTGGACTTTTGGGGAAAGACCACCCCGGTGATCACCATCAGCACTTGAAACCCCCGTTACCTCTGAAAAGACCACTTCGGAACCCCTCCGTGCAACGCCTGTTAGGGCACGTCCCTGGGGAGAGTGAGAGGCGTCTCCGCGTCTCAGCTTTGTTTGACCTAGAATTCGACACACCGTCTACTAGAACTTCATAGATTCATATCAATCGCGCCTGAAGTTGAACAATCGCAACACTGAATGGTTCAGACTCGATAGTGTCATGCAAATGGTCATACTGCTCCAGATAACGGTGCTATTGTTCGATTAGTATTCAATAACCGGCAGAGGTAAGGGTTGCTACACACAGCAGATTTAACAAACATGTTTTAAAACTAGCTGATTCCTGCGGGTTCACTCCCGTGTTCTGGCCCACTAGGGTCATGTATTTTTCGGGATAAAAAGTAGTAGGCTATGGCCCTCAGCGATAATGTAGTTAGCTTTTATCAATGGTTCTTTTTCTAAATTACGCATTTCCAATTTTAGAAATTTCCAACAAACAAAAATTAAATCAAATAAAATATTTTATCGACAAATAAATACAATACCAATATGATTGAAACCCTGACTTCTGAGCTAGGTAAAAACTTTTGTTTCAGAAGTCAGTGTCTCCTCCGCTTGTTAACACTTGTTTACATTAGAAATGAAAAACATTCAAACATTTAAAACATGCTTAAAATAAAATTAAAATAACATAAATTTAAAAGTAAATCAGAACAAAAATAGGTCAAATTTGCAATTAAAATAAAATTACAATTAAATAAAGTTAAATAATAAATAAATCAGAGTAAAATGAAGTCAAAATAAAAACTGAAATTAAATCAAAATAAATTAAAGTGAAAATTACAATAAAATAAGCTTAATTTAAATGAAATTAGAAAATAATTAACTAAATATTTTCAAAATTACAATTAAATAAAGTTAAAATAAAATGAAAATCAAAACAAAATAAAGTCAAAAAGAAAGAAAAAATCATTTAAAATTACAATAATGTTTAATAAAATTTAATTTAAACACTTAAAATTAAAACGGACAACTTAATCTCTCTATAATATAAAATATCGGATTGAGGAGTGAGGAGAAAGTGTTGAAAGGAATTATCCGCAGTAAAATTGTTTTACGTCAAAATAAAATATCGTTCGCACTCCTCTTCAAAACAAAACATTAATTTTGTTTGGCAGTATCCGTATTCCGACCGGCTTAGCGCGAATGATGCAATAATCCTTTAATCGTCAGTGGATGAGAGAAATACGACTTTGAGTAATACCCCATTATCTACTTCTTCCTTTCCACTGTTCAGAAAATACGGAACAAAACAAAGTTGGCTGTAATTGCATCGGATCTGTACGAAATCCCATCACGTTTGTCAAAGGTTTGTTAAATATTGGGAATTGAAAAGCTGTAAAATTTTGTACAGCCTTTAAAATGTTATAACTCTTAAATGAAAAACAGCAATCTCAGTGTGTACCATAAATTGAATAACAAAAATGTTACGAAATTTCATAATTTTTAAACTTGTCAAATCTTTTCAAATTATAGAAAAAAATGTGTAAAACAACATTTAGAAATTATTTTTAGATAATATTATTGAGGCGTATACAAAGAAGCACAAAGAGACTATGAAATAATTATTACTGTATTTATCTCTCAGTTTCTCTTACGAAGACCATCAAACAGGAATGCATTTCGCCGGGATTAACAGTTATGGTACTCAGCGATTGTTAGATTTCCATCTCGAAAGAAATTTTGTAATCGGATTAGTCTTCCAGAGTTGACTTCCTACAATCAAACAAATACTATTTCCTCTTTACAATATTACTAAAGATAACTAATTACCTCCACAAAAATAATAACAAAAGTTACCATCTACCCAATTCCTTCTCCCAAATACTCACGCACGCAAAGATACGGTTCACGTGTCACTACCACCGAATAACCTCTTTGTTTTGCCAACAAACAACACTAGCAATATCAAAGTCCAGTTGATAAGACAATTGAGGTATCGGCGAGTTCCGACTAGGGATGGAATGTAGGCCATCTTAACGGAGGTGGCGGCTGAATTTGGGCATCGTGAAAGCTGGACTGTTGAAGGCTAAGGTGGAGCTGTGGACAAAACGAACCACTTATTGAAACCCATTAAATGCAAACCAAGATCAAAATAGAGGGAAAAAATTGACTCCTACAGAAAGGACTGGTCCGCAATGTACTACAAAGTCTGCAATATTCTAATGTCATATAGTACAAAAGTACTGGCAGTAGCAGTGGCAAAGCCTCTGCTTTGCATCCATTCCACTGCTACGGTCCTTTGAAAAACAGTGAATCTGCTTGGCCAGCTTTACTGGTTGTAGATGAGTATAGCATTTTACATGAAGCGACTACCTATCAGATCTCACAACTCAGTTACTGGGTAGCATGACACCCCACGGCAAGACTGGTTCTCCAATTTTCGGGGTTTTGACTACCCATGGCAACTGTCAAAGATCTACAAAATGACAATCTGGACTAAAGCCTTTAAGTCAAGAGTGAATATGTTACTTCTAGAAAGCGTGCTACACCGTCGACCACAACATCGCTTATCATCAGGTGAAATAGTGGTCAAGCGCGAGCCTAACTATAATAAAAAAAATGTTAGCGCCGCTACATGCCGCTACCGCTAATTGCGGAGGCGAATTCAAATGCCGAGGGACTATTCCTTGCGGAACTGCCACAGTTGCGGATGTGGAGGCCAAGTTCTGTTACACCCCTACATATAGTTCCGACCGCCACATATTGCCCCATTTGTCGGCACTCCGCCGAGCAACGCTCGATTGCCCTTTGATTGCTCCCTGTCTTCTTAGCGAATATTTTATGTTTCGTTCATTGTTTTCTCAAATTAATGGTTATCGGATGCGTGGAGTATTTCTTTCGGTTATGTGTAAAGGTAATTATTTGTTGCGTTTCCATGTGGAAGAAGTATTAAGTTGGTGCTTTGTTCGGTATCTTACTACGTATAATAAATGGAATAAGAGATTAAATAAAGTTATATACCTATTATGTTTTGGTTTGGTACCATTACTAATATTTGAATCAAGTATTTTCTGGAACCTATCGTTGGCCAGTCACTAACTAACAAATATTCAAATATGAAGGAAATATTTTTTGACGTGACAACGTCTTATAATTCGATGGAGCCGGCTGCACGCACGAAAAAACATGACTCATGCGGCGTTACCTCGCTCTCTGAGGCGTTCCATTTAAGGCTTGAAGTGCAAGCGAGAGCGCGGAACGAGCGACAAAGAGGCACAATCGGCCTCCGCGTTCGGCAGCGTTCGACATCTGTCTCTTACCTACTTGAGTGAGTGATGCGTCCGCGTGTACAGCTGCTATACATTCACATGTTTTCGTCAAGTATGAAGTGCAGTGAAAAGTGAATGTGGTGTCAATTGTTTATAGCAACGATAATTGCGGGATATTAGGTAATGATTCTTTCGATATTAAATATAATTATGTTCAGTGATACTTGTAAAAACTATGAACATAGTAAAAAAAAAAAATGACATAATTGTATTTATGCGTACAAATAAATGTAACTTGATCAATTCAATTGTGATTTCCATTTACTTCCTCCTCTATATCCATACAAATAAAATTAAAATTTTCTTTTAAAAAATGCAACCATTCCATCAGTATTTTCTTATGACGTTGTCACGTTCAACTATCGTCAGTAAACCGACTTTACAGACAACCGATTTTTTTCTAAATAAAGTATCTGGATTTGAAAACCTGGATTAACTACCCACTTCGCCGTCTTTTTTTGGGTTTTGTGGTCAGTAAAAAAAGTTTATCAACTATGCGACTGTTTTGATGCTTTAGTTAGGTCATCTACTAGTCTCCACTGTAAAAAAACTCACAACTCTTTTATATTATTGTTGTTTAGTCTTTCAGTTTCCTTTTTTTTTGTTTGTGTTGTGTGCTCTTGCTTGTGCCAAATAAATGTGTTTTCTTTGTTCAAAAACATTTCAAGAGTTTATACCGATTTAGAACCGTAAAACGGTTACTTTCTAAAGCGAGTAGGCTTTAGAAAGTAACCGTTTTACGGCTTAGTAACGGGTAAGTTAAAAGGTTTGAAAAAATTATTCCTGTAAATTATTTGTGAAACATGGTTTTTTCGTGTAGCTAGTTTTGGTTTAAAAAATAATTAACAACACGATATTTTTCGCTACTTTTACCTACTCTTCCAAAACGACTTGGATGTTTAAAAATATTTTTACGCAGAAGAATGGATAGTTGCAATTTCTTCATAACCTACCTACATAGGAAAAGTCAATCAAAAAATAATTTACAAACAGAACTGTCCGAAAGGAGGTCCAATATTGATATTCTGGCTCCGAGCGGGCGCACGGCCAGTACTGCGTTAACATTGGGTAATACATATATTTTTTTTGATTATAGGCTTGCGCTTGACCACTATCTCACCTGATGGTAAGCGATGATGTGGTCGACGATGAAGCACGCTTGCCTAGAAGAAACCTATTCACTCTTGACTTGAAGACTCCCAGGTTGTAGCTATCAGGAAATACAGACTCTGGCAGGGAATTCCACTCCTTTGCTGTACGCATAATGAAAGTATTCCCAAAACGTTTGGTGCGTATGAGTGGGATGTCCACCATGTACCGATGACGCATCGCCGTACGTCTTGTAGTCCTATGATGGAACGGGCTAGGAGGAATTAGTTCATGCAATTCCAACGCACACTCCCCGAAATGTAACCGATAAAAAACCGACAGGCTGGCATCTCGGCGCCGATGTTCGAGGTTCTGGAGCCTAGATTCGACCAGTACTTCATTGCCGATGAGCCTCTTGGCCCGTCTTTCAATCGACTCAAGTGCATCCAGCTGGTACCTGGCAGATCCGTCCCAGAGTTTTTTTTTTATTTTTATTAATCATAATATTTAAAGTACAAGTTTCTTTTTTACAGTTTTTACTCGCCAAACTTGACAGTTTGATGGCGAGAAGCGCTCGTTTATCATACAAAAGTTAAAAACTTGACTTAAAATTAACTTTAACTATTTACTAAACCATTATTAAACTAAGCAACAATTAACTAAACCAAATTTCAATTAAGAAACAAATTCTTTAGATGAGAGCAGTACTCCATGCTGCATCTGTAACTTACTATAATAATGTGGCATTTTTAATTAGATCTGCTACTTTCTTAAATAAAACAATATCGAGACAGTTCATTACCTTCGGTAGCACACCAATTCCCTTCTTCTACAGACTCCCCACAATATGAGAAAACTTCGCAAGTGAGTCGGCGAAGTAAATTCATAACAAAATTCGGTGACAACAAGCCCCGTCATTGTTTGGTAAAAACTTTCGAAAACTTTCCCAAGTTTTATCTTATATATCCAGATGTAGTTCTAGCAGTTTTATTGTGGATGGTTTTATATTAAGTTTTTCATATTTTATTTGAGAGAAAATAGTTTTCGTTAATTGTTCATAGGGTTTTGTTATATTCTTAATTTAAAGATTTTCATGAGTCTTCAGTATCTTTATTAAATCACCAGTAGTATCAAATCTCTAGTTTTATCCATGGTGTCTAACACAGACAATCTCCAATCTTATAAAGCCAGTTACACAATACCTATTCTATTCTTAAGCTAGTTCTACATGTAATATATAACAGGTTTTGACCATAAAGGTCTGAGTGATGTTTAATTTCAATCGAAGGCTTAGCTTAGATTTGATTTTCCTCTGTGCTACAGGTTGTCATAATTGTTTAATGCATTTATTAATTGTTTAATTGGTGTTGGTGTAGAGACGGGTTCGGTAGTCCGCCATGTTCCGAATTTTTATGAAAACGTAGTAACTGCTTAAACAAAAGTTTTTTTTTAATAATCTATAGGCTCGCGTTTGACCTCTATCCCGACTGATGTTAAGCGAAGATGTGGTCTACGGTGAGGCACACCTGCCTAGAAGAAACCTATTCACTATATCAGGGAACAAAGACTCCGGAAGGGATTTCTACTACTTAGCTGAGCGCACAAAAAAAAGGTTGGGAAGTTTTAAATATCAAATGAATAGTACATAAATTAGGGACTAATCCACTAATTGTTACGATAAAAACCTTAATTATTTCCCAAAACTGTTAAAGAATTTATTCTCATTTAAAGCACAAAAAAGAAGGCGCTGATACAAAATTACGGTTAAAACAATTTTATTGATAATTTTTCTAGACCAGCAGCAAATTATAAGAAAATTAAAAATAATTACGTTTTTACTTGGCCTACTAAATTTTTCTTTTCCAGTTCAAATGAGCCGTTGAATGTTATTGGTCAAAACTTAATTGGTCTCCTTATTGTACTTATTAATATATATATATATATATATTTTAATACGCTGTCCCACACCAGGAATTAAAAAAAAAACAAATGCTTGCGTTTATAAACATTTTAACTCACATACCCAAGACATCCAGATCCGGAACAACTGTCAGTAGGCCGTACAAATATTTGTTCCGTGCGGGAATCAAACCCAAGACACGCAGGACAGCAGCCGATCGCTCAACCACTGCACCAATCGTATCATCGCAATTTATTTAGTAGGTACCTACCTATATAGATGTAGAAAAATTAAAAACCAAAAACCTTTTCACAAAAAATAAACCGACTTTAAAAGCAAAACACTAAAAGGTGCAAAACAACTTTCGTTTCGGATATCGGTGTCTTTGGTACCTCTTGTTTTTATAATTTGTGATTCCGATTTTCGAAACGAAAGTTATTTTGCACTTTTTAGTATTTTGCTTTTGAAGTCGGTTTATTTTTAGTGAATTTTTTTTTATTTCTTTCTTTTTAGTTTTAGTATACCATCAATAAGAATTAGCAATTTCTATACGGTACTTCAAGGATTATTTGACAAAATACCCATAATAACTCAATTTAGACATTCATGCTGTTTGTCACCAAGAGTTTGAATGCTCCATATCTTGAAAACTGCAGAACTGAATTTGATGAAACTTGCACCATTCTCTAAGTTGAGAGATACTCAATTCACAACACGAAAAGAATGATCACAATCCATTATGTAGTATTGGAGAAATGCGTGGATAAACATACAAAGATACACTTATTAAATTTGGCACACGTGTTTAGAAGCTCATATAGAATGACATATGTGAATATATAGTGCAGTTCCAACAGTATTACATACGTAGTGTCGAATGGTTTTCCTCTTTCTTTTTAGGAAAAAAAATCGGTTGTCTGTAAAGTCGGTTTACTGACGATAGTTGAACGTGACAACGTCATAAGAAAATACTGATGGAATGGTTGCATTTTATCGCCGCAATTATCGTTGCTATAAACAGTTGACACCACGTTCACTTTTCACTGCACTTCATACTTGACGAAAACATGTAAATGTATTATTGTATAGCAGCTGTCCACGCGGACGCATCGCTCACTCAAGTAGGAGAGAGACAGATGTCGAACGCTGCCGAACGCGGAGGCCGATTGTGCCTCTTTGTCGCTCGTTCCGCGCTCTCGCTTGCACTTCAAGCCTTAAATGGAACGCCTCAGAGCGAGGTAACGCCGCATGAGTCCTGTTTTTCGTGTGTGCAGACGGCTCCATCGAATTATAAGACGTTGTCAAGTCAAAAAATCATCACATATAAACTAGCTTTTGCTCGCGTCTTCGCTCCCTTGGCCTTATTTTCATAATTTCAGCCGTAAGATGTCCACTGCTGAACATAGGCCTCCCCAACTGTAATTTCATCGACAGATCCCGTGCGATCCAGCAAATTCCCGGGGTCCACTTAGTAGGAGGTCTTCCAACGTTGGATCACAGTATAAATATACAAACACTAGGGAAACTACCTACAAACGCACGAAACGTCCGTGGCAGCGTGGGTCTCGCACTACTGACAGCAGCGTCCGCGGTGCTGTCAGTAATGCGAGCCGCTTAGGGTCTCATCGATGAGCATGTTTGTGTGAGTGTTTGTAGGTAGTTTCCATACTGTTCATCCATATTTATACTGTGGCTTGGTATTCGAGTAGGCGGTCGCTTCTCCAAAACGTTTTGGCCTCATGGACCATCCGTTCTGCGACGCCATTTGCCCTGTCCACTGAAGTTTGGTTGGTTCTCCTGGCGGTTCCGTGGTCTATGCCAATGGAACCCTGAATTTTTCAGATATAAAAAGTAGCCGATCGGACGGCCAGAACATAGTTATCAGTGAAATGTGATAGTACGTGTGTGTGAAATGTGTGAGTTAACTAAAAGATTACTTCCTACATGAAAACAAGTTCATCTCTGCATAATATACCTTGTTTAGAAACAGTCCACAGATTGCTAAATGCTCAGTTAGTCAGTACTTGATAATGTCGAGTTTCACATTTCTTGCATCAGTAACAGACTTTAATTAAAACAGATATTTTCAACTGCACTCTAACACGGACAACTTACATTCAAAACCAAGAGTCTACTACCCACCCCCCCAATAAAATCACAAAACTTATTTCATTCAGTTTCTTCCATCAATAATTGATCGGGAATAAGATCCCACCTGCCGGTATTATCTTACCGGCCCATAAACGAAAGGATTTAAACAAAGCTACGGGCAATTGTTCGACGTTTAAGTTTGGCCGCCATCTTTGTTTTGGAATTTCAGCCGTTACGTTGGTACGCCTGATTAATTTGGGGGTGATTACGTTTAACAAAGTGCGCGGGTGTCATTGATTTTAATGCTATCGAAAATTTTGATGTTGTTTTTGATGCAGTGTGGCAATGTAGGTTCTTATGCGATTGATATAATGCGATACGATTAGTCACAAAACAATCTTGTTTCCATGGGCCTGGACATTTTATGCCAAGAAAATTTCTGTAGTTTCAAGTATCTGGTGCCAGCGCTTTACGTAGGAGCTTCATATTTATGTATATGTTTGCTACGTAGACATCGTTAATTCTACGAAGCGACACAAGCTTTCCAAAAAATACCTTTGTAATTTTCTTTAACTTTTCCATAGTTTGAATGTCGACTTTTCTTATGCTTCGATTAAATACAAAACATTATTTGTATAATTCAAAACTTCAACAAAAACTTTAGTCTTGGTATAATTTAGTAACAAAAGTTTTGCATTTTCTGTTAATAAATTCAGTTCTCACAATAAAATTTCGCTACAGGCCTCAACAAGTGGATCTCAGATAGCACTATCAGAGTAATTTATTTGTTAACTTTGTGGATAAATATTTCACATTATTTTCATTTTGAGGTGAGCTTTTGTTTCAAGCTACTCTATCTGTAAGTAGGTAATTTAATTTATTTTAGTCGATGTCCATAATTTTCACCACCTTGCTCGATATATCCTATGTTATACGTAAGTTCAAAATTCAAATATATTTTTATTTCAACTAGGCCATTAAGCAATTTTGAACAATAATTAAAATGTACAATTCTTATCTTGTGGAGGGGCCGAGAAATGACTCGGACACTTCGACCCATTGGGATCTATTGTGGTCCCCTAGATACCTTACTCTTCCCCAATCTCGTTGAAAACTCCTTTCATGAGTCTTACAACGAGACTAGGTGATATGAGCCTATAGTCTTCCGGTTTTGGATATCCAACCCCTAGGAGACTCATTCGCTTACCAGCCAGTGCATCACATGTGCACAGAAGGTGCTCCATGCGTTCCGTATGTTCCCCACACATCCTGCACATGGGTGTCCCGGCCAGACCCATCTTCATGAGCATGTCGTTGGTTCCAAAGTGCCCAGTAAAGGCCCCAAGCAGGTAGCGGATTTGCCCCCTGCTCATATTCCAAATGCATTTCCGGGCTTTGAAAGTAGAGCCTAGAAATTTTGCCTGAGCCTTTGAGTGTTGTAGACCGGTATTAGACAGCCAATGTGTTCGTTGTCTGTGATCTGCAAACTTCCTAAATGCGGCTTTTACGAGACACGTCGAAATGCCTACACATGGTTGTGGGCCCACAAAATCATTTGCTGAGCCCTCTCTTGCCAGTTCATCTGCCACTTCGTTACCATGGATTCCTTTGTGCCCAGGGACCCATATCAGTCTTACCCTGTTATGCTTCCCAAGCCTGTTTAGGGTCCGGATAGCATCCAGAATAAGTCTGGAGTCCACTTTGTAGGATGCCATGGCTTTGATTGCAGCCTGACTGTCACTAAGAATATATATGGATTTACCTCTGGTTCCTCTATCTATATTCTCTTGAGCACAGGTTATTATGGCATACGTTTCTGCTTGGAATACAGTTGCCATCTTACCTAAGCTTTTGCTACATTTGTAACCTTTTGCGAATATGCCCGCCCGCTCCTGTACCTGATTCCATTTTGGATCCATCAGTGTACCACACCAGACTATCTTGTTCTGGTGGATCTAGTCCCTTCGTCCAGTTCTCTATTGTAGGGATTTGGACCTTAAAAGACCTTTCAAACACAAACATAGTTTGCATTTTATCAGGTATCATGCTTGTTACCCGATCCAGGCCTTCATTTCCATCGAACTTTGTATGGTTAGTCTTTGGCTTAGAAGCATCCCATAGTCCAGCAACAGCAAGACGAAGTAATGTCTTCCTTGATTCGAATTCAACCATCATATGCAGCGGAGGGATATTGAGGTATCTCTCAATCGCTGCCGTAGGTGTTGTCCTGAAAGCACCCGTGATGCCGAGACACACTGTTCTTTGTTACCTGGTGAGTGGCACTTTGCACGAGGCAAGCTTTGTTCTTGGCCACCACACTATACTGCCGTATGTGATAATAGGTATTATCATTGTCCGGTACAGCCATAGTATCACTTTGGGCTTTAGCCCCCAAGTTTTACCGTAGGTGGAACGACACATGCCGAACACTCGTAAGGCCTTTGAGTTTCCACATGAGTTTTCCACCTGAGTTTTTTATCAAGCGTTACACCAAGATATTTAACTTCGGTGGACCAGGGCAGCTTTATTCCATTGAGGGAGGGCTCTCCTAGGTTTCCTAGTTGTCTCTTCCTCGTGAATGGAATAATGACTGCTTTGCTTGGGTTGATAGAGAGGTGGTTCTTTGTACACCATTCCTCTGTCATCCTCAATGCCTGTTGTAATAATCCAGAGACTATGTTCGGGAATTTACCATTAACCATTATAGCTATGTCATCTGCATAGCCTACTGTGTAGAATGGTCCGGTATTGAGTTTGGTGAGTAGCGAGTCTACTACCAAGCACCACAATAGTGGTGACAGCACTCCACCTTGCGGACAACCTCTTGTTGTTTTAGCGCTAAGTCTGTCTCCCATTAGTTCCGATCTGACTATTCTGCTTCTCAGCATATAGTCAATCCAGTTGCACGTGGTATCATTGATGCCATGTTCCTTAGCAGCAATGCGTATGGACTCAAATGTGGTCTTGTCGAAGGCTCCCTCTATGTCGAGGAAAGCCCCGACACATATCTCTTGTCCCTCTAGCGCAGCCTCGGCTCGACTTGCAACATAGTGCAATGCCGTTTCCGTAGATTTGCCTGGGCTTTAGGCGCACTGTAGTTTATGTAGAGGGAATACTTTAAGTGGTCCGTCTCTTAGATACCTGTCTACCAGTTTCTCCAGAGATTTTAAGAGAAAGGATGATAGACTGATGGGCCTGTAAGCTTTAGCTTCTTCATAAGTCGGTCTGCCCACCTTCGGTATGAAGGTGACTTTGACCTCTCTCCATGCCTTGGGTACGTAACCAAAGGCTATGCAGGCTCTGTAGAGCCTACTTAAATGGGGTATCAAAACAGATGCCCCTTCTTGCAATAGTATTGGGTAGATGCCATCCGGACCTGGGGATTTGAGAGGCTGAAAGCCCGCTATGGCAAGCTTCAGCTTATTTTCATCTACCACTTTCTTTGCCGTGACCCAGTTGTTTTTGAACGTGTGCCTTGTGAGCTCGTCCCTTGTGACTGGTTCCTCTTCATCGCTGTCGCGCAGTATACAATCCGGGAAGTGAGTCCTAAACATCACGCCCAGAGTGTGCTGTCCAGTTTCCGTGAGATATCCATGCTCATCCTTTACAGATGAGAGTGGGTTTGTCTTGGTCATGGACATTGCTCTGCACAACCTCATACCGTTCGGCAGATCTTCGATGGAGGTGCAATGCCTCCGCCAATTAGTTCTTCTGGCCTTGCGTACCGCCGTGTTATATCTCGTCAGCATGCTATGATAGCCACAAAAATCTTTCCTGGCTTTTGCATCATTAAAGGCCTGTCGTGTTTCCTGACGTATTTTAGCTAGTTCAGGAGTCCACCATGGTACCTTTTTGCAAAAGGCCTTTTTCTCTGGGCAATTATCTTCCCATGCACCGATGGTGCCCGCCTTGATTCGGTCCGCTTCAAATTCTATATCTATTATTGAATTAAGCTTACCTTTAGGGCTCCCTAGATTTACTTTGAGATCCCTCCTGTACGAGTCCCAATTTGTATACCTTGGGTTTCTCCTTCGTCTAGTTTCGGCTTCTCCCGCCGTCCTAAACCTAAAGCATATATAATTATGGTCAGACAGAGAGATTTCGTCCGATACATGCCAATTTTCAATATGGGCGCTGGCCCTGTTTGAAGCCAATGTCAGGTCAATAACTTCAGTTCTCGCAGAGGTCCTGAAAGTAGGTTTATCGCCTGCGTTAAGGATTTGTAAAGAAGAGCTTACCACAAAGTCCAGCAAATCCTCCCCTCGTTTGTTGACATATGAACTGCCCCAAACGACGTGGTGTGCATTCGCATCGCAGCCAAGTATCAGGTCGAGGTTTTCTTGGTTGCCGTAGTCAACCAGTCTTCTGATTAGTGGTGTTACTGGTTCCTTTTGTTCATATGGGAGATAGGCAGAGGCAAGGATAATTTTCCTTTTCTCTGTTCCCTTCCCCACTTGGATCAGAGTTGTTGTGAGATCCCTGTAACAGAAAGTACGTAAGGGCATTGCCTCTATACCGCCCCTGATACAGATGCAAGTCCTCGCGTCATTAGTTGGACAGTCATAGAACACCATGCCCCCTGTCCCACCTAGGCCTTTTATAGTCCCTTTGTATAAATAGGGTTCCTGTATCAAGGCAACGTCGTATGTATTAAGCTTCAGTTGCCGAGCCAGAAGGGCAGTAGCGGCTCTGCAATGATGCAAATTAATTTGTACACACCTTAGTCCCTCCATCTTGGATGTTTTGATGGGTTCGTCTTGTAGGAAGGCCTCAGTTTTGAGGCTCCCCCTCCGTCGCCTGGCTCTCCTCGAGGGCAGCTGGCGACGCAATCCCCAATGTATCGAGGCCTTCGAGGATGTCATCCTCGATATCCGCCTCTGACGCACTGGTCTGTGTCTCCGCCTCCTGCGCCACTTCGTGGGCAGAGACCTCTTCGATGGCCTCCTCACACTGCGGTAGTCCATCTTCAGAGGGCCCCCCTCCTGCTTCCGCAGTGGGTGCCTCTCCCTTTTCTTCTTCCAGGAGCTTGAACGAGTATCGTTCAATACCTCCTGGAAGAGAGTAACCCAAGGCCTTGATGACCCCAGCAGACACCCCGTCCATGAGGACGATATGACGGATGCCGGTCTGCTCAGTGAGAGTGTTCACGACCTTCCAGTCGTCCGTCCTCAAGGTAGGGTTAAGCCGCTGGAGCAATCGAATGGCCCGGGCGCAGAGTCTTGCATCGCCAAGTCGCGACTCTTCCATGCCATTTTGACTGGCTTTGGAAGGTCCTTGGCGTCGACGACCTTAAGTTTCAGGGAGCCAAGTTCCACATTGTGGATGGCACCCCGAAACCAACGAGCTGCATCAGAGTTATCGCAGGATACATGAACTGCACCTGCGACAACTCCGGGAGCAACCGTGAGAACAGGCAGAGGATCCGGCGCCTCTTCCAGTTTCTCAATTATGAGCTCCTGGATTGGCACCAAGTCCTCCGCCTTCAAGTACTCCTCCGGGTACTTGACTGTGACGACAGCGAGTTTCACAGACGCCACCGCATCCCTAAAGGATCCGGTCGAGGATGATTGCCCTTGGGTTTTCATCCTCTTGGCCGCCATGTCCCCGCTTTCGCCGCTGAGAAGAACACGCGGTCTCTTTGATGGGCCTCCCGTAGGGATCCCCTCTAGAGCCACCTGCTGTCTCAGCTTTTGGCGCTTCTTCCTCTGCGCCCCAGATCGTCCAACCGGAAGCCAGCCTGATTCATGCCGGCCGCCGGGAGACGAAGAGGTGCTGCCTTTACTGGTCGCGTCCGGGGCCGCAAGGTCCGACGTCATTAGACCTCTAACGCAAGGGTCCCGTGTCGCGCCGGCTTTGGCAGTACCCTTATGCCCAGTGGGCTTGTTTGCAGTTCCGCCCTTCGGCGGTCCCACAGCAGTGCCGACCCTCGGCAGTGCCGCAGCAGTACCGCCTTTTGACAGTCCCGCCACAGCCCCACCTCGAGTCGATCCCGCTGCAGTCCCGCCTCTGGACGTTCCTGCTAGGGGAGATGCAGTCCCAGCTTTCGCCGGTCCCGCCTTTTGGAGCGCAGTCCCAGCTTTCGCCGGTCCTTTCGCCTTGTGGTTTTTTTTATTTGGAAAATCCATTAACCTGAGTAATATTTTTTCGTCCCTCAACTATCCCCACCCGCCCTGGAGCGCTCAAGTGGCGATGCTACGGTAGCACCAGGGATTAGTCGAGGGATATAGCTCCCCCCCATTAGTTGCCCACGAGACTGCACAGCACTAACCCACACCGCTACCACTAGCAATGTGAGCGAGCACCGCCGCCTGCGAGCCCCCAATGGGAGTGAACTCGCCTGGGGGCCGTCTGACCGGACCCCGCAGCCGATTGACCGTAGCTGGCTAAGCTACGGCCGCTCGTGTGAGGAGAAATCCGGGCCAAAGTGGAGTGTTGCCTCAGAGACGTTAAACCGCATACGCTCATCGGCTCAGCCACCAGGATCCCATCATCCTCCCGTACGGGTTCCCGCGCACGGCACGAACACGCGGGAGGTCATTGCTATCCATCATCTGATCTTGTTTGATGGTGGACACCCAGGGGCATGACCTCGCCACCCCTGTGTTTAGTCGCCCGGTGATTTCTGTTGCGTCTATTTTATAAGGAATTAGACCAATAACGGGGCGGCAACCTCGAGAAGGAACATCACCGCATTTGCCTTGAGGATCTACGCGACCGTAGCGCTCTCCCTCAAGACCACGCCACCTTGCCACCTCAGAAGGAGTAAGACAAGGTAGGTCTGCATCTATACTACCAAGCCAAGCAGAGTGAAGCCAAGCGAAGCAAGTTAAAACATTTTCAAAGCATAGATCCAGCCCCTCCCCCAAAATGTACAATAAATAACAATTGATTCTACCATCCATTCCGAAAAGTAGCTTGTTACGGAGAAGAACGGACAAGAAACTCCTTACAAAATAAATAAGTGTTTTAAATATTGTAAAACACTTAATTTTTTTTAAAGATTAATTTTAAAAATATTACAATATTTACAAAAGTACATACATTAATAAATTCATATATGTGAGATATGCACCCAGAATAGCACCACACACTATACTACTTACAGGTATAAAGTATTAAAAGTACTCACACATGTACTGTACAGTTATATAATACTAGAAAAACATTAACATCCAAAGCAGTTAAGTTATGACCAATCCCAGCTGATGGCGCCCGTTCACGAACATGACGCATGGGTTAATAGATGTACCAAGTACCCGATGCGTTTGCACATGGTACTGTATTGAAATGTTTTTGAACTTGACAGATATTTACAGATACATAAAGGGCCGTACTGTGGTAGCCCAACAGTACGACAACAAGCTTACCAAAGGTATCCCATTTTCATTTCATGGTCAGATACGTATTATCTCATTGTCGAAACCTACGACTCCTATAACACAGTGAGGAAGATACTAGGCAGTTGATATGGCTAGGCAAAGCGTGACGGGATCTTAAAAACCCGGTGAAAGACGATGATCTATAACAGGGGTCACCAAATAGCGGACCGCGGTCCGGATCCGGACCGCCAACCTATTTTGTGAGGACCCTAAGTAACAGTACAGTATAATTTTCTTGTATCACTAGAGTACGTAAGTAATTTATCCCGCGTTTTGTCAATACTGCCATCTAGTCGACAACGGACGGGCGCGGACTAACAGCCTGCACCAACTTATGAAGATCGTACGGATAATTCAAGGCAAAAAATGTAATTTTTCACATTAATATTTGGAAAAAATCGTGGTACTTACTTTTATTAATTACATTATTTGATAAACACGTGATATAAGATGTAAAGGCCAGGGGCTTAGGAGGCGGTAGTTGACTTTAAACCTTGCGGACCGCGACGGTCATATTATTTTTAAGATACGGACCCCAAGTGATAGTAATTGGTGATATCTTTAATATAGATCATCATCTTTATCTTATCATGATAATATAAATCGTTTCAATTATAAACCAATCTTAAAATGGACTTTAGCCCAACTATCTTCTAAAGACCTTCTAATGAATGTTTGTTTATCCCTTCATAATAATATACTTTTCCCTAGTTAACCTGTAATACGAAGTGTATATCATATTCGTATCACATACAGGTTGCAACTGGAGCACAGTTACTGGTGTAAACATTGCTGTGATCACTCAAAACACTGGCTGCTAACGTGCACTGATCCGCACCACGCAGTGGGGCCATGGAAACAGCACAGGAAATATCAGCACGGGTGTTTTAAATGCTGTGTTAAACTTACTGTCAGTCTAGGCACAATACATTGGCGTCCTCTAAGAGTTGTGAAACCCATAATTATGTATTTATTACTGTTACCGCTTACTGTTACTATATTATAGCTGTACTTCTCTGATTAACTTCTTTGCGTGTTCCTACACATTTGAATCGTTTCTCCTGGACTCGATGAACCTTATTTTCTTGATACTTTTGATAGTCGCCATCGTTAATTCAGGCTTTCAAGAGTTGCAGGTTGGAAATAGAATGGTGGGTTTGTCCTAAATATTTAGAACTATCGGTCTTACGCTTTTTACATTTTTGCACAACGGTTTTTACTATCGCAGCATTATTCGAAGCATTTTTGCGATACTAAAGCTTTGTTCTGTCTGGCAACGTTGTGGCTAGCAGAAATGCAAATACTATTCTAGTATTTAAAAATTAGGCAAGTTTCCACTATTGATAGACAGGTTTGTTATCTTTGTAAACCTATGCCTCTAAGATATGTATTTATATAGCTCAAATTGTGTGCTAATAATGGATATGTCTGATGATGATATGACGGAATAGGCAGCTATCCTCTTCGATGAGAAACGAGTTAGAAGACGTATGAATCCGACAGCCTATTTAATATCTAAGTATCTAACAGTCGCTTACTTCATAGCTTTCCTTAAGATAAGTAAGTTTTCTAGTGCTCAACAACATTAAACTGAGACGAGATGCACAGGAACACGTTATCAAGATTATATACCTAAGCTCGTTTAGAACTTCGCAAGTTTTGCTAGTGCCTCGCACTGGAATAATGTGGAAATATGGTGCTCATTTAAGATATTAAGGAATTTAGTTTGAAATAGCAGCTTGTATCCTAAATTATATATATTACATATCTGTTGTAAGTGCCTACGTGAAACGATTCGTATAGACGATGATGATGATAATGATAATAATATATGGTTCGACATACAATGAGAATTTACAAGACAAATGCCTGAGGCCCTGGACAAGTGACATTCTATCATCGAAAGCGTGACAATAGCGATTGTAAAAAAGACAAAATTATATGGGATTGACAAGCGAAGCGATATCAAAAAATCACGTGATCAATCCCTTATATTTTGAACTATCGCCTTCGCTGACATCGAATGCCACTCTTTATTCTAATTTCATTTGAAGGAAAATTTTACCCACTTCATTCAAGTCAGTGCCATGACAACGGCACAACCCTTGATTATACATTGTAACTATACATTTGATTGAGTCGAGGTCGAAGAAATTATTTAGAATATACGAGACATTAAAAATGGATTAGCGGTTAGATTTCACCAACGCTATACAGGCATATTTGGTAAGACTGGAAGGCGGCAAATAGATTGAACGGTGCATTAAGATTTTAAAAGGGAACATCAGACAATTGTACTACTATCTTACTGGCATGAAAAACTGTCATGTAACAGGTGGTATTATAAGGCCACGTTTGCAAGCAAGCAACTTGCTTTAATATCATTGCGGGGCACGATCGTAGAATCACCCGTTCCGTAGCTCGCAATGCAAAGCAAATTGCTTGCGAGCTGGCCGCAGGTGGAAACGTGATTTAAAGCCTCGATCCACTAGGCAACATTTGACGCGTGACATGATCCAAAACATGTTAGATGACGTTGCCAGCTGACGCGCAACATGATACAACGAGAGTTACCAAAAAAAAATTTCCTCGTTGTCGATCATCATTGTCATCATACACGTGGTAAGCAACATGTTGTGTGTCATTTCGCGCGTCAAAAAGGTAAATAAACAAACGGTTATAATCTGACCAATTTTATACATATGTACAACCTTACAATGCAAATTGGTTACTTTAGTAGCACTCTTTAATTTTATATATAATAATAGTTCCAAACTTCAGGCTTTCGAGTTGCTTTTTAATGTCGGCTATTTGTTTTGGTTTTAATAAAATATTTACATTACAAGTATATTTTATTTTATTTTATTAAAAATATTGATATTTTTTAAAATACAGTTAAGAAAAAGTTTAAATGTTTCAAATATTTGTGCATGTGTGTATTTGGTTGTTGTATGAAATAAACATCTTCTCATGACATTTTTATTTTAGATTTTAGTGACAGCAAAGAAGACACTGTAACTTCGATCAACTAGATGTAGGGTCGGCGCAAGAAATACGTCTCGTTAAATAACAGCTCACTGGAGACATGAGCTCTTATTTTGTTTAGTTCGCTTGAAACAGAGCCAATGTTAACACATTACACAATGCCGCAATGTGTATTCAAAAGTAGCAAAAATAATGCCTGAAAAAGCGATTAAACGGCCGGCGTGTCTTACTTTTGGTAAGTACATGTAGAATAAGTTATATTTTAAGCTTTAAACTAAACAAAAAAAAAACAAATTTTAAAAAACAACAAAATTACCAATTTTGAACCACCGCTTTTAACGTTTGGCCAAGATTGGCCATTACACATGCAAACTTCGAAGAAGCAAACAGAAGCGAAACAAAACGATGTAACTCTTAAGAGCTACATCGTTTTTGTGTCTAGTTCTGAAGACGACGACTATCACCAATGATCTTGAGGGTACAAAATGCGCAATCGTTTCAAACCCGCGCGACCCAAAATTCAATAGTTTTTTGTAGTTTTCTTATTTTTCTATGACTTTAAAAAAAAACTTTAGATCAAAATGTAGATAATTAAATTGTCTTTGAGATGGAGTCAATTTTTTTACTATAGGTAGGCTCGCGTTTGACCACTATCTCACCGATCTTATGTTTGGCTTTGGTTGCGAAATTTAAAGGACACATATTTTAGCCTTGAATTACAAAGTATATACTTATCCACAAAGTGCTAATAAAATTGTAATGAGTTCAGTTTGTGAATGAGTGTTATAAATCCCTGAAGACTAGAATAATACTCTCAAGTGAACTTTTTACTGTTATAATAACAACATGTGCTAGTCTGGCACGTGGTGTATGAACTGAGGCAGACAGGTCCTCGGCGGCGCGGCGGTATGCGCGCTGAGGCCACGCGCGCCTTCCAGCATTACGCGCAGGGTGCGCACGCTGAACACGAGGGCCCAGATCTCGTGGTAGCGCTCCACCAGCCGACCCATCGCACCGTATCACGCCGCCCTGGTCTTCGGTAGCCCCTTCGCCAACTTGAAAGAGACGGGCGGCAACGGCCGTAGCTGATCCTTCAGTCAGTAGTGTCCCAGTGCCCTTATTTTTTTTATTTACGTGGCTATAATATTAATATCTTAATATATCTTTATCTTTATTAAAATACGCTCGGCGGTTTTGGTACGATTGTCGTGTTGTCTGTGTTAGACATAACTTTAAAAATTAATTACACTATGTTATACGATTAAAACTCAAACTTTTCTTAGATAAAATGATTAAGAACATTGTCTAATGTATCATAATTATACTTTTTCCAAAAGAAATAAGACTAGTCGTTTAGACATTATTTTCATTTTAAAAGTAGCTTCTGGTATCTGCGCCTTAAGAAGCAATAACGGGATAAAGTACTTTATTTGTTGCAAGTTAAGGTTTATTTCACACTAAATGTTATTTAACCTATGCCCAGTAATGAATTGCTTTGCTCGTTTTTTTTGACGAATGATAGTAAGTATACGGACAGAATTTAGGATTTACTTTGTACGTGACCCGTTAACTACTTGGTTATTGTTGATCGAAGCACTGTAAAAACCTTTTTTATGGTTTGTTGTACCTTTTATTTTTTGCTCCAGCGAATAGAGTACAGTAGATTAAGACGCTTTGAGAAAAAGTATCGCTTATCAGGTATCTTTGTTTTCGTATCTTGTTTTTAAAAGAAAAACCCAACTCCACTGCTTAAGGTTACCGCTGTGACATAACACCGTGGGTGTTATAAATGACAACACCTACGACAAAGGCTTGTGTTTAAACACCGCCCAAAAAAGTACCTATTTTACTACCAAAAAAATTCTAAACGGTTACCAAAATGGATAAATGGTCACCAAATAACGTTTCCTAAAATATTATGAAATAAATCCATTTTTTCGTATTATTGACTGCCAAAAAAATATATGGACGCCTTTAAAGTCGACGGAGCCCCGCTGCGCGGGGCTCCTATTTCCGTCCGCAGGGTCTAAAGTAACCTAACACGAACGAGATGACGGGAGCCGAGTTCGCTCGCTTTGCTCGCTCACTTCAGCTCCCGTCATCTCGTTCGAACCTAACCTGTCCGTGTCGGGGTGCCCTAAGCTCCTGAGCTCGCTTCGCTCGCTCTTGGACTAATTCGTTAAAAACACGAATACACCCGGTATATTAATCTGTGAGTTGGATAGAATTTGGTGACCGTTGATCCATTTTGGGAACCAATTATTTTATTTGGTGCCTAAGCTTAGAGTCTTAAAAATATTTTTGATGACCGTCTAAATTATACCCTACGACAAATGACCTCTAAAATAATTTCGTATTTCGTTCTAAGTTCCCAAGAATAGAATTTATAGAAAACTATGTTTTTTTTGTGTCGTGTAGGCGGTTAAAAGGTTGAAAGAAACATAAAGCGTCCAATAAAGAAATAAAAGCGAAACAGTATAACTTTGCTAGTTCATAATCTGTCATTATATGGCACCGGCTGTTGTCCCCGAACACAGAGAACTATCAAAGTTTCGGACGAAACTTATAATATTTACAGTCTTAACGCAGAGTTCAAACGGGGATAGCTTTTTATTTATTTATTTAAATACGCTTTATTTTACACCATATTATCCAAGAAAAAAATAAACTTAATACTAAAAACATACAACGGGCAATCTTATCGCATTCCGTGATCTCTTCCAGGCAACCTGGAATTGACATGGAGTTATCCAGTGGTGCGACAATACCAACAATGAACACAATATACATTCATACAATAATACTTACTAGAAACACAAATACACATATGCTAAATAATATATACATACATACATACTTAATATATAAGCAATGAAAATAAATGACGTATGACAATCATAGCACATTATGTCACAAAACCAAGAGTACAAACACAGCGACAGGTTAGATGTCCTTTGATGAGTTTTTTCAAATACAGGTAACAACTGAGCACGTTTGATTGGCTCAGGCAATGCATTCCACAGACGAGCAGCCTGGACAGTAAAAGATTTATCCAAGAAAGATGTGGAATGCATTGGCATTTTAAGTCGCAAGTTTTTTGAAGACCAGCCTTTTAACAGAAAGATGTAGTCAAACTGCCTCTTTAGTCTAACGTTAACACAGTGCTCAGGCTATGTGTTATTGGGTTTTTGATCTGAAATTTCTCAACCGACGGCAATAAGCAGAACTTTAAAATAACTGGCGAAATGATGTTTCCTTATAAGCACACCTGTGCCTAATTCTAGAGGAAATAGAGACATGATATTACTTATGTAATTAAGATGAAATTAAGTGGTACATTGTAATTATTAATCAATTTATCGCTCACATAAAGATTTAGTCTGTGCCCTCATCTCCAATTCTAAATCTGATATCGTAAATGAATGGCGAAAGAAGCTTTTCAAACTATGAAACCACTTACTCCTTTTTCACTTCCCAAACTTTACCAGCGCAGCGCTATATTCACTACAAGTGTTCAACAGGCAAAGTTTGAATCTATCGGCGATCTGTAGATCATTATTACGCCATCTTTTGGTGAAAGTTATAAGGAAGTGAAAGAAAAGTGAAAATTGAGACTACAATTTTATCAAGACTAAAAAATATCTAAATCTTTCTCCTTACTTTTAGACTATCCAAAGATTATCTGTAATTCCTGTGAGATCTCTGACAATCTGATCTGATCTTCGTTTTTTTGTTGTTGTTGTGTGTGTATTCATGTTAAACTTACCGAATTGTCGATGGTTTTATATCTGTTTCTCTTTTTCACCTGCGTTTATACTTTTTCTATGTGATATGACCGCCCATTGTACTATCACGGTCAAAATCGCAGTTGATGTTGTGTGTATGGATGTGTTGTTGTTGAGTTGGGACTGTTTGATGTCTTATTGTTTGCGTAGAAATATCACGCACACTTTTATATGCACAGAACTGTACAGGTGACTATAAACATAGAGATCTGGCTGCAATTTTGTTCCCTTACTGTACACTGTTTTTAGGGTTCCGTAGTAAACAAGGCACCCTTTTAGTTTCGCAACGTTCGTCTATCCTTCCGTCCGTCCGCAGGTTAGCTTTGTCTCTTAGTACAAGAAAACTAAAATTTGGCATGGATGAACAAAATTATTAGTCACGCCGACAAAGTGGGAAAATAAAATCATGAGAAAACATTTTTTTTCCTATTATTTATTATTTTCAGCCTATTCAGTCCCACTGCAGGGCAAAGGCCACGCCTTCTTCTTTTTCCTCCTTACTTATATATTTAAACGTACGCAATTCGAAAAAAAATAACTAAATGGTGTCTCAGGTCGGAAGATACATCTGGTTTTGGTCAGCCAGCTTGCTAATATGTATCCTCCGACTTCACAGCATGATTTTTCTTCCTGTTTACGTCTTTTTAGTTCACTTCTTAAGCAGTCGGGTATTTTTATTTTTTATTTAATATTTATCCTGTGATCATAAATGGTGTACAATAAATAAAATTTTATCAACATCAACTATGAACTACACCGGTGTGATCCCGCCATTAACGCAGTCGAACGTAAACCTGAGAGAGATGGGATCTCATAAATTATTAATAAATAACTTTATTCTCAGAAACTTCACAGAACTTCGACAAAGAATACCTGATAAAATTATGAAGATAAACTTTTAATGCTTACGTAATTCACGGTACATGAAAAGGTCTTGGATTTTTCTCCAAACACGAACAAACGAGCAGCTTATATGGTTTTGTGTAGTATCATAATTGATGTAAGATGTAAAAGGAAACAGCAAACGAGGGAAGAATACGTAAGCAACACTACTCGCGTAAGTGAATTTTTATTCTGATGTTTTTTGGGGTAAATTGTACCCCTTTGCAATCCATCAAGGAAAAGTTGGGTTATGAAGGCAATATTGTAGCACTGGAATAGACATACCTACCCACACACGTTTGATTCGGTTCTTTTATGGGAATAAAATACCTTGGCCGTTTCTAAGCGTCGTACGTGTGTGTTTAAGTCCCAGTTTCCATGCTACGTGTGCTCATGTGATCATGGCAGGATCTATGATGTACGCTTTGTTTTTGTTAACACCTTGTCCTAAGTAAGACGTCCGTTTTGCTCCGTAGTTCCTTGCAAATAATATGCCACAGTGATTTTCTATACCGACAACAATAAGAACTATATAGGTAGTTAGTGATTATTTCTACGTTCAAGTTGATCAGCGTACGTTATTTATGCTACTTGTCCCACCGCTGACGATCAGCGAGCAGCGAGTAGAGCTAGAACATAGATACGAGTTGGCGAGCAGTAAGAAGCGAGTGTTTAGTTCCGATAGTTTTACCGCTCGTCTATTAGCGAGTGTTTTAATGCAACGGGCGATTACCTGCACCACTCGCTCGGGCGGTCAGTCCTGCACGCGTTTGTTGGTTGGTCTCTCGGCGTGAGTTCTGGCCGCCGAGCGAGTATCGCTCGTGTGTTGAGAAAGTACTCGCTGACAGTGTGAACAGCCATAGATCAATTATTAAAATGATGTCGGCGATGCTTTCCGAAGTCTAAATTGTCCAATTTCTTAATTCTTCATATTCTTATTTTTCCGAATTCTTATTTTTACATATTCCGAATTTTTCATATTCATTTATTTACACTTTCTCATTATTACATATTCCATTTTATTCCACATTCTGTATTTTCCACATTTAAGTACAATCACAAAAAAAACTTTGTAACAGATTTTGTTCCACACACAATTTAACTTATGGATGACCAAAATCTACTTTGATTTGTGGAGTTGTTCTAGTGAACGCCATGGGACAACCAACTCTTTAGAAGATTGGCTCTTCCGATTAAATAAAAAGGTAGGAAGAATTAATATATAATTTTTCATACATTTTCTGAAAAAAGTGGCATCATATTTTTTTTATTAGCCTTTACTGTCTTACTGCTGGGCAAAGGCCTTTATATTATGAAAAGATAATTAAAAATTGCCAAATACATACGGAGCAAAGTCATTGATGATTTATAAAAAAGCGCAAAATCACCTGAAGAATATTTAAAGAAATTATATCATGTTGGTTCAAGTAACAGTATTGATATGTGAACGATAACACTTCTTTAAAAAAAAAACATGTTTCCTTTTTATTTCAGAAAATATTTGAAAGGGAATGAATTGTTTTCACCCATCTTTTTATACACATACATATGTAGTATATAGTTTATATTTTGCTCTAGACCTTTTTCTTTTTATTTCTTTGATTTATTTGCTGAAATAAATGGTTTTGATTTAAAGTTTGATTATCAGATGAAAAAAATGTATGACAATCGGTTTATTTTCCTTTTTGTATCGAACTGTACTCATTCGGAAAATTTTGGTATTAGGACAATAAACAATGAAGAAACCTAAGAATTCGGAAATATAAGAATTTGAAAAAATAATAATTAGGAAAAATAATATTTCGTATTTTAAAGAATTCGTAAAATAAATAATATGGAGAATCGCGAATTTGGATTTTGGCGCTGACACCATTAAAATATGTGTCTCTTTTATTGAAACGGGATCTGTATCTTTTGTTCGTTCCTTCAGTGAGAAAATAGTCGATAACTAATTGCTTCGTAGCCGGAGGTGGGACAAGTGCTTAAAGCCAAAGTAGATTTTGTAAAGTTCTCAACTTCAAAATCTTAATAATCTTAATCTTAGTATTTGTTACTTTAATAAAGGAATAAATACTTGTATTAGTTGATATCGGAGATTAGACTCCAATTAATCGAACTATAGCATCTGTAGCTAACAACTCATTTAACTACAGATCATAAACCACATCCAGAGTCCTTAATTTATGCTTTACAAGCCAATCAAAAATCTCTGTACCTGAAAATTGAAACTATCCACTACCAATTCAATCCTTTATCCATTATGAGAATGCTCGACCGAAAAATTGTCACGCGTTCGACAATGTCTCATCGAAAATCGGTCACCGCTTCGCGTATCCGTCACGTAATCGTTCCGTGTCCCTGAAGAAGCATATAACCGGACTGTGTGGCACCGATTGGGGAAGGCATATATACCATAGAACAGGTTAAAGCCATAGGTTATTAAGTCAAAACTGTTGCTTAGTTATCCTAAAATTCTATGTAGTATTGTGTAAATCCTTAATAATATTTTATTAGGTTTAAGTACATTCAAACGCATATGCGAAAAACAGTACCAACTTAAAAACAAAAACACTTCAAGTTTGCAGACCCAATACAGTGTTATTAGGCCATCACCGTTTGAAAGCAATCTACGGTGTTCAGTAAGTACCTTATTTTCTGAGTGAGAAACACTTTATGGGCACTTGTAAAAGAAATTCATTTACTTGAGAATCCCTTCGAATGGACTATTGAGACGACACAGTAGCTCCCAGCGAGTTTCGAAAACTGACTTAGACAATGGGTTTAATTGAATTGAAAAATTGCGACTTCGGCAATATGGATTTCAATGAAGTTCTTTTATTGATTTAGTAAAGAATTATCTATTATTCTGCCTTTCACTAACTTCAGATTTCCAAGTGAAGATTTCCAAAATCATAAGAAAGATAATAACAATAAAAGGCAATAAAATCAGCTTGTAATACTCAAAGATAATGTAGCTCACTTCAGAAAACCATTCACACAAATGAAATAAGCAATTTTAACTCGTTATAATTACAAAAGGTTTAAATTATCACTAACATCATCTCACGAACCAGAGATTCAAAATACATTTTATTGAAGTTCTTAGCAATACAGTTCTGTTCTATTCAAAGCCCCTCTTCCCACTCGCATCGAGTGCAAAATGATGTCTTTTGTCACACTAGACTTGCTATATATTATGTTACGATATTATTATCTGTCTTTGTAAAGCGGATCGTTTGCAAATAACATGTGCATTCCATGTACAGTTAAGGTTCAAAAGTGCAGTCACACTCTACCAAAACAGAAGCGGCAATTTTTTTTTCAAGCAGCATTATTTCAACATTTCGAGGTTAGTAGGAATAATCCATACTTTAGTTTCTATACAAAATATTAAATCAGTTGTGGATAATTTAACTTCTTCTGCAAAAATTAGCCATCTGAGTTTTGGGAGAGTTTCTGCACTTTTGACCCTTGACTGTACCATTACATGGAATGCACTTACTATAGTATAGGTATATGTAAATATATGTACTTGTCTTGGTATGTGAGATAGTTATTTAGGACCTGTGATATGATATTGTGTGAAATTGTATTATTGCTATGCACGAAGCTTACTAACCAAGCTACTAACGGTTGTTTTTGTGGCATTTCGGCCCTGAATTCGAAGAGTAGAAATTGCTAAGTAATATTCTAAAATACAGGTTTACTTTTATTTTATTAACAACGACGTTCTCCGTTGTTGATGCTTTTGAGATCTATAGATAGATAGACGATCCTGTCCTATTGAAGATTCCTATTCACGCTTACTTTGATGGTGGTCTTAGGTTATACGTCTAATCGCGGCATCAATGTGCAGGTTGTGCGGGGAACATATGTAACGCATGGAAAACGAATGAGTTTTCTAGGTGTAGGATATCCTAGACCAGAAGACTATATAGGCTCATATCTCTTAATCTAGTGTAAAACTCATAAAGATAGTTTTCAAAGATATTGGTGTGGGGTAACTCACCTAGGGGACCAAAAAATACCCATGGGTCGAAGTGTCCGAGTTATTTCTCGGCCCCTCAACAATATAAGATAAGATAGGTTATACGTTTCGTGCGTAGATTCGCCAAAGATCAACAGAATTCCATAATAACCATACAATGATCCACCTGAAGAACTAAGTGCGGAAACCAAACCCCCTAACATAGAACTCCATAATAACAGATGGTAACGGGCAACAGACTGTAGACAGTCGAAAATGCTTTGCTAGTCCGATTTATAGAAGAAATAGTCTGATGCCTAATCGTTCAACATTGGTGTGCCAAATGAAACTGTTGTGTGAAGCGTCACCATAAGATAACATAAATGTAAATATTTGTTAAGTAAAAATAAAAAACATATCAGCGAGGCCCATGTAGAAACACGGGCTCAGGTCGTGCGTAGGGCGTTCTATCGACGCGCCAGTCTTGAATAGGTATTTATTTCTAGATTTATTTTGTTAGAAAACACTAACTAGGTGTTTTATGTTATTTAACCTATGTCTTTGATTGAGAATCAGTACCTACATAATAACAGTAAATAGCGAAAGCCAACAGAATCTCGCCCTGGAACGGTAAATACAGACGCATTTTCCTTAAATAAGTGGTATATAATCATGTTATGGTGGTTTTAGCACACCCAGGTAACCTAGACCGAGACCTAGGCCCTGTATCCAGATTTAAGTCATTTGGTCCTATGTGCCTGAAAAATTATAGATGTACCTTCTGAAGTACTACCATTCGAAAGCCCGTATGCATGCGTTCCAAACCATGCTTCTAGAGTGAGGATCGCTTTGATAGTTTGGGAGATAGTCAACTTACAAGATTGCGGGATCATAAAATTTTCCTTTAGATTGACCCTTCCAGGCAGGGTACGTGCCCGAGGGTTATAGTTACACCTACTAAAAGGCTACCCAGAGATAGCCTGTAGGGATAGCTACCGGGTCGTTTTAGTAGATGGAAATTGCTTAGATAGTTTAAGTGCAAATTAACTTTTAAGATTGTAAAATTACAAATTTTTGTCAAAATGGAACTTTAGGTGGTTACGCGCCTGAAAGATATAGACATACTTATTGATGTATTGTATTTCGATAGCCTGTTAGAAGGGTTACAAGATCATCCTTATAAGACAGAGATTACTTGAATAGTTTTAGAGAAAAAGAGCTTGTTAGTGGTAAAATCAACAAAGTTTCCCTTCATCCCTCATGCATCCTGGAGAATATCTTCACGGTGTGTGATTACGGATATGTTTGTGGGACCGCTGGATAGAGAGCCCATATATAAGATGTCATATTTCCTACAAATTATGGGAGGTTTTGTTGATTCATAGGATGTAAACAAAGTGAATATTAGTTAAAATAAAAAAACTAATTTGCAAGTGATTTTGCGGTCCTCAATATCTACAGTAAAGTTTCGGGGTTCGAAAGCGCACTAGCGCATCGACCTAATTTGTCGACATCAGCGTGGTAATTAATTCCTCACGCCTCTTCCTGTAAACGGGGACCTGCAGAACCGCTTCACATAGTCATGAAGAATTAAGTGTTTCATTTCCTACATAAGAAGCCTTTATACCTGAGCACTTAGCAGCCATAAATCAACACTTCAGGACTCTTGGAACTATATGTACAGGACGTCGGCGCGCCAGGGCTGGAGACTTACAACCTCCCGTATACAATGCCCGGCGATCACGTCCGTCCGGTACACTACCTAATTACCAATTACAGCATTTCCCCTCGTAATCTGTAACAAATCGTAACAGTCTCTACTAAACAAACAGAACAACTAATGATGGTAAATAAATAATGATCGTGATAGGCCTCGAATGCATGTTGAATGACAATTAAGAAGGAGAAGTTGGTTACTAGCAACGATAATTGTTCTTTACTAATGATATCCTGTGTATATCGACTTAATTGTGTGTTTTGTATAAATTACACTTTCTGTTTTTTGGTCGTTTGTTAGGTATGTATAATAGGTAGGGCCCGTATACGTACAACACACTTAGGCTATGTGGAGTACAGTTTTTTTCCATGCTGGCTACTCGATGATGATCGCCGAGGGTAAATTTTATAAATCGAGATGAATGGCGTGTGATTGGAGAAGCCTACGTCTAGCTGGGACTGCTAGGCTGATCATAATACCTAGTACTTACGGCTGAACTAGTCCTATTTGGCGCAGCCGTAGGACACACAATGTTACTTTATATTGTTTTCTCTCTTTTATATTATTGTTGTTTAGTTTAAGTTTTCTATTCTTTCCTTTTTAATGTGTATGTTGTGTGCTCTGGCTTGTGTCAAATAAATATGTTTTCTTTCTTTCGTTTAAGTTTTTTCCAACACTGCTATGAATCCCAAGTCTGACCGTTGTTTTTAAGATAAATTGATATCGAGCCCATTAATGATAAAAAAATTAACAATTATCCTTTCAATTCACATTCTTATGTAAGTTAACATAAAAATGATAAATATTCAATATTTCAGCTTCATCCCATTTATAGTCCATCCATTAAGTTATCTTTAAGAAATATAAATAATCTTTATACAATCCATTTCCCCATTTATATACTAAGGAAATATTTTTCAAAGTCCCTTTCTACACCCGAAAAACTTTCTAAACAGTTTGGCAAAATTTTATTCACCGCTAAAATTCACCTAGTTACATAACGCCAACCTTCCTACCAAGACATAAGGTTCAAGATTTGACTCTAAAAGTTTCAGGAGTGTAATAGGGTTGTGTTTTTCCTAAAGGCACTGCCATGTCTATTTAGTTCGCTGTATGAATGGGTGATTGATGTCTTAAGGTGTTACCTGTCGTCATGTCGGTATTTTGTAATATAATTATCTATTGCTAGTTTGAAACGACGTGGAAGGAGGTTTTGCACGTGTCTGAGGTTACCTTTGTGAAGGAGGAGGTTTCTAACCGTCTTTGTTTTGTGTATTGTTAGGTGTATTTATTTATTGGAATCTTCGTCATGTTGTCTGTTACACTGATTTGTAGTCGTCATCATCCGCAGCCTAACTTCGTCCATTGCTTTGGCCTCTCTTTCTAGATTCTGTTCACAACGGCAAGAATGTCATCTGACCAACTGTTCGATAAAGAATGGTCTCAAATAGCCCTAGATAAAGAAAAGTTGAAGGACAGTAAGGAGGCCTTTGCTTTGAAGTGGGAAAATCCAGGCTAATATATACTTAATAAAAGGGTTTATGGCTAAAACGAATTATGATCATAATCAAATAGCCTTTATATACAATTTACATTAATTTAAGTTTAACTATCCGCGACCGGTACGAGAAGATTGTCTTGCTTTCCAGCATAGACCTCCCCTAGAGCTTGCCACACTGTGCGGTTCTGTGCTTCTCTTCTCCAAGGAATAACCGCTATTCTTCTAACGTCGTCCTCCCATCTACGATGCTGTCTTCCTTTTAATTATTTTATGTTGACTTGGACACCACTCTCTTACGTCCCTAGATCATTTGGCTTTATTGTTCCTAATGGCTGTCCTACTCATCTCCATTTTAGCTTTTACGTTTACCTTTAATACAGTACGTGACATCAATTATTATATTTAATTTATTTATATACTAAAAGAGTCATGAATATAAATGTGAATGGATGGAGAGGGAGGGGACGGCCAAAGAAAAAAAATGATGGACTGTGTGAGGAGTGATATGAAAGATGAAAGAAAAGAGAGTCAGTGATGGCGTGACCGGGAACAGGATGATATGGAAAAAGAAATGTGTTGCGCCGACCCCAAGTAACATGGGACAAAAGTAGGAAGAGTTTTTAAGTTTAATTTGGTTTTAGCTTTTTCTAATATCTTTGTATGTGTTGTTATGTAATTGATACTTTGCTTGTTTTATTAATTATTTACTATAACTCACATGAATGCGTGGTCGTCACAGACCACAGGAAAGAGGAAGAGCGCATGACATTTCTTTACAACAGATCACAATTATCACAGATAAAACTAGAAATAATAAAAAACTTTGTGTTGCCATCAACAGAAGATGATGACGTGACATCAGTTATTCTGGTTTGGTTCTTTATGTTTTAGAGTTTTAGTTTAAACTTTATTTTGATGATCAGTACTCTTCATTCCATAATATGCTGGCAAGTTTAAAATTTACGTATATTTAGTTAGGTTAGGTTAGCCTAACTAAGCTTCAGGTTTGGCAGAAAAAAAAATGAATTCGAATATTTTCCTTTTAGCTTTAAGAGGAACATGAGGGTTTTTCATTATCACTTTGAGAGACCACCACGATAACAAAATGTTTAAGGCTAAAACGAATTATGATATCAAGCAAAAGCATTTTTTGAAATAGCGAACCTAACATTTTACCCTGTATAACTGAAATTATTTCGGTATTTCTCAAGAATAGGCGAAATAAATTATCCTAACTAGATGTGGGAGGCTTGAACTAAAGCGATGTCTTATTGGAGTGTCTCTTGTTATTCAGGTATCTATTATTGCGAATCGTGCCAGCTCTTACATGTTCTGTTATTATATTTAATTGCAGTTTAAGATGAAAGCTAAAGAATACTGGGGTACCCACTGAGTAGGTTATAAAAATATGTATGCGGTGTTAAAATATGTCTTTTGTAAGTAATTCGTTTACTTTAAATAAAACGAAGTCTAAAGAGAGGGGGAGGACTCGATAATCCTCAAATCCGGTAACTTGCTCTATTTCCGAGCAGGTGACCGGCAGTCCCAGGGTTGTGTCGGGTTTATCGTCCACAAGCCCCTTGTGAACAACGTGGTGAAGATCGAGAGTGTCGACCAGGTTGGTGTACCTTATTCTCAGAATATCCTCGAGATATTCGTTGGAGGTCGTACAGGTCTACGCCCCAACCTCGGCACACACTGACGACGAGGTGGAGACCATGTATGAGGATATTTCTAGAGCCATACATGGTTTCAGAACTCGCTTCACTGTTGTCATGCGGGACTTCAAAGCGAAACTGGGCAAACGAGAAGATGATGAGTTGCAAGTGGGGCAATTTGGAGTTGAACGACAGAACCACCGGGGCCCAACCTACTGGCCAGTTTTATGGAGAAGGAGGCCTCTATATGATGAACTCCTTCTTTAAACAGCGTGAACACAGTAAGTGAAGCTGGCAGAGCTCCGATGGTGCAACAAAAAATGAGATCGACTTCATCATGTCAACGAAAAAGCAAATGTTCAATGATGTCTTTGTGATCAATTCGGTAAAAACCGGAAGCGATCACCGCATGGTAAGGGGCACATTGAACATCAATATTAAGCTTGAAAGGTCTCTACTGATGAAGTCCACGCTTCGTACAGCACAGATCCGGGTCTAAAACCCCGAGAGCTTTCAGCTCGAACTCCAGGGTCGTATCGAGTGCCTAGGGAGCTCCGTGGATGAATACAGCGATGGGTTCGTGCAAGCTGTCCATACGATCGGGTCTATGTTTTTCAAGAACCGTCGTACATATAGAAACAAAAAGCTCCCTACCCTCAAGATTATGAAGGAAAGGTATGAGATGATCCTGAAGTCTTTAGATGAGGCGTGCAAATACCGGCAGCTCAATAGACAGATCTCTAAATCCTTGAAAAGAGACCTCCGCCGCTTTAATACCAAGCGTATTAAAGACGTAATTGAGCGAAATAAAGGCTCCAACGTGTTGTCAAGGGATTTGGCTATTGGGCAGAGCCAGCTCATGAAACTGAAGACCGACGATGGCAGGATCGTCTCAAACCGGAGCTTCTGAGGGAGATCGAGACATTCAATGGGCAGTTGTACACATCAACCAGCAAGCCCGCTGCGAGTCTAGAAAACGACCCAAGAGCTAGATTGCCCCGACACTATACCGAAGATATCCCGGACGTCAGCCTTTACGAGATTACGATGGCTCTGAAACGGCTTAAAAACAACAGGCCGCCGGTTGATGACGGAATCACGGCCGAACTCTTGAAGGCGGGTGGGAAACCGGTCCTTAAGGCCATTCAGAAGCTGTTTGATTCCGTCATACTTGAGGGCATGGTGGTACTCTTCTTCAAGAATAGCGACAATGCCCGGCTGAAGAACTAAAGGCCTATCTCACTTCTTAGCCATGTCTACTAGTTGTTTTCAAGAGTCATCACGAATCGTCTCTCGCGCAGGTTTGTCGATTTACAGCCCCCATAACAAGCCGGATTCCGAAAAGGATTTAGCACCGTAAACCACATACATACGGTACGGCAGATTATACAGAAGACCAAAGAGAACAACCTGCCTCTCTATTTAGCGTTTGTGGACTACGAGAAAGCCTTCGATTCGATCGAGACTTGGGCTGTACTGCAGTCACTCCAACGGTGCCAGATCGACTACCGGTACATTGAGGTGTTGAAGTGTTTATACAAAACGCGACCATGTCAGTCCGTCTTCAGGATCAGACCTCGAAACCAATCCTTCTCCAGCGCGGCGTGAGACAGGGTGTTCGATTCTTATTATCGAATTGAGGGTAGTTGGTAATTCATCACTAAACTCGCCCTCGACCTACGTCGCGGTTCTAAATATCCGTGGCGTGAAGTACGAATTAGAGCTCTGAGCTGGATGAACGTTTCTTCCTCTCTTGTTGTGATCGTGTCTCAAGCTAAACGTTTTAGCATCTTTAGTGTTTGTGGACTCACTGCCGTGTGGTGTGCGATCTTCAAGACCTTTAAACTCAGAGTACGTCTAGACTGCCTATCTGTGAAGTGCCGTGCATTATAAAAAGTCGCCAATTGATATTATTTTGGCTGGTGACATTTTTCCGTATATTTACGATGGAAAAAAGTTGTTAGTAAACCCCGATGTACCAGTCGCGTAAAGCAGCATATTTGGTTATGTCGTAATGGGAAGACTAGAGATGCAATCCTCTAGCAATTGCAATGATGTAGCGTCTACAACATCGTTAGTATCGTATACTATCGAAGAACATAATTTAAATGAAACTCTCAAACGTTTTTGGGAAGTGGAATCTTTACCGTGTGAAGTTCCTATTAATCCGTTAGAGGAATTAACGAAAAAATATACATGGAAAAACATTATCGTGATGAAATCGGTAGATATGTTTCCCCAATTTTATTGAACTCTGAGCATAAGGCGCTCGGTGATTCATATAATATTGCTCTTAAGCGACTTATTCAGGTTGAGCGACGTCTGGCTTGTTCTCCAGACCTTCGTAAGGCCTACGTCGACTTTATGAAAGTCACTTGGACACATGGTACCATACACTGGTACTGAACATTCGGGTTATTTTGTCCCACACCATTGTGTGTTGCGTCCGTCTAGTACTACAACGCCCTTGCGAGTAGTGTTTGATGGATCCTCCAAAACAAGCTCTGGTATTTCGCTCAATGATACACTTTTGACTGGTAGAAAGCTACAACAAGATATTTTCAACATAATATTAAATTTTAGACTTTACGATGTCTGTTTTACTGCTGACGTGTCAAAAATGTACCGAGGCGTGATCATAGATCCTGCTGATAGGAAGTACCAGCATATACTCTGGCGAGATAGTCCTATGGACCCGGTTTGTATTTATGAGTTAACTCGAAATACTTACGGTCTTCGTAGTGTACCTTTTGTAGCTGTGCGTACGTTGCACCAATTAGCCTCTGATGAGCTAGATCAAAGCATGCTGCATGGTGATGCGGAGCCAAGATCCAAGGCGGCTTACGTACTGGCCAAAGGCTTTTACGTTGACGATGTCCTATGGTCTTGCCAGACCCTGGCAGAAGCTTGCACGTTGCAAGACGATTTAATTTCCTTACTTAAGAGTGGTGGATTTGATTTAAGAAAGTGGGCTAGTAACTGTCCTGAGTTGCTAACAAGAATGCAATCAGATCAGGTTTCTATCATCAACTTTCAAGACGATACGTTATCGTCATCTCTCAAGGTTTTAGGATTGACATGGTTACCGTCGTGTGACTCATTCTCTGTTAATTATAATTTAACTGACGCAAAACAAACTAAGCGTTCTGTTTTAAAACTACTCGCGAGTATATTTGACCCAGTAGGTTTTATCGCACCATGTACTTTTGTCGCAAAGTGCATAATGCAAGATCTTTGGAAACTCGGCCTTGGCTGGGATGATCAGTTGCCATCTGAGCTGACCACCCAGTGGAATAAGTTTATTGCCGACCTGCCAGTTTTAGGTAAATTGCGAATTGAGCGTCATGTTTTAATATCTCACTTCAATCAAGTGCAGATAATAGGATTCTGCGATGCGTGATCGCGTGGCTATGCAGCTTGTATCTACTTACGTAGTGAAGATAAGGAGGGTCACGTGAAAGTTAGGTTACTGATGAGTAAATCTAAGGTCGCGCTTCTAAATCCAATTTTGTCAATACCTAGGCTTGAGCTCGAGGCTGCGGTTCTATTATCAAAGCTAGTTAGTTTTGTCGTACAAAACTTAAACGATTTTTAGGTTTCTATTATTGCGTTAAGTGATTCAAACAACGTTTTAGCATGGCTGCAAACGCCACCTTATAAGTTAAAACCGTTTGTTGCTAACCGTGTTAGTCAAATAATTGCCGTGGTGCCACCAAATTGTTGGTTTCACGTGAACAGCGAAAATAACGCTGCCGATGTTTGCTCGCGCGGAGTAATGCCAGCTCGCTTCGTAAAAGATGCTACGGATTGGATTCACGGTACAACATGGCTTTATGAAAGCCAACAACAATGACTGATGAAACCATTTTATGTAAAGGAAGGATTTACTATTCCTGATATTAAAACTAATTGTGATACGTTCGTTTTAACTACGTGTGATGATCAAAATATATCATTTAAAAATAGCCTAGAAGAAACATTTAATAAAATTGCATCTTGTAATAAATTGCAACGTCTTATGGCCTGGTGGCACAGGTATATGAATAACCTCAAGTTTAAGGCACCTGCTAGGACATATGGGCCTCTCAGTGCTTCAGAGCTAAAGAAAGCTCGCGATACAATAATTCGAGTGATACAATTAAATCATTTTCATGATGAAATCGAATCGTTGCTAAAAGATAAAAATAAAAAACATTGCTTCTCTTCGTAAACTTTCACCCTTTGTAGATTCTTACAATTTCCTCAGGGTGGGGGTAGACTTGTGCATTCCGATCTACCTTATAACACTAAGCACCCTGTGCTTTTACCTAAATGTCACACGTCTAATTTAATTATTGAATATTACCACAAGATATATTTACATGTTGGGCCTCGTACCTTACAAGGCATACTGTGTAAAAATTATTGAATCATTAATGCTCGTAGAATGATTAGATCAGTTCTGTCAAAATGCAAGAATTGTTTTTGATGTCGACCTAGTTCAATTCAGCCTGCAATGGGTCCGTTACCCGCACCTAGACTAAAGCCTGGTAAAGTCTTCGACCACGTTGGTTGTGACTTGGGTGGCCCTTTCTTTGTGAAAGAGCGTTTGAAACGCAATGCAAAGGTCCATAAGTCATATTTATGCTTATTCGTGTGCTTTTCAACGAAGGCTGTACACTTAGAAGTTCTTACAGATTTAAGCTGCGATTGTTTTTTGGCGGCATTCGACCGTTTTGTAGCTCGCCGCGGACTTTGCAGTTGTTTATATTCTGATTGCGGCACCAATTTCATTGCAGCAGCTAAACATTTAAAAGAAGTTGCGAACTTCTGGAGTAGTAAAACTGTTGCTGATCAAATTTCTAACAGATTAACTCACGTCATGTAGAATGGCGTAAGAACCCTCCTAACGCTGCGAGCATGGGCGGACTCTGGAAGGCAGAAATAAAATCTGCTTAACATCACCTCTATCATGCAGTAGGTGACAGATCACTTACGTTTGAAGAATTAAGCACAATTTTCTGAAGGATTGAAGCCGTTTTAAATTCACGGCCTTTGTGTTCTTTGTCGGATAATCCAAACGAGTTCGAAGTGTTGACCGCAGGTCATTTTCTTATAGGTCAGAGTTTATTAGCTGTGCCAGAATATGACTTTGAGGACGTTTCTCAAAATAGGTTGTCACGTTGGCAAGTCGTTCAGAAAGCTTCACAGTCCTTTTGGAGGCGTTGTTCAGATGACTATCTTCACACTCTTCAGCAGAGAGCGAAGTGGTTTTCAACTCCGCCTAACTTAATGGTTGGAGATTTAGTTTTGCTGAAGTCACATTTAACTAAGCCTCTCCAATGGAATTTAGCCCGGATTGAGAAGGTGCGCAGTGGTGTCGACAAAGTAAATCGCGTTTTAACTCTGCGAACTAAAAATGTTTTAATCTAAAGACCTACAAATAAAGTTTGACCATTACCCTATGCAAATTAATTACCTTCACAATATTATAATATAGATAGTTTGTTTATGTTTTCTTTTCGTTTTTTCTGTACTGTGTACAATTTACATTTAGAACACACTCTGCATGTATAATTATAATTTTATTTATGTTTAAGTAACTTTATTTTTGTAACATATTCCACACTTCATTTATTCATCATTTATTTATGGAAATCAATAATATTTATTTCGGTTGGGGGTATGTTCGATTCTTATTATCGAATTGAGGGTAGTTGGTAATTCATCACTAAACTCGCCCTCGACCTACGTCGCGGTTCTAAATATATGGCGTGAAGTACGAATTAGAGCTCTGAGCTGGATGAACGTTTCTTCCTCTCTTGTTGTGATCGTGTCTCAAGCTAAACATTTTAGCATCTTTAGTGTTTGTGGACTCACTACCGTGAGGTGTGCGATCTTCAAGATCTTTGAACCCAGAGTACGTCTAGACTGCCTATCTGTGAAGTGCCGTGCACGCTGCAGGTCTTCTGCTGACCCGGGAGTTGAGACGAGGTAGGTGGTGTTCAATTGCCTTCTTGGAGATAGTAGGAACGAACGATTTCCACCCACAAATACTTTACATGTACACATTCTTAGGTTCATAAGCCGCGAGCAAATATTTTATTAAAAAAGGTTGGTCAAAAACCGAACACAGGGAGACGTCATTTCTCCGAAACTGTTCACTGCTTAACATATAAAAAATGCTGCTTTACCTTATCAGATTATTTAGGGACACTCAATTACAGCGACACAGAAAAAATTCTAGAAATTGTTGTTTGATATGATATATTTAAATTACTTACTTTTATTATATTTAATTTTAATTGTTTTTTTTTTACAATTTTATATATTTTTATGTTTGTTAATAGAACAATTTTATTTAATAATGTAACAGACCCAATATTGCTTAATGTAAAGCGATGGCCTGAAACACAGGTTTGAAAGAATCTAAATCGGGCAGGTCAATACCAAAAATTGAAATTCTAGTTTAAAATCTTGCAGTTGTAATAAAATATTTTAATTATAGTTTACACTAGCTTTCTGCCCGCAGCTTCGCCTGCGTGGACTACACGATTTTGGCAGTTTCGTTTTTTGCAGTTCTGGCGAGATATTGCAAATTATTATTCATAGTTTTCCGCCCGCGTCATTGTTCGCGTAGACTACAAAATTTGCTCGACTTCATTATTTGATCGAATTATATAAATTACATGTAAATTGATTTAAAAGCATAAACTGAACTGCCGTCGTGTTCTAATAGCTAGAACGTAGGACTTTCATTCTGGAGGTCTCGTGGGATCGATTTCCACGGGAAGGTACAAATAGTGAAAGACCACTTCGCTTTCAAATTCTGAATCCTACTACCGACACGATAGAAAATTAATACGGGTTGGCGCAAAAGTTATCACCCGATGTTCTTTGGCTGTAATTTTTTTATTAATGTAATACTCTGGTTCTGCTTTTGGATAAGGTTTATTTGATGTCTTAATTTATTTTCCCATTAAGTCGAAATAATGATACGACCGCGCCGTCGCCAGAATTGATAAACGTTCGGGCCCGATTAATGGCAAGAGTGATAATGCCACCCTTGCCAGAACTTCCAGCGTATATTATCTTTGAGGGCTTCAAGAGTCTGAAGCTTGTTGACATAGACTCATGACTTCAAAAACCTACTGAAAGAAGCCTGGAACAGTTAAATCAGGCGATCTTACCGGCCGGAGCAAGTTCGGATAGTGCAGTCCTCAGAATTTCGGTTGTGCCTCATCCTCCAGTTCCATTTTTTTATTAATAGGCTCGCGTTAGACAACTATCTCACTTGATGGTAAGATGGTGGTAATAATAATATATTTATTCCTTTTAAGGATAGAAAACGCGTTGATTATGGCTCTGGAACCTCGTTGACCACAGTAGTCGTTTGGTGGCCCGATGACGCTTCCAACGTAAACAACAAACCTTTTTTTTTGCCTGCGATGTGTTTAAGCATACTGCGCTATCACGGGGAGATAGCGCATCTATGTGGGACTCGATCCCGCATTTTAAACTTTACACCCTTTTTTACACCTTTAAGGGATGAAATTCAAAAAATCCTTGAAGACGTATTTTTTTATTTTATATTTAGAAGCTAAATGCCATATTTCGTTCATTTCAAATGAAAAACGACAGAGTTTCATACAAACTTTCATCCCCTATATAACTCCCTTAGGGGTCGAATTTCGAGAAATCCTTTCTTATTCCTTGTCTACATTATAAAAGGAACCTCTGTGCAAAATTTCAGCTTTTTAGGTCCAAGGATTTGGGCTGGGCGTTGATGAGTCAGTCAGTCAGTCAGTCAGTCAGGACTTGTCTTTTTATTTATATAGATATAGATAGAAGATTTTTTTTTTATTTAGAAGCTAAATGCCATATTTCGTTCATTTCAAATTAAAAACGACAGAGTTTCATAAAAACTTTCATCCCCTATATAACTCCCTTAGGGGTTGAATTTCGAGAAATCCTTTCTTACTCCTTGTCTACATTATAAAAGGAACCCCTGTGCAAAATTTCAGCTTTTTAGGTCCAAGGTTTTGGGCTGGGCGTTGATGAGTCAGTCAGTCAGTAGATTTAAGCACTTTTATACCATTGTTTTAGAAATAATACTACTGCACCTAATGTACATTTTTGTGAACGTACATACTTTTTAATAAATTATTCTTATTCTTACTGGTGCGCTGGAGGATTTCTTCAAGGTTCTGGACTGGAGGGGGCTCGGCATCAATGTTAATGGCGATTACGAAAAAGTGGGTCTTAAAATGAACACTAACACAGACAAAACCAAGGTTATGGTGAATGCCTATGTAACACCCACTCCTATCAAGATCGGAGACTCTACACTCAAAGTTGTAGACGAATATGTCTACCTGGGACAAACGGTCCAGTTGGGTAGGTCTAACTTCGAGAAAGAGGTCAACCGTCGAATCCGACTCGGCTGGGCGGCGTTCGTTAAGTTGCGTGGTATTTTGTAGCTGCGGAGTTTCCTTGCGGGATCACGTCAGAAATGAGGATATCCACAGGAGAAACAAAGTGACCAACAAAGCCCGAAGATTTGCCAAACTTAAGTGGCAGTGGGCAGGGCACATTATTCGCAGAACGGATGGCCGATGGGGCCGAAAAGTTCTGGAATGGCGACCACGAACCGGAAGACGATACGTTGGAAGGCCTCCCACTAGGTGGACCGATGACCTGGATAACGACGGGATCGGTCAATGTGGCGACGCCTGGGGAGGCCTATGTCCAGCAGTGGACGTCTTTCGGCTGAAATGATGATGTTGAAATAAAACTGTTGAAATAGCTAATTGACGCGGCGCTCATAAAATCTTTCAACAAACGTAAATTATATTTAATGTTAATGTTGCTTGTGTAGAACTTATTTTAAGAATTAATAAAATTAAGTCATATCATGAGAAGTAAAATCAACTTTTACTTTTGCAATGTAAACGAATAAAACAAAACGAAAATGCGGAAAACTCAATTGAATACTAAACACACTCATTATGTTCCCCTTAAAGCCGCTGACTGCAAAATCTTCACGATTAAGATTACGGAAATTAGAAATAATTCTTCCAAACGCACCTGATGAGATTAAAAAAAAATGAAACAGCAGCAGTTTTAGGAAATCCAAAAAGCCAATTATTTCGATCCGCTTATATCTGTAAATCGTTCCTGGTATTCGCAATCCCTCGTGGTCCCTAACTAGGTACTTACTGGGCCTTATTTATTGGTGAATACATAAAAAGGTTAATGATCAATCCCAATGGTACCGGAATTTTGGAGGTAAAATGTTTTGCGGTCTATCTATCTGGGATCTGGGTATTTAGGTAAAATATTTTGAGTTGATTTTTTAGGCTTATCAGGGTAATTTTTGCCTATAAATGATGATCTAGAACCATTGATTTTTATGGGAGTGAAACTGACAAAAGATTCATAAATTGTAGGTTGTCGTTTCAATATTAGCCTTAATATTTTTTTACTATACTTAGCTAAAGCGTTTACTGAATCCTAATTTTTCATTTGTCAAGATACCTATTAAGTTTTTTATAAGAATACGTAAAATTTCATTTACCTCCGACACATTTTTACTGCATGCTACATAATTTATCTAATAGTTGACGAGCTTCGATCGACAATCTATTGAAGACGCAATAATGACACGATATCTTGCGAAAACATCCCAATTCAAACACCCATAACTTTTGAACAGGCTGAACCGATTTTCAACAAACATAGCGAAGAACAATCTCGATAACGTAACCTTTTAAACAAAAGAAAAAACGAAATCAAAATCAGTTCATCTCTTTAGGAGCTATGATGCCACAGACAGATACCCAACAACACAAAAACAAAGGTACACATGGCAAACTTATCACATTTTCCCCCTCTTTTTCCGTCGTAGATTAAAAACAACCGATCAATGCTTAGAGCGTTGATGTTTTTAACATGCTTTTATTAGCTTGGTATGTATGTATCTATGAATCTATGTAACTTAATCTTTGAACATGATTTTCACCTCCTTCAAAACGTCGGTTTAATTTGAAACTTTGCACACTTATCAAGAACCGATGATAATGCAATAATTTAAATAGTTTGTCCCATTATCCTTACCAAGCTCTTCAGGAGCTTGGTAATAAGTGATTGAACTAGGAAGTGAAACATAAATAATAGTTTAAAAAAACTAAAAAAGAAACGCTTTAATAGAAAACCAAACTAACAGAAAATAATTTTCAATAATATTAAATTAAGAATAGTGTGATTAATAAAAATAAAAATTAAAAATTGTAGAAAAGCGTGGGATGCTTTTAATGACATTTTCAAAATTACTACTTTTACCAATATCTGTCAATAAAATATTAAAACAATTTGACATCACGCACATTTTTTCGTTAATCACACTATTCTTAATTTAAATTTATTGAAAATAATTTTCTTTTACTTTGGTTTTCTATTAAAGTGTGTTTTCTTAGTTTAATTAAACTATTTATTAAAAAAAAGAACTAGATTTAATATTCAATAACGATAAAGAAACACGTCTAGGTCAACTGTAACAAAAATATTTGCCTTATAGAAAAAACTTCGTAACTTATTAAAAACGATCTTTATAAGAAGGTACAAAATCTCGCTACATCCGATGAATAAATATAAAATTTGATCGGATCAACGTAACATGGAAAGTCGCTTCGTAGAATTTCTGAAAGCTTCAAAATGTTAAGGGCCTAGGTAAAGGTAAGGTAAATATTGGGTCTATAAACTAACAAAGTTTCTTGATTGCCAGGTTTTGCTTGTACCCCTTATAAGTTATAGACTTCACGATTGAAATGGTTAAGAAGTTGGTAGATAGATAACCTTAGGATTTTAAGGCCTAGTTTTTTAATCCATGATTAACCCAACCAATTGTTAAATGGTAACCAATGGATTTAAATTTTAATAAAATGCGTTTTCATTCACATCTGATTATTATTATTTTTATAGTCTATACGCTCGCGCTTAACCACTATCTCGCCTGATGATAAACGATGATGTGGTCGACGATGAAGCACGCTTGCCTACAAAAAAACCTATTCACTTTTGATTTAAAGACCCCAAGATTGTAGCTGTCGGGAAACACAGACTTTTTTGCCTTCCGAATTGTCAAATAATTTGACGAGTTAATTATTTAGCCATTTGTTAGACTAACAATCGAAACGCGTTTTACTGAAATTTGACACCATTGGTTAAGTTAACTTCCGATCAAAAAACTGGGCCTCAGGTAAACATTTATTGAATCATTCTATTATCGTTAAATCAAAAACGAACACCAAATCTCAACAGCATATCTGAGTTAATTTGTGAATGGAAAACACCGAAAACTTTCAAACTTTACATAAATGGCTATCAAAAGCCCTACAGGAGGGATGCCCTAGAAGGACAAACACGGATCTTATTGGTGACGTTCTTCAGAATAGTCAGATGCGCAGTATTCATAACTAGCATACGCGTATGACTAGATGAGTGTACGTGAAGGAATTAAAAGGAGTAGGTAAGGATCGTAGCAAGTGGCGTTCTTGTGTTTCTGCCTACCCCTATGAATATCGTGATTTTATGGATGTACACAAAGCAAATCAGATAGGGCACACCAACATAGATGTTTCGTGTGAGTAAAATCAACGAGTATATTACTTCGCCTATTTATTAGTGTTTGCTTCACAATATATATGAAGCAAAGAATATGAAGCATTAATTTAACTATGTAACTAACTGATCCCGTGACATGGGTGTATAAGCAACCGTCTGGTAAATCAAAGGTCTTAGGATCGAATCTCACCAACGCGTTATCTATTTGCATTATTAAAAACCATTTTTTTCACTTTCGTAAAAAAAATATTCGTGTTATTTACCTGATAATAAGAACGAAAAAATATATTGAAGTAAAAATTATTTAATTTTTAATAAGATCTCAACAATATTTATTGACTAGGTTTTTTTAAATTATAATTACAAGTTATAAAGGTTTGTGCATGACAAATATTCGAAGTCGGACAAGACTCAACGTTATTTTTGATACATAAGTAGGTAATTTATTTATTAGTAATATGAATAAACATGCTAGTAAGTTAAATTTTAAGATAGAGGTATCCTTAATTATTTGTAATCACACTAACAATAACATCACTCACATAAAATAAATTTAATCACCACCTGATATTTATAAATAGTCGATTGGTGCACGACTTTTTTAGATAGCCATTCAATCACAGTAAAAATTTCTTGGACGTTAAACCAACTTTGCACACCTCACCATCTTTACGCCACAATATTTTGCGACCGTCCTTGTCTGACTTAAAACATTTTTCATCGCCAAATATTAATATATTATTGCACCAATCAAAATCCTAATATTCTATTACGAAGCGTAACCGGTTTTGCCTGTGAATATCTGTTGAATATTCTTGTTTTTTTGGCTGGTCTACGCCAGTTGCACGCAAGTGGTTCCGTAAAGTTTGTAATGTCACGTCATGTTTTGTCGCGGTGGAACGAGTAGTGAACTAGTGAGGAAGGGCTCAGCCATATGCCAAGCAACTATATCACGGTGCCGTGCTTTGGCATCTGTGTTTGCAAATCCAGCCTTTGGTCCCGGTCGATGAGGATCAATGCTTCCCGAATCTGCATAATGATGAAACCACAATTGCACAGTTCTTCTCTGTAAACAATAATAAAATATTAATCCAAAAAACAACAATCAATAATTAAATACATGTGAATTATTCAAACATATTAAACTTAAACTAAACAAAATAAAAACATTTTTTTACTCACCGATGGCGATATTATTAAATGCCTTGCAATTTCACTAATTGAAACGTTTTGCTCATGCAAAATAATTATCTCAGCTCTTAAGTATAGTAAAGTGATTCACAAATAAAAGCATTTCTCAAAACTTGCAGGGTAATGTCTTAAAACGTAACGAAAGCCAGATTTGACGAACAGCATTATGACGATGAACAATTACTAACTTATATATGATTTGTCATTTTTAGAGGGTAGACGATTAGTATATTCCAACTCAAATATAAAGAAGACTAGCAAGTCTTTAGCGACTGCCGATGGCTAATGTTTTTGTATTTTTTAATAAAATATTTTACAAATGTAAAATCATCAGATCGGCGATCGAAATTTTACGGCGCCAGGACATAAGATATTATATACCGCACGCTCGACTAATGCGCCACGGAGACGATTGCTATATAAGCTAAATTTATGCTTCATTCCCCGCAACATTAAAGTGACAAGAAATTGCAAGTGTGTGCGTGGGCAACGGATTATTGTTAAGCTTTGCTAGTATTATATTATCTGTGGTGAAGCAAACACTGATATCTATGTTGGTGTGCCACCCATCTGATTTGCTTTGTGTACGTTTAAAATACACATTCCGCTCCACTACTGAGACTTTAGATAAAACAAAATATAGACATACGTGCAAGTTTCTCTGTATCCTGAAAACCCGAAATGACTCCATCATTCTACACATTCAATCTCACCGACACCGATACGAAAAGAAAGTCGGTACAAAACTGGCGAGCACAAACATTGTATGTTGCTAACGATGTTTTGGAACTGCGCCGGTACACGAGCTTGTTGACACAACTGACGACGATGGCTTATTGATGGCTCAAATGTTTTTCTTGGCTAAGTATAAATTGGGAATTGGATTTGTTAATTATAGAAAGAATGAAAAAAATGTTATTTTGCGTCAGGCATGACGCATGCCATAAAGAAAAAAAAACAAAAAAAAACTTAAATACAATATACAAAGTTTATTTTTTATTTTTATTAATGTTCAAAATATATAGACCACAGAAGCCGTTTATGGATTATATATGGCTAATGAGTTCGGAATAATTAATTCTGAGACAAACAATACTACGAAACGATGATAAAAACTGTGAGTTTTACATTCGAGCGATACAAAAGGGAAAACAAATATCATTAAGTACTTGATAAAACAGGAGGTGGATATATCAAACTAAATTACATACTCATGATGTGTAATTTGCATAAAATGCTTCTTTAGTACACTTTTTACTTTTTTAGGGTTGCAGAGGTATTTATTTTGTATGTTTTAAGGGTTGCAGTGGTATTTATTTTGTATGCGTCATAACTACGCAAAACGGTCATCGCTCAGCATAATGCTGGGATTCGTGTGCGAGATACAGCCACAGCGCTGCTTTTTAGCGATAGCCGGTGTCAACTGGGTGACTCCAAACCAATAAACCTTAGTGGCAAGTGACTGAGCGAACAGTTTTATTTATGAATAAATAAATGAGTAACCATAAATAGGCAAATGAGCGTTTGAAAAGTTTTAGTATGGACAAGTTTTGGTAAAATGGTTCATCTTTACCTTGGGTAATCAATTAATCAGCTACCATCATTTTTGGACGGCTTCGTAGTATAACCCGATGGTATAAAAAGTCATAAATAAGTAAATATCATAATCTAATACATGGTCTACCCGTGTGCTAAATTGCAACCAAATCCGTTCAGCCGTTAAAACGTGAACGGATCTGGTGAAATTTGGCACAGAGATAGATTACAGTCTGCATTACATAATAGCACTTTTCATCCCGATATAATATTCCCTTCGGATAAGAAAACACTGGTCATGCGGGTGAAGCCGCTGGCGGAAGCTTAACTAACCAAAGCAACATAATTTTAACTTACCAAACACTATTTATTTTAATATTCCTCATAAGTTTACTGACATAAAGCTAAAGGTTTGAAACTGCCATTAATTAGGAATATAGACCTCGCCAAAAGGGCAAAATAATAAAAAAGAAAAAGATCAAAGCGAAAGAACAGGAATTTAATAAAAAAATGGTAACGGTAATTGTTCCAATTATACTAAATGTACTTACAAAGTATTTGATATAAAAGTTTGTAAGTCGCAGAAAACGTGGAGTGTTAGGGTCCTTGACCTTTATTCTACCCACGCGTCGGTAGAAATTATTAAATTTTGCTAAAGACAACAATATTCTGGAGCTCGAGAAATATCTTGCAAACCGGCCTTGTGCGAGTCGGAAACGAAGGGTTCCGTATCATTATCACAAAAAACGGCAAAAAATCACGTTTGTTGTATGGGAGCCCCACTTGAATATTTATTTTATTCTGTTTGTAGTATTTGTTGTTACAGTGGCAAAAGAAATACATCATCAGTGAAAATTTCAACTGTCTCGCTATCACGGTTCATGAGATACAGCCTGGTGACAGACAGGCAGACAGATAGTCAGACGGATCGTGGAGTCTTAGTAATAGGGTTACGTTTTTACCCTTTGGGTACGGAACCCTAAAAAAACGAAATTTTACCGCTCAGGGAGAAAGAATTTTGAAATATGAGGCTAATTTTATTAGACACTAGCTGTCCCACGTGGCTTCGCTCCCGTCAGCTGACTGCCTACCTACCCATTTACCCTACCTACCCTACCCTATCTACACTATATACATGATTGTTGCGTAACTTTAACCGCTTACGCAGTGCACGCAACGGAAGCTCTCAATAAAAAACTTTTTACAAAAATTACAACCGACTTCCAAACAGAAACACTACAAAGTAAAAAAATAACTTCAATTTCGGAAGTCGGTGTTTCTGTTTTTGTTTCTTCGTTTTTTGACACCGACTTCCGAAATTGAAGTTATTTTTTTACTTTGTAGTGTTTTTGTTTGGAAGTCGGTTGTAATTTTAGTAAAAAAGTTTTTTAATTTTTCACTTTTTTGTTGTGGTACATAATGGACCAGTTCTATAGGCTAGGTACCTACTGTAGAGGCTTTCCACATAGGACAAGCAACCTGTTCGGCCGCTGACACCTAAAGCTGGCGACTTATATTTATTTTAAGTTTGGAAGGAAATCGAATACAGAATATTTGAAATAACTCTCTAGCTGCATCCCCCTTTTACAGTACCTACGTGTATAGTGCCCAAAGTGAAGCTAGAATAAATTAACCCTATAACATGAAACTTAAACGAAACCAGTGCAATGAGAGTATTCCAGGGTGAACTGTTCACACCTGCGTACCCCTTAAGAACGTACCAGTGTGATGTTATGTTATGAAATGGTGTAAACAATAAACAGACATGCGATTGGATCTATCCAGAGTGATTTGCCGTCATTTATTGAAGAGTTCTGATGTATTTCTCCGAAGTTCTTCATCAGATCTTGATGAAAATTAAATGGGACCACATGACAAGCACCCGCTTTCAAATTAAAAAAGAAACAAACAAACTCTTCAGCTTTATAATATACTAGCTTTTACCCGCGGCTTCGCTCGCAGTGAAGCAATAAAAAAAAAACCAAAGTATCCTATGTTACTTCTAATACCTCAAAGAATATATGTACATAGTTTCATGATGATCGGTTCAGTAGTTTTTGCGTGAAAGCGTAACAAACAAACTTACATTCACATTTATAATATTAGTATGATAATATTATAATATATAGTATTGATAGTATTGATTTGTGTGAGCTATGCCGTGGACTAGCCAGATAAAAACATTTTTTGCATAATGATTTGACATAATAATGAAATTCCGGTAAGCAGGTATAAATATGAGGAAAATAAATGTAAGAAACAATTTGTTCCATCTATCCCAACTGACTATCCCAATTAGTTGAAAATTTGGAATACATAGGATTTTTTGCGCTCTTCACACTATTTGAATAAAATTAATCATATAATTAATTTTATTCAAATTCTTCTGAAGTATCACTTCGTATTCAATTCCTCGACATTCAGCTGCTTATAAAATTTGATATAAAATCCTTACAAATAATGACGATTATAAATTCAACAATAACCGGCCTGGGATCACCAATTTAATCCATATGTCAGGACCCTCATCATTGGACATACGTCTAATTAATTTATGAGTGTGAATTATAGATATAACGAGGAGCTTTTCACAGTTTACAGTCCAGTGCTGGACATAAGTCAGAGCCAATGAGGATATAGCGCACTTGCTAAGGAGACTTAGCTTAAACAGCCTGTAATGGTCCCACTGCTGGGACACTGGCCTCCTCTGTGTAAGTTTGCTGTTATTCAACAAGTAAGTCAAGTACAGGTTGTTGGCTATCTATCACATATATTTTTAAATGTAAAATAATTTACTTGATACAAAATTATGAAGTATTTTTTATATTGGGACACATAGAAACTCACTCATCTCTGCCTTACCCTCCGTAGAAGACAGACTTGATGTTTATTTATGTTGAAAAATTTACTTTTTACCCAACTGCCGAAGGAGGGTAATGTGTTTATCAGTCAATGTATGTATGTAGGTATATATATATGTTTGTTCCTATGTGGAATTCTAGAGTCCAACGCGTTGGCCGATTTTGATGATTCCTACGTCAATCGATTCGTCTTAAACTTGCGAGCGTCACTGGCATTAAAATTGGAAGAAAGAAAAATGGCGACTTTTGGACGCCATCTTATGGACCCAATTCTTTTTTTGTTCCTCACCCATCCGGTGGGGTAGCAAAATAAAGAGTTTTAGAGGTGATTTCAAAATATACAACATATTTTAAATGTAGGTAACTAATTCGATAAAAAAATGTTAACTAAAAAGTTATTAATAAAAAATTTAGTTCAAAACATCAAAAACTCGACTGCTTAAGAAGCGAACGACGACGACGTAAACAAGAATATAATCATGCTGTACAGTCGGAGGCTACATCTGGTTTTGGTCAGCCAGCTCGCGAGTCCTCCGACTGCACAGCATGATTTTCTTCTTGTTTACGTCTTTTTAGTTCGCTTTTTTTAAATATCAGTAACTGATTTAACTATTGCCGACATTTTAAGGCGATTTCTACTAAGTGATCGGTCACACAAAAATCCGTTTTACAGGTCCGCTTTATCGTTTACGTTTTTATTCGGCGCTGACATATGTAGTTGTATGAGCGAGTTTAAACACTTGACAGTATTCCGAATGAAGTAAAAGAAACCGATCCGACAAAATATACAGCGGTCCGTTTTACTGGTCCGCTTCATCGTATAGGTACGTTTTTATTTGGCAATGGCGTAGGTAGTTGTATAAGCGAGTTCACGAACACAACATTATTAAAATACTGATCCGTTTTATCGGACGATCATTCTTGTAGAAAGTTAGTTGGTGTGAACAATAACCCCATTAGCAACGGATCCGTTAAAAACGAAGCTGAAAATACAGATGTACTGTGTGAATGTTACACGGTTTAAATAATTGTGCACTAGGAGCTGTCAATGTCACTCTGACGTTCGACTCTCGCTATTGGTGCAGGAGAGCAACGCGGATCACCGCGCGTATAGCCGGGATTGGGGTCGCTTGACGTATGAAGTGCACAGTTATTTTGACCGTGCAGTATTAATATTTAAGATTATCGACCTTGTCTTACAATTCCAACAATCTCAGAATACACTCTAAAAAAATTTTGGTCAATACCTCTTTCCAAATACATAATGGCAGAACTATTATTAAAATTTCACAATATAGAGCAACATCTGGCAAACCCTTTCAAGGACAGAGCCATCACAGCTCTAAGATGATCTATCCCGACAGACGGTACTCATAAATCAGTTATCGCTTAGCTCAACCCTATTTAGGGAGCTCAACGACCCGTCGAGGCACTACCAATCAGGAGGACATTTGCGTAGGCCTTTACTAGATGTAGGCTAGACATGATAATATATTATAATCTTTGAGACGTTATCATTCATTTTTTATTATATTTTAGTCTACACTGTTCCTCTGCCCCCCTCCCCCCAAATCCATCCAGGTATTCTTTTCTTAAGCCACCTCTAACTAGCGAACAATCAGGCGACTAGGTCGTTTCGCCACAGCTTTTGTAATCGACGGAAAAAGAGAGGTGCTATAAGTTTGACGTGTGTAACTCTGTGTTTGTGTATCTGTCTGTAGCATCAAAGCTCCTAAACGGCTGAACCGATTTTGATTTCGTTTAAACGGATTTTTGTGGTTGAAATGTGACTTTATCGAGAGTGTTCTTAGCTATGTTTGATGAGAATTGGTTTGGACGTTCAAAAGTTATGGACGTTTTACTGTTTGAATCGGGGTGTTTTCGCGAGATATTGTGTCATAATTATGTATTCAATAGATTGTCGATTGAAGATTTTCTACTACTAGATAAATTATTGTAGCATGCAATAAGAATGTGTCGAGGGTTTTTTTTTAATTTTACTACTCGTTCATTAATGAATTAAAATATCTAAGTTTGTCGTCATTCAATGCTAGTCAGTACTTTCTCTGAATTTTAAACAGATTGAAGAGAGAACTGGTTTAATTAACTTTCCATTTGCTAGCGAATAATGAGTTATTAAGTACAAATACCCAATAACCAAACAAAATTATAAGAACTGCAAAGCATTAATTCCGAACTTTATAAACCCAATCCGAACTAAAGCAAAAACAAATGAAAATCGGTACGAGTACCTATTTCATTTATTAAAACCAGGCGTTCATAAAATATTTAAAGTTGTGCGGTATTTACTAGTTCCATATCTTGACTGCACAAGGCCGGTCATTACTGCCATTAGTATTAATAACGCGCGTTCGCTCTCATTAAAGTGTGCGCTAACCCTCTCGCGGCTGTGGTCTATTCAGTACCGGGGTTTAAGTACAGTTATTGATATCGCTCTTTATAGACACTTTGAGCCGTTATGACTTTGACAGGAGAGGTGGGAAAATGCTGTGCAAGATGGGTTGGTTTGAGTTAGAAAATGGAACCTTTTTTTCTATTTTTTTAAATTTTGAAGTGAAATAATGTAGTAGAATTTAAATATGTCTGGAAATATAAAAGGGGTTATCCTAAAGGTATAATCAACTCAAGTAAGTAACCTTTTAAATTGTACGTAAAAAGAATTGAACCTTCTAAAGAAATAGAAAACGAGAAAATAAATACAATAGGTATTTTATACACCTTTCTCACAGACGTAACATGTAACAACTCTTTGGTAAGTCATGCCACTTTCATCACAAGTACGCCAATTGAATTCGAAAGAGCCCGAAAAAAAACACTTCATTCGTGAAAACACGAACGCCTATTTACTTTGTCCCTTCATGGTTAATTCCATACATGTGCGCTTCTATTACCATGGGCGAAGGTGCACGAAATCACAATTAACATATAGATGTGACACTCGACCCCAGCCGGCCCCTTTTACCGAAATTACTAAAGACACGCTTTTAACAAGGTCTTGTAAAACTTTGGTCCCTACGAAATAACACAGATTAAAATATATTGCGCGGAAAATGAAGTCCGGACGCAGTGCGTCAATAAAAATGGTCGGCTGTGTTTTTTCTGTGGCACGTTAGGGTTAGGGTTGTCAAAATGGGTATGGAAAATGAGGCGGTGTTTGTGCTTTGACAATGGTATTCATTAGTGCGCCCTAGGGTAAGAGGCTGTGAGTTTGGTAAGTTTAATTTACCCCGCTTTTATAAGTAAAGTAGTCTCTCTGTTAATTTTGTGTTCAGCCTATGTAGTACAAAATGGTGATACGCATATTAATTTTTAATTCTGTGGATTTTGCTCGGCGTTATTGACAAAGGGTCTGTGTGCATGTTATGAATTTGATTATTTTTAGTTTAATTAAAAATTCATGCAATTTAAAGAGGATTGTTAAACTGAAAAACTGACATTCTTTAAACTAGAAGGTAGATTTTATTGTAATGAAAATTAGGTACTTAATTATTTTTGGCCTTAAAGCTTTTAAATGTCTAAATAATTTATATTTTATTTTATCTACACTCACAACGTAATGTTCCAAATATGAATTCAAAAAATCATGTATAAACACGTAATTTATATTCGTGGAAAGGTAAAAAAAAACAACTATTAAAATATTGCATAAACAACTATTTTATGCTGCATTATAGTAATCTTCCTCCATACTACTGTTAAAGTTATCTATTTAATTTACCCATTGTGATTATTGCATTATTCACAAGCTATCATAATATCAGTATTTTTGTGAAAATTTGTGATTATTAAACAAATTAAATAAACAAAAATTGATTTTTTAATTAATATTTCGTTTATTAAATTATATTTACCTACCTTATTAATACATACTAACATGGCAAACCTATTTGCGCTTATATTTACCCAAATGTTCCCCCTAAAACTTTTCCTCGAGACTAAAATGCACTCGTTAAACAAGTACCTACAAGCCGTTGAGTCTACATCTCTGCGAGAACCTGGTGCCCTGGTAGCTACTAATAACATCAAAATTACGAACCCATTTACAGGCTTTACTGCTAAAACTGAAGATTTCTGCCAAATTCAGTTTTTTTTATTAACATGTGATTATTATTATTTTTTATAGACTATAGGCTCGCATGACCACTATCTCACCCGATGATAAGTGAAGATGTGACGCTGACATTGAAATTGCGGAACTATTTACAAGTTTTATTTATGATTGGTAAAACTGCAGTTTTGATCCAATTCAGATTTTTTAATTTCACATCTGATTATTCTTTTGATTTTATCTGTAATTAACTACATATACCTATTAAATTTAAAACCCTGAGATTTGAAAAATTATCTTTCTAATTTATACCAACTTAGCAAACACATTTGCACTTCTTTTTACCCAAGTATTTCCTTCTAAAACTTTTCAGTAAACAAGTACGGACCGTTGATACCACATCTCTGCGGGAACCTGGTGCCCTGGTACCTACTAATGGAAACATGACAAATACGATGCTGACATCGAAATTGCGGACCCATTTACATTTTATTTATGATTGCTAAAATCAAAGATTTATTCAAAGTTCAGTTCTTTTTTTATTCACATCTGATTATTATTATTTTTTAAAGTTTATAGGCTCGCGCTTGAACACTATCTCACCTGATGATAAGCGATGATGTGGTCGACGTTGAAGCACGCTTGCCTAGAATAAACCTATTCACTCTTGACTTAAAGATCCCTAGATTGTAGCTATCGGGAAACACAGACTCCGGCAGGGAATTTCACTTCTTAGCTGTACGCATAATAAAAGTTTTCATCTTTATTTCATCTTTAATTAACTAAAAATACTGTTTACATAATAATCTTTCCGAACAAATACTTCATTTAAAACCTTGAAACCATTATCTGTCTGTTGATACGAACTTAGCATAATCTGTTTGCACATTCATTTTCCCAAGCAGGTATTTCTCTTAAAACATTTCCTCAGCACTAAAATGCACTCGGTAAACAAGTACAAGCCGTTGCCGCCACATCTCTGCGGGAACCTGGTGCCCTGGTATCTACTAATGGGAGGATGGCAGATACGACGCTGAAATCGAAATAGCGGACCCGTTTACTGTCCCGGTTCTAATGGCCAAACGAACTTTTTTTTGAAACCGTACTACGAGACTATTGGAATTTGTGGTAAAGTGTTTTATTAACACCTGCCGTGTTTGTTCTGTTTGTTTATTTTGTGGATTTCTAAAAAAATACCTAGACGAAAAATAAACTAGCTGTTCAATTGTTCATCAAACTTTTTGATTTAGCTGCAATATTACGCCCATACATAATATCTATAAATCGAGCTTCCATCAACTTTATAGTTGATATCAAAGAGCCATTCAAGTTGAAGACTCGGATCGATTTCTTACATATAATAATGAAGGTTCCCTATCCATTTGCATAAAATTTTAAGCCCTAATATATCTTAGCATAATTTTGTTTGGCATAATTATATTTTCGCATAACATAATTACGCATAACAGCTTACGCATAACAGCTTACGCATATTTTTTTTAAGCATAATTTCTCTAACCATAATAATGATTAAGCAGAATATTCTAAAGCATAAATTTATTAAGCATAAAGTTCTAAAGCATAACTTTTTTAAGCATAATATCCTAAAGCATAAATTTATTTACACATACAGCATGCAAGCAAGCATACAGCATGCAAGCAAGCATACAGCATGCAAGCAAGCATGCAGCAAACAAGCAAGCATGCAGCTTGCAAGCAAGCATGCAGCATGCAAGCAAGCATGCAGCATTCAAGCGAGCAGGCAACATGCAGCAGGCAGGGTTTCTGTCTCGGCTCCGGCGCTGCGGGCTTCCGGCGGCCCCACGCGTGCTAATCGTCGCAGACGGCTTTCGCTCACCACCGCAGCTTCGGCTTCTTCAGCCTCAGCCGCGGCACCTAGCTCGCAGCCGCCTGCTCCTCAGCCCGTGGGCCGCCACGCCCCTACGCGCATACGCGATTTTAAATTACACTCTAGGGGTAGGACAAACAAGACTACGTAGAGTCGGTTTTGCAGCAATTCGGTTCTATCACTAACTTTTGTTGCACATCATATTACATTTTTAACCAACAATATTATTTAATTGTTACAGAAACTATAGCAAATTGGTTTGATCAGAATTATGTATGGGGCACTACAAGTTCACCATCATTTCCATCCAAAGTCTGGATTACGTATCTACTAGAAAAGGAAAATAGACCTAGGACACAAAATCATGCAGAGGCATGGCACAATAGAATTGCACATTTTGTGGGAAAACACCATCCTGGATTTTATTTTTTGGCAAAAAAGATCGTTCAAGAAATAAAACATCAAACCATTGAAATAGATACACTGGATGTCGGAACATCACTTATACCAAAAAAAAAGAAAAATACACGGACAAAACCAAAAGAATTTAAAAAAATATTAGTAAAAAAGATGAGTGTACTTCTAAACTAGCATATTTACAAGCAATTGTTAAAATATACACCTAAAATAAATAATTATACATAATTAAGGACCACTGTTTCAATCAGTTCACTTATCTGAGGAATAACCGCCATATTTATTTCTCATAACAGAAGTTAACTGATTGACATATTTTTTTATACAAAAACTGTCAAAACATCTAATATATTCTTCAGATAAAAGTTATCTCTATCGCGATTGAAAAATCGTTTAAGTTACATAATGTTATGTATAATAAATCATTTGCATGAAATTTTTTTTTGTTATTTACATTAATTGTATGCCTAAATATTATTATGCTATCATTAGGCCTACTAACATTATGCTAATAGTCATTAGGCCTACTAACGTTATGCGAATCAAATTTATGCCAAAACAAATTAGTCTTTAAGATGATTATGCCAACATAAAATGTATGCCTAAAAAAATTATGCCGAAGTATTATTATGCCAAAACAAATTGTGCCAAAATCGTTATGCCGAAATATATTAGGATAAAGAACATTATGCGAAAAGAAGGGATCTGTAGCGTAAAAAAAAAATTGTCACTACATGTGTCACGTTTAATTTTGACGAATAAAAGATAAAATAAAAACAAACATTGTTCAACATAAAAAATATACAAAGAAAAAAGGAATGGCGACGTAAAGAAAGACTATCGGTAAAGTTGGGAAATGGATTGTCTAGAATAAAATTTGTAATTTTGGAAAATAATGCCTATAGGAGAGAAGGGGTTGCAACCGCTATCCGGCCCTAGGCGCGATTAAAATATAACCGTGCATAAATGTAAAATTAAAAACGGTTCATTTCACGACCTTTTGACACGAATAGGTGATACATATAAAAAACTATTCAATAAATACTTCGCTATTGCTACAAATTATAAAAAGTGAATAGGAACAAAATTTTGGGATCACTTGACGCGGAGCGATGTCACGACGTCCTCCCGGGGTCTTCACTCGTATATTATGGAGTCACCCCCGCAAGCACACGCTTCCCGAACTCAGTCGGTGTTGAAATAACTCGGAACATCAGTCCACAGCTTGTTATATATTCCAAGAACCGATACTGAGCGAATCTATGGTGAGAAAATAAAAGGAAATAAACACCACAATACTCAAAACAGAACCTTCCAAACAGTTAAAATTTAAAATGTTTTAAATACATACCGGTTCTTTGTAACAGACGGCCTTATGCGCCGGTAACTCGGAAACAAATTAAATTCCTGGTGAACAATTGACACTCTCAGGAAGAAATGTCCAATAATGCTGCAGAACTAAATGCAACATATTGGTTTGCATGGACGCAATGCGATATAAATCCAACGATTTGCACTTGAAATTTTCTTAAAAAAAGTACTAAACGTGTTACTTCCAAGTAGATACGTCGCCAATTCACAAGAAAAATTTTCTCTGTCATCCAATGGAATGATCAAACTTCTAAGTTTGAACCGAAATAAGAAAAAATTAGAAATGAGGTCGACTTACACGAACGGAATAGTTTTTATTCAGCCGAATCAATAGGCAGCGTGATAATGCTGCAGATCCCAATAATGAAAGTAACAGTTTCTAGAAAGACATTAGGCAATTACTCATTATCATTTTAGACGGCAATGCTATGTCGTAGCTCACGCTACGAATTCATTGCTAAAAGTTACGTCAGCTACGATATCGCAGCATTGGCCGAACTTTATTTATGATGGGTTTGCTCTTGACTCTAGTCTAGGTCAGAAGTGACAGAGGCAAAGTCGATGATGGAATGAGCTTACCCAGAAGAAGCCTATTAACTCGAACTTTGAAGATATTAGGGTTGTATGCGTTCGCAAACACAGACGCAGGCAGTGAGTTCCACTCTTTTGCTGTGCGCATTATCAAGGATGTTTGGTCGCTTGGTGCGAATTGGTGGAATAGCAACTAGGTGAGGATGGTAACTTGCAGTGCGTCTAGATGTCCGATGGTAGAAGGGGGCCGGTGGGATGAGGTCGTGGAGTACACTCACCAAGGTACAGGCTGTAGAAGACCGACAAGCAGGCAACCTTACGGCGATGAGCCAAGCTGTGAAGCTTGGCATCCACTAGTTTGGCGTCGCCAATTAGTCTCTTAGCTCTGCGTTCCACCGAGTCAAGCGCGGCAAGCTGATATTATCTGAGCCATCCCAGAGGTGGCTGCAATACTCCATGCAGGATTGGACTTGCGTCTTGTAAAGAGTTAAAAGCTATCCAGGGATAAAGTATCGCTACACTCTGTTTAGGATGCCCAATTTTTTTGCCGCAGTTTGGGCTTTGTACTCAATAGAGGCGCTGAATTTGAGACTGGATGTCAACTCCATGCCAAGGAGCTCGAGCCGATCAGTTACAGGAACAGATGCGCCCCGAAAAGTACGTTATAGAACTACGCAATTTATTGCAATTGACTAGTAGAAGTCATGCTTATTAGAGAAGAAGAAAAATATTGTAAGGAATGTCTACTTATAAACATTATGGATTAATCCTTTGGGAAAAGCACAAGGATATCCTATGTGCAGCTGAGTGGGGCAAAATCTATATTATTTTTTCATACAATTTTAAATTATGTATTCATTATTATACCTATTCTAGTTGCAAAGAAATCAGAAAAAAAATGTCGGTACATATCCAGATCATAGATAACACCAGTGCCTATTATGTACCAATCCATGATTACAATGTCAGTTGCAATCGTCACTAATATCAATTAGTTCTAATTCCATACACTCGGAATGTTTGACATTAATTAGTGCCAAATTATATTAGTGACCTATAAATTGTCTGCAACTTATTATTACTAATTATGAGAGAAACTAAGGTCGTTTGTTCACGAGACACCGAACGACACGATTTGTGGTCACGATCTTTAACACACGACACACTGCATACGGTCTGTCGTCCGTTCGTTTGTTTACTAGACACGATTCTGCAACGACAATGCAGTGCATTTGTATTGTTTTATAAGCGCGTGAGTAACAAACCACGCGCACGAGCCGTGCGGTGCGGTATGTCGTGTCGTCAACAAGCGCATACCGGTTTTGTTCAGCCGCTAAATCGTCACCGCAAAAAAACCGAACCGACGACACAGTCGAAAATCCGTATGGAAATCGTGTCGCGTTTCGTGCGGTGTCGTGAAATGAATAAACGGTCCATACAAATATATGAAGCTCTGAATCGTGACCACATTTTGCGGTGTCGTGTGTCGCGTCGTGAACAAACTACCTAACCAGTTACTAGTTACATAAATAATATTAAACTACTCGTACATAATACCTAAAATACGCACAGATGCAAAAACATTTGATTTTGAACTTCATTCCATAACTCATACTATGTATTGTGTATTACTTACAAGCCTTACGAATTACAGTACGTCGCGTCGTCAACAACTGCTAGATGACGACGTACAACTTTGCCTGTTTTTGGTCGCCCAATACCAGTTTGTTACGATTGCCTATCTGACACAACAATACAACCCAGTTAACTATAATCTCGCCAATATGAAGGTACAATATTTACTATACTTCACAAAATATAGCTTGATCTCTGCGACATATGTCAAACTGACGTATACGTTATTGTTAGCGTGTCAAGCGCTATTGTTACTGTATTGATACTGACAGCTGCCGCAGAGATCAAGCTATATTTTATGAAGTATAACAATGCACTGATACCTCAATAAACTGACAGCAGTGGTGAAAATAGGTTCACTCTAATCTAATCTTCTAGTCCTATGGCCTTGGATATTTCATGTTCTCAAACAATTTTTCACCTGTACCACATCAGTTATATCGATGTATAACGATACAACATTCTATATCGCATTCGTTTTATTTTTACTGTTGAGAAGGGGGTAGCCTTAAAAAAAACTGTATCCGGCTTCTGACTTAAATGTCAAATAGCTTCGAATAACAGCCTTAACAAAAGGCTTAGATCCATATTCCAAATCAGTTAGGACCTCACTCCGACTTAGTAAAAAATCACTAAAATTTGATGATTGAAAGTGGAGTCGAGTTGGAGGATATGACTTTAAATATAGGAGTTAAAGTGCTTTCCGAAGCACGGATTCTATTAATTTATACGAGGAAAACTGGGTCACCAAAAGCCTTTGTACTTTATTTTCTACTCGTATGCCACTATCAGTAAACGTTAATAATATTCTCAAACGTATTAGGGGTGGTCCCCAAAGGATTATGGCTGACATATTTGAATCAATCCGGAGGATCCGATTAGTGCCGATATTGGGGACCATTGTGGACCTTTTCTCAAACGAATGGAATTGCGTTCCTCTAGATACTTTTGGAACGTAATAGAGAATTATTATGTCTCTGTTGTCACCGTTTTTACACGACTGCCCAAAAAAGGAGGGGTTTGGTTTGGATGTCGTTTATTAATAAATATTTCAAGATTTATAATCGTCTAGTAATTATTATTTGCCAGTGGTGACCGGTGTTACAAGTAGATGTTAAAATGGATTGTTATAAATAATAGACAATCATAAAGTATTACCTCTTCCATCATAAAATTATTTTACAGATTTGAAAATACTATAAAACATAAAAATAATGCAATCAGCTATCTTCTTTACAGGGTGCGGTCAATTTCATATCTTTTTTATCTCTACTCAACAAAAATAACACTGAACAACATGTTCATTACATTCGTAATAACCCACTTCAAATGCCAGTACTTACCACCCAACAAATATCCCAAACAAACTTCACATTTCCATCCATGTTGAGCCTCTCGCTAATTTGACGTCCGATCTCAAACCAAGATTGATGTTCGAAAAACATGTTATAAACAATAAACAGGCCAAAACAGGTGTTTATAAAAACGGGAGCACATCGATCAAAGTTTTTGTAACGGCGCGTCTACACGGAGGAAGACAAATGAAACTGCGGTCTCTTTAAACATAAGTGTTTTTTATTGTTAAACACAAGAAGAAAGTACTTAGTGAGGCGGTAATCAGTAAACAATACATCATTCACAATAATTTATTTATTTACTAAAACTTCATGGCGGCCTTATTGCCTGAGGCATTCTCTACAAATAAACCAAGGGCGGTGGAGAGACAAATCGTAAAATGAGTACAAAAGTATATAGTTAAAAAAAACATACATATATAATATGTACGACTAGCTGACCCCCGCGGCTTCGCTCCCTTCAACTGGCTATCTACCTACCTATCACCTACCTATCTACCCTACCTACCTATCTATCCTACCCACCTACATAAACACCAACCTTATCACTACCAAATAATGAATTTTATTGCAATTTTCATAAGGATTTCTAAATAATTTATCCTATGTTACTCGGAAATAATGTAGCTTTCCATAGGTGAAAGAATTTTTAAAATCGGTCCAGTAGTTTCGGAACCTATTCGGTACAAACAAACAACTAAACAAAAAAATCTTTCCTCTTTATAATATTGGTATAGATAATAAATACTATGTATAAAGTAATACATAAGTTGTTGAAAAATCATCATTTGAATTATTAAAACACAAAAATTATTTTTATAGAACATACGTACCAACCATTAATGATCCTACTGCACGGCAAAGGATTCTACTCATGCAGAGAAGGCACTTACAATCAACACGTTTGCTCATTTCAGTTTAGTGATTTCAGAAAACAACATAATTAGCCCTCGATATTACTTCCCACTCCTGGAGCTTGGGCCATCTCTCTGTGAGAAACGGTGTGCAGAAATCCACAACGCCGCGCTGGTCCAGTTTTGGAAATCATCTAATGACTTCTCCCGCTCTGGGTGAAGCGGAGGGCGTGTCAGAATTACTGACTAAAACTCACCCGTGTTCCTTCAGTTGCTTGAGCCAGGGCCGCGTTAAATCTTTTTCAAATTTATCCACGACCCAGACACGCATCGATCCTAGCGGATCCCGACAGTTTTTGCTGACAACACATTGAGGCGCGCGTGGAACACTACGCGCCGTCGACTCGGGCCTGGTCCTTATCGGTCGGTGACCTACACATTACTCGGCGTCCGCAAGCCCGCGCCTACGGTGGCCAGGAAACGGCTTGCGACTCCCGATGCCCAGGGCGTCTCCTGCGGTGGCTTGGGGCTTGAGGGCGTCTCCGTTGCGTCTTCCTCACGCGTTCTGCCTCCTCCCTCGCGAGCATTACTGCTTTGCAGAAGGAGGTGACAGCTTCCCATGCCCTCTCGCTCGCACCAGGGCCGGACGCGAGAGGTCACCACCGACCGCCATTTGTACACATAAAACTAAAAACACTGTAAAAGTTTTTTTTTTGTGTACAGCAAGGTTAGTCTATCCATCGATTTCATTTAACTTCTAGCCAAAAGACAACAATATTTCAAATTAAATGCTACAGTTCCTTTACCGAACAATTTCCAGTTGAAAATTAAACGGTCGCTAAGCCATTGTATTGGCAATTAGACTTGTGTTTATATCCTTGAGTTCGGGAGGTAATTTCCATAGCACTTGCCTCTAAAAGCTTCCCCTTGGGCCATTGATCCGGTTATTTGATCTGCCTGTTAAGGGGAAACATTTCTTGTGACATTCTTCAAAGTAGCTAGAGTATTTCAAAGACGAGTTCTTGTACGACGAATCGTTTAAGTCGTGCTAATGACAGGTATATTTGTTAAAGAATCTTAAAAAGAAGTCATTGTGTAATAAATATAGCTGTATAGAGAAATACTATGCATTAAGATTGATAGAAATTATTTTGATTTTGTAGTAGACGAAATAAGCATGTATAGATGTAGTTCTGCCGAACCCTTCGAATTATTTAGGCGAGATGTTATAAATGTTTTATGTTCATAATAGATTAAAAGGCGACAAAATTTTCGGACTTAAGTAGAGTTTGACAAATACTCAAGTTGAAATTCTTTAATCAGAAATTGGTGGTTAGTAAAATAAGCTTAAATTTTCATGTAGGCTAGATACCCGCTACCTAAAAGTGTTGTAAATAGTCGCGTTCTGATAAATTTAGAATCTTTGTCCATTAATACATATCAAATCCTTTTTTTTTATTTGGAAAATAGGCTCGCGTTTGAGCACTATCTCGACTGGTGATAATCGATGATGTGGTCTACGGTGAAGCACGCTTGCCTAGAAGTAAACTATCACTCTTGACTTAAAGACCCCTAGTATAGCTATCGGGAAATAAAAACTCCGGCAGGGTATTCCACTCCTTAGCTATGCGCACATTGAAAATATTAGCAAAACGCTTTGTGCTTATCGGTGGTATGTCAACCATGTACTGATGGCGTCTTATAGTCCGAAGATGAAAATGGCTAGGCAGAATCAAATTGTGCAGTTCCATCGCATGCTCCCCGAAATGTAACCGATAAAAAACCGACAGGCTGGCAACTCGGCGTCGATGTTTGAGGCTCTAATCTTATTCCAAAACAGTTGTATCGAAAATAGGTTATTTTCGATACAACTGTTGTTATTATTATACAACGAAACACCCGTCTCCACCGTTTATATCCTAAAATCAATTACGTCTTGTTATAAATGTCCCCTAATCCCAGTAAGTCTACGAACCCATTACGTATTCAAATGGTATCTATTTGAAAATCATTTCGATCCCGATACTAACAATTTCTTAGTTTATAGTTATAAATAGGGATCGGCAAAAGTATCGGTGTAGTGATTTTAGTAGTATCGCAGAACTATCGATACTTTTTAAATGATATACATAGTTTAATACTTTGTGCTAATTCTGAGATTGTGGCTCTGGTTTGGTGTAAAAATATACGAACTAATTTAATTTAATTTAGAAATTCTACTAGTATGATTATTAACGAAATTCTGCAAATACTGTAACCTGATTAATAATAATTACAGTTTTGAGCCGTTTGGGGTCGAAACGCTTGGGTCTTGGGGCCCGATTGCAAGTCTCCTTTTTACAGAGATCTCTCGCCGACTCATCGACACTATGTTTGACCAGAGGGCTGGCTCGTCCTTTTCGCAATGAATCAGCATTGCCATTCAACGTGGCAATGCTGCCAGTCATCTGGGCACGCCCCGGATGAGAGCGATGTGGAGGAGTTTTTCGACGCCTAGCTGTACCTTTCTTTTGTGTATATGTATGTAGTTAGAATAAGTATAAGTTAGTATAGTTAAGTGTTTCAGTAAGTACATATTCTGTCAACTAGAAATAAATTTGTTTGTACTAAAATACCATACCAAGTAAAAGGGCAAGTTAAATAATAGTTATTTAACTTGCCTTACAACTATTGTGTACTAAGGGGTATTAAAACACGAATCGCCTTGTGTGATAATAGTATCACATGAGTGTTTAAATACCTTATTATATAATTCTGTTATATACAAGACTGTATCTAAACCCATGATATGAATCCTCTATAAAAGGTTCCGAAACCATAGGGTGTTGAACAGTGTTGTAAGAACTCTGAGTAAATTCATGGAAAATTTAAGTGCTGAGTATCTAATAGAAACAATCTATGTATAAGCTTATTTACTACAATATTATTATCGAACCAAAATGGCGGGTTAAGATGTGAATTCAAATAACATATAAGATTTTTTAGTGAAACGCGTGTGCATGACAATGTTTTATTTTGCAATTCATAAAGATACCAATTTAAAAAAGAATTGAGTAGTGAGAAACTGGCAGTTTGATGACTAAGGAAGGGATCGAAAAAGCAAAAGAGTTGCATAATGAAATTAAGTACAATATTATAACACTCGTTTGGATGATACCTATTATGGTTACCAAGACACTGGTTGTTTTAATGATGGCAATAAGCTAGCGGTTTCAGAAACTTTTATAGAGGTTTTATAGCATAGGTGTAGATTAAATCTTTCAAAATGGATTATTATATTTGGGCGTTTTTTGGATGAAACTCGCAACTCTGAAAGACCATATTCTGTATTAGGACACAGGATACATTTTATTCCAGTAGTACGTTTCCTTGGGATATTTTTTTTAAAAGCTGGCGTTTGACCACTATCTCACCTTATGGTAAGCGATGATGTGGTCTACGTTGAAGCACGCTTGCCTAGAAGTATCTTTTTGACTCTTGACTTATAGTCCCCAAGGCTGTCGCTATCAGGGAACAAATACTCCGGAAGGGAATTCCACTCCTTAGCTGTGCGTACAGTGAAAGTATTAGCAAAACGATTTTTGCGTTTGGGTTGGATGTCCATCATGTACCAGTAGTGCATGGCCGTACGTATTATAGTCCGATGATGGAAAGGGCTAGGCGGAATCAAATTGTGCAGTTCCGTCGCACACTCCCCGAAATGTAACCGATTGAAAACCGACAGGCTGGCAACTCGGCGTCGATGTTCGGGGTTCTCTTTTTCTGACTCACGTCATTTGCTTTGCGCGTTCAAGCGTCGACCCATGCCTGATAATCCTTTTGTTTAACCGCGTTGGCGCGGTTACACTCGGCTCCAAACTATGGTCGGTCGACGTTTGATATTGCTACGTCAGAGAATGAAATATAGCACTCCATCCCTGACGCAACACATCTGTAACTGCGTCAGCGCATGACGATGGATCGTCCGAAGACAATCAAGTGGGTTGCCAAGGACAGCATGCGAAGAAAGATCGCATCCCATCCCAATCTGCTGACTTGTACCGCCATACCCGCAGGGTACCTCTTAGGCTGGGATCGGGCGGGGAGTGGGGGAGAGACGGACACAGACTTCACCAGACAGTGATCGGAACTACCTAAAGGTGAAGATTGATTGAACACTGAGTATCAGTCAGGATCTGTTGTCAGCAGAAGGTCTATGCAATTGGCTGTGTGCGAATCAACATCTGGCACCGTCGTTGCCTCCTGGACCAGCAGGGAGAGATGTAGCGCTAGCGCAAGCTTGCGCGTTCTTCGTCCAGCATGATCTGTGAACTTTTATGGGACAAGCCACTCCCGGTGGTGGCATTAAAGTCCCCCAGTAGCACTAATTTAGCAGAAGGGTACCGCTGCTGTGCCGCATCAGCCAGCTCTCTGAGGTACTGTATGAGCCTAATTGCCTCCTGATCTCCGCTGTGCGAACGGTAGAAACAGGCGTAGATAATTTTATCCAGACCTGTGTCCACCTGAGCCCAGAGCTTTGTGAATCTGGAGTCTCAAGGTTACGGAGACGCCGATAGCAAATGTCATCTTGGGCATACATGCACACACCCACGCGTGGTTTGAAATTGTGCTCCAGGGTGAACCCTGGGTAGGATAAGTATGACTCGTCAGACGGACTGCCTATCTGCGTCTCCGTAAGGAAAAACAGTGCTGGCTTTTCAGTCTCCAGGTTATAGTAGACTGAGGTGAGATTGGAGTGCAGACCTCTACTTTTAGTGAGGTGCACTTTGTGCACTTTTTGCGCACTTTGTGGGGGAGGGGGCGCCACCGCTGTTTTAATCCAGTTTTCTTTTTATTTCCTGGCATTTTTGTTAAAGAGTGAAAGGAGAGGAGAAGGCAGTGAGATGTGGTCCCACGCTACTAACCTACAGACACGCACTGAAAGGACGCTATCATTGTGGCACTAGTCCGGAGACTGCGGTGCCGCCTGAGCCCTCCCGTAGATGTCCTTCAAGCACTTCCATCTGGTCGCCAACCAGCACAATGGTGCATTCTGGGATTTTTCGACGGTTGGCGGGGCAGCCTTTCCCCGTGTTTCGTAGGCTGGCACACTATTTGGGCCCCCAACTACCTGCAGTCGCCCAGCGGCGCACCGTGCCTCAGATTCCGCTACCCTTCGTGACTAGTCTCCCGATACGCCCAAAACATCGCAAGTCAGGCTGGTCAGCATGCATTGGAACAACTATCTCGACCCGACTCCTCTACTGGCCACTCCGAGCATCGTACTCGTACTGGAACATGACTAGGACATAAATCTTTGCCCGGTGGATGGTCGCAAGCCTTCGACCGAAACCTACCACCAATTAGTGTCACCTGATTAGCACCACCCGGGGACCACGTGTAGAGTAACAACAAAAAGGGTAACTCTCTTACGGGCGCGGGTGACCCAGCTCCCAATTTACGACTTTCATGTGAGCGAACCGGCTAGCAAAAATAAGTAATATATAAAATAAAATATCCGATACATATCGATACCGTTTATCCGATCCCTAGTTAAAAACATCGGAATATTTTGGCGAATTTCCCTGATAACTTTAATTTTCTATTCCGGTCACAGTATGGAAATTTACCAGTTTAGGCTACCTAAATAATTTATTGTGATAATGTTATGTTTTCCCCCGGGAACGATATCGTTCCGATAACGATCCGTGTATTTATTTATATTCCACTAGCTTTTGTTTCTATTCAAGGTTTGCCAAGGGATTTCATTTGAATTTTGGGATATTCTAGTGAGAATTTAGTGCAGATAAATTATTTATTCGTCATTATTATTTGTATGTTAAATTTGGAAACTATGGGATAGCAGTATTTTGAATCGATCTGTGAAATTCGAACAAATTCGGATGTTGTGTTAAAATATTAAGTAATTATTTTTTCCAATTATAAAAAAAAAACGTTCTTTTAAACAAGCTTACCGTGCATCCAAACGTGTATGCAAACAAGCTTGTACAAAATAATGCTGATACCTAATTATTTTTCGCTTTGTAGTGTTTTGTTTTGGCAGTCAAATTGATTTTTTATTAAAATGTTTTTTATTTTTCTCTTTTTAATTTTGGTAGGTACTTCCAATTAACATGATAGTCATTTGTAGCCAAAATACATCTCATGGAGATTCCAATACGCCCAAATACGCCTAGGTTGCATTGCTTTTTTGGAGTTCCAGTGCCTACCTTCCGACTCTATCTTCAGATCAGTTTGATGGTACCATTTTCATCAGTACCATTTATTTATTCATATTCGGTTAACTATTCAAGATATCTTATACCCGTGACATACTTAGCATTAAGGAGTTCCAGTGGCCAACTTTGGTCTTCTTCATCAGTGCAAATGATTGCATTGTTGATGAAAATACCAAAATCGTTATAGGTGTGCCTTTAACATTTGAGGAGTTCTCTCGATTTTTCTAGGATCCCATCATCAGATCCTGACTTGAAGCCCATGGGACTACCTGTGATGTATATCCTTTCAAACAAAAGAAGAATTTTCCAAATCGGTCCAGGCGTCTTTGAGTAAGCGGGGAACAAACATAAAAAAAAAATATTCTGACGAATTGGGAACCTCCTCCTTTTTTTGAAGTCTGCTAAAAACGGATGTGTCAATATGGGTGATCTGTAGGTCAACCTCAGTCCTATCTACATAACACCTCTTGCGGGTCGGCTAGACTCAGCCGCTTATGCTGTTAGAAAGATAAGACAGTTAACAGATGTAGAAACCGCTCGTTTTGCTTTATTTTAGTTACTTTCACAGCATTATGTCATACGGCTGTGCATTTTGCTGTGCGGTCGAGTGGCTGACATTGAATCCATATTTATATTGCAAAAGAGACCTGTCAGAGCCATATATAAGTTGAATCACCGAGAATCTCATAAGGAACTATTTAAAAATATTAATATTATGACAGTTTCTTGGCAATTCATTTATGAAAATATTATGTATGTAATGAAAAATATACATCTCTTTAGTAAAGTCAGTGATAGACACAATTGTAATACGAGAAATAAAGATAAGTTAGATCAACCATCTTATAGATTAGCTAAAGTGCACTCATCTTTCATGGGGTAGTGTGTTAAATTTTATAACCTTGTGATATATTAAAACAAAATGAAAATAAATTCAAAACCTTAGTTAAAAGCACACTTTGTAAACGAACATATTACAAATTACATGATTATATTCAAGATAAGAATGCTTGGAAACATGCTGGTCCTGCTACATAGGGCAATCTTTAGTGTAGACAAAATCAAATTTGTCAATTTATATAGGTGTATAAAAAGAAAATAAAGAAATACAGTAACTGTGAATAGGTATAGTTACTGTATTTCTTTATTAATTTATTTTATTTAAGAAATTTATTCACACACTGTTCCGTTGTTGCCTATGTTTGCAATATTTGTATGTGAGAACCATGTTCCTATTTATCAAATTAATGAATTTACCTGTTAATACTTTAAATACTTTATACCTATACGTAGTACAGTATGTAGTACTATTCTGGGTGCATTGTCCTCACATATATGAATATATTAATGTATGTACTTTTGAAATATTGTAAATCACTTATTATTAAAAGAGTAAGTATGAAGTTTCTTGTGCGTTTTTCTCTATTACAAGCTGCTTTTCCGAGTGCACGGTAGAATCAATTTTTATTACTTGTAAATTTTAATTAACGTTCAAAAGTGCCGCTTGATGGCCTAGTTGAAATAAACATTTTGACTTTGGCTTTGACTACCCTGCAGCATGCACAAATGCACACAAATGTGTCTGTCTTTTCACAACTCAATATCAAGACCCGATTGTCTACTGTTTGCTTACAGCGTATTTTGCCGCATAATGCGAAGAGGAGATAGTAGCCTTGAAAAGTTGGTCATTATTGGCAATACCGAAGGAAAGAGAGCACGAGGCCGGTCGGCAACACGATGGGCTAACCAAGTGAAAGAAGCTACGTCCTCAAGCAAAAAAAGATAAGTTAGATCAACCATCTTATAGATTAGCTAAAGTGCACTCATCTTTCATGGGGTACTGTGTTAAATTCTATAACCTTGTGATATATTAAAACTAAATGAAAATAAATTTAAAACCTTAGTTAAAAGCACACTTTGTAAACAAACATATTACAAATTACATGATTATATTCAAGATAAGAATGCTTCTAAACATGCTGTTCCTGCTCCATAGGGCAATCTTTAGTGTAGACAAAATCAAATTTGTCAATTTATATAGGTATATGAAAAGAAAATAAAGAAATACAGTAGCTATGAATAGGTATAGTTACTGTATTTCTTTATTTTATTTTTTATTTAAGAAGTTTACTCACACACGTTTTTGGGGGCCGAGTCACCCACGTCCGTAGGAGTGTACCCTTTGATTCCCTACACGTGGTCCCCGGGTGGTGCAAATCAGGTGACATCTGGTGGTAGGCTTCGGCCGAAGGCTTGCGACCACCCACCGGGCTAAGACGTATCGCCAAGCGGCCTAGCCGTGTTCCGATACGATGCTCGGTGTAGCCACTTGAGGAGTTGGGTCGAGACAGCCGTTCCACTGCAGGCTGACCAGCCTGAGGCGCGCTGTTATGGACGTATCGGGAGACTAGTCTCGGAGGGTAGCGGGATCCGAGGCACGGTGCGCCGCTGGCCGACCGCAGGTAGTTGGGGGCCCAAGTAGTGTGCCAGCCACACACGAAAGGCTGCCCCGCCAACTGTCGAAAAATCCCGGAATGCACCATCGTGCTGGTTGGCGACCAGATGGGGAGGGCCCGATGGACATTCCGGGGGGGCTCGGGCGTCCCCGCAGTCTCCGGACTAGTGCCCCAATGATAGCGTCTTTTTCAGTGCGTGTCTGTAGGTTATCAGCGTGGAACCTCGTCTCACTTCCTTCTCCTTACCTCCATTCACTCCAATAAATTTATGAGAAGGAAAAAGAAAATTGGTCTTAAACAGCGGCTGCACCCCCTCCCCCACAAAGTGCACCTCACCAACATTCGAGGTCTGCACTCAAATCTCTCTGCAGTCCACTACCACCTGGAGGCTGAGAAACCAGCGCTGTTTTTCCTAACGGAGACGCAGATAGCGAGTCCGTCAGATGTGTCGTACTTATCTTACCCAGGGTTTACCCTGGAGCACAATTTTAAACCACGCGCGGGTGTGTGTATGTACGCCCGTGACGACACTTGCTATCGGCGTCTCCGTAACCTTGAGGACCCCAGATTCTCAACGATGAGGGCTCTAGTGGACACAGGTCTGGATAAAATTATCTACGCCTGTGTCTACCGTTCGCACAGCGGAGATCAGGAGACAACCAGGCTCACAGAGTACATCAGTGAGGCTGCTGACGCGGCACAGCAGCGGTACCCTTCCGCCCAATTAGTGTTACTGGGGGACTTTAATGCCCACCACAAGGAGTGGCTCTTCCCATACCAGTGCACTGACCATGCTGGGCGGGAGATGCGAAAGCTTTCGCTTGCGCTCAACCTTACCCAGCTGGTCCAGGGAGCAACGAGGGTACCGGATGTTGACTCGCACACGGCCAATTGCTTGGACCTTCTGCTGACAACAGATCCAGACCGATACTCTGTGTCGATAGCTTCACCTTTGGGTAGTTCCGACCACTGTCTGGTGAAGTCTGTGTCCGTCTACTCCCCGCCCGATCCCAGCCCAAGAGGCACCCGGCGGGTTTGGCGGTACAGGTCAGCAGATTGGGATGGCATGCGTTCTTTCTTCGCATGCTATCCTTGGCAGCCTACTTGCTTTTCTTCGGCTGATCCTTCGTCGTGCGCGGACGCCGTGACGGGTGTGTTGCGTCAGGGAATGGAGTACTACATTCCGTTCTCTGACGTAACAATGTCCAGCGTTGACCGGCCATGGTTTGGCGCCGAATGTCATCGCGCCGACGCCCTTAAACATGAGGCGTACCTGGCATGGGTCGATGCGCGATCGCGCAAAGCGAGTGACGTGGGTCAGAAGAAGAGGGCCTTTAACAGGGCTGCCAAGTCCTGCAAGTTGGTGTTGCGAAGGGCTCGGTTTGACCACATTAGCCGAATAGGGACCAAACTTGCTTCTTACCCAGCAGGTAGTAAAGCGTTTTGGTCCCTGGCTAAGTCAGTCGAATCGAACTTCTGCCGTCCCTCACTACCACCACTGCTGAAACCAAATGGGTCGCTGGCCCACTCCGCTGAGGAGAAGGCAAATTTATTTGCCTCTCTTTTTGCGGAATCTTCGCGTCTAAATTCTGGTGATTCGCGGCCCCCTCCTCCTTTTGTTGGATGCGAGACGAGTATGTCGGACATTCGCATCCACCAAAAGGACGTCCGTAGGGTGCTGCGCAACCTCGACGTGAACAAGGCTAGCGGCCCTGACGGAATACCAGCTATAGTTCTTAGAACCTGTGCGCCTGAACTGTCTCCGATCTTGACACGCCTATTCCGCCTTTCATATGAGACTGGAAAAGTGCCGAATGCCTGGAAGCAAGCCAATGTACAGCCCGTGCCCAAGAAGGGCAGTCGAGCTGACCCGGCTAACTACCGACCCATCTCTGTAACGTCCATACTCTGTAAGAGTATGGAGCGTGTACTAAACACTAAGCTCCTGGCATACCTAGAAGGTAACGATATCCTTAGCGACCACCAGTACGGCTTCCGCCGAAATCGGTCTACTGGGGATCTTCTAGCGTATGCCATTCACATATGGAGTGAGGCCATTGAGAGGCACGGGGAAGCGCTTGCCGTTTCCCTCGACATCTCGAAGGCTTTCGATAGGGTCTGGCACGAAAGCCTTATCGGTAAGCTTCCTTCATTCGGTCTGCCCGGTGGTCTGTGTGATTGGATCGCAGACTTCTTGAGTGATCGGTCCATTCGAGTAGTTATTGATGGCTGCTCGTCGGACCAATTGGATATTAATGCCGGGGTCCCTCAGGGGTCAGTACTCTCAGCAACATTGTTCTTGTTGCACATTAACGATCTGCTTAAACCCGGCACCTTTGGGTATGCAGACGACAGCACTGTTGCTGAGAGATACTTCTCCAACGCACGGGCTACCGGGCCACAGATCCGGTCTCTTCGTGAAGCCATGGTGGAGCGCTTGAACTTGTCCTTGCAGGCAGTCTCCGAATGGGGTGATGCCAATCTGGTCAAGTTTAATGCTACTAAAACCCAGGCGTGTCTTTTTTCCGCTAAAAAGAGCCAATTTCACCCGGCTCCAACTTTTCGTGATGTAACCGTGCCAATAACGGACCATCTTGAGCTTCTTGGCGTTACGTTGACATCGACTCTCAATTTTGGGCCTTACATTGAGGCTAAGGCTCAGCTGGCTTCCAAAAAGTTGGGGATCCTTGCGAAGGTGAGAAAGTACTTCACGCCGGAACAGCTGCTCAACTTGTATCAAGCGCAAGTTCGATCATGCATGGAGTACTGTTCTCACCTCTGGGACGGTTCTGCCAAATACCAGCTTGATGCACTAGAGTTGATCGAAAAGAGGGCCAAGAGACTTATCGGCAATGAGGCACTGGTCAAATCAAAGCTCCAGAGCCTTGAACATCGTCGCCGAGTTGCCAGCTTGTCGGTTTTTTATCGGTTACATTTCGGGGAGTGTGCGATGGAATTGCATGATTTAATTCCGCCCAGCCCGTTCCATCATCGGACAACCAGACGCACGGCGATGCGTCATCGGTACATGGTGGACATCCCACCCATACGCACAAAACGTTTTGGGGACACTTTTATTATGCGTACAGCTAAGGAGTGGAATTCCCTGCCGGAGTCTGTGTTTCCCGATAGCTACAATCTAGGGGTCTTTAAGTCAAGAGTGAATAGGTTACTTCTAGGCAAGCGTGCTTCACCGTCGACCACATCATCGCTTACCATCAGGTGAGATAGTGGTCAAGCGCAAGCCTATTTACAATAAAAAAAAAAAAAAAAACACACTGTCCCGTTGTTGCCTATGTTTGCAATATTTGTATGTGAGAACCATGTTCCTATTTATCAAATTAATGAATTTACCTGTTAATACTTTTAATACTTTATACCTATAACGTAGTATAGTATGTAGTACTATTCTGGGTGCATCGTCCTCACATATATGAATATATTAATGTATGTACTTTTGAAATATTGTTAACCACTTATTATTAAAAGAGTAAGTATGGAGTTTCTTGTGCGTTCTTCTCCATAACAAGCTGCTTTTCCGAATGCACGGTAGAATCAATTTTTATTACTTGTAAATTTTAATTAACGTTCAAAAGTGCCGCTTGATGGCCTAGTTGAAATAAACATTTTGACTTTGGCTTTGACTACCCTGCAGCATGCACAAATGCACACAAATGTGTCTGTCTTTTCACAACTCAATATCAAGATCCGATTGTCTACTGTTTGCTTACAGCGTATTTTGTCGCATAATGGAATAGGAGATAGCAGCCTTGAAAAGTTGGTCATTATTGGCAATACCGAAGGAAAGAGAGCACGAGGCCGGTCGGCAACACGATGTTCTGACCAAGTGAAAGAAGCTACGTTCTCAAGCAAATTCTAGCAGGTGGTGATGGAAACTTTGGACCAGAGTCGATGGAGGCAGATTCTCCGCTTAAAGGGGTCCAGTACCGACGATCCTCAGTAATGAGGGACCGACTGAAGAAGAAGAGAGACCCGTCAGCAATACGGGCGTGATGTTATGTTGTTACTCACGAAATAAAAACCAAACAATTGCGTGTCGGACTTCGCACATTTAGCGTTCCGTACCAAATGTAGTGGATAGGAAAAAATAATAAACATTTTCACTAAATTTCAAGTTCATATATCAATGGGAAGTTGAAATATTCTTCGGACGACATTTTGTAAAAAAAGCTGACTTTAGTGGCTTCTTATTTCTTTTTTTCGCAATATTTTTCAAAACAAAAATACTGTATTTATTTACTCGACGAGTTCTAAACAACGATACCCAGTGGGGTGGGTCAAAATTATTTTTCGCGCTTCCTTTTTTTTATATGGGTGCTCCCCTTAAAAAATTTAAAATATTTTTGGAAAAGTAATATGGCTTTAGGTCATCAAGATGCTTATCATCATTATCATCATTTCAGCCGTAACACGTCCACTGTTGGACTTACGCCTCTCCCAAACGTCGCCACACTGATCGGTCCTGTGCTTTTCGCATCCACGGGACTCTCGCAGCCTTGACCAGGTCGTCGCTCAACCTAGAGGGAGGCCTCCATCGCTGCGTCATCCGGTACGCGGTCACCATTCCAGAACTTTTCGACCTCAACGGCCATCCGTTCTGCTTGCAAAGTGCCCTGCCCACTGCCACTTAAGTTTGGCAATTCTTTGGAAGTTGGATCTACCTGAATGGACCGTTTGTCAGTTTTTTCATGATCGTCCACAACTTCGAGTGTAGAGTCTCCAACCTAGATAGGAGTGGGTGCAACATGGGCATACATTATCACCTTGGTTTTGTCCATGTTCATTTTTAGACACACTCTTTCGGAAGCTCGGCTGAGGTCATCAACCACTGTACTGAGTGTTTATGCGAGCACTGTAACAATTTTAAGATTAACAGCTGGAGCAACTTTTATTTGTAAAACCTGTGTGACAGATGACGGAAAGACGGACATCTTAGTGACAGCAATATGGCTCCGTTTGGATCCTTCGGGTACGGAACCCTAAAAAGAATAAAAACCATTAACCGGAATTTATATTTTTCTTTGTCAATCATGTTTTAAAACTTGACAAAAATTTACTTATACTTTAAACCAATCTAATAAAACATGCCAACAAAACAAATTAATTATAAGCAAAAATGTCTTTATAAATTCCGAATAAAGAGACCTCAGGTGTAAAGGAAAAATAATTAGACTTAAAAGCTTACTCAGGCCAGACTTAAGCCGGCAGATCTTTTGTATAACCAGTGTCGCCCACGAATTGATTAGCACAACCGTTAATTAATCTTCTTCACAAAACTACCTTTATTTTATTAAACCGAGAATTTATGTTCTAAGACTTTAATCGCACTGAGGCTACGCGATCAATAAGTTTGTAATTGGGAACGGGTTTTAGTGATCTTTAATGATTTTTGTTGGAGTTCTTGTCAGTATACCTAAAAAAAAGATTAAGTTTATTAAATATTGTTCGAGTTGATATTTTAATATAAACAAATCAAATGGCTTGAAAAGATTATAAGTCACAAATCATTGGAGGAATGTAAATGATTTCCTAGCATTTGTTGTAGGATATAACATAAAAAGTCATCGACCAATAAGACTTTGCCAGGAAAGACGATGGCACAGTGATTGCGCTCTGCCGTGCACAGTGAGTACAAGGGAGATGCTCTTTCAGTCTCACCAAGGATGTCCCCTTACAGGCGTTGCACAGAGTGTAGTAGTTGTTGTCTTTTGAGAGATCACAGGACCCTTTCAATGTGCTGATGGTGACAACCGGGGTGGCTTCAGGCATGAATCAAACACTCCCTGGTATTTTCCCCAAAAGCTCAGGCGCCTTTTGAAGGGTTCCCGTCGTCAACGAAAAAAAAACAAAATGGTATACTTGACCAAACAGATTATTACTAGTCCATAAGCCTTTAATGGGAAAATCCCGCCGCATTATTTCCAATCACTGCAACTTGGCAATCATGAGAAAAACGCCGAGTCAATGAAGCTCGACGAGTCAATAAGTCTGCCAAAAGTACCTAACCAACCAGTAAAGCCCAAGTTTACGATTTGAGATTCGAATGCAGTACCTCGACTGCAGTAAAGGCAGGTAAAGTTCGGCGGGAATTCAACTGCGACAGTCACACATAAGACCCGTCTTACCAGCTCCTTCAACACGTAAATCCCAATTCAATTTAAACTAACTATCACATTGTTGGTTCATAAATCTTTGCAATCTTTTCTCTTGCTAAGTTTCCGCCACCAAAGGTTGCAGTTGAAAGTTTTATTAAGTTACGTAAAGGGGAGTGCTCACCGGGAGAATTCTCGTGCAATGTAACGGCTTGACTTTGAGCATAACATCAGTCAGTATCTCGAGTCGAGCATTACAGAGGTAGGTAGAAAGAGTATACTTTATTGCAGAACACAAATTGTAACATAACTCTTTTACCATATGAGCTGGAATTGTCAACTGTAACAACTTCTAAAATTAGAAAATGAATTTAATCAAGGTATAGTTCATCGCCACTTTTAACTTAGTGCAACATCAATCAAGACCGAGATTGCAACAAGGGCAGATAAATCAATGTTACACGTAAAAATGTTTGCAGTTTGTAACAAGCAATAATCAAAGTCTAGTTGTTACAAAAGCGAATGCTATAGGTACTCGGTCAGTACTTTTGGATACTCCTCCAAAACGACTCGGAATTAAAAAAAAAAATTACACAGAAAAATTTATGGCTGGAATTTCTTCATAACTGAAATAGCATATGTAAATCAAATAATATTTTGCAAACAAAACTGTTCAAAAGGAGGTTCAATATTGATATTTTGGCTTCTAGCGGGCGCACGGCCAGTACTGCATTAACATTGGGGCGTATATATCGCCTTAAGTTACGCTATAGGCAAAATTCAATGACAGGAATTCAATGGATTAAGAAGCACAGGAGAGGTCGATGTGGCTACACTTTGAGGAGGCCTTTGTTTAGCAGTGGATGTCTTTCAACGAAATGATGATGACGAAAGAGATATTTTATTAGCGATTATGACTGTTGAAAATCTAAAAGGATTGACATTAACCTCGTCACATTTGTGTAGCGCATGTCAAAGTAATAAATTTTAAATTTTTGAAAATCTGCGGCATTAAAATAATTTCAAGAGTGACGCTCCCAATGAATTCCCTATAGAGGCAAAGTAAACAGGTGGGACGGTGGTCGTAATATTTACGAATTTTCAACTAGTTTGTTCGAAGTTCGCGTCGCCGTCGATTGGAGTGATGCCCCGGGTGGATGCTGTTTTATTCATTCGTCTGCATTTGAAATTCCTTTCTTTGGTAGAAGCTATTGTAGTGTATTGTCTTCGATTGAGAGTTCTTGTATAAAGGAGTGCTGGTGAAGCATTTTGAGGCAAATGTAAATACCTAGTCTGGCTTTAAATAGCTGTAGAATAACCGAATTATTCTTTTGTTTTTAAAGTGTGTTTATCTAGGTACATAGGGAGGTCACCAAACATTTTCCTTAAAAAGTAGATGCATTTTAAGGAAAACATTTTGAGAAATTTTGGAACTACCCTCGTACGTTCAGTATTTCATTAGGGTCAGCAATTCCATAGATGACGAAACAATAAGTCTTGTCCGAACACTAATAAAACCGAGATATTACCTTACAGTTGTTAGGGTTTATTAAACTTTGGCCCCTGTAATTATAATAACTAACATCACATTAGTTTTCGTACCTGTTACCATGACATTACGCATTATTAAAGATAATTCAAAAAGTACTCGTAAAATCTTGATCAAATTTAAATGGGACCACATTAAAAGCACCAGCTTTCAAATAAAAATCAATATCGGTTCACCTAGTAAAAAGTTCTGAGGTACTCGTAACACATAAAAAATAGTTATATTAAGAACCTCCTCCTTTTTCAAGTCGGTTCAAAGTAGTCGCATCGTTGTCACAATTTCATTGGCGTGGCCACAGACATAAATCTAGATAGATGAAGCGATTGTATGTACTTCGTGTGCCAAAAAACGGAGTAAAGTTACAATGATCGTAATCTGAGCTTTTCATTTAGCATTATCGGCACCGGGAATCCACCGAAATCTAGAAAAATGCCTTTTTATGCCATACTGAGCTGTAAAGAATGTATAGAAAAAATTGACCGCGGCATTGGTAATGTTTTCTTTCATTGGTAAGTAAATTTGTTTTTAAATTGTTTGTGAAAAAGTGGCACGCTTGGTTTTCATACAGATTGAGGGACTTGCATTATCTATTTAGATTTATGTCTGTGGGCGCGCCCTTTTGTGGCAGCCTTTATACTTACTCAACATTCCAATTACCGAATCCATACTATTAAAACGTCCACCGTGCAACGTGATACATATTTCTCCAGTACTAATTTGCACATTACTAATCAGTGGAACATTCTGAACACGTGTGCCACGGCAATGTTCAACACGATGTCACGTAGTTGTAATGTGAAGCAAAAGCACCAACACGCTGAATGGCTGAATGGTTGTATAACCACAGGCTAATGGCTATTGTCCTGAGAGTTAATGCTGCTTTGTTTTCTAGGCTATGATTGTAAAATTTTGTTAGATTTGCCTGTTAAATTTAAATCTGAAAGATAGGTATGTTAATATGTTTGTTGAGACTAGATTTTAACCGTTACTTCGCTACCTTGGCCTGTCTCGCAGAAATCTTGAAATATTAAAAATGAAAATGTGGTCTGTGGTACCTACACAGCGATAATTTTGCGTTTTATTCAGTAAAATATTTGTTTTTAAAAACGGAGAGATTACCTCTTACAAATAAACAATGTTAGGTCTTAGGATAGGATAAATTCACCCCTTTTTCGCACTAAGACTCCCATTTAGTCCGTACATGCAGGACTCACTGTGAGAAGGAATGGGCCCGCGTCTATCTCTTCAAATTTTTGGTTCCAAGACATGCCGGTTTCCTCACGATGTTTTCCTTCATCGTTTTGACAGTGGTGATGAAATAATTTGCAAAAACTAAAGGTTTCGAAGCGACGACCTACAACTAAAGTAAAAAAAAAAAAAAAAAATACTTACAATTTGCGTTGTCCCAGCAGCATGCATGATTTTTACACTTGGCATTTTCTATTTCTTATTTTATTCTTACTGCACTCCTTCCATATCTTAAGTACTTACACAATAGCATCTGTCTTCAGTATCCAAGTGTAGCTCTTTTAGTAGCCCATATATAGCTGGCAACCACCAATTTTTGCTTTTACTTACCTGAAGATCATTCGAAAAGGGATTGTTATTTTTTTACTATGAATTTGTTTTCACGACCAAATTTAAATAACAGACACAGCGTTATTTTATTTCATGAGATATCTTGAAATAAAACATACATTTGCAGAATCCTTATTTATATCAGCAATAAAATGCATATCCAACAACAAAGGAATGCTAATGCCAGCAGGACATTTTTATTTAAATTTCGTCCAAGTTTATAGCCCATATAAGGACGATACCGCCGTAATTCAAGGACACTTGTCCCGTATCAGACCACGCGTAATCCCACTAGAGAGGATTTTACGTGGACCAGATTTGGGGAGTTAGCCGTCCAGTTAACTGATGTAATGTGTTCAGAATTGTTTTGAGCCCCTGTGGTGAGAGTACTACGGTTTCTACTCTATGTTTGTGTGTTTCAATTAGGGTAATTGGATTTGTAATGTGATTTACGAAAATACCTAAATGGTGGAGAATTTGTATCAAAAGTTTGGAGTGCCGAAATGTTTGTCGACGTGTGAGCGAATTTCGGAGGAGTTATTGTTGAAATGAAGCGAGACAAACTTTAGTTCAACACAATTTTATTGTTTCATTACAATGTCAGCCTTGCTTTTATAAATAGTTTTATACATTATTTACATCACAAACCTCTTCCTTTTCGAGTACAAATTCCGTAAAAAGTTTTTTCAAATTTTCTTCATAATTATTAAAATTATCATTACAATTTTGTGTAGATATGAGAAAATAATTTTCATTTACGATAGTAATGATACATGGGTTATAATAAATACAGATGTGGATCCAATGAGGATATTAAAAGACGTGGACCCTAAATCAATTGCTTACAATAACGATCATAACATTCTTAAGTGATTGTCTGTTGAGCTACAATCACTCTTCTCGTACTGTCATTGTCGAGAAAGGCCTAAACTATTAGCTAATTGCGAACACCGAGCAACTACTTCATCTTGTAGAAGGCTAAATGACATGGCTATTAGTATGAGTCCAAAAACAAGGTAGGCACAACACGCGATCATTTGAACGTACTCGCTTTTAGTGTGTTCTGTGCTTTGCTTGGTTGTTAGGAAGCTGGTGGGGACGAAGTCTCCGAAGCCTATGGTGGCCAGTGCTATGAAGCAGAAGTATGCTGCGTCGAGAAAGCTCCAGTTTTCCCAAGCGGAGAAGATGGCGGCACCGACACAGATGTAGGCCAGGAGAAGGAATAACACGATCCCGACGGGAATGTGACAATGCTCTATGCCGTGATGGATATGATGCTGTACGCTGGTAGATGCGCTACTGCTGGGCACGGTACAACTCTTCATTTTATGGCTCTCCTCGTTCCAAATCAAAGGCACTCGTGACGGGGTGTCGTGTGGACATATTCTGTTAACAAATTCAAACGTTCAAAATGAAATTCTGAAAACTATTTACACTCACTGTTTTTTAATGAAAACATTTGATCAACGTTTAATATGCAGTGCATTTTTTCTAAACTGAAATAAATCTGCGATTAAAAAAACAACCGTTTCAACATTACATTTTATTGAATTTTAAGCCCGATACTATATAATAAAACTATAAAAAAATGCACTTTTACTAAAAACGGCTTTTATTTATTTTAGTTTGTATGATGTATGATGTATTGTTATTTTCACTTAACCTCTGGTACTTATTTCTAATAGTATCGGAATTATAAAACCGGTCTCATTTTGGTAAATAGTAATCTTCTCTACATCGACTCAATGATTCCAATGAAACAACCACTTCTATAGCGTTAGCAGTTGCTTCGTTCAGTTCCTAAAGTAAACAGAATAATTTCAGAAAACATGACGTCATTACCAACAGGAAGCAAGAGAAGAAAATACACTCACGATTCATCAGGGTCCTCGGAATCGTCCAGATCATCCCGACTCCTATCCATCTGCAGTTCCCCACACTCCTCAGCAATTAGCTGCTCAATGACAGCTCCTCTGGGTCTCTGCATGGTGGACCGACCCCTACCCCGACCTGGACCGTGGACCGTGGCCAGGCATTTGGTACTGCTCATGGACTTCTTGCGGTCCAGCGTCTGGGTTTGGAGTGATGATGATGTGTGGGGTTCTGGAGACAAAGTGTAATCGATGTACTTAGCAGTTCATACTGACGAAGTTTTAGTTGAAAAGTAAAATAAATATAGCCAGCTAAGAGTATAAACTTGAATTTTATTCCTAACGAAAATGTAAAATTGTGCTAAGTAGTATTTTAAAATAGAATGATTGCCAGCATCTTTTTTACGGCTCCAAGTTCTGTTTTACATTATTTGAATAAACACTATAAACATGATAGAACAGGATAGAATATACTTTATCATAAGATATCGTTAAATAGAAAATTGAAAGGGCATATAGGTAAGTTAATTGCTTTTTATATCTGCCAGTCGATCTGGTGACGCTTGGAGGAAGCCTACATCCAGCAATGGACGTCTTTCCTCTGAAATGATAATGATTATAAAAATCTGCTACGAAACTCACCATCAACCAAGGCACTACGCTTCACCCGACCCAGTGTGGCTGCCCTTGCAGGGCTGGCGGGAGCTCTCTCGAAGACCTGGGAATACTGGCCCCTGTCTCCAGCCCTGGCCTTTACAGTACCGGGTGACCTGTGACTCCTTGGTGGGAAGGACGTGTACTGGTTATGTTCTGCTGGTTGTGGGAGAAGACGCTGCTGTTCGTGGAGTTGGAGGTAGTTCTCCGGCTTAGGGAAAATAAAGAAAAAGGTTGAGTTATTTTACCTCTAAAATACACAGGCTACTAAACTAGTGGCCTGTTGTTTTGGACAAAAGTATGTAATAGTCAGGGAAATAATTGCTTAGCAAATGTATCACAACTGTAATTATTAGAGTCTACACACGGCAAAAAGTCGTGAAGAATATGCAACAATTAAATTCCATAAATATAAAATGGTCAAATACCAAATTTTGATATGGATTCGCCAATTTTCTTGGGCGATGAAAAGACACTGCCAAGTCGGAAAACTCTCGGCTTTTAAAATACGAAATAAAAATTGTTTAGCTCTGTGACTTGTTTCAAGATGATTACTTTGAAGAGCCTTATTATTTCAACTGCAGTTCTTTTCTTTAGTCTTTTAAAACCTGAGACGTATCTTCAAGTCTTATCTAAATTAGTTCTTCACCGTATTTTCTATTGTTACATTAACTTTATATACTGTCTCATTGTCTAGTATCTAAATTACCTACTCTAAGCCTGTGGTTGGCGTACACTTGTGTGTTTGTTATCAACTCTGTGCCGTGTAATTACAGGCGACCGTTGCCGTTGTGATTAAGCCAAGTACGACACATTGTTCATCATGAAGGGTCTGCCACGGACATTAATAGGGTGCTACCTAGTTTTAAGTTGGACGCACATATGTCTGCACTGAATGAGGTACATAAAAGAATTGTTCTATTAAATTCGTATGCGAGTGTGTAGAAGTTATTCTGCGTCGAATAGATAAGAAATTTCGGCAGATACACAATTTCTAAACGAATTCAGTCGTCATCAAATTTGTCGTAGGCGATGGGGCAAAGCTGTATGCGCGTATATTTTATGGGCAATGGCTTATTTCCTTCAAGTCGTCTGCCAAATTTAGCAGACTACTTTGGTGTGCCGAAAGCGACTCGGACGATGCGTTATTTATACAAAGACAAATGCTCTAGCATGCTGGCTGACGTTGCACTCGATGTTGTTCACACTAAGTCGTTGGAAGACTCTATCCTTCTATTCGTTCTGACGTCCTAGAGTCATTAGCGATTTTTTGATGCAGTATATTCGTTTGGCGCGGATAGGTGTGCGTCCACCTTTAATAAGCAGCTAACTAGTTTCAAAGAGGTGTCTCGTTTCACTAACGTTTCTCTTTTGTTTTAAAATTCTGTATGAAAATACTGTTTACTTTAAATTACAGTATATTTGTCGGAATAATAAAGTTTTCTGTCCAGGAAATAAATTTTTTGCGTGTAATTCATTTTCAGATTATTCATTATAATCATTGTATGAGGATATTATATGATGTCAGGTTTCTTCTCGGTATTTAGTTTACTGTTACATTCATTTTCACATTCCAGTAAATCATTTATGAGCTGCTTTTGTCCGGTTTTCAACGTAAAAGCGTGGTTTTATAAGATCTTTCCATTCAATTTTATAAAATTGTTCAATTTGCCTGACAATCGAAGTCAGACCTTCATTAAAATTGAGAAGAAATGACTAATGACAGAAGATGTTAAGAACATAAATCTATCTAGCTCTATACGTGAATAAGTTTTTCTCATTTTTATGGAAGTCGGGGAAAACGGGGTCGCTGCAGACCATGAAGGAGACGATGCGTAAAACTATTTAAATTTCGCTAGAATTGAAAGGGGTAGCGTGGTTCATGAGGGAAGCGTTTGGCCAGAAGTATAATGGAACAGGCTAGCAGAAAATAATATGGCAATCCTTTGTTATTATTACTCACTTCTCCGTCTTTTCTCCAGGTGTTAGGCACTTTCCTCTTAGTGGCCCTGAGCCAAGCCAACCGCGCCAGCCTTGCCAGGGATGCACCCAGCCCTGCTAAGCATGCCAGGGTAAGTGGCACCCCTGCTGCAGCGTAGGCTACTGTGGCTGCTCGCCCAGCAGCTGTTCTCGGTGACACGTTGCCGTATCCTGGGGGAAAAGAAGATGTTTACGTCATTAAAGATTGGAACCATGGGTTTCAAACATACCATCTTGTAGGTGAACTTGAAAATTAAATACTATGTATAAAAACCAGTTCTACCCTGTCTACACTAAACGGATTCCTTCAACCAGCCATCAGCTAATATGATTAAAGAGAACTCACCTATAGTAGTAATAAGCGTGATACAATAAATTAGGGCCCCGGAGAAGGTCCATTTGGAGTCCATGGCCAGTTCTGGCGGCTGAGCCTCAGGTGACTGCCGGGCGGCCGCCACTATAGATGACTCGAACTTGCGCAGCTGCTCATGAACTAAACGCGTCCAGTTCCGTTCGTACAGCACGTTCAGGCGTTCTGGAACAATTAAAAAAATGAGGTTACTTTAAATTATTGAGTAATTTTTAAGTATTGTTTTACTTGCATTCATCATCAGACTTTTAATGTTCCCACGGCTGGGACACAGGTCTCCTCTCTGTGGGAGAGGGCATGGGCCATATCCACCACGCGGGTGGATTGGTAGACGTCACAGGTCTTCGAATTTTTGGTTTTAGGACATGTCGGTTTTCCTCATGACGTTTTCCTTCACCGTTTTTGACCACTTAGTTTGAACTGCATCAATAGACCTGGCAAGCCTTTTCCCAACCATGTTGGGGTCGTGTTGCAGTCTTGCCACATGCAGCTAAGTACTATTATTTTAAATAGAGTGACTGCCTGTTCGACCTGCGCAACCTAGTAGCTGGGTATGGTACTGTAGAGGCTTTCCACATAGAACGAGCAACCTGTTCGGCCGCTGACACCTAAAGCTGGCGACATATATTTATTTTAAGTTTGGAAGGAAATCGAATACAGAATATTTGAAATATATCGAACGCGTGTAGTTTTTTGTTTAGCTGGGACTTCTGTAAAAGCCGCCTGAGGGCAGGCACGTTGTTGATTCAATACAAGTTAAAAGTAATTTCTGCTTATTATTTGAGCTCCCTGAGCTACGCCCTCACATATGGTGGAGGCGCCGGGTAATGAAAATCCGGGTAAATAAGTAAAAGTCTAAGAAAAAATACGAAAAAACATATTTTCGCGTGTGCACGGCGAGAACAGTGCGCGAAGCCCTATCAACGAGTGTACGTCGCGTCGTTACGAGGAACGAAAGTCCTGTCGGCGAGAACCCCAGCCGACGAGCAAACGCAGAGAAAATAAAGATAAGTGGTCTATTTTAATTAAAAATGGCCCAGCCAGTTTTTACGGGGACCGGAGCAAAGTCCAGTTTCGAGGCTTTCCTCTTGCAGTTCAAGGTTGTCGCCGCTATAAATAAATGGCAAGAACAGGACTTAGGGCTCATTTTGGGAGTGTACCTGGACGGCCCGGCACTCGCTTATTTTAAATTCATCTACAAATGGAGGCGATGGCGAATCCTTTCACACGCCGAGGTACGATTTTCGCCCAAGGCAGCACTTCGAGAACAGAACTAACCGCTCTCGTATTGCCCATAGATATAGAAGCCCACTACCAACCGATCACCCAAACGAACCAGGACACAGTCAAAAAAGATGGATGAGGAGTTGCGGGATGTGTCCATGAAAGAGCAATTCCCGATTGAAAACAATAAACACGGTGATCAAACTCCATTTATTAAAATTAGTATAGGTAACCGATCGTATGACGCATAATCTGACACGATGTGCCATAGCCAATATAAAAAAGGCACAGGTTAGACAGAAAATGCGATATGATAGAAAAGCTAAGTTCAGAAGGTTTACGCCGAATCAGTTGGTGATGCTCTACACGCCCAGACGGACCATAAATAGGAGTTTGAAACTATGTAGGTTATATAAAGGCCCCTACCAAATAGTTAGGCGATTATCTGATGTTAATTATGTAATTAGAAAGTTAAATAATAGGAGATTTAGGGATATTGTACATATAAATAGGCTAAAACCGTTTAATGTTAGAGTAGGCTAGTTAAAGGTAATGTAGATACTGGTAGGCAAGGTTATGTAACGTCAATGTCTAAGTACGTTAAAAAAAAATATATATATGATAGACAGTTTTCAGATTTGACATGTCATAGTTAGTAGGGATGGGCAAGCAGAAAATATATTTATCGATGATTTTTGCTGCAATTAGTATCGATGTGATTAAAATAAATTATTTTTCAATTCCATGAGCTGATGTAAGCTGCCGGGGGAAGAAAAGGCTGGCAATGCTGACTACGCATCGAAGCAATATTTGTTTTTTTTAATTCAGCTAGGCTGAGCTTAATCCAGTGCATTGATGATATAAGCATTTCAAGAGTGGGAGAGGTATTGGTCATAACTGAAACCGACTTTGCATATGGGGCATAGCCTTCGCAAAGGATGTTGATTTGGCATCATTGGTCCAGTTGATGACTGTTTATGGCATTGGTCCAGTTAATAACTTATTGATAATATTAAATACGTTAAGTGTGATAAGCTCTGGATAAAGTTCAATGATAGGTTTAGAAGATTCGATGCGATCCAGCCTTTCCTTCTCTGGCCTGATAAATGCTTGAGGATGAAATATTGTATCACGTTTGAATTTCACATAATTAAACCCCATCCGGGTGGATGTGAGTTATCACATCATTTCTGTTAGGAATAAGAGGCCGCCTTGTTACTTTTTCGGAGGTTTTGTGCAAGGAGGTTCAAGCATGACGGCGTTGACTTGTTAATGCATGTGCACTTGTTAGCTGAAGTTAGAGTAAATATCGAAGAATCCGGTAATTCGTTTGCCATGACTTGAGCCTTCCCCTTGTAAGGGAAGGACCTCAGATTAATTCCTCCGTTAGGTAAAGGTGTTAGGTAAGAGTGATTTTCCTTCCAAAGTTGAGAATAGCTGCGCTTCACATGATTCTGCGCATCTATTCGTAGGGGCGTAGCTCATGTAGAGGCTTTCCACATAGAACGAGCAACCTGTTCGGCCGCTGACACCTAAAGCTGGCGACATATATTTATTTTAAGTTTGGAAGGAAATCGAATACAGAATATTTGAAATATATCGAACGCGTGTAGTTTTTTGTTTAGCTGGGACTTCTGTAAAAGCCGCCTGAGGGCAGGCACGTTGTTGATTCAATACAAGTTAAAAGTAATTTCTGCTTATTATTTGAGCTCCCTGAGCTACCCCCTCACAGTACACATATACATGGTATTTCTAGATCGGACAGAATAATTGTTATTTTACCAATATATAAATTCACATAGTTAAAAATACTTAATTAACAATAACTACTTATATATACACTTAAATAAAAATAAAACTACGAACGCGTTGTTGTTTTACTGATATTGAACTGATCAATTCATGAAAAACCATTTTAATAAATTTCTGATTTTATCATATCAAGCCAACTTAAGTATATGTTGCTCTATATAACTTGCCTTATGAATGATATACAAACCGTAGGTAGCTAGTTTTTGATGAGCTATATCAATTTAGCAATTTGCTAGGCCAAATACTACGGCAGGCCTTTCTTGTCCCTTGCGGCTTAGAATCGTCATCATCAAACTTCCAATTCCAGAAGAAACCCGTCTCAAGCATTTACAATTATTACTAAGATTAACTGTTAACCCGACGCTGAGATTGGCCATCAAGCACCGAGTGTTGACGATAAGATCTTCTCTGAATAGACCATTATAATTTCGATGGCGAGAACTCAAATTAACGAGCGCCGCAATCAAGCATTGTTTAGTTTAATCAAAAGAGAAAAGTACCATTTAACTTTTAAGGGGTATACTTTGTTGGTAACGTGGTCGGGTTTTGAAAAGATACTTTTCGGGAGTTTGATTATCGAAATTTGATTTTCGATTTTGCGTTATTGAGTGAAGTTGGTTAGAGAAGAAACCTTGAAGAAATTATGTAAGCAATAACAAGTACAATACCATAAAAAAAACCGGCCAAGTGGGAATCCGGGTTCCGTACCTTTATCGCAAAAATAAACAAGTTTTTTGTATAGTATAGCCCCACTTAAATATTCATTTTATTCTGATTTTATTATTTGTTGTTATAGCAGCAACAGAAATACATCATCTGTGAACATTTCAACTGTCTAGCTATCACGGTTCATGAGATACAGCCTGGTGACAGACAGAAGCACAGTGTAGTCTTAGTAATAGGGTCCCTTTTTTACCCTTTGGGTACGGAACCCTAAAAAGTAAAATTGTTTGTTTGCAATCTCTGGAAAAATTACCCGTTTTCGAAAATTTTTATTAGTATATAAAACAAAGTCGATTCCCGCTGTCTGTACGCTTAGATCTTTAAAACTACGCAACGGATTTCAATGCGGTTTCCATTAATAGATAGAGAGATTCAAGAACAAGGTTAATATTTATAATATATGCATATTATAGTAGAGGAAAGTCGATAAAATCAAAGATTTGTATCGTAGTAAAAAAAACATGTGTTTGTGCGCTTATATTGCAAACGCTGGCTAAACCTTACGAGATGGATCAAAATCATGTACTACGGAATTGTATATCTTAAAAAATCTACAAAAAAAAAATGCAATACTTTCTGTCTATCTCCTAAGAATAACCCACAGTAACCGTTTTTAACTTTTACATATTACAAAAAATGGTTTATGTAGCTATTTTAAACAAAACAGTATTATTCCTTATCCAATTTAATAGATACGTTGTACATCATCACAAGACATCATCACATTATCAGCCTATTAATGTTCCCACTGCTGGGACACAGGCCTTCTCTCTGTGAGAGGGAACGTTGTACATAATATAATTTATCCCTCCACACTGAAATCACATTAGTATCTACATCGCACCCGTTCAGTATAAAACACTACCGTTGAGTACCATATTCAACAAGCGGGCCAGTATCTACTAAATGCGCAAGAACTCCTGCGCCCCGGTCGAAAGTAGCGGTAGTGAAGAACTCCGTGTGGTTTTAGTCAGTAAGAATCTGACAGACCCTAACAAGCCTTACACGAGAATTTCCAAACAATAATAAAAAAGGGTATTTGTTTCTCGATTTATTTTTTTTGGTTTTTATTTAAATAATTTCTATCTTTAGTAAGTTTAAGATCATCAACACGTCCTAGATTTTTTTGAAAGTAGTTATTAAACAATTTATATCAAGCAGTCTACACATCAAAGCTTTGATCTCTGAAGATAAATTCTTCGAAACGTAGGCACTTTAATTAAAATGAATTTACTTTTGAGGTACCAATGTGGTCAGTATCCTAGACATGATGTACATTAATACCTCAATGGACATGACCTAAATAGAGAACTACTTAGAAATTGTAAACAGCATTTTGGATTTTATTTTATAAATGAAATCCAAAATTATTATAAATATAGTTGATCCGTTTCATCATGGCTACGGCAATTAAAAATAATCAATAAATTTTTAATAACAAATTTGTTCACAATGTTTTCAAAATCATTGCCCTTCTCCTGTATTTCTTCTTAGGAACCTGAATGAAAACTACGTATACTTTTATATCAGTTACAAAAATGTGGACTCTTGTTCTAAATACCGTTATTAGGCTCTGTAACCGATTTTGAAATTAAGAATGTCAATTTAAATGTGAGAGGTTCAATGATTGCCATAGACATGCTAAAACGCAACAACGAGGTAGGTATATGTATATTTGTCAGTGGCTTCGCCCGCTTGATTATCCCCCCAGATATTTCCATGGGAACGTAATCCCAAAATAAAAATATCATTTCTGCTTTTCCTGAAATCCTAGAATAAAAATATCGACACGAAAGAAGAAGATCTATCCATATGTCAAAAATCATTAAAATTTGTTTTGAGGTTTGTACGTGAAAACGCAAAAAAATTCAGACAGAGATACTTTCGCATTTATTATCATTGTGTATGGATTGGATACCTACTATAAATATCTACAAGATTTAAATAGACAACCTTGGTAAACAATAAATTGGATGAGAAAGTCAACAAGAAGAATATCAAACGATTTATCTCGGAACTTCCAATTAACCGGACTGTCTCGAGATGTTACAATTAATGTAGGTAAATCTGATTTATCTCCGGTAGTGAAACAATCTACAACTAAAATATTCAACCTCTCTGGATAATATTATCTGACATTTAAGAAAATGATGGACGCCTGCTTTAACATCTTTATTTTATTTATTATTATTACAAGCTTTTGTTTAACTTGCAATGTATGTATGTGTAAATGTGTTCGGGTCAAATCTTGCCACTGAATTTTAAAGCAGTTATCATCCACCGATTCTGACACCAGTCTTGCCAAGGGGTTACCCAGTTACTGGGTTGTGAAGGTCAGATAGGCAGTCGCTCTACGTAAAACACTAGTGCTTAGCTGAATCCGGTAAGACTGGAAGCCGACCCCAATATAGTTGGGAAAAGGCTATGCTGAGTGAGTATCGTCCACCGATTAAGATGCAATTTTGCATACACGTTTAATTTGGATGACAATATATGGTAAGCTAAGTGACGTCATTCTAAATCCAATATGGCGGACGGCCTATGATGGCAGACTAGTTATTTTTAGTGCACTGCCATGATATGGATATCAAATGAAAGAGTTTGCTGAGTGGATTACGAAAAAAGCTTGTTTTAAAAAAGATTTTAATTAATATATTAATAATTGATGAATCATGGCGGATTATAATGATTTAGTTAATTATTAAACACTATTGTTGCTGTCGGTTTTCGCGTCTGTTTTTTTTGTTTATGCCCAGCTTGCCTTTATGACTTATACTATAAAGTAAATACACGATTTATCATATTTGGCGAAACATGGCAACCTTTTCCTAAACTTTCGTGTATTAAAAAGCATGACAATATCGACTGGTCCTGTGCTTCTCGTATCCAGCAGACTATAATATATCAGCCCTCGCCAGGTCTTTGGAAGTCTTCAATAGTATAAAATGCCAACAGTTTAACGACTAAGACATCGCACTAGTAAGCTTGAGTTTTTATTTACTTTGTATCTGCTGCTCCGTTTTTTTTTTTTTTATTTGCGTGGAGAAATGCTCATGCATACTGCGCTACCACGGGGAGATAGCGTAGTTATGTGGGACTCTAACCCACTAAAACTCCACGGTGTCCTCCTGTGCCGCGTATAGCGGGAACACGGGAACGCGTTAGCATACAACCGCGATCCCGCCGCGGCTGTCCGTTTCCGGACCCTCCTCTGGGGTTTACCCCCCATCACCGGCGCACCAGAACACACTGTACGCCGTGACCACCCCAGGGACCAAACCAGCACATGGGCGCCAGACGACCCCGTGTATGGCACCCTTGGTCCCCCTGTGACGGGTCAGGACAGTGGCCCCGCCACCTACCACTTTTCGGCCGCAGGAGATAGGGAGAGCGGCCAACGCTATACCGACACTCCTCCTCCCCTGCGGCCCCACCGCGTCCGCCATCAGACGGTGGCGACCCCGTGCAGGCCGCGGTGGGTAGGGCGAGCGGCGCTCCGTAATACCGGCACTCCTCTCCCGCCGCGGCCTCCAACCCTTAGCCGCGATGCCTACTATACCACATCGCGGCCCGCCTCAGTTGCGATGGCGCCCATACGCCACCGCAACCTACTTATTGGCCGCTACGTCGTCGGCTTGTCGGCAAAAGCCCTGACGAGCGGCCCCTTCCTCTTCGCTTCACCGTGGTTGTTCAAGCCACGGTTACTGAGCCCCCTCGCCTCGTCAATGCGGGAACCCTCCGGGGGGGGGGGTATCTGCTGTTCCTGGCTTAAGCTTTAGCGGAGTACTTTTGTGGCGTTCTCAGTAACAACCAAACTGAGCAATACATTTACTTACTAGTGCAAAATATTTCAGATAATCCAGTTTGTCTTCTTATCCATAAACAAGTAATCCTTTCAATTAACTAGACAAGATATCTCTTGATCCATAAAATTTCATCTTGAAAATACTTATCAAATTTTTAATTAACGAAACCAAACAAATCATTGTTCAAATATTCCTCGGTACACTTTTACGGCCGTGTCCAGTTACAAAAGTTATTTTCATTAAGCTACTAAAATCTTTTCTGCGTGATCAATCTTCCGAACGGCTAATTTAAATTCCTACTGATTAGTCTGTAAATTAATTTGGCGCGATTTTACTTCGTTTAATTGAATTCTTGGTTTTTATCTGTTTGGAATATTCAAACGTCAAACATTGGGGGTTTAATTGAGTGTTTAATTGAGGCTTCAGTTTAGTGAAATGCTTATGTAATCATCCTGTAAACGAAGTAAATATATTAAACATCGATCAATCAAATACGTGAAATAAAAAGGAGTGAATGATATCGTGATGGCTTGCGGGGGAGAATTGGAGAAAAATTGTGTTGCGCCGACCCCAAGTGACATGGGACAAGGACAGGAAAATTGCGATGATCAATCAAATACGTCTTAGCAATGTTTTTGTTATCCAAATAATTGTCACAAAATAATTTATTTAACATTAATACAAATGTTGCGTATATCCCTCCTGGAAATGTTTTGTGATCTAAAGATGCATTGGACTAGTTCCGAGATCTGCAGTGGGCTTGACATCTCGAAATATATTGCTGAAACATTCTGCAAGACTTAGTACTTACGGGTAGTAAGTACCAAGTAACCTTGCGATTTTAATTGGTAGTCTAACAATATTCTTTGCCTGCCATGTACTATATTTTTGAATATTTTCATACAAGCACTTAAAATTGACCATGCTAATTAACATCATCAAGAAACAAATACAAACTTTTTCATAAAAATGTCTATGCCACTTAGTCAACAGATAAAATATCTCAAAGCGAGCTGCAGGTATCCAGTTACCAACTTTTAGACTAATCTAAGTGGCTTTTCCTGTTAAATTTACTTTAGCACCAATAAAGAAAACCTAGTCCACCTTCGTTAAAGGAGAACTAAGACATGTAGGTTAGAATCTATTTACTCCAGCTAGAATAGTTGATTATATTTATTTTGCTATTCGTATTTGTTACTACGGAGATTGGCACAAAGTGTATCTTAATGGAAAATCTGGTAGAGCAATGTTGGCCCACTGGTAACAGACGCAACTTAACACTTTAGATTGTGGTTTCGAAACCAGACAGGTGCTTTACCTTGTGTAAATTATTTCATCACCACTGCTCTCAAAACGATGAAGGAAAACATCGTGAGGAAACTGGCATGTCTTAGAACAGACAATTCGAAGACATGTGACATCCACCAACCCACACTGGGCCCGCGTGGTGTACTACGGCCCATTTCCTCGAACAGGGAGGAGGCCTGCACGCACAACAGACCAAATGGGGGACTAAGTACGCAAAAGGGGTTCACCTATACTATCATATCGTGAAAACGCCTGTCTGAAGAACAAAAATAGTTGGTTTCTAAAACTTCGCGGAATCTGAAACGGAACCTTGACTTTCGATCTTTTCTGTCATTTAAAAGGTCAAGCTCTCTTAACAAGGATCTTTGAAATATGTCGGAAACGAAGCATGTGGGTTTCCAGTTACCGTGAAGTTACCCCGATAAGAAAAGACGTATATTATGTGTGTTACACGCTATTGTACGCTATTGTTACCTGTTTCACATTTACTATACCAATACAATTTGATTTAGAAGTCACAAATGTCAGCCATGACGGATGATAGGTCGCAAATCCAAATATAATGACAACATGATCAATACGAGTTGGAATTGACATGCTTGGAATACGCCGTGTCACAGACAATCGTATGTATTGAGTTGAAGTGTCTATTTGAATATCAAACAAGTGCAGCCTTTCCCCTCTCTCCTCTATTGATATGACTATACAATTTGATGGATTACTTGATCATTCCATATCATTATTTTATTCCTTTTATAGAGTTCTATAAAACGTTGAGATTGACTAGATTCCCTTACTAGGATGTTTTGGTGACACCGTGACAAGTGTCTGTAGGAAAATTGCAGGCGATTTGGTGAGTGTCAAACGGAGGGACAGTAATGTCTTTCTGACATCAAAAATTATCTGTATTCACCTAATCGTTATTAAAATACAGTGATACTGACTACCCTGAAGTTAATGATTAAATTATTGTTAACAACTGTTGACAGGGTCGTGAATTTTAAATTGATTCTTACAAAATGTTTTGTCGGTTATATTATAACAAGTCGATACCTGATAACTGTCTGAATAAGCAAAGCTTTTTAGTACATTTCCTAAAACAATGTTTATTATCATTACTTTCCTAATCTGTAAAGCCTCCTCACCTACACAATAGGGTCATCTAAAAATTCAATCAAGCACGACTGTTGACTTTGCTCGACGATCTGTGTGGGAAAATCCTGGCTACGACGTGGATAAGTGTGCGGTGACAGCCCTATCTCGATCTGTTTACGGTTTCTTTCAGAATTGGGTTCGTGATCCCGCATCATAGGGGTGTCACGTTAACCTGCGTAATTGGGAATGAGGTTTGTGATAGGTAAAAAAATGTTTAGTTGAGTGCCTGTCTAGTACCTGAAAATATTAGCTGATTTTTGTGAGTAGATGGCATGTATTCTTAAATCAGTAAGTAATTGAGTTTTTTTCTTTGTTACAGGTAGACGATTATCAAGAGTTTATGCAAAATCATCAAAATTCTCATTTAATCTGCCTATCATTTGGCTATAAAAAGTTAAAAGCCTGCCTAAAATTAATTCCTTCATACATAACTTCTCCTGTTAAAATTTATTAACAATAAATTTTAATATTTCTCTATCTAAAAAGTGTAATATAAAATTATTTGAAACACAAAGTGCGCGAAGGTAACCTATATTTTGTTATTTTACGATATCCGAACATAAAATGGAGACGGTATCATTTGGGTCGTGAATTCAAACGTAGGATCGTGTATAAACTTTATACCTTAGGGCGATATTTGAAACTTTCGGCATAGAATACGTAGAATAAACATTGAGAACATCTGGATGCTGGATCTAGACACATGGTTTTAATGATAAGTGCCAAGTTTCCTATGGAAGCTGAAACACAAATGAGATAAATGTTTTAGGCGTTTCAGAATTTTCCTTCCCAGAAAATGTTTCTTTGTCGAAATGAAAAATGTTTCTCAGAGTAATCCCAACACGACACCATAATATCTCTCCAATCAGATTAAATTTCACTGTATCACTTCCCCAGTCAGTACAAATTCATTTACGACCATCCTTAACAGAATTATGAACATTCTCAATTTAAAAATTTCGTGCGCCTCAATAAAAGGCCACGCCAAAAAGTTTTATCAATTCGGATATTCGGAATTCCGATACGTTGTTGCCAGCGCATGGATATGCCGCTATATATACATCGTTGCAACTTATACAGCCCTCGTTCGAGATTTATTCCCGTACGATTTTTATTTCCTATCCATTCGAGCGTGTTGCGGCAGATACGCGACCGGGCATTTTGCGAAATGCCACCAATCGTTGTGCAATGTGGATGAAATTTAGTAACTATAAAAGTGTACCAAGGATACTTGAAATGGTTTTCAGGTATCTCACTAACACGTGTTGTTTTAGTAGCCTGATTGGTGTCTTAGTCTCTAATAATGTTTTTACTTTTAGGATAAGCCCTCAAGGCCAGAGCTAATTTTGTTGTTTTAATTTAGCCACTTTATCAACACATCTGTCGGGAACCTTATTTATTAGGTCCTGGACTAACAACACAGTATCAGCTTACGAAGTAGTAGGCGTTGTTTATAAAGGCTTAATGGACTTTCCAGACTAACTGCAATACTAACTTGTAAAGGGTGACAAAAAGGAAAAATTCTATCACCAACCACGAGCAGAAGTCCCATGAAACCAGAAGATTGCAGAGTCCCAACATCCTCCAGAATGGTGCTGCCCGTTGTCCAAAGTGGTAACAGTATTTACATAAAAAGATATACTTTTAACGTCTATTATCATCATTATTCAAATTATGCTCAAAATCAGCGATTTGAAGTTCAAAAATTGCTTATAACAATCATCCAAAAACCCGCCTTATTAGTGTTTAGACAAAAATCAGAAATGTCACATCAAACTCCTTAGCTGTAACTACATTTCAGCTGAAAGATGTCGACATCTGTACATAAGCGTCCCTGAGCGTCCAAACTAAAAAAAAACAAAATTATCTTCTTAAAATCTATAAGCGATTTTCACTAATTATCAACAAGATTCTCGTTTAAAACCTAAAACGATATTTTCAGCTGGAAATTAAAACTTGGTCTATACATCGTCCGTTTTAAAAAAAAAGTGTTGTTTTACGGTCACGCGATATATCGATCCGTCTTTGTCTGTGTTGTGGCGAAGTTTTCTTGTTTTCTTAATATGTACGTCACAGCTGTTTGTCGAGAAAGGGTCGGCAGAAAGGGTGGCGTTATCAAGGTATGTTATAGGTAGGTACACATCTTGGAAAGTCTGACAATCTACGACATTATGGGACTCCCTTAGATTGTGGTATACCGAAATTGTGTTTTTCTTGACCGTACTCGCATAAACTGAAATTTTCCTGCTTAGAAAATATCATTATTATATTTATCCAAATTCCAAACAGATTCTGAGATTTTTGAACTCGATGAACACTTAATTTGACCAAGAACTGCAGCTCAAGTAGTTGCGTTATGTTACTATTATTGTGGTATTTTTGTTTTACTCGTAGATGAATAGTATACGAGTTTTCTATTAACAGGTTCACAGTCCACAAAGCAAAAACAATAGTTAAAACAATCACAAATGCCATAATGAGCGTCATGGGACTCTTCTTCTTCTTTCTTTTCGTGTGAGCATGTGACCACCTCTGGTGTCAGAGTTAATCAACCCGCCTCTGGGAACCCCAGAGGCCACTGACTTAGCTATTTTACAATTACATTAACTTTATAATTCCTGGTTTCCTCATGATGTTTTCCTTCACCATTGCCTGTGATGTGCAAGATAAATTCAGTTTTTTTTTTGCCTTTTTTCTGTTTCTTCTTCTTGTCTGTATATTATATGTCTGTGTGTGTGCATAAATGATTAAATAAATAAAGTACATATAAATTTGAAAAAGTCACATGGGACTATGAACCTGTTAAAGCAATAATGAACATACAATTTTCGAGTTATTTTGTGGGTTTACGTTTTATTGATTTGCTGCAGCGAAAATTAATGTTCATTATATTAATTTAAACGTTTCATTCAATATTATTTTAAATTCAGTTTATTATACGAGTACCACACATGGTTTAACATTATTTTCTCTTATTCGCTACAAACTGCAGACCGGTTTGTGAAACCGACCACGATTTTCAAAATCGTTTTCATTCTATAATTAATCAAGTGGGTACAAACTTAGCACAGTTTCTTACAGAATAAATAGAAACCTAATGTGATTAATTATAATGTCATTTTGGTAAGAAGCGGGTTAGAGGCGGCAATTTGATTAAATAACTAAGTTAAACATTTTAGAGAAGTAAATACTTAAACGTTATGTACTCGTATGTAGGATTGTAAGTGAAGCAAGTTTGAATAGGTTATAGAATAAGAAATTATTTTACAGAATGAGTTTTAAATCTTGCCGCTGATTTCTGCATAATAATTTCAAGTTGAGTATATTTCAAACTCTAGTCTATCCTGAAAACCTCTCTAAACTTTAGATTAAAGTACGGTTTGATACATTTATAAAAAATCGGCCGTTTAGCTATCTTTCATAAGCTGAAAGTACCTACTCAACTCTCTCATCAATATGAACAATACAACAACAAACAACACTGACATATCAAAAAACCTGCTAGTTAGTAGATAGTTTTTTTTTCGCATAATTTGACAAAATGTGAGCTTATAATGTTTTTCATGTTCAACCGAAACACACGCATTATCTTTGAGAGATTTTACGCTTTACGTATTACGTCAATTTAAGTATTCTGAATTAATTATTCATGGAGGTTTCTTAAGGGCAGAACTTTTGTAGGCATTCTGACCGGAGTTTGCCTTTACCTAATATATACATTTGTTAGTCTGTGGCTACGGTCTCACAAACTTTATTGCTATAATAGGCACTTTACTATAATAAATGATGTATTGTTTGATATAACACTAGATTTTTTACAAATCCAGAAAACAAAGTCTCAAAAATTCCTTTCTTCTCTCTACAAATAAAACTTGATCGTGTCTTGCTTTAGGAGGTTAATGAACTTCATTTTCAGTATGTTTCAAATTAATTTATAAATTTTATATTCTTCTTTAGAAATAATTTTGTGTTTATAAATAAATTTTATTTTCAAAATCAACTCTTTATCCAAAGTTATTTCTATAGAAAACGAATTCTCATTAATCAAAAGTATTAAGTAACATTAAAACAATGCCCGACCCAAAATTTTCTATTTTACTTGACAGTTATGAAAGTAGGTACTACCTTCTTCTTGCAGATAATTAAGCGAATATTTAGGGTGAATGTTTGGTGGTTTTGGGTCATTTTTATAAGCTTTCGTAGCTGTACGTTTGAGATAACTATTTGACACGCTATCGAAACAAAAATCTGCCGAAACGAAAATCTGTGAAAACGGAAACAACCCAAAATTATTAGATACCTTGCTTTCATATGTGTGTCCGGCATCTAGTAATAATTTTTCAAGCACTTCGTAGTTTACTATTTTGCTGAAATATGCAAATTTACTTATTTATTTATTTTATTTTATATTTTGCGTATTTATGTAACTTTGGCAACATTAAAATCATTTGGCACTATGGAGCTATCCTCATGATGGAGCCGGAACGTGGACATAGCAACTCCTCAACCAGATAATATAGCACCATCGTATTTGGGCTCACTAGATGTGTATTAACTAGAGATATTGTGTTAAGTACCTTTTAAGTTAGTTTTTTTTTCAATACTCATTTGATTTTTCTTGAATTTACCACCAATCGACGAGATGAAAGTCATAAAAAGTCTTGAAGCCTTTTGATATTGTATCCAATAAAAATTGTTTTTTTTTTAGTATTTTTTCTGCTTTCTTAATGATGTTATTTAAATTTGCGATAATAAAAAAATCTAATAATTATTTTTATATAATACAGATACCGGCACGGTTCTTGAGCGCTCGGCGGAAGAGTGGGGATCGCTTTGCGCATCGTACACTTATGACAAATAAAACGCACACCCGTTTATTATTTATTTTTTCTAAGTTACGGTCTACGTAATTTCTTACTTATAAGATTAAATAATGATTTATTAAATTGAGAAATGGAAATTGAGATAAAAAAAAAAGTAACTAACAAAAGTATTTCTAATTTAAAATTATAACTTAGTTCTTATAGTTTGTCAAAAATTACTAAAAAATCTACAACGTACCTACATACTTTTTTTTGTTAACATTTTTGACCTCTAATTTCATTTGTTCATTAATGAAATGAAAAACAATATAGTTTGTAAGTATAGTAGTATAGTTAGTAATGAAAAATAATAGTTTTGCTATAATTACAAACTGACATTAATTTTTTTCCTGCTATATTTTCGATAAATATCACCTTTATAACAAAGGTCTAATTAATAAAAAAATCACATAACATATTTGAGTTCTAACTTACCAGATAATTTAAAATGATGCAGTTTAAAAATTTGTAGCAATTAAATTGGCCGGAATTGTACTCGTCGTCATGAGGTACGTGCAACAAGAGTAAAAACCAATCACGACTGACGGCTATGACGCGATACGCTACGGCCCAATTACTGCACTTTCCCCGCCCCCGCGCCTCACTTCATACCACCAGAGGGACCCAATAATTCACTTTTGCGCACGTGAAGCTCAGCGCTCAAGAACCGTGCCGATGATTGTAACTAGCTGTGACGGGTAGGTAGTTGACGGGAGTGAAGCCCTACTCAGCATGAAGCCCTACCTACCCTACCCTACCTTACCTACCCCAATGGGTAGGTAAGGTAGGGTTTTTTCTTAACTTTATTTCTCATTCATAAGAAACTTCTCCTAACAATAACAAAGACAACAAAAAAAGAATTAGCGAAATCGGTCCAGCCGTTCACGCCTGATGCCGTGACCAAGTGAAATATGGATTTATTTTTATATATTTAAATAGATATCATGCATAACCTTAAGCTTAACTAATATTCATAGGTATCATTTAATTTAATAAGACATAAAATTGTTTATCTCTAGAAGAACAGATTCGAATACTAAAATTCTTTCAATGATAGAGATCTACACTACGTTGAGTGCTATAGATTACTTTTGATCCCGGAATAGGTAAAATTTTAAATATAAAAAACCCCCGACACAAATACCTCTTAGTTTTTTTTGTGATAATGTGTGTGAATTCGATATGTAGTGTTTTTTTTATTATCAATAGGCTCGCGCTTGACCACTATCTCACCTGATGGTAAGCGATAATGTGGTTGACGGTGAAGCACGCTTGTCTAGAAGTAACCTATTCACTCTTGAATTGAAGACCCCTAGATTATAGCTATCGGGCAACACAGACTCCGGCAGGGAGTTCCACTCCTTAGCTTTACGCATAATAAAATTGTCCCCAAAACGTTAACGTTAAAGTTTTATGGCGCGACTGAAAGATAAACGATTGAAAATTATAAAAGTGATAAGTTGCTACCGTATTTCATCACTGCGAGATGAGATTAGTTTTATTTGCTTATTGAATAGTATAAATAGTTAGGTAAGCTCATAACGAAACCAAGAAGATATAATAATACACCACGATTAATGATAAAAATTGCCGATTTCTCAGATTTACTGAGGGCTCACCCAAAAATAAAAAAAACGCAGTCGGCGCTCACGTTTAGGCGTCTTGCCGCGCGCGGGCCGGTTAAAATATTTTTTTTTTTAAGTTACTATTAAATAAATTTTGGCAACATAACACAAACAAAAAAATATCGAAATCAGTTCATCCGTTTAAGAGCTATGATGTCACAGAAAGATAGGCAAATACACAAACACACAAAGACACAGATACACACGTCAAACTTATAACACCACTCTTTTTCTGTCGGCAGTTAAAAATACAGTGTTTATGAATTAGGCTAAGGGGAATTAACCACGGGTTTTGTATGCTATTTATATAGCATAAAAAACCCGTGGTTTTTCACTAGATCATATTTCTAAAACCACTGCTATAATGTATTTTAGAATTTAAGTAATAAAAAAGAAAAAATACCATAGTTTTGGTTACCGGAACTCACAGCAATAACGATAACTGTAAAAACATTCACAGAATAGAATGTTTTATGTCAGTCGTTCCCCGCAAAACCAATAACTCACTGAGCATTTCATGGAACTGGCCGCCACTAACTAACGAGCTAACCATAAACCAATCACTTTGACCAATAGTGAAGTCTGATATCGTATAAAACTAAAAAAAAAATTATATAAACATATTCACAAAAAAAATAACATGATTATGCCTATAGCATAGGATAGATAGACCCCCTTTTCCGCATTTAGATTCGTATTTAGTCTGTTGTGCGTGCATGCCTCCTCTCTAGGAGACGGAATGGGCCGTAATCTACCACGCGAGTGATGTCTTCGAATTTTTGGTTCCAATACATGCCGGTTTCCTCACGATGTGTTCCTTCACCGTTTTGAGAGCAGTGGTGATGAAATAATTTACACAAAGTATATCCATATTCCGCCAGTTATGGTTATGTTTTTTTTTATTGTCAATAGGCTCGCGTTTGACCACTATCTCACCTGATGGTAAGTGATGATGTGATCCACGATGAAGCACGCTTGCCTAGAAGTAACCTATTCACTCTCGACTTAAATACCCCTAGATTGTAGCTATCGGGAAACACAGACTCCGGCAGGGAATTCCACTCCTTAGCTGTACGCCAGAAAGCGAGCCTATTGACATCAACCGTGCACAACGGCTGACTCCGGGTTGCTACTGATTGATTATAGATGGAAAATTAAAAAACCACTCAAGCAACCAACCAACCAAACCAGCAAGACTAAGCAAAAAAAAAACATAAAATAATAAATTTTTTCATAACATAAGCAACTAAAAATCAAACGCACATTTTCATTGCATGTGGCTTGAAAAAAAAAAGATTTTTATTCCATTCAGCGAGGTACGCCGCACAAAAGGTGAAAAGCGAACATGTGTGATTAAATTTTCAAAAACACATCAAACGCACCGCTTGCTTCCTGCTACCAATTATAAGTTTGACATAAAGCGAGTGACCACCGACTAAGGCATGCGTGAATGTTAGAAATGGGGGTATTACATGTGATAGATGTAATACTTAGCGAAGTTCTAGGGGTATTTAAGTCAAGAGTGAATAGGTTACTTGTAGGCAAACGTGCATCACTGTCGACAACATCTTCCCTTACCATCAGTTGAGATAGTGGTCAACCACGAGACTATATTTAATAATAAAACAATAGCTTTTAAAGATATTTTAGTGAAGGTTAATGTAAAGTATAGATGAGGAGGTGAGGATAAGTTTTGCTGTCTATTAGCTAGGATACAAATTTCTTGGCTATGACTTTAACTTTCTTTATCTAAGCGATGTTCCGTTCCAGAAACAGAGTCTAGACCCTGTTTCTGGAACGGATATAATTGCGAAATTATTGACTTTTAATTGCCGAATGCGCGTCAACTGTTGTGTTAGGTTGAATAAATTTTCAGCAGCCGATTGTATGACTTGACTTACTATTTTAAGCATAGTCGATAATTAATTTCTAGAAATCGGGGTTCTTTTTTTGGTTAGATATTTATTTTGTTTCGGCTTGATCTTAACAGGTTTTGACACTGATCAGCCATAATAACCAAGCAAATACAAACATGCAATTCTTTAAAAATCACACTTTTATCGAACACATGTATCATTCTATTTACCAATCGCTTCTAATAGCAATTCCGGGAGTCACCACTCTGAACTTAACCCTACAACAGTAAAGCCAAAGTCGGATTTCCTGTACCAGGTCATGTCAGAACTAGCGTGTTTCATGTAAACACGTTTACAGGGTGGTTTCAACATGCGGTAATCGCTAAACGTCCGGTTGGGGCTCGGTTCGGGAGACGCCTGTTGCCCCGGTTATAAAACCTTTATTAGGGTTCGTGATGGGATGAAAAAAGGGTAAAACACTTTGATGTCTGAAACACATTTTTTTGGAAGATGAGATTTTTGTTAATCACGTGAGTTTTTTGGCAAAATTACTTGGCTGCTAAGCCAAGGTGGATTAATATTCAAATTACAAAAAAAGAATTTAAAAAAATACAGTTATTTTTAGGAGTACCGCAAGATGATAACCTGACTTGGGATAAGATGAATATAAGTAGATAGGTAGTTTCAGTTACTAATAGATACAATTATTGCGCCTGTGTTCATTGAAACTGCATGGTTTGAAATCGAATTTTTGTACAGCCTTTAAAATATAGGTACTTGGATTAAACCAATATGATTCTTTAGGTACCTGAAATATATTCTGAAGTACCAGCCAATTCTAGCAAGTAAAAAAAACACTTGATATTTGAATACACTAATGAGATTTACATTGCATTCATCAGCGAGCCAGTTGTATGCACGTCCGTAATAAGCACAATATTTTGATTGCACAGAAATTAATTAGAGATTTAACACTAAGAGCGAACCGCTGTTCACGATATGAATAGAATAATAAATCTAACTCTAGTGCACTGCGAGAGTCCGAATTACTATTTTAACTCAAATGTCTGGAACAGAAATAGTAACTGGTAAGTTTTTTAAAGGATAAAAAGTTTTTAACAAAAATAATAAAAAAAATCTCTTTTTAGTTTTGGTACCTCATATCACCATGAAAATCCTTTATAACCAGAGTACATCTCATTTCGATTCCAATTAACCCAAAACGACTAGGATATATCGTTTTATTACGGAGTTCCAGTGCCTTCTGGCTTCATCATCAAATCAGTTCGATGGTACCATTTTCATCAATACCATTTATTTGTAATGTATTTGCTTTATCATAGCCGCTTAACTATTCAAGATATCTTACAACCATGATATACTTTTAAGGAGTTGCTGTGGGTATCTGTGGTCTTCTTCATCATTTCCACTTCTACAAATTATACTTTCTGAGTGCAAATGCCATAGTCATGAAAATACCAAAATCTCTATATGTCTGCCTATAATATTTGAGGAGTTTCCTAGAATTCCATGAGATCCCATCTTCAGATTTTGAGAGAACATCTCGAGCTTTTCAAACAAAAAAAATATTGTTCAAATCCGTCAATATATGACGGACTTTTGCCCAAATATACATAAAAAAAATATATAAACATCCGAAAAGGAAAAAAAAACAGGTTAAAAAGGAGAAAAGGATATTAAAAGTCGACAAGTAAAATTTGAAAATTTAAGTTAACCCCGACAAAGTTTTATTTCATGCTACATAATTTATCTAGAAGTAGACACGCTCCGATCGATAATCTATTGGACATCTTATTTTGTACCAGCATTCATTGCAAAATAAATGATTTCTGATTTAATATTATGACACGATATCTTGCGAAAATACCTCGATTCAAACAGTGAAACACTCACAACTTTAGAACGGCTGAACCGATCTCAAACAGCTAAGAACACTCTCGATAAAGTCACTTTTCAAACACGGTTCATCCGTTTAGGACGATGCCACAAACAGATACACATAATTATACACAAACACACAGGTACACACGTCAAACTTATAACACCACACTTTTTCCGTCGGGGATTAAAAATGATATTCTATAACCATTGTAAATAGTCCTGAAAAGTTTAGGGTTAACTACGTGATACGAGTATTTTGCTAGTGCATGTCAATCCCATACATTTTTAACTATTCGACAGTCACTATCACTGATAGAATTTATTTTTAAAGAGCCAAAGGAATATTTTTTTTATGATATAGATTGATGGAGGATGAAAAGCTAGAGTATATGTATGTTTTGTGTACAATAAAGAATATGAATAATTAAAAAGAGCTTAAAAACCGGAATAAGCAAAGCTTCTGCCGGTTTTTAAGCAAAATTAGGGAGTAACGGAGACAAAAATAACAGATTTTGAAAGATTCGTATTAATCTCATTCTGTATTTGTGTCCAAACTGATAAGGAAGCACATGACATATGAAGTAAATGAACTACATTAATTCATACAGTCATACTGCGGGGTCCTGATTTGCTTAAATATGTCAAAGAGAAACCTCAATTGGTCCCTAAAATGTCAGGACAGAGAAGGAGGTTGGACAATTAGGTTGGCCGCACATTTTGATACTATCACTTGAGCGTTTTGCAGCTCTGTTCATTACGTTTAACCACCGCACAAAACTTGACTTCTAAATTACCCTTCCGTTGATCGAGCGACCATATTGGCTAAAAATATGGTTTCATTGCTTTGTCTACGTCATGCACAACACTGTTTAATCCTCTATTCCGATTCTGGTGAAATAAAGTAAACTCAAAAGCGAAAAAATAACCCTTTTTAACAAAAATTTAACCGAAAAAATAAGGAACTGCAATGCAAAAAATAAAATTAAACTTTTATTCTGGCATTTTGAGGCGGCGCCAGACAAACCATCAACGAAGATCAACCTAGCTACAATCATTCTATGGTTTAGGTAATTAATTTGCATGTTTTTTTGTTTGGCGCCAACTTAAAATGCGAGGCTTTTTTCGTTTTTCAGTTTATTTAATTTCAACATAATCGTTTCAAAATTGAAAATTCAGTGGAAGGTTTTTTTTCTTGTCTTATAACTGCTGATTACCAATTTAGATGTTAAAGTGAAAACAATAATTGTAGGTACTTTGTTTCTCGATAGTAGCAATCGAAATGCCCAACAACACATGTGCTCAATCTCTTATTTTCTTCGCGCTGATTAAGGCTTGCTTTTTTCGGCGAAGTTGGCATTTAACGCGCCACTGATACCGCGATGCGAGCGGCGCGCTCGCGTGTGCGCAAAGCCTGTCGGCTTTTATTTTGACCCAAAAAGAACAAAATAAAATACACCCATGACGAATATTTCGGTCTAACAACTCAAAATACAAACCGAATTCAGAACCACCTCTTTTCTTTAAGGTCCTACCCTACTGATTTTGTAACACTGTGGTCTCATAATAAATCAGTCGATAGATTAGCGGAAAGTCGAGCGCGATCAGAAGTGACATAGGACAAGGCCTCGCGGGCGACTGATGACCCGTACGGCGGTCGCTGTGTTATATTATTTTATTATTAAAACAATTGAACTAATTTATAAATTCTACCCTGAGAATAAAGTTCTGATGTTAACTTTTTTTAGATATGTGTTTTAAGTAGTGAATCTTTCATAATCTTCTAGGAAAATAAGAAAATGATCAAAATTTCAGTTTTTTTTGATCGACCGAAGTTTTCGATATCATATTTTGAATCTCAGAAATGAAAAGCACATTTAGTAAACTAAATTAAATATATGTTTTTGCATTTAAACAATCACTATTGGTTTATATTTATTATCGAATCACAGTGATGTAAAAGTCAGGGTGCCTGCCCTTTATCACTTTGTCTAGCTAAGTTTTTGAAAGCAAATTTTAGACGCGTTCGGACATAACAAAACTGTGATTGAGGTCAATTTAAATGCTCTTATTTAAAATATGCATGATCTTTAGTCCATAGAGGCTTAAAATTGATGTTAGTTAGGCTTTCCAGCAAGCATCATTGATACCTTTAAATATTCAGGTACTTTTAAGCACATTTCTATGTTTGCAGAGACAGGCTATACAATTTTAAAGTACTTCAGAGCAGACAAACAATTTGAGGTTGAAATTAGACAAGCTTTCAAGTTTTGTTTTTGTTTTTTATTTTATCTAAAATAGAATACTGTTGATTTGTATGAAAATTCGAACATACAAAGTACATTGATTTAAGGCGTATATGTTAACGCAGTACTGGCCGTGCGCCCGCTCGGAGCCAGAATATTGAACCTTCTTTTGGACAGTTTTGCAATTATATTCTTCGATTTACATTATGCTATTTAGGTTGTTAAGAAATTCTAGCCATACATTTTACTGTGTCAAAAGTAGCGAAAAAATATCATGTTATTAACTATTTTTTGAAAGAAAAACTATTATTTTCACGAAAATACCATGTTTCACAAATAATGTACATGAGTCAATAATATTTTTTTTTCAAACCTTTTAACCTAGCAGTTACTAAGGAGTATGCTTTAGAAAGTAACCGTTTTACGGCACTAAAGCGGTGGAATGACCATAATTTTTTTTTTTTTTTTTTTTTTTCTTCGTGGGTAGTTGTAACAGATACACAAGAAAAATTTGCTTGTTTTTATAATTTCAATATAAAATAATATAAACGTTATTTACAATTATTTAATGCAACATATTAAAAGTTAACAGACTATACCTGCTGGTCTAGCGTTTTCTCCTCATAATTTTCAAAATTTCCTAAGTATAATCACTTCACATCGTCATAATGGATTCACTATCAAATACTCTAAGTGAACTTAAGGAAATGTTCCACTCGCGAATGGCTGTCTTCGAGGAGGAATTGAAGAGGACCCCTCAGTCGCCTATCACAGCTTCTAGCCTGGCTACAGAGTTCAGTATGTTCCGGACATTTATTACGCAGGCTCTAAACAGTCTACAGCAGCAAGTGGGGCTTCTAGCTCGAAGTGTCGACCAGATCGAGATGCGGGCACGAAGGAAGATCTTGCTCCTGCATGGAATTGGTGAGCAGCAAAAGGAGGACACCGCCAAGTTGATCACTGAAGTGGTCCGTAATAAGCTGCAGCTTGCTGATTTCACCGTTGCTGACATCAGCCGTTGTCACAGAATGGGACGAGCAGTGAACAACAAAACCAGGCCTATCTTATTCAAGGTTTGCAGTCTTGCAGTCCGAGATAAGATCTGGTTTTCAAAAACCAAATTGAGGGCTTCGGGCGTTACTTTGTCTGAGTTCCTTACGAAGGGGCGGCATGATGTTTTCCTGGCTGCGAGGGAAAGATGCGGCATCACCAAGAGCTGGACTAAGGCAGGCTGCGTGTATGTCCTTGGTCCCGACGACACGCGGCTCCGAGTTGAGTCCCTCGCTGAGTTGGACAGGATTGCGCCGATTCCCAGTGAGCCCGAGCTGAGCGACCCTAAAACGGTTGTGCCAATGACTTCTGCTGCTGCTGCTGCGAAGACGGCAAGATTGAAGCGGGCTGCGGTTTTGAGAAAATAACTCTGATGTGATGATTCGTTCGATGTTCGGTTAATATTGTGTTATTGTTTTTGATACCGTGATACCGTGACTATTTTGCTACAATTTGTTTTGATTTTTGTCACAATGACAGTTGACAAGTTATTACTGTCAGTCAACATCAGTGCGTTCCGTTTTACGTAGCGAGCTTGGACGTTTTATTTATCGTTGCACTAGCAGTGGTTTTGTTTGTTCAATGTTTTATTTTAGTTCTGTTCCTTGTAAGTTTCTCTTTTTTGTTGTTACCCGGGGATACACGCATGTATTATATTTTGTTTTCTTACATTGTAAAAGCGCAACCGGCAGGTGAACCTTTATATTTAGTGTTTATAATCATATTTTAGTTAGGATTTTATTGTATTTATTTTTATTAATGTCTTGTTATAACAGTGACAGTGATAGTTTTTGCTCTCTTACGAGTGGCGATGACAGTTTCGTGAGTATTCCGTCTCTTGTCGACAGTCTTACGGCGCAGTTCTCTGATGTTCCTAAGAATTTTAATGTTATTCATATTAACGCCCAAAGTATTCCGGCCCATTTCCACGATATGCTGGCAAGCTTTGACTGTAAAAACATTCATGCTATTCTTATTTCAGAGTCATGGCTTAAACCTTGTCTCGCTTCTACTAGTTACTCTCTTCCCGGATTTGTGCTGATAAGAAACGACCGGATAGTTGGTGGTGGTGGGGGTGTTGCCATATATCTCCGCGCTTATATTCCTTTCACTATTGTCAATATGTCAGCGCAGCCACCGCCATCAAATGCTGGTGAGCATTTGTTTCTTGAAGTCGAACTACATCATTCCAAATTACTTCTTGGAGTCTATTACTGTCCTTCTTTACGCATCAACTTCTTTTCTTCTTTTGAAAAACTCTTGGAAATGCTAATCCCTTCTTACAGTCATAGCATAATCATGGGTGACTTTAATACATGTCTCCTGAAAAAAGACCATCGTTCTTCTTCTCTGACTAATGTTTCAGCTTCTAGCAATCTTTCCATTCTGCCGCTAAGTGCTACTCACCATTTTCCAAACTGTACCCCTTCGCTTCTTGACTTGATTTTTGTCTCCGCTCCTGATCGCGTAGCTAAGCATGGCCAATGCTCAGCTGACGCCTTTTCGTATCATGACCTGATTTTTCTTTCTTATAAAATTCGTCCTCCTAAGGCTAAAGCCAAAATTCTCATGCAACGCAATTTTGGTGGTATGAACACTGAAAGACTTTGCGAGGATGCCAGCAGTATTGATTGGTCTCCTCTGTTTGCGTCTACGTCAGTCGACGAGCAAGTTAATTTTTTCACTGCTAGACTTGTCGAACTTTACGATGTTCACGCACCGGTACGAGCAGTTAAAGTAAGACATTTGCCGGCACCATGGCTGACAGATGACATAAAGAAGTTGATAAATAAAAAGGTGACGGCAAAGTCTAAATTTAAGCGACGGCCTACTGACGCTAATAGGGAAAAATATGCTTCCATTCGCAAACACTGCAATAAGGTATGTAGGAATGCTAATCGCCAATACATTCATAACTCTGTCCAAAATGGGGACGCATCCAAAGTTTGGAATTTTCTAAGATCATTGGGGATCGGTAAAACCCGACAAGAGTCAATACCTAAAAATTTAGACATCGATTCAATGAATAATCATTTTACAGCATCGTCCAATTTCGATAGGACAATAAAATTGAATACATTGGATTATCTTTCATCTCTTCCGAGCCCCAGCTATTCTCCATTTGTTTTTAGTCAATTCTCTGCATGTGATGTTAAGAAGAGCATACTATCGATTACTTCCAATGCAGTAGGAAGTGACTGTATCAGCCGTAAAATGTTACTCCCAGTGCTGGACGTAATCCTTCCGGTCATTTGCCACATCCTCAACTTTTCTGCGTCCAGTGGTGTCTTTCCATGTTTATGGAAAGATGCTCAAATTATTCCATTACCCAAAACGTCCAAACCCACATCCTTTTCTGAATACCGTCCAATATCCGTCCTACCATTCCTGTCCAAAGTCCTGGAACGATTAATCCACGACCAAATTAGCACTTTCCTATCTAAGAATAATCTCCTCAATCCCTTCCAGTCCGGCTTCCGTCCTGGTCACAGCACCACCACAGCCCTTCTCAACATTACGGATGATATAAGGTCAGCCATGGAAAGCAGTAATCTGACGGTCTTGGCGTTGCTAGACTTCAGTAATGCCTTTAATACTGTCGATTTCGATGTCTTGCTTGGCATTCTGTGCTCTCTTAATATATCTCCATCAGTAATTGACTGGTTTCGTAGTTACCTGTTCGGTCGCCGGCAACGTATATGCATTGGAGAGACTTTGTCTTCCTGGTGTAATACTTCTGCTGGGGTACCACAGGGTGGCGTTTTATCCCCTTTACTTTTCGCAGTTTTTATAAACTCAATCTCCTTTGAATTAACTTCTTCCTACCATCTTTATGCGGACGATCTACAAATTTATTCGCGTGCTCCTCTCGGACATCTGTCTGAGGCTATCGTAACAATGAATCGTGATCTGGCCCGCATATGCGAATGGAGCAAAAGATATGGACTTATGGTTAACCCCACAAAGACGCAGGTTATTGTGGTGGGCAGTTCTAGGATGGTTTCAAGAATCGACTGGACGACTCTTCCCCAAGTTTATTTCGATAATTCAGTTATTCCATTCTGCGAGAAAGTAAAAAACTTAGGGATATTCATTGATAGGAACTTTTCTTGGACTGCCCAACTGCGAGAGGTTAGCCGCAAGATATTTGCATCTGCTGCATCTTTGAAGAGACTGCGTAATTTTCTTCCGACTACCACCAGGATTGCGCTTGCACAATCTCTTCTTCTACCCATCCTTGATTATGCTGATGCCAGCTATCTTGACCTTACTCAAGAACAACTTGAAAAACTTGAGCGGCTTCAAAATGTTTGTATAAGGTTCATATTCGGTTTGCGAAAATATGATCATGTCTCCGAATTCCGTGTGAAGCTCAAGTGGTTGCCAATTCGCCTTCGCCGGAATGCTCATATTCTTTCACTTTTATATAATGTGCTATTCAGTCCTTCCACCCCTCTATATCTTAAGAAACGTTTTCAGTTTCTCTGCGATTCCCACTCAAAATTTCTTAGGTCATCGGATAACTTACGACTTCAAATGCCAATGCATTCCACGAGTTTTCTGGATAAATCCTTTACTGTCCAGGCTACTCGTCTGTGGAATGCGTTGGTGTGTGCTCTAGATTCGCAGCTATCAAATGTTTTTGATAGCAGCAAAGACCTTACCGATACCCATTCGATCTTGTACTGTGCGGCTGCAGCGGCATGTCGTGTAGCTAACGTCAAGTTTCCCAAAACTGACAGAGCTACACGACCAGCTATACCAGCTTGGCAGTGCAGGATTGAGCGTCGTATCGGTGAGGCTAGAGCACTCATCGGCAAGCTTATCTGCTTCAGGGAGGGCAACACTCGCCCTAGAGTGATGCGCTTTGTGAAGCGGGCGTTCTTGGGGACTGATATCAGTTCCCGAGATTATATGTCCCGCGTCGCAGAGCGTATCGACTTCCTGAAGCAGAAGATCTATGCATGGGCAAACCGTATTCGTCGGTACAAGCGGCGAGTGGAGCGATACACTCAGAATCGCACATTCCAGAGCAACGAAAGGTGGGTTTATAGGGATTGGGAGCGACCCGACCAAGGTGTGACTGATACGCGCCTACCGGATAATGACGCCATGTGTTCGTTCTGGCGCGATATCTGGTCGGTGCCTGTCCGTCACACCGAGGGTGACTGGACTCGGGAGGTCGAACAAGCGTGCGATCCGATACCACAAATGGGGGCAATTACCATCAGCCCCCAAGATGTAGCTCGTGCAGTCCGCCCGTTGCCTAACTGGAAATCTCCAGGGCCGGACGGACTGCACAACTTTTGGATTAAATGGTTCCAAAGGTCGCACGCTCGTTTAGCTATTCAGTTCCAGTCTTCCTTAGAGTCAGGATCGCTGCCCCAGTTCCTAACGACAGGAATAACCCACCTGCTCCACAAATCAGGTAGTACTACGGAACCTAAAAATTATAGACCGATAACATGTTTACCGACGGTCTATAAAGTTTTTACATCCATTCTGAGAGCTAAAATTAATCATCATATTGATACGAATTCAATCATGTCTGCTTCTCAGAATGGATGTAAGAACGGGTCCCGTGGTACTAAGGAGCTGCTCCTTATAGACATTGCCATAAGCCAGCAGGTTCGCCGTTCCCGAAGGGATCTGGCGACATGTTGGATAGACTACAAGAAGGCCTATGACTCAGTGCCACATACATGGCTCATGAGGGTGCTAGAGTTGTATAAAATTGATGCAACTCTGCGCACCTTCCTGATGTCGTGTATGGGGCAGTGGAGGACGGTCCTTCGCTATCCAGGATGTCGACAGATTCAAAATGACAGCGAACCTATAAGGATCGAGCGTGGAATATTTCAGGGCGATAGTCTGAGTCCACTGTGGTTTTGTTTAGCCCTGAACCCTCTTAGTACACTGCTGGAGGGTTCGGGCCTGGGCTATCGGTTGAGAAGAGGAGGTCAGGTCATATCTCACCTCCTTTACATGGATGATCTGAAGCTCTTTGCCCCCAACAACTTGCAACTGATGAAGTTACTGAAGGTGACAGAAACCTTCAGTGACGCCATCAGGATGGAATTTGGTGTGGACAAATGTGCAGTCATGCATGTAAAGCGAGGGGAGATTATGGCATCCGAGGGAATACAACTCTCGGATTCCATACACCTTCGATCCCTTTCCTCAACCGAAACTTACAAGTATTTGGGTATGTCGGAAGCATTAGGCATCAATGCTAGTGACGTGAAACAGTCGTTGAGGGAACGCTTCTTTGGCCGCCTGAAAAAAGTACTAAATAGTCTTTTATCAGGCGGAAACAAGGTGCGTGCCTTCAACGGTTGGGTCATGCCGGTGTTGATGTACTCTTTCGGCATACTCAAATGGACTCAGACAGAACTTGACGCCCTGGATAGGAGGGTCCGCGCGCTGCTTACCGCAAATCGTATGCATCACCCACGATCATCGGTTATGAGACTGTATATCCCGCGGAAGTGCGGCGGTCGTGGCTTTTTAAATGCTAGGACCCTGCACAACCGCGAGGTATGCAGTCTTAGGGAATACTTCCAGGCCGCCGACGTGGGTATGCATCGAGATGTGGTAGCGGTGGACAAGGGCCTTACCCCGCTCTCCTTGGCTAACGAGAACTGGCGCAAACCTATAGTATTAGATACTAATGACCGCAGGGAGGTATGGCAGAGCAAGGAGCTTCACGGACGCTTCTACCGGGTCCTACATGGGCCCGATGTAGATCTTTTAGCGTCCGTGGCCTGGCTGCGATTTGGTGACCTTTTCGGGGAAACCGAAGGTTTTGTCTTTGCGATTATGGACGAAGTTATGATGACGAACAACTACCGGAAATACATTGTGAAGGACGGCACGGTTGACATCTGTCGGGCATGTCACCGACCGGGGGAATCAATCCGTCACATTATCTCCGGTTGTTCTAGTCTGGCTAACGGAGACTATTTGCATAGACACAACCTTGTAGCCAGGATTATCCATCAGCAACTTGCTCTAAAATACAATCTTGTGGAATCGGAAGTGCCTTACTATAGGTATGTGCCCGACCCAGTTCTCGAAAATGGCAATGTCACGTTGTATTGGGATCGGTCTATCATCACTGACAGGACTATTGTTGCCAATAAGCCTGACATAGTGGTGATAGACCGACTAGAGCGTCGCGCAATGATTGTTGATATAGCGGTCCCCCATGACGAGAACCTCGTGAAGGCTGAGAGAGATAAGAAAAGCAAGTATCTTGATCTGGCTCGCGAGGTTGTCGACATGTGGGATGTGAATACAGCAGTCATTGTGCCGATAGTCGTGACGGCCAATGGCATAATAGCCAAGAGCCTCGACGATCATCTGAGGAGGCTCTCGTTGGGCAGCTGGATCAAGGGCTTGATCCAGAAAGCGGTACTCTTGGACACGGCGCGCATAGTCAGGAGATTCCTCTCTCAGGAGCCCTGACCACCGGTAGCTTGGACCCTGTTCCCGATACCGGTGGGCTACTATTTTTGTATTTTTAAATGTTTTTTTTATTTTATTTTTATAGAATAATATTTAAAAATATAAAAGTATGTTTATAAAATAAATAAATGGAATAATAATAACATCTGTGGCCTGACCTGTCAAGTGTGACATATAAAATTTTCTCTCCAAATTTTTCAATTTAATCTACTACAATATTAATATAGAATAATACAATAGAAAAATGACTAAACGCAATAAAACAACGACAAAAAAAAAGGTAATGCAAAAGTTACAATAGTTTCAACATAAACCAAGAAAAATGTTTTGACAAGATGAGACAGTAAAAATATGTTCACAAGAAGCCAGGCCCGAGCACTAACTACACGCCCAACATCTTCGGGTTCGTCGCTCAGCTCCGCCTCGCAGCCGCCGGGACCACCTACAATCGTGAGTCAAGCTTTCCCGGATGCTGCAGTTGCGTCGAGCTCGAGCGACGAATACTTCTCTCCGCCGACGACACCACCACCTGCGCGTCGACGGGGAGGACGCCGGCCGCCGGACAGCCTGGGACCTCGAGGCCCATCGGCCTCTGACAGGGTCCCCGCTCCCGGTGGAAGTGTGCAACGCATGCGATGGACGCAATCGATTAATGAAAACGTCATGCGTGCATACTTTGGGGCTACTGAGGGGGGAAGTAACCTGACTGCGTACCGTGGTCGAATGCTCTCTCTGTTTCAGGTGCTTGAGCCAGCTGTCAACGTTTCGGCCCAACGTCTATCGGATCAGGTGCGGGTCATCCAACGTAACCGTATGTTGGATGACGCCGTACTTGATAGACTGCGTGAGGAATCACGGAGTAGCCGTGTCTCGCCTGCCTTGCCACCGGCCGCGGTGCAACCCAGTGTTTCACCGCGACCCGACGGTGTTGGAGAGGATGACGACGACGGGGCTATATCCGTGAGTACCCAATGCAATGCACGACTGAGGAGCGCTTTGGAGTGTGCATTCCGAGAGTATCGGTCCACACCGCCTGAGCTTAGACCTCGATTACCTCGTCTGCCTATGCATAGAAAAAATAGGGCGCTGGTGTGTGCTCTAGATTCGCAGCTATCAAATGTTTTTGATAGCAGCAAAGACCTTACCGATACCCATTCGATCTTGTACTGTGCGGCTGCAGCGGCATGTCGTGTAGCTAACGTCAAGTTTCCCAAAACTGACAGAGCTACACGACCAGCTATACCAGCTTGGCAGTGCAGGATTGAGCGTCGTATCGGTGAGGCTAGAGCACTCATCGGCAAGCTTATCTGCTTCAGGGAGGGCAACACTCGCCCTAGAGTGATGCGCTTTGTGAAGCGGGCGTTCTTGGGGACTGATATCAGTTCCCGAGATTATATGTCCCGCGTCGCAGAGCGTATCGACTTCCTGAAGCAGAAGATCTATGCATGGGCAAACCGTATTCGTCGGTACAAGCGGCGAGTGGAGCGATACACTCAGAATCGCACATTCCAGAGCAACGAAAGGTGGGTTTATAGGGATTGGGAGCGACCCGACCAAGGTGTGACTGATACGCGCCTACCGGATAATGACGCCATGTGTTCGTTCTGGCGCGATATCTGGTCGGTGCCTGTCAGTCACACCGAGGGTGACTGGACTCGGGAGGTCGAACAAGCGTGCGATCCGATACCACAAATGGGGGCAATTACCATCAGCCCCCAAGATGTAGCTCGTGCAGTCCGCCCGTTGCCTAACTGGAAATCTCCAGGGCCGGACGGACTGCACAACTTTTGGATTAAATGGTTCCAAAGGTCGCACGCTCGTTTGGCTATTCAGTTCCAGTCTTCCTTAGAGTCAGGATCGCTGCCCCAGTTCCTAACGACAGGAATAACCCACCTGCTCCACAAATCAGGTAGTACTACGGAACCTAAAAATTATAGACCGATAACATGTTTACCGACGGTCTATAAAGTTTTTACATCCATTCTGAGAGCTAAAATTAATCATCATATTGATACGAATTCAATCATGTCTGCTTCTCAGAATGGATGTAAGAACGGGTCCCGTGGTACTAAGGAGCTGCTCCTTATAGACATTGCCATAAGCCAGCAGGTTCGCCGTTCCCGAAGGGATCTGGCGACATGTTGGATAGACTACAAGAAGGCCTATGACTCAGTGCCACATACATGGCTCATGAGGGTGCTAGAGTTGTATAAAATTGATGCAACTCTGCGCACCTTCCTGATGTCGTGTATGGGGCAGTGGAGGACGGTCCTTCGCTATCCAGGATGTCGACAGATTCAAAATGACAGCGAACCTATAAGGATCGAGCGTGGAATATTTCAGGGCGATAGTCTGAGTCCACTGTGGTTTTGTTTAGCCCTGAACCCTCTTAGTACACTGCTGGAGGGTTCGGGCCTGGGCTATCGGTTGAGAAGAGGAGGTCAGGTCATATCTCACCTCCTTTACATGGATGATCTGAAGCTCTTTGCCCCCAACAACTTGCAACTGATGAAGTTACTGAAGGTGACAGAAACCTTCAGTGACGCCATCAGGATGGAATTTGGTGTGGACAAATGTGCAGTCATGCATGTAAAGCGAGGGGAGATTATGGAATCCGAGGGAATACAACTCTCGGATTCCATACACCTTCGATCCCTTTCCTCAACCGAAACTTACAAGTATTTGGGTATGTCGGAAGCATTAGGCATCAATGCTAGTGACGTGAAACAGTCGTTGAGAGAACGCTTCTTTGGCCGCCTGAAAAAAGTACTAAATAGTCTTTTATCAGGCGGAAACAAGGTGCGTGCCTTCAACGGTTGGGTCATGCCGGTGTTGATGTACTCTTTCGGCATACTCAAATGGACTCAGACAGAACTTGACGCCCTGGATAGGAGGGTCCGCGCGCTGCTTACCGCAAATCGTATGCATCACCCACGATCATCGGTTATGAGACTGTATATCCCGCGGAAGTGCGGCGGTCGTGGCTTTTTAAATGCTAGGACCCTGCACAACCGCGAGGTATGCAGTCTTAGGGAATACTTCCAGGCCGCCGACGTGGGTATGCATCGAGATGTGGTAGCGGTGGACAAGGGCCTTACCCCGCTCTCCTTGGCTAACGAGAACTGGCGCAAACCTATAGTATTAGATACTAATGACCGCAGGGAGGTATGGCAGAGCAAGGAGCTTCACGGACGCTTCTACCGGGTCCTACATGGGCCCGATGTAGATCTTTTAGCGTCCGTGGCCTGGCTGCGATTTGGTGACCTTTTCGGGGAAACCGAAGGTTTTGTCTTTGCGATTATGGACGAAGTTATGATGACGAACAACTACCGGAAATACATTGTGAAGGACGGGCATGTCACCGACCGGGGGAATCAATCCGTCACATTATCTCCGGTTGTTCTAGTCTGGCTAACGGAGACTATTTGCATAGACACAACCTTGTAGCCAGGATTATCCATCAGCAACTTGCTCTAAAATACAATCTTGTGGAATCGGAAGTGCCTTACTATAGGTATGTGCCCGACCCAGTTCTCGAAAATGGCAATGTCACGTTGTATTGGGATCGGTCTATCATCACTGACAGGACTATTGTTGCCAATAAGCCTGACATAGTGGTGATAGACCGACTAGAGCGTCGCGCAATGATTGTTGATATAGCGGTCCCCCATGACGAGAACCTCGTGAAGGCTGAGAGAGATAAGAAAAGCAAGTATCTTGATCTGGCTCGCGAGGTTGTCGACATGTGGGATGTGAATACAGCAGTCATTGTGCCGATAGTCGTGACGGCCAATGGCATAATAGCCAAGAGCCTCGACGATCATCTGAGGAGGCTCTCGTTGGGCAGCTGGATCAAGGGCTTGATCCAGAAAGCGGTACTCTTGGACACGGCGCGCATAGTCAGGAGATTCCTCTCTCAGGAGCCCTGACCACCGGTAGCTTGGACCCTGTTCCCGATACCGGTGGGCTACTATTTTTGTATTTTTAAATGTTTTTTTATTTTATTTTTATAGAATAATATTTAAAAATATAAAAGTATGTTTATAAAATAAATAAATGGAATAATAATAATAATAAATGATAAAATATCTAATTAACACAAAACAAACAAATCATGTCATATGTATAATATACTATCAAAAATCTGACCACAATCGCAAAGCCCATTCGAAAGTACCCTAAACAATAGGAATACTTTATATTTTGAAATATTTTATTCAAATTATTCTATGTTGAGGACCTCGAGTATTTATCAGATTAAACACCCCCAGTAAAGATATGGCCGTGTTGATATTCAAAACATAACAGAAAAAAATATATTCACGATCATACTTCACAGCAAAACAAGGTACCTTTGGAAATTTTTACGAAGTTTTTAGTAAACAAACAAAAATCTACAACTTTTTATTAAAAATATTTGGAATTTAGCTGCCGTGCCGTTAACGTAACTTCGTATTTTTTTCGTTTTTGGTATTTAGTTTCGGCCTGACATTTATTTTGTGGCGACTGTTTTTCATGACAATCTACAATCATGAATTATTGTTGCTGATATGGCCTGTAATTTATTTACATACGCATTCTAGAAAATGTTCTGTAATTTTGTTAAGTTTTTTTTAATCGTGAACACGTGCGTGACCTTTTGATTGGTACTAAACACTTATAGAGATGCAATTTGTTAAATGTTTAACCTAGTTTCATTCACTTGAAGATTCAACAAAGGTCAGTTGTTAAAGTTATATTGTGGAGGAGGATCCACAAAACATTGTTTTAGTTTCTTTATTATGTTTTATGTCAATCAAATAGGGTGACTTTATTCATGGGCAATGTTTCACGGGGTGAAATTACTCATGAATATAATATTATGGGACCGACACTGAAATCTAGGCAAAACTCGAAGTTATGGGTACATTAATATGTCTGAATAATTGTTTTTTTTTATTTCTTCAATGTTGATCTCATAGCAATTTTCTTGAAGTAGTACTTTCACTTTCTGAAATATTGCCTACGTATAGAAAGATACTACATATTTTATTCACTGCATCATCAAAGACAAAGAAACACAAAGTTTTATGACATTAATCTATTCCAATGAATCAGTAAAGCCAATCAATGCTACACACATGCAAACTTGTAGCACCTTGGCACACAGGCTGGCAGTTCTTGGCAGGGCGCCAACTAATTAGTCATGTAAATGGAAACTACGCAGCCTGCTGTTGGTGGCACTGGGGCACGAGGATCTAGGGAGACGGAAGGTGCAGGACTCGGAGAGGATAACAAATATTGGCGGTCTGTGATTTGGGATTTAAATTGGGAACTTGTGGGGGAAGGTAGATACTGCTAGGTAGGTATTGAGTGGTTTTATAAGAGGGCAAGTAAATGATTCTGCAAATATGAAAAATACAGCTAAACATCTCCATAATATCTAAATAAGTAGATATTTAAAAGATTGTGACATCACTCTTGTACGGAAGTTCAGCTAAGTTCTCATAATAAAGAAGAAAAATAAATACATAAATACATACACAAAATAAACAATTATTATGTCTGTCTTAAACATGCAGCTTCAACATCCTCAGTGGCATCACAGAGATCACTTGTTGGCAGTTTTGGGTCAGCATAATTGACACTGTGGTATTTCGCTATTCTAAACCACATATTTTAGTTATTTCACTGAGTGAGCTGGAGTGTTCTCACCTAATTCACACTTAGGTCTCATAATACTTACTTACTCACACTGTATTCATATTATTCCATGCCAAAACATTTTACATCGCATCGCATCTATTATACGTTTTGTTGGTTTGTGCATTACTATTCTGCGAATCGGTCTAAAACGATTCGTTTTCTTATAAAATATCTAAAATAAAATAAATAATTATCATATTTTTCAATGTTATGACACCTACGTCAGGTTGTCAAGCTGTCAATACTTTCCTTTTAAATTTTCTGTCATAGAGTTTCTCACCAGCTTAGCCTATGAAGATTACTTTTGATTTATATAATTTAAATTCTTTTTATCAATATGTTAGCTCAAATATTGTATTTTATAACTTAAATTAATTTACACGCTCTCAGAATTCATCGAAGAGGTTTTGGATTGAATATTACTGGCTGTTTTGAATACTGGCAAGTTGCATTTTTGTATGACAACAAGATGTCACTTTAAAATTCTAATAAAGAAGAAAAAGGACAGGCCGTGGATATAAAAGACGGATAGGCCGAAGGCTTGGGAGTCTTCAATCTGGTCTGAAACCAAAGAGTCGCCTAATCGCTAAGCCATAAAATACGAGGAGTTCCTGACAGTTGTGCCGCCTGCCTAACCTACCAGCTACCTACACGGCTACCTCCCTGCCCGACCTGTTCCCTGGTTGGCTGCCACGAAGAGTTCCTGTCAGTTGTGCTGCCTGCCTAACCACCAGCTGCCTACAATACGACCTGCCTGCCCGACCTGTTCCCCGGTTAGCTGCCCACGTCGCGCGAAGCCGGACCTTAATTTCATATATAATTTTTAGTTTATAACTGTTTTTTTATTTGTATTAACGTGGCTTATGTGTGGCTCAGCTCACCTGAGCGACCCGTAACGCTACAACACGAAGACATGCATTATTACTAACCGACTTTTAATAAAAGTGGAGGTTCTCAATTGGTTGTATTTTTTTTATTATACCCGCTGATAATATCAGGCACCTACTCCTCAGATCGTCAGGTGTCGTAAAAAAACACTTCCACACACTCTAACTCCACAGCAACTGTAGCACACGCGGCGGATTGCACTCACTGATTGATCCCGCCCCGTGCACCAGATACTTCTGTTTGACTAAGTACACACATATTAACATAGTTGTATTCGAACCATATGGAGTGAGGCCGTCGCGAGCCACGGGGAAGCGCTTGCCGTTTCCCTAGACATCTGGAAGGCTTTTGATAGGGTCTGGCATGAAAGCCTTATTAGTAAGCTTCCTTCGTTCGGTTTGCCCGGTGGCAGACTTCCTGAGAGATCGGTCCATTTGAGTGGTTATTAATGGCTGCTTATCGGACCAATTGGATATTAATGACGGGGTCCCTCAGGGTTCGGTAATCTAAGCAACATTATTCTTGCAGCACATTAACGATCTGCTAAAACCCGGCACCTTTGGGTATGCAGACGACAACACTGTTGCTAAGAGATAACTGTCCAACGCACAGGCTACCGGGCCGCAGATCCGGGCTCTCTCATGGTGGAGTGTTTAAACCTGTCCTTGCAATCTTGTCAGATTTAGTGCTGCAAGTCATTTTTCCACTAAAAAGAGCGAATTTCAACCGGCTCCAACTTTCCGAGATGTGACCGTGCCAATAACGGACCATCTTGAGCCTCTTGGCGTAACGTTGACATCGATTCTCAATTTTGGCCCATACATTGAGGCCAAGGCTCAGCTGGCAGCCAAAAAGTTGGGGATCCTTGCACAAGTGAGAAGGTACTTCACGCCCTCAATTTGTATCAAGAATAGCTCCTCAATTCGTATCAAGCGCTAGTTCGATCATGCATGGAGTGTTCTCACCTCTGGGACGGAAATCTGCCAAATACCAGCTTTATGCACTAGAATCGATTGAAAACGGGCCAAGAGGCTCATCGGCAATAAGGCGCTGGTCAAGTCAAAGGTTTGGGAACACTTTTATTATGCGTACAGCTAATGAGTAGAATTCCCTGCCGGAGACTGTGTTTTTCCGACAGTTACAATCCGGGGGTAAAGAAGTCAAGAGTGAATAGGTTATTTCTAGGCAAGCGTGATTCACCGTCGGCCACATTATCGCTTACCATCAGGTCAAGCGGGAGCGAATAAAAAAAAACCTACTTCTCAGGTCGTCAAGTGTCATAAAACAACATCCTTGTCACTTTTGTACACTCTTACTCCACGCTAACTGGAGCACACGTGGCGGACTACAATCACTGATTGATCCCGCCCCGTGCACTAGATAATTCTATTTGACTAAGTACACACATATTAACTGATGTATTAGAAGCTACTCTTCAGGTCGTACGGTGTCATAAAAGAGCATCCTAGTCACTTCCGCACACTCTTACTCCATGCTAACTGAAGTGCACACGGCGGATTGAAAACAACGATTGTTCCCTCTGCTTGACTAAGTATACACATACAACTCACTTGTATTAGAAGCTACTCCTCAGGTCGTCAGTTGTCATAAAACAACATCCTAGCCACTTCCGCCCACTCTTACTCCATGCTAAATGTAGCGCGCGTGGCGGATTGCAATCACTGATTGATCCCGTACCGTGCACCAGATACTTCTGGTCGACTTAGTACACATATATTAACTTAGTTCTATTAGTTTCCCAAACTTTGCCTCAAGGAAATGTTAATTGTGAATTCCTGGAAATTCTTGAATGGGATTTGGAATTCGGATTTTGTAAGCAAATTACTTAACCAGTGTGCTTGGGTAAAAGTTCAGTTAGAGATCGTGGTTTCTTGGTTTTTATGGTAGAATACACATTAGGGAAGGAATCTTTAGAATTAGAAACGAGTACTAACTACTTTGTAAATATTCATCGGTAAAGTAAGATGACAAACAAGTCATACAAAATTATGCATGAGTTTTTTCTATAAGAGTAAAATAGGTAGTATTTTACTCTTATAGAAAAAACTCATGCGAATTAAACGAGCTTAAACGAGCGATTCTTGTATATGTGTATATATTTGAACTTCGGAAACGGCTCCAAAGATTTTCATGAAATTTAGCTTTTCGGGGGCGATAATTCGATCTAGCTAGGTTTAACTATTAGAAAACGTCGTTTTATCTATTTTCACCCGAGCAGAGCTCGGTCACCCAGGTACTATGTCCTTAAATAAAGCACTTTTGACTGACTAACTAACCCCATATGGCGTCTATTACAGCAATTTATTTTAAATACTTATAAACGGTTATATATAAATGTATATTATCCTAATCCTAAAGTCTATTTATAGCTTAATACAGCCCATTGAGTGTTCTTCAATAAAATATAAGTACCAACTCAAGGAGAACAAAATATAATTTTCTAGTAAACATAAATCATTTAAATAATTCACCTCAACACACCGAGAGAAGTCTACAGATCTCAAAATGATTAAATTAATTCGTCGCAAACTTTTGTTTGACGAAAATAAAAATACATTTTTAACGAATCAAACGGATAATGAATTTGTCATTTGGAAGCCCAACGGATACTTTAATTGGGCTGTATAAAACTTTGAGAAAGTTTTTATTGCGTCCCTCTTAATCAAAATTTTGCCAGCCAGCGGAAGTCAAGTTTTAATGCCAAGATCTTCAGCTATCTTTAAACCTCATGATTTTTTCTAAGTCCGTGTTGTAATATTAAAAACTTCGCCTTTGATTTAAACTTTGTAAAGTTTTGTTAATAAAGGTGAGACTTTTTAGAGTTCCGCAGGCAAAAGGTAAAAACAGAAGGCTTACAATTTCATCCTAACCGTCTGTGTGTACGACTGTCCGGATGTAACGTAGCCATTTTACTCGGAGGCTATTGAAACTAATTGATACCGATGAGAGAGATAAATTTTGAAGTCAAAAAACTACATAAGTCCTAAGGGATGACACTCCCAAAATTGTTACCAAAGAATTGGGCATTGTTAAATCCCATAAAAATTATAAGATGTAAACTGTAAGAAAATATTCGCACCGACTGCAGAATCTTTCATTATTCGTCCCCCAATACGCACTTGGCCAGTTTCTAAAGTTGAAGTACGATTTGTCCTTTGTAATCCGAGGCAGGTGTCCGGATTCAGTTTAGCACTTAGCGCATCTTAGTTAATTCTAGATAGCGGCAACAAATTTATGAACTTTTATACTGGCGACATTGCCATCTTAGTAGTTTGAAGAAAAAAAAGCTTAACAGAGTGAAGCCTAAGCCTTTATATTTTGAGAAATTGTGAAGTTTCACAGAGCAAGGCAGTTTTAAGTGTCTAATGACACACTGAGGAATTGATGGCTGAAGTTTCAGTTTTTAATACTCGTTGTGTTGGTTCATTATCCGGATCAATAACTTTCTTTGGGGTTTAGCTATATTTGGCATTCACAAAAAAAACACAAATATAAATGCGGTCTATATTATTTTACTATTTTTAATGTTTCACTGATTACTGGCTCTCTCTCCCTTTTCCAAACACGTCTTAAGATGAGTATAGATCAGAACATTTATTTGTAACAGAACACCGAGCATTCGCTGTTTTTAAATTAACTGGAACCACACTTCGAATATGACGATCGATGTTTTGTTACAACCTGATTTTAAAAACCAACGAGCGTTTTGGTGTAAGAATTTGTTGAGCCAAGGCACGAGCGCGGGTGACGTGGAGTGAGGTCAATGATGAACGCAAGGAACAGAGAAATATTACAGGTAAATGCTCACTCGCCGTGAGCATTACGTCGAACGCAGCGTCGAATATTCGCAAGAACGTTACATTACATGGAAATACTTTAAGAAACTGAGCATATATTGCGCCATTCGTAAGAACGTTATATTACACTGTAATGCTCGCAAAAATGCTCTATTTTATATTCACCTTTAACGTCTGCGTCCCCAACGTAGGCTACTCTTTTGTAGATGTCATGTTCATCTTTTCATCTTTGTTTTAGTTTGCTGCGATATCGCCTTTCATCAGGTTTCACTGATTACTGGCTCTCTCTCCTTTTTCCAAACACGTCTTAAGATGAGTATAGATCAGAACATTTACTTGTAACAGAACACCGAGCATTCGCTGTTTTTAAATTAACTGGAACCACACTTCGAATATGACGATCGATGTTTTGTTACAACCTGATTTTAAAAACCAACGAGCGTTTTGGTGTAAGAATTTGTTGAGCCAAGGCACGAGCGCGGGTGACGTGGAGTGAGGTCAATAATGAACGCAAGGAACAGAGAAATATTACAGGTAAATGCTCACTCGCCGTGAGCATTACGTTGAATATTCGCAAGAACGTTACATTACATGGAAATACTTTAAGAAACTGAGCATATATTGCGCCATTCGTAAGAACGTTATATTACACTGTAATGCTCGCAAAAATGCTCTATTTTACATTCACCTTTAACGTCTGCGTCCTCAACGTAGGCTACTCTTTTGTAGATGTCATGTTCATCTTTTCATCTTTGTTTTAGTTTGCTGCGATATCGCCTTTCATCAGGGGCAGATTTATATAAGGACTTTTTGGGCTGCAGCCCAGGGCCTCGTAGATATAAAGCGCCCCCAGCCCCTATGGAAGACAAAAACGCCAATTTTACTTGCACGCTTAAATTAATACAAGACTTATAAGGAAAAGAATAGCAACGCTGCTAATATGGCGGGTCACTACAATATTGTAAGGTACAAGCACTACTAGAACAGAATACTAAATGCAAAGTGGTGCAACCCACTAAAGAAGAGTTAGGCGTCCCTGCAGTGTTGGTAGTATCAGCAAACAGCACTGAAGTCCAGAGAGCTCCGGCCTAGCGCCTCTGGGCCTCAGGGTCCCTGTCTTCAAAAGGGGTTTACGTTATATATACTTTTTTAAAGTTTAAAAGAAACTGTTATCTCAGGTCCTAAAAATTTCGAGCTCGCTTAGCTCGCGGACTGTACTTCCTCGAGTCATCTTTTTACATAAGATGATTACCTTAAGCATATAGGTATTCCTATTTATGTACAAAAGGTTTAAAGAAAATCGAACCGAAGATGCAGTAAGTATTTACTAAAATTGCGGCGCTCGCTTTGCTCGCTCTTACATTCTAAATTCTCTTAGTTCTTAAGCTTTTCTGCAGAAGTCCACAAAATTATCATTACATCTGCATGAATTAACAAAAGAAATATAAACTATCCGAGCAGGGTTGCTAAATTTACGACGTCATGAAACTCATGAAAATTTTACAGAAATGTACTTTGGTTTCAGTAAACTAATCAAGTACACCCAAAGGAGATTAATGTGAAGGTAAAAGTGATCTAGCTAAGTAGGTAGGTAGGTACAGGTTTATTTGCATTTGTTATAATTTGAAGTATGTGTGACGTCATTAAATCATGAATGTTCTTTTTTCAAGACACAATGATTTGCTACATAATACATATTTATTAAGCACCTACCAACAAATGTACTAAGTATATTATTACTGTGTTGTCAACTACCTGCAAATATAAAAGAGTACCCACCTAAGTAAATTTTGTAGTGTACAGGAAATAACTCTTAATAAGCCACGTTAATGATATTCCTATAAATTATTATAGCAAATCATTAGTAATAATAAATTATATTTGTAATAATCATTGTGATGTATACTGATTTTAATATTGCTATTTTTGTATTATAAGTCCTTTGAAACAATTAGTACAATATTGTCTGTTAGTATCAATACTCTTTTGAATATAAATTAAGAATGACTAAAGAGGCGATATTACCTAAATTCCTTAATTGTTTTGTTACGTTTTAGAACAGTTTCACTACATAAGAATTGATTATTGACCTAATTGTGAGATTATTTAAAGCAATATAAAAATGGTGGGATACCTCGCCATTTTAAATTTGCTCAATTTGGTTGTCAATTTTTAACAGTTATTCTTTAATATGCTTATTAAAAATCTTAAGCTTATTATTGTTGATAATTTGCCACGCTGCCTTGGATTTACCGTGGACTTTATTATTAATGTTCCTATTCTGTGCTCTTTGAATAAGTTTAATGATCTTTTTTAATTTTCGCGAGTATGTCTTAAATGTTTTTGATTTTTGCTTGACGAATTCAATCTATATTTCCATAGTAGGTTTCTCTGTTTACTACTACAGAGTTTAATGCCTTTTGAAATCCATTTAATTTTTGTTTCCAATCGAATTCTAATCCATTTCCTTGGAAAACACTGATTGGAAAGTAGTTGAAAATTTTCCATAAAAAATATCATAAGACATACTAGGGTTACTCTCGCTGTAGGTACCGTTATATTTGACGTATTGAAACACATGTCGAACCGTTACTATAAAATATTGTGTAACTGATAAGTTGACTTGCTTTTTTGTGAACTATAAACTAGTATAGGCCAGATATTATGATTCCTGTATTATTAATACTTTGTGAAAGATCGACTACACAAGGCTAACGTAAGTAATTTGATATTATAACTTTATTATTGCTCATACTTATGAAAAAAATATATCAAAAAAATTAGGAATAAAGGCCATAATACGAATTATGACCTTTATTCCTAATTTTTTAAATTTATTTTAAGGGCTACTCTATGTTCTTTGCTTTATCCTTTTTATTTTGATTCTATAATATTGTGAATACTTTATGCGGTTGTAAAAGCTATCGATTAATACAATGAAAGAGCTTCCGTGAAGTTTCTTGCTTTCATCTCCACGAGAACTAGTTTATCGACTGAGTGGTAAGCTCTCTGAGCCTTCTCAATATGTATTAATTGACAAACTTTATTGAAATAAATACCTAGTCTTGTTTTTCTGTGCTTTCCATCATGAAATCCTTCCATTATACACCACGTAAATAGGATATGATGCGCAGTAAATAAACAAGAACCATCTTGACATCTTCTGCGCACAAAATATCAAATTCAGGGGGTGCACGAAAGCACACTCCCCGAGCGACGTAGGTACTTTCCGACTTCTATAACGTCCGGCGCACCCTAGACTTAGACAATAAACTTTGTTAATTGGTTAATACTTTCGCCACAATGGCAAATATTTGCCATCCGTTCGCTAAGGAAAAAATAAGCAAAATAAGGATGGCCACATAGGCCACACTCTGACACCACAACCTACACTTCTCTTTTGATCGATCATTGACGACAGGGGGAGGATTTAAGAGAAATAGAAAACAGATTATAGTTTTGATTATTATGGTAGTGTTAACCCAGTATTGTTAGCCCAGGGCCCCACAACATCAACGTCTACACCTGCCTTTCAACAATTCTTGGATCAAATCAATGGTTCTTTTACCATGCGTAAATGCACCGAATGAAAAAAATACACGTTTAAAAATCTACCCGGTACGGACCGGGTAATTGCGAAATCATGTTTTTTCATAACGAAACTCGAGTTTTTTCGTAACAAAAAGTTTGTGTTCTGCGTGTTGGTTGAATGGTTTTGAATAGAAAACCTAATTTGGCCTTTGACAGCAAACATTTTGCAGAACTGTTACGAAATGTTCGGAGTTGAGCAATGCAGTTAGACGTATTCTAATTTGTTGGTAACTATTACGGCCTGAAATTATTTGGTAGAATTTTGACATGGAGTTAAGTTTCACCGAGATTCTAGTAAACTGTTATTTTGTTTTCTTTGTTGATGTGTCGAACGTTATTAAGTGCAATATTATTTATTATTATTCGACAGGTGCCTACTAATTCTTACTCTTCTTATAATCCGTCTTCCATAATAATATATAAATGTAATATCAAACTTACATCATTTAGTTGAGCGGTTAAACAAAGCTTGCAAGTTAAATTTTCCCCACTTCCCAGTGTCCTATTGAGTTCACAATTTGCAACACGTTTGTTTCTCGTGACAATACATTTTTTTTTTAAATAAAAGCTTCTTGAAGAATGAAAATATATTTATTAGCTTGTTTCAAAACATCTTGAATATAATTTCAGTAAAGTTCTGAAATTAGACTCTCTCTCTATTTTATGGATTTCAAGCATCGAACTCTGTTCAAAACATACCCTTAATAGAGAAAAAAAAAAAACGTTTTCTTAAGCACTACACAAGTGTAGCCTAACTATTGTCCTCTATAAAAAAATATGTTCTCTCAGTTCTATTCACAAACTTCAAAGATCTAGTACCTACCATATTGTGTAATCACTCGCGACCCACATATTTGTTCACCTGAACTATGCCGTTGAGCTTTGTATGCTTTTTAGTCGGGATTTCCTGTGTAGCACCGTTTGGCACATAGGGACATCAAATCAAACGGTTCGGTCGATAGTGACCAATCGTTTGGTCCTGTGCCGGTACTTAAAACACCTCGAATGTTGGTTGCCGTTCTGTCTGTATCTGCTAAATTGTGGTGTAGGTTTGGTATTGTTCATTTGCTTACTCGATTGGTTTTGTGGTTTTAAATGGTAGCTGTTTCACTATCTGTATATGTGATTGTTGGTGAGATATCTTCTCTCTCTTAACACATATCTTAAACTATCATTTTCTTGCAGTTTGACTTCCCTGGCGTGTTCCACTGGAACCTTGTGTTTATCTGTTATAAAAATCACACGCACTTGTCATAACCTGGACCTCGGCTAAGTGATTTTTTATTCTTCTATAAAATAATGTTCGTGGTCAAATTTGTACTTCCATAGGTAAAGTTTTACAAATAAACAAATAAATATCTTCTTACAAGTGTGAAGTTAATTCTTAAATGTTATTTGCTGATTGATAAGGATTAATTTACATAATTTCTATATTCAATGCTGCAATCAGACAGAATTTTATCAAAGATAATAAAACTGCAGCGTAATCGACTATTCATATTTTATAATGCTTCAATGCAATGAAACTCCTTTTCATTAGGGGTTAAAAGCAAGAAATAATATTTGACTATTCCATAAACTGAACAAAACGAAGTTCATTTCAATCTACTTCAATGCAGTGGAGGTCGTTCAACAAACTATTGTAAATGATACAATTATTTGAATTACAAAAGCGATTCAAATGAAATGACGAAGTCTAACAAAATACTTTGCAAAATTGTAAAAAACTCTGTTAGACTAATAATTCAGGTTTAAAGGAAATTAGATTGACTTAATAAATTACGTTTCCAAATCATTGGGTGGGTAAATCCATTATCGTAATGGAGCTATTCACTGGAATACCTACTAGTGAATGTAGGTAGGTAAAATGTGAACGGATAAATAAGGTGTACAAGCGTATGTAGCATTTAAAAGTCTAGAAACTCGAGGAGGTCGTAGCTACATAATAAAAGCCGCATGGGTCGATCTTCAAGGATAAGCAATGCTTGCCTAGGTCAGGCCATGGATGGGTGACCATCTTAACAAATCGGGATTCCTTCGTGTCGTCTTTAGATCGTTGAAAATCATTACGGGTAGTCAGAAGTCAGAGGTACAGAGAATCAAATATGCAACCAGGGTGATCTATGCGCTGCCAGCGATGACGCCGTGGAAGTGGCCAAGTTTTAGGCCAGCGACATGAAGATGAAGAAGAAGTTACTCAGACCAATTTGCTTAGGGGTACCTAGCTACTTGGTTTCGTCAAATAGGCACTCTTTGTAAACTGCTGGTACTCAGCTGCTTCATGTTCTACTGGAAGTGGACCCTAACATAGTTGGAAGCCTAGGCAGATTGATTGGACTTGAAAAGATAACTTAATGTTGGGACCGGCTTGCAGTCTAATCAAATGCAGCGGGATATCAGTATGGTAGATCCAGGCATATAGGCTCGTGACTTGACCCACCCAGTGACATACAGGTGTCAGATTATAGTCGTGGGCACAGAAACCAGGACACGGGCAAACTAGAGAAATATCTCCTGTAACTTCTACACAGTTTTAATTCGTTACAGAGTCAATTAATAGTATTTATAGTGGTCGAGCACGAGCCAATTTTAAATAAAAAAATACTACCACTGTTGATGGCAACACAAAGTCATTTTATTCTTGTACTATCTGCAAAATTATTTAATCTGTGTAAGGAACTGACATCCGCTCTCTTCTCTATATCCTGTCGTCTATGACCGACACGTTTCATCACTGTCGCTCTCCATGAACCATATCGACACCATAGACGCCAAACAAAGGTACTTGTGTCTCATTTTAAGTAAACAAATCATGGCGGGATACGAAAAGCATTTTACATGATGCAAAGTTGTCTATCTGACCCATTGGGCAACACGACATCTACTCTCTCTGTTTAAGTGTATACTACATAGAATACTCTTCGCAAGACTGGTCTGACTTTTGTGATTCTGACTATCCGTAACTACTGTCTAAGAACCGAACCGAGCCAAGAGCAAAGGCGAACTTTTGTATTTAGAAAGCTAAGTCGATCTACGTCAAAATCCATCGAAATCAATTGAGTAATTTAACCGTGAAAACTTTTCGTACTGACTTACTTTCGAATTCACCACCCACCTTAAAAAGACTAACAACAAGGTCGATAAGTATATTACCAAGATAACATTAAGGTTTCATAACCTGAACGGAGTTTCGAACTTTTAATGAGTAGCAAGAAATTTTAACATCAAGTTTAAAACTTTGAAATCAAAAACAAACATGGTTTATAGAACTAAATTATGAATGTTTTTCATACATGTATAATCTGAAAACTTTGCTTGTTTTACTAAAGTGTTAACTTAAAGATGAGTATACACTGGAGCACTTTTTGTAGCATCTCCATATGATGCAACGTTCCTGCGAGAGTTTGACACGGTGTTCGGAGTAATGCTCACAGCGTGTGAGTATTACTTGTAACATTCCTTTCTATTTCCCATTAACTTCGAAATGCCAGATCTGCAGGTCCGTGTTTTTGTTCAACGAAATGTTACACTAATTCGCTCATTTATTTTCACAAGAAAATCAAGTTAGGTATATCAACAAAATCAAGTTATATCAAAACGTAGAGCGTCGCACAAATTGTTCGATCTTGGATAGGTGACACATTTGAGCGGCTCGAGGTTTTGTTCTAGTCTGTATTCACCTTAAGTTTCAAGGAATTTTCATCCAGGGTCTTGAATTCTTAAAACAAAAACTTAATGACAACTGTTTTTTGTGTGTTTCAAAAGAAGTTTCGTGAGAAACTTTTGGAACTTAACACTAAATATCAAATCAAATCAAATAATCTTTATTGACATAATAATTGTTTACATCAATGTTGAAGCCTCTGTCTCCCGTACTAGGCGGACCTGTATGACAGGAGTCAGCGCCCTCCCCATTTTATTTCATCTTAATATCTAATGTCAATTCAAATTAATATTAAATTCGGAGGAAAATTTATAATAAATATTAATAATAATAATTGATAATATCGAATGTCAAATCAAATTAAAATAATTATAAAATTTCGAATTTTGAAAGAAAATGAACAAGTAATAACAATATTTTTTTTTTACAATTCAACAATAATAACTAAGACTAAGTCTAAGTCGTGCTGTGTGTGTGTGTAAGTGAAGTGTGTGCGTGTATGTGTGCGCATGTTTGTGTCTGGTGGTATGAGTAGATGACTGAATAAGTTTCTATGTAAAAAATTAATAAATGAGATTCATTTAAAAATTATTTAATCAAATAAGTATTTTCTCCACACTATCGTAATCAAGAGTGAAGAGCCAGTTCTTCACCTTTAATTTACAGTCTCGTAAAGATAGCGGATAAAAGTTTAGGAGTCTATTTATTTTGTTGTAGACATAACCAGAAAGATAGGCATTTTGCCGTCTTGCAAAAGCCGTTCGACATCCGCCCGATTTAATGATATTTGGTATTTTCCGTTTATTTTGAAGTTTTGTATGATCATATGGGGTTCATTCATGTTGTTTAGTTATTAGATGTAGAACAAACAGCTGACTCACCGTGAGTACCCGGCATAGCTCATACAGAGATTTTATGGGAAATCTGAATGGTTTAAATGTCATCGTCTTCAGCAAGGACCGCTGAGCTCTTTCTAGGCGTAAGAGATATGTTTTGCATGCACCCCCCCAAGCCCCTATACAGTAACCAATAACTGATTGAGCCAATGCTTGATAGACTGAAAGGAGGAGATTACTGTCTGCCACATCCCTGAGATTTTTAAAGACCCATGTAAGTTTCCTGACTCTTGACGAGACCATGTCGATATGGGGTTGAAAGGTTATTCTCTCATCGAAGAGAACCCCAAGATATCTTAACTTACACTATCTTTATTATAAAGGTAGATGATGATACATTGGTTTCGTTTTTATGGTTCCGTACCCAAACGGTAAAAACGGGACCCCATTACTGAGACTCCACTGTCCGTTTGTGTGTCACCAGGCTGTATCTCACGAACCGTGATATGTAGACAGTTGAAATTTTCAAAGATGATGTATTTCTGTTACCGCTATAACAAAAATTACTAAAAACAGAATCAAATAAATATTTATGTAAGCAAACGTGCGTTTTTTGCCGTTTATTTCGATAATGTTACGAAAACCTTCGTACACGAGACCGACTCGCACTTGGCCGGCTTATATTCGTACTTTCTTAGCGGCTGATGCTTTGTGGTCCATTATGATTATTATACAGAGTGGGCAAAATATCTTGGATCCATCACCATCACCACAGGCACCATCGACCTTATTTCGCCTCGCATCGACCTTATTTGCAGTAAACTAACAAAAAAAATAATATCAAGAAAAAATTGGTACTTAAGGACCGTCTGAAAATAATCCCAACTATCGTCAACGACAGTCGTTTGATACACGGTTTTTTGCTCACTCCGTATAGCGACGACGGTTAAATGAGATCAGAAAAGTATAAGACATCCATTAAAATATTATGGCGTTATACATGATAGTGTCGTGTATTAAAATAATTATAAATATAATTTTATGTTTACAAAATGTTTCGTCAATTAGTTATTATTAAACAGATATTAAATAATTATGAGTTGAAACGTCTCATCACTTTTCATACACTTTTTTTATTATAATTAGTTTTTATTGGAGAATGACACCAAAAAATTAATTTAAATAAATCTTAACCTATACTAATATTATAAGGAGATATAATTTCTGAATATTATGGCACCGCATAATATTACAAGGACAATTTGAACATTTCGTTTATAAGGTATTTAATATAAATTTATACAAAAGCATATACCAACATAATATATTGTTAAAGTCTAACCACGTTTTGTAATAAAGGGGAACGACACCACAACTGTACATTAAGTAAATAACAAGATAACTATCAATAACTAGCTTTGTCCCGCGGCTTTGTTCCTGAGGCCTATCTCATAAAATTCGTGCATTTTCCGGATTTAAAAGTAGCCTTTCACCATCATCGATAATGTATCTTCTTATCAGTGAGTGAGTTTTAAACATCTCGATGCTTCAGCATCAGCAGAATATCATACTTCGAACGATAAGCAACGCTAATTGGTTCATCACAAATAACGAAATACACCAACAATTACAAATGAGCACTGTTAAAGAAGAAATTCGATCGATTGCGGAGAAATACAAACAGCGGCTGTTTCGTCTCCCAAATGAACAAGCAATCCAACTGATGTACCAAAATGATTCCAACCGTCTTAAAAGGCATAATATCATGAAGCTAGGCAATAGATGGTAGAAATTGTTGTACAGAAGAGTAGCTGTCCTCGCTGGAGCAAGCACTCTACAAGATATTGATCCAGGAACACTTATGATTATAGTCAATGAAGACTGATGGTAGATAAGAAAATATAAAAGTTCCAGAGCCTTGAGCACCGACGACGAGTTGCCAGCCTGTCGGTTTTCTATCGGTTACATTTCGGGAAGTGTGCGATGGCATTGTACAATTTGATTCCGCCAAGCCCTTTCCATCATCGGACTACAAGACGTATGGCAAAGCGCCATCGGTACATGGTGGATATCCCACCAATATGCACAAAGCGTTTTGAAAATACTTTCATTGTGCGTACAGCTAAGGAGTGGAATTCCCTGCCGGCGTCTTTGTTTCCTGATAGCTACAACCTAGGGATCTTCAAGTCAAGAGTGAATAGGTTACTTAAAGGCAAGCGCGCTTCACCTTCGACCAAATCATGACTTTACATAGGCGAGATAGGTCAAACGTGAGCCTATAACGAATAAAAAAAATAAGCAGCCAACAAAAAATATCATTGAATTTTTTTTTTGTAATCGGACCAGGGTTTGCGATCGCAGTACGGTTGTTACAAGTGCACAGAGAATGCTGCTGGCCATTCTCTGATTAGTAGCGATGATTGAGGGAGGTCTATGTCCTGCAGTGGACGTCTTTCGGCTGATATGATGATAGTATATTAGTTGAGATTAAGATAACAGTTCCGAATCTATATCTCAACTAAACAGTGATACCAACACAGAAACTAATACACAAGATCTACACTATCTGATAATGGGACATTTGTACTAAATTAATGCCCTGTTTCACCCTTTTATGAGGGTAGGAGCCATATATTGGTTTATGGCAACATTATCGTTAGTATGAATTTCGTTTTGGCCTTTGGCCTAATGTTCGATACAGGAAGGGTAAGCTTACATGGTTTTATGGTGTATTAATGTGGCAAATTGGTGGGGTTGGTAAAATTGGCCTGATGTGTAATTTTTGAAAGAGTGGGCTGTTTTGTTTTTAACCCTCGACGGAAAAAGAGGTGTGTTATAATTTTGACGTGCGTACCTATATGTTTGTGTATCTGCCTGTGGTAACCGATGAACAGATTTTGATTTGTTTTTTTTTTTAAGGTGACTTTATCGAGAGAGTTCTAAGCTATGTTTGGTGCGCGTTAAATTGGTGGGGTTGGTAAAATTGACCCGATGTGTAATTTTTGAAAGAGTGGGCTGTTTTGTTTTTAACCCTCGACGGAAAAAGAGGTGTGTTATAATTTTGACGTGCGTACCTATGTGTTTGTGTATCTGCCTGTGGTAACCGATGAACAGATTTTGATTTGTTTTTTTTTAAAGTGACTTTATCGAGAGAGTTCTAAGCTATGTTTGATGAAACCGGTTTAGCAGTTCCAAAGTTTTCGCAAGATATCATGTCATAATTACGTGTTCAATAGATTGTCGGTCGAAGCGTGTCTAGGTACTACTAGATAAATTATGTAGCATGAATTAAAAACGTGCTGGGACCTTTTCAAATTTTGTATATTGTTTGACTAGCTACTAACAACCTGGAACCGTCCCACTGCAGGGTATTTTAAAAAGAGGCCTTTGCCTCTTCTCATACAAAGAAGGTATCTACGAGCATTGATCTCCACGCTTGCTCAAAAGCTGGGTTGGCGATTTCAAACTTAGATTAACTACAGTTTTCCTCTCGATTTTTTTTCACCATTGTCATAGTGTACTTGCCACTGACGATATGTACTTTCTAAGTTTATCATTTAGAAAGTACATATAAAGAAAAAGTCACATTAGCATTTGCCCGGCTTTGAACCCACGACTTCAAGCTCGATAGGTGAGGTCTTAACCATTGTGGCCACCACGACATGACTAGCTACTGAGTCACGAAAAAACAACACATCGAAGAGTGAAACAAATGTAGATATAAATGACATTCACGAGAAAGACAAAAAAAAATTATTAAAAATCAAAAACCGAAACGAACTAAAAAGATGTAAACAAGGTGCATGATTTTATTTTTGTTTACTTATTTTTAGTCTATTTATTAAGCAGTCGGATTTTGATTTTTAAATTATTTTTTTTCATTTACAACTAATTAGTTATAATTTTTTTTGAATTTTTTTAAACATATTATGTGATGTATATTTTTGTAACCATCTCTGGTTTTATATATCGATTGGGATATAAAACCCTTCATTTTTATATCCCAATCGATGGGTCTGGAAGAAAAAAATGGGATCCGCACATTACCGCCCAAAATCCGCCATATTTGTTATTTTTTAACATCGTCTATTTAAGAAAACATGGGCGGTCAAGACGCATCTCAAGATGTCTTAATTAAACATCGGTTTAAGGGTTTGAAACATAAGAGGTAACAAAGAATATTACATACATACTCGTACAAGATACCAGCGAAGAACATAATCCTTGCCTTGCAGCCGGGTAAAAACAATACGTAATTTTTTTATTGAATTATAGAGAATTTTACTATGAAAGTAGCTGTTTCCTGCGGTATCGCTTTTGTAGCATATCCCTCGTTCCTGTGCCATATCACACATTTTTTCGATATTAAAGTTAGCCTAGTAATAGTATCTATTACAGAGAAGATTTGTTGTAGTTTTTTTTTTTTTTTTTTGTCTTCGGGGAAAATCATCTTATGACAAATCCCGCTCTTGGGTGGAGCGGGAGATAGTATCAGACTTGTACTGACTAAAAACCCCGCGCCGTTCCTTCTAGCCTTCATACCGGGGCTCTAGCTTCCTTTCGGATAACCCCGAACCCCGGTAGGCTTCGACCCAGCTGGGCCCCTCTCTTTGCTGACAACTCCTTGAGGCGCGCGGCAACAATGCGCGCCGTGATTTGTTGTAGTTATAATCTTTTTTTCGACTTTTAACATTTTCTAAGTATCTACTTTTTTATTTAAATACACCTTTAATTGAATATTCTAAAACATAAAACTAATAAACAAAATATATGTACAAAGACGAGTGGGACAAGGGTTCCATGCGCATCAAAAAATTCGTCCACATCGATGTCAATCGGAAACGTGCCCAGAACGCTGGCAGCATTGCCACGTTGAATATCAATGCTGATTCTCTGGCCAAAGAAAAGGCCAGACCTCTGGTCATGCGAAGAGTCAACGAGCTTTGTGCTAGTCTCTCTAAAAAATCCATGAGCACTCTAACACCATGGACCTAATGTTTCAACCCCAAACGGCTCAAATATAAAACTTCAAATAAGATTGTTATATTTGCGCTATTTGAGGTTTTCTGCACCAGCAGCAGACCCCAGCACAACCAGCCGTGCTATGAGATGGGATGGCGTAAGGGTGTCGACACAAGTTGCATCCCACACCAAAAGCCTGCCAACATTCCAGGGCATTATGGTCACCCCGTCTGGTCTCTTTCCATCTCGTTTTGTAGTTGGATTATATATTACAAATTTCTGCCAGCGGCTTCGGTCGCGTGAATGTCGAAAATTATCCCGAGGGAACATATTCCCGGGATAAATAGTTTCCTATGTGCTATTTCTGAATATAATCTATCTCTGTACCAAATTTCAGCCATATCCGTCCAGCAGTTTGAGCTTGAAGAAGTAACAAACATACAAACACACACATATGATAAACATGTTTAATCAAACAATGTAACCGCTTTATAAAAATAGTTTAGTTTTCAAAACATTAAAACGTTTAACTAAGCTTACTTTTATAATAAAATCACTTTACACAGCTTAACTGAGAAAACACTCGCTGTTTCTACAGTAAACACAGAAGTAAGACGCAGAACAATCATGTAACAGGTGGCTCATCATTTACAAGTAGGTATTATGTGTGAATCTCCCCAAGATTCCTCTCGATCAATCAATACATCCTTTTCTTTTTATACGGATCATTTGCTAAATTTTTGTAGGTCTCTTATGTTATTTACATTGATGCTTAAACAAAGAAACGTTAGGTGGAATGTGTCATGATAAATGATAAATGATAAATGACTTTATTTCTGTAAGTAGGTTTGTACAAACACTTTTACATGTCGATCATATTTTTAAAACTAGATGAATTCGGCGTTTCCTATCTGACTACTCTGAGAAGAAAGGCCGAAACAAACTCAGAGGTCACAGTCTCTTTTAAGGTCCAGACAAAATCTTTATTAGATCATGTGAAGACCATGTAGACTGAAGTCTGAAATGGTCTTTTGAGGAAAGAACCAGCCAGATTGAGTGGACCTGTCCAGTCAGTGCACGCATTTGTCAATAACCGTGCAGCTCAACTCAGAATTTAAGGAGCTCAACGATTCGACGAACAATACCAAAGAAAGGACATTCGGGTAGGCCGCATAAACTACTCAAACTGCCAGACCATGATTAAAACTAATTTGGATAAATTAAAATTAAAAACAAACAAAAATTGAATCCACATAGTCTTCACATTCACAACAATTAAAATAAACTTAAAATAAAATAATATAATACTTTAAAAAGTAAATATTCTTGTCATTGCAAGAAAACAAAAAAAAAAAAAAACAAAATTCACGTTGCAAAATATATAAAAAAAATCAAATTAATTGGAGCAGCTCAATCCCAAGCCTGTTTGTCCTCAACGTAATCTTTTATTGTATAAAACGCATTCTGGCACAACTTACGTTTAATGAATGTTTTAAATTTATTAACACTTAGATCTTGTACGTGGCTTGGAAGCTTATTATAAAAGTGTACACATTGATATCTAAACGAGCCACCTATTTTCTTGAGCCTTGTTGCAGGTACTACAAATTTGTGTTTGTTTCTAGTATTTATGTTATGGATATCACTGTATTTTTTAAACAATTTTATATTTTTATGGGCATATAAAAGATTTTCATAAATATACTGAGAAGGCACAGTCATTACATTAATCTCCTTAAATTTATCTCTGAGAGAGTGTCTCGGGCTTAATTTATAAATCGATCGAACAGCTCTTTTCTGCAAAACAAAGATAGTCTGGATGTCGGCGGCATTCCCCCACAACAGAATACCGTACGACATTACACTATGAAAATAGCTAAAATATACTAAACGTGCTGTCTCTATGTCAGTTAAATTACGAATTTTCCTAACAGCATATGCTGCGGAGCTTAGCTTTTTCGACAATTTATCTATATGTGGGCCCCACTGAAGCTTAGCATCCAAAGTTAAGCCTAAGAATACTGTGCTATTTTCAGGATTCAATTCTTCGCCCTTTACCAACACATCAGTTTTCACCTGCCTAACGTGAGGTAGGGAAAACTTAATACATTTACCATCATTTCATTACCATCATTATCATCCTTTTTAATGTTCCCACTGCTAGGACAGGCCTCCTCTCTGTGAGAGGGAATGGACCGTAATCCAACACGAAGGGCCAAGTGCGGGTTGGTGGGTGTGACTCGCGATGTTGGTTGGTTGCGGTGGAATGTGTAAACGGTGAGAATTTTAGATAAGATAGGAGGTGACTATTCAGTTGAGGTTAATTGAGATGTATGGAAGATTAAGACTTGTTGCGCAGACTCCAAATCAATGAGAGAAGAGCAGGAGACTATTATGGACTGGTTTCTAAATTGATAATTTGATTTTAAGAACGTGTCAAACCATACTTGAAGACTAAGTAAAACAGGTACTCGTTCCTACTCAGGTTACATTAGAGGTTAATAATTACTCAAGTTCAAATTTTTAATTCTGAAATCTGGGTTCAGATTTATGCTTGTTTTCTGTCAAGTCCAAAATTTTCAGTAAAAAGTTACCTTCGCTCAAGGAAACCAAAAATAAATAAAGCTGAAACACTGGCACGTGAATAAGTGACCCAAAAAAGTTAAGGAGTTTTTTGTTCACTCCTTTATACACATGGGCTCTAAATTAATTATTCCCAAATGATCCCCTTCTCCTTGCCTTAAAATTGCCTGTCTAAAATTCCCCTTTTCGGGCTTTAGAGACCCCACTTTTGTTTCCAAGGGGTCCCCAAAGCCTAGTGAAGGTCAATCCATTGAATTACCCACAAAAGGTTTGGGTTAAAATTAGAATTGTTATACGTAAATTAACTAAGCATTTTATGGTTTATTTTCTACATTTAGTTGTGTTTGAACCACTGAGTGGTTATTTTATTTTCACCTGTTTAAGTTTATTCAAATTTTCATGGCTTAAAGCTTTGTTATTCATTATAATGTGCCCACTATCAAAAACCTACAATATTTAAATTGATTAAATACTTCATTATCATTTACCCATTTGGTTTAAACGCATGAAATCACTAAACCACTCTAATTGATATTATTTTTTACTGAAGTATACATTTACAGTGCCATCCATTTATTGCGGAAAACCTCAAAGCCGCAAATATTTATCAGCTCTACCGAAAACTTTTCATAATAAATGAACAATTTCGCTTATTTATTTGAACAATTTTTTTGAAGAAAGGCTTAAAAGCTGTAGGTATAACATGACATAATAGTTCAAAAGAATCTATATTTGTGTACAGGGAGTTGCTATTTTTTTTTGTAACCCGTACTGTTCCAATAATGGTTACAAGTGATATCAGGACCACTTTTATCTCTAGACAAAGTCTCATTATATCATCGTCGTTTATTTTTAAAATGTAAGGGATTGGTCACATAAGATTTCAATAGCGCTCGACACTTAATTTTTGACGTCCTTCCAATCGCTATTGCGACGCCTTCGTTGAAGAAATTACACTTTTATTGAGCCTCTTCTCTCCTTCCACTTGTCTCTGTCCAAAGCTCCCAAGAACAATAGACTACAGCTCATCCCGTCTTCTTCGTGTGGGCCTGCCGCGATGCTGCTTGTCACTAAGAAGAGGTGTAGGTATACTTGAATAGTATTCATTTAAAATTGGACTTTGTTCTATTTTACACATATTTTGTGACCTTGGTTGCATCCGTTATATTTTACAATAATAAGTTAAAAATCAAAAACCCGACTGTTTAAGAAGGAGGTTAAAAAGATGTAAAAAAGAAGAAAATCATGCTGTGCAGTCGGAGGATCAGGTGGTCAGCCAGCTCGCGATTATGTATCCTCCGACTGCATTGCATGATTTTCTTCAAGTCGGGTTTTTGATTTTTAAATAAACTTTCTTTAATTACAATTTTACCTATCTTTTTTTTTTGATTTACTTTTAAACATTCATAAATGTTTTATATTTTAGTAAGCATCTCTTAAAACCCTTCATTTTGATACCACATCGAGTGGCGATACGTTTGGAAGAAAAAGAAAATTGGGATCTTCACAATATGGCGACCAAAATCCGCAGTGTTTGTTTTTTTTTAACGTATCTCACGATGTCTTAATTATATAGCTCCACCTAGCGGTTTGAAAGATATGAGGTAATAAAGAATATTACATACATGCAAAATACACCAGAAAAACATAAGCCTTTCCTTGCAGTCGGTCAAAAACATTGTTCGTTTACAACCACAACAATCAAACTACTAACAGTATCAGTATACTAGGTACAGTCGTGAACAGCAATTTCCACTGCGGTCGCAAACAAAGGCGTGTCAAATTGTGTCGATTTTTAATTGCAGCGCTAAAAGTTACGTAATATTATAGAGTTGGCAGGTTGCAAGCACTTGTGTGCGCGACTGTGCTTTTCCACAAAGATGCTATGTTGCTGGATTTAAATAACAATTATTATGTGTTTTCATCATCACTATCATCTTCCTGCCCTTATACCATGTTGCTTGGGGTCGGCGCAATACGCATTCTTCTTCCATACCGTCCTGTCCCCCGTCACGCTATCACTGACTCTCTTTTCTTTCATGTACTCCTCACTTAGTCCATCCATTTTTTCTTTGGCTGCCCCCTCCCTCTCTATCCATCCACATTTATATTCATAACTCTTTTAGTGACGTGCGTTTCATCCTTCCTCAATACATATGACCATACCAGGACAAACGGTTTCCTTTCAACTTTAAACACAAACTGCTTCTAATATACTCATTTCTCACTTTACCCATTCTCGTCGCTTCGCACATCCATCTCAACATTATCATCTCTGCTGCATGCAATCTCTTTTCATCAATCTTTTTCACAGCCGTACAATTTCATCTATACAGTACGATAGGCATAATCACGGAATTGTAAATTTTCCCCTTTAACTTGAGGGATCCGTGGGTCGCAAGTTGTTCCAGTTAACTGTCGAGATTTCATCCATCCTGAGTTGATCCTGCATGTTACGTCTCAGTTTACCTCGCCATCCCCTCGGAACAGCGACCCTATGTACCGAAGCAGATCGGTATGGGTGTTCCAGCGAGATCTATTGGCATACGGAACTGGAGACACCGCCAAAATCACAGAACAAGTAGGTATTCTGTTTTGGCTCTGCTCAATTTTAAGTCAGCACTCCAGTCTGTGCCACCACACCTCCAATCTGCTCTATACCTTTAGGCCACTCTCGGCGATCATTTATTGCATGGGACTTAAACTTAACTGGCGAAAACTGGATGAACTACAGGGTGTTTGGAAGGGAGCTGTACGTACGCCTAGGGTAGAAACTAGGGATAGTCTGCTACCTACCCCCGCCCATTATATTGACCTTGGCCTCAAGGTTTTTTTTTAATTTATTATTATTTTTTATTTGACTTTTTTATGATTTTTTGACTAAAACTACCTGTAGCTCAAAATCTATCCATGGGACCGGTCGGCTAATGGTCTTGTTTTAATCGTTAGAGTCTTAGGGTCCTGCAAAAAATTATTTTACACCAGAAAATTGTGGAGAAGAAAAGTTATGGGGCCTGAAGTACCGTAGTAAGGTAAAGAAATAATTTTAAGGGCAACTTTCTATGGGGTTTAAAAAAAAACTAACAGGGTTGGAGTTCTTCTGATTTTTTTAAAACATCCTCAGTCCATGCCCTTTCTAACGATATGCTAAAAGTGTAATTATCACTTTTAGTTTTAAAGTTATTAATTAATTTCCGCAACTAGGGCACTTCAAGCAAAAATTTCAACTAATGAAAATTAAATGTGTTCGATCGTAAAAGGATGGCAAATGAAACAAAAAATTTGGTAATGACTAATGTCATTAAATTACAAATTTTAATTAATTACTAATTTTAATTAATTACAAATTTTGTTCAAATTGATGACCATTGACCTGTAAACATGCTCGGCACCTCTTCCTCATCTCCACGGTCACCGTTCTAAGCAGCAGTTCCTCGCGCATTGTATCGAATGCGGCGTGGATCCTGTTAATTAGAACCTCCCTTGTTGGTACTTCTTCTGCGTACACCAACTCTTTCGCCCTTCCCCAGACGTAGAAGTCGAGTGGGGTAAGGTCAGGCGACCTTGGGGGCCAGGGAATTGGCCCACCCCGACCAATCCAAGATTATTAATGTTAATGTTCCCCGATCAATCTCCATCACTGGGCACCCAGAGATCAAAACCCGAGAGTCTAAAAATCAAAAATCGTCGATTGGTCGGGGTGGGCCAATTCCCTGGCCCCCAAGGTCGCCTGACCTTACCCCACTCGACTTCTACGTCTGGGGAAGGGCGAAAGAGTTGGTGTACGCAGAAGAAGTACCAACAAGGGAGGTTCTAATTAACAGGATCCACGCCGCATTCGATACAATGCGCGAGGAACTGCTGCTTAGAACGGTGACCGTGGAGATGAGGAAGAGGTGCCGAGCATGTTTACAGGTCAATGGTCATCAATTTGAACAAAATTTGTAATTAATTAAAATTAGTAATTAATTAAAATTTGTAATTTAATGACATTAGTCATTACCAAATTTTTTGTTTCATTTGCCATCCTTTTACGATCGAACACATTTAATTTTCATTAGTTGAAATTTTTGCTTGAAGTGCCCTAGTTGCGGAAATTAATTAATAACTTTAAAACTAAAAGTGATAATTACACTTTTAGCATATCGTTAGAAAGGGCATGGACTGAGGATGTTTTAAAAAAATCAGAAGAACTCCAACCCTGTTAGTTTTTTTTTAAACCCCATAGAAAGTTGCCCTTAAAATTATTTCTTTACCTTACTACGGTACTTCAGGCCCCATAACTTTTCTTCTCCACAATTTTCTGGTGTAAAATAATTTTTTGCAGGACCCTAAGACTCTAACGATTAAAACAAGACCATTAGCCGACCGGTCCCATGGATAGATTTTGAGCTACAGGTAGTTTTAGTCAAAAAATCATAAAAAAGTCAAATAAAAAATAATAATAAATTAAAAAAAAACCTTGAGGCCAAGGTCAATATAATGGGCGGGGGTAGGTAGCAGACTATCCCTAGTTTCTACCCTAGGCGTATGTACAGCTCCCTTCCAAACACCCTGTATAATGTACCTCTGCCTTATCCTTTGCGGAACACAAGCGTGATGTTATGTTAATATTTTTTTCTTACTAATATCTTACTTCTTTCTTCTTACAAGCTTTTATTTAACTTGCTTTGTACGCATGTAAGTGTGTTCGGGTGAAATCTAAGTGAATTTTAAAGCAGTTATCCTTCACCGATTAAGATGAAATTTTGCATACTCGTTTAGTTTGGATGACAATGCATGGTTAAGTGGGGTCATTCTAAATTCAATATGGTGAACGGCCCAAGATGGCGGACTAGTTATTTATGTGCACTGCCATGAATAAAAGGGTTTGCTGAGAAGAATACGCTTGTTTTCAAAAAAAAAAAAAAATTAATCATTTTATCTTACTTATATCATAAATGTGATTTGTTAATCTAATCTTGTTTTATTAAATTATATTATCACGTCAAATTCCTTCGATATATTAATGTCGTAATATTAATTACTACCTACTGTTAATTTAGTTGAGTTTCTCTTTATGTGAACTGTAACTTATTCTTTGAGAAAATAAATATCTTTAAACCGAAAGTTTGGATGGATACATGTGTGGAAGTTTGTTACTTAATCACGCCGGAAAGCTGAACGCATCTGGGTGAAATTTTGCACAGAGATAGATGATTATAGTCTAGAATAGCACATAGGATACTTTTTATCGATCGGCAATAAAATGTTCTTTTGGACAAAATTAACCTGAGTCCAAAATGACCTAACCCTCTCAATGTCTCTACTGCCAAATTAAAAATGAATTTGGCTCCAGTAACTAGGCAAAAGAGGGCTTCGTCAGAGCTTTGAGGTTTTTTAAGTACCTATATGTAATTAGGTAATCATATAAATGTCGAGTGTTCAGTTAATTAAAGCGTACAAACCAGAGGGCAGACATATTTTAACTTCATTATTAATTGATTTTTAAAATTTATGAAATAAAATGTTAATGAAATAAATTGTATGGCCAGACTCGATGAAAATAAAACATTTAATGAAGTCTGTTAGATAGAAATAATTCAGTTTTTGCGATACTTTTGTATTATCCAAAACAATTGGATGTTTTTTTTCTACGTATAATCATTTGATTGTGCCGTAAGAACAAATTTGATTTTTAATTGAGAAAACAAACAGCTAGGTAAACCTCCATCATCATCATCACCAGCCTTTTAATGTTCCCACTGCTGGGACACAGGCCTCTTCTCTGTGAGAGAGAATATGACGTAATCCACCACACGGGCCCAGTGCAGGTTAGTGACTGCCACACAATTTTTGCTTCTAGGACATGCCAGTTTCCTCACGATGTTTAGAGGTAGCTTTAAAGGTAAACCTAAGAATCTAGTAATTGGATAGTGAAGAGTCTCTGACAATCGCTCTATGTGAAATGTAGAGTCTCGTGTGGTTGAACTAAAAAGTTAATGTAGTGTGTATTAAATCCTCCCACAAGGTGGCCCGATGAGATGGTGCGGGCCGCAGGAATCAACTAGATGCGATGCACAGGATCGGTCGATGGACAACATTTGAGGGGTCCAGTAGTGGACATCTTTCGGCTGAAATCATGATGTTGATGGACGGAATTTGAAAGGAATGCCTTGAATGAAAAGGGAGTGAATGATAGCGTAACCGTTGACAGAGAAGAATGGAAAACGAAAATGTTCGTTGCGCAAGCGCAAAATTATGATCTGATGGATGGATTATGTGAGGAATAAAATGAATGAAAAGAAAGTGACCGATAGCGTAATATCGAATTGTCGCCCTTTCAATGTTTCAACCAAATAGTTTTCTTTACGAAATGTAAACTAGAACAAACCTTAAAACCATCACTTCCAGACGATTTCAAATCTACGTGTATCTAGGTCAGAGCGCTCAGATACAGTCGCGAACAAAACTAGAACGTGCTCAAATAGTTATTAAAAGCCGAGTACCATTGTTTGTTCGTTAGTCGGTGTGTAATAATAAAAACTGTGTTTCAATTACATCGCTTCCAATTACTATTGGTTGGTAATGTAAAGTAAAGTTGTATGCAGACATATTCGACATAATAATGGATATAATCGGGGTATGGTATTATGTTGGTGATCTTTGCAAGAAAAGAAAGAGATAAATTAGCTTAATCTTGAACATTGTTACAGAGTTCTCGACACGCTTCTGACTCGAAGCAAGCTTAATGAAATAAAATTTGGAAACATGCAACCCCGAATTAGACCTTAAAAATCCGCCAAGCTTAAATGGGGCTGGGTCGGTCACGTTTGTCGAAAAATATTGAGTGACATCGCTGCAGACACTGGCGAAAATGACGAGAAGAACTCTGTACCTACAAACAGAACTGGTCCACACATGCCTAAAATATGGAAGAATGGACAGAAGAAAGAGAGGTATTTTCCCTGCAGTGGGATAACAAAACTTAAAATTAAAAAATCATCTAACACAAGGATGACGTTTGTAAGGTAGAGTAGAATATACTTAAATGTAGACCAAAATAGAATACAAAAATTTTACAAAAAAAAAATGGGTACAATGGGTCTTATCGTTGACTGCGATATCTAGCCGACAACCTTTGGATGGCATGAAAGAACATAAAATAAACTGACTTTAATAATAATAACACCAGTACCAGTACCACTATGTACAATATCTTGCTAAGAAAATACTGAAAATGGCAGCCAAACATAAATTCTATTTACACACTCAAAGTAAATCTAAAACAAGCTTGAAAGCTATCATTTCCAGTCGATTTAAAATCTACGTGGATTCAGGTCACAGTGCTTAGGTACAGGCAAGTATAAAACGAGAAAAGCGTGCTCAAATATGATTACCATGAACGTTTTGTCGTGAATTATACCTCTTTTTTTCTAAATCAACATTACATGCCGCGCAAGGAAAAGTTTCAGACGCGGGAATCGACTTTTCAAAACGATTTTTATGTTTTGATTATTTTTTTGTTATGAATATGGCGCATACGCACAGCGGGGTCTATTTTGTTTTAGTGCAGAAGTATTTTCGAAGTTTTGTAATCTAAAGTCAAATTAGATTCGATTGCCAAGCAAATTCCGCTACCCGACCATAGATGGCGGTATTCTCCAGTGGTCGCAATTGTAAACTTAATAGCGTTGGCGTAAGGTTGACATTCGTGTCATAGGTCGATATTTATTACTATTCAACCATGGTCTCATCAGTGCAATATACAAAATAACAATTTTAATTACATTATCGATATTGATAGATACCCGATTTCTTAATTCGAAAAAATAAGAGATGGTTTTTTTTATTTGGAGAGGCTTGTATATATTTTTATAAATAAAATCAATTTGAAATTATGTACCAATTTCGAGGCGGGCGGGTCTCTTCATAATATGATCGTATAGAAATATTAAATAAATTATTATCTATTGTTGATATCCATCTATAAAGTCAATATTCGACCCGACTACATCACTAATTGAGTAGAGTAGAACTTTCGAGAACGAAATAGTGAATATCCCAGATTAGAGGTGAATACATTTGAAGTTTTTCAAATTCTGAAAGAGAAATAAACAAGAAGCGTGCGTGCGAGGATCCAGGAACGAACCATACCATTACCCGTTGCTCTATCGCGCGCTCGTATCGCAATTGACGTACTTCATATAGATTATTTATCGCAGCTTATTTACGCTGGTTGTTTGTTCCTATGATTGAATTCAGTAGGTTGTTTGAAAATACTCATTCTAAAATATCTGTTTTCGGTTTGTAAATATTGGTAGATTTTAACGAAGACTGTCCCCGTAACGGCAATACTGTAGTACTCAAATTATTAAGTGACGCTGGTTATAAATCTTTATTACAAACGCTTGCCTCTACCCGCGTTTGTACTCAAATAGATAATATTTTTCCGAACTTCGCTTGTGATGTTAGATTTTATAACTCCTTCTGCAGTTACCATCGTCCAATGTGGGCCTGTTTTTAGACGTTGTGAGCCGCTGAAACCGTTTTAATGTTCATGTAATAACAAAAAACCCTCTTCTTAGTCCGCATTATTATGCAACTTCGGAACCCTATTTCTACGCGTGGCCCGACACGCAATTGGCCGGTTTTTATTACCTTGGGATGATAAAACACTTTTTACGCGGGCGAAGCCGCGAACGGAAGCTAGTATATAATAAAAAACTGTGATTTTCGGCATGTTTAAATATATATTTTTTTTAAACTTTTCCCCACACTGGGAATTCTCCTGTATTTGGGTGTATTAACAAACATTTAAACTCACATACTCAAACAGCCAGACCTGGAACAACTATCCGTTATCAATGAAAATATTAATAGATTTCTCATATACATAACAATACATGTACTGAGTCCTACAACGCAAATTCTCCCCAAAGGATGTTCTGACGAGTTGATTGTGTCTATTGGCATATTGGACTTTGGTCTAACTCATTATTCAATCACACAATGATGTGACCTTGGCCTTGTATGTTTTGAGCCAAACAGATTACGACACAGACAAGTTTCTCGGTGGTGTTTGCATAGCATTAGATAAGATTATGATTACGATTCTTATACGCATACGTAGTCAGGTATTTCATAGTAATAAAAAGTAGGATTTTCGATTAATATTTATGTAATGATGTGATGACTTATGATTGTGATTGTGCGTGGATATTGATAGTCATGAAATAAAAACAGAAAGTGTGGAGTTACTAGTCCGTTCTTCTCCATAACAAGCTACTTTTCCGAATGGACGGTAGAATCAATTATTATTACCTATAAATTTAAATTTTTGACGTTCAAAAGTGCCGCTTAGTGGCCTAATTGAAATAAATAAATTTGACTTTGACTTTGAATTATAACGACAAAGATTAGATAAACTACCTAGACAAACTGTTTCGTATCAAAGTATAACACAATAATCATAATTTTTCTTTGATACTGAATAGCTGATTTCGAGATAGATAAAATACAAATCTTAATAAATAGGATATTGATAATAATTCACCACTGTGTTTCTACAATTATTGGCAGTTTTTACATAAAAATATCTCACAAAAAAAAAACAAACATGAAGTCGAACATAAAACCTCCTCCTTTTTGGTAAGTCGGTTAAAAACAGGTTAATAAACGGGCAAAAACAATCTAAATAATCAGGAAGTGACAACAAAAAAAAACTGTGTCATGATGACATAATAAAAATATATTTATAATCATAATCTACGCCTGATTAGAAGATCAAACCAGTTTCATAATGTTTTTACTTTATATTCAAGCGGAATCACATAGGATGTTTCTACAAATACATATTATTATATCAAGTCGAGTAAAATTGAAAACTATAAAACATCAATAAATAAAATTGAACCTTTTTACTATTTTTCATTTTATTTTATTTATTTGGGAAAACAAACGACTGCACACTGCAGCAATACATACAATTTGGACACAAAGAAAAACAAATGTGCAATCAGCGGTATTTATTTTAAACATCTTAGTTTCTCGGCCTGTCTGCAACCTTCAACAACATACCATTATCACTGACAAAAGACGAACCAGTAATAGCTATAGCTTTGTCACTAGCGAGAAATAGTATAAGGTCAGCTATTTCTTCAGGAACAGAAATTCTATCCAAGGTTGTCAAATCCTGCATGTGTTTGTAGATAGCTTCTTGCATGTCTTCGGTTGCACCCATGTTTTCAACAATATCAGTCCTAACGGGTCCTGGATTGACAACGTTCACCCGAACCCCACTTTCAGCTAATTCTTGTGCAACAGATCTGGTGAAATGATCAAGACCCGCCTTAGAAGTACTGTATGAAAATGTCTCCTTTGCTAGTACTCGAAGTGCAGCAACACTTGAAATATTGACGATGTTACCTTTGGTCTTCACCAGATGAGGAGCAGCGAGATGGGTCAAGTAAACTACTGAGCGCAGGTTTGTCGACATCACTTTATCAAATGTTGCCATAGCATGGTCGGCTTGAATACTTGCTGATTGGCCTATGCCAGCATTGTTTACCAGAACATCCAATTTTCCAAACTGTCTTATAGTTTCACTGACAATTCTTTTCACATCTGCATCTTTGGATACGTCAGCCATTAGTACTAAAGGATTGCCACACTTCTTTGCGACGTTGTCTAGTTTCTGTTTGTTCCTTCCTACTATAACAACCTTAGCACCTTCTTCAGCAAACTTGATGGCGGTGGCTGCTCCAATGCCTGAGCTACCACCAGTCACGATCACCACTTTGTCTTGGAAGCTCATGTTTATGCACCAATTACACAAGCAGTACTGATTTTTTATTACAATTGCACGTATTTATGGAATTTCAAATCTAATCTAAATATAGATACTCTGTGATAAAAAGGTGTACGTACATAATTATATAATTTCAGATAAGCTTAATTCACAAAACGTAGGCCGAACGATCACAATAACGGTAGCGGAAGGACTGCGGGCTACGTTGATTATATACTCACTCGGTGTATGTTTATTGTTAATATATATCATAGGTCAAGTCAAAGTATACAGACAGAAGGTGTACTCATTATACATAATTATTGTTGGTAACTCAAGTGTTCTATGATCTTAATATGTATAGTTGGTGAACAGTCTTTGTGTGCCGATAGAAAAGTAAGCTTATAAAATTCACCAAATCATGTGCTGCAACAAAAATCAGACCTCACCACTATAGAGTTGCATTTATCTGTAGCAATTGTTACCATCTACTTTTACATAGCAAGTGTGTCCTTGGGATTCCTAATCTATGTAATTGCATAATTGTAAATCGATTCAGCTATTTATCACTCCAATCACATGATTGACGCATGAATTGCTTCGTGCAATCCGGAAAAGGTTCCAGTGCTATTGTTATTTATTTATTATTCTGCGGTCAAGGTTTTCAAAGGTTATGTTTTAATTTTCTAAAGGATAAATGTTTATCATAATTAATTCCTTTTTGAAGTAATTCAAAATATGTTGCATTACATTTGTTTATTTGCTTTTTTTTGTTTTATTGATAAATATTTGGCTTACAACTGTTTTCAGAAATTCGATTGATTACTGTTCTTTTAATGAAACAGTTTAAGTCACTTTTGCACTGTTGTACGATTAATTTAAATATAAAAAATACACATTTCCATTTTTGACAAAGAGCAAAGAGCTAAGGATGTAAATTGATGTGACCATAAAAAGTGATAGTTATATGTATCAATTGTTATTTCAGTACTCAAACATATGTTATTATATTAAAGGATTTATTGAGACGTATTATTTAAATTTTAACATAGAACCATTGTCACTCACAAATGACGATCCAGTGATGGCTCTAGCTTTGTCACTAGATAGAAACAGAAAAAGGTCAGCTATTTTTTCAGGGGCTGAAATCCTGTTTAGGGCTGTCATTTCCTACGTGTATTTCCAAGTAGCTTCCTCCGCTTCAGCGTCTAAACCCATGTTTCCAAAGATATCAGTCCGCACGGGTCCTGGATTTACAGTGTTCACGCGAACACCATTTACAGCAAGTTCTTGTGCGACAGACCTGGAAAAATGATCTAGACCAGCTTTCGATGTGCAATATGAAAAAAATCCCTTCCCGACTGATCGGAGCGCAGCAACGCTTGATATATTGATGATGTTGCCTTTTGTCTTCACAAGATGAGGAGCAGCAAGATTTGTTAAGTAAACTAATGAGCGCAGGTTTGTCGACATTACTTTGTCAAATGTTGCCATAGCGTTCTCGCTTAGAATACTGACTGTTCTTCCTATGCCAGCGTTGTTAATCAGAATATCCAATTTTCCAAAATTATTCACAGTATCATTGATGATTCTTTTGACGTCTGCATCTATAGAAACGTCAGCTGCTATCACAAAAGGTTAACTGCATTTTTTTGCAACGTTATCCAGTTTTAGCTTGTTCCTTCCTACTATAGCAACTTTGGTACCTTCTTCAGCAAACTTGATGGCGATGGCAGCTCCGATTCCAGAGCTCGCACCAGTCACGAGAGCTACTTTGTTAAGTAAACTCATGTTTATGTGGCACGAATTTCCAATGCAATACTGAATTATTATTAAACAATAGCTATTTATTATAACCGACAATCTATTCTTAAAAAAATATCAAAGATAAAGAGCACGTAAGCTGAATTGTATCATTCTGAGATTAGCGGCAACCACAAAATGGAGATAATATGAACACAACTAGTAGATGGACTGTGGTATGTAGTCTACATCGATCAGGGAAGGTATAAAACAGACATTTTTTTCAGCCAAATCCGTTTTCAATCATGAAATCCTATATGTATCTGCAGAACAGCTGATTTATTTTTCGCGATTTCAGACGTTGGTGCATTTTACATTTAGTGTTGCAATTTGCATGTATACCTACCTGCAAGTAGTTTGTACAAAGTGCGCTTAGTTATAACTTTTATGAATTGTTTATGTTTTTTTTTTAAATCATCAACACTGCTTTCAAAACCCTGAAGGAAATTAGCATGACCTAGAATAAGAAAAATAAAAAAAAATCATGTGACATCCACCAACCCGCACTGCGACCGCATGGTGGGTTACGGCCCACTCTCGCGAGAGCAGGGCTGTGTCCCAGCAGCGGGCACATTAAAGGCTGATTATGCTATGCAAGTAACCAATAATAAGCTATTTGCCATTATTTTACGGAATGGTATGGATAAAGATGTAAGAATATTAAACTAAGATTTATTCATTGTGTATTTTAGGAACTCATAACGAATTCAAAAAAAAACTCAAGACTTAATCTATGACATACGTTTTATTATATTCATAGCATCCGTTTTAACAACCAACGTCGAATAAAGTTGAGAAAAACCTTCTTTAACGTAAGCTATGAGCATTCGCGTCATATTAAATTAAATAAATATAGAAGCTAAAAGAAAATCATGTATTATTAGAAACTACTTCACCTCGTGTAAGTAAGAAATCATCTCCAGGAAAAATATTTTTGGTATCAAAGTTATCCTATGTCCTAGTGACATGTTTTACCCTAGTGCCAAATTTCATTAATTTCCGCTTCACTGTTACGACGTGAAAAGGTAACAAGCATATAAATAGATACAGTTATTTTGTCATGTATGGATATCACCGTAAGCCTGTAACAATCATTGATTATATTGTCGTTATTATAAATAGAGTCGACGGCTTTTTGAATAAAGGTAGTTTTGCAACTGTATTTGTTACAACACAAACATAAAACCGGTTTTACAATGTTTTAACATACAAGCAAAATCAATCAGGATGTTTTTAAGGAATATGTCAAGTTTGAAGTACAATCAAAAATCAAACCATCAATAAGTTGTTCCCTGTTAGTATTTATTTAAAACTTCTTAGTTTCTCGACCTGTCTGCAACCTTCAACAACATACCATAATCACAGACAAAAGACGAACCAGTGATAGCTATAGCATTATTACTAGCGAGGAACAGAACAAGTTCAGCTATTTCTTCAGGAACAGAAATTCTATCCAAGGCTGTCATGTCCTGCATGTGTTTGTAGATAGCTTCTTGCATGTCTTCGGTTGCACCCATGTTTTCAACGATATCAGTCCTAACGGGTCCTAAATTGACGACGTTCATCCGAACTCCACTTTCAGCTAATTCTTGTGCAACAGATCTGATGAAATGATCAAGACACACCTTAGAAGTACTGTATGAAAATGTCTCCTTTGCTAGTACTCGAAGTGCAGCAAAGCTTGAAATATTGACGATGTTATCTTTGGTCACAACACCACCTTTGGTTCACCAGATGAGGAGCAGCGAGATGAATCCAGTAAACTACTGAGCGCAAGTTTGTCGAAATCACTTTATCAAATATTATATTAGTATTTAGAATAAGTAACTCTGTATCTCATTATAAGTGAACTGTTATATTTTATAAGTTCTTATGGGAAATAAATATCTTTAAACCTAAATGTTTCCATAGCATGGTCGGCATGAATACTTGCTGATTGGCCTATGCCAGCTTAATTTACCAGAACATCCAATTTTCCAAAGTGTCTCATAGTTTCTGTCATAGATTAAATACATGTTGCTTGGTTACTATTGTTGACTAGATATATGTCATTGAATATAATACTGCTATCAAGAAATAATATGTTTTAATTCATATATAACATCTGGCGACGATGCCGTTCGATGTAAAGAAAGCAAAACGTTCGCGAGCCATCCTACGCGGTTTGCTAACGAAAACTAATAACGCATTTCAAGCAGAACAAAATGTATATACTCATGAACAATGAGCTTTTACCAATAGAGACGTCATACTCATTATAAAGAAATAAAAACATGGCGAAATTTTACTATAGCTACCTACATAGGACCTATGGAATTTGGAACTTTATTTCTATCACTGAGTATTTTAAAAGATTACAGAGATATAAATAGGACCCCATTGTCTGAAAGGGATAAACATACTGTTCAAACGTACGTCCGTGTCGCGGCCAGACGCAAGACGGACTGAGTTCACTCAAGCTGATTAGCTTGTGTTTGTATTGCCGCGCAGACGTCGGTAAAACGTATCTACCTCAGTTTATATATAACATCATTGCTCATGAAGAAATAGAAACACGATTACTGACACTTCAAAATACTTACCAAGGACTGCAAAACGTACAATTACAGATAGAACAGGATACCGAAGACGAATACCTCGAATCCGAAACCGATTACAGGTACGAAGTGGACGAACTTTATACAAATTTACGTACAAAAATGATTCGACTAATGAACATTTTCAAACCTCCTGAGCCGTTACCCAGCGTACCTTCTACACAACTTGCGCATGAATTCACGAGCATTCATCGAGACGTACATCCTAAATTCAATTTCCAACCGTTTCAAGCAAACGAATCGTTTAAAAACTTTATAAAAAGACTGTCTGTTTACATGATGCTCAACAATATTACGGATCCCACAACGATGGTCTACACCCTTCTGTCCACTTTACCACCTGACATTCATGAAAGAATTTACGACCTGTGTTCACCCGACGATCCAATCAAGAAGACCTATGAAGAACTTACTGATATCTTGGACAATTTCTTCGATCCAAAACCTAGCATATGGGCCTCACAGCACACCTTCATATCAAGGATTCAACAAGCGGATGAATCGATTACTCTTTACGCGTCAGAACTAAAAAGACTGTCATCAAAATGTAACTTTAAGTGCTCACATTATCTGAAACCCAATCTAGATTCATTTTTATCGTTACAATTTATACGAGGATTAAAAGATGGCGAAATTCGCACGAAAATTCTACAAGCAAAACAAACAGCGCCATTTTCAGAATTAGTTCGCACGGCCACATCTATGGAAATGGGTAAAAATGAAAATTCGACCATGTCTACATCCATTCGTCCACCACCATTGGATGCGATCAATATGGTTTCAAAAGTACATAATGAAATACAACACGCACCGAATAAAGCACGTTTAATTAAAAGACCAACTTCTATCAGAGAGCTTAAAGGTAAATGCTATCGCTGTGGAAAAGTCGACCACAAAGCAAATGAATGTGGGGCCATTAAAAGTACATGCCGAAAGTGTCAAAAGGAAGGACACCTAGCGCGAGTCTGCCTTCAAGGACACAAACGCAATGAAGCGAACTTACTGATTGACGACTCTGCAAGCAGCGCCAGTACCGACAGCATCGGAGAAATCAACTTCGTAAAGAGTGAAATCACAGACAAATACATTATAACTATCGAAATTGAAGGAAAGAAAATAAGAATGGAATTTGACACGGGTGCAACACTCTCTACCATCTCACTAAAGGATTTTAGGAAGCTTAATATTCACAAAAGACTATTTGACACGAGCATCAAACTAAGAACTTTTACAGGCGAAGTTTTTAAGCCCATCGGTGTCACGTTTGTTCGATGCAAATATAAAAACCAACTATTCTATGGAAAACTATACGTGATTAACAAAGACGTGAAACCCATCTTGGGTAGAAGTTGGATGAAGGAGTTTAATATTAAACTAGCCGAATTAAATTTGGTTGATACATGCAAGAAGACACAAAATCTTGAACAATTGCTTAAAGAGTTCGAACCCACCGTCTTCACTACAAACCTAGGTGAAATTCCAAACGTTCGAGGTCACCTGACTCTTAAAGATAATGCGCAACCAATTTTTATTAAACCTCGACGAATTCCATATGCGCTACGATCTAAAGTTGATGAAGAAATCGACCGACTTGAAAAACTGGGCATTATTACAAAGATTGATCACTCCAATTGGGGCACTCCCGTCGTCCCAATAGTAAAACCAAACGGAAGCATCAGACTGTGCGCCGACTACAAAATTACCTTAAACAAAATGATAGAAGACGAACAATATCCAATACCAATAATTGAAGATATTTTAGCTGAAATGAACGGTGGACAATTTTTCTGCACCTTAGACATCACGCAAGCCTACCTGAACATGGTGATGGATGAAGAAAGCGCCCTGCTGCAAACACTGAGTACACACAAAGGTACTTTTAAAGTGAACCGACTCATGTTTGGAGTTAAAGTAGCCCCAAGTCTCTGGCAAAAATACATGGACCAATTATTAATGGGCCTTGACGGTGTCAAGTGTTTCTTCGATGATATTATAATTCAAGGATCGACAGAAAAACAATTATTATCCAGATTGAAACAAGTTTTGCTTAAACTTCAAGATAGCAACCTTCGTGTTAATAAAGAAAAGTGCCAATTCTTCAAAAGAAGTATCAATTACTTGGGACACACGATAGACAAAGAGGGTTTACATAAAAATCAGGACAAAATAAAAGCAATTTTAAATGCACAACGCCCAACTAATGTAAATGAACTAAGAACGTTACTAGGCATGGCAAATTATTACAACAAATTCATACCCAATCTGGCATCCATCACTGCCCCCTTAAATGAACTCTTGAAGAAAGGAGCAGAATTTACATGGTCTACAAAATGTGAAGAAAGCCTGAAAGAAATAAAAAAAGAAATACTAAGCGAAAGAATTCTAATACACTTCGATCAGAATAAACCACTTATACTGGCCACAGACGCTTCACCCACAGGACTTGGTGCCGTCCTAAGTCACAAACTACCTGATGGCTCAGAAAGACCAATAGCATTTGCTTCTAGATCCTTGACCAGCAGCGAAAAGAAATACAGTCAAATCGATAAAGAGGCGACAGCTATTTTCTGGGGTTTAAAGAAATTCTTTCACTATTGTTACGGCCGGAAATTCACCCTAATCACAGACCATAAACCCCTTACATCAATTTTTCACCCGCACCAAACCTTACCCGCCTTGAGTACCATGAGGCTATTCCACTACGCACATTTTCTATCAGGATTTGACTACCATATCGAATATAGAAGTTCTTCAAAGCACTCCAACGCCGACTACCTTTCACGTTTTCCCGTTGAGAAGATTAATGAGAGTAAATATGACCAGCATTATATATTCCAGCTGAATCAGATAAACGCATTAAATATTTCTCCAAAAATAATAGCAGATGAAACAAGAGAAGACCCAGAATTAAAGAAATTACTTGAAACACTCCAATCAGGCACATCACTTAGGGAGTCCGGATATAAAGATAATGAACTAACTCTTCAGAATGACTGCATCCTAAAAGGTATGAGAGTTATAATTCCATATAAACTACGTCCACGCATCTTAGATGAACTTCACGCGGGACATGTCGGGATCTTGAAATTGAAACTTCTTGCGCGGAGTTTCGTATACTGGAAGAACATTGATAAAGATATCGAAAACAAAGTGAAATCTTGCAGAACTTGTCGATTAAACCAGAATGAACCGCCAAAAGCCCCTCTGCACCACTGGGAAGACCCTACTGGCCCGTGGCAAAGAATACACATCGATTTTGCAGGTCCGATTTCGGGCTATCATCTTCTAATTATCGTTGATGCATTTTCCAAATGGGTAGAAATAATCCCTACAAAAACTACGACGAGCGCATTCTGTATTCAGAAACTAGACGATTTATTTGACACCTTTGGATTACCCTACACGCTGGTGTCGGATAATGGAAGACAATTTGTCTCTCAAGATTTCCAGACGTTCTTAACTAGCAATGGTATTGTTCACAAAACGATCGCACCTTACCATCCCGCAACTAATGGACAAGCTGAAAGATTTGTTCAGACGGTTAAGAAATCACTGCACAAATTAGAGGGGGAGAGTGGTGGGATACTGCACAAGGTTCGTACAGTTAGAAGTCTCCTCCGGGCTACGCCAGGCATCTCAGGCGACTCGCCTTATATGCTAATGTTTGGAAGAGAGGTAAGAACGAGATTGGTAGCCAAGATTAGAGCTCCACCAAAGGCACTACATAGGGGCAGAAGAGAAGGGGTAAGAGAGTTTGCAGTCGGAAGCAGAGTGCAAGCTCGCAATTACTCTGTATCAGGAAGGAAGTGGGAGTTTGGTACAGTGACCCGCCGACTGGGAAACCTCCACTATGAGATAGAGATCGACAGCGGACGCACATGGATGCGCCACCTCGACCAGCTGCTCCCGGCGCCTCTGATTCCTGGGAATCACGGCGGAGGCGTGTCATAGATTAAATACATGTTGCTTGGTTACTATTGTTGACTAGATATATGTCATTGAATATAATACTGCTATCAAGAAATAATATGTTTTAATTCATATATAACAGTTTCACTGACAATTCTTTTGACATCTGCATCTTTAGATACGTCAGCTACCAGGACAAAAGGATTGCCACATTTCTTGGTGACGTTGTCCAGTTACTGCTTGTTACTTCCTACAATAACGACCTTGGCACATTCTTCAGCAAACTTGATGGCGGTGGCTGCTCCAATGCCAGAGCTGCTACCAGTCACGATCACCACTTTGTCTTGGAAGCTCAGGTTTATGCAGCAATTATTCAAGCAGTACTGATTATTTATAACAATATCAAGTATTTTAGGAATATCCAATCTAATCTTAATACACATACTCCGTGGTAATGTGTTCCAACCTTATCTAAATACAGATATTTTGTGATAATTTGTGTATATATAATTTGAGATAAGCGTAATCCACAAAACGTAGGTCAAACGATCACAACGACGCTAGTGGAAGTACTGCGGGCTATATTGATTATATACTCACTCGGTGTATGCTTATTGTCAATATATATCATAGGTCAAAGTATAAAGACAGAAGGTGAACTCACTGTAAATATTATTGATAAATCACGTGTTCTTATATGTATTAGTTTGTGAATCGTCTTTGTGTGCCGATACAAAAGTTAGCGCATGAAATAAATCAAATCATGAACTGCAATAAAAGTTAGTTACTAGAGAACTTGCAATTTTCTGTAGCCATTATTACCATCTTTTTTATCATTTTACATAAAAGGTTATGCACTGTGCATTCCCAATCTTTGTAATTACGTAATTGTAAATCGATCGAGCTACTTTTATCACTCGAATCACATGATTGAGGTATCAATTGCATCGTGTAATCCGAAAAGATTCTGAAGTACGCTCAAAGTTCAAGCGCTATGTTTTCTTTAGGATATGAAAACACACACTATGATATAGCATTTCAAAATAACAAAGTAATACGATAAAAAAGTTTTGATAATTATATTTCTCATCTCAGTACTCATACATATTATAAAAAACCGGCCAAGTGCAAGTCGGACACACGCGCCGAGGGTACCGTACAAACCTCAGCTTAAAGGTATTATAGACCAGAGTATTTCATATGAATTTCAATTTAAATTTACTCCCCTTTCCTCGTTGGCTTAGAATTTACACGCGCTCCTGAGAAAAAGGGTCTTGACAAACAGACAGACGGACAACAAAGTGATCCTATAAGGGTTCCTTTTCTTCCTTTCGAGGTACGGAACCATAAAAACTAACTGAGACATATTATTATTCACATTATTTTCAACATAGCACCATTGTCACTCACAAATGACGAACCAGTGATGGCTCTAGCTTTGTCACTAGCTAGAAACAGTACAAGGTCAGCTATTTCTTCAGGTTTTGAAATCCGGTCTAGGGCCGTCTGTGACTGCATGCGTTTCCAAATAGCGTCCTGCGCTTCAGCGTTTACACCCATGTGTTTAATGATATCAGTCCGCACGGGTCCTGGATTCACAGTGTTCACGCGAACACCACTTTCAGCAAGTTCTTGTGCGACAGATCTGGTGAAATGATCTACACCAGCTTTCGAAGTGCAGTATGAAAAAGATCCATTCCCAAGTGATCGAAGGGCAGCAACGCTTGATATATTAATGATATTGCCTTTTGTTTCTACAAGATGAGGAGCAGCAAGATTTGTTAAGTAAACTACTGAGCGCAGGTTTGTCGACATTACTTTGTCAAATGTTGCCATAGCGTTCTCGCTTAGTATACTGACTGTTCCTCCTATGCCAGCGTTGTTAATCAGAATATCCAATTTTCCAAAATGTTTTACAGTATCACTGATGATTCTTTTCACGTCTGGATCTTTAGAAACGTCAGCTGCTATCACGAAAGGGTTACCGCATTTCTTTGCGACGTTATCCAGTTTCTGCTTGTTCCTTCCTACTATAGCAACTTTAGCACCTTCTTCAGCAAACTTGATGGCGATGGCAGCTCCGATGCCAGAACTTGCACCCGTCACGAGAGCTACTTTTTTAAGCAAACTCATGTTTGTGTTATACGAATTTCCAATGCAATACTGAATTATTTTTAAACAATAGCTATTTATTATAACCGACAATCTAATCTTAAAAAAATATCAAGGATAAAGAGCACATACGTTGAATCGTATCATTATCAGATTAGTGGAAACCACAAAATGGAGATGATACGAACACAACTAGTAGGCGGACTGTGGTATAAAGTCTACATCGATCAGGGAAGGTATATTTCTTTCGTATCGTTTTTATTCGGCTAAATCCGTTTTTATCATGAAATCCTATATGTAGCTGAAAACAGCTGCTTTATTTTTCGCGATTTCAGAGGTTTTTTTTTTTATTTATTTTTTCTTACCTCTAATCCCCGCCAACATAATTGGCGCCTTATGTGCTAAACCTCATACATTCCGGTCAATCTTTTATGCCTCTCGTACTTTCATTCTTCATACTATCTCTTTCTTTCATAAATCATCTTGCATTCTGTGGGTAAGAGTCCCACTTAATCTAATCTACGGGCATGATTTAATACTTATAAAAATACGGAATGTGTAAATACAAAAATATACATTGTGCAATAAAAAGGTGCAACATATTACAGGTTCAGCAAAAGTGCCATATCACAAATTGAGCCAAAAAAGCTGTTATCACAGGTAGCAAATGTTATTGATATAAAATTCGGGATTAAACCCACAAGCACAGATAATAAAACAATATCACAGAGAATTTTACACATTCAAAAACTTAGGTACTAACATGAAGTACTGCCGGCTATACGTGTCCTTGCTGCATTCCGTGCTTACATTTAAATATCCTACAAAATACTAATGAAGCACGGTGCGCTTCAGGTTTTGTTCCGACGTATAACCGCAGTGGCTACGCTAATGCAGTACTCCAGAAACTTCTCCCTAGTTTTCTTGTCCATGAGCCCATGCAGGCTCTCCCTCGTTATTTTCCTGTCCAGCTCACATTCAAGTCGGTAGCGTTCCCTGATAAATAACGGGCACTCTACAAGTATGTGCTGGACAGTCTCTGCCACGCCTGGATCGCAGACGCACGATGGACTCTCCTTACACTTGAATCGATTCAAGTATTCAGAGAACCCACCGTGCCCCGTCAAAACTTGCGTGAGGACGCCTTCGGGCCGCACCTGTTGTACAATACGGAAGGCGGCTATTGCATCCGGAAGGAACATTTTCGTCACGGAAGCGGTCTCGCCCGACACATATCTTCGATTCCATTCATCAAGCGATTCCAAACGGATCTGTCGCTTGATAAATGAAACCGGACACTGGTCGTAGTCCGGCTTCCTCCGTAACGACAATGCTGCCATCTTTGCCAACTCCGGTTTAGGTCTCCGTGGCCCGCAACTTTTGATTCATATTTTAGGTCTTTTTACCTCATTTACGGTGCGGAGCTCGCGAAAACGTGGCCGTTCGGGTTAGCGGACCGCGGGTCTTGCGATTTTAGAGGTTGGTGCATTTTACATTTAGTGAATGTTGATGTTTAACTGCAAGAGAACTTAATCATCAGGAGGCCTAGGTGCGCTAAAGGAAAAATTTTTTTAATTCATCCGAACCCGAAACCAACAAAAGATAAAAAATCTCAATTCGCAACTGGTTGCGAATCGCAGTTCTGAAAACGGCCGGAGGGGTTTGTACAATGTGACCTATAACTTTGATGAATTTTTATTTTATCCAAGCAGGTGCTATTCTTTTGCTATTGATGTTTGTAAAATGAAGGAATTATTCTGTCAATACGTACGTCAAATCAACTGTCAGTTTCATCTAAGTGTTGTCAGCAAGGAAAAATTAAAATTCCCCATTTAATACACACGTTTCGTTACACGCAAAATTTGGAAGACCAATTTCAGCTTTTGTTCGAAAAAAGGAAAATGGAAATGCAAAAGCAAACAGTAGAAGTAACTAATACAAATATGGAAAAAATGGACGAAAAATTAAAAACTGTTCTAGAAGAAAACAAAAAGCTCAAAATTCAATTGGACAATTTAGAAAAAAGGTGGAGTATCTGGAAAGGGTTAAAAAATAATATATTGGGGTCAGCTTCCAGTCTAGCCGGATGCAACTGAGTACCAGTTCAGATGAAGTAACTGCGTATCTGGCTGCCACAACCCAGTAACTGGGTAACACGATATCCCTTGGCAAGACTGATGTCCTATATCGGTAATGATGTCGGTAACTACTGACAAAGATCTATAAATGACAAAGACCTTATACTTCTTACTACTAGACTGTGCACTATGGCGCTAAAACCGGTCCGCGCGAGAGGGCTCCCGTTGGTAGTGTGTCTCTTTCTAATGAGGTGACCATGACCAAACAGAACACGGGACAAATTGATTGTAAAAACGATTGTGTAAGTATCCCGATATATTTATGCTACCTAAATACGCTACCTACCTAATTTATTGTAAATTAAAAAAAATTGTATGTATATTTTTTGGAATCTACACCACTTACCGTATGGTGTCGGGCATAAATAACTTCATCATCCCATGTTTTCCCGTGGGTGTCATAAGAGGCGACCAAGGGACAAACCAGAGAATGGGCAGCAGCGTTCTCTGTGCATTTGTAACAACCATACTGCGATCGCAAAGCACTCCCCATGAATAGCACAAATTGAACATAGCCCCTATAGTTCCCGGCAGCCAGCCTACCTTCGACTACGGTAGCGGTCGAGGATACGGCATGGCAAGGGGTGCTAAGGATCCTAGACGAGGTCCGGCTACTCCAACAAATACCGACGACTGGACCTGACAACGTACAACACGCGCACACTCCGGTCCGACGAAAAGATTACCTAACTCGAAGAGGAATTGAGCAGTTTACGATGGAGTATTATAGGGTTATCTGAAGTTCGAAGAGAGGGGGAGGACTCGATAATTCTCAAATCCCAAGTCTTCTCAAGTCTCGTTCTTCAAGACCCATCGTATAGATAGGAATAAAAAGCTCTCTAATCCTACTCTCATCAAACTCATGAAGAAGAGGTGTGAGATGATCCTGCAGTCTTCAGACGATGCTTTGAAATACCGGCAGCTAAATATACCTCAAAGAATCTCAATTATTTCACGATTTCACATATTGTCCAGTTGCGTAGACAGTTGAGAAACAAAACTGCACCAATTTTATTCCTCTAGCAATCAATTTGCAAATAATATTAACAGCCGCTGAATTTCACTCGAACAAAGCCCGCCAAAAATTCCGCAAACCACCATCTTACATTTAGTATTACCAGGCCCAAATATTTAAAAGTACTACTCTTTCTAAGTATTAATGAATATTTTTTTAAATAAAACGAATTGATTAATTATAGGAACTGTAGAAATATTTAAATACGTTTCAAAGTCTATGAATCGTTTGTTTTGGTACAACATAAAAAAGAAAAATTTAAAATTTTCTACCATTTCTATCAAACCCAATGATTAGATGAGCTGGCAAGAAGTCAGACAAGGACACACTACCAGCGGAAACCCTCTCGCCAAGACCGCTTTTGATTAGCTACCGTTTATAAGGAAATAGCTAACCTAGGTGGATGATGATAGATTTCATTTTAGCTAAACAAAAATTTTTTGTACACAGTCTAGTAGTAAGAAATACGTATAAGGTCTTTGATAAATGACATTCGGGACCAACCAGCTTAACGTGCTTTCCGAGGCGCGGGGGAATCTCATTACGTAAAGATGGTCACCCATCCACGGACCGACCTAGGCAAGCTTTGCACTTAATCTTGAAAATCATCCCATGCAGCTGTTTTTATTTGGCCACGAGCTCCTGTCCCGAAATTTGTACTCAATGGCGTGCTTAAAGTTTACCTACAGTATATCCGTATTCAGTGGCATACTTATAAGTGTTTTATAGTGTACTTATAAGCGTTTTTGGATGTACTTGTACTATTACAAGTATCTAAAACACTTACCTGGCTCATAATAAATGTTATTGATCAACCACATAATCACCGGTGTGTGAAATGTTTGCTGGTTACAAGCGTAGTCAATTAACCCGAAATGCGGATGGCATATTCTATTTATGTTATTCGGCATTCAGATTAAAATAATGAGGTATCAATTTTAAATAATTATATGTAGAGTTCCCTCACTAAATTTACACGCAGTGCCCCGAGTGGGCAAAGATGCAGAAGTATCGCAGTAAGCGTAGACAATCTGTCAGACAATCCATGACCAAGACCGCTCTGCCAGGACAAAAAGAAGAATAAAGTTATGATATTGTTAAGGCATCAATATAATATATCTTAAGTTACATAAATCATCAAACATAGATATCATCAAACAAAATAAATGTAAAGAGAAGAGGTTTCCTTACAAAAATATCACGTTCAACATGTTAGGAACCTAATTCAAGACAGCTCAATCTTGTTCGAAGTTTGAAACTCGAGAAATCAGTTACATTGACAGTTGGATGGGATAGAATACTGCATTGTGTATGTATACTGTCCATGACTTCGATGTTCCTGAGTTCCGACTCCACTTTAATTAAGATCGGGACCCGATACATCAATACATTGGAAGGCATGGATATAACCACGTCGGGCATCGAAGTTGGATGCATTAATTGGATTCCGAAAAACGGATATTTCGTGTTCAATTTACCGTCACTTCACGCTTGTTGTGTCAATGTAGTGACATTTTGAAACGGAACAATTATGACATTGTTATGTACTCGTATCGTGAACAAAAAGGTGAATTGTTTTTTTTTTGAAAATGGAATGAAACTATAAAATACATTCAGAATCAAAGTGATAAAACTCATAATATCTACCAACGTTCCTACATGACATGATGGCGTACCTATGTTTCGCTCTGAAATCGTGATATAAAACACGAATTTTATGAGAAATTACTTTCAAAACCAAACCAAGGGTGGACCAAACCTACCGACATAACCCGAAGAATTTTGTTTTGGAGTGACGACCGCGCTCCGGCAGACGTTGCATTGGAAGGCCTCTTACTAGGTGGGCCGATGACCTGGTTAAGGTGACGGGAATCCACTGGATGCGAGACGCACGGGTCCGGTCGATGGGTGACACTTGGGGGAGGCCTGTCCAGTAGGTGACGTCTTTCGGGGTTTAGGCTTCCATGCTGACGATGACATAAGCTTTAGCTATTGTCGACTAAACAAACAACTTAAACCAAAATATTTAATTCTTATATTTTATTTCAGCATTATACTCACAGCAAACTCCATTTATTTTCCACCTTTGTGTGAATATTGCTTCTCACGGCAAGTGAATATTTATATCTAGCAAGCGTGCAGCCGCAATTATAAATTTAATATGGAGTTAACCTGATAGAAATTGCAAGTATTTTTTACTTCTAAGAGAATCTAGCGTTACTAAAAAATTTTTAGAAGTTCATAATTATGGAACTTTCCTTAATTCACTTATTGTGTGGAGGTCTGATTTTTGCGTAAGGTGCATAGGTCCACTTTCTTCAGAATGAAAATTATCTTGAAATCATGTAACGCGGAGAGAGCAGTGGTGGCCCAGTGGTAACGGCTTCGACTTACAAGGTCCTACACTTGGGTTCGAACCCAGGTAGGCGCTTTACTTTGTGAAAATTATTTCATCATCACTGCTCTCAAAAATGGTGAAGGACAACATCGTGAGGAAACCGGCATGTCCTAGAACCAAAAATTCGAAGACATGTGATATCAACCAACCCGCGCTATAGCCCGCGTGGTGGATTACGGCTCACTCCCTCTCACAGAGAAGAGGCTTGTGTCCTAGCAGTGGAGCATTAAAAGGCTTATGATGATGATTATGATGTTACGCGGGTTAGTTTTTTTTTTCATTTTAAAACATTGCGCCACAATAGGAATTCCTACTGTATCGTGGTCGCGTTTACATAGATATAAACTCACATACACAAATACCCAGAGCCGGAACAACTATCTGTAGGTCATACAAAAATTTGTTCCGTACGGGAATCGAACTCGCGACACGCAGCGCAGCAGTCAATCGCTCAATCATTTGAACAGCTTTTAATTTGTCACGCATCGATAATTTTTCCAGAAATTGGACATAATTTGAAAATAACTGGTGCAAATGAATAAGAAAACAGTCGTAAAGTATTTATAAATGCATTAAATTCGATCATGTATTAAGTAGGTACCCGGTCTGACTACCCATTTATTATTTCATAACAAAAGACGCAGTAACCCAACGCTGTGTAAACCTCTTAATAAGACAGGAATGGTTGTCTCCTAATCAGCTATCATTTAGGCAGGGCCGCCCAGTTGATGTCCTTGATAAAATATTATTCTTCGCATTCTATTTACTAAACAACGACGCACCCCCTTCTGTATACAGTTTAGTGGATTGTCGACCCATTCAAAAGATATTTTTATATTTTCTAGAACCTTATCTGTTAAAATATTAAGAGAGCAGCGTTCGCCGTTGATCTTATAGAAATACAACGCAGTCAGCTTAATAATTGCCGGTATAGTCAAAACATTTTTTAAATTTATGATTGGTCTGCGTTTAACCACTATTGCACGTGATAGAAAGCGATTATGTATCCGACATTATAGTCATTTCATCTTTTTCTAGATTGAAGTATTGACAAATCCCATAGGAAATTCTCTATCAAAAGCACTTTAACTAAACGTTGTACCTCAAAACATACAACAAATATTTTTATACTAACAAAAACATTTACACAAAAGTGCAAACCATATTTCCTGTACAATATTCTCAGGCTTTCAGTATTAATCCGCTTACCTCACCTCAAAAATCGGACCTCCAAACCAAATGAAAATGGAGCTAAAAATCCTCTCACCCAGTATGGGCAGTAAGTTCCATTTTACCCAGAACCCCATTTTCGTCCAGTTCCTGGCTTAACACCTACTTTTATACAAAGATTTACTAGTGCTGGCTCATGGCCACGATTTTCTTGATGACAGCCATGGTCTTACGTTTTATTTAAGCATTGCGGCTTTTTCGCAATCTGACATGCAATTTATTAAAGCTTATCAAGTTTTATTGAGAAAAATGTCGTTGTCTGTTTCTTTGTTTCACAGTATCTTTTTGATTTTATCATTTTACTAGCAATCCGCCCCGGCTTCGCCCGTTACAAATTATATACAAAACTGTTCTCGTTTCTATTGGTGAAAACCGCATGAAAATCCTTTCAGTAGTTTTTGATTTTTAACTGACTTCCCAAAAAGGAGGAGGTTCTATGTTCGACATTACGTATGTTTTTTTTTTATGTATGTTCACCGTTATCTCCGACAGTTGTGGACCGATTTTGAAAATTCTTTTTTTGTTTGAAAGAGTTGTTCCGAAATTGGTTCCATTTTAATTTGGTGAAGATCTGATGAAGAACTTTGAAAAAACACAACAGAACTCTTCAATAAATAACGGCAAACCTCTCGGGATTGCTGCAATCGCATGTCTGTTTATTGTTTATTCCTCTTTAGGGAAACGCAGATCTCTCATTTCACCGGTTATGTTCTTGTTTCATGATATTCGGGTTATCTATTCTGCCGTTATAGGTACCTTACCAAACAACTTGCTTATTAGGCAGGTACAACTAAAAAGTGAAAAGTAAAAAATATTTTACACAAAAATACTACCGACTTCCAAATAAAAAAACTACAAAGTGAAAAATATCTATTTTTGGAAGTCGGTGTCTATAACGCAATAAATTGGTACATATGAAAGACACCGACTTCCAAAAATAGTTATATTTCACTTTGTAGTTTTTTTATTTGGAAGTCGGTAGTATTTTTTTGTAAAAAGTATTTTTTTATCGCATACAAACGTGGCGGAGGACTTTATTTTGTAACATGTAGTGATTCGCTTATAAACAAAACTTGCCCAATAATGTTTCTTTGATAGAAACATTATTGGGCAAATTATTATATTTGAGAAAACAGTACCTACGCTTATCAAAGATTTGTTTCAAGAAGATGAGCAGAAACGTTCTCCTATCCACTTGAAATAAAAGGTTTGCTTCGACCACATTAAAGTGTTGGGTTAGAATAAAATTCTGGGCAAAAGTCATCGTCATCATCTTTCTGCCCTCAACATCATTTGGGGTTGGACCAACAGGTTTTCTTCTTCCATTCTACAGTACAACCATGTAGCTATCATTCTACAGTATTGATAAAAAATATAAATAAGTAAGGAACTAAAAAGAGGCTCAGTTACATTCAAAATTTATTGTAATTTAAAAAAGTACGAGAACAAAAAATAAAAAGGCTTTTTATATCGTAAACTCTTTGTTACAGCTCTCAATTGAACAATGTAACAAAACGTTTGAAAAGTATGTACCGTCTGACTTGAGACTCGCAACCTTTGTCCCTGCTATTACAAGTCACGATCAAGTTTGTAATATGTTATGAAATAAATTATTTTCTGTTACTACCTATTTAAAAAATCTCAAGACTGCACAATCATTCTGACTCCGCAGTGTTTGATCTCCAAGATACCTACAATACCTACCATAGTTTTTTAATTATTATTCTACATCAAAACTAATAACAAAAAACAACCGGCCAAGTGCGAGTTTGACTCGCAGAAGTACCTATGACTCGTTGTATTTTTTTTAGTTTTAAGTTTTTTTTGTTCCTGTATTTTCTGGTGTACAATATATTCACCAAAATAAATAGATAACATTACTAACGCTCATAAACAATGAAAACACCGAACATTGCTCTAACGAAGAGCAAAATTAACTTTGCCGATCGAAAACTGTTGTTCCCGTATATCAATATACATTTTATTTATTTTACCAAGTACATTTTATAAGTTGGTAGACTATTACTCGTAAACTTGTAAAGCCTACTTAGCTGTGATAGTTTTCCTTTTAATTTCGTTTTAAATAATTTACCGTTTTTTTTTACATATCCAAAAGCAACCATTCATCTGGCAGTGGTGACACTTGACTCGAACAAAAATTTGCAATTCAAAGCTTAATTTTACGCAAACGGATCCCTGAATCCAAAATTAGTTTTCCCAGACCTGTAATATTTTTGAATGGCCTACCCAACCATACCCCATACCATGGGCTAGATGAGAAAAAGAAACATTCGCACTTTACGTGTACAGGAGATACCCTAAAAATATGATTTTTTCATGATGTTATTTTACCACTTTTTCGGCGTGATTAATATGTATATCCATGCCAAATTTAGCTTTTTAGCACTTAAGAGTCTCCAAGCTAAGCTGCGGACGGACGTACGGATAGACGGACATGGCGAAAATATAAGGGTTCTTTTTCAAATTGTTTGTTTGTATCTCTCGAAGTACCGATCTGGTTTTGAAATCTCTTTCAAAAGCAACAGAAAGCAACATTATCCAGTAGTTTATTTGGGTTAGTCCACGGGATCGACACCGCGGGAAAAAAACTTGTTTATTATAATAATGAACATTTTGTTTTCATGTCACTACTTTAAACTCCTGATAATAATTACAGAGTATAATTCTACTATCACCTCGTAAATTAGCTTGAAGATCATCTGAAAAAGTTTCAAGATAAAGTTCAGCCTTAAAATTCTCAAGAAATTTGAACAAAATGTTGAAAACTTATTCATCCTACTTCCTACTTCCTTCCTACTTATCATACTAATATTATAAATGTGAATGTAAGTTTGTTTCTTACGCTTTCACGCAAAAACTACTGAACCGATCATCATGAAACTTAGTACATATATTCTTGGAGGTATTAGAAGTAACATAGAATACATTTTTTTTTTTATGTCTTCACTGCGAGCGATGCCGCTGGTAAAAGCTAATAATGTTATAAATGCGAAAGTTTGTGAGGATGGATGTATGTTTGTTACTCTTTCACGTAAAAACTACTGAACGGATTTAGATGAAAGTTTACAGTAATATAGGTTATACATCAGAATAACACATAGGCACACACAATTTATAATGGTTTTTTGTAATTTGGTCATAATATAACAATAAATATCAAGTAAGTCGGCAAAAATTCTGCCCTCTGAGAGCTATCTTCGCGTGCGCTGCCTAAACCGTTGGAGATACTCGTACACCAATATAATGTACAGTAGGATTGTTTGTCTTAAATAGTTCTAAATAAAAGTCCGCGACAGCATATAAATCTACCTTTTATGTGGAAGCCACTATGACCAAAATAGTGAACTTTAAATACAATTAAATTGGATACTTTTTTACAATGCAAATTTTAGAATATTTATCAAACTTTTATCAAAATCGACACATTTGTCGCTTTAAATATATAATGTAGATAAACTTTGACTTTTACACTAAGTAATTTGAACGCATAGTTTAATAGTTATCACGATAAGATTGACTTGAATGGAGCTCGAGCGACATAAATACGCGCGGCGGGTAAAGCGGGGGAGCGGTGCGAGAGGCGATGTGATAATATGATATAGGTGAAAGTTTGTGAGTGTGTTGTGTGTGGAGGTGTTTGTATGTTTGTTACTTCTTGACGCTCAAACGGCTGGACGGCTCTGGATGAAATTTGGCAAAGAGATAGATTATAGTCTGGAATAGCACATAGGATAGCATTTTTATCCCGGGAATATGTCCTCTTGGGAAAATTTTCGACATTAACACGGGCGAAGCCGCTGGCAAAAGCTAGTTAAGTAATATGTGGGAGTGCTTCCAAACTTCGCATATCCAGGATGTTGTCTGTCGAGCGATGAACAAAGTTGTTTTACGTTACAAAATTAGCATTTATTGTTCTTACTTACAAGTTTATGTCGAAACTTCTAGATGTTGTAAAAGTAAACGTTTACTTAATTTTCCTTGTGGAGTAAAATTGAGACAAACAGATTGGCGTTTTCAGTCGTGGGGAAAGGGCAAGGGTTTTGATCCCCGCACGTAACAGGAATACTTCATTTTATGTAGTCTGAACACCAAAATTTTGTTTTACTTTCTGAATTAAGAGCATGTAAGAGAACCTAGATCAAGTTATATTTTATCAGTAATAATGATTTTCAAAATGTTTAGAATACAGTTGAAATGTCACGTGATCAATCCAAAACATTCAGGGCGTTGCTCTTTATATAGCCGATGATAAATCAATAAACCCACGATACAAGAAGAAACTAACTGAATAATAAAAATATATATATATTATATGATTATATATATATTGTATGCTGTTTGCCGATGACATTGTGCTGGTTGCCGAGAGTGGCCTAGAGGTCCAGAGTAGATTGGAGATGTGGTGGCACAGACTGGAGAGTGTTGGCTTGAGATTGAGCAGATCTAAAACCGAGTACTTGTTCTGCGATTTTGGCGGTCTCTCCAGTTCCGTGCCTCTAGCCCTCGCTGGAACACCAATACCGATGTGCTCCGACTTCCGGTACCTAGGGTCGCTTATCCAAGGGGATGGCGAAGTAGACCGAGACGTAAAGCACCGGATCAACTCGGGATGGATGAAATGGCGACAGGTCACTGGAACAACTTGCGACCCACGGATGCCCCTAAAGTTAAAGGGGAAAATCTACAAGTCCGTGATTAGACCTGTCGTACTGTATGGATCAGAATGTTGGGCTGTGAAAAAGATGGATGAAAAGAGATTGCATGTAGCAGAGATGAGAATGTTGAGATGGATGTGTGGAGTGACGAGAATGGATAAAGTGAGAAATGAGTATATTAGAGGAAGTTTGAAAGTGGCGCCAGTGGCAGAAAAGTTGAAAGGAAACCGTTTGTCCTGGTATGGTCATCTAATGAGGAGGGATGAAACGCATGTTACTAAAAGAGTTATGAATATAAATGTGGATGGATGGAGAGGGAGGGGACGGCCAAAGAAAAGATGGATGGACTGTGTGAAGAGTGATATGAAAGAAAAGGGAGTAAGTGATAGCGTGACGGGGGACAGGACGGTGTGGAAGAAGAAAACGTGTTGCGCCGACCCCAAGTAACATGGGATAAGGGCAGGAAGAAGAAGAAGAAGATATATTATATGAATAGAGACGATCACATATTTGATTTGACAGTAGGATTATCTATTCAAAATTCGTCTACCACTCCAAATAAAATTTCACACGTGATTATAACTCCATATTATGATAGCACTTCAACATGGCGGCTAGACTTCAAATCTAAATCACAGTGTAAATCAACTTTTTTATTTGGAAATATATTTAATACCAACACTTATTAAATTCACAAGTGATAACGAAATTGAATATATTGTGAGTTGAGTGTAATCTGCGTTATTCGAGTAGAATGAGGTCACATTTGTGACATAGAGTTCAAGGGCAGGCGATACATCATCTTGTCTATTTACTTAGCAACGAAAAAAAGTATTCAGGCAAAATATTAAATCATAAACTTTCTGGCTTACTGTTTCGGGAACTTCATCACAATTTACCTGAAAAACAAAGAAGTATGTGTTAGCATATAAATGTATTCGTCAAATTCAAGAAAAATCATTAAAATCAATTTGAAAAAGTATTTCTCGTAGAGTTACATCACCTTAGATTTAGGTTCTTTACATATTTCGTTTCAAAAGGAAAGTATACCAAAAAGGCGTTGTTAAACATTTCTACAAAACCAAAACGCAAATAAGATCTAAAAAACACATTTCGCAATCAAGTACCAATAACGAAACGCCACGACAAGCTAAAGATAGTTGAAAGCTGTATTACCTAGTCTGGTAACAAAATTAATATACAACGTACAGTCAACCTCCAACAATTTATACTACTATTCCATCCTCCAGTTTTCCGTTCAGTACAAAGTCACGAACCGTAAGTACAAGAGTAGATATTCAACAGAGTCTAAACTTCATACAGTTACGCTGCTTCTTCTTCTTCATCGTCGTATCGATGATGCCAAGTTTATATTTGTTTTGACTTAAATTAAGGCACGTCGACAGAGTTAGGATTAGTTACGATGCTATAGATAGAACTGCCACAAAAGTCTCTAATCAATTAATGTTGTGACTTTTTTCCAAGGCGATTGTTAATGCCTTGCATTTAAGACTCTTTTACAATCGGTATGGTTGTTAGAATATCACCGGAGAGCATTAGGATACCACGAGAGAACAATCCGCATCATCGAGTTGCTAATTTTCGTAAGAAGAGATGAAATCTGTTGCGCTATAATAGATACAATTTACATAGCACAACTAAAAAACAGAATGTGCCATTCCCAAGATGCTTGATTTTTCTAGCTGATCGATGTTCGCGATACTTAAAAGTACTCTAGCACAGCCTAGCTTCATAAATGGGATGCAGCGTATTTTGAAATAAATCGACATACCTACATTATTTTCATTAAACTTTTGCAGTGCAAATTTCCAAAACATAGCCTCTGTTAGATTATATACTCCTACCTCAGGTAGAACAAGGCCACCGCTATACGGCATTATAAAAAAATATCGAGCATCCCCCGATGGCATTTTTATTACACCGCAAAATAATGACGGTCCCCTTTCGTGGACTACCGTTTTCAGACCGGAATATATTTTAGTATGAACGCTTATAAATGGAGAATTGTGAATAATGTTATATAGAGATTATCGGTTAAGGGTTGAAATACGGTGGTAATAGACTGGGTTTTCAACAGTTTTGGTTGACTTCAATTGAATAAGTTGGTTGGTGTAGGTTTTTGTGAGATTTGGTCAGCTGTTAGTTTGTTGGCTGAGATTGAAATGACAAAGATGTTTTTTCACGTAGGTATTTGGGTGTTTTTGTTTACTTTTTCCGCATACAGTTAATTTTAATATCTCTATGTATAAAAAAACTTTTTTACAAAAAAAAATACTTTCATATTGGAAGTCGGTGTTTTTGGTAGGTACCATTTTTTTCCAATTAGAAAGCTGTTTTTCATTTTATAGTTTTTTTATTTGGAAGTCGGCAGTAGTTTTTTGTAAAAAAGATTTTTTATTTTTCACTTTTTAGTTGTACCTAATAGGCAAGTTCTTTATAAGGTACCTATAATGCCAGAATAGATAACCCGAATATCATGAAACTTGAATATAACAGGTTAAATGAGTGGGTACTACGGTGGTATTGGCGTGATTTTATTTTATGAAATGGTATAAACAACGCACGGTTGGCTCAGTGGTTGAGCGATTGACTGCTGCGCTGCGTATCGCGGGTTCGATTCCCGCACGAAACAAATATTTATATGACCTACAGATAGTTGTTCCGGCTCTGGGTGTTTGTGTATGTGAGTTTATATGTTTGTAAACGCACCCACGATACAGGAGAAATTCCTAGTGTGGGGCATTTTTTCTTTTTAATATATGTAAAAAATATACCTAGACATGCGATTGCACCAATCCCGAGAGATTTTCCATCATTTATTGAAGAGTTCTGTTGTATCTCCGAAGTTCTTGATCAGATCTTCACCAAATTAAAATGGGACCAATTTGGGAACATACTCTTTCGTACAAAATAAAAAAAAACAAACATGGAACCTCCTCCTTTTTGGAAAGTCGGTTAAAAACTGAACATAAGCAGTCAAAGTCACCAAGTATTTGAGAAATTACATTATCAATAATTTCAAAATTGCATTCTGTCGTTTCGTGTATGACTGTACATGACTACTGTAATATTAATGATATAATACTCTCCCTGAACTAAAACTGTCATAACAACCAAGATAATTCACCTTTTGATAAGTTTTGATTTATGCTTTAATAAACTTGCATTCAGAGATATTTCAAGTGTACCTACCTGCTACTCTGAAGGCATCGCTGTGTCGCGATGCGCCATTTTCTTTTGTTTTATTCTTTCATCGAAAGGTGTATCTAATATCTTAAAAAGCGTACATAGCATCACGTCTCAGTGTGTGCTGATCCTTATGGATCATTTTAAAGAACTAAGCTAACAGTAACTACTGTTTGAAGACACGTCGACCAACAATAAACTTTGTCTAAGAAAAATACGCTCGTGTATTTGTGCAAGTTTGTAAATACAACTCTTCGTCTTTGAGCTGGCTTTTACTAGATCGCTTTAAACGATCTCTGGAGGTTAAATGGGAAAAATCAATTGAGTTATGTACGAAATATCCCGTGCAAATCTGAAAAATTTCATAGGCACGAATGACTGAGAAATTTGAAAAACGTTTGTGCATATGTCGTGGATAAATCTTAGAATTGATCACTTGAAGAGGTGGCCGACCGTTTCATAAAATGGTTATATTAATTCATGATATGTCTAAAACTGAGCATTTAAACGTCAACGTTTGATTATTAACCTACTTACCAAAAAGGAGGAGGTTCTATGTTCGACTTCATGTTTGTTTTTTTTTTTTTTTTTTTTGTGAATGTTCATCGATATCTCCGTCAGTTGTGGACCGATTTTGAAAATTCTTTTTTTGTTTGAAAGAGTATGTTTCGAAATTGGTCCCATTTTAATTTGGTGAAGATCTGATTAAGAACTTCGAAGATATACGACAGAACTCTTCAATAAATAACGGCAAATCTCTCAGGATTGCTGCAATCGCATGTCTGTTTATTGTTTATACCATTTCATAACATAACATCACGCCAGTACGCTTTTAAGGGGTATGCAGATCTCTCATTTCACCGGTAATGTTCAAGTTTCTTGATATTCGGGTTATCTATTCTGGCGTTAAGTTAACTTACTAGACAACTTGCCTATTAGGTAAGTACAACTAAAAAGTGAAAAATAAAACATTTTAACAAAAAAAAACCACCGACTTCCAAATAACAAAACTACAAAGTGACAAATAACTTTATTTTTGGAAGTCGGTGTCTTTCGTAGGTACCATATTTTTGCGTTATGGACACCGACTTCCAAAAATAAAGTTATTTTTCACTTTGTAGTTTTGTTATTTGGAAGTCGGTGGTTTTTTTTTGTTAAAAAGTTTTATTTGTCAATCCACGTTTGGCCATATTATTAATACTCCGAACTCGAAGATGTTTAAAAGTTGCGCTCGTTTTTGAGTGACTTTCGTGAAATTCAAGCAGTTTTGTGTCGTAACGACATTTCACTTCACTTTTATCTTCAATTGGCGCATTATTATTATCTTTTATCACAATATTGTCCGTCGTCACGGTGCATCACACAAACAAAGCTCCTCTAACGATATATGATCACTTACGTTTGACCACATCATGAAGTAGCCGTGAGTTCAGATGTTAATATCGTCAAACGCTGATTATTTATTGATCTGGCCGGTCCATAACATGTATGGGCAGCGGATATTTACCATTTCATTAAATTATCAATTCTACGATCTGGTCACGACAAATAATTTTATAAAATAATCTATATTTCGGACAAGTAACATCCTTGAGTTAGTAAACGAGAAAACTTACACCGATGTTAGTACACTCTTAATTTCTAAAAAATAATATCTCAAAAACTTATTTAGTAACGAGGTTGTTGTTCCGAATGCATTTCAAAACAACATACCCTAATAACGGAGTGACGTACAACCCGGCTATTGTTTTTAGGATGGAGTTGGAGCTAGCCCGCACTCTGCAGAGCAAAGAGGCAGATCTCTGCCTGACGATGGCATGAAAATCATCGAAGCGAGATTCTGCAAACGTACCTGATGCACTGCAGAAACGGGGCAGCGTTATTATATTGTACCCGTAAGGCGCCGATAGCCTGCTGAATGTAGTGCACGGGCTGCACGTGTAAAATCCTTGGCAATAAGCTTTAAAAAGTGTTATTTTTACTGGCTTGCTACACCGTGCAAACCTGCGAGCCAACATATTACAACGGACTGCCAGCGCCGTTCCCTCTCGATACGTACTCGGTCATAAAGGTTGTCGGTGACATGGTGCCCCAAGTAATTGAACTGGTACACTCGCTCCAATAGAATATAGATCCCGACACTAAATTTTTAATTACAAGTTTTTCTTCATTTAGGTAAATTGACTCCATAAATGTTTAATTGTTCCTGACACCTGTCAAGCATTGCCTACAACATTCATTTTTTGTCACAATAATTAATTATGCAGTACATACATACCTGCCTACTCAAAATCACGCCTTTTTGCAATGGTTATAGGCTGAAAGGACTGAACGCCACCGGTAGCAATAAAAACATACGTTTTTAAAACTTGTGGTACTTTTAGTAGGTTAAGTATATATTCTCCTACAATATTTGTTCATAAAGAAATCTAAAGAAGATCACAAGGGTAAACTTTGCAGTTTATAAAACGCCAACTATTCTGCACTCGTTAACCCCGTACTTAATGTTTTATTCAAGGCATGTAGCGTCAGCATGCCAGTGACAGGTTGGAGACGTCGACCCACGCCGCTATAGTAATATTTAATAGGAGGGATGGACATGAGTACAATAAGATTTTATGTTTTTGTTCGGGCCGTACTTTGAGTCGGTGAAGCGGTACTTCGAGTCGGTTTTTACGTATTCCGCGCATAGGAATGCTGTGGAATTTCCGTTCTATTTTTGTTCGTAGGGCTCCCTGTACCTAGATATAGATTATATTGACTTTTTATAGAATATAGAATACAAAGGCGCTCTTTATTAGTATTTTACCTTTATATTTCATTCCTCTTTCATTAGTAGATATTCTTCAAAGAACACAAGTATTGAAATCATACCCGTTATTTTAAGTGGTTTAGTGTTTTGATTATGTTTTATTTTTTATTATAATAACTTATGAAAGGAGGCTACAGTTCGTTACCTTTATCGTGTTTGTCCTACTCCTAGGCAAAGGCTCCTTTCGATTATGTTCCGCTGAAGTGAAAATGTTGTAATTTGTGTATTGTTTGCACGTATGGTATGTGTCTATGCGTTTGTATGCAAAAATGTTACCTAAATAAATAATAATTTTAAAGTTAATACTACCTAATTTAAACCTTTAAAATAATCCTAACTCGGTTCTCAACAACCTATTGACCGTGTTACAGCCCTAGTATTTCTCTTTTAGTACAGAACTTGTTATGGCAAGAAGTCCTTACAATTTATAGCGGCGACTGAATCGCAAATGTGGCGAACATAATTATTATGTACTTGTTCTTGTGTTGCCTCTGTCTTCAACGTACTATTATGAGTAGAAACTTACGACTTTATTATAAGTTTGTGCAGGCATAATAAAAACAAATATGAACGATACTAAATATATAAAGAGTAAACATTAAACTTTAGTAATTATTGTTTTAAAGCCCTTAGGACAATTTTTTACCGACTGCTCAAAAAGGAGGAGGTTGTCAATTTGACTGTATTTTTTATTTATTTTATATTTGTGTTACCTCAGAACTTTTTAGCTGGTGCTCGTCATGTGGTCCATTTAAATTTCATCAAGATCTGATGAAGAACTTCGGAGATATACATCAGAACTCTTCAGTAAATGACGGCAAATCACTCGGGATAGCTGCAATCGCATGTCTGTTTATTGTGACGCTTACATCACAGTGATACGCTCTAAAGGGATACGCAGGTGTGGACGGTTCACCCTGGTCTACCTCATTCCACCGGTTTTTTTTAAGTTTCATGTTATTGTTTTAATATATTCTGGCATCACTTTGGGCATTATAGGTTCATTAAGTACCAATAATGAACCTATAATACCCATGACTATTGCAAAAACTTTTTTACAAAAGCATTACAACCGACTTCCAAATAAAAACACTACAATGTGAAAAATAACTTCAATTTCGGAAGTCGGTGTCAAAAAACGAAGATACGAAAACTGGAACTGTAAAAAAGTTTTTTCAATAGTCATAATTATATTTTTTAACTGTTCCTATATTATTTTTTTTGTAACCTATTTCTAGTTTTATTGTATATTAATAAATAAATAACAATTATTATTAATAAAAACTAAATATGAAAAGACTGTTCGACATATCTTAACTAATACCTATTATAAATAGAGTGCCCGAAATGTGTGAGTTTGTTGAGACGTGTAGGGTAATATCTGGAACCACCTTATTTAAAAGGTACATTATTCCAGAGTTATAGGCTATAAATGATGTGGGCCTCTAGTTTCTATATAACAGCTGACAAACCACCTTGTACTCTTCAAGTAAAAGTTATTTGACTGTTTAATACGATTAGAATATAGAAAATAGGAAAAAATAAGGTTGCCAGCTCGCAGTTAGCCGTAATCTCTGGGTTGCCAGTTAACCTGGCAACTCATAAATTGCGATAACTGAGAGCTAGATGCTGTTGTACACGCATCCACGAGGTAAGAAAAATTCCTAGTGTAAGGCAAATTCTAAATTAAAAGAAAAACAAAAAATAACGAGAACTAGTTGCACCTAGATGGGTTAAGGCAACCCTGCAGTAATCTGTTTAACTATCAACTCTGATTCATAGAAATCAAAATTTATCAAAAGCATTATACCTGAAGATTTTAGTGGTGGGATCTCGAGTATAGGGACTTTTTTCGCGATTTCAGTATTATATTTTTATTTTGTTTTATTTGGGAAAACAAACAATAGTACATTGTACATTATATGTAGATACACAGTATGCTATGAGTAAATGTACAATCCACTACGTTTCCACATGACTCGCTTATATTAGATACAGTTTTGGTAAAACTTAAATAGACGATATATAACAACAAAACAACTTTTTGCTATCTTAGAATCGAATAGTTCATACTTACTAAATTAATACATAATAATTAAAATAATTAAAATTTGAGCAAGGCGCTTAATAATTTGTTTTTTAAATTCATGTTTAGATAGGGCAAATACATCGATATCGATGGTATGGTGGATATGGTGGTATTGGTACCACAGATAACTTTTTTAATAATCATGAGTTCTTTTAACCCCTGATAGATTGCCAACGAATCAAAAGTCTCACTGTCTCCAAAAACAGACGGTGAAAACACTTGCCTGGTTTTGAATAAACTTCTCTGAATTTCAAGAAACTACGGAAGAACAATAAATTCTTGTTGGAAACACTTTTATTAAAAGTGAAAAGAACAATAGAGAGTTGGAATATAATATTCCATGAAGTTATGCTTCTCTTTGCTGAATTTGATTAAAATAATTCTATGAAAACATTTTGTTTCCAGTAAGTTTATTCTTTACCGTATGCCTTTACCAAATATATTATATATACAGAGAAAAAATACAAGATTCGCAATGACACTGAAAAACACTTTAAATCTTTGTTGCAGCACGCTACAAAATTTTAAATAATATGACAAAATGAGTTAAAAAGAGAGACACTTTACAGAGAGCATGGCACATAAGGGGGCGCCATATACTCATCAGTGGGTAGAAAAAGGTTGCCAATGATGACGATGAGAAAGAAGAGAGAAAAAAAATAATTTATTTGCGCCAGGCACAACACATTCCGTAAAAAGAACAAAAAAAAAACTTAAATACAATCTTTAACAAGTATGCGTCACAAATCACGTAGTTGCTTAACTTGTGACTTCAAACATATTTTTACAATAGGACTCGCAAAAGACGCTGTTTTGACTAAAATCGGATACATTAAAAATGAAAGAATTTCCAAGTTTTGTACGTAGCCGCATTAAATTTTCATAGCGAATACGGTTTCTGAACTAGCAATGTGATTTTTAATATAGTTAACGTTGTTCCGCTTGACAGGCCGACAGGAATGCAAACATGTTACAATATCTTAGATTACCTAGGAACTGTAAATAAATTGCTTTCAACTGTACCTAGTAGATAAATAAAGTTTTGACATACAATTTCAAGTCATGTCTTATAGTTGTTAGTTTGTGTTGTAATAAATATGAATTGTATTTCATTGAAGGATTAATGAAGAATACTGTTTAATACGGTATATTATGAACAATGTTGTTAGTAGGATAGTAAAAATCAATATCATTAAGTTACGTGAGTCTGTCTGTGGCTTCAACAGCGGGCCCTATAAGAATATCAGTACCACTTTATTTATTCTTTTTAAAATGACGCGGCATTTGCTGAGATAGGAGTCTTTTTGGGATGTACAGGGTTATATTTTTTATTGTTTCTGAATCTCCCGTGCGAATCATAAATAAATATTTTTCTTTCTTTCTAAATTATTTGGAGTAAAATGTCTTCGCTGAAAACCATCATTATCATCGCCTCACGTTAATTCCGCCCCAAGGGAATCGGTTTTCCCCATTATCTTCTACATCACTGTCCATCGCGTCGTCGCGTCATATCCCTAAGGAAGCGCTTCTACAAAACACTTTTTAACAAAAAAATCAAACCGACTTCCAAAAAAAAAGACTACAAAGCGAAAAATTACTTTCTATTCTGAAGTCGGTGTCGAAAAACGGAAAACAATTGGTACCAAAGACACGGACTTCGGAAAAGAAAGAGATTATTAAAAAGTTTTTATTTATCTCTTTTTAGTTTTGGTAGGTACTTCCAAATACCATGAAAATACTACTATGTGACTAGGATCCATTGTTTTATTTCGGAGTTCCAGTGCCAACCTTCCGGCTTCATCATCAGATCAGTTCGTTGTTACCATTTTCATCAGTACCATTTATTTATAAGTATTTGCTTCATCATAGTCGGTTAGCTATTCGATATATCTTAAACCCGTGATATACATAGCATTAAGAGGTGTTCCAGTGGCCATCTGTGGTCTTCTTCATCAGATCCATTTCACCAAATTACACTTTTTAACTGTATTGTTCTGATTGCATTGTTGATAAAAATACCAAAATCGCTATATGTATACCTATAAAAAACCAATTACGGCAAGAATACTTTTATTAAAAGAGCATGTCGACTGTACAACGACATAATCTCATTAAAATAAAATAAAGATTTAGATATTTTTCACCTTTCTCTACCCAAATTTAGGTTTTGCATAAGAAATATTTTGGCATATAAATTTAAATAATATAATGTTATACAATAATATAATATTGAATTGTAACTTCTTTGAGCTGTGTGAACTTGTGGTTGTTGTTACACTTAGGTTATTTTACTTGTATATTAATCTGTGGAACCTGTTTCTGGATTGTGTTGAGCTAATTGTATGCTTATGTTTGTTATTGCATCTGTTTGTTTCCCAAATAAAATAAAATAATAGCCTATCCTATATATACCTATGAGGAGTTCCCTCGATTCCTCTGGGATGCCAGCATTAGATCAGGGTTTCCTTATCATGGTACTATGCTCGCACGCATCATTGAGATATGTCCTTTCTAACAAAAAAAAAAGAATCATCAAAGTCGGTTTATAAATGACAAAGTTATCCGCGAATACACATAAAAAAATATATATACGGTCGAATTGAGAAACCTCCTCCTTTTTGGGAAGTCGGTTAAAATGGACTCATCGACTTCTTCTTTAATAGCCTAATCAGTCAATAAAATTCCTACTGCTGGGCCATAGCGGATTGGTGATGTTATGTTTCTAGGTACATAAAAATCTAGCTAAATGACCCAAGTCCCTCAATCTGTGTAAAAACCAAGCGTGCCTCTTTTTTACACATAATTTAATAATAGCTTCCGATGAGAAGAATTTTTTTTCATGACCTAGGCTAACTTTTTACAACTCTATACGGTACAATAAAGCATTTTTCAAGATTCATTTGATGTCCGGTGCCCATAACGCTAAATGCAACAGCGTCAAAGGAAGAGTTTTGTTCTCCCTTTTGACATGCAAAGTACATACAATCGTGTCGTTTAGTTATTCATAGATCTATGTCTATGATTCTAGGACTTAGCAGTTTCGATGTTTCTCTGACGATGTTTCTGAAATCATTTTTTTTTGCTTTCCCACTCTCGGGCAAAGGTCTGCCTCCATTCCACACACACAACATCAAGAGATATGGAAATCTCTTGATGTTGTGCAATTTTGTCTAATTTTGCCAATTCTCGAGGCAGCCTTCCAAGGCATCCCGTCATCTTTTTCTGGGTCTGCCGCGACCCCGTGTGCTGTATCAGCACCTGTAGTCAAGTTGATAATGTACAATCGATAACGCTAGTAGAAAACGAATCAATGTATGGGAATGACACATCTGAATATTAAGTCACGTGGTCAGACCATACAAATAGAAGATGTTAACAATTTTATTGTAGAAAGAGATTCGATACGAAACGTTTGTAACTTGGCTAGGGGGGCAGGGCTCCAGAGTTGCAATATACGGGCCCGCAACTTAGAAGGCATTCGACAGGCATAGCCTGCGCAGTCCTACTTCAGTTTTAACTTAATTTAAAATCCAAAGCTATCCGCCATTCAATAGGCTGTTACTGCAAAATTTCCAGTTATCTCATTGACCCGCGAATATTCTTCTTTGCACATAAATGTAGGCTACGTGACGCTGCATAGCAATTAGGTTAGCATTGAAATGTTTTATTTAAATAAATTTAGTTAATGGGACGTTATTTCTGCGTGAGTTGCAGTTTTGAGCGTGTAGTATTATGGTCGTAAAAGTGCTGGGGAATCGGTGATTTTATACTTATTATTGTGTAAAATACGCAGTGTTAGCATTTTTTCACCATCATCATCATATCAGCCGAAAGACATCTACTGCTGGACGTAGGCCTCCCCTAAGCGTCGCCACATTGATCGGTCCCGTGCGTCTCGCATCCATCGGATCCCCACAAACTGCACTAGGTCATCGGTCCACCTGGTGGGAGGCCTTCCAACGCAACGTCTTCTGGTTCGCAGTCGCCACTCCAGAACCTTTCTGCCCCATCGGCCATCCGTTCTGCGAGCAATGTGCCCTGCCCACTGCCACTTAAGTTTGGCAATTCTTCGGGCTATGTCTGTAACCCACCAGGGTGAAAATATAAAATATGAAAATATAAAAAATGCTAAGAAGAGAACCATCTCTTCTTAGCATTTTTTATATTTTCATATTTAGCGCCAGTTATTTTTTCAAATATAAGGAGATCGTGGCTAAATAATAACAGCAGCATGGGTCGATCTTCTAGGTTAAGCAACGCTTGACGAGGTCGGTCCGTGGATGGGTTACCATTTTAATGTAACGAGATTCCTCCATCCCTCGGCAAGCACGATAAGCCGTTGGTCCCAGCTGTCGTGTACAGATCTTTGACAGTCGTTACGGAAACCAGAAGCTTGAGATCTGACACCAATCTTGGCAAGGGTATCGTGTTACCCAGTTAGTGGGCTGTGGAGGTGAGATAGGCATTCGCTCCTTGTAAAACACTGGTACTCAGGTGAATCCGGTAAGACTGGAAGCCGACCCCAACATTATTGGGAAAAGACCAGGCCTATTTTTATTTTTCCAAAGATTGGACCTATACTAAAAAATGTGTGAAATTTATTATAAAATATGCTTCTTCTAGAATCTATGGAAAACTCTTTATATATTTTGTGCCAGCAGAGTGCTACTGTGTGAGAGCAGTGGTGGCCCAGTGGTAACGACCCCGACTTACGTGTCGTAGGTCGTAGGTTTGTATCCAGACAGGCGCTTTAGTTTGTGTAATTAATTCCATCACCACTGCTCTAAAAACGGTGAAGGAAAACATCGTGAGGAAACCGGTATGTCCTAGAACCAAAACAGTTCGAAGACATGTGACATTCACCAACTGGGCCCGCGTGGTGGATTAAGGCCCATTCTCTCTCACAGAGAGGAGGCCTGTGTCTCAGCAGTGGGAACATTATTAAAGACTGATGATAATGATTTTGTGCCCCATAGGTGGCCATGCCGATTGCGATGTCAGGGGCCATCCAAAGTGCAAGCGTTTGGGCACATGGGACACGCCAGCATGTGTGCCATATTCTATACTTGAATGTGCTAAATAAAAGGTACGTAATCTCTTGAAGTACCGATTCCGATTACGAAATTTATTCATTGATAAATAACCACATTGAGGGTGAGTGCTATATCTAAGTTTTATACCTACCACAGGATATTCAAAATCTTTATTATAAATATGGAAATTGATTGAAGAAATATATTTACCTAATACTTAATAGACAAAAATATGGTGGCAACATTATTATATTAAAATAATTGTGTAGGTGTATGTATGTGAAAATATTATAAATCTGCCTCTTGCGTTTTCCTTCACGAAAAGCAATAAGTATGTACCTAATCATAAGTCAAAACCACAAAAAAAGACGAGACAGTTTATTTCCTCCATATTTCAGTCTACCAAAGTCTCTGATCTATAATAATGAACCTCTAACAAACACGATCGAGCATGGCAGTACGTAATCTCCGACATTTTGTCAAAGTTGTCCATTTTTATTTCAAGTAAATTTCCTGTGAAATAAATCGCTACCCGACCTATTTTTCGCATAATTATTCGAAATCAAAAGGTTTTTCGAATGCCATTGTTTCTACGAATATTATTCGAATGGAAAATGGATAATGAAATGCTTTGATATGATGTCGATAGCATGTGGGTTTGAAATCGTGACGTTATTTGATGTATTCTAGTGTCAACTGCATATAGGAGTATATGGCAATTCCAAGAACGAGTTATTTCTGTTTTGTTCAAGGAACTGACGAAAATACGAATAAGATCCTTGTGTTATTTTGTTTTCATGCAAATCAAGTTATGCAATGATCAAATATTAGTAAATTGCTCTTTTGTTTCAATGTTAATTGACAATGGAGTACAAAGATTTTCTTTGATATAAAACTAATTACTGTAGTCAAACAATGAAAAGGTAATATGACATTTTTTCATAATCGACATCTATATACTTAACAATAAGCATTTATAGTAAATTAATCATGTTAACTGCATCTAATCAAGCATAACCAATCAATCACTTCGTCAAGAACGCGCCCAATGAGCCCGGCAGCTCATCCCTACATAAGGGTTCAATACGGCATTATCTTACGTAAACGGGACGTAAATGGAACGTAATCGGGATGTATTCCGCACAGGGGTGTATTATAGTCTGCAAATTGAAATCTCTAAGCGACTCAGTCCCATAGGCCTCTCTAATCTTCTAAATAATAGCGTTTGAAACAATAAACCGAGATTTGGGTTGTCATTTTGCTAAAATTACGCGCGCCGTTGGCGGAGCTGAAGGATATAGACAATTACTTTTGTTTTCGCAATTTTTTGTAGGTAGGTTAGTAATTTGAACCCATCTGCGAATAACAGTAACTATCAGTAGGTACATATATACATCATATACAGGGTTTTTTTTGACCGACTTCAAAAAGGAGGAGGTTATCAGTTCGGCTGTATTTTTTAATTTAATTGTTGTGTGTTGACTCAGAACTTTTTACTAGGTGAACCAATTTTGATGATTCTTTTTTTATTTGAAAATTGTCGCTTGACATGTGGTCCAATATAATATACAGATATACAACATTACTTTTCAATAAATGACGGCAAATCACTCGGGATAGCTGCAATCGCATGTCTGTTTATTGTTTACATCATTTCATAACATAAAATCACACAGGTACGCTCTAAAGGGGTACTCAGCTGTGAACATTTCATCCTGATAAACTCTCATTCCAAAGTTTTTTTCAAGTATTTTGTTATTGGGTTAATCTATTCTGGCATCACTTTGAGCATTATAGGTACCTAACTATAGAACTGGTCCATTATGTACCAAAACTAAAAAGTGAAAATAAAAAGAAACATTTAATAAGAAAACATTTTTACAATATAATACTCGTATAACAGACTTCCAAATAAAAAAGTCGGTGTCAAAAACGAAGAAACGAAAAAAGGAACACCGACTTCCGAATTGAAGTTATTTTTAACTTTGTAGTGTTTTTGTACACCAAATTAGTAACAAAACTTGTTACGTGTTATATTTAAGAATAATTATACGGGTAAAATGGCGATCTTATCGCTAACAACGATATTACCAGACGATCTTTGGATTAACTAAAAGAACTAGAATAAAAAAACGGGGTGGTCTACGGTGTGTACGTATGAAACAGCAGATTTTTATATTTCAGGGTTGTTGTCATGGTAAAAAAAGTTAATAATCATGAGTACTTCACCCCCTGAAAGGTTAAAAAATATACAATTAGTGTTTTGCATTTTATTAACCCTGTATATTATTTGGTTTCAGGTCGTAAATCATACTTAATTTACAGTTGATATATAATTTATTTTATTTTATTGAATTTTTGGAACTAATGTAATTTATTTTATTTAGATTTTTTTTATTTGATTTGATTTGACATTACTTTTTGTTTCCACCTTTTTTCTATCTGATATTTTTTATTATTATTCTGATGTTTATAATTAATGTAAAATGGGTTTGAAAAGTTACCTGATTTTAACAATTATGTTATTATTATATTATAATTAGACAGGATTCTGATAAGAGTGAACACAGTTAATTGGACCCAATATATAATGATATTAGCTCTCAGCTGTCTGCCAGCTTCTTTACCCGCGTGATAGTTGGAAATGATGCTAAGGGAACGTACGCCTGGGATATAAAGTATATTATGTTACAAGGTCCAATCTATCTCTATATCAAAATTCCGAAATATAGGTGTGAAAATATAATAAATAAATAGCCAGACCGATAGATAGAGTCATCATCATCATCATAATTTCAGTCATAAGAAGTCCACTGCTGAATATAGGCCTCACCCAAGCGTCGCCACACTGTTCAGTCCTGTACGTTTCGCATCCACCGGACTCCTGCAGCCTTGACATTTTTAATCTTAGTATTTTCTTTAAATGCACCTCGTTTAGAACTCAATACTTTCCAGACAGAAACACAAAACCACTTCTAGTATATGATAAGATTTCACACACTAAGGAAATGCATGACTTGATGCAAAGATCCCAAGAGGAATTTCGAATATATAAATTGGAAATGCACCGGCAAATTCGAACGTAGAATGTATGAACGTAGTACCTCTAGATTTTCGAATATATCCGAAATATGGCCTCCCGCGGATATTATCTAGTACAACGATGTGTACGTATCTTTAATCTTCTGTATAATAATAATACATTGATAATTTTATTTAATTATTAATAGTTTCAGTTCTGGTTAAATTAACTCTATAATCCCTGGAATTCGGCAATTTTATATGTCATTTATTTACATTATATTGTTATTTTTAACTTTATACATCGAAACATCGCCTTCATACAGCGAAGCATGTAAATGCTATAAATAAGGAAACAGTTTTCTAAAATAAAATAGTAAATGTAGGTACCTTATTCAGTTCCAATTTCTAATTATAAGCATAATATCATAATTTATTACCACACTGTAGCTAACCTCCCCAATTCACACCGTTAAAAATACATGTTATGCGCCACTAAACATAGCCCTTCATTGCACTGGAGTAAATATTTACCTAACTGTCAACTTACCTGTCATCGCGCCGACTTGACAAGTCAAAATGGCGCTCTTGACGTCCACTTCACTATTAATAATATGTTTACGTTGGTTAAAGTTTACGCTGGCCCCAATATAGCGAACTTAAATATTAATGCTTGGACAAAGTCATTAACGGGAATCGATTAATTTTGCGATGAGTTATGATAGTGTGGTTAATTGGAACTTGGGCGTGTTGACAAATCGCCGCCATCTTTCTTTTGTGAAATTTGATGATTATTTAACTTTTAAATAAGCTATTGAGTGTGTTTCGTCACGTCATAATTTGTTACATAAATTCATGAAGGTTTTACAAACTGGTTCGGGGCAACAATGCGAAAGCGATGTGACAACGCTTTTTCTCAGAAATGATAAGACATCTATAGAGCAGCTATGGAAAAGTTTTAGAAAAAAATATTTGAAAACGTGTCGTCAAACCGTTGCCACAATCATAGATATAGTATGTACAAGATAAACAGAGTCAGATGAAAAACGAAACAAAAAAATAAAATCTATGTGTGAGGGAAATTGTCCATGTGTTAGTTAAAAGTCCATGTTCAGTATCGATGTCGATACTTGGTGAACGCAATAAGAAACACGATTAGAGGGTTGTTGCCGTTGTTGGTTATATTGAACTGTTATAAAAACTGGGAAAAATACATGCTTGCTTTTATTAAAATACAAATTACAAAATACTATCTAGGTTGGCCATTAACTAACCATACGATAGGAAGTGTCATTCTTACAGGCACAAATAAATTAGGTATAGATTCTTTTATTAAGAGTCGTCGATGTTTTCTTAATATGCAGTAGATATTTTAAAACGAAATGTTGACTACATATTGTAGAGAACATCCATCTCTGTTTAAAATTCGAATCCATTTTTCTCTTAATACAGAATTATTGTACTTTAATATTACAAATTATTATTTACATAACAGAAAAATTTGCTGGTAGGCAGAGCACTCATGTATTCAAGACACTGTAAAACTAATAAATGCAAACAATATAATGACATTCCTAAACCTACTCAAAGTAACAAAACATCAAAACTCTCCGAAACATTTTGAAAAACAAAGGCTAACATGCAACTTAAAGTACAGTTAAGATGAACACATCTTCTCAATCCTAACTTAAATCTATTTAAACAAAACTTGACTAAATAAGTTTGTATTCATGCCATGATGTCACTATAAAAAGATTAAGTTTTTATCGATACCCCTAACGTCACCGCTTTGTCAAGCCCTAGCGTAAACAGAAAATTTTCTCTTTTAAATTCTATTTTAGCAAATTCTGTTTAAATATCCGAAATATACTTTTATAAAACAATGGAAAATCAATATGCTATTGTATGAATATTTTTCTGAGCCGATTACTAGCAGAAATTTGTCAAAATATGGTTCGAAACAATCCAAGGACAAAATCGTATTTACCTATGAAACGTGTATTTATTGGGGTTATTTCGTCTTGTAACGTCACATTCACTCACAGAACAAGCCACCATATTTGCATAATTAATATTATCAATTTAAATCTAAAGATTATTATTTAAATGCAAGAAATTCACCGCGGTGTAAAACAGATGGGACGCTATGGACTCTTTCTCGCGAAAAAAATGACATATTGGTACTTAATTCACTCTCTCTTTTTCTCTTGGGCGGTCAGTACTTGATTAGGATTTCTCGCTCGCACACTTCGTGTATCTTTTTGCGTAGCAAAAAAATTCTAAATCTATTGCCACAATGGTCGTACCATACCTGTCAGTGTCTTTCGTCAATGTACGATCGACAAGATTAATTCATGACACACCATATTTTTTTCTACAGACATTCTAAAACTATACAAACCGACTTCCAAAACAAAACACTACAAAACAAAAAATAAACTTTATTTTCCGAAGTCGGGGTATTTTGTACCAATTGTTTTCCTTTAGTCGACACCGACTTTGGAAAAGAAAGTTTATTTTTCGTTTTGTAGTGTTTTTCTTTTTGGAAGTAGGTTTGATTTTTTGATAAAAAATTTTTAGTTTTCTACCAAAACTAACCAATAAATATGAAAATCATTTATAGCCAAAGTACATCTCATGACGATTCCAATATGCCCAAACACGACTAGGATACATTGTTTTATTTCGGAGTTCCAGTCCAGCCTACCTTCCGGCTTCATCATCAGATCACTTCGGTGGTACTGTTTTCATCAGTACCATTTATTCATAAGTATTTGCTTCATCATAATCGGTTCACTATTCGAGATGTCTTATGCCCGTGACATACTTAGCATTATGGAGTTGTCATCTGTGGTCTTCTTCATCAGTTCCACTTCATCAAATGATACTTTCTGAGTGTAAATGATTGCATTGTTGATAAAAATACCAAAATCGCTATATGTATGCCTGTATATATATGTATGTATGTATTTGAGGAGTTTCCTTGATTTCTCTAGGATCCCACCATCAGATCCTGACCTGATGACCATGGGACCACCTTTAAAACAAAAGAAGAATTTTTCAAATCGGTCCAGGCGTCTTTGAGTAACAAGCACATACATAAAAAAAAAGAAAAGATTCCGACGAATTGAGAAACTCCTCCTTTTTTGAAGTCAGTTAGAAATTAAATTTTGTTTTTAAATGTATATTTACTTAGCAACAAACTTGCTATCGATTTAATAAGACGGTGTCAATTAGTTTACCCATGTTTTTGTCATTTTAATGATATGCCGCAATTTTAATATCTATTTGACGTTTTGTAATTTGGTATTTTTTTAATTAATTATATTTAAAATTATTCATTAAAAAATAAGCTTCTTTAACCGAAATAGTTCGTATATGTTTTTGAAATGAAATAATGTTCTGTACTTCTTTCTATAAGCAATTAATGCGGAATAATAGTTAATTCCAAATAAAAAAATAAATTCTGCTGTATCAAAAAAAAATCGTTACCCATTGAGCGTCTAATTACAGAGACAAAAGAAAACAATAGCTTAAGCATATATGTTATGCGAACGACGCGTCATGGGTTAATTCAATTTATATTCTACTGTAATGAACGCAATGGTCAATTGCACGACCCTTTGCCCGTATTGACACAGTTTTTATAATTATTTAATACTGCCCATGACTGACGTGTATCATGAAAATTTTTCAAACGAATTATCGGCTGTATGGGTTATGCAATCAAGTTGCTTGACGTAGGTAAAGATATAACTCGAAACTAGAAATAATAAAATCTTGTCTTAAATAAAATATATCAGAATAATAACACATTAGGATTATGAAAAGAAAACTTAAATAGTATAAGTAGCTAACTATAGCAATATTGCATTATTGTTTTCATTATCTAGAGCGGCAAAGCGGAGCTTTATCCTACTTTTAATGGTAAGAACTTCGTAATAAATTTAAAACTTGAAAGCAAAAACAAACATGACGGTGTGATAAATGTGTTTTAGATTTGCAAAAACTTGACTTCGTTCTACAGTTTCTGTTAGGTATACAACGATTTTCGATTATTGTACCTTCGCCTAAAAGCAACCTCGTGTTTTGACCTCCCACTGCCTCAAACTTTTTAGCTCACAAAATGTAAAGGCTTTAATTTTTCAGAGGTATCCTAATTTAGTGAAATTACATTTTTTGCCATAATAGCGGTCACTGACTTATTGATATTTAAAAGATACACAGTTTATTGTTCGGGTTCGTTCGATGAGATATTAGAAAAAAGTGAAAAATTAAAAACTTTTTACAAAAAAAATACTACCGTCTTCCAATTAAAAAAAACTACAAAGGGAAAACAACTTTATTATTGGAAGTCGGTGTCTTTCGTAGGTACCATTTTTTACGTTATGGTCACCAACTTCCAAAAATAAAGTTATTTTTCACTTTTTAGTTTTTTTATTTGGAAGTCGGTAGTATTTTTTTTTAGAAAAGTTTTTTTATTTTTACTTTTTAGTTGTACCTACCTAATAGGCAAGTTGTTTAGTAAGTTACTTTTACGCCACAATAGATAACCCGAATATCTTGAAACTTGAACATAACCGGTGAAATGGGAGATCTACGTACCCCTTGAGAGCGTACTGGCGTGATGTTATGTTATGAAATGGTATAATCAATAAACAGACATGCGATTGCAGCAATCCTGAGAGATATGTCGTTATTTATTGAAGAGGTCTGTCGTAAATCTTCGAAGTTCATCATCAGATCTTCACCAAATAAAAGTGGACCAAATTTCGAAACATATTTTCAAACAAAAAAAGAATTTTCAAAAACGGTCCGCAATTGGCGGGAATATTGGTGAAAATACACAAATAGAAAAAAAAAAAAGTTTAGTCGAACATAGAACTTCCTCCTTTTTGGTAAGTCGGTTAAAAAGGGATATAGACAGCTACTGCAATGCTAAAACGAACGAACTATGTATAGTACAACTTTTATCATTGAACTGTTAAGTCTTGACTTAAGATCTTAGTAAGGACAGTTTTGTCTGACAACCTAAATTCAAATAAGCAGTTAATAAAAAAATACAGTCGGTTAGACGTTCGAAAAAAGAACAATACAAAACTGGCTATCTTGATTCTCTTTATTAGCTTCGAATGACTACTTATTTAGGTACGTTTTTACACGTGGTCAGTGAACTAGAAACTAGGGTCCGGTATTTGTACAGGCTCTGACATTGAAGTGGGTTAGCTACACAATAAGTCCATCTATTTGAATTTATCCACAAAGCCCTATTTTGTGTCAAAGACTTCGAGTGGATGGAATTAGCTACGTTTGTGATTACTTGAGCGTTTGGTAGAATAATTTGAAAAAAAAATATCTGTACCTACCTACAACATCACGCCAGCAATATTGTGTTCTCCAAAGGGTTTGAGAGGTGTAAAAGTAGGTTGACTCACAATATTTTGCCAGTTGTGCTTAAACAAATGAAACACTTACCACTGCATCGTTTACCATCAGATGAGACAGTGGTCAAGCGCGAGCCTATCTATAATAATAAAAATAAAGCCAATTGCAGTATAGCCTGGTTATAGTAATGAACTGTGAAATAATTTAAGAAGATATACGTCACTAGAAAATTGTGACTAAGATCAAATTAGATGTAACGTTCAAAACTCTGCGAGTTACTTGAGTGCCAATACGTTTTCAATGATATTTTCTACAGATTACAAAAACTCATTTGAAACGCGTTTTCGAATTTTCGGCCTGTTTGCTGGAGCCTTTATAGAAATTGAGCAGCATCAAAACTTCCTTAATACAACATTGATGTCAAAGCGACAACAACGCAATGTTTACTCAACAAATATTACACTTCCATGAATTCCCGAGCACGGTGTTCCGGTGAAAATGCAAATATTGGAGGGCAAGTATCGGGGTTCGATGCAAACTAGATTTTGTTATATTTGCCGTGCCGCCCGAATGTTTGAACGGGAAAATTCGTACGGCACATAGGTACGCATTAAAATTACAGGAACAGAAGGCTGGTTCTGTTTATAACGAGCGAAAGCAAGCGAACGCACCCAGGCTAAGGAACACGTTTATGCGACTAGTCCCATAGGTTCATAGGAATACCAACGTTATGCATATTCTCCCAGCAACATTGCAGAAATGAACCTTTTTGGCGCAACAAAAATGTTTTTATTTCTCGACGCACGCTCTTTTTTTTGCGTTGCACACCAGATGGAATTCTGCTGAATGGAACTACGCTGAACGACAGGTCGATAAGGTGGAGGTAGTGAAAACTTAATATAGTGACACTGGACCAAAACACGTACGTAGGTCGAAGGACGTAGGTATATTAAGATTCAAATATATTCTAGTACCTAATTGTGTTTCTTACATCATTTTATGTACGTTTAATGTTTTCGTACGACGTCAATCAATTAGGCAGATTTCGATCTTTTTTTTTCGCTTCGGCGTGCGTCACAAAATTTTATTTCGGGCCTACAGATTTAAGCCAATGTGTGCAAGTGTTTTCGCTCCTAGTATGGACTGAAGCCGACTTTCTGGATTCACCTATTCTGTGGCACACATCAATTGCCGGAATTTATTGATAATCCGATAAATATGTGTGTTAAAGGGGTTGAAGTCTAAAATTGACATGTTAGGTTGGTAAACTAAATTGGGGGACTTAATAACTGGCTGTGCCAGAGCGAGCTTCAAATTACAGAGGAATTTAATTGAAAAATTGGCATTTGGCTTCCTGAATCACGAAACAATATATTCGCTATTTGTTTTGTACGGGCTTTTGATTTATTGAGATCTCCTGTTGTAGGTAGGTACTATAAGGGGTTCCAATTAAGGAACTTAACTTATTACCCGGCTGCAAGGAAAGGATTATGTTTTAAAGGAGTATCTTGTATGTATGTAATACTCTTTATTACCTCATATCTTTCAAACCGCTAGATGGATTTATTCAATTAAGCCGGCCAAGAGTTCTTAAATAGGTCACGTTAAAAATAACAGACATGGCGGTTTTTGGGCGCCATATTGTGTGGGGCGGATCAAAATGAATGTTTTTAAGATGTGGTTACAAAAACATATACCTACCACTAATATTTTAAAAAGTATCTCGAAAAAAAGATGCTAGTAAAAGAAGTTAATTTATTAATAAAAAAAACCAACTGCTTAAGACACGAACTAAAAAGATGGTAAACAAGAAGAACATCATTATGTATAGTCGGTAGATACATATTCGCGAGCTGATTGACCATCTGATCCTCCAAAGCCAGATTCTTCTTGTAACTGTCCCAATTCCACGCAAAGGCCTCCCCCATTCCTTCTACTTCTCTCTATGTTGTGCTTCAATAAATAAACCGATTATGTCACACTGCTAAGCAAAGGGTCCCTCTTCTACAAAAGTTTGTACTCTGCCATTGAAGGCCAGTCCTTTCGACAAGAGTCAAGTAAGGGAATGTTGGGTAATGTATATTAACGAGCATCTCACTCTTTATATCAAAAACTTATTTTGTATATGTCGTGAGATGACTAGAAAACATAACGTCAAGTATGTCTGGATTAGAAACGCTACTGTACTTGTTAAAGCTACCGATATCTCTTAAACATTTGTATTCGTCATAATGTATAGATTATTTTTTTGTTATGTTTTAATATATATCGATTTTAAATAAACGCTTACACAGATTAATTGTAAAAAATGTCTACATATAATAATACTATTAATGCACGGCTTCCGTGCGTCCTAATTGTTGTAGTCTCGAAGATCGGTTTTATATCATTGTTTTGTAATGTTTCCCGCCTTTGTTGTTCATATACGTTTATTATTTATTTTTATTATTATCAATATGCTCGCGCTTGACCACCATCTCACCTGATAGTAAGCGATGATGTGACGTACGTAAACGATACTGCTCTAGATTGTATGCCGCACATATCAGTAATTTGTGTACAGAACTTGTTATTTAAAACTCGCTCATTAGCTGTTGTTAGTACTCATAACCATGTAATTTTATGTAACTCAACTTCACACCGCTAACCACTACGAACAGAATCCATGTTTTTAAATATACCCGAATATAAAAATATTTTTTTAACAAGTGCGAGGGCGGGGGTGTTCTGTTAGCCGTACTGCGCGAGCTTCGGCCTGTGAGGCTATTAACGTGTCCCTCTCCCACTAGCATCGATCACGTTATGATCCAATTGCCTGCGTCGCGCTCCAACACTCACCACGTCATTAGCGCTGCCTATATACCTCCACGCACACAAGACGATGTTTACTTGTCACATCAGAAAATATTTTTACGGTTCCCTGTATTGAATCATTTTATATAGCCAGTGATTACAATCTGCCTGACATTGAATGGTCAGGCAGTACAAATCATTCGAGTACTCACTCACAAAATAATGTAGGTCGATCTTTATTGGATGTGGTGACGAATGCTTCTCAATACAATACAATTAAAATAATTTGGGTCGTGTTCTGGACTTTTTCATCAGTAACACTGAATGTCAGATACAGTCCGACGTTTTACTGCTGCAGCCTGACAGCCACCACCTCCATTTTCTGTATTAACTTCCCTGAGAACACCACTCACACCCATGAAGCGTCATTCAACAATAAAATACAATTTCTTTAAAGCCAGTTACCAAGAAATTAATGTAGAACTAAATATTTTGAACTGGGACGAACTTTCTGAATCTCTCCAGTGAACCGGCCGTAGATGCTTTTGATGACTATATATATACTGGCTTCTTCAACTCGGTATATGAGTTCTCAACTTTTCACCCTAAAACCTGGACGCATTCTGGATATTTACCTCAAAAAGAATGTCATACTTAAGGCACTCACTTCATTAGACTTAACTAAATGAGCCGGCCCGAATGGCTTGCCAGGGGGCAAACCTTTGCCTCATATATATTTGATTGGACTAAAAAGGTTGTGATTAATGGATTCAAGTCTAATTATGTGGTCGTCGAATCAGGTGTGCCTCAAGGATCTGTCTAAGGCCCATTGCTTTTTATATTGTTTATAAACGACATAAAAGCCTGCATAGTCAACACTGAATTTCTAATGTACGCCGATGTCATTAAAATCTATAAGGCTTTTGCGAACTCTCGGGACTGTTTGCTACTACAAGAAACCTTATGCAGGCTTTCACAATACTGTCTGGTCAATAAACTTCGTCTTCGCTTTGAACGATATACAATTGAAAAAAACTCACGTGATCTTGGCGTACTACTTTTTGATTGCAAGTTACACTTAGACACCCATATCTAAAACATGATTAAGCCTTTCAGAGGTTTCGTCATGCGGTCTTGTAAAAAAAAAACCCTCTACTTTTCTCTTCTTATATAAAGCATTAGTCCGTTCACAATTGGAATACGTGGTACCCATTTAGTGCCCGTATTATGATAAATATAAACAAGCAATAGAAATGGTCCAGAAAAAAATTCTTCGTGCCACGCACTTCAAATGCTTCCGTACTAGGATTCCCTATGCAGATTTGCTAAATCATTACGAAGTATTGAGCTTGGATTTCAGTCGTTCATTGATCATGGTTGTGATGCTATACGGTATTTGCAATAACAAATACAATTGTACTGAGCTGTCGAATGGATTTTGTTACGGAGTACCAAGAACTGTTATTAGGCGGGAGGTGCGCACCTCGACTATTCTACACTGCACGATGTAGAACGAATGCTGGGGAAACGGGCCCCTCTCCGCTGATTTGTAGAAACATATAACTCACAATTTACTGATTTTGACATTTTCGCGCTGTCGCTATCTAAATTACAAAGAATGGTTACTCAATTTCTTGCAAGTCAACCATAAGAAGTAGGCTCTTGTCATCTGCTTCCTTTGATTCGTGTATTTCTGCTAATTTTTTTTTCTTTTTTTTTTCCTCGTTTAACATGCGTTCGTTATCATACTCCGATGTCACTTCGTGGACAATGGTGTGGGTTATACGTTTTCTCGACTGTAATATAACTACTTTTTGTTTATGCTGTAATAATTGTTTTTTGTCCCAAATAAATAAAATAAAATGTTCACACAGAACATCCGTATTGCCAGGATCGTTTTAACGGATCCGACGCTACTGGAGGCGATGTTCACAGCGCATTTACAGAACCGATCCCGGAATTGGTAAAGTTTCAAACCGCAAAATCAAGATGGTTGTAGTAGGAGTAAGGAAGGCATTTCAACAAAAAAATCTGATTTATCAATTTATTGGTATTTGTTAGTAAATATTACGTTATAATAAACATTATCAACAAATTTGAAGTTCTTAAGACAATGCGAAGTTACAAAATCTTCGGAACAAAATATTGTAAAAAAGCTGATTTTAGTGGCTTCCCATTCCTTTGGTTTCCAATATTTTTGAAAACAAAACATAAAGTATTTATTTACTCAACGATTTCTTAACTACAATAACCTACTCGATGTGGTAGATCCATTTTTTTCGCGTCCCCCTTTTGCTGTATGGGAGCTCCCCTTAAAAATATTTTTAACAATTTTTATGGGTTTGGGCAAACAAGATGTTTATACTGTGAAAATTTGAAGACTGTATCTCCAACCGTTTGACTGTAAAACCTGTGTGATAGACGAAGGACGGACAGACAGACGGACAGATCGACGGACAGACAGACAGACAGACGGACAGACAGACGGACAGACAGATGGACAGACAGACGGACAGACAGACGGACAGACAGACGGGCAGACAGACGGACAGACAGACAAACAGACGGACACACAGACGGACAGACAGACGGTCAGACAGACGGACAGACAGACAGACGGACTGACAGACGGACAGACAGATGGACAGACAGACGGACAGACAGACGAATAGAAATTCGGACAGACAGACAGACAGGCGGACGACAGACAGATTGACAAACAGCCAGACGGACAGATAGACAGACAGACGCGTGAGTGATAGCAATTGGACTCCGTTTGGAACTTTCGGGTACGGAACCCTAAAAAAAAGTCTAAATTGACCGCAAGGACTGGTTCAAGCAATATCAGGAAAAGAATACCTGGAAGGATTTGGAAAAAGGCCTTTGTCCAGCAGTGAGACTGTGTAGTCTAAATAAAAAATATACATAGTCTCTATCCACAATGGGCCACTAAAGTAAAACAGAAGAGTCTTATTTTCCATTTCAAAGGAGGCGAGGTTATGGCCGCTGGCGATGTTTATCTGTGACCACACGAAGACCTGAGGTGTTTCAAATGTGTAAACAATTTCCTGAGATCTTGTTTGTTTCGTATTTTACTTTACCATGTTTTACGCTGCGGCTTGAGATTCTTTTTTCTTAATAGGCTCTGGAATATTTGTTTTTATATAACGGTTGAAAAGTTGGCTCTCTCTTTTTTTCTTCACATTATGTGTCGAGTACAATTATGAAATATGAATTACATCTCTCGCTTTACGGGGTTCTTGCTCTAGTTGGAGTACCCCGTTTCTCTAAATATTCTACTACTCTAATAAAATTGCCCACTAAATCTTCTTACTAATATTATGAATGTGAATTTTTGTTCGGATGGATATTTGTAACTCTTTCACGCAGAACTAGAGACCATATTTTGAAGAAACTTTACAGGAATTACATCAGAATAAATATCAAGTACTAACTCCACACGGGCGCAGCCGTGGTCGGAGCCGCGAGTGACAACTAGTTATTAATAAAGTACCGTCGCAAACTCTTATTTTTACTATTGCGCAATCATTGGACAACAGTTTTACAATTTCAGATTTATTACAATCTTCTAAAAATCATCAAGAATTGTATTTTTTTTTGGATTTTAATATTAGGCTTTCAGCAGTTTGTCTAGTTATTGATTGTCCATTTATTTAAATCTCTTCCAAAAATCATCGTTACTTGCAAAATCTTATAGCATATTATTGCACGGTAATAATTGTCATTTTTAACCAAACAAGGGCCTTTTTTTAATCTGGGTAAAATACGGCTTTTCTTGATGTACGCATCAAACTCTCCTCCTTTTAAACGCCGTGTGGTTTGTGCAAGGCAACTGTCATCACATTTTCCGTCATTGTCTGAAGCAGATGGTAACGTATTTTCGTCATTCGTCGTTCGTAGTTCATTCAAACTGCAGTCATTATTCTCCTGATCATAATTATCCAAATTTATTGAGGATTGGAGCAGCATAATAACTATCTTGTTCTTTGTATTCAGCATAATACATCCATCGTTTCTGTGCTCTTCCTCTTGTCTATTCATCTACTTTTCAACTTTTCTCACCGTCGTTACTCCGTAAATTCAAACGTACGGAAATTGTTTACACATTTGAAACCCCTTTGGCTCTTCATGTAACCACAGATACCAAATCGCCAGCGGCTATGACCTCACTCCACACCATTCCTTTCATTTTTACCTCAACCCTTGAAGATGGTTATACTGATGTGATAACTAAGGACGGGATTATATGCATTAAAAATGCGTAAAATATTCTTACAAATTTGTAAAATATGCAACATTAAAGTTTTAGAAAACGAAAACAGGAAAAAATGGGGTCGATTATATTAATTTATTTACTTTAAACGGCCAAAGGCCAATTACATAAGTTAAAGACATGTTTATAAAAAAACCTTAAAAATAAAAATAATAAAACAAAAACAAACGACAATGATAATGTCTATACTTATTTTTTTTATTTCTATATCAACATACAATTAGTGAATTATTCAATCATAAACTATCAAAATCAAAATGTAAGAACTTTGTAGACAATAATAATGCACTAAAATAAAAAATGATTTAACAAATATATTATCTTCAATCAATCAAAATATTTTTTAAGTGAGAAAATGATAGTATATATCGGCAAAATTTTGGTTGTAGGCTTTTTTATTACGCTTATCAAAAGGGTAACTAACCGAAAAATATAATAAATATTGCGAAAATATGCATCATTACTAGATTATTAGATGTAATATGCAATTTCCATTGAGAATGGGATAAATATGCAATTTCATATGCAAATGCATATAATCCGTTTTCTACTGATAACAGAGGTACTGTTATCAACATCTTCATCTTCTTTACTTTATCCTAATTTATGCAGTAAGTCTACTTCCATACATTTCTATTTATCGTTATCTCTAATATTCCTATTGGCCTGGTTTGTTCTGTCTCCTGCTTGATATGGAGGGAATTGGAAATTGGTATATTTTCTTATTCCTCCGTTATTCTTTTCTGATTAATTTCGTTACGGGATCCAAGATAGTTAATCTCATTATCTTGGACTTCGTCGAGCTCCATTGCCTCGGCGCTTTTCTGGTGGTCTTCACTTTTGATTTTGGCTTTAAGGAACAGCAGTGGTTTAGGAATAGTGCTGTGGGACTGCCCAGTAAAATAAAATCTTTATACTCACTTCCTTTCTAGGCATTTCTAGTTTTTCACACATGCGTCCACCGTATCTATTATACTACTACGTACTATTAAATCTTAAGTTTTCCTTCAGCTTTATAATCATTCACTTTTATACTCATAACTTTTCCCACGACAAGTTCCTCATTCCTCCGTAAATTCAAAAGTACGGAAATTGTTTACACATTTGAAACACCTCTGACTCTTCGTGTGGCCACAGATAACAAATCGCTAGCGGCTATGACCTCACTCCACACCTTTCCTTTCATTTCCTTTGCTTTGTTCGTACACGCACGCCAGTATTTATGTATGTGCTATAAATTATTTTAGCACTTCAGTTTGGTGTTTGTTTAAAGCTTCTTTATTTTTATTTTATGTATCTTTGTTTGAAGATTTTTAAGAATCTTTTTTTACGTACCTATTAATATTTTCAGTGATTTTTTGTTCGTACTATCGGTCCCTAAACATTGATTTAAGGTGGCTAATTTTCAAGTTTTCTTTACTTGCTCTAATTTGTCCACTAAGGTTCAGTACGGGTAAAAATCTCCGGTTAAGCAGTCGACAGACACTTTTTACCAAAAGTTGACCTGCGAGAAGCATTTCACGAAAAAAACGCAATAAGTACTTTCTACGTATTTTGTGTGTTCGTAAACATAATTATTATGTATTTTTCATGGTATTTTAAATAAGTTTAAAGTTTATTTTCTTTTAATGTTGACGCTGTAAACTGTGGTATGTGGTAATTAGGAAACAATTGATTTTCTATTGTTAAACACCTGATTCAGGTTTCATCGGAGTAGAGGGGATAACTCACTAATAACTTCTTTCCATTCTCAAGTCTTTCTTTCACCGTGTCTAGGGTGCTGTTTTATCTATTTTGTCTCGTTTTATTAGACTTTCGCTATGAAATCCATTGACAACCCGCGTGAGGATCTACAAACAGTTTGTTTCTGGTGGGAACTACGCGATTACACACGGAGAGATATTTGGAGATGAGAAGTTGTTTAGTATAATTCTCAACTTGAAGGCGGGTGATATTTTTAACCAAATTTTGAAATTACTGTATCTTAAATACGTTTCCAGTTTACACAGATGTTTCAAATGTTTGAAATAAGTACGGTGCGAATAAAAAAGATTGTTAATCTTTGGAAGGAAGAAATGAATAATTTATATTATTTCTTTGGTGTGGGATGCAACATGTGTCGACACCCTTGCGCCAATCAAGGCAGGCTTTGCTGGAGCGACTGCTGCTGGTGCAGAAAACCAACCAAACGGCGCAAATACAACAACCTTATTGGAAGCTATAGAAGGGTTGAAACAAACGGTTAGTCGACTCTTCACGTTACCGGAGAGTTAGAGGGCTGGGATTTTTCTCGGGCCAAAGAATTAGCATTGCCATCCAACGTGGCAATGCTGCCAGCGTTCTGGGTTTTATTTTCAAGTTGATAGCGTTGTGGATGAATTTTTTGACGCCCAATGACCCCTATTTTTTATATTTTTTATTTGTGAAATCATCCAATGACTTTTCCCGTCTGGGTGAAGCGGAAGGGCATGTCAGACTTTTACTGACTAAAACCCACCCGTGTTCCTTCAATTGCTTATGCCAGGGCCGCGGCAACTGGCCCTGGCATAAGCAACTGAAAAAGAAGAAAAAGCTCTTTCAAATTTATCCGCGACCCAGACAGGGCGCAATGAGCCCTACGCTTTTAATATGCGATTTAAGTTTAAGTAGTTATTGTATTTATGTAAATATATAGTGCATTATAGTAAAGGTGTTTGTCGCCAGATGACCATGTTTATGTAGGTAAATAAATAGCATTACTTAATGGCATATCTTGTATACCTACAATGTAGTGGTACTATAATGTTGTTGGCATCATAAATCATTAAAACAGGTATGCCATAAAAATGTCCACGAACAAACGAAAAAATAAACCTCGCTGTTTCGGAAGTAATAAATATTTTCACGTTAACAGATAAACTTAGAACAGGCTAACATTTTTATTATATTTTGATAGGCTCAATGTTTGAAAACGTTGACCTTTCGGAAGAAAGAAGGTACCTCCTACATAATTATTTAACCTATAACTTAAGATTTATTTTTTAATATTTTTTATTTGATATCATTTTATCGGAGAATTTATCTGTGACAAATAGACAAAAATTTGTGGTTTGACAATTTGGTAATTTTTTGGAGATACAGAAAATTTATCGAACCGCCATTTTCATTTTTAACCTCTGAAATATTTTATCTCAGCTCGAAATAATGTTTTACTAAAATAAAATGATTTATTTTTCAAAAGATGGCTGACTATTGTCTTCTGAGAGTGATGTTTCAATTGAGAGTTTTTCAACCAAAACGGATTATTTTATTTGCAAAGAAAAAGAATGAACGTGATATTATTGCGCGAACAGTAAGAAAAATAAATGTTTCGCGGTTTTAATCCATTTGGTAAGCGTAGTAGCAAAAAAATTGTACCTTACATTTATTCATAATAGCTTTTAGCATTATATCTAGGGGCACGGTAGTGCCCCAACAAGTCGAGCAAACAAAGGCACAGCCGTAGCATCCTTTCTTCGAAGCCATCCAGGACATTTTCGACCCCGTTAATTTCGTTGTGGATAAAGCTAGAAGCCTGACTTTACACACAAAATACAAAAAAATTAACAAACTTGGTTTTACATTAAAAGAACACAATAATACCAACTCCTTATTTAAAAGTAAAACCCAGTTGGTTAATGCTTTATAACCTAGTTAATATGGCATCTACTGAATAAATTATCCGACTTGGTTTAACATTCGATCTCACTATTTTTGCTGTGACTTGTGTTTTTTACATGTTATGTTTTTGATGGGGTACATATCTGCTAATAATAAAGATTCATTATAATTTCGACAGTCTGCCTAAGATATATCTTTTTTTATATGTAGCTTGTCTGATACAAGATATGAATCGAAAGTATAAGAATATGGAATTGCAAGACATGCTGAACCAACTCCAAATAAATTGGAATAGGGGCAGAAAGATGAGTCTACCTATGACGACGATTTGGTCGTCGTCATAGGTAGACTCATCTTCAAGCGTATAAAATTTTAATTCTCTTTGATTCTTAACCTTTGAATAAACTTATCACAAATCCATCCCTGGTTAACAAATTGTTGTAGGCGTAAACGTCACGCGCCAAACCCAATTTATCCATCGCTAAATAATTGATACCGCTCCGCTAACGGTATCGCCTTGTTTTTCTCAAAATACATTGATTTTCCTTCAGGACCAATGGTTGGATAATGTTTTATACATTGGTAAACAGGGTTGTATTAACTTTGTTTGAGATTAATGTGTTTTTGCGAAATGGTTTAAAAATTCCTGTTATACTTTCTGTGAGGCAGGTGTGCCTCTAAGGTATCGAATTCCTTGAATGATAAGCGTATTAGCACCAGTATTTATAAAACCCGCCTATCAGCCTAAACGCCTGTGTGCCTTCCTTTATATTATTTATCATATTCATTTCAGCCGAAAGACGTCCACTGCTACTGCTGAACATAGAACTCTTCCAAGTATAACCAAATGGGCTGGCCATGGGCTGGCCCTGTACGTCGTACATCATTACTTCGTTAAAATTCGAATGAGTGTTCTAACTCATTCAAATTTTAAATAACATTCGGCCAGAAAAAAAAGAAATCTATCAGCCAGTAGCTGTATGGCTCTCAGCAGCAGGCCATATTCACAGTACCTTTTTTCCTTTATATATCTGGAGCAACATGACCAGTTACGTATTTTTTTATATCGTTTAGTAAAATTTTCATTCCATTAGAGGAATCGTCGTCCTCGATTTATATCCAAGTTAAAGGAATAGAAAACGTATTATTGATTCCAATAGCGTGTCAAAGAATCGGGGTAGTAAGAGAGGTTGAAAATTGTATTTGATGACGTTGAAAGCTGGCGTTTTCACAAAAATATGGTTATGTTGAGGCGGTTTCAAATCTATGGAGGACGAATATTATGAGAATTGTGGACGTGGATGAATATTATGATATTATGAAAACTAAGGTAACCCATGTTCTTAGGTGAATGAAGTTTTATATTAAATTTGTTAGGTGACTTATAGTTATTGGGAAAATGATTCGGTAAAACGAATGTCATTTATCATTTGGGTAAAAGCCACCTCGCATTAACTTTTATGGTTTTTGGGGTGATATCAAAGTACACATTTGTAATCCCATGGGATATTGGGTGGGTTATCTATTCCACTTCTGTCGCTTGACCTACTGCCCTTGCCGGCTGCCAAATATTTTGTAGTGAATGACAATGTGTGCCAATATTTGGCAATATTAACTCACACTATAGGAGAAGCTCGTGGCTAAATAATAACAGCCGCACGGGTCGATCTTCAAGGTTAAGCAACGCTTGACGAGGTCGGTCCGTGGATGGGTGACCATTTCAACATACCGAGTTTCCTCCGTGCCTCGGAAAGCACGTTAAGCCGTTGGTCCCGGCTGTCATTTGAAGATCTTTGACAGTCGTTACGGGTAGTCAGAAGCCTGATATCTGACACCAGTCTTGCCAAGGGGTATCGTGTTACCCAGTTACTGGGTTGTGGAGGTCAGATAAGGCAGTCACTCCATGTAAAAACTGGTACTCAGCTGAATCCGGTAAGACTGGAAGCCGACCCCAACAATAATTGGGAAAAAGGCTAGGCAGATGATGATGAATTCACACTATAATAGTGTGGCACACTTGCCAAATTTTAACGCCTGTGGGTTTCTAAAAGTTGTTGAAAGTATAAGGGCATCGGCACTTTCTGTTAAATGACGTTGGATTCTAACTCATACACTCAACCCAATATTTTGCAAAAAAGTCATCCTGTACAAAAGTTAATGCGAATTCAGAAACTAATATTTAACAAAAAATATTTGAAAAACATGTACTTATGTATAACATGTTTTTCAAATATTTTTTGTTAAATATTAGTTTCTTACTTTAAAGGCAAAGTGTTCTCAGTTATAGATAAGTCATTATCGCCAACCTTTTAATGTTCCCACTGCTAGAACACTGGCCTCCTCTCTGTGAGAGGGAATGGACCGTGATACACCACGTGGGCCCTATGTGGGTTGGTGGATGTCACAAGTATTTATTTATTATTTATTTATATATACTTTATTGTACACCAAGATAAAAACATTAGGTACATACAGAAACCTTAAAATAAACACAAACATACAACAGGCGGCCTTATCGCGTTCTGCGATCTCTTCCAGGCAACCCAGAATGGAAAGAGATAGCCTGGACATGACATGGGGTTGCACTTGGTGCCAGGTAGTGCCCCTTTACCAGTCTTTTAAAGGTCGGTAGTGATTGCGCGCGTTTAATTGTCACAGGCAATGCATTCCATAGACGAGCAGCCTGAACAGTGAAAGATTTGTCTAGGAAGATAGTGGAATGCATTGGAATTTTAAGTTTCATGTTATCCGATGACCTAAGAACTTTCGTGTGGGAGTCACATAAAACTGAAATCGGCTTTTGAGGTAAAGAAGGGTAGACGGGAAAAATAGTATTTTATACAGGACGGAAAGAATACGAGCATTCCGGCGAAGGCGAATTGGCAACCACTTGAGTTTCTTGCGGAATTCAGAAACATGGTAATATTTGCGCAAACCAAATATGAACCTTATACAAAAATTTTGAAGTCGCTCAAGTTTATCAAGTTCTACTTCAGTGAGGTCATGTATTTGAACGCGAATGTGTCGAAGATGGAATTAACCTAAAAATACCATTGAAAACTGAGTTGGACATAGATGTTGCTGTGAGAAATTTCACTGCGGTAGTCCAAGAAAGTGGTTGGAAATCAACTCCAGAAATCAGGGAACGATCGCATCAATTTAAAGTCTACTCAGAAACCGTAAGGGTAAAAATAATGGAAAAAAGGCGACTACGGCGTGTATGGCATACAAGTAGGCATCCAAATGACAAAACGGCGCTAAACAAAGCTATTAAAGAACTAAAAACCCTTATAACTGAAGCAGATGGTGTCGCTTTGGATACCTACCTGGAAGGTCTAACAGCTACAAAAGCAACTGACTATCCATTATGGAGAGCCTGTAAAAACTTGAATCGACCCTTGCACGACCAACCACCGCTACGGAACCCAAATGGAAGCTGGGTTAGAACTGAACAAGGCAAAGCTGACGCATTTGCGAACCATCTCATCAATGTATTCAAGCCTAATAACCCCAGACCAAACGTGGATGAAAGTGATATTGACATTGTCCTCAACCAAGATCTTCAACTGGATCTACCCTTGAAGTCAATAACACCCAAAGAGATATGTAGGAACGTAAACCTAATGGACAACAACAAGGCGCTCGGTTATGATCTTATTGACAAAAAAGTCCTTCAAGAATTACCTCGCAAAGGAATTGTGAACCATATTTATTAATGCCATTCAACGAGTATGCTACTTCCCAGATATATGGAAAGTATCACAAGATAAACCCGGTAAACCAATATATGATGTCACCTCATACAGACCAATCAGTCTACTATCTGTTGTCTCTAAGCTTTACGAAAAGTCTCTACATAGAATGTTACCAGTTCTCAATGAGAAAAAGATAGTCCCAGATCACCAATATGGATTTCGAAAAGAACATGCCACAATAGAACAAGTCCATAGGGTGTGCAGGACCTGCTCGGCTGCCTTTCTTGATATACAACATGCCTTCGATAGAGTCTGGCACAAAAGTCTGCTTTTCAAAATAAAATCTTTATTACCACATTCATTCTATGGATTACTTAAATCCTACATCACTAACAGAAGATTTCTAGTAAGAGAAAACCAATACACCTCGGGACTTTCAGCAGGAGTACCACAAGGCTCGGTCCTCGGACCTGTACTGTACACTCTGTTTACTTCCGACCTACCACAAAGCTCCGAGATGACAATTGCTACTTTCGCGGATGACACTGTTTTACTTGCTTCGCACAAATGTCCAACACAACCATCTCCCATCTTGCAAACCAGTCTAATTGAGACTGAGGAATGGCTAGACAAATGGAGAATTGCCGCCAGCGTATCCAAATCAGTGCATATCACGTTTACAATATGCAAACGTGATTGTGACCCGGTCACCCTAAACGGTAGCCAACTTTCACACCACAAATCTGTGAAATATCTGGGCATGCATCTTGACCGAAGGCTCACATGGAGGAAACATGTCGAAACAAAAAGAGAAGAAATGAACCCGAAATACAGAGGTCTTTTCTGGCTACTTGGAAGAAACTCAAAACTGGCGATAGATAACAAACTTCCAATATACAAGACCATACTGAAGCCAATCTGGACATATTGCGTCCAACTTTGGGGATCAGCCAGCGCCTCAAACATAATGAAAGTGCAACGGGCACAAAATTATATATTAAAACAAATATCCAACGCACATGGTTTATCAAGACAACAGAAATTCATGAAATCCTCAATATTCCTATGGGTCAATGAGGAGATAATATACACAGCGACCATTACAAATTTTCAACAAAAAATATTTAGAAAAATGCTTTACATAGTTTTTATTATCACAGTTCCAAAACACCCAGAATTTTAAAGAAAAGTGTTTTCAGTAATAGATAAGTACGTTCACGAAATAGTTTTCGTTTCCTTTAGTTCCTCGCATAACATGACTTGAAGTGTGTCCCAAACTGAAAGTTATGGCGAATAAATAACACGTGGTCATCAAATTCTAAAATTTGTCAAGTGTTAGTTATTGATTCAAGTTAAAGTTTAAGTATAAGTTTATGTATACGTGCTTTATCGATCCTCCTGACATAGCCGTGACATGACGGGTCCGCGCCCACTCGACCCACTTGGACTTGACCCGAAGAATAATACCAGGATATTTCTGTTTTGATTGGCGTAAAGGCGTCGATGTATTTAGATGATTTCAGCCAGAAAAATGTCGATTTAACGCTTGCACCACAGAGAGTGTAAAATTTAAATAATGTTGGGATAAATAAATAAATAACTAAACAAGTAAGTACTTATCCTTTTTTGATATAGTATACGCTTTGTACTTTGTAATAAAAATCACTGTTTATTGTTAATTATCATTACAATCTGACACGGCACCTTGTGGCACGGTGGTATTTATTGAATCAGTCTTTGTTACGTGATTATAATTTTTAGGTTATGATTGCTAAATTGTCGTTAAAAAATAAACATTAGGTATCACAAAAAATACAGAACTAGGTAGGAACAACCGAATTAAAATATTTTCAGCAATACAGATTAACTAATAAACAATTTTCTGTAAATACTCAGCATTCAAGTAAGAACAAAACAATTAAAAGATTATATTCATAAAAATGCGATGTAATACGAACGAACGATTGATAAGTATGAATTTCAAGATAAGCTTTTGAATTAAAAACTAGACACAAAAAAAAACACCTTCTATTTATCATAGGTACGCAAAATGAAAATCGACCAACGTTAAAAGCGACTTAGTGCCATTTCAAACGTGTAGAAAATTTCCTAAAATCAACAAACAATTTTGGAGTTTCAAAGTTTGTTTACAAGATTTATTTCAGCACCATTTGCAGTGAAATTAATTTCAGTAAAATTTAGGTAGCTTTATTTTAAGTATGCACTTTGCTTTTTGAGTTTCTGTAGAGTGAAATGATCTGTTAATGTGGACTTGTTAAAACAGCTCCTACTCCTGTTTTAACAAGTCCACATTAACAAATCATTTCACTCTACAGAAACTCAACTGCTTTTTTTTGCTTTTAACAAATTGTAAGTTGATATAACGGTAGTGTACATACATACACATCTATGGGTGTGTTTTTATTGGGATCCCTTCTTTTCGCATAATGTTCTTTATCCTAATATACTTCGGCATAACGATTTTGGCACAATTTGTTTTGGCATAATAATACTTCGGCATAATTTTTTTAGGCATATATTTTATGTTGGCATAATCATCTTAAAGACTAATTTGTTTTGGCATAAATTTCATTCGCATAACGTTAGTAGGCCTCATGACTATTAGCATAACGTTAGTAGGCATAATAATATTTAGGCATACAATTAATATAAATAACAAAAACAATTTTCATGCAAATGATTTATTATACATAACATTATGTAACTTAAACGATTTTTCAATCGCGAGATAACTTTTATCTGAAGAATATATTAGATGTTTTGACAGTTTTTGTATAAAAAAATATGTCAATCAGTTAACTTCTTTATGAGAAATAAATATGGCGGTTATTCCTCAGATAGAAGTTAACTAATTGAAACAGTGGTCCATAATTATGTATAATTATTTATTTTAGGTGTATATTTTTAGCAATTGCTTGTAAATATGCTAGACAACCGAACCAATTTGCTATAGTTTCTGTAACAATTAAATAATATTGTTGGTTTAAAATTTAATATGATGTGCAACAAAAGTTAGTGACAGAACCGAATTGCTGCAAAACCGACTCTACGTAGTCTTGTTTGTCCTACCCCTAGAGTGTTATTTAAAATCGCGTAGGCGCGTAGGGGCGAGGCGGCCCACGGGCTGAGGAGCAGGCGGCTGCGAGCGAGGCGCCGCGGCTGAGGCTGGCTGGCGAAGCCGGCCAACAAGCCGTAGCTGCGGTGGTGAGCGAAAGCCGTCTGCGACGATTAGCACGCGTGGGGCCGCCGGAAGCCCGCAGCGCCGGAGCCGAGACAGAAACCCTGCCTGCTGCATGTTGCCTGCTCGCTTGAATGCTGCATGCTTGCTTGCATGCTGCATGCTTGCTTGTTTGCTGCACGCTTGCTTGCATGCTTGCTTGCATGCTGTATGCTTGCTTGCATGTTGTATGCTTGCTTGCATGCTGTATGTGTAAATAAATTTATGCTTTAGGAAATTATGCTTAAAAAAGTTATGCTTTAGAACTTTATGCTTAATAAATTTATGCTTTAGAATATTCTGCTTAATCATTATTATGGTTAGAGAAATTATGTTTAAAAAAATTATGCGTAAGCTGTTATGCGTAATTATATTATGCCAAAATATAATTATGCCAAACAAAATTATGCTAAGATATATTAGGTCTTAAAATTTTATGCAAATGGATAGGGAACCGTTTTTATTCTTAGGGCATTTAGAATATAAGTTTCAATACAATATTCATAATCAGTTATTTCATCGTCCTAGTCTGCTTTATACAAAGGAATAATTAAACTTTTTCATTTCATTATCATTCGGCGTTCTAAAGTTTTTACCTTATTATATAGTAAAAAGGCATAATTATGTTTATGTTATTACGTTACAATGCAAATTTTGATTTTGATTTCGAAATAATACTTTAAGTTTCGAAGACTACCTCTTGCTGTTTTTCTAGGTTTGTTCTCTCAATACTCTCAGCATTAAAGCTCATGTTTGAAAATCAATTCACATCGTTACCTCTCATCTCTTGCGCCATCCCACAGCAGCGTACCTTCAAACAATAGCGTGACAACGAACTCGGCCCCTTTACGTTGAATAACAATACGCAATACAACAGTACGCCATACGACAGTACGCCGGTACGCCCTTCAATGTGAACTTTTACATTATGACTCGACAGAAGAGAACGAATTGCCGACACGACACGATCAAACCCGAATACGACCGAATGAAGAATGTTTGAAAAAAGAAGTTTCTAAAATAGTCGCGTGACAAACGAGGTTTAATGCAATTTAAAAGTTGGGTTAGGCTATAAATCTAAAAGAAGGCCAGAGCTAGAAAAGTATTTGGATATATGGGACATAGATAAACAACCTTGATCCAACTAGCTGTTTGTCAATTGGGGGAGAATTGCTCTCCCAATGGCCAATAGCGTTTCGGCTAAAATCACAATCAATTAAAATTTGGAGGCTTCATCGTCAGTAGTATCTGTAGGTGGCACAGTGGCTAAGACCTCGACTCTCGTGCTTGAGGTCGTGGGTTCAAATCCGGGCAAGTACCAATGTGACTTTTTCAAATTGATATATACTTTCTAAGTTTATTTTGGGCATCACAGGCAACGGTGAAGGAAAACATCATGAGGAAACCTAAACTTATATATTTGATGTAAGTCTGAAAAAGCCAAGTCAGAGGCCTGTGGGGTTCCCAGAGGCGGCTTAGTTAACTCTGACACGAAAAGAAGAAAATAAAAGTACCTGATAGAAGATTTACTGATCGTTAAGGCTTCCATAGACAGGCGCGACGCGTCAGTGTGACACCGATGCGCAATAGTCATATCGGACGCCGCCGTCGCTATTGTGATCGCACGGCGCGCTTGTGTGTGGGAGCCTTTCCCAAAGTGTGTTTGTTGAAATGAAGCAGTTATCTAATCACATTGTTTTCAACCGTTTAGATAGATAGATAGAATACTCTTTGTAATATTATGTAGGTACCTTATATCCTTTGTCCAGTCTGTCCGCAATACTTCATAGAAAATCAAACACTGTTTAAAAACTTCTGCCACAACCTATTGTGTAACCCTCGCTTCACGCTTCGCTCTAAGTTAACAATGTCAGTACCCATTGTCGCTACAAACTTTGCCTACCCTGCCGAGCGAATAACATGAAGATATAACTGAACCACTAAATAGGTAGGTTGGTACAGAAGGCTGAGTCCATACAATCAAGTGAAAACTGGCGCACGTACACATAGACGCGTACTTACGGTGATCTCGAACAATTGACGGTCGTGTCAGTGACTGTGAGTGCCATAAAACTCGTGCTATGGAGCTGACCTTATAAAGGTACCCTTTTTGTGATTTCTATGGGAAAATATTGAAAAAGCATACGGTATTTGGGGATAAAACCAGAGAGTTGGGAGTGTAGGATTCGTCACTCACTAAAACCACCCAATGGCACCTATTGGTACTTAAAAGGAGCCCTGTGTGATCTTAAAATACTAGCCCCCTCTAAGGAATTCTTTTTAAGGCACATTTATTGAGATACTGTCAAAGGGTCTCCTTCGAGGACCTTCTGTAACTACCTATCCATTCTGTCACTGGACGTCGTCACCACAAATTCTCATTACTAACATGTCTGACTATCACGGAACTTCACACAAAATGGACCCGATGTAATTGAGGTTCGGACCTAACCCTTTCAGACGCAGATCTTCAAAGTTATACCCTGGAAAATGTGTCAGCAGCAATCGAAATGTCTAGATCGTAATAATGGTAACTTCTTATTGTTTTGTAAACTGTTTGTAATTGGGGTGGGCTGAAGCGGACAGTTGGTCGGAAATAGAATGTTCTGTAATTTAAAGACGAAAGTAATTAAGAAACTATTATCTAGTATATTATCTCGATAGAATTTGGGGTCAAGTCAAATGGAGTTATAGTGGGTGGACACCACCCGTCCTAAACTTAATACAAATTATTATAGAGATCATATCTATTTGATCAGTGAAAAGAAGAAAAGACAGTGGTCTGTAAATCAACAAAGACGAAAAGCACAATTCTTTATTTCAATTAGGCCATTAAGCAGCATTTTTGAGCGTAAAAAAATTAAATTTAAAGTAATAATAATTGATTCTATTGTCCATTCGGAAAAGTAGCTTGTTATGGAGAAGAAAAGACGAAAAACTCCAAACTTACTCTCTAAAAAAAGTGTTTTACAACTTTTACATACATACATTAATTCATATACGTGAGAACGATGCACCCAGACTAACACAACTATACTATGTACATGTAAAAAGTATTTATTACAAGCACTAACAGGTAAATTCATTAATTTGATAAATAGGAACATGGTTCTCACATACTTACAAAAATTGCAAACATATGTAAATTACCTAATTCGACAACAACGGAACTAAAAAAAAAACAAGACTATAGTAATGAAAATATAAATTAATCAGTTTGTTTTTGTCTACACTAAAGATTGTCTTATGGAGCAGGACCAGCATGTTCCCAAGCATTCATAACTTGAATATAATCTCATCCTTAATGGTTTTGTCTTTACAAGAACAAGAACAATGCAATTCCTCAAATTACCATCACATAGGAAGGCAGATTATTGATCACCGTTTTTTTTTTTGTTTTTATGAAATAGAAGAATGGCTGTATGAATTGCCAGAGTAATTCTTTGTGGCTCCCACAATACACACTACTGGGAATACTCTTTTCAACCAAAAGAATCAGTTAAAACAAAAGGCTCTCAAAATAAAATTGAACAAATTTTTAAAAAGAATTCTCACAGACATAGGGAAAAATCATATTGTACAGAGTTTTATACGCAGAAACGAAAAAAGATTGGATAGGATGAAAGCACTTTCAATCGCGCAATCCGGAAGGCCTCAAAACCAAAATAAAGAAAAAATATTCCTGGATTCTGCAATCCTAAAAATCAACGTTAGCTCTGTATCGGAGTGAGTGCTACTTTTTTGCTATCATCGAGAGCTGAAATCTTTTTGTTGAACTGTTCTCTACCTCCTTTATCTGCATGTATTTTGAAATCCTTGCTTTTTTTTGAAATTCTAAAATGAATCAGTTCGAAGGCAAGCATATTGTCCCATTATTTTTGAAGCATTACTAAATGCAATTTTGTAACATATTTTTGTTTTTTTTTTGATGGACTTGCGCTTGACCACTATCTCACCTGATAGTAAGCGATGATGTGGTCGGCGATGAAGCACGCTTCCCTAGAAGAAACCTATTCACTCTTGACTTGAAGACTCCCAAGTTGTAGCTAAAATGAAATGTTTGTATGAATGTAAATGTTTGTAAGTAAAAACTTAAAGGTATAAAACAATACCATATTGAAATCAAAAATTAGTAACATGAATCGTAACCGCATGGCGCACCTATAGGCAAATATGCTTACGCCATGACAATGCAGAAAAGCACCTTAATTTTTGTCGAAGTCTCCAAAACCATTAGCCGTTAATCCCAGTAGTTTATTGAATGGGTTTTATTTAGGATTCAGCAGTTTCTTGGACCACCACAACATTAACGTTGACATGATGGCTTCTATCTGACTCTGATGAATTCTGCTACCCATTTCTTCATCCAGGCATATTTTTACACTGCTCGGTATTTTAATAAAATTTGTAATATTGGAGCTACATAGGCATGTAGAGGGTTCCTTCTAAAACACACTCCATTGCACAATCATTTTCAAATTCTGGGTTAACCGACCTGGCCCGCGGCAAAAACTATTTTCTTATAACAACTTACAATATTATCAGTAGAACGATGAAAAAGATTTATACTTATATAGCCCTTCCCCTGTCGCAATACATGAAATACATGTTCAAAACAGTTTCATATTATTGAAACTATGTATAAAGATCTTCTTGTTACTCTAACGGCCGCGACTTACAAGTTCGGTCATGGGTTCAAACCCAGGCAAACACTTTACTTTGGGTAAATTATTTCATCACCCTGCTCTCAAAACGGTGAAGGAAAACATCGTGAGGAAACCGGCATGTCCTAGAACCAAAAATTCGAGGACATGTGACTTCCACCAACTCGCACTAGGCCCGCGTCGTCGGAAACAGCCCATTCCCTCTCCTAAAGAAGTGAGCTACTCGTATATCCCAGCAGTGGGCACAATAAAAGGCTGATGATGATGGTGGTGTGTGTGTGTGATCTGGTGTTCTGGATTGAATTAGTGTAATTGGGTTTATCCATCTGGAATTTGTCATTGGAGCAGACTCACTCCCTACATCCTTTCAAGGGAGTTAATCATTACTGATGAAATATGGTGTACCTGCTACACATAGATAAACCTCTGCCTTACTGAATATTGTTATATAGTGTTTTAACTAACGCTACGGGTATGTAACACTTCACAGTTGCAATTTTTTAGAAACTGCAAAGGATAAACTGCTGTTGTGTGACCCATTTTCGTCGCTTGAAAGTTTCAAAGCGCTGGAAACCGCAAAAGTAGCGCTCCTTCACAGCACTTGACTCAAATGTACCTACATTATATGAAATGTTAATAATTTTGTTACAGGAATCTGAAATAAACTGGAGGTGGAGGAATGAGCAAATGTATGTTGTGATACAGTGAAATTTTCGTTTTAGTTTAATTTCTGCGTGTAGAAATTTTAGTACATAAATGAGCTTATGAAAATATTCGTAGCAGTAATTACACATAATATATAATGTACATAAATACGAGTAAGTTAACTGTACCGACTTCACATAACTTAGCAGTATTCTTCCACATCGCTGTGGAGTACTTCGACGCCTAAATATATTATTTATAACTAAATATATTATATTATAGTTTTTGTATATATGTGCATAGTTAGGTGTAGTATAAGTTAGTATATATAGTTTGTTCTAGAAGTGAACATGTAAAAGCGTATTTTTTCTGTGTGCGTAAAAGCGGTTTTTTCCAATATTGAACACTACCGAACTTGATCACATACAAACCGTGGGTGGACAAGAAACGGGCCTGCTATGTTGGTTGGAAACTTGTTTTTGCAACACACTCTAGTTCGAAAAAAATTTTGAGTTGCTCGCTAGATCGAAAACTCATTCGATCGAAATCCGATCTAGGTATCGGATGACGTGGTTGCGTACCATGGTGGAGGTGGTGAAAACATGAATACATTTTAAGTTGCAACATATCCAAATAAATGGGTTCATACGAGTAGGTAACACAAGTTTATTTTTTTACATTCAATATATACTAGAATTTTAGTTGTGTTACCTGTACCTTTATTTTATAGTCACTTCTTAATTTCGATATATGTAGTAATTTTCATCCCAATAGGTTTTCGCACCAGAAAGCATCATAGAAACGTGTTTGTCTGTGTGTCTACTATGAATCGCAAACATACCACGCCATGCCACTTCAGAGTGTATTTTCTCGAAGGCAAATCAATAAAATAAAAGATAATATAGATAAGAAAAAACTAGTTCTTGGTGTTTTTATCGATCTAAAAAAAGCGTTTGATACTGTTAGCCATTTTATTCTCCTTAAGAAGCTGAAAAGCATAGGTATTACTTCTACAGTCTACAAAATGTTTGAGTCTTATCTGACTAACCGGAAACAGATCGTCAAACTTGATAAATTTGAAAGCACAACGGCTAATATACTTTGCGGAGTTCCCCAGGGATCAGTCCTGGGTCCTTTACTTTTTCTCAAATACATTAACGATATTAGTACCGCTGGACTGACTGGACACATATCATTGTACGCAGACGACACTTGTCTTTTTTATTTTGGCGACTCCATCAATGATATTGTACCTGAAGCACAGAAGGATCTTAACGTTTTGAACATGTGGCTCGATCAGAATTTTCTGACTATGAATGTTGGCAAAACAGGGTATATAATTTTTGCAGCAAAGAATATAAAAATACCAGTACTTCCAAATCTTACAATAAATAACCAATCACTACGAAAATCAACACATGAGAAATACTTGGGCCTAATTCTGGACAGTAAATTGACATTCAGAGCGCAAGTTGACTACGTGAAATCTCGAATACTGCCACTAACCGGAGCATAGTAACATTGCAAAATGTATCCCTACAAGCTAAGACACACTATTTTTAACACCCTAATCAAACCACGTCTGGAATATCTGATCCAAGTATGGGGACAGGCTGCGAAGACAAATCAACAACACCTGCAACGTACACAAAATAAAATCATTAAAGTCCTCTTCAATTACGATTGTTATGCGCCTACGGAACTACTATACAAAAAAACAAAAAAAATAACCTAAAACAACTGTATACGTATCACACATGCATGACTATCCGAAAAATTCTAACTACCAACATACACACGAATATATCATTCAAACGGAAGATTCATAGATACAATACTCGAAACCAAGACGACTTAGAAGCTGCAACAGTGGGAACCTTATACGGCATGAAAACTATCTAATGTGAGGGTGTTCGGTTATACAATAGATTACCTAAAACTGTCAGAGAGTGTACTAGTATACCAACCTTTAAAAAAGGTCTACGGAACTTTATATTAGACGACTAGCTCTTCCCCGCGACTTCGCTCCCCTGGTCCTTCCCACAGGGCCCGTTTCCGTAATATAAAATGTAGCTTTCTACTGGTAAAAGAATTTCCAAAATCAGGTAAATGTTTTCTGAGTTTATCCATTACAAACAAAATCACAAACAAACAATCAAATCTTTTCTCTTTATAATATTAGAGTAATTATGTATTAACATCAGATGAAGGTATTTGTGAGTTTTGTTAAAACTGCTTTGTTTGTTATTGTTAATCTACCCTTGTTTTAATATTTTTTTCTATGACATCAAGTTCCTTCGATGTATGAATGTCGTAATATTAACTACTACCTACTGTTAATTTAGTTAAGTTTCTCTTTAAGTGAACTGTAATTATTTGTTCTTTGAAAATATAAATATCTTAAAACCGAAATCCTTCGAGAAGACACACTGACAATACTGTTCATACAGGGTCTAAATAAAATATACAACAAAAAATGTTGTATATAAACTTATTGCTTATTATAAGGGTTATATGTTTTAGCTCCATCGAGAATCGTATGCAGAACTATGTAGATCTTATCTCAATAGGATTTGGATCAAATTACTTGGCTCTGATGCATTTCTCAGATAACATACTAACAGGGTTATAGGTTACTAGCTTTCCGCCCGCAGCTTCGCCTGCGTGGACTACACGATTTTGGCCATTTCGTTTTTTGCAGTTCTGGTGGGATATTACAAATATTATCCAAACATAGCTTTCCACCCGCGTCTTTCCGTTCGCGTAGACTACAAAATTTGCTGAATTTTATTGTCTAACTCATGGTCGTGATTTAGGATGGGTTAATGTAGCGTAGGTAACACGCGCTTGAAGGTTACCAGCTATATTTTGTATCTGTTTACTTCACAAATGTCGAATCAGAATTGTCGTAGAAAAATTATAGCGTCTTCCGATAGAGTGATGAGTTTTGCGCCATTCTGTACAGTTTAGATATGGGTACTCCAATTAGTTTACGCTAACAAAGTCGTTAGAATTTAATTATGCATTTCTTTGTATACCACATTGGTGTTTTTTCTTTCTGGTGCCGAAATGACCATACTGACTCTGGAACAGGCAACGTAGAATTGCCCGTGTGAGATGCAATCTTTCCTTAAATCTATGCCTGCCACCCTTAATGACTGACCCTGAGATTTATTTATGGTAATTGCAAAACAGAACTTAAGGGGGAATTGTAATCGTTAAAACGGAAAGACAATCAGAGGGTATCAGTGATATTCGAATTATGAAACTGATTCCCCCCGGAGCACATCCAGTAGGTAATCATTCATACAAATTTTAACACCCTTTTTTACCCGTTTAAGGGATGAAATTCAAAAAATGCTTAAGTACGTTTTTCTTTAGGGATGATGAATGATGTTATTGTACAAACGGATTCTAGTAATATAGTCACTCAAAATTTAGATGAGTTTTTTCGTGACAAAAAATGAGCCACGCTTAACAATTCTTCATCAAAATATAGCCGGAGCCTTAAATAAACGTGACAAAATTTCGCTTTCCATATTAGATTTACTAAATAGCGAGATTAGCGTAGATGTACTGTGTCTTACTGAAACATTCTTGCTTGAAGGTACTGAAAAAAACTTTCGCTTAAAATGTTTTACGACTGCAGCTTATTATTCAAGAAAAACTTCAAAAAGAGGGGGCGTTATTATTGTTATCAAAACCGAAATTGAATTTAAAATAATACAGGAAATACAAAAAAAAAGCGAAACATGTGTATTTGAATGTTGTGGTTTAGAACTAGTTAAATACGGTATATTGTTAATATGTGTATATAGAACGCCTTCGTCAAATGTAACGATCTTTCTAAATAAATTAGAAACTCTATTGAGGACGTTGTGTCGTAATACAAAAAAGAAAATGATTATATGTAACACTGTCAACTACAGACCCGTGACTCTGATACCTATATTTTCTAAAATTTTTGAAAAAGCGTTTCATTACAAGTTAGCAAATTTCATTGAGAAGCATAAGATTATTAATGACGAACAAAATGGGTTTCGTAAAAATAGAAATACATCTTTAGCAGCCTTTCAATTAATAAAAGAAATAACAGACTGTATTGATAAGAAAATACCTGTTACAGTTTTGTTCATGGATATGAGTAAAGCGTTTGATCACGTTTCTCATGAACGATTATTGGAAAAGGTTTCCAGATACGGAATCAGAGGAGCTGCATATAACTGGCTGGAATCTTATTTGTCCGACAGAGTACAGTCAGTGGAAGTAAATAATTATAATGACCAAACTAAAGCGATAGAATCATTCCAATCTTCGATTATGTTTAATAGATATGGTGTGCCACAGGGCAGTATTTTAGGGCCGCCATTGTTTTTGCTCTACATAAATGATTTCCCAGAAGTTATAAAGCATAAATGTGTACTGTTTGCCGACGATACTACAATCATAATCAAAGTAGAAGATAAAAATTCATACGAACAAGAAATAAACATTGCTATTCAAATAACTATAGAGTGGCTAGACGCTAATAATTTAAAAGTTAATATTAATAAAAGAAAATTTATGCAATTTCATACCTATCGATCAAAACCGTTGGCCCTAAATATATCTTATAAAGGGGTCGCCCTGTCAGAAACTGACTCTGTTAAGTTTCTTGGGATAAATTTAGATAAATTTTGCTCATGGAAAAATCATATAAATGACATTTGTCGTAAAATAAATAACTTTATATACCCTTTGAGGCGTATTAGTTGCGAGGTATCAAGAAATGCCGCAATAACGGCTTTCCATGGCTATATAACCTCCACTCTAAGGTATGGCATTATCCTATGGGGTCGTTGTATGGAGATTGATCAAGCTAGAGCTATATTTGGATTGAAGCAAACAGAGTCATGTCGTCCGTTCTTTAGAGAATATAAAATACTAACTCTACCATGTATTTATATATTAGAATCCTGTATATTTGTCTTCAAACATAAGACACTTTTTCAGCAAGCGACAAGCTACTATGCCCCACGATCTATGTATACTAATAAGTTATTCCAGCCGAGGACGAATCTCACATTTACAAGTAACAACAGCTAAATTATGTGTATAAAAGTGTATAACAAAATACCAAATTCTATAAAAACGTTACCATTTTCTAGATTTAAAATGAATTTGACGAGGTTTTTAATTGAGAAATGCTTTTATAGTATTCATGAGTTTTTAGATTATAAATTATAAGCTATGTAAATCGCACGTACATTTTCAACTATTATTATTATTGAGTGGCGAAACTCTCCTCTTAGTGGCATTATTGTTATTGACATTGATTTTTATTTTTTTGTTATTAGATTCATTTAATTCAATAATTGCATGATTATGATCATTAATTAATAAAATAAAATATGAAACTGTATTTCATATTTGCACGCCGAAATTAAAGGCAGAATAAGAGAACAATTTTGTACATTTTACCAACCTTCTGTACCTTATTTATGCAAATAAATGATTTTGATTTTTGATTTTGATTTTTTTAATTGTATTGAAGAGCAGAAATACTAAGTTTCAAGTCATTTTGATGATAAACAATTTATTTTTCTTACAAACTTTAACACTCCTTCTTGACCCTTTAAGGGATGAAATTCAATAAATCCTTAAATATGTTTTCTTTAATTGTTTTTAAGAGCATAAATTCTAAGTTTCAAGTAATTTTGATGATAAACAATTTATTTTTCATACCAACTTTAACACCCCATTTTACCCCTTTAAGGGATGAAATTCAATAAATCCTTAAAAACGTGTTTTTTTAATTTATATTTACAGGTTAAATACCATATTTCATTCATAGCAAATTGAAAATGACAGAGTTTCATATAAACTTTCATCCCTTATTTTACTCCCTTAGGGGTTGAATTTCGAAAAATCCTTCCCTATTCCTTGTCTACATAATAAAGAAAACCTCTGTGCAAAATTTCAGCTTTCTAGGTCCAAGGATTTGAGCTGGGCGTTGATGAGTCAGTCAGGACTTGTCTTTTTATTTATATAATATATATAAGATATATATAAGATTTGGTTTACGACGCACCGAGATCTCTTGGAAAACATGTAAATATTATTCCGTAATATCTCATCGTTTAACCAACCAATTAACCTATTCTAAATAGAGAGGTATCAGCAGCTAATTTATGGTTTAAGTATTTTTTGTTTTTCTTTTTTTTTTTAATTTTTACTATTATCCATAGGCTCGCGCTTGACCACTATCTCACCTGATGGTAAGCGATGATGTGGTCGACGGTGAAGCACGCTTGCCTACAAGTAACCTATTCACTCTTGACTTAAAGACTCCTAGATTATAGCTATCGGGAAACACAGACTCCTGCAGGGAATTCCACTCCTTAGTCCTAGATTATAGCTATCGCATAATAAAAGTGTCCCGAAAATGTTTTGTGCGTATGGGTGGGATATCCACCATGGTTACACATGATTTACTGGTCTTTTAGATTTTATTATCTCCTATAATAGTCACAAAGGAAAGGAGGTGGCTATATATGAGCATCCAGTTTCCTTTCCCGTATATGGTTATTCATAAAAAGTTGTTATCATAATTTCAGCCGAAAGTCGACTACTGCATACAAGGCAAGCGTCGCGTCGCCACATTGACCATTCCTGTACTTCTCTCATTCAGAGACTCTCGCGGGCGCCCAAGACACAGTTAGGCCAAGTGTGTTCGACAATTCTTTTGATATCGGTTACCTTGTTCTCGTGCAGATCTCTTCAATTTGGTTCAGTCACGTAACTCCAAGCATATCACTCTTTATTACCCTTTGGGAGACTTAAGTCTTCTGATGAGGCCCATTGTGAGAGACCACGTATTAGTGTCATGTGTCTTCACAGGAAACACGCAATGTTTGAAGACTAAAGTGTTTGGACACTTTCGTCTTGAGACACAGCAATACATAAGACGCGAAGAAGGAGCTTCCTGAATTTCTTTTTAAGTAGTGAGAAGATAAACTAATGACCTGACAGATATCAGAGGTACTGACAACTTCTTTAAATACATCTACAGATCGAAGATTATATTATAATTAAAAGCTATTCTCAGCTCAGGTGGCAATTGATACAAATGCCAATCCTAAGAGCAGGTTAATCAAAGAGCACATTAATTTGCCATGTAATTGGAAGGCATTGGCTAATGAGTTCCTGAATAACTATAGACACAATAGTAATGGATTGGAAAACCTGTTCACTTGAAATTCACCGACTATCAAATGTGAGAAAAATATTGCATGCATGAGCTATTCCTAGCAATCGTATCTTCTAGATTTATATCACACCGGTAGCGATTTTTACTAAGCTAAATAGGGTAGTTGACAAAAAATATATATTTAGTCTGTCAGTTAGATAACCTTAATATATTATACGATATTTTTCTTTTGCCACGTAAACAAAAAAATACGAAGATACAGCACGTTGAAATATCGTGTGACGTCACGGTGTGCTACACTTTAAACTGACAAGTGACGTCACAAGCTCCCACTTCTGAACTTTAACGCGCTTTATATTTATTTGGTAATGCCAAAAATACGGGTTGAATATTATTTGATAATCTCACTGACGAACTAATTAGAATTAAATTTTTCTGCCCCGGAAATATTCCTATTGTACGTACTTGTAAGTTCACATGGACGCAATGCGATATAATTCGATCTAATCGCACTTTTTTTTTTAACGAATATGCAATATAAATTGCTTCGCGGTCGTCAGCGACCTTTCCTTACACTTATTCACCTTTATTTACAAAAATAGTTTGAAGTTATGAGACGATAAAACGTCAAAAAAAGCAGCGTCGCAAAGCGATACTTTGCATTTACCGATATAAAATAAATAAGAGAATCTGCATAAAACAGAAACTTTTGTATGACAGACCTCGATTCTGGCAAAGAATTTTTCAAGAAAATAAGCAATGTCTCCAGAAATTATTAGGGTTTGCCCACAAATGTTCTGTCTTCTAGGCCGACGAGGTTCATTTTGGGCGCTATAACACAGATAACGGCCATTTATAGGGTTATTTATGGTTATCTGAGTCTTGGAGATATTATGGAAGCCTCTTCCTTACAAATCAAGATACAGTGTGACTATTTCATGTTTGGATCAACGCAGTTTTTGGGTATTGTCTTGTTTTCCATAAAATAATGTGTGCCGCCGAGCACCAGATTTCCTCCTTTGCAAAGCAAGCATGCATGTTAGATTAGGTTTCCTTGTGAATAAAAAGATCTGTATCATTTATTTATCAATATAATTCAAGTAATATAGCAATATTATTTTCATGAAAAACAATATGATTTAAAATTAAAATTGGAGGCCAAAGCTCTCAAAAATTCTTCTTCTCTGTAATTCTCTCAAAATTGCAGGCGCTTGTAAAGATCTAGCATTGTTGTTCTAGTACGGGCAAATGATTATTATGTTGAATTAATCTTATGGGAAACGACATTATTGAAAATTAAAAATATAGCAAATAAATTTATAGATTAAAATTATTATGACACTTGATCGATTATGGTCAATTAAATTAGTGAAAATTATTGTAAGTAATTTCACGATTATGGCAACTGAAGCGTTATTTCTAATGAAATTATGGCAAATACAACTATGGTATATAAAATTATTGCATTTTAAATTATGGCAATCATTAGTAAAACTAGTTTTGGTACGTCTAGAATTTATGGCCTAGTAAGTTAAGCCGTTGGACCCGGCTATCATTATCGGAAGTCGGTGTCAAAAAATCAAGAAAAGAAAACAGGAACACCGACTTCCGAAAAATAAGATTTTTCATGTTGTTGTTTTTTGATTTAGAAGTCCGTTGTATTTTTTGTAAAAAAGTTTCTGCCAACATGTTTTCATGTTCCAAACTTCTCTATACACCATCAGTTTATCCAGCCATTGTAAAAGGGCTTGGCAGAATAAGAGCGGCCTAGGTCACATTTTATACCGCAATAGTTCGTTAAAATAAACCACCACCAACTACTTAACTCAAATAATTTCAATCCTCAACCAACACCACTAATTACCAACACATTATCACACAGCTCTATAGCAAAGTTGTCTTTGTTGCAACAACTTCGTGCCAATTTACACCCGGAGCGTTGAACCGTGGCACACAGATAATTCTGCTCTTACTTACTACCTACAGAACCGCAATTAACATCAACACAGTTTGTATTCGTTGGAATTATTCTCTCAATGTGAACACCCAGATTTTCATCATCATTATTGTTGATGGGTAGGGAGCGTTCGTGGGTAAAGATTCCGTGGAGTCGGTAAAAATGACGAATTTTTTAGGGTGCTTAGATTGTGATGAATAATTTGTTTAATTTTGATTTGATTATTAAAAAAGAAATTTTTGATGTAGGTAATACGAAGTGCTTGGTGATAATCTCTTCAGTGACGACAATCTATGGCCTGTAAAATAACGGTCAGAGACTCTTGACAAGTGTCATTTGAAGTCATCGTTGGCGATGGTCAAGATGCCAAAATGTGATTGATCACGTGACATTTCGGTACTGTTTGACAGTCCCATCCATTATATTATATATTATTATATATTATTTTTTTATATTTCAATCTCCATTTCACGCTTTCCTTGATAGTATGGAGACTCTCAACAAGTGGCATTCGATGTCAGCAAAGGCGATAGTCAAAATGTAAGAGATTGATCACGTGAATATGCATCTAAAACTTTACAAACATGTGATATCTGTTATCCATCCACACACTTGAACGTAAAAATAGAATTGAATCCATCCGAGGCGAGGTACTAAGATTTTCGAGCTCGCTTCGCTCGCTCTATATCCTTGATTCTGTAGCTTTTATGCTGAAGTCGACTTTTACATCTGTCAGTATGAATGGTAAAAGACAATTAAAATTAAACGTATCTGAGGCGAGGTACTAAAATTTTCAAGCTCGCTTTGAGCGCTCTTACATTTTAAAATTTCTTGATTCTGAAGCTTTTCTGCATAAATGGACGACGTAGACTACGTTGTCGACTTGAGTCAGATCTGAGGTGAAAAAATTTTTGAGCTCGCTTCTCTCGCTCTTGCAATCAACTATTTATTTAAATCGTTACCATATCGGAGAGCTTGTTGTTGTTTATGGAGTGGTAGAAATCTAAGACCTGAATCTTTGAATTCACCACCGGTCAAATGGCGCGTCATGAAAAGAAAGTGAGAATGGAAGTATGCTGCCTACATTCTTTATACTCTTCCTCTCTTTTACGACTGCATATAACTTGCCTATATTTTGACTTGATCAAAGTTGAACAGTTCAGTTAACGCCCCAGTATTTTTTTGCGCCGGGGCCTTTGATTATCTAGCTACGCCTCTGGATCTCATACAATTTTGCCTTTCGACAATCGCTGTCGCCAAGCTTGCCATGATAATATGTTACTTATCTATGGTTTTGGGTGCGTTGGGTGCGTAACTGTCGAATTTCAAAATGTCAGGGATCGATCACATAAATTAAGTGCACATGTCTTGTCAATTTCATAGTACGTTTTTTTCACTGTCAATGTGGCATTAGGTACAGCGGGTCATCATCGACTTCACCCTTGTCCATCATATCTGTTAGGTCTTACAGAGAGTCTTACACTTTGATTTGAGCAGAAGGAACCTACCGGCTGATTATTGTAAATTGATTTCAATATAACGACCAATTCCCCATTCCAACTTTAATACCAATTTAAAATCTGATGACAAACCCACGACCTTCCGAACAGTTCAAAAAATCGCCCAAAAATATTTCAAAAATAGGCAATTCATTCCATTGCCTAGATATTCGCATTCAGCATTATCATCGATACGAACCCACTGGGGAGGCAATCTCTCGGATGGTTGCCGCCGCGAGTGCACCTGACATATGCATTACTACGGAATTTACGGATTATTATTACAGGGAAAGCGATTTTTAAATCTTTTTGTACGATCGATTTGCATTGTGAATTAATTCAGAATTCGTAATTGGTTTGTAATGAACAAACGGGCTTAGGTAGAAGAGATGGATTTTAGTTGTAGTGACACAGATTCCGGAGTTCGATGAGGAATTTAATTGATATTCGTCAAACTTTTTTGCATGAGAGCACCATTAGCTTTCGAGATCATATATTGGGGTAACTCCACGAATATGGGGACGCTATTTAGAGCGCAAAAAAGATGTGTTAAGGCGATATGCGGTATTCAAAGCACGGAAAGCTGTAAACCGTCCTTTGCGTATTTTCGCATTTTAACAGTACCATGTCGGCACATATACGAAGTGTCTATATACTGTCGGCACATATACTGTCTTTGTTAAAACAACCTTTCCCTTGTTTAAAAACTTCATAGCGCAAGACACATAAATAAAATTAGCGGTAGACAGCATAAAAAAGCAGTGTTCCATAAAAACTTCACAGGAATGGCTCCACAAATTTATAATAAACTACCAAATTCTTTGTTAAATATTAATGACATCAATATATTTAAAAAAACAATTGAATAATTAACTGTTAAACAAGACATACTACACAATACATGAGTACCTGTCAAACAGAAATTTATCTGTATAAGTGGTGTGATTGGGGTGGATACTTGAGTCCGATTTGTTTACTTATTATTTAGTTAATTATTAAGACCTTGTATAATCTGACATTACTTATAAATTTTAATTTATGACATTGTTTACGTTTTAAAGTTTTAATATTAATTTATGACATTGTTTGCGTTTAAATTTTATCTATGATATAGCATACATTTGATTTCTGTAATTTATGCCATCTATTTTCATTTTAATTTATTATATTGGATATGTTTTAATCTTTGAGATTGTAAGCGTTTTATGTAACATTGGATGCGTTTTAATTTTAAATTTATGACATTTATACCATTTTTAAATTTATTTATTTATTTAAGAATACATGTATAACTTTAAAGGTCAGACCTAAGGCGTTATACAGTGAAAATAAAAATAAAAAAAACAAAAACGAAACATACGGGAATTAGGCAAAATTAAATATATCTACATATATACAAAAAAAAATAATTTAAAAAAAAATAACAACACGATCTAACAAAAAACATTGAAGGAAAAAAAAATACAAAACAGGAAAGAATAACAGAAAAACATACAGAAGAAAAAAATTACAAATCTAAATTATTCACTAATCTAACTTTCATCCATCTTCTCACAAAAACTTAATCATTCACGACACACATCGATCCATCTCCCAGCAAACAAGTCACACTCCGGTGCTGATGTCAGAAGGGCATTAAGCATTATTTAATGACATTTTATATCAGTTTTTATTTTATTTATGACATTGAATACGTTTTAATTTATTACATTATATACGTTATATTTTTCATTTATGATAAACGTTCAAATTGTAATTTTAATTTAATTTATATCAATTTAATTTATTATTGTAATTATAATCTTGCATGCCTAAATTGGTGAAACACTTGACTGTGCATTCACCTTACATCTGGAAGTGTATTTTTATGTACAGTGTTGAGCAATAAATGAATTTTAATTTGCTTGGTGAAAAACTCACACTCTTCAACCCGTACAAAAAGTAATTCAAGTAAAATGATGTGGATCAAACTCAATTCAAGATCAAAACACAGAAGTACGCACGCTTAAAAAAAATACAAAAAAAATGCTATAATTTTAGTTCCAGAAACTGGGTGTAAAATGGATGAATAAATCTAAAGCGAAATTATAATTAAAACTACTTTATTATTTAAATATCAAGCATAATAGCTAGTGGGTATCCTTTTCGAGATTACTCTAGATATGCACATGAAACCAAGATTCAGTTAGAAAAATAAAATTATTATTATTATTTTAACTGAATCTTGGTAAATCTGTCTATGCTTTTAACATTAACGAAATAAGATTACTTAGTAAACGCCAACTCCATTCTTATTTACTTTGTAATAATAAATCCGATTTTAGAGTTCCCATGTTGTGTATTGTAACGCCAAGGTTCGTTATGTTGAAAGAAAATCTATCTTTATTTTCCTTCAGAAATACCCGACACGGTCTCCAAAAGAGGATTCTGTAATGTCTAGCCAGTTGAAATTAAAATATCCTGTATCTCCAATTCTGTTAAACCACCCAAGCAACGCTGATACAATCATGAATCCCATCGGTCCATTTTCACAAGCACGCAACTGCATTTTATTATTTCACGTCGAACGCTATTGAATTAGAACGCAGCGAGGCGATTGGCGGCACTCGACAATTGTAAGGCGAACGAATCGAACACCACAATGTCCATTGTCGCACAGATAGACTCCCAGCTTTCTGTCGTGGTGAATAACCGGCGATGTATTGTGCAGTCAGAGATGGGAACGCGTGGAGTCCTTCCATTGTTTCGCCAACGTCAACACTTCCCACTGTAAATGAATGCAGAACTGGGACGTTTATTGTCGTTTAGATTGTCGACGTTTTTACGAAATGCAAATGTTACAAAAAATACTGGAACATAACCAGCTTATAAGTTAGACTTTACTCTTTAGGTTAATACGGATTTTAAGCAAATATGAGAGGTTTATGAAAAACACCAGCAATTTGTAGTTGTGACAGTTTTGTTTGCAGTGTTCTCGGAAAATGTAAAGTTGTGCATTGTGCAGTGCTCGTATACCAACATATTTCGAGTTAAGTATGTTATTTTGAGCTGAAATTTGAGGGATATTGTGTCAAATGTAAACTGTGTAGTTTGCTAGACCAACATTTTAATGGGAGTTTATTTCAATTGTGCGAGGAGCGTCATATTCGATTGTGCAGTTGGAAATTTTAAAAGTAGATCAACATTTAGAATGTAATTTTATTTAAGGTACTAATTTTTACAAATTCTAATTTTGCAGAACCAACATTTTGCGTCCTTTAAAGCACAATTAATTTATCAAGATCATAACTTCTGCCAGCGACTTCACCCGCGCGAAGATCAGATTTTTTCATAAGGTCGTACTATTCCAGGAATAAAGAGTATCCTATTTTCTAATCTAGGACGTGGTCTACCCGTGTGCCAAGTTTCATCCAAATCCGTTCAACTTGAAACGGTAACAAAATTATTGGGACTTGCGACCTTTGTCTTACTAGGAACAAAACACTTTTGCTATAAATTGCTTATTATTATTAGTTTCGTATTATTTTATTAAAGTCTATTTTTTATTAACTAAGTTACAAAACTTGTTCGATTTTTAGTCAACACAAAAGTTCACTAGACCCCATACATTTTTTCATTGTAACTTCTCATTAAATCGTAATTTTATTGGTTTGAATCGATATTCAACCGTGTCTATCAATATTGTATTAAAAAATATTATTATCTTCTTTACAATAAATGAATAATATCCAATTTTCTATCGCCTTTTCATCCACGAGAAACGAGACGAAAATACAGTTCAGCTGTGTCTACAAAACCCGTATCACAGATTTACGATGTTCAGTTACGTTAGCATTCACCGTCGGCGATAGCAAACATTTTGCGATTCCATCTAGGGTATAACAATTTCAGTTATCGAGTGTAGACCGAATAGTAAACGGAGATCACAAAACCGATTTCTGAAGCCTTTGATAGAATTTAAGATAAGATTTTTTTTCTTTTTGTCATTGTTTGTCGTGTGGAAAAAGGGATTATTGTGGTTTTGTATCTTTTTTGTCTATTTTTTCAAGTTTAACAAATACTTTTGGCAGTCTTTGTTTTATATAGGCACTTAAAGACATTTCTTTTACCGTCTTTCGATTTATTTATTTACTACCTGTGCCCGCGGCTTCGCTTCCGTCAACTGCCTAACCTGCCCTACTTACCTACCTACCAATTTTTTTTCTAGTATCATCCTTCCGTTGAGATTCTCCGCCATTCAGAAAATGACGTCAAATGCACAACACCATTTATCAAATATGGATTTCAACTGTCCGAATATCTGAATTGCGTGTGTTGTGATATTTTACTTCTCGAACACTTCAAATTCATCTTACTTTTGATTGAGTAAACCGATCACGATGAAACAAAGACAAAATAGATAATACTTCAAGTTACGCACAATTTGAGCGCGCATCACGTAAAATGTATGATTTTACGTGATGCATGCACGATTAAATAGCAACACAGACAAAAAATAAAAAAATGCTGGAAATAGGTTCTGTTGGTTATCCTTTGACACCCTGCCTAGTTCTTTTGGAAATGTTTTCGATGTACAAATTTATTATATGTATTAATTTATGTTATTACAACGGTTGGGAACCAATTACAGTAATTAAAATTAAAAAAAGAAACAAAAAAACATATTGAAGTATAACAAATGAACAAACTAGAAGTAAAAAATATAAAAAGGTTAACAATACTTTCATAAATCCCTCTTAAAGTACTTCTTACATGCCAATAAAATTTTCGTCTATTCATCCGCAAACAGTAAATAGGAATATCGATCTCATCAAGCACCAAATAACCCTAAAATTATTCGAACACCGCCTATGAACCTAATGCCTGTATGACCTAGATGATCTTTAGACACTAGATGCATCTTTTCATGCTCTCTTACCAGTGTTACAAAGAGATAAAATTGTTAGTAGCAGGTAATCTCTGTAAAGATGCGGGTTCACCGCCCGAACGCAATGCGAGACCGAGACGTGCGACCGAGGCACCCTGTCTAGGTCGTGCGTCGCGGTCTCGGGGGGTGTATTCGCGTGCGAGACCGAAACATGTGTCGCACACAAACTCTCCTCGATTTAGTCGTTAAATCATTTATATTGTTGAAAATTATGTTTCACCATTGCAACGGAAAGCCAAGTTATAACGGAGGTAGAAAAATACGACGATATTGTATTATATCATTATTGTAAAATGAACAAAGATTGTCTATCAACAAATTAAATACAACTAGAGACCAAAACATCTCGTTTTCAATATGGAAGTCAATCAAAAAATGGTTATTTAATTGTTAAATGACAAAATGTTTGGACTTTTTGAGGGCGACGCCTGACAGCACTTGCTCGTGAACGAGACTAGCTAGCGGTATCCTGTCGCGCGTCGCGGTCTCGCGCGTGAACTCACCCCCAGTCCCATGCAAAGCCTATGGACAAATGGCCTCGATCGCGTGTCGCGGTTTGGCGTCACGTTTGCGCGGCAAACTCGCATCTTAGGTAGTGATCCGATTGCAAAATTCTTTCACTTAGAGAAATCTGATTGCTAAATGCTACTTTTAATCCAAGAAAAATATACACATTACATTAAATTATACATTCTTTTAGGATAGAGCCTTAAGAGCGAAGACGCGGGAAAAACCAAGTCTAGGAAGCTACAACAGGGGAACCGCCGCAAAAAGACGATCAAAGAACAACTGTGTCTATGTTACAAACTCGTTAATAGGACGTAACAGAGCGTAAAATTGTATTCATCAACCGCGTGCTTGATGTGAGTATGTGACGAAGTTACTGGATCCTAATCTGTAATTAATTATACAATTCATTTGTGTGGTCTCATTTGATTTCAATTAGACACCATTTGATTGGTTACTTTTGTACCTTAACCCATCCTAACCACCTAAACCTATGTATCTAATTGATTTCTGAATGTTTATTTTGTATGGAAAGTTATTGATGGAAAATCAATTGGGAAAAATTTAAATTAAATTAATATTAAATACCATTTTTTTTGGGGGCATACCAGTGACAAACTTTGCATAGTTCGAAATATTTAGTCAGAAATTATTTTTTGATGTCTTTGTTTAAATGCTGTTCAAATTTAAAAGCTCTTTGTATATTTTGCCCCATTTAGTTACACTCTCTTTAAATTTTACAAAAACATGTTTAGCTGCAAACACATCTGAAACCAAAAGCACTGCCTGCCAGAAAAACCGCAACACGCTTCCACACATAAAATATTTAGAGATGCTAGTACAAATTCACTTTTATGTACTTTAGACGCGGACGTGGCTAAGCAACAGAAGATGTGGCATAGGGCTGTAGCGGCATTCGCCCGCAACTTCGTAAATGCGGCATTGCCGCAAGAAATACCTCCGCATCCGCAAGTAGAGATGTATAAGATGTCTAATAAAGGAAATTGAAACCAAGAGCCGAAGATTCTTGGATGTGGTAGCGATGTAATTCAAAGTTTTAATTTCTTCCTCTCATGTCGCTACTGCTGCCTGGTACAGTAGCGTGCGTGTCACTGTTTAGTGCAGCTGGTTTATTGTATCAACCAATAAGAAATCACATCATAGGCATCATCAGAACGCCACTAAACCAAAAGGGCGATTGAGAGAGCTATGCTCGGAGTTTCCTTGCGTGATCGAATCAGAAACGAAGACATCCCGCAAGAGAACCAAGGTTATCGACATAGCCCGAAGAATTGCCAAATAGAAGTGGTAGTAGGCAGGGCACATTGCTCGCAGAACGGATGGCCGTTGGGGCTGAAAAGTTCAAGGAGTTGCGACCGCGAACCGGAAGACGTTGCGTGGGAGGCCTTCTAGGTGGAGCGACGACCTGATCAAGGCTGCGGGCATCCGGTGGATTCGAGACGCACAGGACCGAACAATGTGGTGACGCTTGGGGGAGGCTTATGTCCAGCAGTGGACGTCTTTTAGCTGAAATGATGATGATAATGATTTGTGTACCATGTGGGCTGAAAGAAATGTTAACTTGCCTTTTTTCCACTTCCGACTCCGTCTTCGCTAGCGATCATCTTAGAATTGCGTTTCATCCCTGATGTGGCACAAATCTGGTATGCATGGTAGTAGGTGCATAATAAATCGAATGGAGAATGGTAAAACTATCTTCGTTCCGTCATTTGTCGGAACCGATTCGTTTCGGAACTTTTGTGATTCGACAGATTGTTGGACGGTCGTTTTTCTTGTTTGACGGCAATTTGTTTTAAAATGTGAAGCTATAACACACTTATACATTTATACTGAGCGTTTTATTGTTCTCATTTGACGCATCATAAATGATACGCAAGTTAAGTGATGATGTCCGATGTTATTGATTCAACCAATCATAGCAGATAACGCGGTTTTGACATGTGATAATTTTCATTGCAGAAACTTTTGGATAAGTTTAGTCAGCCGGCATGGAGCTGGGAAAGCAAGACATTGAGATGTAGTTATAAACCTTATTCTTCATTCCCATGTCACGTATTTATGTACAAACTATGTAACCAACAGTAGAACTGTTATAATACACATAACACACATAACATTTTACTTCACTTGTCCACACGTCTTGACTGACCTTTAGATATCGTAACCATTTTATTTTACTTAGATAAGTACTAACAAAAATAACATCCTTCAGATTTCAGCTAAAATGCCTAGAGCGATAAGACCGCCCGCCAATTGTTTATTTTGTGGTTCTCTTTTTGTAAAAAAATATTATTTTGTGTGAATGCCTCTGTTTTGTGTATACTCAATAGGATTTGTTTGTTGGTTCTTGTATCTACTCGTGTATACATTTGTCATTTTTCAAATTATTTCGTCATACCTATTCTATAGAAAACAGAATTTTAACATCTTTAAAAAGAGATAAAAATAGCATAAACCTCTAACCAGAGTAGATGATATTAAATAAAGAGTTTTTAATAGAAGAAAACTAAATCGAATCTGTTTAAATAAATCGTCAGTGTCACAATTCCATAAGCAACTGATTTTCATTATGACAAAAATTGGGCGCACGGTTGGCGCAGTGGTTGAGCGATTGACTGCTGCGCTGCGTGTCGCAGGTTCGATTCCCGCACGGAACAAATATTTGTATGACCGACAGATAGTTGTTCCGGCTCTGGTTGTTGTCAATGTGAGTTTATATGTTTGTAAACGCACCTACGATACTGGAACAAATTCCTAATGTGGGGCAACGTTTTTTTTATTAAAATAAAAAAAATGGTCGCTACAGCAGTTAAACTGATTGTATCATACATGCAATAAACAAAATAGACGTTAAAGTGTCAAGCATATTATTACTGTTACTATCATTGTTAAAATAAAATGTTATATGTATGTGGATTGCGCCAAATAAATTTATTTTCTTTCTTTATTGTTACTGTACCTTTTTCTTTTGAAACTTTTCCTATCAAAAAACACCAATATGAACCATCAGAGGTAGGTAGTTGAGATGTGTCTCTATAATTGTTGGATCAACTCAAGTTAGATCGAAGTTAAATCGGATATTAGATCGGGTTCGATACGATATAGTTAAGTTAGGATTAAGTTAGGAAATTATATTAGCCTCTGTGTATCGGAGGTATCACTCGGCGAGAGATATCTTCAATACTATAATGATACACTGAAGTTGTAGGTTGGTTTAGGAATTCCAAAGCTAGGATTATATTACTACGAACAGGCTGAATTATTATGTAGAATTGTTGAATTATTGTATCGGATCTTCTTAGGATAATTGGAAAGACAATTTTCAACAAAATAAAATAAAATACTTTTATTTGACATATCTACCCGTAAACTCAGAAGATAAAATGGAGAAGAACCGGCAAGAAACTCTATCAATGATCAATCTTTGTCAGCTGTTTATCGTTCACTGTCAATGACGCCATAGGTATGTAATTATAACAGTAGGCTGTGTGGTGTTCTGCTGTGCAGACCCACGTCATTAGTCTATTTACATTTTAATAAATACTATACAATCTCACCTTCATATCTTCTGATATTTTATCGACTCATTTCTCATTTTTATATATTCTGTGTTACTGTTAGCACCTGAAAAGCATATTTTTAGTTATCTCTGATTGTTTTAATATCCCATAACTTATTTATATCGCTAATTTGTAAAATCTAAGAATATTTTATACTCTGACATTTTCATGTAATCTGACGTCTGTCTGTCTATTTTATTTTCTTAAGCCATAGACATAACGTACCATGGACTAGACCTTCCTTAAGCTAGTTGTACATTATTATAAGGGCAGCGTAGACTGCCCCCTCTGTAAACCGTTTTTATTCGTTCTGGTCATATACCTAATTGATATTTTGAATTTAAAATTTAGAAGAAATGAGAGAACGAGGAAAAACGGGCGTCAGCTTTTTTTAACATCAGATTCGGGTTGAAAACGACGAAAGTCGGTTGACTACTGAGTACTATAATACCAAGTGTATTTTCTATTCTGAAAACTCTTAAAACTGTGAATTGCCAGCTTGTGAAAGAGTGATACAAATCTATAAAATCTATAAATAAATCGCATTTGGTCTCATAAATGTACTTTAACTGTTTAAAATAATCAATGTGCCAGTTCGGTACGTGTTGCAAGAGCTGCATCAGCAAAGTCTACAGAGACGCGCGTAGCCACAACGCGCCAGCCAGCAACACGCGCAGATTCTGAATCCACCTACTTGACCGTCGGCCTGAGATGCCACAACCCAGCTTGACTACTACCTTATCTGGCCACCTGCCTACCTCGAGCATACCGCGACTTTTGAAGAGTTCCTGTCCATCCTGCTGCCTGCCTAGCTGTCGACCACAAGCAACCAACGAAGTGTGAAGCCAGCCCTTAGAATTTATATTCTAAATATCCTTTTTCTAAGTTTATTTTGAATAACTCTTGTATTTTAATAACGTGACTTACGTTTAGCTCATCTGAGCTAAACGTAACGTTACAGCTGATAATGCTAGTTGTTATGTGCCAGCTATAAGGAGTTTTTCATAATATGTATTCACGACCAATGAAGGTATCGCAAGATTTGAAACAAAGATAGAAACAAATATACGAAGTCAAACTGAATAAAACCGTTTATCTACCCTCACTACGTAATGTTCCAAATATGAATTCAAAAAGTATGGTTTAAACACGTACCTTTTTTACGCTGATAGGTAAAATTTAAAAAAATACCACTACAGTGCAACATTTTCCTTCGATTTTGAAAAATAAATAAACTGCATCATAAAATAACTTTTTATATTTTTATAGCACATTTTTATTTTTTTATTTATTGTCGCATTTATGGGCGCATTGGTTTAATGTAGAAAATTAGTGTCATAGTCTATGGATGCGCGCGCTGCGTAGTCATGCGCTATGAGAATCTAATTTCACAACTTACCATATATTTTTTCCGTTTCCACTTTTGTTTTATTTCAACTGTATATGTGAGATAATTAGAGCATATAATTAGGTTTTAAAACTCTGGTGTGATACTATTATCACTTATCACATTCGTGTTTTAATAACCCCTATTATATGACTGTTGAATAAATTACCATTAAAAAGGCTGAAAAAGATGTAGAAAAGTGACCTTTAATAAAGTGATTAATAAGCAGCGCTATATTTTTAGGTCGCAGTTAGTGTAATCGGGTTTTCATTACTACAAATTGCTATAATCGTAAACCTTGGTCAGATATAATCTAGTTTGTTAAGTACTATTATAATAAAAAATAAATGTAACCAGAATGTAAACTACAAAAGTCATCGGTATAACCACAGATATAAATCTAACATAGATGACGCGATTGTATGTATTTTACGTGCCAAAAAACGGAGTAAAATTACGATCAATGATCGCAATCTGGCACGCTTGGTTTTCGTACAGATGGAGGGAATTGCGTTATCTAGTTAGATTTATGTTTGTGGGTATAACCTATACGTATTTTATGAGATATATATGAATGTACGACTGCAGTGGAGGAACTCTTGGCTAAATAATAAAAGCCGCACGAGTCGATCAAAGTTAAGCTTCGCTTGCCGAGGTCGGTCCGTGGATGGGTGACCATCTTTTCATAACGAAATTCCTCCGTGCCTCTGAAAGCACGTTAAGCTGTTGGACGATGACATTTGTAGATCTTTGACAGTCGTCTTGCACAGTCAAATGCTACGAAATTTTACACCAGTCTTGCCAAGGGGTATCGTGTTACCCAGTTACTGGGTTGTGGAGGTCAGATAGGCAGTTGCTCCATGTATAATATGCATAATTATGCTGAGATTGGTACCTTTTTGGTCTCGCACGTATTTTTTTAATATTGTTTCTTTTTTGTTTTAGCTTATCTCTCGTGTAGTGTGCGGGTCACAAATAAATATTATTTCTTTCTTCCTTTCTTTTAATATACTGGTGATCAGCTGCCTCCGGTTAGATTCAAAGCCGACCCCAATACTGTTGCGAAAAGTTTTGGAAGATTGACATGAATGTTCAGTACAGTTATTTTCTTTATGTCCCTCGGCAACCATCGCATATCCGAAAACAAACGAATGCTAATTTTCATGTACATCAATTATTAGATGTATTCTGTATAATAATTTGAATGCAAATATAAATACTTTATTGTTGTTTTGTTTCGATTTCCGTGTGTAATATGTAGAACTGTAAAAATAACAGCTATCCTTCCATTTTTTTTATAAATAACATTGTGTTAAAAGAGTATTAACAACTCTATATACTTCCAAGTTGATTGAGAGCGTCCAGTCTGCACCAAGTGCAAAGGGCAACTGATAGAAATCCGACGACCGACGAAACACGAAGTTTGCCGACGGACATTAAGAAAATGTTTGTACTGTACTAGTGAGGAGCGCAGTGTGCTAACGTTAATCTACAACTTTGCTACAGCCATACAGATAAGATATATCAATGGCTACAAAGTACAAACTTGAGTTAGGTAACTTAACACATTCACTAACTTGGACTCAAGACAAAGTTTCTATGTATCAGTGATAACATTACCAAAACGTATTAAAAATATTTTAAAATACTTGTTAACCACGTTACAATAAATTCTTTTCCTCTCGTTCAGTCCAACCAAAGGTTGTCTTTGAAAGATTGCCCTGTGCGATAAGACAGCCCATTGTACATTAGTTTTTTGCATATGTACAATAAAGTACATAACGGTAAGAACATAACGGCAGCTCTCAAAAAGGAATCATTTTTCCCGTTTTTGCAAGATTTTTAATTTATGCTCCGCTCCTATTGGTCGTAACGTAATGTTATATAGCTTGTAACCTTCCTCGATAAATGAACGATCCAACACAAAAAGAATATTTCAATTTCAACCAGTAGTTCCTGAGAATAGCGCGTTCAAACAAACTCTTCAGCTTTATAATATTAGTATAGATTTTAACATTAGTATAGATTATTGTATCTTTCTAATCATTGTTGGTATTGTAGCACCACTGATAGCCTCATGTAATGTCCAGGCAATCACTGTCTATTCCAGGTTGCCAAGTTGCAAGTTTTTTTTGTTCCTGTAATTTCTGGTGTACAATAAAGTATAATATATAAATAAATTTCAGGTGTTATTTTATCTTCACAATGTTTGCCTGCACTATGAAGTTTTCATCGGAATCTATAGTTAGATAAAGGGTAAAAACCTCAGACGAAAATGAAACAACGTGAACAAAGCTTTCAATCAATCTAAGGACGCTAAGAGGCCTACCGCCACGATGGAGTAAAAGTAGAAAGTATACCGAAATAATCTCAGCAATAATTTATACAAGTTTAAACACCAATATCACGGTAAAACCTCATTAATAAAAGAGGGTATTACCGCCGTTATAAAGTGTATAATTCACGCAAATAACTTAATAGAAGCCAACTTGGAAATTTACATAATAACCGCCTTTTCAACGTTGTGTAAGTTATTTTTCACTGAATTTGATGTTAATTCTAGCGTTGGTTAGGTTATATTGAACCGAACTTAATGTGTTGAGTTTATGTTTTGGTTCTTTGCATTTAACTTGAGAAAAGAGTTTACCGAATTGGCATGTTTGGGCCAAAAACGCGCGTTTGACATGCTATATCGTCAAAGACGCGGGCAACTCTTGAATGATCAGATTTAAAGCATCTGTTAGGAGAGACATATTCCTAGCCGTGTATGACTCTGGAATCAAATGATTGCGATGAAGATGCAGCAGAAACAGTCTGCAATTTTGAACGAGCTTCAAATTCTGAAACTGATAGGAAACTGTTAGGTATCAAGGATATTTGATCGTATTTTCAGAATAGTTTCACATTTTCACTAGACGTTTAATCTTAGATAAGACACAGTGACTAAAATGCATTATTTTACATCTAAATATTCGATGGCATCAACATCAGGTTCGAACTACATTCATAAAGTAAAGTAAACAACAAAACTTGTTAATGAAAACGCTAAAGCCGTCTTGGTCACAAAACAATAAAAAGAAGACTTATTTCATGCTCTATGGTTCAAGAAAAGAAAAACTTCATCAACTGATTTATCTTCCGGCGCAGTCTGTACTGGAATAACTTCCTATTTCTTGAGGACTTGCTTTCTTTATGAAAGTAATACAAGTTTTTTATGTTCATTAAACATTTTTACGACCCGGCAATAATACTGCGGTTAAATTCTAGACAGTGTTTTTATAGACTAGGTCGGAGCTTTCTTTAGTTTTTAATTCTTTAATGGTTTTAAATACAAAAATAGAAGAGAAAATATTTTATTCGACACAGACAACACAACAGCAACAATCACAAAGTAACAGAGAAGAATAGAAAAAAAGTACAATCAAGAACCAGAGTGGAATACCTACACGTAGTCACAGCCGAGCTGAGGAGGCCACATGACAAGCACGCCAGGGCCATAACGGAGGAAGACGTGTTAGATACCCACTGTATGTGTAAAGATAACAGGCTGGTAGAGCGGAGTCATTCGTTTTTGAAGAACTTAGGCATGCAAATCAAGACCATTCGAAAGGAAGTGATGCTTAGACCCGTATTTCAGATGCGATCGACTCAAACTCAAAATTGGCCACACCTACCAATCAACTGCCAACCAATCGCAACTCTCGAGTTTAGCATATGATTCTTTAGCTTGATATATGTGTATTCAATAAAGCAAGAGCCCAGATGCCCCAGACATTACCGAACTGTTTCTACAAAAAATGTGTGATAGGTATTGAATGAAAATGAAAGTCAAAGGTAGCAAGTGCCAGTAATACATTCCAAGTACATGCTAACTCTACTCAATTCCACTGATTTTGTGTTAAAAAAATTCGGTAACGTTTAGGACGTCTAGGATCTTGGACTTGAGCACTAAAATGTTAAAAACGAAAACCAACCAATCATAACTGTCCATTGCCAGTTTGAGTTGAGTTGAGCATGAGTATGAGCATCTAGAATACCTTAGAGGCCTTAGAGAATTTTTCTTAATCGTCCCACAAAGGCATCTAGAATATCAGCCTTAGAGAATTTTTATTAATCGTCACACAAAGGAAAATGCAATTTGACTACCAAGAAAATCATAAACACTATGAACATCGGTATTTTAGATGATTATACAACCAAACTGGCAAGTTGCATTAAGTTTCGGAAGTTAGTATTGCTCCCCACAAGTGGCGTAGTCTCGGGATCTCGGTTCTCAACTAATAATTTGTACTATGTACTATGTTGCAGACCTCCCAAGTTGTAGAAACTAAATACTGCTAATACTGTACTAATTAATAGTTATGCGGAATCTTTGTGTAACGAGCTTATAGTTGAGAATGCTTTAGCTTGGTTGGAGAAGAATATTACATTAAAATGTTCCCAAGAGTGAGTGAATTGAAATAACTTGTGTTTCCGCGACACAGTATTTCATATAAAAACTGAAATAATAAAAAAAAAACAAGAAAAATGAATAAACGTGGCAACGTAAATCAAATTATTTTTACAAACAATTTTTGAATTGAGATGCAACAAAGTGAATCAAATGCTTATAAAGCTTATAAATTTCTGTAAAATATGTATTCCAGTGGAAAATGATGCATACAATTACATAAAGTTTGATTCAGGAAAAAGATAAAACTGTATTTTATATATAACTCTATATACCTACTCTATACATGATCTTATTTCGCCTAGCCCGTTTTATCATCGGACTACAAGACGTACTGCGATGCTCCATCAGTACGTGAACGTCCCACCCGAAAGCAAGCGTTGCGATTTTTAGCCGTGCGAATTTTTTTCGCACTCATTTTTGTCCGCTTATTGAATCATAACTAACACGCACTGCGTATAAAATTCCGGGTGATTTTAGTCTCTTTTTATCTGTTCATAGAGCTCAAAATATTCTCGCGAATTTAAATAGTGCCGCGTTGCGGTCGATTCTGTGGCTGAACATGAATTTCTTGCGGTATTCTTGCCGCGCGATTTTTTTACCGCAATGCGAGCAGCTTCATACAATACTATGTCGCAGAATAAGTGGACTTTATCCGCGCGGATAAAAGCCGCGTTTTGGAAATACTTTCATTATGCGTACACCTAATGAGTGGAATTCCCTGCCGGAGTCTGGCTACAACCTAGGGGTTTTTAATTCAAGGGTGAATAGGTTACTTCCAGGCAACCGTGATACATCGTCGACCACATAATAGTTTACCATCAGTTGAGATAATGATCAAGCGCGAGCCGATCTATAATAAAAAACTACAAATTCTATTTAAAGGTTTTTATCGTCATACAATATTTCGGATAAAATATAGTGAATAAGACAAGCTTCAATTAACACAATATTTAAGCTACATTATAATTTCTCTTTACTATTTTCCAAGAAATCACTGATCAAACTAATAAGACCATGTCTACAACCGCGTATAAACATATTAAATAGAACTCTGATGAAAATGTTGAGTAAATGCGGTATACCATATTACCAATTTTGTAAATGGGATCGCAAAGAGCATTGGATGCATTCAGGTGTATCACCTAAAGACTCCCCGTTCTAGTTGTTTGTATGTATGTAACATTCTTTATAACCTCATATCATTAAAACCGCTAGACGGATTTATAATTATAATGAAGACGTCGTTAGATACGTCTTGACCGTCTAAGTGTTCTTAGATAATGTGAAGTTCAAAAAGTCTAACATGGCGGATTTTGGGTGCCATATTGTGCGGGTCTCAATCTTTTTTTCTTGCAAACCCATTGAGTGGGGTATCAAAATGAAGGGTTTTAAGAGGTGATTACAAAAATATATATCACTTATATTTTATGTTTAAAAGTAATTTAAAAAAATATATAACAAAAAAGTTGTAAATAAAAAAAGTTAATTAAAAAATCATCATCAATCAATACTTTATGAAAAACCTTCATCTTTTTCTGCCTGCCCTTAATTAACTGTATCTACCATGGTACTTGGAGTCCGTGCAATACGTTTTCTTATTCCATGAAATTGCCAGTATACTTATATCTACTGAAGTGTTTCTAATCCATATTGCCTTATTTATTCAACTGTGATACTAGGTACTTTTTATATTTAAGTATGCATAATTTTCATCAAGTTTCGTAATAACTTGTCAATCATAAAAAAATATTTCTTCAGTCTAATTCATTGAGATAATATGTAGTACAATAATACCTCAACGGTCTAATTTCGCTTTTCATTCACCATTCTGAAAAGATCACTTTCAGGAATCTTATGAAAAGAGAAAACTTCTTAAATTAAATATTAAATGGTTTATCCATTTAATATTTAATTTCATAGAAGTTTTATTGTTATTAAGTAGAACTTGAAATATATTAAGTAGGCAGTATATTCTACTAATATTATAAACGTGAAAGATTGTAAGTATGTTTATTTAGTGTAGTAAAGATTAATTCTACATACTTAAATATAAAAAGTACTCGTATCACAGTTGAATAAATAAGGCAATATGGATTATAAACACTTCAGTAGATATTTGTATACTATAAAGGCGAACGGCAGGCTTGTATGGGAACTTCGTACCGCAAATAAAATTTCGTGTTTTGGGATATTTTTTGTTTTAATTGGTAGTTAGTACGATAAATAATCCTTTTTTTAATTCTTAGATTTTTAGAACTTGGAACGTAAAAGTTATAACCAGTTTTGTTTTTTAAGGTTATATACTAGTGTACCAATGTAAATTGTTACATATAGGTAAATGTTGCAGATTGTTACATAGGTAATGTGTAAAGTAAATTGTTTGTTGCTATCTTTGTAGTATTTTCCTTACCAATAAGTAGGTAGATTGAGATGAGGATCGTACCTACTCAGGGTATTACTAAATACCTATATCCACCAGCAGACTGCGACAGTTTGATAATGATGAGTTTGGTTATATTTAATGTTATTTCTATTTCTAAATAATAAATTATCATTTCAATTTTGTGTTATTTTATGTAAGGCAACATCTAAAAACATAACTGCGTTGAGTGCACGATTTTATTACGTTTTTATATTAAAATCTTTTTATTGATATTATTAATTCATCCGAAGTTCTAAAAATAGTAAACTTACATGAAAATAAATGACTTAGTTGCCTTTATTTATATACCAAATTCTATAACCGAACAACAAAAAAAAATATGCGGTACAAAATCTGCCGTTCACCTTTTATGGAAGAAGCAAACGTATTGCACAGACCCCAAGTATCATGGTACAATTAGGGCAGGCAGGAAAAGATGATGGTTTTTCATAAAGGATTGATTGATGATGATTTTGCCTTTCTGTAAACCCCACTCAATAAGGTTTAGCTCTAAAGAAGTAGGCCTTCAAGGTAATAATTCTTCCTTGCTAGCGTACTCTGTTCCACTCCTGGACAAAGGACTCTTGTCACTTCTTCCATCTGACGCGGGCCGCGCTTCCTCCTTCCAATTCTGATAAAATCTGTCTATTCGATCCGATCTCTTTCTTAGTCTGCTGCGAACTCGTTTCACAGTCTCAGCGCACTTATTTATTTTGCACTTTTTTTTTTTTTAGAATTGTAGCTTTGTTTTGGAAATCGGTTTGATTTTTTGTTAAAAAGTTTCTTTTTAGTTTGGTAGGTAGCTCCATTTAACATGAAAATCATTTATAGCCAAAGAACATCTCATGATGATTCCAATAAGCCCAAACACGACTAGGATACATTGTTTGATTTCGGAGTTCCAGTGACCATTGTGGTCTTCTTCATCAGTATGCTTATAATATTTGAGGTTCCCTCGATTCCCTCGATTTCTCTAGGATTCCATCATCAGATCCTGGTTTCCTTATCACGATACAACCCTTGGAATATCTCGTTTACAACAAAAAAAACAGAATCACCATAATCGGTTCATAAAATAAGAATAAAGTTATTTGCGAACACACATAAAACTGAGAAACCTCCTCCTTTTTGGAAAGTCGGTTAAAAAAGGTCTCTTAATAGAACCAGTCAGAGAATCATCTCAGATAAAAAATACCTTATTATTAATTAACTGAAGTCCCTGAGCAAAATCGACTATCAAGAGGACAAACTCATTTTCGAAGAGTCATAAAATAAAATGAGGACAATAAATTCCCCAGGAAGTTCCTTGAGACCAAAAATAATTAATTGGTTTGTGTCTTAACAAAATAAAGCCAGCTTTAGGTTAATTAAACCTCCGCTGGGTATCTCAGACCCTTCGCTGCCTTTTTACTTAATTAATGGTGTTTTAAGGGTTTTTCTAAAGGTGAAGTTGAGGATGAGGTTAAAGGTCGCTCAACAAAAATATTCTTATGTACTTGTAATTACTAATTAGATTTGAGAAATCATTTGTCTGAGAACTCAGACGCAAGAACTAGTGACATTTTGCTCCTTTGACGTTGTGCGCTTTGATAATTTTACTCTATTGACATGAAGCAACTTTACGCCGTCAGTAGGTGACATGAATTCAGCGTGCATTACGTGCACACACTCTGTTATGATACAATTTGTAATACCGGATTATATGCGACTGCAGAAATCTGTAGGAATCAGGGTGATACTTGATGGTAGAATAGATTGCTGCAGGATTCCCAGGCCACATCTGGCCGCAAATAGCTTTTTTGTTAAAAAAATAAAACACGTGCAGATTATTGCAGTGGGATCTCATACCACTAAAATTGTAGCAGTGAGTGCTGCACGCATCGCCCGCAGCAAAGTAACCGTGCAACAGTTTGTAAAGTTCACAGTTCGAGCGGTTACAAAAGCAATGTTCATGGTCACTGCGTCGAGCTGGCGCTGTATTGTAAGGTAATGCTGAAACTCGGATGTTGCTTTGTTACATAACACACGAATGCTCCCGGTGAAAGACCATCATAATGTTTAGGGTTCCGTACCCAAAGGGTAAAAACGGGACCATACTTAGACTCCGCGGTCCGTCTATCTGTCTGTCTGTCTGTCTGTCTGTCCGTCTGTCACCAGGCTAGTATCTCATGGACCGTGATAGCTAAACAGTTGAAATTTTCACAGATAATGTATTTCTGTTGCCGCTTTAGCAACAAATACTAAAAACAGAATAAAATTAAAATCTAAGTGGGGCTCCCATACTACAAACGTGATTATTTTGCCGTTTTTTGCGATAACGGTACGGAACCCTTCGTGCGAGAGTCCGACTCGCACTTGACCGGTTTTTGGCATTAAACATTTGAGGTTAACCTCAAGTACTACTACTCGTATCGTCACTCATAGTAATGGCTGGCCACGTACTAATTGTATTACGTCCGAAGTGCAATCATTGTAATCAGATAGGATGACCTTAATTATTATAGGCATAGACAAGCATAGAGTGATCCAACCGCATAAGTCACTCAGTATCTCTAGAATGAAGTACTTATGCCTTCAACAGTTATGCATTAAAATACATATAGGTCCTAGGAATTCAGTATTTGAAGTTAAAAACGTGACAAACCTACATTACCCAATGCCAAAATTTTACCGGTTTTCACGCTAAAGTGAATACTTATATTCAAATTATTAATTATGAAATCGGGGGTTACTACTCGTACATAACATGGTATTAATTATGAAATCGGGGGTTACTACTCGTACATAACATGGTATTAATTATGAAATCGGGGGTTACTACATAACATGGTTATGAATATTTTATTCAATATAGGTAAGTCTGCCATACTTCAGCTGATTTTATTTATAATCATAAGACACATTTTGTATTTTCTCTCGTTTTTCTTGATCATACGTCCTATGGCATAAACAAGGAAGGAAGCAAAAATAATTAACAAAGTTATAAAATTAACTGTACGAAAAATTAATAAATCTAATTTTAAAGTCAATTAAGGACTTTTAGAAACGATTTCCTGATGAAAAATTTTTAGCCAATCTGGACATTTTTTACAGGTAAATCGGATATAGGTCAAATAACATTTGAAAAAAAAGCCGGCCAAGTTCGGGTTGGACTTAACAAATTTAAGATTCCGCACCAAAGAAAAAACATCAAAATTTAATTTTTTATTTATACGTATATATAAATTATAGATACGTATTAATAAACATTACCACCAAATTTCAAGTTCACAGGTCACTGGAAAGTTAAAAAATTCGCCGTCGGAACAAATTGTGTGACAGACGACGGACAGACAGACAGACGGGCACGTGAGTGCCAGCAATAGGGCTCCGTTTGGACCCTTCGGGTACGGAACCCTAAAAAAGAGTCAAAACTGAATCCAAACCTAACCTTCATCAAGTCCCTTTAACAAAACAAATTCATGATTCTATATTTGTGGCGCTTAAGATTTTACCTCACTATCTTACAGGGATGGAACCATTGTTTCAAAGCAATGGCAGTATGTACGGAACACAAGAAATTCCTACTATTTACATACATCAACTAGCTAAATACCCATTATTTATCTATACCAACATTATAAAGAGGAAATATTTTTTTGTTTGTTTGTACCGAATAGGCTCCGAAAGTACTGGACCGATTTAAAAAATTCTTTCACCTATGCAAAGCTACATTATTCCCGAGTAACATAGGCTATAATTTTGACGGGAGCGAAGCCGCGGGGGTCAGCTAGTATCATAATAAACGTCATAAATATTCATTAGGCAGTAACCGCACAAAAACTGCATTTAAAATACTGAATGTAGTCAACAACGATTCGGAATTCGAACCTCTGAACTGCGATGATTGGTTGGGGCTAAAAGTTAAGTATGGCTTAGGCTTGGGTAGAATAAATCGATATAATTATTGAAATATAGATATATTTTTTGTAATGTTTTTAATCTCGATAAATAAGAAAAAATTTTTTTTTTTTAGTTTTTTTATATTCAGTTTCATATTTTGGTTTGAACACGGCAAAGGCAAAGCTTGAATTGGATAATGGACTCAAACAAACTTTGGTTATAATACGGTGTTAAATAATTCCATCACACGCGTAAATATTTTAAATGCGTTAAAAACGTGTATATATGGACATTCATGAATTTTATTTTAGGTTATTATTATATCATGGGAATATTCCTAAAAAAATATATCTGCAAAAATATTGTATCACATACCTATCTTTATCGATACTTTCAGTATATATCGATTCCATATTTAACGGTCTTTTTCATCTGCCCATCCCTAGTGAAGCGCGGTATCGGTTATTGGATAAATAGCGGTGCATCGTAGCCATGGCTCCTTTCTGCATGAAACATTCATGACGTAGCTATATTTCACTTTTACATCACTTCTTCACATGCAGTGATCCTAGCCTAGCTTTGAACACTGAAATGCTTTTTAAATAAAGCCTGGGTTTTAAGAATATGCTAGACTCGGTATCAGCTTTTTAACTGTAGAATTTTCGATATTTTTATTGAAAATCCAACTCAAGTTGATACTCTGTCAACTTATGTTTGCGTTATTAGTTATTAATTATAAACGCCCAAAATTTAGCGGTGCATTTTTCTTTACAGTATTTTTCTTTACTGTAATGTCGCTAGGCAAATTGAATAGAAAAATATCTGCTTAGGTATCTTTAAAAACACTAATGTAAGCTTACCTAAAAGTATAAAAAGTCGAATTATTACCTAAAGTACCTCAGTACTTCACTTAAAATATTCCCCTCACAGCCTACTTATTAAATAAACTCCATTATCCGAACCAAATATTTCGAAAGAATTATAATGCTGTCACGTTACGAGGACGCTATAAAAACTCGAAAATTATCGTCTATTGGGGTATCCCGCAAATTGCCGTGTTGCATTTTTCATGAGTCCTACAGTATCCGATGGTATGAATTGTTGATTTAATTATTGAGATAGCTCCGTACTCTGAGTTTGAAGAACGGTTAGGGATATTTTTACTTAATCATAAATAATAGGAGATCGGATGGTAATTGTGCAAGAAAGATGGCGCAGAAAATGAATGCAGAAAAATTTATTACACTTGCTTGACAGTCGAGTTTTAAAACTGTGGTATTGAACTGTTAAACTACCGAGCAATACAGGGTCGTGAGATTGGAAATGTTAATTTGATGATTAGACCGTGCGTAGATAAAGGAATTGAATATTGTTTTTGGTGTTCAATAAAGAATTAAGAAAGGTACTCAATTCAGTTATCACGTTCTCACAAAGCAATACATTCTACTGAAAAATTCACTCCAGATCTATTTTTGTTGCTCTTCTATAACAAAAGAAAAGTGCTTACAAAAAAACTAGTCAGGCGAACCATTACATAACATCCCATACGCTGAAAACAACATAATTCTATTCACAATGCTTTTACTCCTAAGCGACAGCCGTTTGTCAGCCATCTTGTAAAATATATAAATGGCGATGAGACAATGACAGTTCTTTTTTGTTTTCATTTTAGTAATGTGCACTGAGATGTGTTACACAATGGCCGTTGAAGAAGTTTTTATCTAACAAGTATTTATTTTATGTAAACTTTTATTTTAGTTTCGTCTGGAATATAAGAAACTGCGTTGGTAGTTTAGCTGTTGTTCTAACTAGAAAGTCGAAACTTAAGTTAGTGAGAAATTGTCTCGAAAAGTTTTCATTAAAATATTAGGACTCAAAAAAACGAGGTTTGTATCGTCTTTTTAATATTAATCCTTTTCCATGGACTGAACTTCTCGGTAATCATTACCATCATTCGGTCATCATTTTATTTATTACATAATCAATCTGCCTAGCCTTTTCCCAACTATATTGGGGTCGGCTTCCAGTCTTACCGGATTCAGCTGAGTACTAGTGTTTTACATGGAGCGACTGCCTATCTGACCTCCACAACCCAGTAACTGGGTAACACGGTACCCCTTGGCAAGACTGGTGTCAGATCTCAAGCTTCTGACTAACCGTAGCGACTGTCAAAGATCTTCAAATGACAGCCGGGACCAACGGCTTAACGTGCTTTCCGAGGCACGGAGGAAACTCGGTATGTTGAAATGGTCACCCATCCACGGACCGACCTCGTCAAGCGTTGCTTAACCTTGATGATCGACCAGTGCGGCTGCTTTTATTTAGCCACGAGCTCCTCCTCATTTATTACATAAAAATAATTATTTTTTAATTACATTAATAAAATTACCTTGTAGCAAACTACAAAGATCATGAAAATAAATAGGTATTCAATCACTCCTCTCTAGCCAACTGGAAAAGGATATTAAAATACTTCGAGCCACTTATCACAAGCTAGCGCAGTGTCCTCAAAATAAATCATGGGTTATCGACAATTCCCACTTGTTCGTTTTCTTGGCCTGAAATATCAAAGTGAAAATAATGTTCACCTTTTTGTGAATCTGAACCCAAAGGTATATTTGGGTTGGTTCATTGTTTAACCGGAGTTTATTTTTTGAAAAATTGTTTTTCGAATTGCGTTTTTGCGTAAATTACGTGTTACTGTGGACCAGATAACATTCCCGACGAAATAATTATAATAAACGGATACTTAGTAGCACCCATTTTGACGACACTTTTCAATAAAATATAAGACTCTCGAAAGATACCTAGTGAATGGGCAAAATCTGATATCATTAAACTTTATAAAAAAGGCAATCCATCTAATATCTCCAACTATCGTCCTGTCAGCTTACAATTGTGCCTCTACAAATTATTTTCCTCATGCTTAGAACAACGCTAAAACACAACGCATCTCTGTATTTACGGTAGAATATCAACCAGTCGAACAAGCAGGCTTCAGAAAGTGTTTCTCAACTACAGACCACTTATACAGTTACACTCTGGAACAAGTGATAGAGAAATTCGAAGAGCACAGACGTCCACTCTAATTGGCTTTCATCGATTATGAAAAGGCTTTCGACTCAATTTCTCACAGCAGTATGTGGAAAGCTTTGGAAGATTGCAAAGAAAAGATAAGCATAAGAAAAGCTTAAGTCGAGTTAAACTAGACAAGACAGGTCCGGAGTTCAACATATATAGAGGAGTAAGACAAGACGATCCCTTATCTCCAACAATATTTATATCCGTACTCCCAAGTGTAATGAAGAAGCTCAACTGGTCTAAAAAAGGCATAAATATAAAGGGAAAATATCTAAGTAATTTAAGATTTGCTGTTGATATAGCTTTTTTCTCTGAAACAGCTTCACAACTCGAGGAAACCATAAATGAACTTAAATCTGTCAGTCTCACTATTGGTTTGGAACTAAACGTAGGTAGAGAAAACATAGATTATGACCAACAATCTAGAAAAACTCTCTGGAACGTACTTCCTCTTGACATCAAAAAAGCTGAGAGTAAATTTTCTTTCAAGCGTAGAATCCGGAACTATTATCTGTCATGTCATACATAACTCGGTCTACGTCATAGTTATTATATTTAAATTTCAGTTTCATGTTGTATTTAGTATTTATTATAATATTTATTAGTCTATTGTTATAGCAATTATTAATGTATTTTATTAGTTAGGTAGTTTATTAACCCGACTTCAATTGTTGTTCATAATTTTTATTTTGTACACCTACCACTGTTGTGTCCTTTTTTACCCAAAGGTTGACTGGTAGAGAATGCCTTGCTGCATTAAGTCCGCCTATGTATCACCAATGTACATGAAGTATAAATAAATAAATAAATAAAAACCTATAAAAGTAAACAACAAACTATTGGAGTATGTGCAAGAATATATTTACCTGGGTAAAGAGATATCTTTTGAAAGATCTAGGCATCAGTACGAGCTTAACAGACGTGTGAACATGACGTGGAGGAAATTTTAGAATTACAAAGAGATCTTAAAATCAAACTTTCCTTTAAGATTGAATAAGAAAATCTTGGATTCATGTTTACTTCCATGTCTCATATACGCAAGTCAACCATGGGTTTATATTACATTCATAAAGAGGAAAATTGAACCTTCTCAGAGAAACATGCAAAGGAGTATTCTAAATCTAAAACTTAAAGATAAAATAAGGAACTCCGATATAAGGAAAAGGACAGAGGTTTAGATACTCTATCACATTATCTGGAATTACATGTTTGCACACACGAATGTCAAATGGAAAATGGATTAAGAAAGTGATTACCTGGAGAGGCCCTCTTGGAAAACGCAAAAGAGGGAAACCGCTAGAGAGATGGACTGATGAAATTAAGAAGATTGCGGGAGATGACTGGTTTGCCACAGCCCAAGATAGAGATAAGTGGAAAAATTGGAGGCCTATACTCGTCGATAGGTCTTTAACAAAAAAATACTAATTGAGAAATTATTATGATTATTTGACATGATACGATATTTGACTTTAATGAACTTTTGACTATGATTGTATTATATATTTTATTTTAATGAATTTTTTAACGATAATTTGACTAGGATTATATTTGAATACGATGACATTTTATTTTTATTTTAAAGATAATTAATCAAATAATGATAATTTATAATTTCGTAAATGATGGTGAATTGTGTCAAAAGTTATTTTGTTTAATCCAAAATGTTAAATGATAATATTCAAACTCAATTCAAATCAATAATAATTAAATGTATGTAAATATTTGTGAAGGAAATAAAGGGCCATATTATTACATATTATTATTGTTAAATTAAGTATATAATTTAATTGCCTATTATTTATCTAACAGAAAATATTACTGCGTGGTAAATTAGGTAACTACTTCCTAAAAAAATACGGAATAATATCATTATAGTCACCTAAATACCAATTTCTTCTACTATGCCGGGTATTAATGCCGGGGTCCCTCAGGGGTCCGTACGCTCAGCAACATTGCGTTCTTGCTGCACATAAATGACCTGCTAAAACCCGGCACCTTTGAGTATGCGGACGATAGCACTGTTGCTGAGAGATACTTGTCCGACGCGCGCACTACTGGACCTCAGATCCGGTCTCTTCGGGAGGCCATGGTTGGGCGCTTGAATCTGTCCTTGAAGGCAGTCTCCGAATGGGGCGATGCCAATCTGGTCAGATTCAATGCTGCTAAGACCCAGGCGTGTCTTTTTTTCGCTAAAAGGAGCCAATTCCACCCGGCTCCTCCTCTTTCCGAGGTGTGACCGTGCCGATTACTGACCATCTTGAGGTTGTTGGCATTACGTTGACATCTACGCTCAATTTTGGTCCGTTCATTGAGGCAAAAGCTCAGCTGGCTGCCAAAAAATTGGGGATCCTCGCGAAGGTGAGACGGTACTTTACGCCAGAACAGTTGCTAAACTTGTATCAAGCGCAAGTTCGATCATGCATGGAGTACTGCTCTCATCTCTGGGACGGATCTGCCAGGTACCAGCTGGATGCACAAGACGGGCCAAGAGGCTCATCGGCAATGAAGTACTGGTCGAATCTAGGCTCCAGAACCTCGAACATCGGCGCCGAGTTGCCAGCCGAGTTGTCGGTTTTTTATCGGTTACATTTCGGGGAGTGTGCGTTGGAATTGCATGAACTAATTCCTCCTAGCCCGTTCCATCATAGGACTACAAGACGTACGGCGATGCGTCATCGGTACATGGTGGACATCCCACCCATACATACCAAACGTTTTGGGAATACTTTCATTATGCGTACAGCAAAGGAGTGGAATTCCTTGCCGGAGTCTGTATTGCCTGATAGCTACAACCTGGGAGTCTTCAAGTCAAGAGTGAATAGGTTTCTTCTAGGCAAGCGTGCTTCATCGTCGACCACATCATCGCTTACCATCAGGTGAGATAGTGGTCAAGCGCAAGCCTAAAATCAAAAAAAAAAAAATGCAGGTAAATAAATTATGAAAACATAAACCGACTAACTCGAAAAGTTCCCATATTTATATTTCATACGAAAACCCTGAAGCTATTCCTGTACAGTTGACATTTAATTAAATATCTCTGACATTAATTGATAGGAAACTGCTTACTTTGTATATTTTATGCATCAACGGGGGCGTCAACTTATTTAGGATTAGTAGTAAGCTTGCCTAAACTCTGCTTGATTTCTTGTCTGGTGAAATGAGTAAGCGTTTTGTTTCTCATTAAAATATAACATGACATGTGCTTCATCATAAAATTTGAAACACAGTTGTAAAATCAAATTAAAATAAGAGTTTAATGCTTCGGTGAATATTATCACATAGAACTAATATTATAGAGGCGAAAGTCTGTGCGTGTGTGTGTGTGTTTGTATGTTTGTTACTTCTTCATGCTCAAACGGCTGGATCAATTTAGTTAACACTATATTAACACATAGGATACTTTTTATCCGGGGATTTTGTTTCTTCGGGATAATTTTCGACTTTCACGCGGGCGAAGCCGCTGGCGGAAGCCAATTTTTAAATAATTTCCTCGAGAATTGGCATAAATAGGCACAACAAAGAGAGTTACTGGCTCACTGTGAGGTCCAAACACAGACATACACATGTAAACATTGCCACTAGTATAATAGCCCATGATACTTAGAATTAAGTGTTCTTCATATTATAACGCTGATGCTGAGCACACGCGTATTTAATTAAATAAATATATTTTTTATAAGTCTTGCGCGTTCATATTTGACTTTGACTTTTAATGACTAATCGTAAAAACAAAACCGCAAACGCTAATAAAATATCTAATTCAATGAACGATTAACTAAATAATAACGATACCTAAGTTATTAAAACTTAAATATTAATCGTAAACGATCCTAAAACAGTTTGTTTTAAATTACAAACTTTTGATGACGTTTTCAGCGTTTTACATGTCGTTAAACCGAATCCCTTTTGTTAGATAGTTAACAGCTATAAAAGTACCGTAATGCTAATGAAGCTCTTTAAAACCAGTGTGAAACTTTCGATATGAGCCCTTTATTGAAACCAGCAATTCTGTAGTTTAAGTTTTTAAACGCAGTAGATTTGGAGGATTTTTTTGGAAAAGTATTGGTGGTTTAGGAGAGGTTCATAAAATTAAAGAAGGCCCTGCAGTGGAATAGATTAGGCAGATAATACGTGCACCAAAACTAATATTATAAAAGTTTTAAATTGCATGTTTGTGGCAGGTAATCTCTAAGTGCTCATTTACACAGAGATCCGTTTTACAGGCTTCTTTGTCGTGTACATTTTTATTCAGCGCTGACGTATATAGTCGTATGACAGTATTCCAGATCCAGTAAAAAAATACATATCCGATAAAATATACAGCAGTCCGTTTTATAGGTCCGCTTTATCGTAAACATTTTTAATCGGAAATGGCGTAGGTCGTTGTAATAGCGAGTTCACACACATAACAGTATTAAAATACTGATCCGTTTTGTTTGGTGTGGTCCTGCTCCGCAGCCGTTAGGGTGCAAGACCAATTAGTGATGGGCAGAAAAGTTTTGAAGCATTGTTGGACCTGCTGAAGACTGTATGAATATAGTTGTATTGAATAAACACTCAATTTCTTTTAGTATTATATAACTGCAAAGCACATATGTGAGTACTATGTTCCGACTGTAAATCTACCATTCACTGTACCTATGTGTCGTTCGTTAACTTCTGTGTGCCCTGTTCAGTTGAGTGTGTCATGCTCTCTCTAATTTCTCTCTGATGGTGGCACATGTTTTGGATCATTCGGTTTCCTTCATGATGGTTGAGCTGAGTGGTGCCGATCCATGCGTCATGTTCGTGAACGGGCGCCTTCAGTTGGGATTGGTCATAACTTAGCTGCCTCGGCCTGTTATTGCATTTTTATGTTAAAATTGTTTGTTACTCTAGACGCTTTTACGTGCACGTATTTTCGTTCTCACATACATATATGTATTTTTTTTCAACTAGAATGATGTAACCAAAAACTTGTAATTGAAACTGATGGAAAAGAGTGTCCGTGGAGTTTCTTGCAAATTCTTCTCCATTGAGATCTACTGATGCTTGCGAATTTGCAACTAGTCATATTTATTTTTTTTGTTTGACAATTCAAAGGTACCTCTAAGGTTTACTTGAAATAAACTATTTTTTTATTTTGATTTTGATTTTTGAAAGTTGGTCCCAACAAACCTCCAAATCTACTGCGTTTAAAAAGCTATCCTAAACCTACAGAATTGCTGGTTTCACTGAAAGCTCATATAGAAAATTTTACACTGGGTTAAAAGAGCTTCATTAGCATTACAATACTTGTATAGCTGTTAACTATCTAACAAAAGGGATTCGTTTTAACGACATGTAAAACGCTGAAAACGTCATAAAAAGTTTGTAATTGCACGTCCCTTAAGAAACTTATTGTTTTAGGGTCGTTTACTGTTAATATTTAAGTAGTAATAACTTACGTGTCGTTATAAGTTTTCGTGTTTTTTGGAAGTCCGTTTGTTTTTTTGTTAAAGAGTTTTTTATTTATCTCTTCTTTAGCTGATACCTCCAATTGCCATAAAAATCATGTTTAGTCAAAGTACATCTCATGACGATTTTATAAGCCCAAACACGACTAGGATAGGTACATTGTTTTATTTCGGAGTTCCAGTCATATCATTAGATCAGTTCAATGGTAGCATTTTCATCAGTACTATTTACTTATAAGTACATATTTGCTTCATCATAGTTGTTTAACTGTTCCAGATATCTTATACCCATGACATACTACGCATTAAGGAGTTCCATTGGCCATCTGTGGTCTTCTTCACCAGTTCCACTTCACCAAATGATACCTTCTGAGTGCAAAATGATTGCATTGTTGATGAAAATACCAAAATCGCTGTATGTATGCGTATAATATTTGAGGAGTTCCCTCGATTTCTCCAAGATCACATCATCAGATCCCGACCTGATGAGAATGGGACCAAATGGAAAGTATATCCTTTCACGTAACCCTGACACGTAAGTTATTACTACTTAAATATTAACAGTAAACGACCCTAAAACAATAAGTTTCTTAAGGGACGTGCAATTACAAACTTTTTATGACGTTTTCAGCGTTTTACATGTCGTTAAAACGAATCCCTTTTGTTAGATAGTTAACAGCTATACAAGTATTGTAATGCTAATGAAGCTCTTTAAACCCAGTGTAAAACTTTCTATATGAGCTTTCAGTGAAACCAGCAATTCTGTAGGTTTAGGATAGCTTTTTAAACGCAGTAGATTTGGAGGTTTGTTGGGACCAACTTTCAAAAATCAAAATCAAAATAAAAAAATAGTTTATTTCAAGTAAACCTTAGAGGTACCTTTGAATTGTCAAACAAAAAAAAATAAATATGACTAGTTGCAAATTCGCAAGCATCAGTAGATCTCAATGGAGAAGAATTTGCAAGAAACTCCACGGACACTCTTTTCCATCAGTTTCAATTACAAGTTTTTGGTTACATCATTCTAGTTGAAAAAAATACATATGTGAGAACGAAAATACGTGCACGTAAAAGCGTCTAGAGTAACAAACAATTTTAACATAAAAATGCAATAACAGGCCGAGGCAGCTAAGTTATGACCAATCCCAACTGAAGGCGCCCGTTCACGAACATGACGCATGGATCGGCACCACTCAGCTCAACCATCATGAAGGGAACCGAATGATCTAACACATGTGCCACTATCAGAGAGAAATTAGAGAGAGCATGACACATTCAACTGCCAGGGCACACAGAAGTTAACGAACGACACATAGGTACAGTGAATGGTAGATTTACAGTCGGAACATAGTATTCACATATGTGCTTTGCAGTTATATAATACTAAAAGAAATAGAGTTTATACAATACAAATATATTCATACAGTCTTCAGCAGGTCCAATGCTTCAAAACTTTTCTGCCCATCACTAATTGGTCTTGCACCCTAATGGCTGCGGAGCAGGACCACACCAAACAAAACGGATCAGTATTTTAATACTGTTATGTGTGTGAACTCGCTATTACAACGACCTACGCCATTTCCAATATTAGTTCAACATTACATAAATTGCTTGGACATGCATGTCTAAACACACGTTTAACTACAAACAGTACATATAGGCCAACTTAATCTTCCCAGCCAAAGCCAGATTAAAACTGCACTTTAGGTGTAAGCTGTTTGTACCTACAGCTTTCACCTAAAGTGCAGTTTTAAACTGGCTGAAAGCATAAAATGTAAACATACCTACGTGTAATACCACATGCTTTCATTAATACAACCCGATCGCTTAACTCCCTACCTATTAGATAGGTAGGGAGAAGCGCCATCCAATCAATGGATAACGGCATCGCAGTGCATAATCTGATGACGCAGATTGCATACAAACAATAACAAAATGAGGAAGAAATTAAAAAAAAAACGTAATATTACCGGCGTTAACATTTCCCAATTAATTCGTACACAAAGATTATGGGGTCAACGGCCGCTGGTAGCGTACATCGATTAATTTTGATATTTTAAGATCACAAGAGAGATCACTAGACAAGTCTCATTCTTACAATGAAAACGGCGCAATAGAAATTCGTAAAATATCAAAAAAATATGGGATTGTCAAGCGCTATCGTAATGCCACGTGACCAATACCAATATAATTCGGCATTACGACCATCACCATCGCTGATAAAATAAGTTTGTCTAAGGCCTAAGATATAAATAACCATCGTCTGCAGAGTTTCTTTAATTAATTTAATTTGAACCTGTACCTAATAGTGCGTAGTTGAAAAAGTAACATTTATTTTTCCAAGTTCCAAAAAATACCAAGTGATCCATGAAACGATAATTAAAAGATAAATCGAAAAATTAAGGCTACACAATCATTTTGTCATCCAATTAAGTCTGAAAAGAACGCGAGAGATTTTACAGACTTTTAACAACATAATAAAAATGTAAGACGAAGAAAAAGCGCTCCCTCTAAGACATAAAAGATTAAGAAAAAAGTTGACAACGGCTCGGTAAATTAAAAAGCACTAGTTTCCGTCAGACTAGATTATTAACTTGTACGTTCAGGCAACAAGACCATTACTGTCCGTTTATCAAAAGATAGTTAAATTTTCATGGCGCTGACAGCAAGACATTAAGTTTACGACTTTGTTAGACTGTAGGCTGTACGGCCAGTGTTCTTTGTCCTTGAATTAAATGTTTAGCCTGCCTGTCTTATGTTGTTATTTTCAAGTAAAAGTCAAAATATGGTGTAGATTTGTTTTGCATCTGTCTACCATGTCATATATCAAGTCATGTTGTCAAACCCGACAGCACCTTGAATTAAAAAAAACCGGCCAAGTGCGAGTCGGACTCGCGCACGAAGGGTTCCGTACCATTATCGCAAAAAAATTACGTTTGCTGTATCGGAGCCCCACTTAAATATTTATTTAATTCTTTTTTAGTATTTGTTGTTTTAGCAGCAACAGAAGAAGTTCATGAGATACAGCCTGGTGACAGACAGACAGACAGACGGACCGCGGAGTCTTAGTAATGGGGTTCCGCTTTTACCCTTTGGGTACGGAACCCTACAAATTTATAGTTATAACTTGTTATTTATTGACACTATACAGGGTTTTTTTTTCTTTCTCATGGCTCAAGTCAGTTTGATGGACCGCCACTCGACTCATTGAGTAGAGGTCCATTATACTGACTTTGAAAAGAGTTATTACTCAGTTTTTTTTAAACTAAAAACTGACTGGGTAACATAGACAAGAAAACACACTTGAATAAAAAAACAATACTACACTTGAGGATTATTGTTTACATATTTTTTAAGACCCTTACCGAAATGAGACCCAATTCTCTACACTACTGTACCCGGCTTACCCTATGCCGAATTTAATTTAAAATAAACGATACAAATCCTGACCAAACAAACGCCTTTGCGACTCCGATGCGGGGCACACAACCTTTTTTCAAGATTACAAAGAGCAAGCTCTAGCATTGTACAAAAATAGTCTAGGAGGCAGTAGCTTGACAAAGTATTTCCGATTCCAATTCAATTTATTCAGAGTACTCTTCAAGTGTTTATTCGTTCAACACAAGGGGGCTTTAGTGAGAGAAATTTTTCACCTTTTTTAGATGAACTCCCGGAAAATGTTTCTTTTGTTGGTGTCTTTGTTAAAGATAAATAGAGGCGGTGAGATGTCGCGGCGTTTTGTTGAAATTAATGATATTACTGTCTTCTTTATAAATTGCTGGACTTACCAACTGGTTGACTAGATGTTGTCTGTTGTATTTACCTGAAAAGAGTGAAATGTTTTCATTAGAATTTTGTACAACAATTTTATTTTTGGCACTAATAAAAACAATTACCGCTGACTACATATTTTAAGATCGTAAGTCTCAATCTTTAGCGAGATAACCTAAGATAATCGAGTAGAGCAGCGGCGGCCCAGTGATAACAGCCGCGACTTACATGTTGTTGGTTCGAACCCAGGCAGGCGCTTTATAAATTATTTCATCAACACTGCTCTCAAAACGGCGAAGGAAAACATCGTGAGGAAACTGGCATGTCTTAGAACCAAAAATTCGAAGACATGTGACATCCACCAACCCGCAGGCCCGCATGGCGAGAGAGCCTGACCGCACAACGGACCAAATAGGAGTCTAACTGCAGGAAAGTGGTGCATGTATCTATCTATCAAGATAATCGAGACTGAAGAACAATTTCTTGTTCATCAAAATTTATCTAAATATTTGTACCGAATACGTAATAAATATGTGAATAAGTAGAGTAAGTATGCTACAATAAGAATTAATTTCATTTTGCTAAGCGAGAATGGCTGTATTTTAAGCAAGCGATGCTTCGACGCTTGGCAGTCGACACCGGTAGGTATTCTGATCTACATAAATAACTTCCCGATGCTCTTTGACCCCGATCGATTATCAATTTGGCATGTCGTTTCAAGGTTTATACGTTTAAATAGAGTATTAAAAGTATGAGGCATATAATTAATACGTAGTTATATAAAATGTACTGTTCACTACTATGTGGGATGTCCATGGAGAGTTTTGCCACTACGTTAGCTGCACTGTTTATATGTTGGAGAACCACGCATTCGTACGTTGCATGGCCACAGGGAACGGTCTACGCTGCATTTTTTATAAAAAATCTAAGCTCAGTATACGGGTTCAATTTAGCCATGGGCTACTGAGCAGCACCTTGAAATGTAATAATTAAAGCGAATTACAAAAAAAAAACACTTCAAAGCGAAAAATAACTTTGGAAGTCAGTGTCTTTGGAACCAATTTTTGCGTTTTTGACACCGACTTCCGAAAATAAAGTTATTTTTAGGTTTGTTTGTGTTTTGTTTTGGAAGCAGCTTTAATGTTTTTGTTAAAAAGATTTTAGATTTTCACTTTTATTTTGGTAGGTACTTTACATTACCATGAAAATACTAATTATTAAGAATTACCTAAAACTACTCGTCAGATCTTAATCAATCAATCAAATTTGAATGGGACCACATGAGAAGCACCAGCCGTCAATAAAAAAAAAAAATCATCGAAATCTGTTCATAATTGGCGAAGTAATCGCGTTACAAACATACAAAAACATACAGTCAAATTGAGAATCTTTTTGAAGTCAGTTGGAAAAAAATAGAAATTTAAATTAATTTAACAGCATACAAATAGCTTTTCGCATTCACTCCCACAGTCAGCCCAATAAAAACCATGCGCATTTTCGAGATTAAAAGTAGCCTATGGCACTCACCAATCAGCTTTCTATCATTGCAAGTTTTTTTGAAACCGGTGTACAATAAATTATATATTACACCGAAGCTAACAAATATACAAACCATTTTAAACTATTTATAGAAAGATTAAAAGGAAGCATTAAACTCAAAATCTTCGGCTCAAATGTCAAATCCGTGATGCTTTAAAGCAACTGCACTCGTGTGCGAAACGTGGTCACAAGAGACATCTCACGCCAGGTCCAAGTCTTTGTCAACCGCTTCCTTCGTCGCATACTCACAATCTACAGGCCCAACACCATCACCAACATGTAACTGTTGGAGAAATGCCGCGAGAGCCTGATCGACCATCAGATCAAGCGTCGCAAGTGGAGTTGGATTGGCCACACGCTGCGAAGGTATTCTGATCATATACCCAAGCAAGCGCTGGATGGAATCCCCAAGGCAAAGCGTGGCCGTCCCCGCCAAAAAACCTGGCGTCGCACCGTATTGGCAGAAGCGACGAGCATCGGTATGACGTGGAGCGAGGTGAAGCGTGAAGCTTAAGACCGATCGCGATGGAGCACTACCTTAGGACGCCCATCCAGGGGACATAAGACATTAAGTTAAGTAAGTCATAGAAAGATATAAGTTTAGATTTAGGTATACAAATGTGTCAAAAAACGGCTTATAAATGTGAATAAATACCTACTCGTAGTGAAAATTTAAAAGTGACAAAAGGTTTCTATGTATAGCACAAAAAGCTTCGTTTGAACGGGTCTTGGGAGCTTCCAAAATAACTCCTAGCCTTTCAGCTTTGTACGTCTGGCAGCGTTGGTAGGAAAGTGTTGACAGTGAAGATTTTCGTCAAATTACAGAGAGAGGGTACCGTAAATAAATCTTATTCTGGTGTGGGCTAAAAGGCGGTCAACAATAGCTTTATTTATTTAAAGTTTAGGTACAAAGGCGGATCTAGGCATTTTCGGCCAGTAAGTCAATGTGGTGCAAAAGATAACATGGCAGATGCATTGTTTTATATGTTGAAAGAAAAAACTGTTTAAACGCTGCATAGACTTCTGCTCAGACTGCGGCTCTGTTATAGCAAAAATAGTAGCGCAGGATGACACAACTTTAGCTTTTCTAGAATTACTTTTGTCTCATTCAAAAATAACTACGAAATCCATTGCCACTACCTATAAAACCTTTTTCGAGGATGTTCGAAATATAAAAAAAAAACCGAATTCTATAATTCGAATAAATAATGGAGGGGATAATTCGGGCAATACGGAAAAAATATGCACTTCTTTCTACTTCATAGTGCATATCCATAATAATATCTTCAAAATATTCCGTTTTCCTACCGTACAGAATGTAAGGAACATTCAAGATGCTCCAAGCATACGAAACACAAACAATTTACGTAATAATACGTCCACACGCGATCCCCGCTTTATGCTAAGTGAATATACATTTCTTTTTAGACGAGATAAATAGGTAGTTCTGTTCTGGTATCACGTGGTAAATAATGTTAGCAGTTATGAGTGAGAAATTATGTTAAAGTGAGGTGAGTTAATTTTAGACTATAAATTGGTGCTGTTTTATTTTCTAAGTAATCCTTTTAACTGTCTAAGTCTCCCTCTCACGGACAGTCGCAGTTAGTTCGTTCGTTTAAATTGCATAAGTCTGGATTTATCATCGTTGTCGTGTGGCACTGTTGTCGACGTTCGTGGTTTGTCGTCCTTGTTTGTTTGGCATCGTTCATTATCGTTTTTGTTTCGTTCGTTTGTCATCGTTTGTGCGTTGCGTATGCGCGCTGGCGGCATTTACCCTCTCTAGACAAAGTGAAATTCCGTCAGCGGTAACAACTGTCGAAAAGTCAAAAATTAAGTAATTTACGACATCACATTTGGACAACGCAGGTCAATCCCTTACATTTGGATATTTGCCAATCTTTATGACTGATTCAATGTCACATTATATAAGCTCTCTTGTTCCTTTTGCCTGTACTTCGATTTCTGTCGAAATCGTCATCCTAATTCCTTATACCTGATCTTATTACAATCATCTAGCAAAAAATACTTCTATCAAATAGGGGACTTGAGCAAGTCCTTTGAAGAAAGCGTGAATCAATACCGTTCTCAGCTTATAAAACACATCATAAACGCCGTCACTACCAATACTAACACTACACACTAGAAAAGCCATAACAATATCTCGAACTTCAAGACCGGATAGTCTGGAGACATCTAGACGTTAATACTTTAAACCCATATCTTCAGGAAGTGCTGCCACCAGTTAATCTGACATCTGATTGTTGCAGGCCATTGTTGAGCTATCATTTATAAAGTTGAGCTTTTATAGTTGAGCTTTTCAGTTCATTGGTGACATGTCTTTGTTGCTCGTATGGGGAGTATATTGTTATTTGAGATGAGGCAGGTTATTTGAGAATGAAAGGGAATTTAATGTTAAGGTTCCATGAAAGTGGCTATATTCTACCAAGCTTTTATTTAACTTGCAATGTATGTATGTGAGTGTGTTTAAGTCAAATCTTGAAACCAAATTTTAAAGCGGCCTCCACCGATTAAGATGAAATTTTGCATACACATTTAATTTGGACGACAATGCATGGTTAGCTAAGTGACGTCATTCTAAATCCAATATGGCGGACGGCACAAGATGGCGGACTAGTTATTTTTGTGCGCTGCCATGATATGGGTATCAAATGAAAGGGTTTGCTGAGAAAAATACGAAAAAGAAAAGCCTTATTTTCTGAATCAATAGATGTTTGACTGCTGGTCTGGAGATGGTTATGTAGACAGAATCATCGTATAACTGTAACGAAATCAAAGAAAACAATAAAACATTTTTTTTTAAATGTAATTTTAATTTTTAATATTTTGATATTTTTATAACATTCAACAATTGGCAATTTTACATTTGACATTGTTCTATAAATTTTCTGACATTTTTATATTTTTTGGACCTTTTCAATTATTAGGTACTTTTAATGAATTTTTGACTATTTAAATTTAATTATTAATTAATTTTATTTTGGGTTTTTACCTGTGTATAATTTAATTTATCATGTTTAACTATGGGCTGGAATTGTCTGAAATAAATAAATAAATAAATAAAACCTGTACTTAAATTAATGCTTAGGTATTTCTAAAAAGCGACTAGGTTTGCTTGTTCTATATCTGTCAGGTACTTTACTAAGGCCGTTTCTTCATCGAATGATATCCTTATCTCAGAAATAAAAAAACTGTGCTAAATCATAGCCCTCAAAAACAAACCTCAACATAAGAATGCCGAAACATTATCGCCAAATTATAATCTTCTAGCTTCTGCCAGCGTAAAAAGTTTTATATTATCGCAAGGGAATACAAACTATATTTTGTCCTTCCCAGGGTCTCAAACTATCTTCATGCTAAATTTCATCTAAATCGGTTCAGTAGAACCAGAGATTATCCCTACAACCTCACAAACTTTACCTCTTTATAATATTATTAGTATAGACAAATGCGGTATGGAAGCTACCACAAGAAGTAACAGGTATCTTTATTTATCACTTCCACTTCCCTCATTCTTTATTACAAAGTACACGCCTTTAGGACCTGTTATCTTTACGTTGATATTACTCTGTAAAAGGAAAACTCATAAAGCATTCATAATATTTATCATCATGCTCCATTAACTTTATGTGCAAAGAAATGTAATATTTTATGAAAGTGCAGTAAGACAGTCGATACGCCACAGTGTAACTTGAATATGAAATTAAATTAAAATACGTTAGTCATATTCCCTACCTTCGGTGGCCTCATTATACTCGGACCAAGATGATGGTATAATATTGTAATTAGAGATTGCAGCACTAATTACTTAAAGATTAAAAGAAATACACTCTTTGAAGCTGAACATAGATTTTAATGTAAAAAAGGGTACTGGATACAGGATATAGAAATAGAGAGTAGTGTTGATCACAACAAATAGTGATGTGCGGAATACAGATTAAAACTAAAGTAGGAAGGCACTAAATTTAAATGTTCAACACTAACAAAGCACTGACAGATCAATCAGCTGACGGCAGGGGATACAATTTTAGATTCTCTCTAATCTAATCTAGACCTTGAAAATTTTATGTTATTAAACTATATTTCATCTGTACTAACTCAGTTAAATCGATGTACAACAGATACAACATTATATATATAACTTGTTTTATTTTTGTTGGTAAGTAAAGGATATCTCTTAAAAATTACCGGTCAAGTGCGAGTCGAACTTGGGCGCCGAGGGTTTCATACCTACCTATTATACCACCATAGTAAAATTGGTATCATTTTTATTGGTGGCTAATTTTTGGGCAAAAACTTGTATGTACCAAAATATACCTAAATTTACAACTATTTTTTTTTTGTTTTTTTTTTGTCCATATTTGTGCAGTAAGACCTTACTTTTTGCCATTTTCTTGATTCTAAGTCAACGGGCACTACTACTAGAATTTCCAATTTTGGTTAAAAGCAAGGTCTTACATCACAAGTTAAAGGAAAATTCCGAAAAATAAAAAAGTGGAAAATTAAGTTAAATTTTAGTGCTTGCAAGGTTTCGCGTAAATCTAAATTTACCCATATCTTTTTACCGTGTTGACTCAGGACCTTGATTTTTATACACCTAATAGGGACTACAACCTCCGTATCTGGTATAAATATCAACTTTAAAGATACACCCGTTCCTGAAAAAATCGGTGGTGACACACGACACAGACAGACGGACAGACGGATAAGAGAGTGATCTTTTATGGGTTCCTTTTTATACCTTTTGAGGTACGGAACCCTAAAAAAGCTGTTTTACTTTGTTAGTAAACATTGTGTCTTTAAAATAACTGGAATATAGAGGAAATTACATTTTTCCGGGATAAGTAGTTCATGACACTAGGGCGGTAACGCACTAAATCCGAACCGTATCCGTAAAATTTCGGTTTCGAAGTAGCCGTAGTACTTCTTGTAGGGAAGCTTACGTACTACATCCGAACTCTATCCGTCATAATCTGTAATAATTTTGAACTCAGAACTCAAATCACGGACACTGACCTGTAGTAGTGCGTAACCTCCCTAGCGATAGTGTTGTTTTCTATTAGTCAAATAATTTTTGACATCGAATCACTACTTCCCACAATTGTCTCCTAAAAATCCTTTTACAAAATTAGTTAATATACGCGTGTCAAACTGACACTCAAAAATCTTCACATAATGTCTAATGAAATCTATTTTCTGTAATTGTCTAGAGTAGTAAAGCCTTTTATTAATTGCGTGTCTTTATATATGTCGTGTGCGTGTATATATGTCGTGATGGCCCAGTGGCCAAGTCCTCGCTTTTCGAGCGTGAGCTCATGGGTTCGAATCCGGGCAAGTACCAATATGTCTTTTTCAATTCATCTGTATTTTCTGTTTATCTTGGAAACTGCTGACAACGGTGAAGGCAAATATCGTGAGGAAACCTGGACTTATAGTGAGTTTATTATAAGACTAGCTTTCTGCCCGCAGCTTCGCCTGCATGGACTACACGATTTTGGCAGTTTCGTTTTTTGCAGTTCTGGCGAGATATTGCAAATTATTATCCAAACATAATTTCCGCCCGAGTCATTGTTCGCGTAGACTAAAAAATTTGCTCGACTTCATTATTTGATCGAATTATATAAATTACATGTAAATTGATTTAAAAGCATAAACTGAACTGCCGTCGTGTTCTAATAGCTAGAACGTAGTACTCTCATTCTGGAGGTCTCGTGGGATTGATTTCCACGGGAAGGTACAAATAGTGAAAGACCACTTCGCTTTCAAATTCTGAATCCTACTACCGATACGATAGACAATTAATACGGGTTGGCGCAAAAGTTATCACCCGATGTTCTTTGGCTATAATTTTTTTATTAATGTGATACTCTGGTTCTGCTTTTGGATAATGTTTATTTGATGTCTTAATTTATTTTCCTATTAAGTCGAAATAATGATACGATCGCGCCGTCGCCAGAATTGATAAACGTTCGCGCCCGATTAATGGCAAGAGTGATAATGCCACACTTGCCAGAACTCCCAGCGTATATTATCTTTGAGGTCTTCAAGAGTCTGAAGCTTGTTGACATAGACTCATGACTTAAAAAACCTATTGAAAGAAGCCTGGATCAGTTAAATCAGGCGATTATACCGGCCGGAGCAAGTTCGGATAGTGCAGACCTCAGAATTTCGGTTGAGCCTCATCCTCCAGTTCCATTTTTTTATTAATAGGCTCGCGTTAGACAACTATCTCACTTGATGGTAAGATAGTGGTAATAATAATATATTTATTCCTTTTAAGGATAGAAAACGCGTTGATTATGGCTCTGGAACCTCGTTGACCACAGTAGTCGTTTGATGGCCCGATGACGCTTCCAACGTAAACAACAAACCATTTTTGTTGCCTGCGATGTGTTTCAGCATACTGCGCTATCACGGGGAGATAGCGCATCTATGTGGGACTCGATCCCGCATTTTAAACTTTACACCCTTTTTTACACCTTTAAGGGATGAAATTCAAAAAATCCTTGAAAACGTATTTATTTATTTTATATTAATTAGAAGCTAAATGCCATATTTCGTTCATTTCAAATTAAAAACATTTCACGAGTTTCATACAAACTTTCATCCCCTATATAACTCCCTTAGGGGTTGAATTTCGAGAAATCCTTTCTTATTCCTTGTTTACATTATAAAAGGAACCTCTGTGCAAAATTTCAGCATTTTAAGTCCAAGGATTTGGGCTGGGCGTTGATGAGTCAGTCAGTCAGTCAGGACTTGTCTTTTTATTTATATAGATTAACACCCTTTTTTACCCTTTTAAGAGATGAAATTCAAAAAATCCTTAAACACGTGTTTCTTTAATTGTATTGAAGAGCAGAAATACTAAATTTCAAGTAATTTTGATAATAAACAATTTATTTTTCTTACAAACTTTAACACACTTTTTTACCCCTTTAAGGGACGAAATTCAAAAAATCCTTGAGGACGTATTTTTTTATTTTATATTTAGAAGCTAAATGCCGTATTTCGTTCATTTCAAATTAGAAACGACAGAGTTTCATACAAACTTTCATCCCCTATATAACTCCCTTAGGGGTTGAATTTCGAGAAATCCTTTCTTATTCCTTGTCTACATTATAAAAGTAACCTCTGTGCAAAACTTCAGCTTTTTAGGTCCAAGGATTTGGGCTGGGCGTTGATGAGTCAGTCAGTCAGTCAGGACTTGTCTTTTTATTTATATAGATTGTGCTTCATTGATGTAATTGCTGTAAGGCTTTCCAGTGCCAGATTAAACTAATAAATAAATTTCAGCTTGATATCACTAAGCTTCCAGAGATAACTTGTTTCAAAAAGTTTTCTGTCATTAAGGGCCTACATCCGCTTTAGTGCCGTAAAACGGTTACTTTCTAAGGTATACTCCTTAGTAACGGGTAGGTTAAAAGCGTTGAAAAAAATATATATTTATAATTGTTTAATTTTCATTATTTTTTAAACATGGTTGTTTCGTATAGCAAATAGTTTTGCTTTAGAAAAATAATTAGCAAAACGGTATTTTTCGCAACTTTTTGATACTCCACCAAACCGAATTGGATGTTTAAAAATATTTTTACAGAGAAAAATTTTAGGCTGGAATTTCTTCATGACCGAAATAGCATAATCAAATAATATTTTGCAAACAAAACTCTTCAAAGGAGGTTCAACATTGATATTTTGGCTTCTAGCGGGCGCGCGGCCAGTATTGCGTTAACATTGGGGCGTATATATCGAATTAATGTCTGTTAGGACGCCCTGCGATGCAGAAAGTCAATAGTTGTAACTGATCCAATAAACTCATAAACCTTTAAATTATAATTGAGTAGAAACCTTATTCATCAGCCTTTTTTTAACGTTCCCACTACTGGGTCACAAGCCTCCTCTCTGTGAGAGAGGGAATAGGCCATAATCCACAACGGCCATAAGGTGCGGGTATTGGTGAATGTCACATGTCTTTGAATTTTTGGTTTTATGTGAGATTTATGTTTCTTCACGATGTTTTCCTTCACCATTTACAGAGCACTGGTGGTAAAATATTTTACACAAATTTATGCGCCTGCCTGGGTTTGAACCCACGACCTAAGACACATAAGTCGAGTCCGTTACCACTGGGCCACCACTGTTCTTGGCCCAGAAACCTTATTAAAACATCATATTCCAATTTCGAACGCTACAATATCCAACGGGCAATACCGAACCGATTTTAATTTAACCAAATAAAATGTTCAATGACGAACTTTTACATCGATACCTTTAATAATTGGGTCTTCAATTAAATTCAATATTGAGCAAAAATTAATTGTTTGATGTTGTTCCTTTGTGTGATTCAATGAATGAAACGGAAAGCTGGTAAATTTATAAATTACGTATTTATAAATTGGCAAACTCAATTTGTGTGAACCAATTGCTGATATATTTTTGGATTATTACTTCCAAAGACTCGTAATTAACTTTTAACTGGGATGTTAAAAGAATAAACAATAATTGCCAGTAGCAAAGACCATCGCCATTTTGGACCTTTACGTTCCTAAATTTTATTTTCAATGTAGGTTTTTGACTGTTAAATAAGTATTGAAGGCATGTCACCCAAGTCCTACACTTCAATCGCTATGTTAAAGGAAAAAACCCTCAATCAATGACAACAAATAAAAAAAAAAATAGTGTCAATTGGAGTGAGATCAAGAAAGTACGGGTAAGAAACCGTTCGGTAGTAGTAAGTAAAGTATTTATTTCTCAGTTTTTTTATACATTGAGATCTTGCATTTAACATACTACCATTGCTGGTGTAGAAATATTAAATAACAAGCTAGGTACATGCAAATCAAAACTAAGTATATTACAAGAATATTATATAAATTTAAGAGATTTTGTATTAAGTTTATGAATTTTAATTAATATAAATCATAATGTTGAAAATATAAATCGTAATAACAAAAAATAAATCATTATGTCAAAAAATCAATCATAATGTCAATAAATAAATCATCATGTCAAAATATAAATCATAACCTTAAAACAAAATTTACAATTTTAAAGAATTCATATCATGTACTAATATCATTATTAAGATCTCAATTACAATATCAAAATGTATGATTTAAAAATTCATGAACAGAATAAAAACACATGTATAAACAATAATAACAACAATAAACACTGAATATAATTCCTATCAATGGGCTACCAACGACATAACCTTTGATCTTCCAACCAATTTTGGCTTAACATTTAACACGATACAGCTAACTCAAATATCATCACCAAACTTCCATTTGGTAGTTACCCAAATCTATTCCTATTACCCAAATTGCCGTACTCCCCTTACAAATTAATTAATCCTCGATATATTAATTAGGAAACGCTACTGTGAAATATTGTTCTACCGACTGGGTAATTATGTCAAGTCACCATTATAGATCGACATTAGTTATATGGGGCCCACGAGTGTTATAAATACGAGATAAAGGACAGTGAAGAATTTGCCTGTCCGAGGAACGATCCGTTGTTTATTGAAATAGTTTGTCGTACCTTTAGGTGAGGAGTAACATGATACTAATTGAAGTTTTAGTTAATAGTTCGATGTGGTTGACACTTGGTGAGTGGTCGTCTTGGCGTATTCGAGAAATATGCGGAAGGCAAGTATAGGATGTGACGTAACTTGACCCACACCTACACACACACTCCACCTACACGTAATAATTAAATCATTCAGATGGTATATTTTCTTTACTTAAATGCAACTAAATATCACACCACACTAATATTATAAATGCGAAAGTTTGTGAGTGTGTGTGTGTGTGTTTGTTTGTTACTTTTTCACGCTCAAGCTTCTGGACCGATCTGGGTGAAAATTGGCAAGAAGATAGATTATAGTCAGAAATGTCACATAGGATACTTAAGTCAGTATTCTAAACATTAAACAAATAGTTCTAATTAAATCACGTAATACTGATCGAAAACAGTCGATAACACTCAATAAAGCCACTATCACAGTGCGAGCGGAGCGATCCGATACGAACAAGGCATTCAGTACGTTTAATACACTCGGGCGTTGGCAGATAAGCAGCTGGCTTATGTAGGTACTATCTGAGAGTAATTTTAGCTAGAAAATTCAGGGATTCCGGGAACTAAATGGTAAGTATATTAGTAGACATTTTTATTGTTTTATGTTTACCAGTATTGTTTGTATTATTGTTTTGTGCGAAGGAAAGAAGTTAATAGAAAGATTTTTCTTAATATGGTGCACTTATGTGGCAGTGTTTTTTTTTACTTTACACCACAAGCGCCTTAAGCGGCTTTCAAAATATTATTTAATTTTTAACCGTCAATGGAAACTCACATCTTTGTACTATTTATCTTTTGGCAGAAACACACATCAAACTGCAGCAGGCTGAACTTAAACCAGTTTCCATGTTGTATGTATTTATTCATAAAAAGACATCCCGCAAAACGACCACACTCCAACCATTGAAAACCAACTTAATTAGACCATAGCTAATAACGTGCTCACGCGGTCCACTCATCTACGTCACGATAAACAACAGTCAACTCCCGCCATGCATACGATAAATGATTTGACAGCTTCCAACAGGCTAACCCAATAAGTTAACATGTCGAACCGCAGTCGACGGCCAGAGTACACATGAGCACACCCCGTGTACACTCACAAACATACGTCGACTTACTGTCAGGGGTCAAAAATACAGTCGCACACTGCCGAAGCTAGTGTCTAAAATTTATTTGTAGAAGAGGGTCAAGGTTCACGACTGATTAAATTTATAGCATAGAATCTGAAGTAAAACTTATCCTATATTATATATATGACCTCCTATAAAGACATTTTGGACAATTTATTATTTACTAGCTGATGCTCGCGGTTTCACTCGCGTGAAATGTGTTTTATTACCCTATATCAAGTTTATCAGGATAAAAAATACCTGTCTATAATCTATCTCTGTGCCAAATTTCATCCAGATCTGTTCTGGCATGATGGAGTAACAAACATCCTTGCAAATTATCGCATTTATCACACCCATATTATAAAGGCGAAGGTTTGTGAGTGTGTGTGTGTGTGTTTATGTGTTTTGTACTTCTTCACGCTCAATCGGCTGGACGGATCTGGTTGAAATTTGGCACAGAAGTATATTATAGTCAGGTATTTTTATCCTGAAAAACTTGGTATAGTGTTTGCGGGCATATGTTCCCTTGGGATAATTTCCGACATTCACGCCGGCGAAACCGCTGGCTAAAAATAGTAATACCTACATATATTAGTTGATCCACAAAGACAAGCAGAAAACTACAAAAAGTACGTAAAGGATTTTAGTAATAAAAAGCTCATAACCTATGTTACTCTAGCTTTGGCAGTGTGCGACAGCACTTTTGACCCCTGACTGTACACACAAACTCAGCCACATGCTGTGATTTAGGACGCGCAGCGTTTTACACGATTAATCTTGCATGATTGTCCGGACTGGTAATAGCGAGCATTGTCCAGGATTTATACGAACTACCTAGTTCCGCAATGCTTTATCTTTGGGAATTTCGTGATTACGCCCTTTATGACTAGCTGGCTTTAGACTTCGGACTTTGCAATATGCAATCTGGAAGCCGTTGTTTTGCAGCTTCAGTGGAGCTCTATTGTAATATTGTTAGGTGTTTGTGACACATAATGCTGAGTTGATGGCTGTCTGATGGCAGAACTTAAAATAACCGCGACGTCCAAATGCTAATTCGAGTTTTTGGCGCCGGATAGCAAGTGGGAACTTTTCGTGGAATGTAAATTATCTATGCAATACAAAACTTACTGAGAAAAAGCATTGTTTTAAACCAGGATATCAATTTGTAAATAATACTTTGATTTAATGCCCAATTTCAGTTCATTCATTGTTTAAAACAAACAAACAATACCTGAAAGAAATTAATAACGAAATAATTTGGCATATCCGAGGGCATATTATCGAGAAATATTCAAAAAATAATCACATCTGCATTCAGAGTAACAGGTGTTGTTTCAATGATAAAACGTAGCCAATTAAGAACGGAAGAGTACCAAAATGCGTGATTAATGAAAACGGCCCGGAAAATACGTAAACCAATTTATACGGACGCTGGGAACGGAATTCCGTTATGATTGTGAATTGGCTTGAGTCGGAAGTTATTTATTGAGTAGGTACGTAACTTATTTTTGGAAACTGTTACTGTTGAACAAGTTTTTTAATTTAGTTTGGATTTTTTTCTGTTTACACTACTTTCTAAAAATACAATCTGCTACCATTAACAAAACGGACGCATCTGACTAAAACATAAAACGAAGAAAATGTATAAACATCTGAAAAGTTTGAATCTGTACTATTTATTGACTAGTGTAACTCGAGAAAGTTAGCTCGGGAAAAAACCTACTAGATGCACCTGCTTTTTCTGATTCTGAATATTCTATAACTCAATTTTTTATAAAAGGGCAGATACGCCCATTGTTCTTTGGTCAGCAGCAATGCAATTTTCCCCAAAAAGCATTTATATTTATTAATCCGTTTAAATGTTTCGATATAGTACAAAGTCAAACGGATTTTTCCTCTATTTTGTAAGACATTACGGTGTGAGGAAGCTGAGCGACTGCAAGTCATCATTGAGATTGAATGTCGTCAAAGAGATCCGCTAAAATACTCGGCAATGGCGGTGGATGAGACCGCCATTTCAGTTATTTTCGTCTTCCGTGATTTTCTACCTTTTACTTAATACCGATACCGAAGCAGTTACATGTAGGAGTATTTTTGATGTAATTTAATGCGACATGAGGTTAGAGTTCGTATCAGGGAGTAGTAATTAAACTTTAGCTTTAAAATAATTAGAAGTAGTTGATAATTTCACCCTACTAGGCTTACATTGATACACATATTAATGGCAAAATTTTTCTCAAAAAGAGAAGACATACAAAAGAAAATTATTAAAGACATAAAAATAGAATAAACTTACCAACATTGCGACAAAAAATGCACTCCAATAGTACCTTATTAAAAAAAATGTAATAAGTTACCCGCAAAAATAAATATAACATGTCTATCAATAAATTGAAGCTTTTAGTTGTTAACAAATTCTTATAATATAAGCGAATATTTAAATGATATATTATAACTAACTTCATAACTCTCTATTTGTATCTACAAATACTCAATTTAAAGATACGCCTACCTAGATATAATACGAAAAATATTTTTTTTTAAGTAAATAAGACGCGTCCAATAAATAACTTACCTTAGGCATAATAAATATGAATTACGTAATAAAAAAAGTATTAATAATTATATATAATAAATAAGAATAATTTTAAACATAAATGGTTTTTACAATGTTACTAAATAAATAAAATAATATGATCTTTAAAATAATGATTGTAATTCTTAAATGCAATTCAATATTAATAAAACAGTAAAACTTAGTAATACTTAACCAATAATAAAATGTATCACATTTAACACCCAGTGTTCTTCTTCGTCTCTCCTACTTGATCTATGCTTTGTCCGACAGGGTCCATAATTGTGACTAATATAATTATTTCCCTACCAACTATATACATAATGGTACGCAATAAAGAATTGAGAATTAATCTACTTCTTTGAAGGCAATTAAAAAACGTTAAAAAATATACCTGCTAATGTACACTTGTAAATCACAAGTCTTGCAACGAAATAATGACAATCTAAAATAGAACACCTACTGTGCGCTAAGTTTAGGTACACAGTGCCAAAAAAATGCTAAATAAAATCTTAAAATCATTTTTATCGATCAATCACTTCAAACGAACAATAAACCTTGAAGTAGCTATTCTTGTATTTTTATACCGTCTAAAAGAATCGTTCTTGTAGCAATATTCAACAATACAAACGTTTATGAATTCGTTTTATTGATACAGTCTCGTAAAATTGCGTGTCAAATGGTTCAGAGGATTCGGGCTGATTCGCATCGGAGTTTTTCTTTACATCCAGTGAAGAAACACCCTTAATAATATCTTTGTGATTTATATTTTCGTTTGTAAGCATTTGTGTTTGGGGTTTAAGTATTGCTTACAAAGCCATTTACAAAATTGTTGTGGAGTAAAATGAGGATAGAAACACATCGTGATTTGTGAAATATATTTTTCTAAATGTTGGCTCTGTTGGCAGGGATGTTTTGGTCAAGTGCAGCTGTAGTTTGCAGTATTTAGTATTGTGTGCCAGAGTTAAATTCAATTTATTATTTTTTATCCCTGTGCTGCTGCTAACATTACATATATGTGACGCAAAAATGATTCTGTCTATGATCTTTTGTGTTTTGATCATCATCCTCAACATCACCTTTTTAGCCGAAAGAAGTCCGCTACTGGACCTGGATCCTATGCTCCTTGCATCCAGTCTGCCTCGGTCCTCTCAAGATCCCGGTCCACATTGTTGGAGCCCTTCTAATTTTTTGTCTGCTCAATGTAGGTAATTTATTTATTTCACGATTGTTATCTTATCGTAACAAAACGGCCAATAAGAAACGTGTGAGTCAACTGATATCGTAACAGGAAATATCCTGTTAGCTAAGAATCAGATTATCTCTCACGTTCATTAATTACCGTGTAACATTTATCAGATACAGGCCCATTTCTTGTTGGTGGCGTTTGGACTTTTTGCTTGAGGAAAAATAAACGTATGACTCCTACATAAATATGGCTTGTTTTTTTTCTTCTTTTGTTTTCTTTTAATTTGATTAATTCCCGTGGCATTTGTTACAGGAACCGTATTTTTTTTGGATTATAATGGTGCCAAAGTAACTTTGCGATAGTTTAGCTTTATTTGAGTACTAGCTGTCTCACGCGGCTTCGCTCCCGTCAACTAGCTACATACATGAATGTGGCGTAACTTTAATCACTTACGCAGCGCACGCAACGGAAGCTCTCAAAAAGGAATATTTTTCCCCGTTTCTGCAACATTTTTCCTTTATGCTCCGCTCCTATTGGTCATAGCGTGATGTTATATAGCCTATAACCTTCCTCGATAAATGGACTATCCAACACAAAAGGATTTTTTCAATTCCAACCAGTAGTTCCTGAGATTAGCGCGTTCAAACAAACAAACAAACTCTGCAGCTTTATAATATTATAGTATAGATAATAATTGGTCCAGGACTTCCTTAGATCATCGCATAAACAAACATTTTACATAATATTAAAATCAAATATATACTTGAAACAACGACTGTACTGTAGATATTAATATTTTTATCAATCTGATATCTTACGATTTTTGTATGCTATCAACTGACTCCCAATTTAATCAAAAGTCACAGAACACAACGTGAGTTATATCATCTCATATAGCTGTAGTCTTAAAACGAAATGTCCAAATGTCTTGCACTTCTATACAAAAAGATATCAAAGTCGTTTAATTTTCCGCCAAAACAGAGTAATGACCAAGAGGGTCTCCTTAATAAGACTGACGAGGTTTTCTCGTGATTTTATTGCCCACTCCACCGTCTAAATCGCTCGTTTAGATGTAACAGCCAGCGATTTACAGATCTCTTCATGGCTTGTCCTAATTTTCTTTGAGTTTTTATGCCTCTGAACATTTCTTTGGAGATACTCTACGTTTAGTGTTTTAAATCGGGAATTTGGAACTGTTGGATCTGTTTGATGCTGTCATTTGAATGTCGAAGTGGAATAATTAAACAAGCCGGCTCCTTCGTTGATTTAATGGTAGGTAGCACTACTGCTATACATGAGGTCTTAGGTCCAATTCACAGGCCGGCTATAAAAATTGTTATTGGGTTTTTCCATCTGGAGTTTTATGGTTACTCCTTAACACCACACCCCACACTCAGGATATATGCACGGTAGGGGACCATAGACTAGGGATGGGCGATTCTTTACAAAAAGATCGATTCTTGAATCGATGCGAATTGATATCTGAAAAATCGATCCACAAATAAATAGGGATCCAAAAAATCGATTTTCAATTTGCTTTTCGCGTTTGTATTTTCAATACAAATATAAATCCTTTAACGGAAAACAAAAAAAAACCATAATAATAATCGATCTTTTAACATTTTTAACTAATTAAAGTAATTTTACAACTAAATGAAAGTATCAAGTATAAAAAGACATTTTTTTTTATTTCTTTTTTCATTTCTTTACATTTGTTTGTATTGTGTAGCACATTCAACTATTTTTAAATAATATTTTGGTTCATATTAAAACAGAAAAATATAATCTCGATTATTTAGGTTGAAATATTGATTCACTGAATCGATTCATTACTAGATATCGATAAAAAAATCGACATTTCGGTCCTAAAAATCGATTAATCGACCTCAGATCCCTACCATAGACTCGCAAAATAATTATTAGTTGAACAGCAAATAGTAGCCCCTGAATATTTATTGGCATCATTCCTCACTTAAAACTTGAAACCGAAACTAGTCCACAGAATTATTCAATCATGAATAATATATCAAGCATTCAAACCACTATTTTATTATTCACAACTATTTAACGCAGGTATTTATGCAACCGCATTTATTAGCAGTGATTTAAATGAAACCATTTCAAACAAAATAATAATTACAAGAGTCACGTTAACATCAAACTTCAGCCTTTTACATGACGCCATGACAGTATTCCCTGAAAAGTCGGTAGAATAAAATAGCGAGTGTTTATTTTTTACTTTTTAGCTGGTTCAATTCCCAGTTAAGGGCCTACATACGCTTTAGTGCCGTAAAACGGTAACTTTCTAAAGCATACTCCTTAGTAACGGCTAGGTTCAAAGGTTTGAAAAAAATATATATATTTATTATTGTTTCATGTAAATTATTTTTTAAACATAGTTTTTTCGAATCACAAATAGTTATGCTTTAAAAAAATAATTAGCAACACGATATTTTTCGCAACTTTTGGATACTCCTCCAAAGCGACTTGGATGTTTAAAAATATTTTTACACAGAAAAATAGATGGCTCGAATTTATTCATAACTGACATAGCTTATGTAAATCAAATAATATTTTGCAAACAAAACTGCTCAAAAGGAGGTTCAATATTAATATTTTAGCATCGAGGGCGCGCACGGCCAGTACTGCGTTATCATTGGGGCGTATATATCGCCTTAAGGTAAGATTGTCGAAAAATCTTTGAATGCAGTTTTGTTTATTTTTAAAAATAAAGGAATGTTTCCTTTAAATAATCTATATTTATGGATTTAAAGTGGTTTCCCTTCATGGCCCATTGATTTTTTCGTTCCCGAGGAGAATATATGCTTAAGCTAAACCTTTAACAATAGTATAAGTAGTATTTAAATTAACTAAACCAAGACCAAGCACGAGAGAGTCTAGCTTTCATTAATACAAATATTGATTACGTTCGCACTCAAGTAATCAATTCGCCCCGCAGTGCGATAACAGTAACATTACGACTTTTAGTATACAAAATTGAACCATGCGGGCGGGCGGTTATCAACAATAGCCGGGTTTTTGAAAGCACTCAGCTCCCGGCGACCGTAGGGTTAACAAAAAAGGCACGGTCTGCGACAAAAAACCCACAACTATCTTCCACTGACTCTTTTGTTTGTTAATACTTCATTGTTGGAATTAAACTGTGATTTAGGTACGTCGTGGTGGCCTAGTGGCTAAGACCTCGCCTCTCGTGCTTGAGGTTGTGGGTTCAAATTTGGGCAGTTACCTACCAATGTGACTTTCTTCAATTTACTTACTAAGGTTTCACAACGGTGAAAGAAAAATCGTGAGGAAACTTGGACTTTATCTATACTAATATTATAAAGCTGAAGAGTTTGTTTGTTTGCTTGAACGCGCTAATCTCAGGAACTACTAGTTGGTATTGAAAAATTCTTTTTGTGTTAGCTAGCCCATTTTTCGAGGAAGGTACGACTAATAGGAGCGGAGCATAAATTAAAAATGTAGCAAAAACGGGAAAAAAATATTATTTTTTGAGAATTTCCGTTGCTTGCGCTGCGTAAACGGTTTAGATGGGTAGGTAGGTAGCCAGTTGACGGGAGCGAAGCCGCGTGGGACAGCTAGGTTAATATAAGTTTGAAATCGCCAACCAGCATTGAGCAAACGTGGTGATAAGTGCTCGGGCTTTCTCTGTTTACGAAGAGCCTTTGCCATAAAGTGGGACAGTAACAGGCTGTTATTATTAGGTATTGTAAAAGATCGCTACAAGACTTATTGCCAAAGTGCTTTTTCATGATTTGACAAGCTGGCAGGTTACATTATAAAAATTACATTATACAATATACAAATTTTTAAATTTCGATTGCCCAGAAAATATAAGTCAAAATATTAGATGAAAAAAATGTCACTACATCATAATCGCCGTAGATAAAAGTTTTTTTTTTTTTTGTGAATATGTAAGCCAAAGTTTTGTTTGTTATTGACTTCTTGTGTGTATTAGTGCCGTCCCGCGTGTACAGCGCGGATCATTTAAGCGTAGTTTTTAAGAATAAAATGGTATGTATGGGGGTTTCATGTTAATTATAATCTGGAGTTTCGGTATCTCTGATATCTCAAAACCTCTTATTGTATCATTATTTTGATTTTTCATTTCTATGTCTGTAGATATCAGTTATTAGAATCCGTACTCCGGCTTTACCGTACGGGCTGGAGGCGTGAGCCTTTGTGAGCCTGCCGACTCTGAGGTTCCATACGTTTACAACGGCCTGTGTTTTGCTCCGAGAATTGTGGTGCTATTTCTGCCCGTAATCCAGCATTAAAACAGTATTACTAACAGCAGATTTTTCATTCAAAGCGCCGACGAGAAAATGACGTATAAATTTATTTAATTTCTTTGTGTTAAAAATCAACAAGTAAATTACGTGATAGTTTGAACTTTTAAAACACCACGTATTTAAACTTAGTTTTATGTCGTAAAGGATTTGGATGCGTAAACCAGAATCTAACCAGTTGCAACTGCGAAGAGGATAGATACATGTGATCAGCATACATACTATCAAATCTAGTTAAAATTTCTCTCCTTAGTTTTTTTCTTACCAAATATTATGTAAAATAACAAATTCAATATCAATAACCGCAGTTTTTTTTTTTTTTTTTGAATTATCGAGTGTTTTACATTTTTGTTTTTTTTTTTTTATTATTTTTAAAATAAAATTATACGTATTAATGCGGCGTTAAGTGTTTTCCTTTTTTATAGTGCCACAACATGAGTTATACATGAGTTTATGTAGTGTAGCTCTGATTAAGAGAATTTTCAATTAGAGAGGCTGTGATATCGTTGCCTGGTACTATGGAACTATTTCCAATATACATTTATTTTTAGTTCTGCGAAGCGTCACATCGTGATCGATATCTTTTCATTGGCCTTCTACCTTTTTTAGGCCCACTTGTTTCAATAGAATGGTTGACAAAAATATCTATTTAGTTCGTCAGTTAGATAACCTCAAAATATTGGGCACGTATTTTTCTTTTGCCAGGTAAACAAAAAATTACGACGATACAGTGCGTTGAAATGTCATGTGACGTCATGGCATGCTACACTTTATACTGACAAAGTGACGTCATATCCTAGCGCCCCGCTGCTACTCCGTGTAATAATGGAGCACACTACTGACGCATGTCAGCGTCCAGCTTCATCCTCAACACACAACATATCCGTTGAAACACGAAATAAAATACCTCGACCATTAAAAAGCCCCCACTCTTGAACTTTGATGCGCTTTATCTTTGGAAAATTGTATTTATTTGATACAGCAAAACATATGGGTCTAACATTATTTAATAATCTCACTGACGGATTAAATAGAATTATCATATTCGAACCCAGGAAACAACGAAACGAAATTATCCCGAGGAAACATATTCCCGAGACGAAAAGTATTTCATATGCTATTCAAGACTATAATCTATTTCTACGCCAAATTTCATCCAGAACCATCCAGCCGTTTGAGCGTGAAGAAGTAACAAACACACACACTCACAAACTTTCGCCTTTATAATACTAGTGTGATGATTATGTGCTTTGCATAAGGCGGTTCCTAGAGAAGTCACTAGAATAACTAAACAAAAATATCTTCTAATATTCTTGGCGTTCTTATTATGATTAGGTACTTCCAAAACGTGCCAGCTTTATAATGAGCAAGGAGGTCGCCTTCAAATGAGACGCCTTCTTACAGTTAGTAGTAAGTGTACAAAATACACAAACACCCTTGTCTATTTCACAAAGGACCAAAAAATAATCACGATGACGCCATACAATTACTTGACGTAAACAACTAAAATTACTCTAAGAAATTAAGCTGAATATCAAAAGAGCCAAATTTAAAAACACGTCAAGTTATTTACGGAGTCTCAAATTATAAAAAAAATTTTGCTTGCCGGCTTCTGCGTCTGATCCGACGTTTGTATACAGGAAAATTGCTTTTTAAATATCGCATAGACGTTACTTCGTTAGAGCTATATTAAATACAGCTGAATAAATTTTATTACCGCGCTAAATAAAATTGAAGATATGTATTTAATATAAATTATATTCGCACGTACTGAAGACATCTTATAATTACTATCTTATCCCATCGTGTTTTCTTATCCTAAGGGAACATTATACCGGGATGAAAAGCCTATGTGCTGTTCCGGACTATAATCTATCTCTGTGCCAAATTTCATCCAAATCCGTTCAGCCGTTCTAGCGTGATTGAGTAACAAACATGTATACATCCAAACCATTCGCATTTATGATATTAATAAGATTAGTAAGAAGTAAGATTGCCTTTTCTTAAATTTTCGCCCGGCTCCTAAGGACCGCTCTAAATTTGGTATTTTGTGACGTAGTTAACTTCTTGGTCCTTGTGTCCTCCTAATACGTCTTAGCCTATCTCTAATGTGTTTGTCTCGGTCTAATCGAGGCCTCATTTCCGACAAATATCCTGGGTCGACGCAAAACGGTATATTATGTTGACATCCCTTGTCAAAGACACAGGCAGATTTGACGCTAACTTCACAGAAACGCCTAATTAAACAAAACACCGTAAACTTCACGCCTCTTTATTGAACTTAAATCGGTTTTCAAAACAAATAAAAATGGATTAAAAAGTCGTTGCGACACTTTTACTTCGCCCTAAAAAGTTTTTGAAGAAACGTGCTTTAACTTGGTTGAATCTTCGTCGTAACTATAAAATACCTCTGCACGGGCCATTAATACTGAAGTTATTGGTAGTGTTTTAAAGTTTAATTTTATTTTATCGTGAGTGCTCCGATTTTACGTGAATTTGTAGTTGGTGTACGTGCCTAACAGGAAACTAATGGGTACTTTTCTGTTAGGTACTTAAACCCAAATACTTGGGTACGAGCTGGTAATACCGGGCTAGCCCGTATACTTAGTTTTGAAAGTTTTAATTTACTGCTCATAAAAAAGTCTAGCTATTGGTAACAGTGGGATTTAGATGGCGATTTGTGATTGTTTTGAACACCTGTTTAGGGTTCCGTTCCTCGTTTTGCACTTGGCCGGTTTTTATTTATTTAATTTTTTCATAACCAGATATTGCGAAACAGAAAATAGTCGTCCTACCCTTACAGCTAACTTCATTAAAACAAGAAAAATAGTCGTTGCTGTTCCTCTGTGACGCCACACTTAGTTTGAGTAAAGACCCGAACCAAAAGGCAGTAACTCCATCACAAAGAAACATGTTTTCTCAGCACAGATTACATCTTTCAATTTAAAAAAGTCCTACTAGTTCCGAAGGTTTAGAAGAGAGCAACAATATATTCCTTTGAAACGGATTCTACCTAACACGGGAAAGCAATTCCGTTTTCGCAGTCCATCGGCTTATTATTCAAGTTGTGATTGCTACCAAACCGGTGCAAATATAAAATGTTGGGCGAAATCTGATACGAGATTTAGGAAATGTATTGTTCAAGTAAGCAAGGGTTTGAAAGGTGAGGCTTGTAGGAGAATGAAAATAGCTACCTATTTAGAAAGGAGTTGTATGTAAAAAATATGCCACTCTTAAAAGCAATAAATAGATTACCTACAGTAAATTCTCAAATAGCGAAATAATTCTAGAACTTCCAACAATATTTTCCGAAGATAAAAAAAAAAATAAGATGTACCCTTCCAAAAAAAATAAACAAGACGCAGGACCCCAACCACGAAGGTTTATTGCTAACCATTCCGTGACGCATTTTTAGACGTCCCTGCTTTTATTAAAGAGCTTACTAGACACAACAAATTCTAAACATTTGTCAGCAACCTGCTGAGGGCAGACAGAATCATTAATTTACTATACTCATTTATCTTGCGAATCCGAAGTAAACAATGAAATGGTGTGATCAATAAAAAGACCTTTCACAGATCGTCCATTGTCAGAATGAAAGGTTTTAATAAATACGGGGACGATTTTTCGGGAGCTGTCTGTGAGATGGGCAATTTTGTGAATAAAATTTGGTCCTTTCATTAGCTGGTTGTCTGTGTAACGATCTGTTCCGGTGCTTTTTAAACGGGTATTCCTTATTAGATATGAGATCCTGGTATTTATACTAAACAGATAAGAAATGGGGTTCATTTCATTTTCATTTATATTTTTGCGTATTAATTTTATTCAGTTTTGTTGAGTTGCCTGTTTCTCGAAGTTTTTTCAACTGCAACCAAACTCCTTATCAATCAGCTAAAAGACTTCCAATTCTGGATTCAGGTCCTCCTAAACGTCACCACCGTTGAAAATTCAGTTTTTAACGATAAACCTAAACTAATATTCTATACTAATATTATAAAGCTGAAGACTTTGTTTGTTTGTTTGAACGCGCTAATCTCAGGAACTACTGGTTGGAATTGAAAAAATCTTTTTTTGTTGGATAGTCCATTTACCGAGGAAGATTATAGGTTATATAAAATCACGCTACGACCAATAGGAGCGGAGCATAAATGAAAAATGTTACAAGAACGGGAAAATATTCCTTTTTAAGAGCATCCTGCAGCTGCGTAAGCGGTTAAAGTTACGCAACATTCATGTATGTAGGGTAGGTAGGATAGGGTAGGTAGGTAGCCAGTTGACGGGAGGGAAGCCGCGTGGGACAGCTAGTATTCTATATGTAGCGTTTGAGTGCGATATTTTTAGTATTCAAGTATTGGAAGTGCCGATCAAACACGGCGTCAGCTGCATAACGTTTCTAGAACTTGAGTCATAAAATATTTCTACGTATGGTTAGGTACTTTGATATTTTTATAGGCCGATAGTTTCTGTCACTACACAGATCAAGTTTATTTTATGCATTTGCGAGCAACTGCATGTTTCAAACACGTAAGGCAATATTTACGGGATCAAAATGCTAAAAGTGCAATTTTAAAGTATAATTAGTTAGTCATTTGCACGATAGCTAAATACAATTACATAACGCTAGGTAGACTTACCTTCGGTACAGGAATTTGTAGACGCTTATTCTAGGCTGACACAATACAATTGACAACTTGAAACAAAATGAATAAATCATAGAGCAGTTTTTATTTTTATTTTCTGTGGCCAAAGAAACCGTGCATTTTATCAAGATGATTGCACCATACCCTCAGCATTATTGTAGCATTTTATCTATTCTGACAAAGAATATTCGTAAATGTATAAGAACTTCCAGAGAGGTTCGACCTTTTACAAAACATACACTTGTATGTTAAAATTGATTGTTTTGTAAAATTGTTTGCATACCAAAAAAAACGGCTTCAAAAAACTGACTACTTTATTAGTAAAAAAAATATTGCATATTCTTGTGTCTACAACTTACAATCAACTTATTTCTTCTACTCAATGTACGATCTATGCTTTTACCACGCATGAAGATCGGTACCCACTTACAATTCACATCTAACTTAACACATACCAGACCTTTGATTAACAAACAATTATCAAAATATATATTTATAGCTCACCTAAGCAAAACATTAAAAATATATGTGTTTAAAAATTATTAAGATAATAAATAATGTACAATTATTGTAATTTTTGGAGTCGCTTCAAAACATTTTTACTTCTAACTTATACACTTTTAATATTCGGTCATAAGTTTAGAATATTAAATTAAATGTACATAAAGTTTTCTGGCTATACTAATAAACATTATTATTGATTTCTTACTGAATGAACACATCTCTTTACATAAATAAAATCACGCCTGTGTTCACCGAATGATTAGCATAGGTACTCATCTCTTATCCAATGCAATAATACTTGTCATAAAGATAGTTCAACTCATCATTGCGCGCGTCGCTATGTGTGGGTGAGCATATACGTGGGTGGTTGTTTGCTCGGACGACGACTGCCGCGTCACTTCCACACAAATGCATAATGTATAATTACAAGCGAACGCACACATAGCGCCGCGCGCACAGATGAGTTGTATCTATCAACAATCTACGTTCATTGTGAAAGTTGAGTGGGTTTGTCAAAGCATTCAGAGCGGAGATTCTTATTATTGGTTTCCTATATCAAAAGGATCATTATTTCTGTCGGCCAAATCTATTGATATGTTACATAAAAATGACAAACAAGCCATATTGGTTTTATTTATTTTTGAAGTAACTTCTGCTAGCAGCTTCACCCGCGTGATATTCAGAAATTATCCCAAGGGAACATACTACCGGGGTAAAAAGTAGGCTATGTGCTAAAGACTAAGATTACAATCTACCTCTGTGCCAAATTTCACCCAGTTCCATTCAGTCGTACTGGCGTGATGAAGTAACAAAGATACATCTAAACTTGCGCATTTATAATACTAGATGCCACCCGCAGCTCCGCCCACGTGGTATTAGTTGATACTTCTCCCAATAACTTTAAAATTATACCCAATGTGTTATTCTGATGAATAATCATTTTTTCTGTAGTTTAACCAAATTCCGTAGTCATTTCTTCAGTAGTTTTTGCGTGAAAGAATAACAAACTTCCATCCTCACAAACTTTCGCCTTTATAATATTAGTGTGAATGTAGGATAGGGTAAGATAGTGTAGTGATAGGATTAATAAGAAGTAAGATTACTACCGGTAACAAATTGTAACGGATATCTTTCACAGCAAAGAAAAAACTTTCGAAAAGCGAAGGGGAACTCTTCAAACTGGTACATGGTCGACATCCCACCCATCCGCACTAAACGTTTTAGGAATACTTTCACTGTGTGCACCGTTCGGGATTGGAGTGTCCTGCCGGAGTCTGTGTTTTCTGATCTGAGCTACAACCTGGGGTCTTAAATAGTGAATAGGTTACTTCTAGACAAGCGTGCTTCACCGTCGACCACATCGCGCAGGTGAGATAGTGGTCAAATGCGAGCATACCAATTATAAAAAGAGTAATTCTTACTGAATAGCTTAAAACAATTCAATAAAATGAGCAACATGCTACCTTTCCACTAAATAAAAACTTTTCACTATGTATACCAACACAACAAAATAGTTTTTCCTTCATAAAAGTTCACGAACTTCGGAGACCCTAATTTCGTTGACGGGAGCCTCGTATAATAAATGATAAAAATTTTATCTTGTACGATATTATTTATATTTTTTCTTTTTGCCGGCCATTTTTCTTTTGGCTTTTCAAAGAATGTGCCGAAATCTGTCAAAGTTCAGTCGACGTTTATGTGCGAAGTTGGGTGTCTAAATTAATGACGTCATGATTCAGTGATATGATTCACTGTGACGTCATGGAGGCCGGATTTATGGCCATGATATATCCTTGTTAAAGAAGAATGAAATAGGTTAAGCTGTTGTGAATTAGATATATATTTGTTAAGAATATTATCTTAGAAAGTTGATCATTTTGGGCTATTGCACGCACTTTTTGTTTGGTTGCGTATCTTATGTCAATATTGGCATTGTTGTTATTAAATTTACTTATTAATTATTTATTGATTTTACACGTTGTTGTATTATGTTACGCTCACAATGGATTGTGGCTTTTCAAAGGCACTTAAAAAATAGTTCGTACATTTAGGGTTACGTACCAAACCGATAAATCGACCAATAAAAAAAATTGTAAAAAAAAAGCTGACTTTGGTGGCTTCTCATTACTTTGTTTTCCAATATTTTTTAAAACATATAAAACAGTATTTATCTACTAAACGAGCTCAAAACAACGATACCCCCTCAATGGTTCAAATTATACTATTCGCGCCCCCCTTTTGCTGTTTGGGAGCCCCCCTTAAAATATTTAAAAATATTTTCTGGCTTTGGATCAACAAGATGCCTTACTCTTTGAAAATTTGAAGATTGTAGCTCCAACCGTTTGGCTGTAAAACCTGTTTGTCAGACGACGGACAGAAAGACAGACAGACGGAAAGTTAGACAGACACGTGAGTGACAGGAATATGGCTACGTTTGGACCTTTAGAAATAAAGAAGAAAGAAAATAAATTTATTTGTGACCCGCACAGGAGACACGAGATAAGCAAAACACAAACAATAATAAAAAATAAACCCGTGCGAAATCAAAAAGTTCTTAAAGACCTTTCAGTTACAGAACCCTCAAAAACGACCGCGACATGTTGTGACAAATACGAAAAGCCACTGGCTGAATTCGTGTCCTCGATTTTATAATCTTCAACCACACCGCGTTTTTTAACCTAATATACACCACAACAAGACACATAGGTATTGGCTTGTGTAGTAAACGCCTAAAAAGAACCAATAAATATTCAAGGGACGCCATCTGTTACTTCCAAGAAAGACCATTTAAATGTCAAAATAGATCAGAAACAAATACTTATTATACACACACCCATACAAGAATAATGTTACCATTGAAATAGATAAAAGAAAGAAATGTTGTACCCGCATTACTAAGAAAGGTCTTTAATCTGTCGTTATTTAAGTGACCGTTTTCAAACTAAAGACATCTTGACATATTGTAAGAATTAATTGAGTCACTAACTAGAGTCGTCACTACCAAACATCCACAGATTAGCGCTTTAAGGGTAATTTTCCAAAAGATATGTCTGAGGTAGCTAGAGGAGCGCGAGAAAAAAATTCACCAGTGCTATCAATTTATTATTTAAGCCTGGTTTAGCGCAGCTCTGATGGAAATGGGCTAGTAGAACTACGTATTTGTACATACAAAAAAAAGGCGGCCTGAGCGCGTTTGGCTTTGCCTCCGCTCACCCCACCACACCGTACCCTGCCTGTGAACCGCTGAAAAGAGTCCACTACGCATCCTGGAACCACTCGCTTACACCGGTTCCCACCGTCGCAACGCTTCCTCTTGCAAAGTTTTGATGGTCACAAATGTTCACTACCCCGTTACACATCATATCCTCGCACCGCGATGCTACGTCGAACATTCCTAGTGGAAAAGTGCTTTAGCATCTTTTACGTGATAAAACGTCCTATATTTTTCCATTATAAATGTTTTTGTCCGCAGTTTGTTGGAATTACTTAGTTGTAAATAGAGAAAGCCGCGTCACCCAGGTTAATGGATTTGGACTTTCCATTTTTTGGGACTGTTTGGAGAAGTGTAGCTTAGACTATGTCATTACTTTTGTGTGTTTTTGGCTGAAACTGGGTAGAAGCTGGACCACCAAAGCTAAGAGTCACAAATTTGGGTCCGCAAAATTTTCTTATTTAGCACAGTACCTATTTTCTTACCAGCCTAACGTATACACTAAACTAAATTCTTATTTTCTAGAACGCACATTGACTGATTAGTAAACTCCTTAGTGTTCTCCATCTTTAACTATGGCTCGGCAACACGGACGCTAAGGTAGGCCGATCATTATCGCATTGACGCCTTCGAGATGTGGTGTTGGCGAAGGATGTTTCAAATCCCGTGGACTGCATTCCACACAAACGAGTCTGTCATTCGCCAAATAAACATCAAGACCAGACTTGCCACCACCTGCCTTCGCAGAGTTCTGGGATTCTTTGGCCAAATTGCCCGAAAAGAAAGCCATAACCTTGAGCAGTTGATGATTTTTTGCAAGGTCGATGGCAGGAGGCCGCGGGGTCGCTACCCTATCAGATGGTCAAATTCGTTCAACGCTCAACACCAATGCACTTCACGTCGCCAAGGACAGACACAGATGGAAGAATATTGTAAAATAAAGGTTAATCTCCCGTCGTAATGACTTATGACCTCTTATAATATATTTAATATAATTCATGACCCTCAGTAATGACGACGCGAGGAGGAGGAGGACATTGACTAAACAGTTTACAAGTGCTTTTTAATAAAGTGAAATCACCTTACACAGTTTTATAATTTTCAAATTCAAACCCATTTTTAAGATGGCATAGGTTTATTAACTAACCGTATCTTTTAGATAGGTACCCACCCATGGCTTATTGACAATCTCTTAGTTCAACATCATTAGAGTCGCTTCACAGGTTCACCCCATCGGATATGGGGTGAAAAGAAATACGGCTTAATGCGTCTTCCGATCACATCCGGGCTGTTTGATCCAATGAACCATGGAGGTCCATTAAGTACCTGAGAGTGACGCGTGTGTTTTCGGCTTTAAAAATGTTCGTTCTCTTGATTACATTGAATTTGAAGTAGGATAATCGACAAACAAAGAATCTTGAAACGTGACATTCTAAAGTGATATTTGCTTAAGATTCTACTAATTTATTATTTTGGTATTTGGACAAATGTTTTATGACGCTCCATTATCTTTTTATTTTAACATCTCTTAATGCTGGCAATTTGTTATGTATGAATGATACTCATGTTTGAGCATATAAATAATGATTTGCTTTGATACAAACTCAAGTTTGAAAGAAGTTGGAATAGCTTATTTATTTATTTAACTGTTCATGTAATGTCAAGAAGGAACAGAAAATACAAAGGTGATGCTTATTTCTAAAGAGATCTCTGGCGAGTATTTTACAATTACAAAAAACTGTAAACCGTTTTCAGAAAACGAAGTAAAATCGTTTATTCCATGGAAATCTTTATTTACAGCTAGCAGACAACAAGTTTTCCACGCGCTTACATATAGCAGTCAAATAACTGTTCCTGCGCCGCCCGCTTTCGCATTTTCTTTTTCGACAATCTAGCAACGTGCGTAAGCATGTGGTACGCAAGACGTCAGCTGTCGAGTAGTACGATGGCGGTAAGCTTGCTTACAGAGTGCTGTCTGCTAATATGAGTTCTGTTGTCAATGTAAAGTACAATTACAGAGGATGCCCTGGAGCTCACATTTCAATAACCATTATCGTGCCAGGTGGGAGCGATGTCGTACAAGTCGGCTACGACCTTTAAACCATTGAATGCCCGCCTAATCTCCGTTATATGCCATCAACTGTATATAAGATCAGAATATGTTCACTCGCTGTAAATTGTAAACATTTTGGAAAGGACTTTCTCAAATATATTTGACATTAGAATCAGTGTTTTACATTATAAGGCTAACAAATAGGATGATCATTCAAGTAATTATTTAAAATAACAAAAAACCCGACTGCTTAAATAGCGAACTAAAAAGGCGTAAATAAGAAGAAAATCATGCTGTGCAGTCGGAGGATTTATATGCGCGAGCTGGCTGGCCAAAACCAGATGTATCCTGTTTGCGTCTTTTTAGTTCGCTATTTAGCAGTCGGGTTTTTTCATTATTTTTAAATATATTTTTTTTATTTACAACTTTTAAGTTATTTTTTTTGAATTGGTTACATTTAAATATATAAGTGTTATATATTTTTGAAATCACCTTTATTTTGATACCGCACACGAGGGGTTTGGCAGAAAAATAAATTTGGGTTCCCACAATCTGGCGTCCAAAATCCGCCATTTTTCTATTTTCTAATTTTAATGTAGCCAGTGACACTCGCAGTCTAATCGACCAACGCGTTTGGTCTCTAGAACGTCACATAGGAACAAACATGCATATATACACACATAGACTCATAAACACCCACCATCCTTCGGCAGTCGGGTAAAAAATATTCACCTGAAAAATTCCAAGATATTTTCTCCATCCACTAAGTATTATTGCTTTGAAAATAAAGCTCTTATTCCACAGATGCAATAATACATTTATGAAAACTGTTGAAAAATAAAAGTTTATCCAATCGAGCGAGCACTGATAGTTTTGCTCAATGAGCCAAATATGATGTCTTTTCGATAGCTGCAGGCAGCCATTAAAATTTATTATTATCTTTGGTGTGTGAATTCAATTGGACTATGCTTATTTTCTAATTTTATTACAATATCCAGACAGCAATGTGTATTTTGAATTTAATGGTGTCTAACTAAATTAAAACCTGTATTTAAATAACTTAATAAGATATTATTATGTCGTTTATTCAACTTAGTACACATTTAATATTTATATTTTTAAATATTTCTTTATAAAAACAAATCATAAAAAAAACATTAAAAAATATAAAAAAATAATGGTAGTCCGCCGGTGTCGGGAGCAGGGTCCAAGCTACCGGTGGTTAGGACTCCAGAGACAGGAACCTCCTCACAATGCGAGCCGTTTCGAGGAGTACTGCCTTCTGTATCAGGCCCTTGATCCAACCGTGTAATGACAGCCTCGACAGATGGTCGTCGAGGCTCTTGACCATCAGGCCGTTGGCCGTAACAACAATCGGCACAAAGATCGCCGAGTCCACATTCCACATGTCGACAACCTCGTGTGCTAAGTCGAGATACTTGATTTGTTTCTCTTTCTCAGCTTTCACGAGGTTCTCGTCATGCGGGATGGTGACATCGATTATCATTGTGCGGCGCGCTAATCGATCTGTCACCACTATATCCGGCTTATTGGCAACAATAGTCCTATCAGAGATGAAAGACCGATCCCAGTACAACGTGACATGGCCATTTTCGAAAACTGGGTCGGGCACATACTTGTAATACGGTACCTCAGAATCCACTAGATTGTACTTCAAAGCAAGTTGCTGGTGAATAATCCTGGCCACTTGGTTATGCCTGAGTAACTACTCGCCGTTAGCCAGACGAGAACAACCAGAGAGTATATGTCTGATATATTATTATGATAATTGAAATAAAATAGAGAAGGCCTATGCTGAAATTTCGCAAGGCAGTCTAATCTGCAGGGTTAGGTACGAGTATATAATGTTAAGATAATACTTTATGTTATTGTGACATAATACTAAGAACTTGTTGAACTATATACGATGTTAAATCAGAAGAACTAAAGTCAATTTTTTATAGAAATAGATGGGCACTTAACTTACAAATATTTTATGAAAAGACTAAAACGATTCGATATCAAGGCTATTAATTTCCAACTAAAAAAAATGGTTGCCTGTAAAGTCGGTTTTACGGGCGAAGATTTTACGTGACAACGTATTTTTCTCGGTAGAATATTTATTGATATGAATATAATTAAATTGTACTGATTTTACGTTCATCCGATCGATTTCCACCAGACCGATCATAGTTGAGTGGGAGAGAGACGCAAGGCATTCGGCGGGCCTCTCTCTCGTTCGGTGACTCATCGTAACGTTACCGAGCGTTACACTTTTTCATAAGTGCCTCCCAGCCACAACCTAATTTAAGACGTTGTCACGTCAAAATACACTTCAATAAAACCTTCGACTAATAGCTTACTTTATCCAATACTGCCCAATTGATTGAACCTCTTAAACTTCATACATTCGTAACTAGATTACATTTAACTCGAAGTAGAAGTAAATGAGTATTTATTTTCTCAAAGCAGGTTCAAGCGATTGCCCTTTTAAGCAACGCCAATTCGGGCAGGTCGTAAAGAATTGGATAAAAAAGTGAGATTAGATCTTTTCATTTGAGGAAAGGTCCGAATATTGCTCCTGCGAGGCAGTTACTCAGGAATGGCGGATTGAGTTCGAGAAAGTCAACATTTAAATTGAAGAAAAAACATTTACTGAATAGATTTGAGTCGGTCCCCGGGGTGCCGCTATTTGGACGTATTTGACAACGGTTCTTTGATATCTTGTTAGTTTGGACCTTATTTATTGATAGGATTTGATTGAGGAGAGAATATGTCGTCTGGTACGAGAACAATGTCTAGTTCATAAATTCAACACTACAATATTTTATTGCTGCTTCGAAGCAGCAAAAAATAGCCGAGTTCCTCGTAAAAACCAGTAAGTTATCCCCAGGCAGATAGAAGTCTGATCTCTATATTTCAACTATTTTACAGAAATGTTAGGTGTGCATGTTGGTATTCTTGGACTTCGGAATATTGTTTGACATAGCAATTCATGAAACTAGCCTAATAATTATTCAAAGAAACTCTTTTATGCTATAAACCTTTTTCTAATTTAATTTACAATTGCAATAGGTAACTAAAATATTATAAATTATATAATATATTATGGTATAACTTAATTTGACCTATGGCTGTGATACTTGGTCGCTTACAATGCTGGCTGTGCTTGGAGTTTTCCTGCGTGATCGAATCAGAAATGTAGAGATCCGCAAGAGAACCAGGTTTACCGACATGGCGAACGAATTTCCAAACTTAAGTGGCAGTGGGCAGGGCACATTGCTCGCGGAACGGATGGCCGACGGGGCAGAAAAGTTCTGGAGTGGCGACCGCGAACCGGAAGACGCTGCGTTGGAAGGCCTCCCACTAGATGGACCGATGACCTGGTGAAGGTAGCGGGGATCCGCTGGATGCGTGACGCATGGTATTGGTCAATGTGGCTACGCTTGGTGGAGGCATATGTCCAGTAGTGGACGTTTTTCGGCTGATATGATGATGATGATAACTTAGTTTTTAAACTTTTCAGAAAAATCTTTCACATACAAAAAGCTACAAATTTAATCTAAAAATACAAACTGGTCCTGGAACTGAGGATTTTTAAAATTGCCAGTGAGTATTCTAAGACCTAACCTAAATTCAGTATCGATTTGTACATGTTTTAAGAAATGCATTGCAACGTTCCGTTGTTATATTTCAGTTGCGTTTTTGAGGTTTAAGTGATACACTTTTAGCTTGAAACTAACTCCGTTAAATATACATACATACACAGTGTTACCCAGAATAATTTAAAATCAGCAGTAAAATAGCTCGCTGTGAACGATGTACAGAATTTACACATCTATACAAGTTGTTCGTTAGCTGTTTGAAGTTATCATGTACAGTACAATATTAAACAGTGCACATAGATTCTAAATTTTAATTTCTTATGGTGTACAGTAAGGAGTGTTCTATTGTATATCTGTTACTGTAAAAGCCCAACTACGGTAAAGCCTAGAATTTACCAAGTCTTACTGGTAAAAGTTCGAAATGATCTAATAACATCATTAATTTCGGGCTTTTACCAGTAATCACACGGGTAAAATCTTAAGGTTTACGTCGACTACTTATAAATGTTAAAAAACTTGATGTATAATATAACAATATTAAGTACTGATTGATTAATGTCACCAAAGTCGGTGTAATGTTTTCAAACGATTTATTTTTTATTATTACATGAAATGTTTTAAAATCATGTACCTAAGCATTTTTTAGGGTTCCGTATCCAAAGGGTAAAAACGGGACCCTATTACTAAGACTCCGCGGTCCATCTGTCTGTTTGTCTGTATCTTTGTCTGTCACCAGGCTGTATCTCATGAACCGTGATAGCTAGACTGTTGAAATTTTCACAGATGATTTATTTTTGTTCCCGCTATAATAAAAAATACTAAAAGAAGAATAAAATAAATATTTAAGTGGGGCTCCCATACAACAAAGGTGATTTTTTTGCCTTTTTTGCGATAGTGGTACGGAACCCTTCGTGCCCGAGTCCGACTCGCACTTGGCCATTTGTTTTTTTAAATCATGTCAATTTTCCCTTAATTCTGCATTCTTATTTTCTTCGAAAATCCTAAGATTTAACTTGTGATGTCAAGCAAAAGACTGGAATTAGCGATTATTATAGAACATTTTGGTCTTTTACCAGTAAAGTAACTCTTGTTAAATCTTAAGTGTTACCGGTAAATCTTTGGTTTTACCGTAGTTCAAACTAAAAACTATCTATCTTTCTAGTAAGTAATAAAACTGGCAGTGCACACTCATATGTGTATATAGAGAGTACAGAATTACTCGTCGGTAATGATCTCACGCCACCCTCTCTTTTCAACCGCTTTCTCAATTTTCAGCGAACTCAAACACCTTCACAATATTCATAACACCAATTAATATCTTTACACCCCCAGAACACACAACCGCTTTTAATGAAACACTTAACAATAAGCTCATTACTTATACCTACACTCAAAAAGCCTCAAGTTTCATATACAGCAGGGTTGTTCAAAGCCTATTTGAAACGAAGTTTGTTTCGCTATATATAATTAAATAAATAAAGAGCACAATAAAATAAATTAACACCCTGAAGGTTTTGCGAGTTGAGATAAATGCGTTATTGTGATACATTGGTGCACGAGTACAACTCGCACTTGGCCGGTTTTTTAATATTTGTTTCAAATTTTACTAGTTATGTTTTAATAACCAAAGTAGCACATATTTATTTTATAAAAAAGACAAGATTCGTGATAGAAAAACGCAAGTAGGGAGGGACAGCAGAGGCTCAGTTCCGGTTATCACCCTAAGTGTCATCACGCTCGAGCTCTTAAATTTTGCCGGCCTATCTCTGATTCACAAAGTGTAACGTACGATAAGAATCTACAGACCTCCAATCTGTAGAAGTTTGTATTGACCCAGAATCTTTTATGCTTTAGACAGCCCTGATCTACAGCATGTTTGATAAATGAGCCACAGGCTGCTCATTTTCACGCTAGTCTTGATTGATTAGTTCCGATATTGAAATTCGAAACGCTCTGTATCGCGATCAGGGGTACGGTAAGCAAGCTCCCTTCACTCCGGCTAATGAAATCAATTTCGAAGTCATTCGGGTAGCTAAATAGGAAGGCAGATATTGCCTGTAATGAAAATCCTGTGTTGCTCCCTAAATGTTTTTGATGAACAAGTAGGTGGCTGTTTAGGATACAGAATAATATTGGGATGTTACGAACGATCAGTGCAAAGATGAGGTTAAAAAGGGTCGCTCAAATGAGGACGCTTTTTCCTGTTTTGTTTCTGAACTGAATTTTAAGTGGTCCATGAACAAGAAAGGATGTTACCACCGTTTGACGTTCACAAACTTTTAGTAAAGTATGGTCTGAAAAAAAAATCTGTTTTAGAATTAACTGTTACAAATCTTGGTTTTTGTAGGCTATTTTAGTTGCCGGTTTAGTAATATTTTCTGTTTGCCATTATACACCTAAATATACATATATACACCTTTTTCCCATGGGGGTAGGCAGAAACTGCTTGCTACAGTCCTTTCATATACTTTGGCATATTTTACGTTCTTGCAAAAGCAGTTTTTTTAAATATTGTAGTTACCTAATCAGTTTCAGTATGCCTTTATGCCTCGTTATAAGCTGCCCTAATTACCAAAAACTCGACAAAAAAGGCCAATCTAATTAACACCAACAAGATGCAAATTAAAACCAGAGCTCAATGCAAAATAAGTTGCCCTCTACAACTCCGCGAAGCCCAGTTTATCTCACAGTTGAACGAGACTTTAAAAGTCCTAACTTCAACCATGCGAATGTCAACACAATTTAGTTCATAATTTCATGACCTATTTACTAAAGGCCTCGTTGGTCTAGAGATCGCAAAAGTGACTGTTAAACTTGGGATTTGGGCTTTGACTCCCATACTAGGCAAACATTTTTTCTATAGTGAATTTATCACTTGCAGCACAGGCGGAATGAGGGCTTGTTTGATGCGATTTACTCTTTCACTAGTCCAGGACTGGTTTTTCTTTTTTTATATTGTCGATAGGCTCGCGCTTGACCACTATCTCACCTGATGGTAAGCGATGATGTGGTCGACGGTGAAGCACGCTTGCCTACAAGTAACCTATTCACTCTTGACTTAAAGACCCCTAGATTGTAGCTATCGGGAAACACAGACTCCGGCAGGGCATTCCACTCCTTAGCTGTACGCATAATAAATGTGACCCCAAACCGTTTTGTGCGTATGGGTGGGATGTCCACCATGTACCGATGACGCATCGCCGTGCGTCTGGTTGTCCGATGATGGAACGGGCTGGGCGGAATTAAATCATGCAATTCCATCACACACTCCCCGAAATGTAACCGATAAAAACCGACAAGCTGGCAACTCGGTGACGATGTTCAAGGCTCTGGAGCTTTGATTTGACCAGTGCCTCATTGCCGATAAGTCTCTTGGCCCGATTTTCGATCAACTCTAGTGCATGAAGCTGGTATTTGGCAGATCCGTCCCAGAGATGAGAACAGTACTCCATGCCATGCACGATCGAACTTGCGCTTGATACAAGTTGAGCAGCTGTTCCGGCGTTTCACTAGTCCAGGACTGGATAGGCAAAATTTGCGGCCAGGGAAATTACTTGCTGAGCAGGCTATAAAAGAATTATAGTCGTGATTTACGGATACTTTACTAAAGATGCACGCATCAATACAAATAACTATCACGATGATATTTGCATAATTCTATAGAACGTAGGGAACACCTATTTTTCAGACTTAAGTGTTACTTACATAGTATAATTTCTTGATAATAAGGAGTACCTACTAGTTCACCTTACTTAAAAGTGTAGTCAATATATCCTCCTATGTCTATCCGGCAATACAGGCATGACATTATGTAACATAACTTAACAACCTTACTAATGATTGCTTCAAGTTTAAGCAGAGACGCAGATGGCCAGTGACGTCACTGATTGATTTGCACCACGTCGACCCTACATTAATCATGTTCGGGCTGTTCGGGCTGTCCCGGTTACAATAGTATTGTCGATAGGGGGCGTGGTTGCCTATTTGTTGAGTAAACCATGCTATTTATTATGAAAGTTGGTTGAGTGATCCGTGTGAGATTTTGGGTGTTTGTTTGAAAATGTTGTAAGGTTCTGTTTTTACTTATTTAAATCTTCATCAAAGTATACACAGATAAAAAAAGAACACAATTATAGAAAGAGTTCTTTTAAAGTTGCTCCTTCGGTAATAGTTATAATTATTATGATGTGGAGTAGAGAAACCTGAGCGATGGCGAACTTATATATGCCTACACCTAGGTAAATACGTAGACTTAACTAAGTTAAAATGAGAAAGATAAGAAAACAGAGACCTCCTTTGGGTTTAACGTATGTTGGTCAGTAATTAGCCCGTTCCTTGACCAATTTAGAAATGAAACAGCCGTGTCATTCAATCATGACCATGACCTCCAATATATGAATCAGCAGCATTCAATATCCTAGATAATATTCCACCTGATCTCTATATAATAAGTGGCGAGTACCGACCCAATTGAAAAATGTTGACTTACAGCTCATTTGAGATAAAAAACACCTGCCACCACATTTTATTTAAAATCTCAAAACACTTGTTAAATCTTAAGAATCCTCTGAAAAGCAAAATCTATTTTAATTCGACTTAAGTGGCCTTATCTAACAATCAGTTTGAAAAGCCAATTTCTGCGTTGTAAACAGATTATAAAACGTGATACTTTGAGCTTAAGAGGAATCTTGACACCCTTACCACTGACATTAAAAATTTAGGTGACCATAAGCTCTTAGAGCAAGTTTATTTTGAGTGTTCGTAAGGGACAGATGCATAGGACTTGTACATCTGTCCCTTTTTTACAGTCGTTTGATGATAGTTTTTACTCATCATGGTTCGGGGGCAGGTCTGTTCTAAAGGTGATTTCACTCAAACTCACCAAGGAGTCAACAAGTAATACATTTTTTGAAATGTAAAGTAATCAGAAGTTTCGTCTCTAACAAATCTTTTTCATCGTCGATGCGATGACGTCGTAAATGCTTCTTTAAACAAAAGGGACACTTTTATTATGCGTACAACTAAAGAATGGAATTCCCTGCCAGAGCCTGTTTTTCCCGACAGCAACAATCTGGAGATCAGTAAGTCAAGAGTGCATAGGTTATTTCTAGGCAAGCGTGTTTCACCGTCGACCACATCAGCGCTTACCATCAGGTGAGATAGTGGTCAAGCGCGAGCTTATAGAATATAAAAAAACCGGCCAGGTGAGAGTCGGACTCGCGCACGAAGGGTTCCGTACCCAGAGAGGGTGACGTCAACTATGTTTGTATGGGGACACCCTTTAAATTTCAATTTGTTTTATTTTTTGGGATTTTTTCTTTATTTATGCTGTAAGACCTTACTTTTTGCCAAATTACGTGATTCTAGATCAACGGGACCTACCCTAAGATAAGGTTTTTGACCCAAAACCTATAGGGTACTTCCGGTTGACCTAGAATTGTCAATTTTGGTTAAAAGCAAGGTCTTACAGCACAAATAAAGGAAAAATTCCGAAATATTAAAAAAGTTGAAAATTAAGGTCAATTTTGGTACTTACAAGTTTTCGCGAAAATCTAAATTTGCCCATATCTTTTTTCGGGTTGACTCAGGACCTTGATTTTTATACATCTAATAGGGACTATAGACCTCAGTATCTGGTATAAAATTCATCTTGCTAGGTCCACCCATTCCTGAGAAAATCGGTGGTGACACACGGACAGACGGACAAGAATGATCTTATAAGGGTTTCTTTTTTTACCTTTTTAGGTACGGAACCCTAAAAAGAAGTGATTTATAACTAAGAAAGACCCTAGCGAGTTGAATAGCTGCGTTTGTTGTAACTTGAAAACATTTGCAAGGATTCTACTGAATAGCGTGGTGATAACTGACATTTCTTACTGTTAATATCCCGACCCAATAGGGCTTTCAGAACTATGTAAGTATCAGCCAACTATCTCTTAAGGCTTCCAGTCTGAGATGCCGCTTAATTCCAGTATATTACACGGAGCGGCTGACCTATGAGACCTATCTGACTGTCTGGACATTTTTTATTCATGATTAAAATCTGACCTTCACGATAATTCACCTACAAGTTAACCCCTCATCACAAGGTAATTGGCCTGTCAAAACAGTTATTTTAAATTCTCTATAACAACATATAATGGGAAAGGTCCCATGTTTCAAATATCTCATAGGTTTATCCATACGCGTGTATATCATGACCCTATAAGGGTTCCGGTTTCGATCAAGTTGCACGAAAAACATTTTTCAAATTAATTGAACTCACTTAAGGCGAGCTTGTTTACCAATGTTCGGTGGAAGTTCTGACGGGTTGACGTGTGGATGTTGTCGTTAGATTCCGAGGTCGATATTTTAGGGTTGGGCTGAGATTTTGGAAAGTGGAGTTAGGAGGCGATTAGACTTTTAAAGATTAACGCCGAAAACTTTATTAAACCGGACAGAATGGAAGAGTAAAAGTTTTGTCGACGACCCCAAGTAATAAAAAACGATGGCTTTTTCATAATCTATTAATCAATTCACGCTTGATTAATGAATTTCAATTCTGATTAAATAATGTTGAATTATTTTAGATAGTGTGTGTTTATGTACTCGACTCACTGTCAATGAAAAACCAAATAAATGTAATGCTAAAAATGACACTGCAAATTTTTACTACCGGTATAACCCCGTTGTGCATTCATACCTAATCAAAATCTTTTATATATTCCTAACACACGTTCATGAAGCGTAAAGCTCAAGACCGATCGCGATGGAAGACTTCCGTGGTCATCCGCTGCCCCGTCTAGGGGACATACGTTATTTATTTATTTAATACTTCATGCAAAACGTACAGAGGCGGACTTAATGCCTTAGGCATTTTCTACCAGTCAACCTTTGGGTGATGCAGAGACAAATAGTGGTAGGTGCAATATGGAAAGTAAATCACGACAAGGTGGGTTTATTCAAATACAAAGATATACATACATACTATAAAATACATACAATATATATTTAAACAAATAAACTAAATACACGAATATACTTACTACCGGTTTCCTAGGTCTCAATTACCGGGCTATTAACGTAATCGACGAATAATCGCCTGTTAATTCTATTTTCAGTTTCTCAACACCCAAACGTGACAAGTGTTTAACAATTTGTCACATTTGAGAAAAATCTCGAATTAACCACATGTTACAGCAGTTTTGGGTTTCTGAGATATTAAGTCAAAAGTAAGCATAATATACAGTGATGATAAACCTATATAGGCAAGAATAACAAAAAACCTAAATACACGAATATACTTACTGCCGGTTTCCTAGCTCTCAATTACCGGGCTGTTAACGTAATCGACGAATAATCGCCTGTTAATTCTACTTTCAGTTTCTCAACACCCAAATGTGACAAGCGTTTCAATTTGTCACATTTGAGAAAAATCTCGAATTAAAAACATGTTACAGCAGTTTATTTATTTATTTAATACTTCATGCACACAAGTACAGAGGCGGACTTAATGCCTTAGTTGCCTTTGTTTCTGAGATATTAAGTCAAAAGTAAGCATAATATACAGTGATGATAAACCTATATAGGCGAGAATAACAAAAAACTCAATATGGCTGGAAAAAACAGCCTGATACAGAGATAATCTGCAGTCGGTAAGTCGGCTTACCCGGCCATTGGAACACGCAAAACTGACATTTATGTGTCAGTGAACGTCCCCCGCCATGTTTGTAATAAACGGCGCTCTGAAAATATACCGAAATAATATTAGAACGTAGTTCACCAACGATTTCGGGCTTTCTTTTCGCTTTATTTGGTTAGAGAAAAGTTATGGAAAGGAAAATTGTGGGTAAATATTCGGTAGTAATGTATTTGGGTACGATATTTTTAGAAATGCAATATTGTGTGTCATATTAGTATTAGTTAAACTTGTTGTTTACATTTGTGCCTATTAAAATCATATCGTCATCATCAGCCTAGCCTTTTTAGGGTTCCGTACCTAAAAGGTAAAAACGGGACCCTATTACTAAGACTCCGCGGTGCACAGATGATGTATTTCTGTTGCCGCTATAACAACAACAAATACTAAATTCACGAACGCATTCGCAAGAAGTTTGCAGAATCATCACAAAATTGATTTGTTCGTTTCGGATTCTATATAACATTGTTTATAGGTATGTATGTATCTAGTTAGGTATATATTTATTATTCCTTTTTTTCGTATCTTTTCTGTATTCATCCTATCATTTAGCTGCACCTGCCTTGTTTTATCTCTGCACCACCCTAAGGTCGACTGGTAGAAAATGCCTAAGGCATTAAGTCTGCCTTGTACTTATGCATCAAATTTTAATAAATAAATAAATTAATTCATAAATACAGAATACAATAAATATTTAATTGGAGTTCCCATACAACAAACGTGATTTTTGTGCCGTTTTTTGTGATAATTGTATGGAACCCTACGTGCGCGAGTCCGACTTGCTCTTGGCCGGTTTTTCTAACTATGTTGAGATCGACTTCCAATCTTTTCACGGATGCGCTGATACCAGTATTTTCCAAGGATTGATTACATATATGACCTATCTATCTGTCTATGTATATAAGACCTATCTTCGTATTTTAATATTTAGTACCTGGGTGAAAGATGGGACAGAAAGGTTCTGGAGTGGCGCCCGCAAACCGGAAGACGTTGCGTTGGAAGGCCTACCACCTGGTGGACCGATGACCTGGTGACGGTTGCGGGGATCCGCTGGATGCAAGACGCACGGGACCGATCAATGTGGCGACGCTTGGGGGAGGCCTATGTCCAGCAGTGGACGTCTTTCGGCTGATACGATGATGATGACGACCTAGGCGGCTGGCTTCTGCTTGGGTGAAAATAAAGTTTTTTCGATATGTTATGTTTTCGAATTATTAGATTTTTCACTTCCTATATTGCAAATTTAATCGAAATCTTTAAAGCCGTTTTCAAGAACGTGAATATACATATATATATGTTACGGCTAATACCCGAAGTGCGGCTACACCTAGTATTAGCCGGTTGGAGCTTAGGGCACCCCGACACGGACAGGTTAGGTTCGAACGAGATGACGGGAGCTGAAGTGAGCGAGCAAAGCGAGCGAACTCAGCTCCCGTCATCTCGTTCGTGTTAGGTTACTTTAGATCCTGCGGACGGAAATAGGAGCCCCGCTGCCTATGTTGCGTGGCTACACCTAGTTCTAACCGGCTAAAACTAGGTGTAGCCGCCCTTCGGGTATTAGCCGTAACATAAATATATATATAAACATTGCTCGTTTAATAGTATAGGATAGGATATAGTTCTTAATAATATCACTAACCGGTTGAATGCCATAATTACCGAAACAATGAAAAGTCATTGTGTGTCGCATGGATCTGAGGTGTAGTAGTACTACCTATAGTATAAGGTCTATGACCCTATCCATATGAATGTATCTTCTATTAATATATTAACACACTTATACTCTTGCAGTCAGTAATTAAAGGTAATCGCTTGAGAACAGTTGTTTCAATAACACTACATCCCCACATGGCGACCCTTGCCATTTTTGGGGCGCGTGACGCGTTTTCTATCTCGGCGTAGTGTTACGGCTCCAAAGCAAAGTAAATAAATTAAACTCTTTGTAATAAATTGGCGTGGAAATATTTGTGGATAATGGAACTTTCGTAATTAAAATGAATCAAGTACATTTAAAAAGTTAATTTAACGTCCGGAAATCAGTGAAAATGTGTCGTTCCAACGTAGAAAAGGAGACGGTCTTCGTGAACCAGAATTCTGCTGGGTCCAATGATGCACACGTTGAAGAATTGAAGGCACATATTTCGACGATCAGTATTATCCTCATAGTAATTTGCGTTTTACTGGGTCTTGGCATTATATATTTTGCGTGGAAGCAGTACAGGAATTGCCACCATTCCTGGATCAGGGACCAGATTTTGCAGAACAGCCTGCGACGATCGTTCAACCGTTCCAGAGCAATTCGCGGAGAAGAGCAAGTAAATCTTCCAATGACGTAGAAGTCGGAGTATTCATCATACTCATCTGGCAGCTGTGCGGTATCATTTGTTTTAGTGAAGTGCATACTAAGTGCGTCTCAAGTGCGTTGTGCGTATTATAGTGCGTAAAATGAAAACGCGAATCATCATATAAATCAAGAGACAATAAAATGATAATAGACATTAAGAATTAAAATAATGAACTCTAAGATAAATTAGCAGTTTAAGTTTGTTTTGAGTGATCGTATATCATCATGTATCATCTTACACGCTGTGTCCCCTACTACAGTAATTCACTGTGAGAATCGGGTATGTATTAAATGGTTTAATTAATATAGATTACTTTTGCATGGGGGAATGGAAGATGAATTGTTACATTGCTTAAATGATCTTATATCAATAAGGAAATATTTAATTAAAAAAGGAAAAACACGATTTAAGGGTAATGTTATTAAGAATAAATTATGTGAGGTTGAAACAATTTATGAGAAAAGTAAAGGATTAATAAAGCTATTATCTACAAAACCAGGAGTAAAATCAGAATTGTTAAAATCATTATCAGTTACGAAAAACGAAATAGAACCGTGTTATTCGCAAATTAATGTTTTGTGCACTGTAATTAAATCAGACTGTAATAGTGACAGTGATATTTCTGAAGCAAGTCCAAATTCAGAATCAATCATGGAGTTCGATTTAAAAACGGCATGTAGTTTGATTCCTGTAATGACCAATAACGAAAATAATATCAGAAGTATCATTGACTCTATAGAAATGTACGCAGACATGTTGTCGGAAACGGGGAAAAAATTACTAATGACATTCGTTTTGAAAAGTAGATTATCAGAAAATGCTAAATTACGTATAACCAATAATTACACATCTGTGAACGATTTTGTCAGAGATTTACGTGTTGCACTTTTACCTAAAAAATCGTTTACTGCAATACAATCACGATTACAAAACGCAACGCAAGGCTGGCGTACAATTGATCAGTTTGGAACAGAATTAGAAAAGTTATTTACTAATCTGACCATATCGCAAGCAAATGGTAATTCTGATAGTTATTCCGTACTCAAGCCCATAAACGAAAAATTGGCCATTAAGCGATTCGCAGATGGATTGAAGGATTCGAGACTAAGTACGATTATTGCTGCACGTAACTATGACAGTTTAAAGGACGCGATCCAGGCAGCGAAAGATGAAGAGTTGACATCGGCATCGACTTCGACCAACGAAAATGTCATGCAGTTTTCACACCGCGGAAGAGGTAAGTTTCATAACAATAACAACAACTTTAGGAATGGCCGTGGTTCTCATAATCAGCAGTTAAACCAACGCAGTCGAGGACATCATTATCAGCATAATTCAAATAATTTGAGAGGTAATTTTAGCCACAATTCTAATAACTTCGGCAGACGTGATTTCAATAACTCACGTGGGCGATCATCCCATAACTATCGTGGTAACGGACGTGGACGAGATTATCAAACTTCGAACGAGAATCGATCGAGTAATGAAACTCGTAGTAAAGGTCGTACCAATAGAATATTTTATTCCAACAATGAACAAGATAAGAACGATAGTATGCCTACAACAAACGAAATGCAGTTTTTTCGATCTTAAACATAACATTTTAGCTTTGCAAGGTAAGGCAAAATTTTTAGCATTATACATAGGTAATAGGAAATATTATTGGTTAATAGATACCGGAGCATCTTTGTCCGTAATTAAAAAAGATGCGTTACCATACAATAGTGCAGTAATTAGAGATGAAACCATCATAAATGGTATTGGAGGTAAAATTAGTTCATCAGGGTTTGTTCAACTTAGTTTGACTCATCGTGATGACCAACACTTTGTTGACTTTAATATCAAGCTTCATGTTTTTGATAACATACCATTAAAGGCAGATGGAATATTAGGTTTAGACTTTCTTTGTCAGTACGCTTCAAATATAAACTTAGAAACTAATGTCATTAACCTATCTAATTATGGAAAGTATTATTCATTAGAACTAAGTGATGTCATAGATTACTCAGCTGAGGTGTTACATATCCCAGCACGAAGTGAGTCGATACATTATTTACTATTAAATATTGAGAATATGAATGACTGTATTATCCATAGTGAACAGTTAGCGGAAAATGTTTTTCTAGCGGGATGTATTGGACGAATAAAAAATAATAGATTACCGGTTAAAATTTTGAACACTAACGAGCAGGATATTTACCTACCAACTTTTCAACCACAGATATATTCAATTGAAGAGTTTCACTTATGCAATTTTAAATCAAACACTAACAGTTTAGAACGAGCAAAGAACTTATTAAACATTTTAAATTTAAATCATTTAAAAATGGACGAACGGAAATCTATTGAAGAATTATGTTCTAAATATTCGGATGTTTTCTTTTTACCAGGTGATAAGTTAACGACTACAAATGTTTATGAACAATCCATAACTATAAAACCAAATACAAGTCCGGTTTATACGAAGCAGTACCGATTGCCGCATTCTTTGAAAAATGAAGTAAATAGGCAAATTCAAAAAATGATTGACAATGACATTATAGAAGAGGCGAAGAGGTGGTCGAGTCCTGTTTTACTGGTACCAAAAAAAAAGCAGCAACGATAAAAAATGGCGACTAGTGGTCGATTATCGGAAGCTTAATGACCGTATTGTAGACGATAAATTTCCTTTGCCAAGTATTACGGAAATTTTGGATTCGCTCTCTGGCTCAGTCTATTTTTCGCATTTAGATCTTAATCAAGGATATTACCAAGTAGCTTTAGATAAAAACAGTAGAGAGTATACAGCGTTCACAACTAGTACTGGGCAATACCAGATGAAGAGGCTACCTATGGGATTAAAAACAAGTCCGAGTGCTTTTAGTAGAGTAATGTCAGTTGCTATGTCTGGGTTAACATACGATAAATGTTTTATGTATTTAGACGATTTAGTAGTCTTTGGGAGAAATTTAGATATCCATAATAAAAACTTAACAGACGTCTTGGAAAGACTTAGGAAAATTAATTTAAAATTAAATCCAGAAAAATGTAATTTTTTAAAGAAAGAAATTCTTTATTTAGGGCATTTAGTATCAGAAAATGGAGTCTTACCCGACCCAGTTAAAGTAGAAGTATTGAAAAATTACCCTGTACCAAGTAATACTGATGAAGTAAAAAGATTTGTAGCATTTTGTAACTATTATAGGAAATTCATTAAAAACTTTGCAAGAATAACTTGTCCATTAAATAAATTAACTAGAAAACATGTACCATTTGTTTGGACTGAAGAGTGTCAAAGTGCGTTTGAAGCAATGAAACATGCTTTAAGTACACCACCAGTATTAGATTTTCCAGATTTTTCTGAAAATAATGAGTTTGTCATTCAAACAGATGCATCAGGGACGGCTATTGGAGCAGTCTTGTGCAATAAAAATATGAAACCTGTAGCTTATGCTAGCAGACCTCTGAATAAAGCTGAACTCAATTATCCAACCATTCAGAAAGAGTTAGTTGCAATTGTTTGGGCTGTAAAGTATTTTAGACCCTATGTATACGGTAAATCATTCACAATTATGACAGACCATAAGCCTTTAATATATTTATTTTCAATGAAGGACCCATCTAGCAGACTACTTAAATTTAGACTAGCACTAGAAGAATACGATTTTAAAATTTTATATTTAAAAGGAAAAGATAATAGCGTAGCAGATGCATTATCTAGAATTAATATAACATCGGATACTTTAAAACGGATGCATAATGAAATTTCTTTAGTTATGACTAGAGCTCAGAAAAAACGTTTAGATGTAGGAAAACAATTGGATACACCTAGTTTTAGTAAACGAGGCGAAACGTGGCCTGATCAACCACGAGTAGTTGAGGTACTAAAAATTCCGAATAATTCTGTAGAAATGAGTTTTATAGGAAGTGATGAATTAAATAAATTAAAAAGACAAAATAATATAGATGAAGAAAAGGAATGTTTTATTTATAACAATCGAAAGAAGATGTTGTATATTAATCTTAACTTTAGAGCACAACTTACGCGAGCCGAATTTGTGACTAAGTTAGGTCATTTTTGTAAACGAATAGGTATAAATGAGCTATGCATAGTAAAAAATAAGGAATATGAGAGTTTTATTAAAGATGTATTAAAAGAGATAAAAGACAATAAGGATTGGACCGGTCCACGTATTTATGTATTGAGAGGAGTTAGGAGAATTTATAATGAAGAAGAAAGAAAGTATATTTTACATGACTTTCACCTACTACCTACCGCAGGACATGCAGGAGTACGTAGGATGACCAATAATATTAAGAGACATTTTTACTGGCCAGGCTTAGACAACGATATTAGACAATTTGTGAGTAAATGCATTAAATGTCAGAAAATGAAGCATTGTAAGTATATTAAGGCGCCCATGGAGATAACTACAACGGCTTCACATGCTTTTGAAAAAATTTATCTGGACGTCGTAGGTCCATTAGAAAAAGACATTGAAGGAAATTGTTATATTTTGACACTGCAGTGCGAGCTTACTAAGTTCGTAGAGGCCTATCCTTTGAAAACGAAGGAAACCGTAAGTATTGCTAAAGCATTAGTTAATAATTTTATTTTAAGATTTGGAATACCTAATACCATCGCAACTGATCGTGGAACAGAATTTGTATCGTCAGTAATGGAACAGGTATGTAAACTTTTATGTATAAATAAATTAATGTCTACAGCGTATCACCATCAATCCATCGGTGCGCTCGAAAATTCACATAAAAATTTAGGATCGTTTTTACGAATACAGTGTAATGGCCAAAAAGACACATGGAGTCACTGGCTGCCATTTTGGTGTTATAGTTTCAACAATATTGTTCATACAGAGACAAAGTACACACCATTCGAACTGGTATTTGGTAGAGCTAGTATAGTACCATCTAGAGTTAGTCAGTACATAGAACCATTGTATAATCCAGAAAGTTATCCTTTAGATCTTAAGTATAGGTTACAAGTAGCACATCAAGATGCTCGTAATAATTTACTTATAAGTAAACAAAACCGTAAGAGTTGTTATGATAAGTCTTTAAATAATGTGACATACAGTAAAGGACAACTAATTTTAATTAGAAATGAAATAGCTAATAAGTTAGATCCTCAATGGGAGGGACCATTTGTTGTTTTAAATGATTTAGGTGTTAATGTAGAAATATTAAAAAATAATAAAACCTATTTAATCCATAAAAATAGAACCAAACCTTTGGTAACATAAGAAATGTTATTAAGTTATATTTACGTATAAAAAAAAATAAAAAAAATAATAATAATTGTAAACTATTTTTTTTTTTTCTATCACCCCTGAGGTGAGGTGTAGTAGTACTACCTATAGTATAAGGTCTATGACCCTATCCATATGAATGTATCTTCTATTAATATATTAACACACTTATACTCTTGCAGTCAGTAATTAAAGGTAATCGCTGTGGTGTTCTGCTTTGCAGACCTACACGTTTTTAAGTCTATTTACATTTTAATAAATACTTTACAAAACATACCTTTATATCTTTTGATTTTGTATCAACTCATGTCTCATTTTTATGTATTCGTTGTTACTGTTAACACCTGAAAAGCATACTTTTAGTTATCTCTGATTGTTTTAATATTCCATAACTTATTTATATCGCTAATTTCTAAAATCTTGTAATTTTTTATACTCTGACATGTTTATCTTAATTGACATCTGTCTCTCCAATTTATTTTTCTTAAGCCATAGACATAATATACCATGGACTAGACCTTCCTTAAGCTAGTTGTACATTATAATAAGGGCAGCGTAGACTGCCACCTCTGTAAACCGTTTTTATTCGTTCTGGTCATATAATTGATATTTTGAATTTGAAATACGGAACAGATGACACAGAACGAAAGAAAAACGGGCGTCGGATTGGAGTTTGGTTTTGACTGCGAAATTGGAAACATATTTTAAGCCTTAAATTACAAAGTTTATACTTATCCACTATGTACTTTTAAAATGTATTGAATTCAGTTCGTGAATGAGTGTTATACATCTCTGGAGACTTCTATTAAATAACAATCTATACTCTGAAGTGAACTTTTACTGTTTTTACAATGGGACGTGCCAGACTGGCATGTGGAACTGGCATGAGCTGCTGCAGACAGGTCCTTAACGGCGCGTCGTTTTGCGCGAGCGCCCTCATCTCTCCTGGTTACCTGCCTTACTACCTACCAACCCGACGAGGTGCAAGAGCCGCAGCTACAGCGCGCCCGGCAGCAATACACGCAGGTTGCGCACGCTGAAGAGGAGCGTCCACATCGCACTCCATCAGCCGTCCCACCGCATCCTGTCAACCTTTTTCTTATTTTACCTTTTCTTACTTTTTCTTTTTATTTTAATAACGTAGCTTACGTTTAGCTCATCTGAGCTAAACGTAACGTTACAGTTTGGCGCCCATTTCAAATGTAATAAATGTGGTGTTCTGCTTTGCAGACCTACACGTTTTTAAGTCTATTTACATTTTAATAAATACTTTACAAAACATACCTTTATATCTTTTGATTTTGTATCAACTCATGTCTCATTTTTATGTATTCGTTGTTACTGTTAACACCTGAAAAGCATACTTTTAGTTATCTCTGATTGTTTTAATATTCCATAACTTATTTATATCGCTAATTTCTAAAATCTTGTAATTTTTTATACTCTGACATGTTTATCTTAATTGACATCTGTCTCTCCAATTTATTTTTCTTAAGCCATAGACATAATATACCATGGACTAGACCTTCCTTAAGCTAGTTGTACATTATAATAAGGGCAGCGTAGACTGCCACCTCTGTAAACCGTTTTTATTCGTTCTGGTCATATAATTGATATTTTGAATTCAAAATTTAGAAGAAATGACAGAACGAGTAAAAAACGGGCGTCAGCTTTTTTGAAGATCAGATTTGGTCAGAGAACGCCGAAAGTCGGTTGCCTACTTGAGATAACCAAGTATACTTTAACTCTTAAACTGTAATATATTCAGCTGTGTAAAACAATCGTTATATATAATAAATTGATAGCCTGGACATACTTTAACTTATAATTAAATTGATGTGCCAGTCCGGTAAAGGGTACATGAGCTGCATCAGTCAAGCCTTCGGAGTAGCGCGAGGCAACCGCGTGCCTGCCAGCAGCACGCGCAGGTTCTGAAACCACCTTTTATCCGTCTGCCTGAGACGCCACAGCCCAGCTTCATCTTACCTTACTGCCAACCTTCTCAAGAAATCTTTTACCTGGTAATCTGTCCGTTTTGCCTGCTCACCTGCATTCCTCAAGCGTTCCACCACTTGGAGGAGTTCCTGTTCGACCTGCTGTCTGCCTGTCTGACGACCACCATCTGCGAGGTGCGAGGCCGGCCCCTTTTCCTACCTGCTGCCTGCCTGGCTGACGACCATCATCTGCGTCGTATGAAGCCGGCCTTATTTTTACCTTTTTCTTTTTATTTTAATAACGTAGCTTACGTTTAGCTCATCTGAGCTAAACGTAACGTTACATCGCTTGAGAACACGTTTCGGGCACTCAAAGGATTTATAAAGTCCTTCGAAGGATACAGGTAGGATCTAATCTAAAAACTTGTCCGAATTATTGATCAAACACAATTAACAGAAGCAGACTAATAAACAAACAAACTAACAAAAAACAGTATAGTTCTTTCAAATCACAGTCAACTTACTCAATATTAAATGAAGCGAGGTAAAATAATTTTATTGACTCCTAAAATTATCCGAAACTCGTGACAGCCAAATTAAATGTTAAAGTTACTGATTGATTTATTTGATTTGATTATTCTGTTAAAATCAAAACGGTAGAATTCATTTACATTTCGACGAACTTTCATTTCATTTGAAGTCTCGATTAATTTCTTTGATAAGTTACAAAGAATGTTTGTTATTTTCGTAAATTGTTGGTGAAATAAACAAATTGGGTGGTAGATTTTTGTTTTGTGTTTCATAATATTAATTTTGGCCTAGTTAGCTGTGAATGTGTACTTGAACACGAAGTGGTAATTAGGTGATATTAATTAGGGTTTCTATTTGGGTATTTGTCGGAGTGTTCATATTTGTATTGGAAATTAATAATGATGTTTACGAAACTGAGCAACGGAAGATCACAACGTGTAGTTGTCAGAAGTTAGAGTTGGTGACTCATCACAAGTATCTTGGTCTGATAATAGACAGTCATTTCCACTGGCGGCCTCATATTGACCATGTATGTAATAAGCTTAGGTCTATATTAGCGAAGTTATCGATACTGAAGTATAAACTACCGTATAGAACACTTAGAACATTGTATCTGGCACTAGCCGATTCCATTATTGATTACGGCCTAAGTAGCTACGGGCTTACTTATAAAACTTATGTCGAAGATGTTTACAAGTTACAGTTACGCATTTTGAAAACGATTGTACCGACTAGAATAAAACAAGAATTCCAAGATAATGATATGGATTTATTTAAGTACTGTCAGGTAGTGAATGTCTTTGACAAAGTACGTCTACGTGTCATATGTGATGATTACCACAATTTTTTTTTTCGTAAATATGAACGGCCAAAGTCGTTGCGTAGTTTGACATATTTACCTTCATTTATTGTACCTAAATTTAATAATGTTTATGGTTCATGGACGTGGGAATGCATGCTTCCCTCCCGTGATGAATGACTTGGCCATCGAAACCCAGAATGCAATAAATATTAAAAACTGCTCAAGAGTGTTGAAGAGATACTTTCTAAGTACTTAAGTTCTTGAAAGGTGTCTTGTCAATGCTTGTCGGGCAAAAGGATTTATTTATAGGATTTATTAATAGGTACTAACTATATAATTATGTTTGCACCGAGTTGCCGTGTCTGGCCACACCACGGATAAACCCGCGATGGTTTGTGTTGGTGTGTATATGTAAAACAACATGTCTGTTAAAAAATCATATTAAAAAAAAAAAAAAACTGTAAACTGTTGACTCGATTTTAGAAGTTGAATTAAATGCTCTCAAATATATTTTAAATACTTTTGACAAATAACTTATCTTAGAAAAAAATCTTTTTTTCTTTTGGCGAAATAAAAATGTTTGTTCAAAAGATAAAAAAATGATTTTTCTTTTAAGCTTCAGCTTTTTATTAAAAACACACTAAGAATCAACAGTAGGTACGGTAATATTAAACACACACTAAGTACCAACAATAGGTACGGTAATATTAAAAACACTAAGTATCAACAGTAGGTACGGTAATCTTAAAAACACTCTTAATACCAACAGTAGGTACGGTAGTATTAAAAATAAACTAAGTATCAACACTCAAGTAATATTAAAATCCGACCATTCAGAAAACCAAACCAACCATAATCCAAAACATTATCACATCTTAACAAAAGCCTCGAATATTTTTTAATACTGCGACAGTGGCTCCCCCGCCCCTACAAAGTCAATCGTCAAAGTGGTAGGAATGGGGTCAGCAGCGACCGCGGAAATAGAGCACTCGTGGCGATGACGACATGGTACTGGATGATGATGTCTATCAGAGAACACCGCCATGATTTTTTGGGCTACTTTTTTGTCTGTGTATCATACTTAATTATAAATGATAAAGTTTGGATGGATGGATGTATGTTTGTTACTCAATCACGCCAGAACGGGTGAACGGATCTGGATGAAATTTGGCACTAAGTTAGATTAACGTTTGGAATAGCACAGAGTACTACCACAGATATTATAATACTAGCATATAGATGACTCATCACATGAAACCGTGCCGACGTAACTAGCGTTTTTCTTCTAATTAAACCGTTAATTTTTTGTCCATCAATCAATCTGTTTCACGGCAATAGATAGCTGGTGTTAACAGCAATTTGCAAGTAAAAGAGTTTACTCGGTTCGTGAATATTTTTTGCACGTTTTTAGAGTTTCTTTGCACTAAAATGTGTTACAATGCAAATTTAAACAATTGACTGGAACGCCACTTAAAACCGCACCATCTATTGGCATCAGTTTTAAATGATCCGTTCAAATAATCTTTGAAATGTGAACTAAGGGCCTAATATTCCATAATTGTGTACTAGTCAACTCTCCTAAGTTGATTAAACAAGAACATATAATTTTTATGTTCAATTCCAGAAAATGTTAATTTTATACACATTCAATAACATATAGGTGCATATCGCGCCATCTAGTGAGATTTATTTGAACCAAATTTTTCTAAGCGCTGAGACCCCGTGGCATTATCCCGGGATGAAAAGTAGTTTCATCCCGGGATAATGTTCCCTTTGGATGATAAAACAATTTTCACGCAGGCGAAGCCGCTGGCAGAAGATAGTGTGATTAAAACAGTTTTTGTTGTTTTGCTTTTTGTTTATGTAATTATTTAGATTATAGTAGGTATGTTTTTATAAAAATATCTTTAATTGTCAAAATGGAAAGATTTATTACAGAGTTTCACGGGAATTGGAGAAAACGGGAGATATTTGCCCAGGAATTAATGTAAGTAACTAACTTTTCCAGCGGCGTGAAGGTTGAAAATCATCCCACGAGAAGGTACTAAGTACTTGTTTATAAAATATCAAATGTCCTAAATCAGGTTATAGTCTACCTTTGTGCCAAAGTTCAACCAAAAATCTTTAGCCGTTGATGCGTTTTGGAGACAATCAGCTAATGTAACATACAGACTTCCACATTTTTAATATATTATAAGAAGGACAACAATTCCATTTGCAAATGTTAAAGGCAATAAATAGTTACATTTTCAGTATTTAGTTTCGTAGGAACAAACCAACCACTAAAATTTACACCATTTCCAGTTAACAGCAACATGAACCACATCTTTGTTCTATTGTAAACAACAACGTCGGGTTTAACGCAAGAAAAAACACAATATATTTGTAAACCAACCAAATCCTGTTCAGGGTCATAATTTACGGACAAAATGCAACACTATTATGCAACCGCAGAATACAGGATTAACCTTATTATTGTTGCTAGGAATATTTTAACGAATGAGGAAGCAAATCTTTAAGTTCTGTTTATTTTTGTTGTAGAGGAAACTGGGAAAGATAAATGTTTCTGTTCGAAATTTAGAAGTTTTCTTTCAGTCAGTTTGTATATTTAGGCTGTATATTATCATGTTGTACAAGCTGCGAGTAGGGTATCTAGTGAAGTAACACAGATTAATTGACAAAAACAAGAGAAAAAAAAAGCAACGAGAGCTACGCAGCGTAGCAGTGTGCTACGCTGCAATATATCGCTACAAAAATTTATTCTTTTAATTGAATTATATAATATAGAAAACACATTAATATTATTTGAGTTTTGTTATTAATTTACATTAAACTATAATACTTTTTATTTTCTATATTAACGGTCATCCATCTAAAGTGCCACTTAATAATTATAATATTAATACTGGCTTCCCACCATATAATAATACCCGCGAACGATCACTAATGTCTATTTGATTGAGATCTAATTGAATATTTCGAGCACTAACTTCTCAATAAAGCTTTTACGATGCGTTCAGCTAAGGAATGGAATTCCCTGCCGGAGCCTTTTTTACCCAACAGCTACAATCTGGGGGTCTTTAAGTGAAGAGTGAATAGGTTATTTCTAGGCCAGCGTGTTTCACCGTCGACCACATCATTGCTTACCATCAGGTGAGATAGTGGTCAAACTTGGGCCTAAAGACTATAAAAATAAGAAGCTTATTCGATTAATAACATTATTAAGAAGCAGAAACTGGTGATTTTAGTAGGTATTTACAGAAACATTTAATAATTATGCTTCCTTGGTCTTGTGTTGTGGTGTGTGGTAGTTAGCGTTCTACGGCAACATATAATTGGGTTTTTCATCGCTCACTTTCAGTAAGATTTGTGATCGGTTTATATGTAGGTCTTAAACATAACTGGCAAAAGATTCCGACGTATTGAGAAACTCCTCCTTTTTTCAAAGTTGTATAAAAATGTGGGTGCACTACAGGATTCACCTTTACCCACTTACTCTTCAAGGACTGCAGGCGAGATATATCGTTACATTTATAAATTTAAACATGATATACTAGTTGTAATTTTTTATACCGGTCATATTTTTGATAGAGGGTTTTACCAGACTTTTATAATCGATGCAAAACACGAGCACACGTAATATGACCTTCATATTATTCACATAAGAATTAGACTGCAATTTCAACAGCACTCTTAGGCTCAATATAAAGGACACTAATAATGGAGTGCCGTAAGATTTATATCTCGGAATCCAGGGCCAGTCAATAAATCTTTATAAAAACTATGGAAATGTGTTTTCAATAGTATATAACAAAATGTTAAAAAAAAAATGTGCGATCTCAATCTTTTTTTTTTTTTTTGGAAAGATGTTGCCCCACATTAGAAATTTCTTTCTGTATCGTGGGTGCGTTTACAAACATATAATATATATTCACATACACAACACCCAGAGCCGGAACAACTATCTGTAGGTCATACAAATATTTGTTCCGTGCGGAAATCGAACCCGCGACACGCCCAATTTATTAATTATTATTATAAATAATTATTAATTTTTCGGTATTTTCCTTTATTTAAATGAGTATAAGATTATATTTTAAAAAGGAGAACTATTACAACCTTGATCTTGGGTCTCTAGGGACTGCAGGTATAAAGATGAGGGGAGGGGAGGGGGGCTAGAGAATGCAACAACAGCTGTTCGGTGTTGCTAACGCGAGCCCTAACAGAATAGTACACGTCGCAACTTGCTAGGCTCAATACTTAGCTGTTATTGTGGGCTCCAAAAAAAAAATTGATTGTATCTATTTTTGTGTAATCTGATAATGTAATCTGATTTTTGTTTATTTGAAATTATTGTATACATTACTGTGCAGTGAGTGTGATAAAAATTAATTACTGAACATTATTGAATTTTACCAACTTTCAAAATAGTGGCATAGATAGTAAGCCCACAATGTGGCTCCGAAAAACCGGCAATTTTCGAAAAACTAAAACTAAAAATTTTTTCCGAAAAACCGTGCGGGTTGGGGATGTCTTTGCATTTTTGGTTCTAAGACATGCCATGTTTCCTCACGATGTTTTCCTTCACTGTTTTGAGAGCAGTGGTGATGAAACAATTTACACAAAGTAAAGTGCCTGCCTGGGTTCGAACCCACGACCCACAACTTGTAACATGCAAAACAGGATGCGGAGCATCTTGTGGGTTGTGGTTTAAACTGTACTGCTGCTTGCTTAGAATGCAATGGTGACAGCTGTACTAATCCTTTACCTACAATCTACATCAACGAGATCGACGACGACGACAATAATGAACAATAATGTAATAATGTATATAGTTGATGATATTTTTTTTTTTTTTGTAAATCGTTATTTTTTGCGAAAATCTAATAAATTAACATTAAAGTTACTAAGCAAATATAATTTATTAAATATAAAATTGAAATCATTACTATAAATATTTTATTCCCCCCTTCCACCTCTTATTTGCCAGTAAATTGTTGTTAAAAATTGTTGTAATCGAGATCGGTCAGTTTTTATTTTTTAACTTTTTTATTTGAGCTTTTAATAATTCAGCAAAACACTCGTTATACAGATTCATTGACTGGCCCTGGGTGCCGAGGTTTTACAATTTGTATGCCTTATGGCGCTCCACTATAATGTGATTTTCTCATAAGATATCTAGGTTCACTTGGTGAACCTAGATAATCTGTCAAAGAGAATTCCCAGAATCAAAACATCTGAATCCCTACCAACCAAACCAGAACAAATTCCATCTCAGAAGATAACAGCCACGTTTGTAATCGAAACAATTTGAATAATTACATGAATTTCCATATCTGTAGCCTTCACAAAATTTATAGAAGGTAGGCTGACGACAGGGCGAGGGCGACGTGAAGTGTGCGGTGCGGTGTGTTTAGAAGATGAGCGAGAAATGAATGGAACTAAGAGGCCGTACAAACAATACGATGGTAATGAGAAAAGTTAATAAAGCCTGCTACGAGTACTGCATTGGTGGAGTATTAATTTTCAATTAAGAGACGTGTTTTTCAATCGACTCTTTATAGCAATGGTAAAATGGGCAGATAAAATTGTTGGTTTTTGTGGTTTGTGTCAGTAACGGGTAAACAAATTAGGATCTGATTTCGAGAATTCTTACATTGATAGATTACTATACTATCGATGAGAGTCTTCTAAACTTTTATGATGGAAAAATGCACGATCTTTTTGAGTAGGCCACGTGAATAGTGTTCTCATAAAATGGGCAATGTATTTTTACGTAGCGTTGAAGTAAAGTTAGTAATCGAGAGATGAGATGGTAAAGAACAGAGCTAGGAAGCCGTACAAACAATTTAAAGTTAATGAGTAAAGCTTTATTGGTGGCGTATCAATTTTCAATTAATTAACGCGTTTCTCATCTGCCTATTTAAAGATGGTTTTTGTGGCATCAACTCTCGTAATTGTAATTGACTTGAAAGTATTTTGAGCGGTACAGAAAAATAATATTACGGCTTTTTCCCCGAAGCGTTTGGCGGTGGATCTACACCACAGCCACTTTTCGTATGTTTTAACGACAGTGATAGTGATAGTGTATACTTGAGTGGTAGTGTCTACTTGAGTGATAGTGTATACTTGAGTGATAGTGTGTACTTTAATGCTAGTATCTACTTGAGTGATAGTGTCTATATGAATGATAATGTATACTTGAGTGATAGTGTCTACTTTAATTATAGTATCTACTTGAGTGGTAGTGTTTATTTGAAAGAAAGTGTCTACTTGAGTGATAGTGTCTATATGAATGATAATGTATACTTGAGTGATAGTGTCTATATGAATGATAATGTATACTTGAGTGATAGTGTCTACTTTAATTATAGTATCTACTTGAGTGGTAGTGTTTATTTGAAAGAAAGTGTCTACTTGAGCGATAGTGTCTATATGAATGATAATGTATACTTGAGTGAAAGTGTCTACTTTAATTATAATATCTACTTGAGTGGTAGTGTCTATTTGAATGGTAGTGTCTAATTGATTGATAGTGTCTATTTTAATGATAATGTATACTTGAGTGATAGTGTCTACTTTTATTATAGTATCTACTTGAGTCGTAGTGTTTATTTGAATGATAGTGTCTACTTGAGTGATAGTACTTAGGGCTAAATAATAACAGCCGCACAGGCTGATCTGCAATGTTAAGCAGCACTTGCTGAAGTCGGTTTGTGAATGGGGAATTAATGGTTAATTACATACCTCGACACCTCCCTGCCTCGGAAAGCAAGTAAAATGTTGGTTCTGTCTGCCTTATTTTGTAGATCTTTGAAAGTCGTTACTGGTAGATCTACGTCTCAAATCTGATCTCAGTCTTTCCAAAGGAGGTACTGGATTGTGGAGATCAGATAAGCAGTCACCCCATGTAAAATACTGATATCTAGCAGCATCCGTATAGACCGGTAGTCGATCCCAATATACTTGTGGAATGACTAGATTTTATAGTGTCTACTAAACTACATGCATTGACATACATTCTACCGAAAGTCAAGAACATTCGTGAAAACAATTTATTCAAATGCTGGTGAGTTAGAACTTAATTCCGCTGCAGCGCTAATCATTATTTATGTTGTATAATCAAACCATTAAAACATGCAGCGCTAGATCGCTTATAGAGTTTAGTTTACTCGCGATCAAACGTCTTAACCGCCATAAAATTCATGGCGCTTACGCGTTTCGTTCAACATAGTGTATGTTACATATTTCGTTCAACATATGTAAAGTGTACGGATTGCAGTACATTTCAGTCGAACAGAGTGAGTGTTCGGCTCGCCAAATCTAGTGCGTAGTTCAATATTGATGACAACCCGCTATAATTTAAAATGATTGGTTTTGTCTATCGTACTGTTTGTGAAAGATTCAATGCAATAAAAGTTTCAGTAGATTGAAATAATTATCTAAATGATAAATGATTTTATTTCTGTAAGTTGGTTTGTATCAACACTTTTACATGTCGATCATATTTTTTAAAACTAGATGCGGTCGGCGTTCCCTATCTGACTACTATGAGAAAAAAGACCGAAACAAACTCAGAGGTCACAGTCTCTTTTAAAGTCCAGGCAAAATCTTGGTTAGATCATGTGAAGACCATGTAGACTGAAGTCTGAAATGGTCTTTTGAGGAAAGAACCAGCCAGATTGAATGGACCTGTCCAGTCAGTGTACGCATTTGTCAATAACCGCGCAGCTCAACTCAGAATTTAATGAGCTCAACGATTTGACGATCAATACCAAAGAAAGGATATTCGGGTAGGCCGCATAAACTGCTCAAACTACCAGGACATGATTAAAACTAATTTAGATAAATTAAAATAAAAAACAAAAAAAGTATGATCCACATAGTCTTCACATTCACAACAATTAAAATTGACTTAAAATAAAATAATATGATACTTTAAAAAGTAAATATTCTTGTCATTGAAAGAACCCAAAAAAAAATAACTAGTACTAACTAAAACTAGTAACTCAATTAACAAATAAACTCTTGTAATTATTCGATCACATTCCCAGTGTGAGAAATTTTAAACATCAAATTATTTGGTATCCGATGATAGCAATGTTTCAATGTAATACCAATTATTTTGCTACAAGCCAGCTTAAAAACTACTGAATGAATAACCAGAATTATAAATTGTACTATAACTTCCATGAAAAGAAAGATAAGTCTGATTTAAATAGCCTGCATGATTTCATATCTACAGGGTCACTGATTACTCTATTAACATTTCAAAGAGTAATGAAGACCATCCATTAAGGAATTTCAAAGATAAATTATTTTTGGTGAAAATTAATAAAAAAAAGTTAAAAGTTAACGGCAAGGCAACGTCGAAGGCTTTTTTCCAGCAAATGAGTGACACTAACACCACCTGCCCGGTTTGAATTAACAGTGACTCTGAATATTTGGCAATTCTTAAACACTAGAAAGTGTTTTTTGGAAGATAATAATAAAATATGTATTTTTTCTTTAATTAGTTATGAAAGTCTATCATCATCATCATTTCATCCAAAAGACGTCCACTGCTGGACATAGACCTCCCCAAGCGTCCCTGAAAGTCTATAATTATACAAAAGCTTTTACCTGTCAACTTGGCTTTGATAACTAAAAATAATCCTAATACAGCTCAGACTTAACGGTCTCCTCGAAATATATCTCTACTTTAAATGAACTGGACAAAGAGGGTCCCTAATGAAGTTACAATAAAAATATTCCCCTCAACTTAATCAGGAGAAAGAAATCTAACTCCAGTTAGTCCAAGTGTTCTTTTCAACAATTCGAAAAAGGAAAGCTAGTTTAAATGTCTCGCGATAAAACTTTGTCTTCACATATCAGGATTCGAGACAAAGGTCTGATAAATTACGTATCTTTAAGAAAGCATTTAGTTGTAAATGTAATTAGAATGAATATAATACTACAAAAAAATATAGCTTACATCATGGACTGTTTCGGAATATAAATAAACTTTGTATTAACTTACAACATAAAGATAATCTCCAACCTATGATGAAAATTAACTAACACTAACGATATAATTATAAATTACTATTCATCAAAATGTAAGGAATGTTTTGAGAATGAATGTCTATATGAGGACGGAAAGACTAGAAACGATAGATGGAATGTGTGAATGATGATAATGTCTGGGAAAGGGTTGAAAAGGGTTGTACCTGAGATGACGATTAACCAAAATCAAAAACAAAAATAGTTTATTTCAAATAAACCTTGTAGGTACTTTTGAATTTTCAAACAAAAAAAAGACGAATCTAGTTGCACATTCGCAAGCGTCAGTAGGTCTCTATGGATAAGAATGTGCAAGAAACTCCACGGATACTCTTTTTCATCAATAAGTTTTTATTACAAGTATTTGGTTACTACATACGTATTAGTGAGAAAGATGTAAAAAGACGTGCGTCTAGAGTAAAATAAACAACCTCAAAATACAATAATTAATTAAAAACAGGCCGAGGCAACCTAGTTATGATCCATCCCAACTGATGGCGCCCGTTGACCAACATGATGCATGGATTGGCACCATTCAACTCAACCATTATGAAGGGAACCGAATGGTCTAACACATGAGCCACCATCAGAGATACATTTGAGAGAGAATGACACACTCAACTGCCAGGGCTCAGTCTGATGACAACTTCATCACGATAAAAAAATCTAACTCTATTTAGTTCAACAATTCGAAAAAGGAGCTAGCGAGTAAATGTCTTAGTAAAACTCGCGATAAAACTTCGTCTTCACATATCGCGATCCGCGACAACGGCCTTACGTCGGGAACTCGGAAGCTTGTGAGTTATAGCCGGCGACTACAGAGTTTAATTTGAAATGAGTAATAGAATGACGACAGTTATGGTTACAGGCAAGTTGTAATGTTGTTTTGAGTTGTTGCAATTGCTTAAAACTAAAATGTTTACGTTTTGTGGTAAAACGGCTGCTGATTTAATATCTTTAAAATATCAAAATGAATTTACTTAGCCAACTATGTTGGGGTCAGCTTTCAGTCTAACCGGTTGTAGTGGAATACCCGTATTTTACATGGAGTGGCTACCTGTCCGACCTCCACAATCTAGTAACTGGATAACACTGTAACTCCTTTGGAAAATCTGATTTCAGATTTCAGGCTTCATTCTTTAAACTATCAGTAACTATTTTATTCTTTGCTATTAAAAGTGCTATGCATAACTATTAGTAGGTATAAGAAACAATTACTTTAGTATTGTTCAAATGTTTTTTTTTGTGATCTTGTTGGAATTTCTAGGCAAAAGTACGGCTTATTGGTGTAAACATTTTATTCTGAGTAGTCAAAACAATAGATAGAATATAAACATAATTTTTAACTATTAATTTCTTCTTTAGCTTATCAGAGAGGTTTAATAGGTATAGAATAGTATTCATTTACATCAGATCTACAGAGTCAGGATGAAAAGACCTAAATTTCAAAAATTCAGATTATCTGTAGACTAGGTCTGTCCCTCTCGCTTTAATTTCGTTTATTCATGAAATTTTAATCTTCATGGATACCCCTTCGTCTGCCCAGGTATATTGCGCAAACTCCGATATAAACAGAGGGTTTTCACTTGTGAGACTTCCTCTGTTATGCCATGCCTTTGGGTTTCCCCAAGAGAGCAAGCCGTCTCCACTCATTAACGCTGCGATGTAGGTAAGCGAATTTGGAAGGGATCAAGTATCTTGACTAATTTATGGGATTGGCTCGTGGAAATCATGTTAAGCTATGGTCTCTTGATCGGAACGCACGCTTAATCGTATGAAAAACTTTAACAATGTTCTCTTGTTCCGTCGCAGTTTACGTCAATGGTAAGGAGGATTATGTGTCCAGCACCGCATACCGCATCGTTGTGCGTTCCGATCAAGAGACCAAAACTTTATAAGGAGCTTTAGAATAAACAATAATAAAGAAAACGATTGGAAAGGATAGATACACTTAGACTCACTGAGAGAGGGAATGAGCCTTAATCCAGCCCGCGGGCCCAATGCGGGTAGATGGATGTCACATGTCTTCGAATTTTTGTTTCTAAGACATGCCGGTTTCCTGACGATGTTTTCCTGCACAGTTTTGAGAGCAGTGGTGATGAAATAATTTACACAAAGTAAAGCGCCTTCCATGCCCTGCCTGGGTTCGCCCGCGACCTAAAACTTGTAAGTCGCGGCCGTTACCACTGGGCCACCACTGCTCAAGAAAACGTTTTTCAAAAAGCCCAAAATATTTGGGATTGATCACGCGTTCACCAATCTCAAAGATCTTAATCTTTTTGATAATCATAATGACTGCTAAAGTTGGTAAAATGTCACTTTACCCTAAATTTGGGTAGAACCTCCACATTCCTGCGTCACCTTGTTGTTAAACCAACATCCCTTAATCTCGAATAAGGAAAATTCCAAAACGAATCAAACATGAAACGTTGTGATATTTATTTATGCAGCATTCCAAAAATAATCCAATAAAGAAAGGTAACGGTCACAACGGTCAAGGCGACAGTCGCCGCCGGCCACATTTGTCGAAATCACATTTACTACGCAAGTGTACTGACCCGAACAGTGTCGAATCGTAATCCCTTGTAAGGCTGCCTGGTTGGTATAGTGGTCATAGAAGCTCCTGCTGAGTATGAGGTCCTAGGTTCGTTTTCTAGGTCAGGCAAAGTGTAAGTGGGTTCTTCAATCTTCTTTTTTTTTATTTGTGTTAGGCTCGCGTTTGACCACTTTCTCGCCTGAAGTTAAGTGATCATGGGGTCGACGGTGAAGCACGCTTGCCTAGAAGTAACCTATTCAGTCTTCAATTAAAGTCCCCTAGGTTGTAGCTACCAGGAAACAAAGACTCCGGCAGGTTATACCACTCCTTAGCTGTACGCACAATGAAAGTATTTGAAAAACGCTTTGTGCGTGGATGGATGGATGGGATGTCCACTTTATACCGATAGCGCATCTTGTAGTCCATCTAGAATTTTTCAGTTGCAGCAGCCTAAACATCAACCACAAGTGTTCCTTCAGATTCTTGTGCCAGGGCCGCGGTAACTCTCTTGCAAATGTATCCTGGAGTCTACATTGCTGCCCGGTTAATGGCAATAATTTCGTCCCTTATTACATGAAGCTTATACATAACTGATGAAATGTGGCTCTAGTTATAGGTGCTCCTCTGATTTACTTTTTGGTAAAACAGACGTAACATTACGTCTGTATATGTAATAATATATGTACGGTCAAGGCGACAGCCGCCGTCGGCCACATTTGTCGATATCACATTTATTACTCGAGTGTACCGATCCGAACGGTGTCAAATCGTAATCCCTACCAAGTTTCGGGTCATGCATGTACCGAAATTGGGTAAAATTGTTGGATACTAACTGAAATGTAAAACTAGAATTCAGTTTGTTTTTTGTAAAGTTTTTGGTTTGCGATAGTTTCAGTTTTCAATTAATTATTTTATTCTATCCGTTTTAAAGTTATTCACTTTTTACATCATAATATTTCCAAAACTTTACCGAAATGGTTATATAATTAAAATGAATGAAATGGATCGTTCTCTCGGGTTTTCAAAAGTTATATTTGTGAACACAATTTCAGTATAAATTAGTTTGTAACAAAAATTGTATTTGCAGAATTATGTAATGAATTTTATTGTAAGATAAACACGGTCAAATAGTGACACACCTAAATGATTCTCATCTTTGGCACTAGATGTCGCTACTGTCTTCGTAATTTTAAGAAAGATGTAATTTTTATCGTTACAGAATATAAAATGTGGATGGCCAAAGAAAAGATGGATCGACTGTTTGAGGTGAAAAGGGAGTCAGTGATAGCGTGACAGGATGGTGTGAAAGAAGAAAATGTTTTGCGCCGATCCCAAATAGCATGGAATAAGGGTAGGAAATGATGATGACAGTTTGACAATTATTTTATGAATAATACGAATGCTGGTACAAATTTACAGTTTTCTAAAACCAACGAGGAATAATTTTAATTCAAGATAAATACAAATTCAAATTCATTTTCTAAGTCCACAAAGTATTTCAATATTAAAGTGAATAAACCTAATCTAAGTTGAGTACAATAAAACCTGAATTTATTAATAATCTGTATGGACCCGAATTAATTTGGGATTAAGCTTTGTCAGATATGAAATAGGGACTGAAATAAATTAATAGCAAGGATGTTTAGACATTAATATTATTAAGCAATGAATAATGCCAACATTTACTGTAATGATGATGTTATTACATTACTTACAAATAGAAAAATGGTATAAATATATTATGAAATAAATTTATTTTATTGTATTATCATAAAACTATTCTACTTAATGGCACCAAATTGAAACTTTAGTGCAATCACAAATATATCCTGCCAACATTATTTTTTACAAAAAATTTAAACCGACTTCCAAAACAAAACCGAAAACTACCTTTTTTCCGGAAGTCGGTGTCTTTGGTACCGATGTCTTTTTTGTTTTCGACATCGAATTCCGAAAAGAAAGCTATCTTTCGCTTTGCGATCTTTTGTTTTGGAAGTTGGTTCGATTTTTGACCGACTTCTTTTATTACAAAGTTATTATTTTTCTCTTTTTAGTTTTGGTACCTTATAATTACCATGAAAGTACGTATTATTAAAGATAACTTAAAAACTACTCGTCAAATCTTGATCAAATTTAAATGGGAAGCACCAGCTTTCAAATCAAAAACGAAATCATCAAAATCGGTTCATAATTGGCGGAGTAATCGCTTAACAAAGACATACAAACATATAAAGTCGAATTGAAAACCCCATCCTTTTTGAAGACGGTTGAAAAAAAAAAAACAAATGACAAACGTGTCAAAAAAGGAATAAAAATGTGGCGACCTCGGAAAATCAAAATTGAGGCGATCTTTCCGCAACCATAACAAATCAAAGCAGCACAAATTATGAAGTAACAATCAATTTTATCCCCCGGGAAAGCCAAAAGGTTTGACCACATCCTTCATCCCCAAAACCATACCGCGGGCTTTACTATTGAAATGCAAACTCAATTAACTAGAACATGATATCTTCAAACCGAATGCCGTCCGAACATTCATATGATGCTAATCTCTTGTCCAAACTAATCCGTCGGGTAAGGTTGCGTGCAGTGTAACAGAGATGAGCGGACCAAAGCAGAGATCTGTATATTCAATACGTGAAGAGAAAATTTTGTACACCTTTTTAAGCGTATTGCGCGCACGATATGCGTGAGACTTGACATAGATAAATTTTATATAAGGAAAGAATGCAGAAATCAAATTATTCAACGAATTTCGGTCGGATTCTGACCAATGAGCGACCGCTGGTAAGAAATTAACCAATAATTTGCCATATATTTGGAGTCTCTGTTCAGCTTCAGTGGACATTGCGGGCGACGATACAGCAAAGGGGAGATTCTTTTTGTGGTTTTCAACCGCAGAATGTATTCAAAGCTGTTTTGAAACGCGCCTTTGCATCGCTCCGTTTCAGTGGGCGACGAAATTTCGCTACAATTTTTCTTTTTAATTTTGCCTGCAGGATTATCGATAATACCGACCTCTAATAGGTATGACTCTTTAGTATTAAGAGAATTGTTTTTTATTTATATATTACATATCCATATTTTAGAAGTTCTTATTATTTATCTTCAGTATTTATAAGTCCAATTGTTCCGTTTTTTTCCGCTTGCTCCCTCCGCTTCAATATGCTCGCAATCTTATACAAATAGAAATGTTATTCCCTACATCGGTTCGGACCACATGGCTCCTAAATGAAAAGATTAAGGAGTCCTGCACGCTTACTTGAATTCTAAAATGATTAAAACACGTTTTGCTAGAAGGGTGAATTAAGGAAGGATTAGGTAAGGTTTGCGTAATACAATATGGGTAGTTTGAAAAGGGGTATTCAATAACATAAGCATGCAGTGGTGAACTAAATTACGACCTGTTTGGGACGTGCCAATTCGTAATTCACTTTCTTAAGTCAAATAAAACTATTTTTTTTCATATTTACTACAGCAGTTCCATAAATTATAATAAGTTGTTTATGCATATTATTATCCAAAATGATTTATGAATTTGCAATTATAAATATATAATTCTTAGCCATACAGTAAACGAAGTAATCTTAATTAACAACACCAAACCAACTGTATCTACACAAAATAAATTGCAGGTTCTTAGCAAATCAATAAAAAGATAAAGCCCACTTAATACAAGGTTAGGTTAGATTGCCTTTTTAGAAGCTCCAGCCATTTGTTTCTAAGAAAATGAGAATCGGAGGAGCGAGCTTCAGTAACACAGTGATTGTCGAATAAATTGTGCTTTAGGGAGTACCCAGACGCCAATTATCTGAGATTAAACGTTACGAAGCCTTCGGGAAGGCCCCGAAATGAAAATGTGTGAAAATATTTTAATCAAACGCATTGTAGCATAATTGGTAAATTGTTCTGCATTGCCGAACAGTTATGCGAAAAAAATGGAGCATGAAAATAAAATTGTCTCATGAAAAAACTGTAAAAAATTTAGTTGAATGCAAGTACAGGCTTGTTAAACTTAAGCTTCTATTCGGCAAAGGTAGAAAAAAAAATACAAGAAAAAAATATATTGAATGCGGAAAGCGGCTAACCTCAAGTGAGATTTGAGCCAGACATGTCTATCGCACTTCAGATGAACTGTAAGCTAAAACCACCACGCATTGGTTTCCATTAAGTGCCCGGTGACATCGAGCCAAACCAAGACAAAGATGGACGAAAAAATTAACTCCTACTGAAAAGAAAGGCCCACAACGGTAGATCGCAGACTTGGGTGGAAACTGGAGAGGGTGTTAAACAGTATACAGTGTATTTACCAAATAGATGGCTGGAGATGTCGGGTGGGCTGTTAAATAAAGTTATATTTAATTCGTGACCTGTCTTATATTCGTCATTGTAAGAAGAATGAATCGAACAAATGTCAAAGCAATGATACAATTCGAAAATTGTAACGGACACCGAATGGCTGTGTAAGTTCTAGCGAGGGACATTTCCAACGATAAGTTTGTTAACGGTTTTATAAGGCGTACACTTTGGGACTTTTAATGGTTCGGCTCGTTTGTTATCAGTGATTGAAATATAAATCTGTTTTAAAAATACAACAGATTTATATTGCACAGCTAAGTTACAGTGAATGTTTTCGGAACGGTAAAATCAACCGCCAAAACCGACCCCTATTATGTATTTACCTGGACCCAAAAATTATTATGTACCGTTCAGTATTGTCGCGTATTGTTTTCGTGTGACTGGGATACCACGTAGTAAGGATATAAGTAGGTTCCACGCGAATTTTAGAGTAGGACTATAATAAAACTTCTCATATATATGTTACGGCTAAAACTAGGTGTAGCCGCACTTCGGGTCTAGTTCTAACCTAAAGTCTAAAGTGACCTAAAAGTCTAAAGTGACCTACCACGAACGAGATGACGGGAGCTGAGTTCGCTCGCTTTGCTCGCTCACTTCAGCTCCCGTCATCTCGTTCGAACCTAACCTGTCCGTGTCGGGGTGCCCTAAGCTCCGGCTAATACTAGGTGTAGCCGCACTTCGGGTATTAGCCGTAACATATACATAAAATTTAGAAAAAAGGTAGATAATTAGATAAGATTACGTATGTTTTCATAGTTTCATACTTGGAGTAAGGAGGATTCTAGGTTAAGAATTTTGTGTTGACTTTTTACACCTTTCATATTTTTTCCCATTCCAGGTAGATATAGTATGTAGATTAAGGAAATGTATAATTTGTGTAAATTTAAGTAAGATTAGATAGATAAGATCGGCCTTCCTGTGGTACCGCTACCTGTGTACCGTTAGGTAGAGATGGGCGCTATTGGTTGCGCTTAGCGGTTTTTGTATAAAGACCGGGCCTCTTGGGGGCTGAGATCTTGTCCGTTCTTCTCCACGTAGGCTTTTTCCGAACGCATGGTAGAATCACCTTATTAAGATCTAGCCTTAGTTGTCTCCCCAGCGACGCCCTGAGCCGAGGTTCGACCCCACAGGGGTAGCCCTCAGCGTTGTCACTTAGAATTATTAATTTTGTGCCAGGCTGGAGGCTATATAGCTTAGTCTCCACAGGGTAGCCCAGTTAAGCAGTGGACGATCACTTTGATCGAACTGCGAGAGGCTAAGTAGAAACAAAAAAAAAAATGGGGTCTGAGACGCAGTCGGTCTCCAGCTCTCCAAGAATAAACTGGAATAAATCAACAAGGAATAAATTGGAAGATGCGAATCAAGACAGTATTTTCATTCAACATCAACAAGACCCGAACAAGCAATACAGTCCACTACATTAATATTGCCACAGCTATCAACAGAGGGAAACCTTTGCTTATTAATGGGACATACCAGGGTAGTTTTAAAAAGATAGTTAATGTTTATTTATTTATTTCAACTTCATGTACAATAGTGGTACATAGGCGGACTTAATGTCACAAGGCATTCTCTACCAGTCAACCTTTGAGTTAAAAAGGCAACGTTGTGAACGGGTACAAAAAAATATATAAAAATAACAACTTGTATATGTCGGGTTTAGTCAATAGAACGGTCGTCAAAACAAATCACGAGCACGCCACCTGTCGGCAAATCAAGAACAACTACGCTGTGGCGCGCTTTCTCTAACGACCTGCATGGTGGGGACACAGAATATAGGAGTTGAGTACTGACCGCTTTGGAGCTAAGACGTCGTAGAATCAGTAACGATACGTAATACTAGTAAGCAAGATTGTAACTGTGAACTATTTAAATAAACGCAGTGTACCGAATAATTTGTGTTATTTCATTTTCACGACTGTACCCACCGACCTGCATCGTGTGTGACCCACACACGATGTCTTAAACTAAGGGAATGCATCCTGACTGCCCGATGGTTTGCATCTATCGGCCAGCCTTGATGCGACATATACGAAAATGTATACTTACATATATATTAATAATACACATATACAAATAAAATAAACTAATAAATACCAATAAAAAAACGAGAAAGCTACTAATAATTATTACGACTAAACTTCTGTCTCTAGATGAAAGCTAATGTTCCATGTAGAGTCATATTCATAAAATTATATATAAAGATTTACCCCCATAGCCTTACGCTAGCATCCTTTGACGCGGTTGCTGATTACACAAACAAATCACATAATTATGCAATATTCCATCTTGACACAAAGTAAATATCTGTAGGCTGTACAAATATTAATACCGATGTAGGATTAATCCAAGTAGTCACACTAAGCAGAATAGTTTAGAAGATGAATGGTAAATTACGAATATTAAATTACAGTCCTCATTGCACGAGGGATATGCTATTGTGAAAGTCATTTATTTCATTAAACTTTAGTACTACATCATCCTTCTGTCCTCATCAGTATATTCAGGGTGAATTTGGATGTGGGTATGTTTTCGTATTCCATACATCTATCAATGCCATTTCAGTGGTATAGGCCCACTTTTCATCAACATCATCATATCAGCCGAAAGACGTCCACTACTGGACATAAGCCTCCCCCAACCGTTGCCACATTGACCGGTTCCGAGCGTCCCGCATCCAGCAGATCTCTGAAACCTTCTCCAAGTCATCGGTCCACCTGGTGGGGGGCCACTCCAGAACTTTAGCCACTGGCCAACTTTTAGCTATAAATAATTCAATTTTAACCTAATCCATCCATGTTAATACATCAATGTTCATACATGTACAGGTGAGGTACATTTAAAATGATAAAATGATTTAAGTTCACATTGTGTATTGAGTCAAAAACTGATAGATGATCAACCCGCGGCAAATGAGTCTACCCAACAACGATGCCATGCAACTACTAAACGCTAGCTCAAGTGTGCGATTTTATTCATTTGCAGCGCCTCGATGTCAGCATAAAAATGAAACAATTAATAGGTTTGCTCGCACAATACACAAAATTGCGATTGTCTTTCATGATTCCCCCGCAGAAAATCCCAAGTACCTAATGCTGAAGTAAGCAACTTAGAGTGCTTGAAGCAGTCTCTAGAGCTTTCTTGAACAAAACATCACAGCAAATATAAGTCAGAATACATAACTTCACTGACCCAATTTTCTTGTAACCCAAATCAGTTCCTTATTCCGTTATCGAAGGCTGTCATTTTTAAGGCTTCATTACAATCACGGTACAACCACCATTTCACCGCAAACCCACACACAAAGAGAAACATTATATCGAAATGTTACTTACTAATACCAGAGGTATTCAGAATGGTACAATGAAAACATTAAATTTATGTCCTTAGCTTCTAGTATTGGTACCAGGAATACAGAAACACTAGACAGTACATTATGTTGTATTAAAAACTTATGAATAGCTTTTACCCGCGGCTTCGCTCGCAGTGAAGCGATTTTTTTTTATATTAATAGTATCCTATGTTACTTCTAATACCTCCAAGAATATATGTACAAAGTTTCATGATGATCGGTTCAGTAGTTTTTGCGTGAAAGCGTAACAAACAAACTTACATTCACATTTATAATATTAGTATGAAGTATAGTATAGAAGTATGTTATGAAACGTGTTTATTGAAGTGTCGTACGAACTTACTAATTTCATCGTTTAGTAAAGCAATGAAAGTATTCTAGTGACGGGTTATCCAACTTAGGTACCAGAAGTACAGAAACACTAGACGGTATGGCGTTCAAAGTTCTGTAGTTGCTATGGAAAGCTTCGATGGAAAGAGACACGATAATTGTTTGTACCTGTCTAGCGTATTTGATGAAGTAATGTAGCCAGAAATAGAAACGTTCAGTTTATATCTTTAGCTTCTAGTAGTACCAGGAGTGCTGAAATACTAGACAGTATAGCGTTCAATGTTCTGTAATACTGATACCCGTATGATGATATCGAAACAGATACAATAATTGTTTATACCGTGCGACTGGCATGTTTGGTGAAGTAATGTGTCCAGAAATAAAAGTTTTGTTCATATCTTAATGGGTTTGTATTGTAGGGATATTTGTACAGATAGAATAACATTTGGTTTACTGTAGGAGTAGAAACGAGTATATGCAGAGAACCTAGACAAAGATTCTATCAGTGACGATGATTATCGAGAAATCCGAAATGTTTGGAATTGACAAGCACTAGCAAACTGTCACGTAGTCAATCCAGTATTTTGAAACTTTTGACAATTATTGATAGAATTTCACTTTGTCTGAACCCAAGAAAGGGTTACTTTCTTAGGTTAAACAAAATAAATCTGAGTATAAAATTTCCTTAGGAACATAAAATCTACATTAGTTTTACAAAAGAAACACACCCGAGTCCCGGAGCTAGTACTAAAATGAAATAATTCTATACATAAGTAAAATATTGCGACCCAAATCTGGCTGATAGATATGAAGGCTAGTGATGACAGATGCCGCGATATCGCGACGTTTGTCATCGAATTTGGGGTTCTCGTATGTTAGAAACAATTTTATGAAAACTTAAACATATTTTTCTTAAGCCTAGGAAAAAAATTATCTATTGTGTTACCTAGCTGTTTTATTTCATGATGAAAATATTTAAATGAAAACTATGTTTTAATTTTCATTAACTGTGATTTAAATCTATTAGAACTCATGCGAACTAAGTATGAAGATTTCCATTTACGTTTACGATGGTCTGTGTTCTAGACTATTAATTGCCCAACGCTTTATTACCACGTATTACTGTAACAGACATTTTCCAGTTGAAGATTAATTAATAAGCCCATTTTTCATGACTAAACTCATGCTTAAAACCACCAAACTTCTCTTTGCCACTAGTCCAAAAATTGGCGACATTGTTACTGGCAGTACCACTAAGCACCTAACGTTATGCCCTAGTCGATCTTGGCCGAACGCCAACCACCGAAAGCTCGTAGGCTTTTTCAAACATCAAATGTGTTCTAAATTCGAAATTGACTATCGTAGGAACCAGTTCGATATCCAAACTCGTAAAAACAAAAAAAAATTGTAAACCGTTTATTTTCGGTAGCCATATTGGAAAAATTGGCTTACCTACGCAATAAAAGTTATTTCGTGGATTACTGCGGGTTCTCGTTAAACTGGAAGTAAGTGTAATAAGCCATAAAATGAGCTTTTTTATTTCGCGTATTATTGCTGGATACTTACGTAGTTTGTATGTTATTGGTACATGGGGATTCAATGTTTGGGTATCAAGTTTTAATGAAGACTTTTTCTTCTTGGTATTCTGTTCATATTTGTTCTTCATTTTACTATGCCCAGAAAACCTTAAAAAAACTGCTGTATTTTATTTACCATACCCAGAATTTTTAAAAAGATTCAATAAACTGATTAATTTAACAAACAAGCCTAAAGCGGTATTTCATAACATTATTGGTTTCACCGTTCTTCAAAATTGCTTTAAAGCGTTCAAAGGAAAAACATCAAGACATTTAATATAGGGGAAAAATATTTTTCTTTTTGCCCTTTTTCTTGATTCCGTATACTGAGCAGGATCAACTTTATATTACTCCTCAAAGTTTACCATAACTTTATCTAGTTTTCATTGTCTTACGGACGCCTGAGAAGCCTTTGGAATGGTTTTTTAATTATGTTTATGAAAGTTTGTGGGAAATACGAAAAATTATTCTCATTTATGAAGTCACTATTAATTTTACAACAACGGTTTTCTTAAAATAAATAAATAAGAATTCTCCTTTAGAAGTTTTGTGGGTGGGCAATACAATTGGAGTAATAAATTTATTTTATTTGATGGATATGCCTTAATTTTTTTTCTAAATATAATTTATAAATATTAGATTTCATAATTATTATTTTGGGAGTGCGGTAAAGGTCATCAAGCCCCTGCAAAGTGGGCCGCAGACAGCCCATTTTCCAGCGGCTGCTTTAATGTCGAGGAATCAGCCGCCCACTTCATCCAGGAATGCGAGGTCGTGGCATCTTAAATTGCAGAAATCTTCGGAACTGTGAGGTTGTTCCGCGAAGCCTATGAAGCCTCCAGTAAGCTTATATGTTTTTGGCCGGAGCTAGGCTGGCTATGTTAGTCAGAATTCTCAAGCGCAATGGACCAAATGAGATTCTAAGTGCGGCAAAGGGAGTCCCTATCATTATTATCATAAGGGTCAATATGCTATACTAAAGGCAATATATCGGCCAATTTGTGAGGAAGGGAAAGCGTGCCTTAGACAGGGTACAACTTTTGATGGCCGAGTGGGGTTGTTATTGCGTTTTTTTCCTGTTAACAAATTCACTGTGACTGACAGATACTGAAACTGTACGCGAATTATTGTGAAGGATTCAACTTGTATGACATGTGACAGAACAATTTGAATATCATTGGAGTACCAATGACAGGAAGTCTGAAAGTGGTACGACTGGCTGAAAAGTTGTGTTGACGTTGGTTGTCATGGTATAGACATGTAATGTGGAGGTATGAGTAAATAAATAAATATCGTGAGGAATGAGTACGAATGTGTTTAAGAGAAGAACACCAAAAGAATGACAGACAAATAGTGTCAGAAATACTATTGTAAGGTGAAGAAAAGAGGTGACAATAGGAGATACTCTTAAATGCAATTTAAGAGAGAGTTATGATGCTCCAGTCCCAAATAAATTGGCTTAAGGCCAGGAGGTCATCCTCCAGATTTAAAAAAAAAATGATGAGTTAGGATAACCTGACCTATAATTTTTAAAGTTACATTTAACTATTTTCATTGGTACAATCATGTTTTACTATCGCCAACCCCTGAAACTCCAGAAAGTAAGAATCAATAGTGGTAACCACTAGAAAAGCGACGGATCGTCGAGTCCCGAAAAAACGATGTAACTGTCGTGTTCGCCGCAACGAATTTCTGAAATTAACAGTGGAGGAAAATAACAGAGAGCAGTTGTGTCCAGTGGTAACGGCCGCGACTTACAAGTTATATAGGTCGTGGGTTCGAACCCAGGCAGAGGCGCTTAACTTCGTGTAAATTATTTCATCATCACTTTTCTCAAACTGTGAAGGAAAACATAGTGTGGAAACCGGCATGTCCTAGAATCAAAAAATCGAAGACTTGTGACATCCACCAACCCAAACTGGGCACGCGTGGTGGATTACGGCCTATTCCCTCTCACGGAGAGGAGGCCTGTGTGCCAGCAGTAAGAACATTAATAGTTTGAGGATAATGAACAGCGAAGGACAAAGAAAAATATGTTGACATATTATAATTAACATTATTATTTATTTATAATATAATTAATTATTTATTTGAAAATCTTTGCTTATTCAGTATACAAGCTAAACAAAAGAGACAAAAATCAAAATAAATATCCATAGAACCAAACCGACTGAATCAAATTAATGATACCTTTTCAATTTTGCAATCACTGAGTCTTCAATCAGAACTAATTTATGTTTCAAATAAAACAAGTCTAATTTGAAAGTGAAGTTAATGACTGTTGTTCCAAGTCACGGAGCTTTAAGTTGGAATAATTATACTACGAAAATTTATGAATGTAAAAGTCTGTATGTATGTTTGTTAGTCTATCACGTCTCAACGACTGAACGGATTTGGATGGCATTGGGAACACGGGTAGACTAGGGCCTGAATTAAAAGTGAGGATACTGTTTACCTGGGTTGTATGTTTTTGTGGGCTAATTGTCGGCTTTCTCGTGAGCAGTCACTAACAAAAGATAGAACCTCATTTTATTAAAGTGAATTTCTGAATTTTTGTTAATCCCTCCTCAACGACTGAACCGATTTGGATAACATTTAAAACATATATAAACCATAGCCTGGTTTAGGGGATAGGATACTTTTTGGGAAAACATCGTGAGAAAACATGTCCTAGAGACAAGAATTCGGAAACATGTAACATCCAACAACCCGCACTGGGCCCAAGGAGGACACTTTTTGGGCAAACATCGTGAGAAAAACGGCCTGTTCTGTCCTAGAGACAAGTGGGGTTAGTGCGAGTTTTTTCTCACGCTCAATCGCGTTAACGTAACTGGATAATCACCGTTTGGTGACGGTAAGCAGAAACCTCTTTATTTGTATAAATTTTGACTTAAGAGATCATTTATGTTATTACGATTGAGTACGTTAAAAAACTTTCGAAATAACTTGGAATAAGCCCAAAGAATTCGAAAACATGTAACATCCACCAACCAACACTGGGCCCAAGTGATGGATTAAGGTCCACCGTCTCACACAAAGAGGAGGTCTGTGGGGATCTGAGTAGAAGTGTAAATTTTCCCACTGCTGAGAAGCAGTGTGAATTTTATAGGCTAATTATGCCATAATTTTCGTCTTAGAAGAAAGTTCCTGTAAGATAATTTTCGACTTTCACGCGGATGAATCCGCTGGCAGAAGGTAGTAAGCTATAATGTCAATAGCTATTTACATTTCAATCAACTAATAGCACTAGAAAAATAAGTAGGTTAGAAACGGCATAATGTCGCAGTTATTAAAAGGAAGGCTGATCAAAGGTAATTTTACTCTATACGGCAACAATGTAGATGGTATTTCATGTTTTATTTTTAGGTATTTTAGTAAATGAAGGTGACCTTGAATTAGGGTTCAGGGGTTTTTATATTATTACATTTTGTTTAATAATTAAACCAGCCTGTTACTGTCCCACTGCAGGGCAAAGGCCACTTCTCATACAGAGAAAGCATAACTATGACATCAAAATAGTCATGATATTGAGTCATACTCATTTTCTCTTGACGTAGAGTCCCGCCATTTCGAGTCGCCGCCACGTGTACTTAACTATTTTTATTTGTACACAAACGTTAATGCTTTTAAAGTTATTACAATGATTTTCAAAACAATAAAAATATTATGATTTGAATAATTTGTTTCATTGACTGTACATTTCGTCAAATTCGACGTGGCGGCACCAGGCAGAATTTTTTCATCGTAGTAATAAACATCATACAAAAGAACAAATAGACGTGGCGGCGACTCGACGTGGCGGGACTCAACATCAAGGTAATAATTAATTTTCTACGTCTTGTGGAGTTTAAAGATCGATTCTTAAGATCCATCTTTATATCTTATCTCTATTAGTGTTATCTTATGTGTGTTCCTTGATTAATTTTGCTTGCACTTTTTGTTTTTTTGACAAAGTCATGTCTTTCTAAATTAACCTCTCAAACCAGCCTCATCCACCATTACTTCTCCTTCGCGTTCCACTCACCTTATATTCTTTTTTGTGCATTGATGGCAAAATAGTATCCTTGCATTAAAACTCGTATTTACCCGCAAATCTACTACAATAGCGACTCTTCTTCTAAATTAGTCCAAGTGGTACACATGCTAATTCGCGACATGTCCCGGTCTCGCCAAGGGCTCTCCAAGCGGCCTGACTAGGCCCAACTTGGCCTAGCTTGGCCTGAGTTGGCCTTGGCACGATGCATATAGCACAATGACAATGGAACCTTGACATGACCTTGTCTTTGTTGTGTTTGAATAAATAGAAACTGGATGTTTTGTTTGGTTTAATGAATTTTGATTTGCGCTGCAAGCCTATTTGTCCGGGGATACGAAAGTCAACTGAGTTTCCAGTTTCGATAACCAACCATAAACTGTGTATGGGAGTTAAAAATGTTCTGATATACTAACAGTTACATATATTCACAAGCTTTCTTCTCTCTGACTGTAAAGCTGCTGTTAAGCTCGTAAGTACCTGAAAAAAAGAAAATATGTTTGTAAGCACATTAAAAAAAAACTTAAAAATATAAAAAAAAGTGTATTGTCAGATGGCATTGCGCATAAAAAAATTATATAGTGTACCAATTTTTATAAGTTGTGTAAGTTTTTATGGTTTTATAACACTTTTTGGTGATCCTTAAATAAGTAAAAGGCTACACAAGGTGCTAGTACCTGACGCCGAAAGTTGAACGATGAAGTCATGAGCAGTATTTAATCCAACTAGATGGATTAAATAAAATATTACCAGTGGACAACGATGTGGAGGAGTTTTTCGACACCATTTTTTTATATTTTCTAGATGGTTAACAAAAAGCTTTGGTAAATCTCAATGTCCCTACGTAATTATAGCAATACAGAAATAAAACCGTAACAACACAACAAGCATTAAAAATTTTACAACCCATAAACAGGAACTAACTCCACTAAGCCGATCATAAACTTGGTCGTACATAATTGAACCAGCAATACTCGTATAATCGTTTGAACGCAACTTTGATTGACCTAAAGACATATCCATTTCTCCATGAATATTTATCAGTATGATCAGATCGATAGCTGAACTGTACTGGATTACTTCGTCGCTTCGACGTTTTGAATAATATCATAAGTTACGCATGTCGAACAGCAATCATATATTCAATTTGTCAAATTGACTATATTGAATTTGTGCGAGGAATCAGTATTTTGAAGTTTGCATTTGAAGAGTAAAGTGGCAAATTTGATTAAATAAACAGATATTGTTTTTGGAACTCGATAGATTTGGCCAGGCCTGGAAGCGCGGGCTCGTGAAAGGTGAAAAAGGTGATGGTAGACCTTTGCACCGGATTAGTATTTAGATTTAAGTAGTTCTTAAATTGTTTAGATAATATTTATCAATTATTTATTTATATACACTTTATTTTACACTATTGTATAATATATAAGAAAAAAAGGAACTTAATACTTAAAACATACAACGGGCGGCCTTATAGCATTCCTCAATCTCTGCCAAGGTACCGAGAATGGACAGATACCTGGGCAGGACATGGGGTTGTCAGTAGTCCGACAATACCAACAATGAACATAATGATACAACAATACTTAATAAAAACACAAATAGATATAATTCCATTGTAATTATTTTGATTAATAAAGATTCTTAACCGAATTTATATACCTTTTATTTCCAATATCTACCACATTGGAATTCGCTACACCTAAATATACATAAAATTTCGAAACAAAAGGCAAACAGACAACAAACGCCTATTGCAGAATTTCCAAAAAAATTATAGCTACGTGAGAGAGTATCGACATTTACTCCGATCCACGGTTCAAGTTCATTATATTCAAAAACAGGAGCATAATAAAACCTGTTTGTGATAGAACAAGCCATGATCGATGTACAAAGTTCAGTTCGCGTTTGCGGACAAGTTGACAGCTCCATCAATCACTGTGTCGGTGCCTACATAATTGAATGTCGGCAATTTTTCGCGAGCATTTGTTAAAGAATTATGGATGATGCCAAACAAGATCGGGCATCTTCAGAAACAATTTTTCCACGGCTAATTCGTACCCAAACTCCATTTGTCCCGAGGAAACATTAAAAAAAACATTTGATACTGTCGACATAGATTTCTTTCTTAGAAAAAGTAAGAGGTCTACACAAAATTGGGGTCAATTTCAGGAGGTAAAATTCAAGAACGGATAACATAATTAAGGTAAAAGAAGACACGGTGGGACCAAATCGGATTTTTTACCTTCCGAAAAAAATTTGCTGTAAAGCTTTTGATTTTGGCAAGGATTCTATCAACTAGAAATGAGGGGCTGAAACCCGAAAGCCTAATGAACATTTGACCTGCTACTTAATCATTGCTTTATCATTTTGATCAAATGAGCTATGCTAACAACTACGGAGTTTGGGAAATTAGGACCCTCTGTATAATTAGGACACTATCATTAATATCGGAGTTAACATCATTAGAGAGGCTTCAGAGCACAGGCATTAAGAGACTGTTAGTATTTTACACGTTCAATCCAAAATAATACTACAACCATTTGCTAATTCCAATGAAAAATTTAAAAACTTATTCAAGCCGGTTTATTTTTTTGTGAAACGTTTTTATTTTTTCTCTTGTAGATTTAGTAAAACATCAATTTAAATGAGCAAGTTCTATAGTAAGGTACCTAAAGGATTGAGAAAATACCCATATTAACTCAATTTACACATACGTGATGTTTTTCGCTAAGGAGTTCAGTTGTATGCTCCACATCCTGAAAACTACTGGACCGATTTTGATGAAACTTGCACTATTTCTTAAGTTGAAAGATACTCAATCTGACACAAAGAATGATCACGATCTGTTAAGAAGTTTCGGAGAAATGCGTGGACAAACATACATACAGACATTCAAACAAACATACAAACAACCATTATGATTGTTTGTTTGAATGTACAAACAAACATAAAAACAAACAAACATAGACTTATGAAATTTGGCACACGTGTTTAGAAGCCCATACAGAGTAACATTTATAAATATTGTGCAATTCCGACAATATTACATACATACTTCTCGAATTGATAGCCACCTTATTTTTTTGAAATCGGTAAAAAATAGAGATGAAGGGAGACAATGTGAAAAATGTAATTGATCAATATTTTAAACTATATATCAACCAGATACAATTTTGACCGATGTACTCACTTAAAAGCTAACGATACCACAAAAAGTTTAAAGCTTCCGATAGCTGCTAGTTGGGTTATTGGCTCGAGCCCAAAAAATATGATTCTAGATATGCTGAAGATGACGCTAATGCTACGAGTGGCTTTTATCGCTGAGCTGTTAATATCGACCAGAAATCCAACTTCTTTGTCACTATCATTAGATATCTATCAGCTGTAAGAATTTTGTTCACAAGTATTTTATTGATTTTATAGATTCGTTATCGAAATGACCATGATCTAAACATTTACCTACTTGCTCAAGGAGCTTGATGGTGTTTAACAGGAATTACTGAATTACTTCTAAAATTGACGATATGTGTCGCATGAATTCTGGAACAAGAGCCGCAATAGCGTGCATTGTTGCAAGCAATAGAATCCATTCTACTTCATCTTTTATTCCTCACGAGCCTATTCAATTTCTAACATTTAACAGCTAACACCATCTCAAAAGATCATAGAGCGCTATTAAGACCCCTTTTCATCCACGTCGCAACTCATAATCCTTCTAATGATCAGGTAAACTAATTACTAGGCGTTAATGTAGAAGGGAAAAGCAACCCGAGCATTACCGTAATTGTAGCCAGGGTACGTCAGCGTAGGGTCCGCATCCGACCGGGGTACCCGGATTTGTCCTACTTTTGAATACAATGGACGAAGATGGGCCATTTTCTTCAAGAATACACAGATTTTAGAAAGGATTTTTGATGGTCGATCTGAGTTAGGCGTTTGATACGGTAGGCTTCTATTTTCAAATCAAAGACTATACGCTTACAGAGAATAGCCGTTCCCTTATAGTATTTGAATATATGTCTACGATGAATGAGATAAATTTATTAATTAATCGTTTAATGTCCACATTACATTAATATATCTAATTGAAATTCCAATAATTTATACTATTAAGTGTTCAATAGAGTTACTCAAAGAGGTTATTTAGCATTGTCAATTCAATTGGATTACTTCAAGCCATAGGGTCGTTAGTATTGTTATAAATTCCACGTAAACAATGCCAGGGAAACATTCGGGGTTTAACTCAAATATTCAGAGTTCCCTTACTTATTATCCGGTATTACGAGCCCCATAGATGCGGGACCTAAAATGGGACCCCGGAGAAATTCTAATGTTTGTTTTCAATTACACTTAGTTTCACAACATGGTGGCGTTAAAGTTTTTGAACAACGAAAACGTATAAAGATACAGGTTTGAAAATAATCTTTATTTTAGAGAAAATTGTATAGCTTGGTAATGAAGACGATATACTTACAGAGAAATTCAATTAGTGTTATCTCAGGAATGTTTTTGTATTCGTCTAAATTTGAAACAAAAGAGATAATTAAAATATTCGCAGACCGCCTGCGTTCTAAAGTTTAATAATTTGCGTTAAGATTGGTAAGATCTTAAATTTTAATTGAAAATTGTTTCAAAGTTTATTTTTCAAAACCACTGTACACGTCTGTTATTGACATAAGCACTAGTAATAGATCTTATAAAATTAAATACTTTTGTGTTGTTAATGGGCCCTAAATAAATAAAATCCAAATCATTATATAGCATCTTTTAGATTACTTAGCTGGAACATTTTGCTACACATCTATGCATCGTTTCACCCAGATTTCGCAATCCCAATAAAACAAAAAATGCATGGCAATATGAATACGACGCTCTGCATTCACGAGGTTTGTTCCATTGAATGTTGATCTGCAAATGAAAGAGGAACGCTGAAGTGAATCGGCAACATGTCTGCCCATACAAATCGTGGAATTTGACTCAGCGGAATAGACTGCTCTATTGCTTTGGGCCATGTTCTACCCAGTAGTGATTTGTTAGCACTCCCAACACTCCTTTTTTCAATACCCGATTTAAAAGGTCTTTTTGTATTTAGAGCTATGTGGGATACGGAATTCTTAAACAAACAGGGCGAAAGATTCTTAAATGTATCGGAGCAACATGAAATAGTAGTTTGCTGCATTTTGTAGATACATAAAGGTAACTGACGATCAAACGCCAAAAGTACATAATCTTTTAGGCTTTGAACTCATTGTTACTCCAAAAATAGCAGTGGGACTTAAAATAATTTATTTATTTATCTATTCAATTAAAAACGCTCGTCGTAAAAATCGCCTTTAGCAATAAAACCACCCATTATTTGTGTTTCAAATTGTAAAAAAGTGGTCAAAATACTAAGTAATCTATCTGATATGCTAACCCAACTCAACTAAAAAAGCCACAATTGAACCAAAAAGTTCTTAAAAACAATTACTTGATCTAAACCTTTAATCGACCAAAGGAGTATTTTTGAGTTTGGTTTTTCTTTTCCTTAAAGGATTGGGCTGGAACATTTGGCTGGGAACATTTTATTGGGAGTCGTTGTGAGTTTGTTTTTTTTAGGGTTCCGTAGTCAACAAGGAACCCTTATAGATTCTCCATGTCCGTCTGTCCGTCCATCCGGCGTTTATTATTTAGGCAGAACGCACTGTGCAAGAATAATACTGTAAGGTATTTAGGTATATTTATTTTCTTATGTAAGTCAAGTCATGTCCCACAAATTTTTTGGGTTCCGCAGTCAACCAGGAATTGTTATAGTTTCGCCATGTCAGTCTGTCTCTCTGCAGCTTATCTCAGATACCCTTAGTATTAAAAAGCTATAATTTGGCATGGATGTACATATTAATCACGGCGACAAAGTGGTAAAATAAAACCATGATTCTTTGTAGTGTTCCTCCTGTACACGTAAAGTGGGGATGCTTTTTTTTCTCGTTCCTCCCATGGTGTGGGGTATCGTTTGATAGGCCATTAAAAATATTACGGGTCCGTGAAAACCATTTTTCGATTCAGGATTCCGTTTGAGTAAAGCTAAGCATAAAATTGCACATTTTTAATGTTCGGCGCTTTCATTGTTTATCAACGTTAGTAAGGCTAACAATTTATTTTGGTAAATGTAGCAGTTTATACAGAACGCTTTGTGCGCGAGTCAGACTCGCACTTGGCCGGTTTTCACACTATATTAAATGTAGATATATAAATTTACTAGCATTTCACCCGCGACTTCGCTCGCGTGATCCGTGTTTTATAGATGATTTATTAGTTTCACCCCCTTAAAGGTTGAATTTCCAAAAATCCCTTAAAAATCCCTTCTTAGTGCTCCCCTACTTTATAAAAAGAAGCCCTGTACAGTAAATTTCATCAAAAATCTTTAACATAATAAATCTTTAACAACTTCGTCTTTTAGGAGTCGTTTTGAAAAAATAATAATGAAAACCTTTACCACTTACTTAGGTAAGTATTTATGCCAAGTTTCAAATATATAAGCCCAACAAATTTCCACCTTTTCACCTCCTTGCCTAAAACCAATAAACGTATGAATTCTTTTTATCAACCAAAAGCGTAATTCTTTAATTTCACGTGTCACACTTTAAAGCGTAGAAGTTTCATACAAACTTTCAACCGACTTTTTACTCCCTTAGGGATAGAAACTCCGAAAAAAAAACTCATTGTTGTTTTATTAACCAAGAGCGTAAAACAACAATTTCAGATGTTTTACCTTCCAAACCGAAGAAATTTCACATAAAATTTCAACCCCTATTTTATCCCCTTAGGGGTAGAATTTCCAAAACCCAATAAATACATGAATTCGTTTATCAAACAAAAATTTAATGTGTCTTATTTTCAAACGATGAAAATTTCATGCAAACTTTCAACCCTTTTCTTACCCCTTTAGAGAATTTCCAAAAACCAATATATGCATAAATTATAAAGGTATTGAAGCAGTCTTGAATATGGGTAATTTATTTTGATAAGGCTTAATACCAAGATAGAAATATAGAGCCTTTTCTAGAGACGGCATTTCAATAAAAAAATTTAAATATAAGAACACTTATTTTGGCATAACTATATTAGTTACACATAATTATGCTGTCGCGACACTTTTTGTAAATAATGATGTATTCTGCAAGGTTATTTTATTCTATCATCAACAGTTTTTGCAGCACACGCGATGTTAAGAATATTTTAGGTAATTTTTTCTACACCTTGGGTTACATTATTGGAGTTTTAATATAATATATCCTATGTCACCCGGGGATGTGTAGCTTCCCAACAGTGAAAGAATTTTTCAAATCGGTTCAGTAGTTTCGGAGCCTATTCAATGCAAACAAACAAACATTCAAATCTTTTCTCTTTATAATATTAGTATAGATAAAGGCGAAAGTTTGTGAGAGTGTGTGTGTTTGTATGTTTGTTTTCACGCTCAAACGGCTGGACGGATCTGGATGAAATAGATTATAATCAGGAATAGCACATAGGATACCATTTATCCTGGGAATATGTTCTCTCGTGATAATTTTCGACATTCACGTGGGCGAAGCCGCTGGTAGAAGCTAGTATTTTACAAATTACTACAGACGAAGGGATAAGTCCCCATTGAGTATCATTAATGTTTAACTGTAAGGTTTGCAAATTTACATTCAAAAAGTTACGATTAGACACGATCCAACACCAAAATAACATTTCAAAAACAAAAGCACTAAATACACCTTCTTTCTTTATATTTCTACGACAACCTTAACGGTCTTCGAAAGACCGCCTGTAGCAATAAAAACCACCTACTATTTTACTCAATTTGTCGTTTCCAAGGTTCTATCTTCCAAGCCAAACCAACCAAAAAAAGAGCCACAATGTTTTCAAGAAGTTCTTACAAACAATTACTCGATCTATACTATATGTGTTCTCGAGACGAGCCCGGAGACCGATGATGCGTGATTTCTGCATGACTGACACGATCGTTAGTGGAATTCATTACTACTGCTTAGACAAAAATTCATATACTTTGATAATGGTACTGTCACTTTTTGGTGAGTTTAATTTTCTGGGCCTTGACGTTGGGCGCTACTTATTTCTGCGTCTTTGCTGGGACTATTTTAATAGGTGAACTTATTAGTTTTTTGGCGTGAAAGTTCTAGCCTATTATCATTGCATCCATATTCTAATTAATTTCCTCCACTTGACTTAACCCCTGTTCAGCTTCGACTCAGCCTTGACCCATCTTCGATTCAGCTTCGTAATAGCTTGTTATGTACACGTCTTGCGTCCTGTCACTGCAGTCATGATTTCGAACCCAACTGTAGACCGTGAGACAAAATTAATGACTACACTCGCTCACTACTGATCTGCGGTCGGGCGACACGTCGTCTGCAATCGTGCGATTTGTAGTCGGGCGATGTGTCGCTAGATGTGGAAGGTATTTCATAGAAATACATAGAAACGAGTAGTTTCACTGCGACACGTGGTCTGCTACTGCTCCGTATAGTCGGCTACCAACTTGTACCTTAACCGATAAAAGAGCCACAATGTTTTCAACAAGTTCTTACAAACTATTATTCGATCTATACCTCAATTCTAGATGGGTTCTCGAGACGAGCCTGGAGACAAATGAGGCGTGATTTCTGCATGACTGATACGATCGTTAGTGGAACTCATTACTACTACTTAGCTAACAATTCATTTACTTTGTTAATGACACTGTCACTTGATGAGTTTGGTTTTTTCTTCGGCTTGAACGTTAGGAAGTTCTTTTATAAACTTGGGGTTTTTTATGTGTGTCGTTAACGTTTCTAACTTTCATATTTGTCCTCCAGTGGTATGTTTGGTACATATACATAACTACCTTCTGCAAGCGTGGTATTAGTACGTCTCCCAATCACACTAATATTATAAAGGCGAAAGTTTGTGAGTGTGTGTGTGTTTGTATGTTTGTTACCTCTTCACGCTCAAACAGCTGGACGGATCTGGATGAAAATTGGCACAAAGATAGATCATATTCTGGAATAGCACAAATGTTACTTTTTATCCAGGGAATATGTTCCCTTGGGAGAATTTTCGACAATCACGCGGACGAAGCTGCTGGCAGAAGCTAGTTATGAATAAATGTAGACATAGCCTACATGTGAAAAAACATTAAAAAGTACATTCTAGCTTTCATATTCTATAACTAGAATCCAAACATACTATAAAGAGGCAGTGGTAGTGAATTGATGCGTACAATTTGCAAGAACGAATGCATCATGCATTCGTTCTTGCAAATTGTACGCATCAATCATGTTAGCAAAACCATGTCCTTGGGTAAACGTGCGTACTTGCAGCTATAATATTCCTAACAATTACATAAACTCAACTAACAAGCAACTTACATCGCTGCATCAATCTCACTACATCACAAAAGCTTACAAACATAAGCAGCAATGTCAAGCATACGTTAGTAAAGTTAACATAATATTTTAATGTAATTACTCGTACTAAGGCCTTGTCCAGAGTGAACGCGCGGTGACTTGGGCAAGTGGCGAAGCCGCTAGCAGAATGTAGTATCTTTATAAATTACACCCCATGTGTTATTCTGATGCGATAATTCTGTAAAGTTTCATCAAAATCCGTTCAGTAGTTTTTGCGTGAAAGAGTAACAAACATCCATCCATCCATCCTTACAAACTTTATAGTAGTAGAGAGAGCCAGAAAGAATACACTTTCCACCCGGTTTCTGCAAACAAATTACTATCGACGCGTCATAAATTAAACAAAACAATACTATTACAAAGCATTCACAATAACTTACATTCTCGTTGGCCTAGCGGTCGCAAGAACTACTGCTGAGTAAAAGATCCTGGTATCGATTCCCGGTTCGGGTAAAATTTTAAAAAGAAAAATGTTTTTTGTGACCCGTATAGGAGACACGAGAATTAAGAAAAAACAAAAAAAAATGCTTTTAAGAGGTTTGTGTATTGGGAGTTTTTTAAATTTGTAATTTAATTATTATTTCACGATTTTTAAACTTTATAGAAAATACCTAGAAGTAGACACGCTTCAATCGTCAATCTACCGAAACACGTAATAATGACACGCTATCTTGCAATAAAACTCAGATTCAAAGCGTAAAATGCGAATAACTTATGAACGGCTAAACCGATTTTATTCAAACATAGCTAAAAACACTCTAGACAAAGTCACCTTTCAAACAAAAATAACTAAATTAATCGGTCTATCCGTTTAGGAACTATGATGCCATAGACAGATACATAGATACACAGCAATACACGTTAAACTCGTAACACCCCCCCTCTTTCCGTCAGGGGTAAAAAAGTAAACAATAACAAAAAAATAAAACCCCGTGCGAGACCAAAAAAGCATGTGTGTGTGTGGTGCAGTGCAGTGATATCCGAATAAGAAATAACGTTGCGCTGATATTCTGATAAGGCCCACTGTTGATGCCACGGACACACTCACGGAAACGGAAAATACTTAAAAAATAAAACAGAATATATAAATAACAATCAAAATAGTATAAACACATAAAGTGGGTCAAAGTATGTGAAAGTATAAAACAAATATATAAATAAAACATATTAAATGCAAACCTATGTAGACCGACGCGAAGTCTGAGATGCTCAATGATCATTTTTTGAAACCATAGACAAAAGACAGAACGCTCGGACCAAAGAGTTATATATTAAATACGGAAGAAATCTATGGTCGTGTATCAAAAAGAAATAGAAAGAAATAAAAATTGTTGGTTTGCGCCAGACACGACGCATACCATGAAAATAACAAAAAAACTTAATTACAACCATTACAAAGTATGCGTCACAACTACGCAAAACGTCCATCGCTCGCTAGCATAATTCTGTGACTCGTGTGCGACACAGAGCCACAGTCAGTCATATGTAATGGATTTAGCCATCTGGAATTTTTCAAAAGCATCCCGAAGTCTGGATTTGTGTCCGGCTATCCATCTAGGATAGATGGACCCCCTTTGCCGCACTTAAACTCCCGTTGGGTCCATTGTGCGTGTAAGCTTCCTCTCTGTGAGAGGCCGTAATCCACAACGCAGGCCCTTTGCAAGTGGCGGATGTCACAAGTCTTCAAATTTTTGGCTCTAAGAAATGCTGGCTTCCTCACGATGTTTCGCTTTACCGTTTTGAGAGCAGTGGTGATGAAATAATTTACAAAAACAAAAAAATTAACAAATAACAAAAACAAAAAAAAACACATAAACAACACAAACAACAAAGCACCAAACAATGTAATGCACCTACCAGGATTCGATCCTACAACTTGTAAGTCGCGGCCGTTACCAATGGGCCACAACTACTCTTGGATTGGCTGGCGAAATGTGAGTGTATTATTGGTGCATCTTCGCTTAACCTTTCTTTATTTTTTTCTATTATCAATAGACTCTAGCTTGACCACTATCTCACCTGATGTTAAGCGAAATACAGGCGTAATGTTATGTTATGTCAAAGTAAATATTCACCTCATCAACACCAAAATATCACCAACAATTCACTTCCCACACAAAACAAAAACAAAACAAGATCAACTAAAATACCAACACGGCTTCACCATTAATCTTCGATTTTATCAATTCTAGAGCAGCTAAGTACCACACTCAGTCACTTCCAGTTACGCCTAAGGCTTACGTGTCGTACATATCAAACATGTGTACACAAGCCCATCATGTTGAGCATAGAAACAGTCGTCGCGATCACACATTACCGCGCAAAACTTAAGTGGTGTGGTGTACGTAATCCGTCGTCATCCGTGATGAATGGTGGATGCCGCCTAAACCCGCCGGGATTAGTCAATTGCGGCCTCAAATCCACCAAGTCATAGTCGCTTGTAATGGTGCAAGTTATGAGCTTGAAGCGATGTGGGAGTTTTTGACCGCTAATGTAGAATGATGTTCAATCGGAATCTTGATTCAAAACTAACAGACTTGATATGATTGGGAGTGTGTGATAGAATTGCATGATCTAATTCCACGCACCCCGTTTCATCATCTAACTACCAGACGTACGGCGATGCGCCATCGGTACAAGGTGAATAGTCCACCCATACGCACTAAACGTTTTAAGAATACTTATATTGTGCTTACAGCTAAGGAGTGGATTTCTCTGCCGGAGACTGTTGCCCCATAGCAACAAACTAGGAATCTTTTAAAAGTCAAGAGTGAATAGGTTACTTCTAAGCAAGCGTGCTTCACCGCAGACTACATCATCTTTTACCATCAGGTGAGATAGTGGTCAAGTGCGAGGCTAATTAAAACAAAAAAAATACTCAAGAATTAACAATTTATCCGTTCTACTCGTAAAAAATCGCGCAGGTTTCATTTTATCGTATTTTTAGTTACATAGAATAATGCTAAACAAATGCTTACGCTTAGAGTGATTCTTAAAAATGCCTGCGACTGAACAAAAATCTGTTTAGTACGCTAGGAGTTAGGATGACGAATCGTCTTTTAACTAGATTAATTTACTAAATACACTTATAAATGTGTTATAAGCATGGAATAAATTGGCAAAAGAATTAAAAAAAAAAAACCCGCTTATGTCTACACTTTAACACCAAAAGGCATGGCGGAAATTGTCTGGTTAGGTTGGGTAAACAACTGTCTGCTCCCACAGTTTTGGAGTACCACTTGTTATTATGTGGCATAATTATATCTGAATTATAATACCCAACTTTATTGATCGAAGAATAATTTTAGACTAGAGAAGGAAAATTCTTTAGGAGAAAATTAGTATAATCACTCAAAGGAAACAGCTAGCATTTAAAATAATATCTATCAGCTTTGTTCAGGTATAGCAAGTATAATCTATTAAAATCAAGGTTGTCTACGCACACACACGGGCCTAATTACGTGTGCTATTGGTTTTTAAAAAGCAATGATTAATTTAAGGTACACTGGTATAAGAATCTGTTGAAATTTGGGTAGTAGCTATCAATTTACATAGCTACCTATTTAAAAATCTAAATCTCAACTTCACTGCTATGATTTTTTTGTTTATAGTCACAGTTAATATAGGTAATGTGGTAAACAGATGCCTCATCCCATGCAAAGAAAACCATGCAGATGTAACTAGCGTTTTTCGTCTGATTAAACCGATTATTTTTTGTCCATCAATCGCGTTCGGTTCCGTTCCACGGCGTACATTTTTTCCATTCCACGTACCTTTAACTTGCAAGTTAAAGGGTTTACTCGGTTCGTGAATGTTTTTTTATTTGAATACAGTGCAGGTTTGTTCCATAGAATTTTTTGCACGTTTTTATAGTTTATTTGCACAAAAATGTAATACAATGCAAATTTAAACATTGAGTGGAATGCCTCAGAAATTTAAAACCGCGCCATCTGTTGGCATCGATTTTAAAAGATCCGTTAAAATAATCTTTCAAATGTGAATTAAGAGCCCAATATTAGATAATTTTGTGCTTAAGAGAGTTGATTAAACAAGAACATACAATTTTGTGGTTCAATTCCAGAAAATGTTAATTTTACGCACATTCAATAATAGATCGGTAGGTACATATTGTGCCATCTAGTGAGATTTATTTAAACCAAATTTTCTTTCTTAGCGCTCAGACCCCGTGTTATAGGTATATTTGTTAAAAAGTAATCTCTGGGCTGTGAGCCAATCATGATTTTTTTTTATCGGATATGTAGCAGCTACACTATAACCACAAAAACTTTTTACAAAAAAATACAACCGACTTCCTATTTTTTCTTTCTATTTGACAAATTATCATCATCATCATCATCATCTTCCTGCCCTTGTCGATGCAAGACGTTTTCTTCTTTCATACTGTCCTGTCCCCCTTCACGCTATCATTGTCTCCCTTTTCTTTCATATCACTTCTCACACAGTCCATCCTTCTTTTCTTTGGCCGTCCCCTCCATCTGGAGATCCATCCACATTTATATTCAAAACTCTTTTAGTAACTTGCGTTTCATCCCTCCTCATCAGTTGACCATACAAGGACAAACGGTTTCCTTTCAACTTTTCTGTCACTGGCGCCACTTTCAAACTTATAAATGCAATTATATAAAGTGCCAATAAATTACAATATCAGCCACACATTAAACCCAGTCACAGCTGCCAAACTCCGATATTAATATAAATCCAGCCTCAGGACATTCGAGTCGAAATATCAATAATTTAGTGTTCCAACGTGACGTTTAGCTGATGCAACTCATGTGAATAGCTTGAACTATAATGGCCGTCTGTGACGTCATAAGATGGCTTAGTTGGCTAATCTTGGGTAATGTGTGTGAGGCTTGTGATCAGGAATCATGATGTACTAGCTTCCACCCGCGGTTTCGCCCGCGTGAAACGTGTTTTATTATCTCAAGGGATGATTATGGGGGTTTATCGGGATAAAAATTATCCTATGTGCTTTTGCAGACAAATCAGACTATAATCTATCTCTGTGCCAAATTTCATCCAGATCCTTTCAACCATTCTGGCGGAATTGAGACACAAACATCTATACCACCCATATATTTTACCGACGAAAAAAAAAAAAGGAGGTTCTCAATTAGGCATGTATATTTTATTTTTATGTCGGATAACTCTTTACAGAGTGGTCCAATTTCAAAATTCTTTTTTTTATTGGAAATAATATTTATTAAAGTTCGTCCCATTTAAATTTAAAAGGTTGAAAAAAGGATTTATTGATAATTTTCCCACTGAATTTTCAATTGAAGACCGATTCTGTTGAAATTAAGTATTCTGAAAAGACAAAAAAAAACCTTTTTAAAAAAAAAATACTGACGAAATAACGAATTGAAAAGTAAAAAAAAAAAAAAAACCTTTTAGTCTAGCATTTTGAGGCGATGCCAAACAAACAATCAAAGAAGATCAACCTAGCGACAATCATTCTACGCTTTAGGTAATTCTTTCGCATATTTGTTAGGCGCCAACTCGCGCTTTATTTTGTGTTAATTATTTCATCACCACTGCTCTCAAAACGGTAAAGGAAAACATCGTGTGGAAAATGGCAGTCCTAGAACCAAAAATTCGAAGACACGTGACCCCACGTGTATGGCGGGCCCACAGATGGATTACGGCCTATTCCCTCTCATGGAGAGGAGACCTTCGTCCCAGCAGTGAGAATATTAAAAAGGCTGATGATGATGATTGCTTAAAAAGTACCCCTGCACATTTTAGCCTTATATTTTTTGCAGAATTTTAGGAAATGCAATAAAAAATAGTGAGCATGAAAACCCTTATGTGGGGTGTTTTTATCAATAAAATAAGTGTACTTTAGCCTTAAAGTTTTAACCGACTTCCCAAAAAGGAAGAGATTTCTCAATTCGACCATATAATATATTTTTTATGTGTGGTCGCGGATAACTTCGTCGTTTATGAACCGGTTTTGATGATTCTTTTTTTGTTGGAAAGGAGTTATCTCAAGGGTGGTACCATGATAAAGAAACCAGGATCTCAAGATGGGATCCTAGAGAAATCGAGGGAATTCCTCAAATATTATAGACATACATATAGCGATTTTGGTATTTTCATCAAAAATGCAATCATTTGCACGCAGAAAGAATCATTTGGTGAAGTGGAACTGATGAAGAAGACCACAATGGCCACTGGAACTCCGAAATAAAACAATGTATCTTAGTCGTGTTTGGGCTTATTGGAATGGTCATGAGATGTACTTTGGCTATAAATGATTTTCATGTTAATTCGAAGTACTCACCAAAACTAAAAAGAGTAAAATAAAAATCACAAAATATTAAACCGACTACCAAAACAAAACACTACAAAGCGAAAAATAACTTCCGAAGTCGCTGTCGAATAACGGAAAACAATGGGTAGAAAAGACACCGACCTCGGTAAAGAAAGTTATTTTTTCGCTTTGTAGTGTTTTGTTTTGGAAATCGGTTTGATTTTTTGTTAAAAAGTTTTTATTACTACAAGTCAGGACACATTGTATGTATGCTAATCCCACGATATATATGAAAGGAAACAAAAACGCCGTCGACCACATCAGGTGAGATAGTGGTCAAGCGCGAGCCTATCTATACCAATATTATAAAGAGGAAATATTCTTTTGTTTGTTTGTTAATACCGAATAGGCTCCGAAGCTACTGGACCGATTCAAAAAATTATTTCTGCTATGGAAAGCTACATTATTCCCGAGTAACATAGGCTATAATTCTGACGGGAGCGAAGCCGCGGGGGTCACCTAGTAGATTATAAAAAAAACTCACCGAGTGGCGTTAATAATATCGTATTCTATGCGCCAGGCTAACCTCGGTCAGTTAGCAGTCGATAAAGCAGAGTTTGGCTGACTAATCCTTTCACCACAATGACTCAAACTCGATCATAAACGCACTTATCAGAACCAACTCAAACGGCATCTTCATCTGCAAAAAAACTAAAACAAGAATACCAATCCCTCGATTTAAGCAGGCTTTACAACCTGGCTCATCTTTAGAAAAAGCAATTTCACCTGTAAACACTTCTAAAGGATGAAAAGATCTTCGAAGTTTCAATATTGTCAAAGATACGACGTTGTTAGTTTAACCAATGAAGGTCAGTAAAACAAAGAATTCGGCAGATAATCTTTTATGATATTTTTCTTAAGGTGCTCACTTGGAGCATTTGCCTGTAATGTAACGTTACAGAGTTGAATGTTACATCAGTGAGGGAGGAGAACCGAGCATTACATTGCGCAACCTGTCATGTTACAAGCCTTGACTTGACGAGCATTCGCCTGTAATGTAACGTTTCAGATTCGATTTTCTCAATATGTAGCCGCATGATTCATTTAAGTGATCGGTTCTCTTCCCTCACCAATTTAGGCAATACTGTAATGTAATGCTCAAAATCGAATCTGAAATGTTACATTACAAGCGAACGCTCCAGGTGAGTGAGCACCTTGATCTCTTGAATTGTCGTATAATTGTGACGTAGGGTCTGATAAACTTGTACAAGTCAGGATATGGATTATAGTAGATATTTGAATATGGAGCTTTTCACAGATACCTCGAAGCAATTTTATGCTGATAGCCGAAATACAGGCTATGCCTAGTTCGGTTATCGCTAATCTCTTTGCCCAAATTGAAATTGCTACCACATTGGCATTGTAAAGTAGGTAGTATTAAGTTTTTGAAAATAAAATAAATTATTAAAAAAAAATTATAGGATTTATACAGTGCGACTGCAATTGTTTCATAATTTTCTGCGTTGAGAGTTTTCATAGAAATCAACTGTAAACTGAAATGCTTACGTTAGATATCGTAAGCATTTCTTACAGTTGGTTGTAGTTGTATTGTATTAACAGCAACTTACAGAATCCATACAAAACCTGTTAGTGAAGATACTTTACACCTAAAATCGCTTCCAAGCCTACAACTGCACTTCCAAGCCTACTTAGCATTTTAATACATTCCACACACTTTTAATAACGCAACTAAAGTGATGGTGAAATAAATCTTTCTTTAAGCCCACTTAGTACGCAAACACTTAAACAACGCAACATGGGTTACCCACAGAGCATCGAGACGCCTCGGCGGCCAATATTAAAGACGGAATAGACAAAGCTTTCCAAACAAGCCAAGCGATTCAGTGAGCATTACCGTTAACGCATAGTAATTGTTAGTCCTAGAGTTCGGGACAACAGGATATTTGACTACTATCAGAAATGTATATGAAATAATACTTATTTTTGAAAATATAAATTAATTCAACGAAAACATGGAAAAATTATACAACTTTATTTTTTTTTTCTTTTCGAATGGCGCCTAGTCACTACACAGTGGTGGACAGATCGATGTATTTATCCCTCTTAACATTGATTTTAATACGCTTGCAAATCTGTTTTTTTTTTAAACTACACCCATTCCAATCTACAATCAACACACAATCACGATCTAGATTTTATTTCTACCGTATCTAATGTATTCTTTAGGCTTTAAAAAATAAAAAAAAATAAGTCCAACATTTTTTTTATAACTTTCCATTCAAACCAAACTTGTCAGTGAGTTACCACTTGTATAAATTGAAGACCCATGACAATGCTGACTTTGGATATTACGTATCTAGTCACTGCCACCACAGCGTTCTGAGCTCTGTGGCATTACCTATAACACGCAAGTGCACTGTGATTTGACGTAAACAGCATACTTGGTTGCACTTTTGAATTACGATGTGAATATTGTGACTAGTTTACGCTTTGCATTTTACAATCTAGTTTAACTAGTTCATGTAAATAGCGGTGGAGGGAGAAAAGTTTGTAAATACAAAGTTCTACAATAACATTAAGTATGCAGTTATGCACCCTATGGGTTGTTCATGTAAAATTTTATGCTTACTACTTTTCTCTCTGCTTTTTTTACCTCGTTGTTCCAGTTGGCGCAAAATCTGAAAGTTTGCTGAATCATCTTCATCATCATCAGCCTTTCTATGTTCCTACTGCTGGGCCTATCTGTGAGAGGGAATGGGCCATAATCCACCACGCAGGCCCAGTGCGGGTTGGTGGATGTCACATGCCTCTGATTTTTTTGCTTCTAGGACATGTCGATTTGATCACGATGTTTTCCTTCACCGTTTTGAGAGAAGTGGTGATGAAATAATTTAAACAAAGTAATGCGCTTGCTTGGATTCGAACACACGACCTAAAACTTGTAAGTCGAAGCCGTTGCCACAGGGTCACCACTGCTGAATATGGGTTATATTTTAGGGCCGAGCAAATATAAAATAATGTTAGTGTTTTTCCCATAAAAAATTCTGTGTTTAATGTCACGAAATCTGAACTTGGGTAAGTTGCCAAGTAAACTTTTAACAATAATTTTTTGTGTCAGCATTATCATGTCATCCGAAAGACGTCCACTGCTGGATATAGGCTACATAGGCTTAATTTTTTGTGTATTTGGTTGGATAAAAGTGTGTGTGTTTTAAAACACTTCTGTCTACCCTTAGCATTGATCAGGAGTACCTAGTTTGTGGTTTGTAATCACAAAACTTTTTTCTGAAACTCCTGGGATTCAGTATTTCGTCGCTCGTATTGGGTCGGATTTGACAAAAAGCTTCCAAAGTTTCGTTTAACAAACTTCATATGCCTTTCATAGATTTTGTATGACAACTGACGAATGGGGGAAAATTCAGTCTAACAAAAATACCGTTCGTCTCGGTTTAATGTTCTGTACTAAACTCGAAAACAGTCAATAAAAAGGTACTCAATTAAACCTGTCGATCCAGCGTTATGACGTATGTCAATAAACATAATAAGCGATCTCGCTTATAAGATACAGGAATATCTACACGTCCCTGTAACTTATTCAAAACCCTTCCTGAATACAACCCTGAATCGAATATCCGTCTCACGTTGTGCTTACTTCGATCACTCCTAACATTTATACCTGCCCCGAAAAAAAAAATAGTTTAATAATTTTTGGGTTCCGTACCTCGAAAGGAAAAAAAACGGAACACTTATAGGATCACTTTGTTGTCCATCTGTATGTCTGTCAAGACCCTTTTTCTCAGGAACGCGTGGAGGCATCAAGCTGAAATTTATATCAAATACTCAGGTCTACTGTCCTTTAAAGCTGTGAAAAATCAAACTTCTAAGCCAACGCAATCAAAAGATAAAGCCGTTTATGCCGCAAATTTCCGCAAATTTTCGAGGGACTCGCAAGGGAATCAAAACCTACAGGGTACTTCCCGTGAACTCAGAATCTTGAAATTTGGTACGAAGCAACGTCTTATAGCACAGATAAAGGAATAATGTTCGAAAACCGTTTTTTTTTTTAGTTACATCATATAATAAAAATATTTTTAATAATTTTAAACTTACTACCCATTTCCTCATGAACGCGTAGAGGTATTAAATTGAAATTCATTTCAAATACTCAGGTCTATAATACCTTTAAGCTGAGGTTTGTACGGAACCCTCGGTGCGCGAGTCGACTCGCACTTGGTAGGTTTTTTAATCAAAATGCCATAATAAACCCATAATTACTAAGGACGTACAGTCACCAGCATACATGCATTAAACTTTCCCAAAATTCAAAAAATATTTTTTTCGTGATAATGATGATGAGAACAAACCTATTTGATTTCAAAATACAAATAATTTCTATCAAAAGATAGGAATTTTTTTTTTGTTTTTTTTCGAAATTGTCACATATTTATCCTCATCTCTGTACAAGGAAGAAGTTTTTACTCGCATTGCCTTTATCATTTACGTTGAAGCCCCATCGCTTACAAAGTTGTCATCTTGAGCGCGAGATTACATTTGATTTGAGTGATATAAGACTTTGAGATGTTCGTGTTTGCTTAACTCAAGTGTAGACTTGAAGTTAATTATTTGAGAGCTTGAATAGATTTTATGTGTACTGGAATAGATGAAAAGATGTAGCAACTCTTTCGAGATGTAAAGACCTAGTCTTTGTCTTTGTAAAAATAACAATATAGGCGATAAAGTGATTGCCGAAATGTTCGGGATTAACCCCGTGAAATTTCAAGATCAGATAGCCTTGGCCGGATGTTGGATATAGCGTCAAGCGGCCGGCACAAGAGTGGCTCTTGCACCGGCCGCCCCTTCCGGCCGCTGAAGGCTGATTTTACACTTATAACGCATATGATCTAGCTCTAAATACACGTAGATTAAACTGTTGACCTTTGATGATGAAAAACACAATACGAACAGATTTTAATCAACACGGGCACTCAGATTTTTTCAGAATCGTTGTCGCTGATAGAATTTATTTTTGTTTAAATAGAAGGCTCTATTTAAACAAAATTATACTACTAGAGGTTTTATACAAAAAAAAACTATCCCAGCGAGTTTTAACAACGTAATTATTGGAAAGAACGCTTTTTACTCTACGGGGCGCTGTGTAAGAAAAAGTCAAGTAAGTGAATTGTTATTGCCGCGCTACATTCAATTTTTCTTATTCACTTGCTTGACTTTGAAAATAAATAACACTGACGCGTAATTCACTTTTTCTTGGGCCCGTTTACGTTGAACTACGAATTAGTTGTTAACATGGCCAATTCATTGCCAATTCATTCATTCAATCCATTTCATTGCCCATTGTGGTTAGGTACACCTGGGGGAGGCCTGTGTCCAGCAGTGGATGTCTTTCGGCTGAAATTATGATGATAATGATGATGGCCAAATCTGTGTGACTTAGGTATTTGTTATTTAACAACTATCTTTGAGTTAAGTTGTTGGCCATCAGGATTCAGTCAGGTAAGCATTTTGTGAAAGAAATTAGTCATTGAGCTTTCTCTACTTAAAATAATCAATTTTATCCTTCACTTCTCGAAAAAAAACACCAACATTTCTTATATATCCTCCAAAAGTCAAAACATTAATCCCATCACACGGAAACCCACGAATATAACTACGATACATTTTATATCGTCCATGTCTCAGATGAATGTCCCTGATCTGTTGGTGGTTCACGGCAATTAGCGATGTGACGACGGTTGACGGAGACGGAGGGTAGCTGTGAAATATTCAACTCGATAGTTTACTAACATACGATTTTAGGGTAGATACGCCTACGTGATTTGGGCATTTTTATATTTATTTATTTATAAAATTTATTATTTTGTCCCTTACATGCGTTGTGTATTATATTTATTTATTCATTTATTTATTAGTAATGTTAGTTTTGTACTTAAGTAAGGTTAGTATTGTTAGGTGTAAGGGCCGCTTTTTGTGGTGAAAGCCTTCCTAAACCGTTCCAGGTGGGCGAGCACGGCTTACTGAGACAGGCTTGAGTCACACATTTTTATCACATTTTGGGAGCAAAAACCGTGATAAAATGCTTCACTCAAGCCTATCACAGAGGCCGTGCCGTCGCCCAGCAGGTGGCTCTATCCTTTTCCCGTCTGGGCCATACGTTTGGGAACGATTTGGGAATAGTGTATCGGATATTCCGGTTGAAATTTTAAAGTGCTTCTAATGTGTGTGTTCAAGTGGATGCTTCAAATGATGTCTAAGAATTCTGTGAGTTGTACTCGCGGCACAAAAACCTGGGTTCATCTTACGCAGCATAGGAGAAGCATAACTAAACTAGATTGCAAAATCAAGAGTTGGTATTTTAAGACATCATTTTTCAAAATTAAAAATCTTTGTCATAAAAATAGAATAGAATAGAATATAATACTTTACTGTACACAAAAAAAATGAAGTTACACATCTCTGTAACAATAATACGGTGCGAGAAAGCAGGTGCGCGTTAACTTACAGATATAATTACCAAAATAATGTTTTGTGTCCAACCTTTTAAAAACAGTCGCTGATTCAGTGAAAATACAAGCAATTATGGTAATGGCGTCTCTGGGTAAGCTCAGAAAATAACGTTGCAGAACTGAGTAACTACAGGATAATAAGAAATTATGCTTTCAATGCAAACATCTTCAATTTTTTTAAATACTGCTAGTGACTAAGTTCGTGTGAATCCTGGTGATCGGATTTTCTGCCGTCCTGTGGAAAAGGTGTACTTTTTGAGGGTATAAAGAATCCTTAATGTTACTTCAGCCTTCATAGTTTCACTTTGAAACTTTCGGGTTTCATAATTGAAAAACAATATATCACGGGATCCCGGGACCACAGTCACTGCAACACGGCCGAAACTTCGGGTGATACAGGTAAATAAATAATCGAAATCATTGCGATAAATTCCCGTGATATGTTTTTAATTGTTTCAGATTGGTAGTAAGTAATCTTATCATCGTTGGCGAATAGCATCAATCACCTTATCTTTCATGTGTCTTTAAATAAATAACCTAACTCCTAAAATCACACCATGCCAAGGTATATTCACCGAAGGGAAAAGAAGAGGGGATTTAATAAATCACTTATTTAATAAATTAAATAATAATTCACTCGTATGATTTTATTATTCGCCAGTTACGAAATGAAATTGTTTATTTTCCAAACTTACATTAAACTGCATAAAATGTACATGATATTAGATAAAAACTAACATTTGCTTAGTTTATACCAAGAATCTAATGCAATATTCACTAATTCCATTATTAAAATTTTCCAAATGAATATTCGTAGAATTCATATGAATAACTAAACAAACACGTTTCTAATAAACAAACAAAGCGAAAAAAACTAGAAACAGTTCCCCTCCGTGATACGGTATGGAAGGGCCTTGGCCGGATGTCGGAAATAGCGTCAAGTACCACTCTTGCGCCGGCCGCCCATCCGCTTGCTGAAGGCTGATTTTATACTTATAACGCTTATGATCTAGTTCTATCTTAATAAAAAAATCATTGACCTTTGATGTGATAGAATTAGATATGACGTAAAGGTCAGTTTGAATTGTTTTGTGCTAAATTTATTGCCTGAAATAGCGAATTGTTTTTACGAGCACGTTAACTTATATTTTAAATTTTAGCTCTACTCAAAAACTGTCGAAATCTCTCTTTCTGCTGATCATCTAATGGAAGCAGCACTATACATGAGCCATTTGGAATATACAATGTTTACAAACAAACGAAAACAGCTGATTTTTTAGGGCTATCACCATTAAATTCTCATGTTCTTACAAAAATACAATGATTTTATCTATAAATCTCATCAGATTGTCATAATTTTCATTTGTAATCGTGATTTCTATGAGAAATCTATAAAATATAATGTACAAATCGTCAATAAGCAATCAAAAATAATGATTAGGATAGCCAGATAATATTTACCTTTCTATCACCGCCAACCCTAACGAACTTCAGATTTGACGTCCTGGATGATAAACAATTGGTCGTTTTTAGACAATGAATCGAAATTTAGAAGATCATTATTCATATTAATTGAGCATAAGTTTAATTTAGTTTTATTATTTTTACGTTCCACTTCACGCAGCATGTTACTTATCAGTAACGTGGCCGTATATGTTAAACTCTCCCCCTACTCAACAACAAATGTTTTGAAGTAACATAAAACGAATTCGATATATGTTGCGTTTGTTGTACACCGATTTAACCGAGTTAGTACAGATGAATGATTGTTTGAGTACATAAAATATTTATTTATATACCTATACTATATTATACACCAAGATTAAAACATTACATACAGAAACCTTAAAATAAACACAAAACATACAACAGGCGGTCTTATCGCATTCTGCGATCTCTTCACAGGCAAGCCAGAATAGAGAGAGATAGCCTGGACATGTCATGGGGTTGCACTTGGTGCAATTTAAAAATTAAATAATAAGTTACAAACATAAGAAGCACAAAATATAAAATACTAAAATATATACATATAAATATACAGGCAAGAAAACAATACAGCTCCAACAAGAATAAGATCACAGTGACAGATAATGCTCCTTTACCAATCTTTTAAAGATCGATAGTGATTGCGCGCGTTTAATTGTCACAGGCAATGCATTCCATAGACGAGCGGCCTGGACAGCAAAATATAGCATTTTATAGTAAAATAAAAATGCTTTTCACCCCCGCTGTCAGCTTTTGAGCTGTCAGGAACTGTCAGGAGCTGCTAGTGGTTTGTTAGTAAACATTGTACCTTGATATTGGCCTTTATAGGCAGACTAGTTGTGCTCGTGGTTTTGCTCACGTGAACATATCCATTACATACATGAGAGTGAGATAATTATGTACCAATTTAACTTTACTTATGCAACATATAACCGTCCTACTTATAATTCATTGGAAATTAGTCCCCATCAACTAAAACAAAGCTTAAAATATACACCGATTCAACAATCTTTTCAATTACACTGCCAAACTCTTAATAAACTCCCCATTTCCAATCCGAGGGGGACTAACGACCTCGAATTGAAACACATCTGCCTCCAAATCGGTCTCATTGTTCCAGTCCTTAACGAATACCCTCCTTAAAATAAAGCTAATCAAATACTGAAAAACCCGAGGTCGTTTTATAGGAGGAACCTTAAATGAACCTCCTTTATTCCTCTCCAGAATTGATGTCAAGAGCAGCCGAGGCTGCGGAAACAAAAATCTCTTGACAACGGTATCATGTTGGCCCCAAGTGTTTTTACCGCGTCTTCCGTCGAGTATTCTACGGACGACATTTAGGCCTTAAACGACGAGAGATTATTATGTTTGTGAAGTTATTGGGGTGTAAACGTCCTTAGCTTAATGTTGAAAGATTTAAATATCAAAGGCAGATTTTGTAGGCGTTTAGGTTTGGTGCTTGTTATTTCTTTTTTTATACGAAACCTGCTTTTTTGCGTCTTTTGTTATGAAAGCAATAACTAGCCAATTAGTTCAGTCAGTTTTTGATGAAAAATCCTAGAGTTTGCTATCGAGATTCAATTACGAATTGTTATTTATGAAATAAATATTTTAATGTACTTTTAAATATTAACATGGAATTAATATCTCGTGATGAAAATTCAAATGAATGACATTACAATTTCACGAACAATTTTCGTGGAGCGAATCTAAAGGACTGGAGCACAATGAAATTAATGTGGTTGTGTTTGAAGCATCGCCACATCCACAATTACGTTGGAAATATGAGAGAGCTTTTGAATTTGACGTTTCTTTTTAATTTTTTAAATGTCGGCCAGTGACACCATATCAATAGACACAATTAGGTGCTGATAGCTGTAGCTATTGTATTTATTCTAAGTACTCCGCGTCTAATTAATGGCAATGTCTTTCATTTTGACAATTGATTATATTTAATAGATTAAGAATTTAAAACGACGTTTGGACGATTTGGACTTGTTCCTGCCGGATTGGCCGGAAACGGCAGAAGATAAAATTGGTTTGCAGATATGTGTGAGGCCTTTGCCCATTAGTGTGACAGCATATACTAGATAAAAAAAAAAGGTTAGAAGATGGAAACAAAAGATGAAAATAAAACAAAAGAAAAGATGTCTGACTTTTTCGGAGTACAATAAAGTATATTCTATTCCTTCAAAATCGTCCGGCTTGCGGTCTTAAATCCAAAATACCCTGTCACGAAGTTAGAGTGCTGATTTCAACCGCACTTCAACGAAAAGCATTTTATCTATTCCATTGAAAATACTTGTTACGTCTTTTGAACAGGAGCGCACTAAATGAGCTTCCTTAAGCGTCCATACTCAAGTGCTTCTTTCTCGACCTGGTCAATCAGCCCCACTACAAACCCTGCTGACTGGATAATCTTTTTACCAAGGAATGAGATGTTTTTATTCAGCTTTTACACAAAGAAAAACAAAAGAATTACGCACGTACAGTACAACTATTTTCTGAATGTCCCTCGGCAATGATCGCATTTCCGAATACAAACGAATGCGAATTATCAGTCCAAGAATTATTACATTTATCGTGTATAATAATTTGAATTCAGAACTGAGTACTTTATTGTTGTTTCGTTTTAGTTTCCGCGTGAAATATACATATAGAGCAGTAAAATAGCAGCTTAAGAAGCTCTCCTCCCATTTTTAAAATACTTTACATCAGGTTTTTTATTTTTATCTAACGATAGGCTCGTGTTTGACCTCTATCTCACCTGATGGTAAGCGATGATGGGGTCGACGGTGAAGCACGCTTGCCTAGAAGTAACCTATTAAACGAGTATTAACAACTCTATATACTTCGTAAAACGAAGTTTGCCGAGGGACACGTATTATTTTTATTAGTTGCAAATTGGTTTCGCTTGGGCCCACTGGATGAACATCTTGTAGTTTGTTAATAACACGAGGTTAAATTGAAAATTTTATTTGAAAAATTGTCAATCTAACCTCGTGTTAACAATGTAACGCTTCTTACTGGATTGGCTCCCCACCAGGTAGCTCGAGGGTAGTAGGAAAAAAACCAACAGAAGGTTAACAAATTTTATTAGACCTCAGGGTCGGGGTTGTCACTCGCGGTCCGAAATACGTTGCGTAGCCACAAGATAGTGTACCACTGGCCTTAGCGTTAGAGGCGTCCGGCGATGTGCAGTAAAATTTCCACTCGGGGGTAGGTCCCGGGAAGCGGTGGTGCAGAGTAGGTGGTAGGTAGACCCGTAGCTCGGCGACACGGAGTAGGCAGCTAACCGTGCGTTGGGGTAGGCCAACACACGCGCTAGGTAGTAGCGTGAAGCTGAACTGACGCCGGAATAGGAACCCTGGAATTCATTCCCAGACAACTTAAGAAAAATCCACATTTCCTGTTTGACTGCGACATCTCATCCTCAAAGCAAAAGCGCAATGACAACTAACAGCATGAAATAGTGATCGATGATGAGGCAGTCAAACAGTGATAATAATACAATGGTTATGTAGGAATGAAAATGATAATAATATGTACATGAAAGGAGATGACAATAAATATTTAGCACTAATTGTCACAAATTAGCACTAATTAGTGCTTGTAGTTTTAAGGCAGAAAATAGTTGTTAAAATTATATTTTTATCGAAACAGTAATAATAGAAAGAGTGGTTCTGCCATTCTGACGCACATCAACTTTGTTTACTGTTTAGTAAAATTTTATAACAATATAAATGTTCTAGTTAGATGACAGAATGCCACTATAAAAGCGGTAAATGTCTATACGGTAGTAACATAGCTGTAGGTGATTATAAAAAAGTAACAGTCATGATGATATTTTTAGTATAAAAATATGATGTGGGAAGTTGTGTGCGTTTATGAATAAGATTTAAAATAAAAGATGATCAGTATGTGACACAACTAATTACAATGAGAAGCAATACAAGCAAAACAGTTTAATCACCAGACAGCTGAGTATTTGGCCGTTAGGTACAAAGTACAAAGCTACTCACCAATACCACCACTAAACATAACACATAATAATTTTGAACACTCACCCAACACTATGGGGTGAACTCCGTATTTATTATAAGAAGGAAGAATGCCAATTATTGTTGGATTACTTATATTTTACAACAATTATTTTGTATGGATAAAACTGTGAGTAGAATGACGGTGCAGTGCAACTTGTCTGCTCGCTCACGGTCAAATGCAATGACATCCTCGTTCAAGAACTTTAGTTCCTCGCAGCTCGCACCAACTTCAACTCGTTTCGTTCGCAAACTTCGTTCGCGTTGATAGGTAATTAACTGTATGGATTTTACTAGAATTAGGATATTATTAATTATGTGTATAAATAGGATTAGATTTATTTTATAAGTATTTATTAGTGAATTTAAGGTTGATTTTATTTGTAATTAGAACATTTTAAGTTATTAATTTAAATTAGATGAAGTTAAGTACGGGAAGATTGTAACGAAACCGTTACATACCCCCCTTTTTAGTTCAGGATTTTATCTAAGAAAAATCCATAGTTAAAACTAGGTTAACTTAAAATCTTTAACATGCCATGTCCCTAGATTGCGACCTGACATGTCTGCTAGCTCATAGACAAGCTTGGACTTTTTAGCAATAATTTTACATTTAATAAATTTAGGAGCTCATTTTTTAGAAAATTTACTATCTTTGTCACTCTGATAGAATGTGCGCTTCCACACAATATCGCCCACATTAAACTCAATGTTTTTACGGCGAAGGTTGTAATTTGTGCTATTTCGTGAGTGAGCCTTTATAAGGGAAAGTTGCACTTTATCAAAGATCTTTTGAAGGGCGCCTAAATTTTCAGCGTAGCTATCCCGGGGTGTGAAAATGATATCGGCTTGCAGATCTGGGTCGATGTAATGAGTACCGCAGCTAATCAACTCACGACCGAATACCAAAAAAGAAGGTGTGAAACCAGTAACCTCGTTCACAGCGCTGTTTAAAGCAAATTGTATTTTGTATATGTTGGTATCCCAAGCCCTATGATCATTTTGAATGAAAGTGGATACAGCTGTCATGATGGTTTTGTTATAGCGTTCTACGGTATTCACCTGAGGAGTATAGAGAGGAGTATAGAACACATTAGGCACGTTATAGTTAGCAAATAAGTTCTTTATAATATTGCTAGTAAACTGTTTTCCATTATCCATTAATATAGTGCATGGAATTCCGTGAACTAAAAAGACAATTTCCTCAAGTATCCGAGAAATAATCTCAGCTGTAGCTCTACGGATAGGAAACAACATGCAATATTTAGAGAAACAGCATGTAACGACTAACAGAAATGTATTTTGCTTCCTGGATACAGGCAAGGGACCAACCAAATCAACGCTTAGCATTTGAAAAGGGCGGCAACAGTCCTTTGGTCGACCCATAGTGCCAAGAGTAGCGTGAGTGGAGTGTTTATGTGAGAGACAAGCATCACAACTAGAAATAAAATTGGATACATCTTTGTGCATATTAGGCCAAAAGTATTTTAAACTTAAGCGTTTAAGTGTTTTAAAAATGCCAAAGTGGCCGGCAGTAGGTTCTGAATGATTTTGGGCAATGATTGCGTTGCGACCCTCCACTGGTATGACCTCTTTCCATTCGAATTCCCGAGTAAGCGGGTTGATGGACTTCATATACCGGTATAACTTGCCATTGTCAATCCTGTAGTTCGGGAATGACGTTGGTGATTTTTGGCAACCATTAAACACATTTAAGTACCACTGATCACTTGTATTAAGTCTCGGTGTGCTTGGTACTGAATCAATTGCCGTGATAGGAACTGCGCGGGATAAACTGTCTGGAACTACGTTCACAGAGCCCTTCCTGTGCTTTATTTTAAAGTTAAAGGTTGAGAGACGTACACCCCATCGGGCTAGTCGGCCGGTTGGATTATTTAAGTTTAAAAACCATATAAGGGAAGAATGGTCGGTGTAAACGGTGAAAGTAAGGCCATTTTCAAGGTAACACCGCCAGTGTTCAACGGCGGTTAGTACAGCTAAAGCCTCGCGCTCAGTTGCGCTGTAGTTGCGTTCCTGATGCGACAGGGACTTACTCATGTACGCGATCACTCTCTCCTGTCCGTCAATTATTTGAGTGAGGACTCCAGCGATTCCGTAGTCACTAGCGTCAGTGTGGACTTCAAAAGGCTTTGAGTAATCAGGGCAGGAGAGAATAGGCGCAGACATAAGGTGAGTCTTAAGCTTTTGGAAAGCGTCGTCAGCTTCGGAAGACCAGGCAAAAGGAGCGGCGTTCTTACCCTGAGAAGTGAGCTTGTTCAAGGGGCTGGCCAAGGAACTAAAGTCTGGAATAAATCTACGGTACCAAGATGCCGTTCCTAAAAAACGCCTTACTTCCTTGCGGTTTGTAGGAGTGGGGTAGTTTACGATGGCATTCACCTTTTCGGGATCTGCATGTAGGCCATTAGCGTCTACTATATATCCCAGATATTTCAATTCCTGCCTAAAGAAATTGCATTTTTTAAAATTGATAGTTAGGTTTGCCGTTTTTAACTTGTCAAGCACCCGATTTAGTATAACCCGATGTAGAGCTCTATATGTTGAGAGAAGCAATTTGACACTACGATGATATCGTCGATAAATACAAATACTCGGTGCTCGAATTCAGGGCCATAGAAAAGCGCGTCAACCAGCCTTTGTTGTGTAGCAAGAGCACCCGTAAGCCCAAAAGGCATAGTTTTGAATTGATACGTTCCCCGTGACGGAATATAGAAGGCTGTCTTCTGTCTGTCTTGTTCTCTAATTAAAATTTGCCAAAAACTCTTACTTAAATCTAAACTGGACAAATATTTAGCGTCTCGTAAATTGTCTAAGATTTCCGAGATATAGGGTAGATTATATGCATCCTTCTTAGTTACTGCATTGAGTTTCCGACTATCTAAGCAAAAACGAAGTTCGCCGTTCTTTTTCGGGGTGAGAAGTACTGGGGAGGACCATGGACTCTCACACGGTTCCACAACGTCATCCTTGAGCATCCCATCCAATTGCTCAACAAGGATACGCTGTTTTTCTGGTGACATTCTGTAATAACGTTGGCGAATGGGGGCGGCATCTCCGGTATCAATTGGATGGGTTATTAAACTGGTACGACCCAGTCCGCGTACCTCGTAAGATATGTCACTAAATTTAGATATTACGTCATCGGCTGCACATTTTTGTTCATCTGATAGATGCTCGTAAGCACACACATTTTTAGATACAGTGTTTGTAGTGACAACCGTATCTGAATCCTTATAGAAGGCAATGCGGTCAAGGTGTTTGGGAAAAAGACCAAAAACCACGTTGGGCGCCAGTGTAACGCTTCTTACTGGATTGGCTCCCCACCAGGTAGCTCGAGGGTAGTAGGAAAAAAACCAACAGAAGGTTAACAAATTTTATTAGACCTCAGGGTCGGGGTTGTCACTCGCGGTCCGAAGTACGTTGCGTAGCCACAAGATAGTGTACCACTGGCCTTAGCGTTAGAGGCGTCCGGCGATGTGCAGTAAAATTTCCACTCGGGGGTAGGTCCCGGGCAGCGGTGGTGCAGAGTAGGTGGTAGGTAGACCCGTAGCTCGGCGACACGGAGTAGGCAGCTAACCGTGCGTTGGGGTAGGCCAACACACGCGCTAGGTAGTAGCGTGAAGCTGAACTGACGCCGGAATAGGAACCCTGGAATTCATTCCCAGACAACTTAAGAAAAATCCACATTTCCTGTTTGACTGCGACATCTCATCCTCAAAGCAAAAGCGCAATGGCAACTAACAGCATGAAATAGTGATCGATGATGAGGCAGTCAAACAGTGATAATAATACAATGGTTATGTAGGAATGAAAATGATAATAATATGTACATGAAAGGAGATGACAATAAATATTTAGCACTAATTGTCACAAATTAGCACTAATTAGTGCTTGTAGTTTTAAGGCAGAAAATAGTTGTTAAAATTATATTTTTATCGAAACAGTAATAATAGAAAGAGTGGTTCTGCCATTCTGACGCACATCAACTTTGTTTACTGTTTAGTAAAATTTTATAACAATATAAATGTTCTAGTTAGATGACAGAATGCCACTATAAAAGCGGTAAATGTCTATACGGTAGTAACATAGCTGTAGGTGATTATAAAAAAGTAACAGTCATGATGATATTTTTAGTATAAAAATATGATGTGGGTAGTTGTGTGCGTTAATGAATAAGATTTAAAATAAAAGATGATCAGTATATGACACAACTAATTACAATGAGAAGCAATACAAGCAAAACAGTTTAATCACCAGACAGCTGAGTATTTGGCCGTTAGGTACAAAGTACAAAGCTACTCACCAATACCACCACTAAACATAACACATAATAATTTTGAACACTCACCCAACACTATGGGGTGAACTCCGTATTTATTATAAGAAGGAAGAATGCCAATTATTTTTGGATTACTTATATTTTACAACAATTATTTTGTATGGATAAAACTGTGAGTAGAATGACGGTGCAGTGCAACTTGTCTGCTCGCTCACGGTCAAATGCAATGACATCCTCGTTCAAGAACTTTAGTTCCTCGCAGCTCGCACCAACTTCAACTCGTTTCGTTCGCAAACTTCGTTCGCGTTGATAGGTAATTAACTGTACGGATTTTACTAGAATTAGGATATTATTAATTACTAGCTGGTGCCCGCGACTTCGTTCGCGTTGAAGTATTGAATAATACACTTTTAAAAATCAAAGAATGTCTCTACAAACTACATTAGTAGTTTTTCCCGTAGGGGCTAAAACAAACAACTGTTCAGCACTACTCACTCGTGAACATGCCACGTACAGCTGTCCATGAGAAAAGCAATTGGATCTTAGATCCACCCCAGCAGCCTTGAGAGTTTGACCTTGGGATTTATTGATGGTCATTGCGAAGCACAGACTGATGGGAAACTGAGTGCGCTTAAATTCGAAAGGGAAGTTGTTGGGAATGAGTGGAATCCTTGGTATGAAAACAGTTTCGCCCGCGCCACATCCAGTGAGAATCTCAGCATGGATTAAATTTCTCTGCAAAGCACTTACTTTAAGTCGGGTGCCATTACATAATTTGGGCGGAGTTAGATTTCTCAAAAGCATTATGGGCACTCCGACTTTTAGTGTGATTTTATGTGCAGGAAGACCACTCGCTGTTAGAGAGCTCAAAAACTCTATTGGGTAGTTCGTAGCATCGTCCTCATGTACAACGCTGTTATAGGACGTGTACACCACTTCATCTCCACCAATTTCTGCCAAATTTTTTGCATTTAATGCAGCAGCTTGTTCGTTTTTGGGTGTCAGTATGGCGCGTTCACATAACCAAGAATTATCATGTTGAATAATACTTGAAACGTCTCCAAACACTGAATTTATTAGTTCATCTTCAGACGACACAACTCTACCTAAAATGTCAGGAATGACAATTTGTCCTTCATCTTCAGGAAGAGTACCTTCTCCAATTTCTAAAAGAATATTCGAAAATGTTTGTGCCTGGGAATTTCCGCCTAGTTGTGCTCGCATGTTGATTGTTAGACGCATTCGTATTATTTGAGGCCATAGATATGAACGCTTCAAGGATGCATTAATTTCATCGGCTCTGGTTCCCCGAGTAACAACCGGAAGAGTTTGCCGGAAATCGCCAGAGAAAAGAACTGTCACGTTCCCCATTGGAATATCGTTTCGGCGAATGTCCCGCAGTGTTCTATCCACGGCTTCAACAGCTTTTTTATTTGCCATTGTGCATTCATCCCAAACGATAAGACAGCAATCCTGAAACACCTTTGCTTTATCGCAATTTCTTGTAACTGCACATGTTGGTGTTTCAGTGCTATCTAAATCGATTGGGATTTTGAACATTGTGTGGGCAGTTTTACCACCGGGAAGAAGTGTAGCTGCGATTCCAGAAGATGCTACGGCCAGTGCTATCTTACCTTGTCGCCTGAATTTAGCAAGAATCGCTTTTGTTAGGTAGGTCTTTCCAGTACCACCTGGAGCATCTAGGAAGAATATCTTCCCTTCATTATTAAGTACGCTTTGGACGACGATGTCAAATATTTCCCTTTGTTCTGGTGTAAAATTTTGTAAATTGTCATTTACTATAGCGGTTAGATCAGTGGAGCTATAGTTTATCTCCGAGGCATACTCACGGTTGATACGCGGTTGATCGGGTAGAATTTGAGGAGAGGGAAGACTGAAGTCACTCAAAGATTTGCCACCAATTGATAAAAGGATCTCCTGAATAGAACAAAGGGAACTATTAATTACTCTTTCGTCATTTGGATCAATATCTTGATTTAAATTGCGCCTCAAAGAATGATGGAAGTCTTCAGAAAGATACGTCTTATACTTCTCCCACAAACTTAAAGGGTCTGAAATACCACAGAACACTAACATGACAGCAAATAGGTGACGTAAGCGTTTGGGACTGTCGCTGACACAGGCTTCTTCGAGAGTCGCATCCCAATGTTGATCACCTTCAAGCAGTTGAAGTGCTCGGCAAGCTGATTGAAATGTGGGATGCTCAACATCATGAACTGTTTTTAAAAATTGGAAAGAAGTTGGTCCTTTAACGTTGTGCAAAAGCAGCCGCAAGTAAAAGCATTCCCCGCTACTGGGGTGAACTGTGTACACTCGACCTAAAGCAGAGTCCTTGAAAACGCCAGGGAATCCTTCAACTGGCTGACCACGTCTACGTCTGTTAAATACTCCTCTTTGCTTATCAAAAGTGTAATAAGAGGGTACTTCATCGTAGGTTAACGTTTTAGCGAAATCGTCTTCTTGGCACAACCTGAAAAACGCTAAAAGTGTTGTCTGGCGTGGGTTTTCTACACGGTTTCGAGCGTTATCTGCGTCAAAGTATATTCTCTGACCATTCTCTAAGTGGACATCAAGATGCATTACTGTAGGATGCCTTTCATGAATGCCAAATCCCAATATGCGCCATATAGCTTCAGAAGTGCTAATGTATCGTCCGGTTTGGTACCTGGTAACTTCGTCTCGATCGGTTCCTTGCAAAGCGAACGTTGCTTGGTCGTTGCCTTTATTGACATATTTGCAAATATATTTTATTGCCTCCACACTATTGCACATCTCAACGTTTATGTGGGCGCCGAATATTTTGGACAATAAAGGTGAGTAGGGAACAACCCAACTATTATCAATTATTAGCTGCTGTCCGCGTAATCTAATTTCAGCTGTATATCCGCCCTGCTGCGGTGATCGACGTCGATATGAAGGGTACCCATTCTCACCTGTAACTGTCTGCTCTACTAAAGCACGGGGATACCTTTTTGTACAATGGCCATCCTTCATGCAGGGAGAATTTCTATTCAGGATACCGCAGGGGCCATGTACCATATGTGTTTTTATTATTTCATACAGTGCAGGATCCTCTTCGGGGTTCGGAAGCTCAGCGCTTATTAAGGTGTCGACATCGTTGGGTCGTATTTTATTCTGCAGCCACAGCAAGATGTGCGCGTGAGGAAGGCCACGCTTTTGCCACTCAACGCTATACATAAAGCACAGAAAAGGACCAAAAACGCTTTCTTTCGTAAGAAGGTCGATCATTATTTTTAGTTTCAAGTGAAACACCCTTGCAACCACGTCATGTCGGTCATAAGATGCTTGACCTGCAAATAACTCTTGGGTGATCTCGTTCCATTTCGGGTTAGTAGTAAACGTGATAAATAAATCCGGTCTTCCATACTTTCGGACGTAGCAGAAAGCATCCTGCGTGCGTTCGTGCATATAGCGCGGTCCGCCGGTGAAACTGGATGGAAGAATGACTAAGCGGCCTAAGTTTTCAGAATCAGCATCCTGCTGCATAGCGTCACGTAAATGCACATATTCTTCAGCACGTAATCGTCTCTGGTTGGTCCGTATGTACACTAAGCGCTCAGTTTCAATTTTCGCGTACATATCAACAATTAACTAACTAAACAGGCCACGGAACCGTTGCAAATATGCAAAACGATCACGTCGTATTTGCAGAATGGCAGCATAAAACTGCTGGGCTGACACTTTTTTGTTTAAGTTAGGCTCTCTTGTGGTGGGGTTCACTTGATGGATCCCAAAGTTATAGCCATCTTCCCCTCGGCTGTAAATTAGGGGGTATTGTAAGGCGTCATATGAACGATGCGTTTCGTAGATACGCTGTAGCCGGTCATCTCGAGTGCGCAAGACTATATCTCGACGTTCACATTCTTGGTCAACTAAAACAGCGGCCACTTCATTTGCAACAGGTGTATTGTGCCTACCACGATGCTCAGCTGCGGGTAGTTTAGGGGTAGCGTTAATGACAAATTTGTAATTATTGTTCTGACCTTGCGGAACAGATTCTAATGCGGCTTTGAAACTATGCACATAAGGGTTTACCTGGTGCAGCATACTTTGAAGTACCGTGATTAGATTGCCATTAAGCTGTGGATAAATTTGGTTTCTTATGTTTGCTTGCTCCTCATAATTGGACACAAAATAAATCTCAAGAAATTGGGGCTGATTTTCAGGCAACAGGGAACCAATTAGGTGGTAGACCTGACCCTGGATCTTAAATGTTGGCATGAATGGCCCTTCAGATATTTGTTTTGCACCGAAAGACGTCATTTGAAAGGCATTGTTATATGCTCGAACATTGTCCAAGAAATGTTTGGATTGAGGGTGGTCACCATTCAGCAATGATTTTAAAACTTCAGGTGGATTTTCAAAAAGATCAATACGCACTTTCCCACCGGAGCAACACATCCCATTTGCTTCTTTTTGCCATTTGAGAGCATCACAAAATGGACAAATTATAATCATTCCTCCAATGGAACTACATTCAGAATAATTTACCATAGGTGTATAATTAAACGCACTTCTTTCTTTATTAATCCATGGGAGGGTGTCATGCCCTACTTGTTGGGCTTCGTCTGAGTCTTCAGAGGAAATCGAAATTCTGTTGAGAGAGTGCCGCAGCCGATCAGCATCCAAGCGAGCTTGAAGTTGTTCTTCTGTCTCTTCACTACGCGTCACACCTACCCTCAGCCGCTCATTTTCTAAGAAAATTTCATTATTTCTGCGTAAACGCTCATAATTTTCTCTCGCTTCTTCCAATCTCTGTTGGTGCTGGTCATCGCTTTCTAGAGATCTCGCCCTGTTATGCCTGTCTCGATCATTTCTTAAGCGTTCTTCGTATTGAGATAAGGTTTCAGACGCGCGCGATAATGCATGCCGCTCACGATCAGTGGTCAATCTGGAGTCCCTTTCTGGAGAAGTTTCGGAGGCGCGAGACATTGCATGCCGCTCACTATCCGCTGTCAACCTAAGGGACCTCTCTGTAAAGGTTTCAGATGCGCGAGACGTTGCATGCCGCTCACTATCCGCTGTTAGCCTAAGGGACCTCTCTGTGAAGGTTTCAGATGCGCGAGATAATGTGTGACGCTCACGATCAGCTCTCAATCTAGAGTCCCTTTCTGGAGAAGTTTCGGAGGCGCGAGACGTTGCATGTCGCTCACTATCTGCTGTTAACCTCAAAGACCTCTGTGTAAAGGTTTCAGATGCGCGAGATAATGTGTGACGCTCACGATCAGCTGTCAATCTAGAGTCCCTTTCTGGAGAAGTTTCGGAGGCGCGAGACGTTGCATGTCGCTCACTATCTGCTGTTAACCTAAGAGACCTCTCTGTAAAGGTTTCAGATGCGCGCGACAATGCATGGCGCTCGCTGTCAGCCGTCAGCCTAAGGTTCCTTTCGGTAAGGGTTTCTGAAGCTCGAGATGACGATTGGCGTTCACGGTCATAGCTAAGGCGTGCATCACGATCGGAAGGAGATTCCAAAGAGCGCGCCATAGCTTGACGTTCTCGAGCAGCCTCAAGTCGGACCTGCCGTTTGTCATTTGATTCCTGTGATCTAGCTAATCTCTTTCTTTTGGCTTCTCTACTATTTTTAGAGAGATTGGGTCGTTTTCGAGGCATTGCTACAATAAAGTAACTTAGCCACTTAACGACAATAAAAAGCAACCAATAACCTAATCGCAAAGCAAAAACAAAAGTCCGTTTTACTAACCAAGTCAAATATAGTTTTAATAACTACAATAACAAAGCAACAAATAACCAAATCGCGAAGCAATAACAAAAGTCCGTTTTAGTAACCAAGTCAAATAATTCTATAAGTAGGTAAGTATTTCTTTCCAGAAACAATCAAAATCTGAAAGAAAGCGCTGTGGTTGCTCCTCTGCGTTACCGTCTGCACAACCACACAATGACCAAAATACACGACAACAATAACATAAGCCCGAAGGCATCTTTACATCACAATAATAATGGGAGTTTTAGCCAGTACTTTAACTGTTACCGCCTTCACCGCGTGGAGGTACTCCCAGCCTATGCTACTGTTTAACATGACCCAAATGCAGGCATACCTGCGACTCTATAACAGGTACACACAATGAGTTCCCTTAGTTAGGTAGGGTGATTAATTCATCCCAAGTTTAGGCCAGTTAACACTTAGTCACTTGGCGTGAGTTATTATATATTTCACTGTCTAGGTAAAACTCAATCAAATGAAAAAATCCCATCAAATTCAGTCCTGTAGTTTCTGATATTCAATTTCCTGCCTACCCTCTTAGTCTATTGGCGTGATTATTGCAAGTGATGCTGAGTCAAATAAAAAAAGTCCCATTAAAATCGGCCCAGTAGTTTCCGAGATTCAATTTTCTGCCTACCCCCTTAGTCTATTGGCGTGATTATTTCTATCCTTCTTTACCTTCCAAGTAATGTTGAGTCAAATAAAAAAAAGTCCCATTAAAATCGGTTTAGTAGATTCTGAGATTCAATTTCCTGCCTGCCCCCTAAGTTCATCGGCGTGATTATTTATATCCCAGTTTACTCTCCAGGTGATACTGAGTCAAATAAAAAAAGTCCCGTCAAAATCGGTCCAGTAGATTCTGAGATTATCCCGGACAAACAGACAGACAGACAGACAGACAAACAGACAGACAAAAATTTTAAAAATTGTTGTTTTGGCTTCTATTACGGTAATTAAGACCCCCTGTAACAATTTTTCATAAAAATCTTCAATGTACAGAAATCGATCTTTTACAGTCTTATTATATGTATAGATGTGTATAAATAGGATTAGATTTATTTTATAAGTATTTATTAGTGAATTTAAGGTTGATTTTATTTGTAATTAGAACATTTTAAGTTATTAATTTAAATTAGATGAAGTTAAGTACGGGAAGATTGTAACGAAACCGTTACAACAACTAACTCTGATTTAGGTATGGCGTGTAAGTAGGCATTAGATGACAAATGCTCAGTTGCGCCAAAAACTAAACTCAGAATTAGTTGCTCACAAAAATTGAAATATGTATTTAACCATACATTTAAATAAGTACTTCAAAATCACATCATCAGCCTATTAATGTTCCAACTGCTGGGACACAGGCCTCCTCTCTGTGAGAGGGAATGAGCCGTAATCCACCACGCGGGCCCAGTGCGGTTTGGTGGGTCTCACATGTCTTCAAAATTTCGGGTCTAGGACATGCCGGTTTCCTCACGATATTTTCCTTTACCGTTTTGAGAACTGTGGTGATGAAATAATTTACACAAAGTAAAGCGCCTGCCTGGGCTCGAACCCACGACCTACAACTTGTAAGTCGTGGCCGATACCACTGGGCCACCACTGCTCTCATAGGTACTAAGGTCGAGTACATAACTATAAAAAATTTAAAACTTGGAGTTAGAAAATAAACCAGGGTGGCGCAACCGGGCGCTACGGCGCGGAGTCCGGTGTTCCGCAGGGGTCGGTTCTAGGCCCTCCCCTGTGGAACATCGGTTTTGACTGGCTCCTGCGAGGAGCCCTCCTCCAGGGCACGAGTGTCATCTGTTACGCAGATGACACTCTCCTCACTGCCCGGGGGAGGAGCTTTGGGGAGGCGGCCTGTTTGGCCTCTGCGGGCGGATCCTTGGTCGCAGAGAGGATCCGCCGCCTGGGATTGAGGGTGGCGCTGAACAAGACCGAGGCCGTGTTCTTCCACGGGCCTCGGCAGCGCTGCCCTCCAGATGCCCACATCGTCGTGGAGGGCGTCCGAATAGCGGTGAAGGCCCAGATGAAATATCTGGGCCTAGTGCTGGACAGCAGGTGGCGCTTCGGCCCGCACTTTAGCGGGCTGTCGACGCGCCTGCTGAAAGCCGCGGACGCCCTCTCATGGCTCCTCCCCAACCTCGGGGGGCCGAGCGGACGGTGCCGGCGACTGTATGCCGGCATCCTACGCAGCATGGCCCTGTACGGGGCGCCCATCTGGGCGGACTCCCTCCAGAGGAGGGAGAATGCAACCGCCATCCGCAGGCCACAAAGGGCCATTGCACAGCGGGTGGCGAGGGCCTACCGCTCAGTGGGCTTCTCGGCGGCGTGCGCTCTGGCGGGCACCCCTCCCTGGGAGTTGGAGGCATGGGTGCTCGCCAGAGTGTACGAGTGGACGGCGCGGCGTAGGGCGCTGGATGAGCGCCCCGCCATGGAAGAGCGGGAGGCCGTGCGGCGGGAGGCGAGGGACGCCACCGTCCTCCATTGGGCGGAGGATCTCGCCACCGCCGCGTTTGGACGCCGGACGCTGGACGCGCTCGGGCCAGTCTTGCAGGGCTGGCTCGAGCGGCCACATGGTTTCCTCTCGTTCCGTTTGGTGCAGGTGTTGTCCGGACATGGTTGTTTCGGAACGCACCTGCACCGGATCCGGAGGGAGGAAACCCCGGCGTGCCACCACTGCGGCGCGGCAGAGGACACGGCGCAGCACACCCTCGAGGTGTGTCCGGCTTGGGCTGGGCTGCGCCGTGCCCTGATCGATGTGATCGGACAGGACCTCTCACTTCCCAGCGTGGTCTACTCCATGTTGGGGAGTGAGGAGGCCTGGGCGGCGGTTGCCTCCTTTTGCGAGGTCGTGATGTCGCAAAAGGAGGCGGCGGAGCGGGCGCGGGAGGACGATCCTCTCGCGCCGCCGCACCGCAGGCGAAGAAGGGGTGGGAGAAGGCGGTTGTACGATCGTCTCCTCCCACCTCCTGGTGGTGACTAGCGGGCGACAGGCGCGGGGGCGCCTTCGCTCGCATTGCACGAGTCACCACCCTCGTCGGGCGGGAACGGCCGAGCACTCGCGGTCGTTCCCGGGCCCCTCCACTGAGGGAGGGGCGTGAAGGCCCCGCTGTAAAGGCGGGCGGTCGTCGGCGGGGGACTGGACGTAAAGGCTCTGCCAGTTTCCCAGTCCTCCTCCAATTCAAGACGATGCGGGAGTGCCGCTGGGTTATTTTAGTGGGTATACCGGATTCATTCCGGGGAGTCCCACATACCCCCCCCATTCCCCCAATGGGTGGGTATGCGTAATGCATTTTTTCCCAGCGAGATCAAAAAAAAAAAAAAAAAAAAGGGTGGCGCAACCGGGCCTTAGGAAATATTTTTTTTATTATTATTATTTTAGGCTCTCTTCTTACTCTTCTTTTCCACCTGATAGCGATGATGTGGTCGACGATGAAGCACACTTGCCTAGAAGAAACCTATTCACACTTTACTTAAATACTCCCACGTTGTAGCTATCAGGAAATACAGACTCCGTCAGAGAATTCTACTCCTTAGCTGTACGCATAATAAAAGTATTCCCAAAATGTTTGGTACGAATGGATGGGACGTCCACCATGTACCGATGACGCATCGCCGTACGTCATGTATTCCGATGATAATATACTATCGGTCCAACAAGGGAATAAGAAAATGTCACGGCACCTTTAAAATTGATGCCATTTTTATTCTCTCTGCCCCAATAATAAAGTTACTTTTTCAACTTTTGCAAAAATTGATTGCGGTTGACATTTTCCTTTATTGATAAAGGTAAAAGGTTTTCTACGAAATTGATACTATTTTAGATACTATAATTTAGAGTGCCCAAAATTCTTTGGAGACCAAAATTAACATTAGCATCTTTAATGCATTCCCCGTCGAAGTTCAAAGCATACAGTGACGTATCTTTTATATGATTAGGGTTGGCAGATTTTAAAGTACTTACTCCTATACTTGAGAGGCGTCACGGCGTTCTCACCTTCCACCTGACGCAGGTCCTCACCGGACACGGCTATTTCGGGAGGTTCCTGTTCAGGATAAGGCAGGAGGAAACGCCAGAGTTTCACCATTGTGTGGACGGCTGCGAGGACACGGTGGAGCATACGGTGGAGGTCTGCCCCGTTTGGGCGGAGCACCGCCGTATCCTCGTGGAGGCGATCGGCGGTGGCAACCTTTCACGTCCAGCCCTGGTTCAGGCCATGGTACGGAGCGAGGCAAAAGTGACGGGGTCCGCTAGGGCCGTTGCCTGTCTGGGTCGCGGATAAATTTGAAAGAGAGTTACCGCGGCCCTGGCACAAGCAACTGAAGGAACACGGGTGGGTTTTAGTCAGTAAAAGTATGACACGCCCTGCCGCTTCACTCAGAGCGGGCCTCAGCTGATATATAGTTGATCAAAATGCTACAAGGACTTTAAAAATGCAATAATGTAAGATGACCTCGTTCACCTTTATGGGTTCAAAAGCCACTTAAAAAATCGTAAACTTAGATCACAACTGCACATACGAATCTAAATACAAATTTTCGCTTCACAAAGTCCCATCTCCGTTGGCACATAAAACTTTTATTCTTCACTGTACGTGACACCCCTACAATACCAACCTACCTCTATAGAGTGGTTCTCATGTAGCTCGCAAAATTTAAATTTGCGTACGTTTTTTTTTGCAATTTGCAGCTCGGTATTGGGTTGTTATCTAATACCTTTAAACGAGCAATTCTTGTATATATGTATATTTATTTTATTTTACTTGGGAAACAAACAGGTGCAAAAACAAACATAAGCATACAATTAGTTCATCACAATCCAGAAACAGTTTCCACAGATTAATATGCAAGTAAAATAACCTAAGTATAACAACAACCACAAGTTCTCACAGTTTAAAGAAATAACAATTTAATATTATATTATTGTATAACATTATATTATTTAAATTTATGTGCCAAAATATTTCTTATGCAAAACCTAAATTTGGATAGAGAAAGGTGATAAATATCTAAATCTTGATTTTCTTTTAATGAGATTATGGCGTTGTACAGACGACATGCTCTTTTAATAAAAGTTTTCTTACCGTAATTGGTTCGGGAGAAACCAATTTGAAAGAGAGTTCTCCTGCGTGCATTTAAGCGTGGACATCCAAAACTTATCGTGGTGAGAAGATAAGGGGAGTCCAATTGCCCTCTAATAATTTTATATAAATATACTAGATCTCGCTCTGCACGACGTTCCTCCAAATTCTGAAGCCTAGGTGTATGATCAGTTCCAGAGTTAAATCGCCAACTCAAGTGCTTGGTAAATTTATTTTGCAATTTTTGAATTTGTTCAATATAGGGGATTACAAACCGCTGAAGCATATACAAGAATTGACCTCACAAGTTTCTTATAAAGAAGGATCAATGTTGACCTATGTTTGAAATCCCTACCAACTCTTAGTACGAATCCCAACATGCGAAATGCCTTGTTGGTCATAGTGGTAATTTGAGAATCAAAGACAAGTTTACAGTCAAGTTGGACCCCAAAGTCCCGCACCTCAGTCACTCTATTAATATGATCATTATTGATTTTATAGTTATATTTTATCGTGTTCATCTTTCTAGAAAATGTTATTAAGGAACAGACATTTTTTTTTGCAGTAATCACATAGGTTGTTAATATCATTTTGTAGTTCTAGGCAATCTTCTGGTTTAGTTATAGTCTTATAAATTTTCTTATCATCAGCATAAAGAATAAATTTAGAATGTTTAAATATATTGAATACGTCATTTATGTATAAATTAAATAATAGAGGCCCGAGGTGCGAGCCCTGGGGCACGCCGGATGTAACGGTATGCCTGTTACATCCGGCGTGCCCAGGGTGAGCAATACCCCTTTACCGTAACTGCTTGACTGCGTTCCTTTAAATAAGATTCTAGCCATTGAAGTAGATCGCCATGCATACCGACATACTCAAGTTTTTGAATTTACAGATTATGAGAAATTTTATCAAATGCTTTAGAGTATACACGACATCCACCTGGTGACCATTATCCATGGCCGTCGCTATGTAGTCAATATATTTGCAGAGGTTTATTTCAGTTGATTTTCAGAAACAAATCCATGTTACTCAGGTATTATAAGTGGCTTTAATAAAGGCGTTATTAAGTCACAAACGATTCGCTCAAAGAGCTTAGGTATAACACTCAACTTAGAAATTGGCCGGTAATTTGTACTGTCATGCTTGTCGCCATTTTTAAACACAGGTACAACGTAGGAACGTTTCCAAGCCAAAGGCATAGTACCAGATCGCAATGAGGAGCTAAATAGCGGATATAAGGGAAGCGCAATAGTTTTGCAACATCTCTGCAGAAACAGTGGTGGAATACTATCAGGGCCACTGCCCTTGTTTACTTCAAGAGATTTGATATACTTTACAATGGTATTAAATGGAATATATACATTGCTGAGATTTAAAGCATTAGAATCAGACAAAGAAGATGACGTAATAGACACGTCATTGTGTTTTTCAAAAACTGAATGAAAATGTACATTAAAAAGATCACTGATCTCTTTACCATCGAAGGAGGATACATTTCCTAAGAACAAATTATCCGGCAAAGTACTAGACGACTTTTTAGATTTTACATAGGTCCAAAAATATTTGCAATTGTTTTTAATATTGTCTTCCGACCTTGCAATAAATGATTCGTAACATTCCAGACTGACCCTTTTTGCTTTGTCTCTCAGAAGGGTAGAGCTACGGTAATCGCCATAATTGTCGTAACGCTTCCATTTTGTATGGCACTTAGTTTTCTCTTTGATTATTTTTATCAGTGCCGGGGAATACCATACCGGGTACCTATTGTGACCAACCATTTCTCTGACTATTTTATCAATAATATTATGTAACTTTTTTTTTTATATGTATATATTTACAATCTGAATCTCGGAAATGGCACCAACGATTTTCATGCAATTTAGTATGCCGTTGTCGTGTCGATCTAGCTAGGTTTCATTTTTTAGAAATCGTCACATCTCGAGCAGAGTTTGGTCGCCCAGGTTTAAAAAAAAGTTATTAGGTAGTACAACATATAATAATATGATATGTTTATCGAAGTAGAGCCTTGAACATCGTCGCCGAAATGCCAGCTTATCGGTTTTTATCGGTTAAATTTCGGGGAGTGTGCAATGGAATTACATGATTTAATTCCGCCCAGCCCGTTCCATCATCGGACAACCAGACGCACGGCCATGCGTCATCGGTACATGGTGGACATCCCACCCATACGCACAAAACGTTTTGGGGACACTTTCATTATGCTATCAGCTAAGGAGTGGAATTCCCTGCCGGAGTCTGTGTTTCCTGATAGCTACAATCTAGGGGTCTTTAAGTCAAGAGTGAATAGGTTACTTGTAGGCAAGCGTGCTTCACCGTCGACCACATCATCGCTTACCATCAGGTGAGATAGTGGTCAAGCGCGAGCCTCTCTCTCTCTCTTGCCTAGCCTTTTTCCCAACTATATTGGGGTCGGCTTCCAGTCTTACCGGATTCAGCTGAGCACTAAGTGTTTTACGTGGAGCGACTGCCTATCTGACCTCCACAAAATTACCTTATCATCAATACACCTTGTATTCATAAATATATCTTTGTTCAAATTACCCCATTGAATTGCTATATAGTTAAATCATGACGTACACACCGGCCGAGTACACTAACCATTTCGTCCCACTTTCAACCCTCCAATAACTTCAAATCTATTAAACCCACACACTTGTAATTTAGTGATGTCAAATAAAATAGACGGTCATAAAGGTTTATCGTAATTTAAACAAAATTTTAAAACATTTTACCTTAGCTCTAAGTATCCCAGTAGCAATTCAAATACTGTTTACGACCTTTTAACTGTTATGATAAGGAATCTAAATATGAAATTACAAAATGTTTGAAATGAAAACTGTTTTTTGACCTGATTTTGTGGCTTAGTGGCACATAAATGTATTTTTTGTAATAATTTGATAAGTTTCTGCCAGCGGCTTCGCCAGCGTATAACGAAATACGGAAACGAACTCCTGGCGATAAAAGTACTTTAAGTCCGTCTCACAAGTAAAACCTATCTCTATGCCATCAAGTAAGATTCAAAAATTTAAAAATCCTTGAGTATTTGCGCAAATATTCCGATACAAACAGTAAAACGCCCGTATCTTTTGTAAAGCTGAACCGATATACATCAAACATAGCTAAGAAGACTTACGATAATGTCACCTTTCAAACAAAAAAAAACTAAATGAAAATCGGTTCATCCGTTTAGGAGCTATTACACCACAGACTGATAAACAAATATACAAATAAACAAACACAAAGGTAACACGTCAAACTTATAACACCCCGCTTTTTCCGTTGGGGGTTAAAAATCAATAAAATTGCTGCAATGGTTTAGGCGAGAAAACTTAACAAACAGACAGAATTGTTTTCGCATTTTATTACCTTCAGCCAGCGGCTTCGCCCGCGTGAAAGTCGGAAATTATCCCGAGGGAACATACTCCCAGGATAAAAATCCTATGTGCTATTCCTGACTGTAATCTATCTCTGTGCCAAATTTCATCTAGATCCGTTCAGCTGTTTTAGCATGATCGAGTTACAAACATACACACATCCATCAAAACTTGCGCATTTATAGAAGTAAGATTATTATAGTTAGTATAGCATGGATTCACTTTCATGTATTTTTAAGTAGCAGATTTTCAAGGTAGAAGAGAACTCGCTAGAAATGAAATTCAGATATTATGACCATGAAAGACAGAAATACAAAATTTTAATTAGTAAGCTGGAACGAGTGAAAACTTTTAGGAACGTCTGCAAACTCGAACGGATTACGAATTAAAGTGATTTTGTTGAAACCTAATTAGGAAAATTCAAATTAGACTTCTGAATTATTACGATGAAAGCTAAATTTATTGCACACGAACATTAATTTCTTCAATGCTAAGAAGTGGCCTATAGATTACTCTGTTTCAAAAATCGAAAACTTTATTTGCCAGCGGCATCACCCGCTTTAATTACTGTTAATATACCAAAAATAAAGTACCTTCTTGATATCAGGATATTAGAAAGCAAAATATGTAAATTTGGTACTAAATAATTCAGTACAGGTACAAGAGTCTCCTGTGTCCTAATCTAGGACATGTTTTATCGGAGTGCCAGGTTTAGTTTCATCCAAATCTGTTTCGTGTTTGAATAACAAAGTTTCAAACTTGCACATTTGTATAATATTATTTGGAAGTATTTTATTACTCAAGCTTGTCCGTGGATTTTTCCCCATTAGAATTTCAGTAACAGTACGGAGTCTGGAATTGGGGACAAATCCTGACTGCGGTCTGTTAAAATTAACAAAAATACTATGAAATGAACCCGTGTTTTCAATAATTATGATGTCGATATACTACTGGCCTCCAACTTGCTATAAAAATATAATTACAAGCCATAAAACTAGAGTAGGTACCTAAATGCCTACAAAATTAATAAAGCCATTCGTCTGCCTATAAAAAATAACAGGGTAATAAACAGTTAAAATTAAGTCATTAACTTAAAAATAATCAAAAACTTAATCAGATTTCACTAAAAACAGCTTTAGTGTTGAACGAACTTTTTTTTTAATTTTATGGTGGTTATTTTAGGTAGGTATTTTTCCTTTTCTGCCGACTGATGTCTACCATAGTCAATCAATGATATTCGTCATAGTCAAACTTGAAGATTTATTTCAATAAAACCATTTCAAAGCTCTTTTGAATAGTCAAAGAGTCAATCAGTCAGAGAGTTCGAATTATTTGCATGTTCCAAAATATAGAAGAATGCAACAATTTCCATGAACAGTTTTCTACATATTTCTCTGTGGGTTGGCTTTTCTGTCTTATCTTTCATGAATTCGATTATTTGAAATATTTCTCACAGTTATTTTATTTACCCTTTTTGTTTTCCATGGAAATCCTTTGATGTGCAGGGAACATTTAAAAGAATACATATTTTAATGCATTAATCCGAATATGTTTTAAAATTCTGCAATGACGCAGGTACGAGACAAAAGTTACATGAGGAAAAATATTCCCTTATGAAACGAAATGGTAGCCCACCCGGGCTCTGCCTGGGTCTTAATAATTTATAGCCTATAACCATCTGGAACCCGAAGAACTGCCAAACGTAAGTGACAGTGGGCAGGGCACATTACTCGCAGAACGGATGGCCGATGAGGCGAACTGGAAGACGTTGCGTAGGAAGGCCTCCCACCAGGTGGACCACATGTTCTGGTGAAGGTTGCGGGGATCCGCTGGATGCAGGACGAATGGGAACGGTCAACGTGCCGTCGCTTGGGGAGGCCTATGTCCTGGAGTGGACTTCTGTCGGCTGATATGATAATGATGATGAACCATCTGGAATGGAATGGTGAAAGACTTTTTCAAATAGTTGTAGTGATTCAAGAGAATACGCTACAAGTCGGAACAAACTCTCAAAATTCCAACTCTGTCTTTAGAATGTTAGATAAGATACAATATCAGTAAAACAAAATTCACATTTTGATCAGCGGGTAAACTGAAACCTCCATACTGTTTTTTTTTTATTGGGTTTCCCACCGCACTACTCCCAAACCACTACAACTCCTGAAAGCTAAAATTAACCAGTGGCGACCACCAGAAAAGCGCCGAGGCAATGAAGCTCAACGAAGTCCCGGAGAATGAATTTTACTGTCTTGGATCCCGCAACGAAATTAATCATAAAATAATAAAGGAGGGGTAGGAAAACAAAAACATAACTTCTACTATATTAAACTATTTCTATACCTACTAAGTATATTACAAAACATCATAATAAAGAAAATCTAGTTACAAAATTACGTACTTCCTTCATAACAGCGTAATTGGCAAGCAAAAATGGCACCCTACCTAACATTATGATATTACCGTAGTAACAGTACCTTATCGCCTTATTAAAATCTCTAAAAGATCCGATTACCGCTGCTAATAGTGCCTCTATAATATTATGTAATAACAAGAGGTAAATAATCACGGCGTCAACTCTCAGTCACGTGACGAACAGGCATGTTCGAGCCTCAGTACAAGTGGTCACGCTAGGAGGGATTGTGTATAAATATTTGTATCTTTGGGTTGATAGCAGGATTACGCCGATCTTAAAATCCTCGATAAATTTTCAATACAATATGAGGCCTGTGTCCCTGTAGTGGTAACACTAAGAAGGTTGATGATGACAGTTACAAAATATAGATGTATGGAGAGGGAGGGGACAGCCAAAATACAGATGGTTAGAGTGTGTGAGAAGTGATATGAAAGAAAAGGGAGTCAGTTACAGCGGGGGACAGGACGGTATGGAAGAAGAAAACGTGTTGCGCCGACACCAACTTAAACATAGGATAAGGGCAGGAAGATATGTGATGTGGCAAACAATCATGTTCCATACTATTACCCTGACATTATAAACTCCTAAGTTCCAGCACATTAAGTATTTAGTGCTGAGAGGCAATCATGGCGTCAGCTGTAAGTCACGTGACAAACAGGCATGTTCGAGCACAAGTGGTCACGACTCGCGCTACAGATTTAGAAGAAATCGCAAGTGTGTAAATATTTGTTTTAGAAGTAGAGAGAGCTGGCAGGGTTTTGGAGCAAGCAGCCATATTCAGGGCGAAATGATTCTGAGTACGTGCAGTTACCTAAGAGAACACCGAGAATATATCATACAAGTTTTCGATAAAAGCTCTTTGGACAGAGGCTCACTGCCAGATTTTCGAAAAGGACACTTAATGTACAGATTAGTTCATTAAACGACTTACCAAAAAGGAGGAGGTTCTATGTTCGACTTTATGTATGTTTTTTTGGTTTTTTAATTTGATTGTGTGACGCTTGACGGACCGATTTGATTGTGTCTGTGTGTGTGTCTGCAAGTGTTCGGTCAAACTGTAAGTGCAGAGAGTAATTGCAATAAAGAAATAAAGAAATTGTGGGCTTTCCCTAAATTCTATTCTGATTTGTCTGCCATAATTATGTTGGTTGTTAGAATGATTATAACTATCACAGAAATCGATAAACGTTGTACGAGTGACAAAAGCATCAAGCAATCCACCACTGGACATAGGCCTCCCCCAAGCATCACCACACTAATCGGTCCTGTGCGTGTCGCATCCACCGAACTCCCGCAGCCTTGACCAGGTCGACGCTCCATATAGAGGGAGACCTTCCAACGCTGCGTCTTCCGGAACCAAGATTACTGGCATAGCCCGAAGAATTGCCAAACTTAAGTGCCAGGGGGCAGGGCACATAGCTCGCAGAACGGGTGGCCGCTGCGGTCAAAAAGTTCTGGAGTGGCAAGAAAACGTCTAAAATAACAATGTATTGAAAGACAAAACCACCACACACTTCCATAATTACGTATAATTCTGTACTTGCTAACTTATCAGAATGTCACTTTATTTCTGTACTAGCTTTTACCTGCCGGCTTTGCTCGCAGTGAAGCCATTTTTTTTTATTTTATAAAAAATATCCTATGTTACTTCTAATCCCTCCAAAAATATATGTACAAAATTTCATGATGATCGGTTCAGTAGTTTTTCCGTGAAAGCGTAGCAAACAAACTTACATTCACATTTATAATATTAGCAACTAAGGTGTGATGAACCTAAGCTGTTAATACTAATCAGAAACAAATACCACTATTTAAATACCTTCCATCCTAAGGTATGTAACTATTTTAGTCAGATTATTAGGTAAGCAAATATATATTTAGCTCTTGATCCAACAGTTACCTAATACTGTTGACCTAATAAATTTAACTTTAGGTTTATCTAAGCCTACGCGATACCGAAGTTTGCATGAGGAGAACATCTAGTCTGACGCGATAATTTATCAGATTGATCTCCTGATAGTTTAACCTTACTAATCCTGCGTTATTTACGTACTTAATTATTTGAACTAACTCAATTTATGTGCGTACTAAAACCGATTTTTGAAGTAATGTCAGTTACTTTAACAAGTTTTTATTGATAGTTATAGAAAAGACATTGCTTAATACCGAAACTTTTCCTCTTCAAAGACATAATTAAGATGACTGATCAGCAATCATCAATTATAACGGGACTGAGGGCGAATTTAAACAATGAAACCTCGCTCAAGTAGTATCGTGTCAATATTCCTCAACAGTGATGATATTGATAGCTTTAAACGCGGTTAAAATACGTTGATCTGATTCAACGGTGAAATTCGCCCTTAATCATAGATCTAAAGAATTGAACAGACCTTTCCATCCTTTATTCACTTTTAGAACATAGTTAAACTGAAATAATGGAACATATCACCCATTGCAGCACAATATAGCAAATTATTTCCCTTTCTATTCAGATCTAGATTCCTAATTGCACCCTCCAAGAGCACCTTAATGACTTCCCCCCAATTTTCGACAGGATTTTGCTTTAAAATGACTGTTCCAGGCACTGGCGTTCAACCATTGTGCCAAGTTACCATTGTGTTGAAAATAAATTTTTAATAAAATCTTTGTTTGTTCGCAAAAGATTTTTTATTTCAGTTTTATTTTTAATGAGAGTAAAAATGAAAAGCGCTTTGGAAAATGTTCAAGAAAACAATGGTTTTTCATAAGGCTTAAATATTATGGTGGGAAACTTTCAGAGTTCAGAGACGCTTCACATTCTCCCCAGGGATGTGACCTAACAGGTGTTGCACGGAGGGGGTACCGGGGTTGTCTTTTATTAGGTAACGGGGCCTCTTCCATGTGCTGATGGTGATCACCGGGGTGGTTCCCAAAAACTCCACGCGCCTTTTGAAGGTTGCCTCCGATAACAAAAAAAAGGTACTTGGCGAAGTAAAGAGGTGATTACATTTGGTAAACAAACATCCGAAAAAATGTTAGTTCATAGTGTGCGCTAAACGTTGGTCTATCCATGGAAATTCGATTTCCAAATACGCATATATGAACCGTAAAATCACACAATTTACTATTCCAATAAGAGCTCACCATTCTCCTGCCTCTGTCTTTTACTTGGATGGAGGCATCACGGTTTCTTTTTCCATAATCATTATCCACTCATTCTTGTTATATTGTCTTTCACTCAACCATTGTATCTTTGATCTCCGTTTCATATACTCGAAACTTTTCCAACACCATGTCCCTTATTTTCCCTGTACGTATAACACCAGTGGATTCAGCCTATCCATCGTAATTTGTTATCTGACAAGAACAGAACCAAATATCTGTGTACGCAAAGATATGACACGACTTAGCAGAACTAACTCAATCATAAGATGCAGGCATTAACCAAAGGGGATTAAGTGAAGGGAACATAAAGTTTAAAGAAACGCGCACACTTGACGTTATGCGGGTTGTTCGGGGACTTTTATTGAACTGGGTCATGTGAAGCAGTAAGAATTGTTAAATTGTTAAATGTTTGGTATAATAATTATGTGTGGAATTAAACTTAAACGAGTGAGTACAAATATTTTGGGTACTTATATACACGATGCGATAAAATGTATGTTTTCTTCTCCTAAAACTTTTAATCTGACTGAAAAAGAAACGATGACAATAGGGATGTTAGATTATGAAATAATAATAGACTCGTATTTTAGTTTTTACTAGATAAATAAAAAATATCAAAGATAAACCGCATCAAAGTTCAGGAGTGGGAGCTTGTGACGTTACTTTGTCAGTATAAAGTGTAGCACAGTGAGACGTCTTACGATATTTCAACGTTTTCTATTACGCGGCAGAAAAAAAAATACGTGTCCAATATTTTTAGGTTACATAACTGACGGACTCAATAAATATTTTTTGTCAACTACTAATTAATGGAAAAGTAAATCAGTAGAAACATATAACGCCGAACCTTTATAAAATAAGAGCAACAGAGTGATGACTCTTAACCCCTGAGTGCCCGAAACGTGGATCTACGTGAGACAGAATGGCTTTTTAATTGTTACAGTATTTAAGGCATTCAACCGGTTAAAGGTATGGTCTGTACTAACTTGTATTCTAAATCTAATGAAAACACGTAAAAATTTAACTGCACATTTTCTTGCGATTCACGCGACATTTGAACGCACTGAACCGAGCCTTGCCACATGGCACTTTACCGTCTCTCCCATATACGCCAGCCCTAATTCTTATCTTAATGCAACCGCTAGAACATCCCCCGTATCAGTCAGACTGATAGTGATCCATTAACTGTGGGACTTGGCTTACACGAGTAGGTACTAGGTCAATATTTAAGTATCAATCATCCCCCACACAACGGGATCGGCAGAGATTGAAGTGACGCGGGTTAAGGATGTGTGATTCTTTCATATTCGACCTTTATTTGGAAAAATCCGGATCCTTTCGGCAGGGGGAAATAATCTTACGAAAATACACAGAGTAGTTTAAAAACTAAGGTGGTTCTGTTTTTAAGCACCTTCGAATCTGTTTATCAGGTTCCAAAATTCAATTTTAAGTCTGCTTAGTAGTTAATGTGTGCTTAGTAAAAATGACATGTGTCAGGAAGGTGTTATTTTTAAACAATTTATAAAATATAAATTAAGAGTTGGTGCGCAGTGATCACGTGCTGTCGTGCACAGCGAGGCTCAATGTAGATGCTTTTCCAGTCTCCGCATGGATGTGCCCTAGCAGGCATAACAGAGGGGTTTCCAGGGTGTATTTTTAAGAGGTCACGGGGCCTAGGTGTGATCACCGAGATGGTTTTAGTGATGAAAAATTCCAAATTCCCTACTTTTTTCCCCAAAAGGATGACTGCCTAAAAATATTTAACAAAAAAAAAATACCTTTTATGAATTGTCACTCCATCCATATTTTATATTTGTTTCATCCATAAAACCGATGGCTAGTCATATTTAATTTTATTACGTAGCGTTTTGTGGACTTGTAAATCGCTCCAGTCATGCAATGAGGTTGCATATAATGGCTTTATTATCATAATTTCACACAAAATAAATGGACCCTATTCGTGATTTACCACACTAAATACTGTTGAAAAACGACGGCTTAGTGATGTGCACACCTCTCTTTTCTGCTTGGTCGATATTTGATTGTGTTCGGATCGGATTTCCGATCATTCAAATAACGGACCGAGCTCAATAACATCTCAATATGAAGTCCGATTCAGTTCCGGAATCTTTTAAAATGAAAGCTTTTAAGTTCAGCGGGAGCCAATTTTGGAGTTCTTTTGAAATCTAAGTTAAGAACGAGTAGGTATTGAAGGCGACATTTTATAAGTATGAATAATATTGTACAGATAAGTCTGTATGCATTTGACTGGATTTACGCAACGCTTGCATAATAGTTATTAGATACAATTCATTGGTTTTTACAAAAAAATGAGCTTACTTTTTTTTTATCTCTATTCCTCGCTTCGTAGCACCACAATTTATTAAGAACTGAAAAATAAACCGAACTTATCGAAAAACTGTAAAATGGATAAAAAAAAACATTTTGTATTCCCTTCCCTAGCCCATATGCTAACCACAAGCAGATTTATTGTTTGTTTACCAAATGATATCCATAATATACTGAATTCCGTTATGAAAATACCGAATTCCATTAGTTAAATAAAGGGTTTTTGTTAACAGATTAAATAATATGTTCATTTTACCTTGAATGATGTTTAGGAATATTGTGTGGTTTTACCTGAAACAAAAATAAATCACATATTAATTAGTATAGTAATTACGAATTATTCAGAGTTGTCATATGAAAAAATACATCAGGAAAATACATCAGTTTTCAAACTAGGTAACGCAACAAAAAGCGTGTATACCTACCTAAATGTGAAGTATTTTAATAACACAAAGGTAAAAGCTTGCTTTCGAAATGAGTATCTTCACTAATGAAAGCGTCCAATAGGCTGCAGGTCATGGTCTACCCATGGTCCTATTCAAAGTACAGCCGTCAGTTTAACCATCGAGTCGTGATTGAACACAGATTTTATACATTTTTAATATTATTAGGAAGTAGTAGTGGTAGTAAATTCTCCGTCAAATTAATACCGAGTTAAATATTTCCTTAAATAGCAGTAACATCAGGTAGCTGCACTGTACTTGGCACTTGTACCTAAAAGCTACGCTTGGTTAAACAAGTAGAAGCTAAGTTATTCTCTAAGCGCAACCGACCAAGTTATTCCCACTCGGGACTTGCAACTATTGCGGGTGGCGAATTAAACAGAAATCATCCTTTTCTTAATTTTTTTGTTAAAAAGTATACTTTTTCGTAAAAGTAAGAAATTTCTCTCAAATAGACAGTTAAATGAGGGCAGACATACTTATATCACCTATTGGAAGAATACCCGGTGACAAACAATATACTTAAGGCGATATATACGCCCCAATGTAAACGCAGTACTGGCCGTGCGCACGTTCGGAGCCAAAATATATATTGAACCTCCTTTTGAACAGTTTTATTAGAAAAATATTATTTGATTTACATATGTTATTTCAGTTAGGAAGAAATTCCAGTCATCAATTTTTCTGTGTAAAAATATTTTTAAACATCCAAGTCGTTTTGGAGGAGTATCCAAAAGTTGCGAAAAATATCGTGTTGCTAATTATTTTTTTAAAGCAATACTATTTGTTATATGAAAAAACCATGTTTAAGAAATTATGTACATGAGACAATAATAAATATATATTTTTTCCATGGCTCTCTTTATCTCCTGGCAGTTTGCGCGCGCGCCAGCCTGGCTCACGCCCTGAGTCAGAGCAAAGCTGTGTCTTTGTTCTGGATCACTGTACCCTACACTGGACCATTTGTAGATGACACTGGTCACCACGAGCACTCTTCCATTTCCGGCACATAACTCCGTCCAGGATAACCAAACTTTCCCACTGTGCCCAATAACTCTTGGTGATGGAACTCGTTGCTGAAACATCGCTCCAGTGAGACCTGAGAGCACCGGATTTCTTACATTCAAGGATAGGTTTTATGTCTCTGTCTTCCTGTTATTTCCACTCTTCGTTAAGATCCGTCCTCAAAACCCGCACTAGCGTTACCTGCTTACCTTCTTGTCTCGCACAATGTTTGCATTGGTCTGGACACGGTCTTGGCGAGAGAGCATCAGCATTACCGTGTGACGTTCCGCTACGATGCTGAATTACGAAATCAAACTCTTGCAGTAATTCAATCCATCTTGTAACCTCTCCTTCTGGGATCTTAAGCTGCAGTAGCCATTTCAGTGCAGCGTGATCCATTCCATCCATTAAGTGCATAGTATTAATTAAATTATTTTATTTTATTGAATTAAATTATATTAAATTATCTCTGTCATGTAACAAAATGTTATTATTAAATTATAATGTATTATTTTAAGTTCAATTAACTTTATTAGCATAATTGAAATTGTAATTTTGTATTATTGTAATTTTTCCAATAAACTAAAGTGTAGTTTGAATTGTAACATTTAGCTGTAGAAGGAAGGCGCCGGTTATACTAGTTATAGTTTATACTAGTACAGACATCGTCGTTCACTCTATCTCTAAAAACAAAAAGCTTTAGTATTGCAGTGTTTTTGATTAGGATAGATAAATTGTACCCATTTTTGATTAATAAATTTAATTTTATTTTATTTTTATTCATTTTTATTCGCAGGAGAAATTCCCGACCCAACAAATACAGCAAGCACCCGTTCCATCAATCTCTCAAAAGTGGCAGGGGCATTACACAATCCAAAGAGCATGACGTTGAACTACCACAATCCTTTACCTGTAGAGAATGCTGTCTTTTCCTTATCTCGAGGGTCTATCTCATCCTGCCAGTAGCCACTCTTTAGATCTAAGGTGGAAAACGACTTCATTCCCGATAGCGTATCCAGCGTGTCATCGATTCTTAGCAAAGGATAACTGTTCTTCTTCGTAATGTCGTTTAGTCGGCGATAGTCTACTGAGAAACGAATGCTGCCGTTCTTCTTCTTCACCAATACTACCGGTGAACACCAAAGACTGGATGAAGGTTCAATCACGCCATCTATCACCAAAACGTTGATCAAATCGTCAACTTCACGTTCCCGTGCCTCTTGCACACGTCTTGGTCGGTGGCGGATTGGTACCTCATTTCCTGTATTTATTCTGTGTTCAACTAACTCAGTCGTCCCTATGTCGGGATCATGTGTTGAGAAAATGTCGGCGAAGCTGTTCAACATCTTAGCCTTGTTCTTTTCTTCTTCCGACAAGTAATTCTGGCAGTCCTTCAAAAGTGATGATACGTAGAATCTTGCACTTTGAACATTGGCGATAAATTATTTAAACAGCAGACTTCAATTAATTACACTTTATTACAAAACACTTAAATTTTATAAACAAATCGAAACTGACTCATGACAAATCCGACCGCTCTTTATATAGCATGGAAGATGTTTCTGGAACATTCCATACTGTTCTAGATAATTCGAGAATCTTCCAGAACAATCGACATTCGAACTCTCTGTTCCCGAAGCGACTAGAAAATTCTATTCGATATGAAAAGATTAGTTCTGCTACTATTTACTCCTAGGTCTTCCTCTCTTCACTAGATGGCGTTGCCCTATCTTGTAACAATATCTTAAAATGCACCATTATTTATACAATAACATTTTTTTTTTGTTAATCGCACTATTCACAAGTTAAATTCGTTTTCTTTACACGTACGTTTTGTGTGACAAGTGACTATCAAAATTGATATCATGGTATTACTATGTTCTATCTAAGGTCGTTGGTTAACAGTAAATACATAAATTTTAACTGACATAAGAATTGTTACTCGTTGTTGTTGTTGTTAAACGATATGATTTGATTATTATTTTGCTCTACAAACACCAGAGTTGTAGTATGAGTATAGTAATTTATGTAGATACGTCAGATTTCTATCCATCGATCGGTAACATATCCAAACCCCAAGCAGGCTTAAGTCAGAATTTTCTAAAATATTCAAGACAAATACAGAGGCACTTATATTATTATCACATTCGTTTATAAAATTACATTATATTACGATTATGTTTGACTAAGATCAAAGCAAAATCAGGGTGTATATTAGTTTAAATAAGGCCCCGGGGCCGTCTTTGAGTCCACATCAACATCTCGTGAACGTCAAGTGTTCATATAGGGTTTGATGTTGAAAGCTACAGCATAGGTACGTTATTAAACTGGCATAAATTTGTACAATTTGATTTTTAGTAGAAAATTTAAAAGCAAAACATATTTTAATAACACAACATAGACTTCAAAATGACATCCTTTCCGGAGCTGTGAAGAAATTAGGATCTTCAGTCGCCGTTACCTCAGACAGCTTTCAGATTTCATCTTTAATTTTTTGCACATTTCAAGACACATGCAAATAAAAGCAAAACCAAGGCGCATATTAGCGTTGAAAGACGTGTCTGTGTTCAAAAATCTACAAAACAATTTCAATTTTTGAATGCAAACTTTAGGGTTTAATTTCGTATGTGTGTTTGTCTTTTGTTTGAAACAGGTCGTTACGTGTAACTTCACGCGTTCTCATTACTGTCTAGTTTGAGAGCGTTGCGTTGTACTTCTTACTGTTCCTTCGCTCCTGGTATCACGGCAGTGTGACCGACATACTTTTATTGTATTTTCTTCTATTTTTACTAATGTGTGGTGGAAATGTAACGCCTTATCTGTCTGTGGAAGATTGGATTTGATGTCAGATTACGTGTCGCAATCAGGGATGAGTGCTGTTCACTTTTTGTCCTCTTTTAGTATATGACATCCTGGTAGCTACTTAGATTATTATTTCGGCAATGAAAATTTTAAATATTCAAAGAGGGTACGATAAATCTGTATTAATTTAATTTGAGAGGAGTTTTGAAGGATTATGGATTTTCTTGTATTCATAAATATGTGGGATTGTTTCATAGATTTATTTATGTTTTTTTTGCTCGAAATAACAAACACAGCCAATGGCTTGATAAAAAATTGAAGTGAAAACTTATAACTTTGGCATTACCGTTATTCCGTCACACGTCACATAAGCATGTCGGTGAAGCGAACCTAGTTTTTAAGTTTTGCACCTACTAAAAATCGTACGCAGCTCAAGAAGTTTTCACTTCAAAATATGTAGGTACTCTTAAAATTTTTGATATGTAATTTTGTTATTCGTAATATTAATTTCTATTGCCTTTGTGAACTTAACGTACAAATGTTTGGTTAAACACAATTACTACGTAAGTCGTAACTAACCAAACAAACCAGAATCTCATTGAAACTTCACTCGTAAATCTCACCTCGTGTATTTCATTAATTTTAAACATTAAACTAAATGCATAATATCAGGTGGCAGACGGTTTTAAATTTAAAATAATTATTCAAATCACATCCGAACTTTTGTAATAAATATAAAAGGTTTTTTGAACTTCTCTTACCTTCCTTACTTTCGTCAGTTTTAATTTATTCGACTCAAATGAGGATTAAAGTTGACGTTCGTAGTTGTCAAGTTGAAGAATTTGGGACAAAATTAATCGTCCCGTTTATTTACGCAGATGTAATGGAAACATCGCTAGTCTGTCAGAAGTTTCCAGAAACGTTTATAAGTTTATTTATCTACAAGTTTGTTGACACGATAAACGACATTTTTATTTACTGTGCTCCCGGGAAACCGCTAACTAAAAAGTACCAGATTATGTCTCAAATCTCCATGTTTCATAGACTTCACAAAAATCGTGTTAGACAAAAAATTTGCTACAGGAACGATGACCTACTGATGCACTCATGTACAAAGACAGCATAAATCGATGCCTGCAAACAAATAAAATAACAATACTGTTTTCAGTTTACAGTTTCCATACCAAAATATCATTTGCCACCAAGCACTGTAAAAAATTCGTCTACGGATCCTTGCATCTTAAAAAAAACTAACGCAAATGAAAAACCGTAGGTTCACCCCACAACAGAGCTTCAAATCCGGATAATACCGGGCACAGTCTAAAAAAATAATGCGGCAACGGACTTTTCGACTCCGTGAATTATGTAAAGTCCCCGCTTATTTTTTAGGAGCGGAAATAATTTTCGCGGTCTGCCCTTAGCCACTTTCCTTTTGTTTTCATGCAAATCGACTACGAAATAATAATCAGAATGTATTAATGGCGCGTTTACACCGTTTTATTTGTGTTTTGTTACACAATTATTGGGCAAGCTATATAATTTCGTGTGGGTAACAGCCTTTAATCATAGCGTTGGGATAAAATTCAATTTAAATAATGTTTTTGCAATAATGTTGTATCACCCTTATGTCTATTTTCACCAACACACACTGAAATTAATGTCAAAATAAACAGATAGTATGCATGCACATAATCAGCCTTAACGTTCGTACTGCAAGAACAAAGGCCTACTCTTTGTGAGAGGGTATTGGCATTAATCTTCGGAGGCCCAGTGCAGGTCAGGATGTCACATGTCTTCTAATGTTCAAAACGGGTTTTTTTACGCTACGCCGCTGATGAAAAACGATATTCATTTCGGAGGATATTCATTTGTTATTTGTTATTCATGCTTCAGTTATTTTGGTAAAATAGTTTCAATCACAGTCCCAAAAGTGCCAATAGTTTCGTAAATTCCGTGTAACGGATACCAAGTGATTCATCAAATAACACGATTCCTAAATTCAACAAACATTTATGTAAACTCAGAAAAGTATTTAACTTTCTATAAAAATAGAATAGAAATAGAATCTAGGACGCCCATAAAACTGAGTACTTTTCAACTTAATGCTCCTATAAAAATATTTTATAATCAAAGGATCCGATGTTATAAACATCTAAGAAGAAATTCTACAAAGAAATTAAATTGTACTTGAAGAAGTACATCCTTATTTAAAAACTCTTATCGATTGTCACCCTTTCACAAACAAAAGACGATGTCTCAAGTACTTACCTACTGAAACAAAACACCCTTATAACTTTTAACAGTAAATGGGAGAAGGTAACTGAAATAAAGTCAGACTTCCAATGGGAAAGCCGACTTTATTGCAGTGTCCACTGTCAATGACGGTCCACGTGCTTTCATCCAGGTGTAAATTCGTGTAACCTTCCCAATTCTCTAAAATAGAAAACCGGAAAGTGTATTTCCCCGGACTCCATTTTTTCTTCCTGATTAAATTTGTGGAGGAATCCAAAGATGTCTTGACTTTCCATGGGACAATCAATGAATTCGAAGCCACGGATAACATGTTTTCTAAGAAATCGGCTAGAAATTGCGACCGTGTCCTTTATCCACGTATTTCTTGGCCAGATCTCCTGAGAATTTTCTCAATTGAATTCGATTTAAAATGTCGTCTTGTTTTAAAATTTTATTTCGAAACTGTACCGTTTTACTATGGAGGGATGTCTACCTCATTCCGTTTTGAAATAATATAACAATATCCGGTTCCAGGAAATTAAGCGGAGACGTATTTCCGGCCGCTTACTTACTGTTATTAATTCTATCTCCCTTTTTTCAGATTCGTTTTCAGGGGTCCAACAACTTGGAGTGATTTTAGAGTTTATCTTTTAAATTCAGCTGTTGTATCACTGCTTTATTTATCTTTTCGTTTATGTGCCTGTTCTTCACCTCGATCTTCACTGAAAAAAGGGATAAACGAACAGTTTTGTGACTTTAAATTTAAACAAACGTTAGTTATTAGAAAATAACTTTATTAAAATAATGGCCGCCCCCCACTTATGTGTCGTAGGTCGTGAGTTCAATGGGTTCGAACTCACGACCTACGACACATAAGGCAGGCGCTTTACCTTGTGTAAATTATTTCATCACCACTGCTCTTAAAACGGTGAAGGAAAACATCGTGCGGAAACAGCCATGTCCTAGAACCAAAAAATTGGAGACATGTGTCATCCAGCAACCCGTACTGGCCCATTACCTCTCTCACGCAAGCGAGAAGCGGCAAGAAGCGGCGGCGCCGGACGCTCGCTTGCGAGAAGGCGCTGGATGCGAGATGCACGGGATCGGTCAGTGTGGCGTCGTCTGGGGGAGGCCTATGTCCTGCATTGGACGTCTTTCGGCTGAAATGATGATGATGACCTCTCTCAAAGAGAAGATGCCTGTACTCTGCAGTGGTAACATTATAAGGCTGATGATAAATTAGTAAATCTCTGTTTTGTTGCCATCATCGCTTACCACCAGGTGAGATAGTGATCAAGCGCGAGCCAATAAAAACAAAAAAAAAACAATGTTGTAATGCCTAATAATTTCGTAACCTGCAACCAGAACTTTGGTAACTGTTACTCAGCATTTTTTTCAGTGTTACCTGATAAAAAGCAATAGTTGAGGTCTACGATAGAACGCGCGAGCCCATAAGACACCAGCAGTTGATTGTAGCTATCGGGAAACAGACTCCAGCAGGGAATTCCACTCCTTAGCTGTACGCATCATAAAAGTATCCTCAAAACGTTTTGTGCGTATGGGTGGGCTGTTCACGATGTAACAATGACGCATTGCCGTACGTCAGGTAGTCCGATGACGGAACGGGCTAGGCGAAATAAATCATGCAATTCCATCGCACATTCCCTGAAATGTAACTGATAAAAAACCGAAAAGCTAGCAACTCGGCGACGATGTTCAAGATTCTGGTGTCTGGAAGTTCTGGACTCTTAAGAAAAGAGTATCTTTACCAATAAATAATTAGTTGTTGCCAAAAATTATTGGACTCGAATAAAAGCGTCCAATAATTTCTGACGATTTCAAAATCAAAAATCAAAATTTCTTTATTCAATTAGGCCATTAAGCGACACATATTAACGACAAAAAAAAAATTAAAGGTAATAATAATTAATTCTACCGTCCATTCGGAAATGTAGCTTGTTAAGGCGAAGGACGGACAAGAAATCCCACACTTACTCTTATAAAAAAAAAGTGTTTTACAAGTATTTGGTAACATTATTCTTGTTGGAAAAATACATAGGTATATGTGAGAACGATGTAAAAAAAGGGCACATAAAAGCGTCTGGAGTAAAACAAACAATCAAAAATACAATAAATAGGTAACTAAAAACAGGCCGAGGCAGCTAAGTTATGACCAATCCCAACGTGTTCACGAACATGACACATGGATCGGCACCACTCAGCTCAACCATCACTTTCACTTACGTAACTAGACTGCTGTTCAACCTTGCTTTGCAGGCTTACTGGTTATAGGTGGTAGGGAAAAATATACTGAGTATCACACTTCAGTTGTGTCTTAGTCCTTAAGGGAAGCTTTTCTCCAATAAAAAAAGTTAATTAAAAAATATTAAAAAACACGATTGCTTAAAAAGCGAACTAAAAAGAAGTAAATAAGAACAAAATCTGGATACATGTTCGCGTGCTGGCTGACCAAAACCAGATGAATCCTCCGACCTCACAGCATGATTTTCTTCTTGTTTACGTCTTTTTAGTTCGCTTTTTAAGCAGTCGGTTTTTTTTTTTTAAATAACTTATTTTTATTTATAACTTTTTTATATTAGGTTCATTTAAACAAATAAGTGTTATATATTTTTGAAATCAACTTCTTTAATCCTTTATTTTGGTATCCCACACGAAGTAGCCAGTGACACTAACAGGGTTAAGACGAATCGATTGACGTAAGAATCATCAAAATCGGCCTACGTGTTTGATCTCAAGAACGCCACATAGGAACAAACATACATACATACATAGACTGATAAACACATTACCCTCCTTCGGCAGTCAGGTAACAGGACAAAGTTGTATAACAAAGTAGCTATTTATTCTTAGTAAGAATTTTTAGTCGTCACAAAGAAACCTGTAGTGTCATATCTCAGTATTACCCACTCCTTTGTAAGCAAGGAACGAGAGCACTTTCCTTGAAAAAAATCACTTGAAACAAGTCGCATTACAACGAACGTCTTCCAGCTAAAGTCCCTTTGTAAATCGCGAAAGAATTATCCTGTTAACTATCTAAAGGATAATGGGCTCTATGATTAAGGTTTAAGTTTCAATTTTGTTTGATTCTGTAACCGTTTGGACTGTTCTGTTAACAAGTTTTGAATAACTGTTACGCGTTTTACGGTGTAGGGGTTTTCAGTGACGGGAATGGAATGTGTGCTGTAATAATGTTTGGAAGAAAGTAATAAATGGATTGGAATGATACAGCCTAAATAATTACCCTTTTTAACATGCTTTTATACCATTCCCCCTCTAAAAAGCTTATTTTATTCACTGAAAACAGTGAACAAAAAGCACTTTTAATCACTGCACTGTTTTGTTGTTTGAGTAGAACACACCAATATATATTTGACCTCCATCTCAATGCTATACAACCTACTTACGCATAAAATACTCGATACAAACTTCTTGTGCAAAGAATATTCAACTTTCAAACTCTTTCGTCGATTTAATTTTGAGTTTGTTTATATTTGGGATTTTAATAACGATTTTGTTTTTGGTCTAGGATGTACAGAGAATACTTATTTGGATTGTAATTCTAATATTTATTGCATTGGTGTTTAATTAATTAAAATTATGTAACGTAACGGAGGTGGTCACTGGCGCCTGAAGCAAAGGTGCCTAGCTCAGCTTCAATTACAAAAAACCCTGAGGTTTCACATTTTTTGTAAATTTTGAAGTGAATGTAACTATTTATTTCTTTATTATTATTCCTTGTGCTTTTGGCTTAAAGCTTTCTTTTTCTCGTAGTTATGGTATAAAATATAGTATGCAACTTTTGAATAAAACGGATTTATATCGAGGGCCATGAATCACTCGCGTCGCTCAGGATTCTAACACTTGAATCACTCGCTATGCTCGTGATGTAGGATAGGCACTCCGTAGGGAGTGCTTTGTGATAATCATCACAAAGCACTCCCTACGGTCGTGATTCAGTTGTTAAAATCCTTCACTTGTTCGTGATTCATCTATGGCCCTCGCTTTAAAACCGTCCTTTATTCACTAGTTGCTTTATTAAGCAACATACCAAGCTTATAATAGTATATTTATTATTGTAAGCTTGGTATGTAAGTATCTACCACAATAGATCCCAATGGAAACAAAATAAGATAAGATGTATGTATCTATGTAACGGAATCTTTGAACGTGATATTCATCCCTTTCAAAACGTCGGATTAATTTGAAATTTTGCACACTATAATTTTACACATTTTATCCTTTCCAGAATCTTCAGGATTAGCGATTTTTTACCCACACCCTAATTTCCCACTCCCATCACAAAGAGTTGCATTAAAAAATTGTTGTTTAAAAAAAATTAAAAAGCATGCTATAATAGAAAACAAAACTAAATATTACTAAATAATTTTCAATCAATTTAAATTAAGAATATTTTATTGTAAAAAAGCGAGGGGCGCTTGATGTCAACAGTTTTAATTTTTATTGACAGATATTGGTAAAGGTAGAGTCATTTTGAAAATATATCAGAAAGCACCCCACGCTTTTTACCCGACAGCCGAAGGAGGGTTATGTGTTTATCAGTCTATGTATGTACGTATGTATGTATGTTTGTTCTTATGTGGTGTTCTAGAGACCAAGTGCTTTAGCCGATTTTAATGATTCTTACGTCAATCGTTTCTTCTTAACCCTGCGAGTGTCACTGGCTACATTAAAATTGGAAAATATAAATATGGCAGATTTTGGGCGCCATATTTGATGGGCCCAAATTATTTTTTTCTTCCAAACCAATCGTGTGGGGTATCAAAATAAAGGGCTTTAAGAGGTGATTTCAAAAATATATAACACTTACATGTTCAAATATATCTTATTCTAAAAAAAATAACTAAAAAGTTATAAATAAAAAAATAATTAAGAAAAACAAAAAACCAGACTGCTTTAAAAGCGAACTAAAAAGATGTAAACAAGAAAAAAATCATGTTGTGTAGTCGGAGGATTCATCTGGTTTTGGTCAGCCAGCTCGAGAACATGTATCCTCCGACTGCACAGCATGATTTTCTTCTTGTTTACGTATTTTTAGTTCGGTTTTAAAGCCTTCGGGTTTTTTGTTTTTCTTATTTTTTTTTTATCATTAAATATTTTTTTTTGTTTATCACACTATTCTTAATATTCGTTTTCTATTAAAGCGTGACTTTTAGATTTTTATTAGTTTTGCAATGTAACAAAGTACCTATATGTAGATATCTACTTCCTAGATAACGTTGATTTTTTCTTATTACTTACAAATACGAACCAACCTAATTTTTCACATTAGTCCTACTAATTTTTCACTAGTCGAATCAGCTACTTCATCATCATCCACAGCCCGACTTCGGTCACAGGCTGCTGGTCATAGGCCTCGCTTTTCTTGTGCCATAAATGAAAACGAACTTTATTTATTTATTATTAACTAGCGATCAGACTCGGTTTTGCCCGTGTAAAATTACACACAAATACCTTCCTTGTAAACCTTCCTCGTTTCTCACTCTTTCTACTAGTGAGCACGAAAATCCGTTCAGTAGTTTTTGAGTTTATTGTGTACAGATGCGGCGGGGGACTTTATTTTTTAATATGTAGTGATTAAAACTATAAGTACAAATACAAAGGCGGACTTAATGCCTAAGGCATTTTCATAGATGATATTAAAAAAAAACTAGTGTAACATGACTTGGATTAAAAGAAAATAAATATACCAAAATATCTAACAGTCTTATTCTTGCAACGTTCGTTCCTAAATAAGTTCTGCCTAAATAATATTTTACCAAACAACGAAAATAACCCATAAGACATGTGCGTAATCGCGTTGTGTCTCGGAGACATCAAATAACATGTTTCTGTCCAATTTGCTTTGGCACAAAAGGGAAGCCACCATTTTAATATTCATATTTTTTTCGGGTACAGAAATAGCAACATTACAACAAGGTTTACCGAATTTATTTAGTTCACCGAATATACTTTAATATCAAACCTCAGCATCTAGAAATAACTAAAAACCTAATGGCTTTGTGGTATTATTTAATTAACAAGGATAGAAAGAGTTTTTTGATGGTGTATTAGTTAGAAGTGACCAGATTGACAGCCCATATTCTTAATTACTACACAGTCAAAACAACTTTGCACTTCATACGTCTGCGACTCCACTCCCGCACGGCTCCCCGCATTCGCCTGGTGCGCCAACAGCGAGTAGGTACTTTTTAAAATCTTGCCTTAGGAAAACGGAACTTTAATACCATCACTTTTTGACCATCTGTTTCAGAGGTTTTTTTGAGTTCTATGCAACGTAGAAATTTGAAGTTTAACAGTACACATATACCAAAAATATAATAATTATAATTATCACCTTCTCAAAGCTCGTACTCAATATAGTCAGTAAAGAAGCCATTCTATTACTGATTCGAATCAAGTCCCACCAATTGATATCAGTTGAAATAGACTTCGCTACAATGGCCAAAATTGACAAAATACATTGTTCGAACTACCCTACACACTGAAGCACTTGAATATCGAGTCAAGCCACAATCTACTACAAAGTCGACCAGCTTTGAATGTCCTTCACGTAGCACATTGAGTGCTTGTGGGCTGTGTACTAGATAGTAAGTACATTTTGCCGGGAATTTTGGCTGCATTCTGAAACAAACTGAAAGTGGCACTGGCTGTTGAAAATTTTTACCGGTAGTTGTCTACAATTTTAGAGACTCGATATTTATGAAGAAGAAAGGGTTATTTATTATAAGAAAGAATAAACACGGGCCTATAGGCACCCACTGATTTTCCCTTTGACGTTTATTAATCAAATATGAACAGAATATTAACAGAAATTAATTAATTCCAAGAAACCTTTAGGTGTTCAATAATTAATTTTGGAGATTTTCTAGGAATTTATATTTGCTTAGTAAAATACGGTTAATCAATATTATGTTTAATACAATTAATATTTTATCATCATGAATAACAAACATTGTTTTTTTTTATTCATATCGAGTACTTATAAGTTTAAGTAATAAATTGAGCTATGTACTACGTAAGTCATGCCATTAATATTATTTATATTATTGTTGCATTATTGTTAATATTACAATTTCAACAAGACAGGTACGTCTATACACTTCGTTAACTGAAATTAACAAGGGTATAAACCTCACTGAGCCAGAAAACGCTAAAAGGCATATTCTGAGAATGCCTTCTCTTGCGTTTCCAACGATTGTATTTAGTAGACTTTAAAAAGTTCGTGGAATACATTAAATGAAGATTGTACTTTCTGACAGTTATTTTTTTTCATGTCATAATGTAGTCTGAGTTAGATAAGCCGCCTCAAGGAACCCCACAGGCATCTGACTTGGCTATTTCAGACTTATATTAACTACACAAGTCCAGAAAAACATCGTGAGGAAAGTCACGATGTTTTTCTTCAACGTTGCCTGTGAAGTCCAGGATAAACTTAGTAAGTATATAATTATGAATTTGAAAAAGTCATATTGGTTGTGGCCCGGATTTGAACCCACGACCGACGAGTGCCTTTATCTGTTTATTGAATTCACACTTATTATATAAGAAACGATAATCAGATGATTTTGATTTTCTTTGATCAATTACTTTGTCTAATTGAGGATTTTAATTTAAAGGTCAATCAATCTGCCTAGCCTTTTCCCAACTATATTGGGTCGGCTTCCAGTCTTACCGGATTCAGCTGAGCACTAATGTTTTACGTGAAGTGATTGCCTATCTGACCTCCACAACCCAGTAACTGGATAACACGGTACCCCTTGGCAAGACTGGTGTCAGATCCAAAGCTTCTGACTACCCGTAACGACTGTCAAAGATCTTAAAATGACACCGGGACCAAAGGCTTAACGTGCTTTCCAAGGCACGGAGGAAACTCGGTATGTTGAAATGGTCACCCATCCACGGACCGACCTCGTCAAGCGTTGCTTAACCTTGAAGACCGACCCGTGCGGCTGTTATTATTTAGCCACGAGCTCAGGATTTTAATTTAAAAGTACGGGCCTAAAATGATTTCTGTTGTTGTCTAAAGGTGGATACAGATATTACGAAGCATGCGCAGCGCACGGCGCTCATCGCATGCTTCGCAATGTGTGGACGTTCATATCCGCCTTAAAAAAACCTTGTTACATTCTCGTTATTCGAAAGGCCGCGTAATAGATTATTTTCTAAGTACAGACACAAATAAATAATACGTACAGACGTGTTTGTTTTCAGTCATCATCATCATCACCTTTTTAATGTTCCCACTGCTGGGACACAGGTCTCCTCTCTGTGAGAGGGAATGGGCCGTAATCCACCACGTGGGTTTGGTGGATGTCACATGTCATCGAATGTATGGTTCTAGGATCTGGCGGTTTCCTCACGAAGTTTTCCTTCACCATTTTGATAGCAATTGTGATGAAATTATCCCCTTTCTCTTTACTTTCCTTCTACCTCTCTCTGTCTAGAACTGCCAAAAACTAATCTTTGTTAATGACATCCTGCCATCACTCCTCCTCGGCCTGCCGCCACTCCTCCTCGGCCTGCCGCCACTCCTCCTCGGCCTACCGCGGCTTCGCTTGTGAGAGTTTGTTGATTGATCGTTTAACATGTGGTAGGTGAGTCTAGTCATATAGGTAATCATCATCATAGAAGCCATACACACTGCAAGCGTTCTAAGATTGTACTTCTTATAGGACAAACATTGCACTAATAATGCATTCACTTAATAAAATAACCCAATTCCTTAATAAAATCAAATATGAACGCACGAGTAAGTTGAGTAAACATCACAATAAAAAAATGGACGGAATTCTGTAGAACCGCGTTTTAAAATTTCAAAGGTTTTTAATACACGAAGAGGCGACGACGCGTGTGTAAACGAAAGGTCTTGTCCATTTACATTTTGACTACGCATGTTGTATTTGTGTTATTTACATTTTTTAACGGGTGCTACCCTTTTTTTTGGCTTTTTGCTCGGTTAGCAGAAAGAATAGCTGTGGGTTCGTTACATCGGCTACGTACCATACACTGGCACCTTTGTGATTTTTTTTTTTATAAATGGATGCGATCCAATTTCTTGCTGGCCCATACTTATTGATTTTTAAATAGATAGCTACATTTAAGCGATACTTCTGGTATGTAATGCTATTTCTATCATCTTTTCCTTGATTGTATCAAGTTATTTGGGGTCAGCGCAACAAGGGTTCTTCCGTTCTCCCCTGTCAACCGCTATCATTCAATGTCTTCATGCCATTCCTTCCAATGTTGTATTTACTACTGCTATTTGCACTTCCATTGTGATTACAAACTAAAAAAAAGGCAGTCTGGGACTGCCGACAGAAGGGCAAACTTAAAACTTTGGAATAACTGGCCGCTAATTTATAAACAGGCCACTGCGCGTTCTGTTTTTTAGCGGCCAGTTATTCCAAAGTTTTAGGTTTTCACTTTCACTTAGCATGTCGGTGACCCATTAGTTTGGCGCTGACAAAAATCAATCAAAACAAAAACACTACAAAAATACTACACTAAACAAAATTTTTATATCTGAACTTTCAAACGATCAATTACCTAATAACTATTACTGTTTACTTTTTTTTTTTTTTTAATTCATAAATAAAATTGTTCGCTCCGTTATTTGCCACTTAGGTTTCATTGGTTCGGAGTCACCCAGTCGACACCGGATATCGCTGAAAACCAGCGCTGTGGCTCTGTCTCGGACCCGAGTCCAGCATTATGCTGAGCGATGACCGTTTTGCGTAGTTGTGACGCATACTTTGTAGTGATTGTATTTAAGATTTTTTGTTATTTTTATGGTATGCGTCGTGCCTGGCGCAAATAAACAATTTTTCTTTTTTTCTATAAAGAAGTTTTCACTTCAAAAACCGAAGTCTATGTTTACCGATACATACCACATGAATCTTCACTTGACGTCTAATTAGTTACTTTCAGGCAAGCCTTAGCCAACTTCCTTATCAACACTTCAATTTTATTACTTGCATAGTAACCTATAAAAAACTCGTTTCTTTGGTAACCCCAGAATAAAACAATATCCGCGGACAACCAAGACGTCTCGTTTAAAATAAGAGTTGTATCGGTTTACATTATAACAAGGTCGTATTTGTTTCCCTAGTCCTTTTGTTGTTTTAGAATTTATGGTATTGATTGGCAAAAGGGAACGTAGGTGTTACAGGAATTTTTTGCTTATATAGTTGAATAAAAGTCTGTGTTAATCGAATTTGGGATGGCTTGACTTAGTGAATGTTCCTGATGATTGGATTGTGTAAAAGGAATTAAGGAGGAAATAAGTGGAAGGAGGATTAGACGTACAGAAAAAGGGGTAATAACTCAGATGAAGGCTACAAGAGAAGTACAAAATAAGCAGACAAGAAGACACCAGAGCGCCCCAAACATTAGTGTAAAGATGTAAGACCATATTGCGAGGCAAACGCTAATGCTATCGACGCCGCGACGTAGCTGAATTTAAATCATCTTCAGCGTATGGCTGATTACTGCTGGATAAAGGCCTCTACAATCGCACTTGATTTTTACAGCTCCCATCCAGCTGCTACCAGTACCAGAAGATCGTCGCTCCACCTAACCTGATGGCGTCCCAACTTTTCGCTGAATTCTGATCGAGACGAATCGTCTATACTATGGAAAAGAAGGATAAGCATATATCTAATATAATATGATAATAGAAGAGCAAGGCTGCCATTTTAAACATTCTGGCCAAGGCGTAAACAAAGTTCATTTTAACAGTGATGTCACCAAAAGTACAAAATTAAACAAACAAAAAAATTCACCCACGTAAATAACTCTACTTCAAATTGATAAATGTATAAGCTCAACGCCATTTCCCCATTGTGTATTGCGAATAAAAACTTTTTGCACCTACAGGCGCCATTTGTCTTCCAGCCTGCGTATGGAATTATAAATAGCCCGGCTTTTTGTCACGCGAGTTTAATATGTGTGTTAAATACTGATATAAACGTACTTTCAGTGTTGGTTGGTCATTATTTTGGTGTAATATTAAGTTGGATGCAGTTAAAAATAGTATGGCTTTATCATATGTTAAGCTGAGGAGAACGGTTTGGGTTTAGTAACTACACTTTTGAGGATCTAATGAACGCCGATGACTGATTAAAAGTTAACCATCATCTGGTCAACAAACATCTCCATAGATTTCTCGGTCGAATATAAATACGTAATATTTCATTTATGTTACCTCACCATCCTCATGACTAATATAGTTAGTTTAGTTAGTTTTTTGTACACTGACAGCACTATGGCTATCTCCTTTCGTTCAGTCCATCCAAAGGTTGTCTGTAAGAGATTGCCCTGTGCCATTAGACCGCCCATTAAACACTAATATTCATAAATATGTTTTGTCCTGTAATTATTTAAGTGGTGTACAGTAAAGTATATAATAAATAATAGTTTTAAGACAATGTAATACTAACAAGATGTGGACATGTAAATAGTCTGAATTAAACGAATTTTATTTTATTTATTTTTTATTTTAAATAAAGAACTCATTACCGACTACAAAAAAAGGAAAAAGTTCTCAATTCGTCGGCTTCTTTTTTTATTTATGTTCCCCGACTACTCAAAGAAGCCTGGACCGATTTGGTGGTCCTATGGTCATCATGGTTAGGATCTAATGATCCCATGTAAATCGAGGACACTCCTTAAATATAGGCATATACAGGGTTACAGGAAAAGTCGACCTAGATCCGTTAAGGGCGTGTAGTACACATCATTTCTGAATGATTTCACTATGGAACCCCCCATCCTAAACTTAACCGTTTTCGAGATTTTCGAGTTTTAATTTTTTTTATGAAACATGTAAAAAACCAAAAAAATAATCAAAAGAGTCAAAAAAATTCAAAATATTCAATTCAATAGCCAAAAAATTGGGCATTTTCATAAAAAAAATTAAAACTCGAAAATCTCGAAAACGGTTAAGTTTAGGATGGGGGGTTCCATAGTGAAATCATTCAGAAATGATGTGTACTACACACCCTTAACGGATCTAGGTCGACTTTTCCTGTAACCCTGTATATAGCGATTTTGGTATTTTCATCAAAATCGGTAGCATCTGCACACAGACGGTATCATTTGGTTAAGTGGTACTGATGAAGAGGAACAAAGAAGGCCACTGGAACTCCTTGATGATAAATATGTCACGGGTATAAGATATTCGAATAGATAAGCGACTACAATGAAGCAAATACATATAAATAAATGGTACTGATGAAAATGGTACAATCAAACTGATGATGATGAAGCTGGAAGGTAGGCACTAGAACTCCCTAATAAAACAATATATCCTTGTCGTGTTTGGGTTTATTGGAATCGCTTCAGATGATTTTCATGGTAATATGAGGTTTCAAAACTAATAAGAGTGACGTAAATAAAATTTCTTAAAAAAAAATTAAACCAACTTTCTAAGCAAAACCCTACAAAGCGCAAAATAACTTTCTTTTCCGAAGTCGGTGTCGAAAAACGAAAAACAACACAAACACCGACTTCGGTAAAGAAAGTTATTTTTGATTTGAAGTGTTTTGCTTTGGCAATCGGTTAAGTTTTTATTTTAAAAAGGATTTTGCTTTTTAGCTTCTCAGATTTTTTATTTTTTAGGGTTCCGTACCCAAAGGGTAAAAACGGCACCCTATTATTAAAACTCCGCGGTCCGTCTATATGTCTGTCTGTCTATCTGTCCCTCTGTCACCAGACTGTATCTCATGAACCGTGATAGCTAGACAGTTGAAATGTTCACAGATCATGTATTTCTGTTGCCGCTATAACAACGCATACTAAAAACAGAATAAAATAAATACCTAAGTGGGGTTCCCATACAACAAACGTGATTTTATGCCGTTTTTTGCGATAATGGTAAGGAACCCTTCGTGCGGGAATACGACTCGCTGTTGGCCGGTTTTTTCTAGTTTACTAACTTAAACCTGCTAATATGAATTGGGTCTTTAGGTATCACACTTAAAAAAAAAAAACCGACCACGCCACGCCCGTCGACCACATCATCGCTTACCAACAGGTGAGGTGGTGGTCAAGCGCGAGCCTATAAAATATAAAATAATAATAATAATCAATAGTAAGTTTTCGAGCACCGCGCCGTTCGTTTTAAAAACCTGATACGAATGAGTTTTTACCTGTATCTCTAATCAGCAGATCAGCCAGTTTGGACGCTGTGCCAAATTAATATGAAACACTTGGACCTTTTTGACCTCGATTCCTTTCATTTTTTTAAATTTTATGTTTGTCAAATATGTTTTATGATTTTTCTCTTGTTTGTATCTCCAGTGCGAGTCACAAATAAAATATTTTTCTTTCTTCTTTTGTTCTTTCTTTCATTATCAACGAGAGGTCCTTGAGGATAAACCAAGTCCAGAGAATGTCAAATTGTGATAAAATTATCAAAATTATAATGATAGATCACAAAAAGGCCTTGACAGCTTTACGACATAATAATAGTTATCACTACATGGAAAACATGACGACTAACGATGGAGGTCGTCGAATTTTGAAGTACCGTTTAGGATCGATAACTAATAATAACTGAAGTTTGGTATTTGATTGATTGAGAATATTTCCAATACGACAGTCGCTTTAATACAGTTCTGAATACGTAACTTAGAATTGAATATTTGGGACTTGTTTATTTAAGGCGCTGGGTGGCTCCTAAAGCGCGGTTACTGAAGGACTGCATAGAAAGAGATGCGCGCTGATTCAACTTGTAATTCATCTCAAAATATGAAGTATTTTATCGATGTATTAGTTTTTGTTTTCTTTTTTTATTGTTTATTAAATCACCAAAGAAAATAGGTACGATGCCAAGTAATATAGGTTTTTTTTATAAGATTAAAGTATATTAAGTTTATAGTTCATTTTATCGAGATTAGTTGCCTAAAATATTTGTAAACATCTAAGTTCTAGGAATTGTTCAAGATTAACTTGTCTTTTTGCCGCAGCCTCAATTAATTTGCCTATACTTTTTCATTTACCCTATTTTTAGTAACCAAGTCTTGTCATCGCCTTAACTGTAAGAAAAGGACGGTATTGGAAGAACGGCTTCTGAGCCGTTCTTCCAATGACGACCTCTGGGTCGTAAGTTCAAACTTCACCCAATTCCCTTTTGATGTGGGCCCTCTCGTATTACAAGCATCGGTAGTTTCAGGGGTTAGCAGGAAAAACTATTAATGGGGGGATCCACTGAAATATAAACCCTTGGAAATATGTGGGTAATCTACTTAATAAAAAATCTTAAATGAATTCACCGTTGGGTGTAAAAGCATACAATTTTGCACAAGACTTCCTTATGTAGTTAACGTAAGTGAGCACGGAATGGAAGGACTGTATTTCGGAAATTAGCATTCCAAATGGGTTTAGTAAACCCAAAATATTTCCCTGACATTAAAGACAATTCCCTAGGTTTTTCGTCTATGCCTAATGGCAATCAGACCGGGCACACGTATAGTGAAGGCTCTTTTAACACATGTTAATACCTAGCACAGGAGCCAGGGCTTCAAATAAGTATGTTATACCTGTATTTTGTGTTAATAAACATTTTTTTTTTATTATTATTTTATTATAGTGAATGGATAAATCAATAAACAAACTTGACCATTAGGCTACCTAAAGTGCGTAGTAGAAGTCAAGTTCTGAAATGTGGTGTTTTATTTTAAGTCCCGATATTTACCAACACATGCCTTCCACTAGGTAGACCGATGACCTGGTTAAGGTTGCGGGAATGCGCTGGATGCGAGACGCACGGGATCGGTCAGTGTGGCGACGCCCGGAGGAAGCTTATGTCCAACAGTGGACGTCTTTCGGCTGAAATGATGATGATGATGATTTACCAACATAATATAACATCATGCCTGTATTCTCTGAAAGGTTAAACAGAGGTGCACTTAATAGCCTACCCACATTTCTCCAGATATTTTTTTTAAGAAAACCTCTAGCTAAGATGGTGAATTTATTTTCCAACCAAGAGAAGCTAGGAACTCCCTGCCCGAGTCTGTACTTCGTGATAGCTACAAACTGGAAGCCTGTTAGTCAAAAATGAATAGGTTCCTTCTAGGCAAGCGTGCTTCACCGTTGACCACATCATCACTTAACAAGAGGTAAGACAGTGGTCAAATACGAACATGTATTTATAACATTCATAATTTAAAAAAAAACTGGCCAAGTGCGTGTCGGACTTCGCACATTTAGGGTTCCGTACCAAACCGCAAAATTAAGTTGTAATAGGAAAAATGAGGGAATTTCAAAGAAAAATCTGATTTTTCAATATATTAGTGTTTGTTAATAATATATACGTAATAATAAACATTATCATAAAATTTCAAGTTCATAGATTAATGGGAAGTTAAAATATACTTCGGAAAAAAAAAATGTAAAAAATATGACTTTGGTAGCTTCTCGTCCCATTGTTTTCCATTATTTTTTGAAACAAAAAATACAGCATTTATCTGCTCAGTCTCTAAAATACGATACCTCACTCTATGGGGTACGTCAATAATTTTTTTCTCTCCCCCCTTTAGCTGTATGGGAGCCCCCTCAAAAACATAAAAAATATGTTTTGACAATTTGGCTTTGGGTCAACAAGATGCTTATACTGTGAGAATTTGAAGATTGTAGCTGTAACCGTGTGGCCGTATAACCCGTGTGATAGACGACGGACAGACGGCCAGACGGCCAGACGGACAGACAATAGGGCAACGTTTGGACCCTTCGGGTACGGAACCCTAAAAAGAACTCGCGCTTACTAAATAGCTGCCCTTAGCCATTAATCCCGTAGTCAAAAATTCACACGCCAGTTATCGTGTAAGTCCCTTCCTTTCTAGAAACTACCCAACTTTTACGATCCGCCATACCTTTAGTATACCATAATTTATTACAACTAACCAACTAGCTTATGCGAAAAATTCACAGCATATTAACAAAAAAAATAAAATGGCACGACATCGCGAATATTATATACTTAAAATTCTTTTTAATCTAATGAACTTGTTAATACAGTTATTTTTCATATGTGTACATGTCGAGTTGCACGATACGGTCGCGTTTAGGAATCGGTCAGGTTGAGGAGCGTGCGCGAGTGCCAAGGCGGGCGTGAAGTATAAAAGAAATGAAACTGCTGTTTGCGTTCATACTAGGCAGTGGCTGCATTTCAAATACTGATGTTCACCTTTACCCGGTTTAACTGGAAGATGACCTCAACACAGTTGGGAAAAGGCTAGGCAGATGATAATTATATATTTTTTATTACTTTTTATAGCAGGTCTGTTTTGTGTTGTTGTTGGTCTGTTTTGTTTCCTTTTCAAAACATAAGATTCGATTGTAAATATACGTCTTATAATCTGAGCAATGAGGGTATTCTGAAATCATGTACACTAGGTGGCATCACTGAGACGTGAGGTCCAAGCTGCTGTCAAATGCTTATGTTTTTGACATTAGTCAAATTGACGTCAAGCAAGTTGATGTCATAAGTTAAATTTTCCAAGTAAAAGACCTCTCACCAATGTGGCGCCAACTAGTGGCGTGAATTTTCTTAAAAACCCTCATTGTTACATACCAAAATTGGATGCCTCGTTAGTCTCAGTAGTTGCTAGTAGTATTCGCTACTGCTGAAGTGACGTCCTAGACAAGTGACATTCTATCAAAAGCGGGATGATATCTATTGGAAAAATGTCAAAAATGTATGAGAATGTCAAACACTGTCGAAATGTCACGTGATCTATATTTTGGCATTTATCAACCATTGCCGCCTCATGGCGTACGCCTAGTGTGTCGCGACGGAGCGATCGTCTATTGTTTTACCCAGAGAAGACACGTCTAGTCTACTGCCCGCTACAAAAACTCGCGATGCACTGTGACAACCTACACGCTCCCGCCACCGCGCCCGCACCCGCCCTTGTCACCGCGTATTCACTCTGGACAAAGCCTTAGTAATTACATTAAAATATTATGTTAACTTTACTAACGTATGCTTGACATTGCTGCTTATGTTTGTAAGCTTTTGTGATGTAGTGAGATTGATGCAGCGATGTAAGTTGCTTGTTAGTTAAGCTTGAGTAATTGTTATAAATATTATAACTGTTAGTACGCTTGTTTACCCAAGGACACGGTTTTAGTAACAAAAATGCATTCGTTCTTGCAAAATGTATGCATCAATTCACTACCACTTGCCTCTATATAGTATATTTTGGTTCTGGTTATAGAATATGAAGGCTAGTATGTACTTTTTAATGTATTTTTAGATGTAGGCGATTTCTACATTTATTCATAACTAGCTTCTGCCAGTGGCTTTGCCTGCGTGATTGTCGAAAATTATTCCGAGGGAACATATTCTTGGGATAAATAGTATCCTATGTGCTATTCCTGATTATAATTTATTTATTTATTTAAACTTCATGTACAATGGTGATACATAGGCGGACTTAATGCAGCAAGGCATTCTCTACCAGTCAACCTTTGGGTTAAAAAGGACACAACAGTGGTAGGAGTACAATATAAAAAATAGAAAAGAACAATTATTAAAATCTGATATTAATAAACTATCTAACTAATAAAATACATAAATATTTTCTAAAACAATAGACTAATAAATATTATAATAAATACCATATTATTATTTTAAATGAAACAGAAATTTAAATATAATAACTATGATGAAGACCGAGCTACGTAAAAGAGGACAAGTAATAAATAGTTCCGGATTCTACGCTTAAATGAAAATTTATTCTCAGCTTTTTTATGTCAAGGGGAAGCACGTCCCAGAGTTTTATAGTAGAGACAGTGTAAGAATTAGGTAGAAACCCAGTGCGGTGAGAAGGAACACAAACTTTCGCATTTATAATGTTAGTGTAATAATAAAGCACGTTAAGCCGTTGGTCCCGGCTGTTATATGAAGATCTTGGACAGTCGTTACGAGTAGTCAGAAGCTTGAGATCTGACACCAGTCTTGCCAAGGGGTACCGTGTTACCCAGTTACTGGGTTGTGGAGGTCAGATAGGCAGTCGCCCCACGTAAAACACTAGTACTCAGCTGAATCCGGTATGACTGGAAGCCGACCCCAATATAGTTGGGAAAAGGCTAGGCAGAGAGAGAGAATGTTAGTGTAATAATATAGACTAAGCTGAAAGAAGTCTACTGCTGGACGTAGGCGTCTCCTAAGCCCACCACGTCGGTGACTGTTCAGCGTTGGCAGGCCTCCTACAAGGTGGACCTTTGCCCGGTAAAGAGGAATGCGATGGATATGAGAAGCCCGGGAACTATGATACCTTAGGCTAAATTTACATCACATAATCTTACAAAACCGGCCAAGTGCGTGTCGGACTTCGCACATTAAGGGCTCCGTACCAGACCGCAAAATTAAGTCGGTTGTAATAGGAAAAATTAGAGAATTTCAAAGAAAAATTAAACAGATTTATCAATGTATTGGTATTTGTTAGTAAAATATACTTAATTATAAACATTATCACCAAATTTGAAGTTCATAGGTTAATAAGAAGTAAAAAATTCTGCAATTTTTGTTAAATGAGCTGACTTTGGTGGCGTCTCATCCCTTTGTTTTCCAATATTTTTTAAAACAAAAAACACAGTAGTACTCGTATTTATCTACTCAACGATACCCCACTCGATGACTCATTTTTTTTTTCGCGGCCCCCTTTTCTTGAATGGGAGGCCGCCTCAAAACATTTAAAATATTTTTTGACAATTTGTATGGTTTTGGATCAACAAGATACTTATACTATGAAAATCTGAAGACTCCAACCGTTTGGCTGTAAAACCAATAATTCGGGTACGGAACCCTAAAAAAGCAAGGTACGCGGTTTTCCAGTTGCGTAATTTTCGGCAACTGTGGCGTTATGCAAACATAGACCTATTTAGATACCTTCGATGCTCAGTTTTGCTTTCCGCCCGACCTAGTGCTAGATGTTCCTTGTCCTCAACTGTTCAAAGTTTGAAGTTCTATTAGATCTTGGTAAGAACTTCAATCGGAACAAACAACTTCTCACAACTTGCGTAGATTTCTTCAGTAACTTTGAATAAAAAGATTTTCTCTGGAAGTGCTGTCATTTCACGGTGCCGTCTAGAATTACTTTAAAAAGGTGCTGGCTTTGTGAAAAACTTTCCTTCTTACAACATTTTATACAAAAGGCTTCTGTTCATCTTTATTTAGTGTTGAAAATATGTACTTTAAAATTAAATTCTGAAGACAATGGATAAAGTAAGTCACATAGCATTATTACTTAAAAAAACATTAGATCACGCTTTAAATAAGGTGTAAGTAGTAACCCTACGTAATTAGCCCAATATAGAAAGAAGCCATCTCATAACTTGACTTTTTACTTGGCTACTTAGATACGGCAATTTTAGAAGTGCTAGACTCCTTATGATGACAAGATTTCCCACGTCATAAGCCATATATAATTCAGTATTTTTGGATTGACCATATTATGTCCATGTGAATTAGGCCATTTATAAATAGGGTAGTTTTATGCCTGTAGTATAGTCCTCGGCATGTAACTGGGCAAGGTTTTGGCGTAGTGGTAGTAAATTAGCACATAGTGCGCGAACTGACGAACCACCACATAGAGCTAACGGAACGTGGACGCGACGCGATTTGTCAATCGATCCTTGTGTCAACTGGCCAACCAATCGTGCGCTCGGAACGGTGCTAAACGTTCTCTGGGTCCCGCTTGGTAACCAAAGAGACCTAAAAAACGACTTTTGCGCATCTAACGATTCTTGCCTTGACCGTGGGATAACTCTGACGTGGGTTCACGCGGGCTAAGCCGATGAAAAGAAGTTACTTTAAAATATAGTAAAGACTATATCAATATATTACCCCAAGCAATAGTAGTGGAACTCCTTTTGTAGCACATACACTCTTTTGGTCAATTGTGCGATATTACCCCAATTAAAAAAAAAAAACAGACAACCTTCAACAAACCTAATAAATACGATCAGTGAAAGCTCACAACGACAGCACTGGTTACTTAGTGTCCGGACTAGTTACTCGTCTGTGGTTTGAGCCCGTTGTGTGACCAGCCAATTAAACAGACTCTGACGCTCAGCTAATGCTAATCTACTTCGGTTCTAAATTCAAATCTACCTATTTATAGCGACAATGTCACATGAGATGAATGACAATGTGGGAGAGAGACGGAGCAATACAAGACAAATAGCTCTGCCCCTTTTGACCTTTTCACAGCTTCATCATGATCATTTGACACGTCATGGTAAGGCCCCTGAACTTCTATACTGATATTATAAATGTGAATGTAAGTTTATTTGTTACGCTTTCACGCAAAATCTACTGAACCGATCATCATGAAACTTTGTACATATATTCTTGGAGGTATTAGAAGTAACATACGATACTTTTTATTAAAATAAAAAATAAAAATTTAGTGGCTTCACTGCGAGCGAAGCCGCGAGTAAAAGCTAGTATATTATAAAGAGGTAATATTGCTTGTTAAGAACTAGGTACAGAAATCACATGAGAAGTGAAAAACGCGATGTGGTTTTCCGTCTATCTGATTGGTCGATTGTTCATGCTCTTTGCTCTTTGCCTTGTCGAGTTCACTTACGCAATTAGGCTACCAGTATTGATTAATATCTCATTTATGTAACCAAAAAAAACACGAGTCATACATGAAGGCCTCAGGAGTGTATTCGCTGCCAAAAAGCTAGTGTTTATAATATTTTATTGGCGAACCAAAAAATGTTAACACTAAAAATTTACATTAATATACATGAAAAACTACTGTCGAGTGTCACAATTTTTGACAGGTCAGCGCCACTTATATATGCTAAAGTCACTATCAAAAGCAAAACAAGCAAGCTATCACTTGCAAAACTCGATAAGAATTCTCAAAACGTATTAGTTTGACGTTTAGTTTGACTTACGACCTTCTATTTTCAAGTTTTCGCCAAGAAATGATTGAAATTCACAATTTCATCAACTTAGCATAAGTCAAGATGGCCCAGTGGTATAGAGCACACAGATTGAAGCGCAAATCAGTGTGCCGCAAGTTCAAATCCCACGCAATTGTTGACTTTTTGTGTGTTCTTACCCGATTGGAAGTTATGGATTAGCATTACATATATAGCGAACCAAGTGGCGTGCAATTGGAGAGGCCTATGTCCAGCAGTGGACTGTTATAGGCTGATGATGATGATGATGATGATTACATATATTAAATTATTCTTTAACTTGTTCACACATTTCTTAGAGTTAGAAAGGTAGATCACAAAAAAACTAAATAAAGAATTTGATTTCTGCGAGGTAGACATGAGTTTTGACTTGACCGAAATGAAATGTCGTTTGGTTGTAGTTGTTGGTTAGTGACGTGTGGTTAACAGTATTGTAATATTCGCAAAATGCAGGCTAATATTAGTATTGAAGTGAGGGCGACTATCATTGGGCTGCATAAAAGTGGTCTTAATAAAACACAAATATCTGAAGAAACTGGACTGAATGTGAGTATAATAGCTATTAATGAATTGTAACTTTATAAATTGGTTATTGGATTTATAAATGCATTTTTATTTTAAAAATATATTCAATAATTATGATTATTAACATTTTATTTAATGAAAATGAAGTCAAGTAGGTATAGCTGCCTAATATATATTTTTTTTGTTTTAGAAAAATACTGTAAGTCTTTGGATAAAAAGATATGAGGAAGAAGGTAGCCTTGCTAGTCGAAAGAGAAGTGGGAGACCGAAGCTTATTAGCGAGGCGCAGCGACGACATATGGTGGACGTATACGAAACGAATGGTTTCGCACCAACAAGACATTTTGCGGAATTAATGACACCTCGATGGATACTGTTCGCCGTGCACTTCACGCTGAAGGCGTGCATCACAGAAAACCTGCTAAAAAGCCGTAATATCCGTGATTATTCGTTAACAAACACTGTATTATATTGTGTTTACTTTCGTTTAAAACAGCTATATCTTTTAACTTGTGCCATGGCCTTATATTAAGAATGCAGTGAACTCGTTACAATTTTGTTGACAATAATCATGATTCTATTTTGTTTTTTATTCTTCTACCCGCACTGTTCTAACATAATAGTTCAATTTATTTTTCTCATCTAATTGACGATTATCTTATGAGAACTAAAGTTCTTTTAACAGAAATTGAGGTTTAGTTTCAATCTTCTTTTCGTCAAGAAAATGAACAATTAAGCTATGACCTCAATACATTCATTATGACGTTATATAAAAATAAAATGTTTAAAAAGTCTAAATCTTATATCACTTTTCAATAAATAACTGGATATAAACAATTATATTTTATTTTATTAAAATTTTAATATCCTTTCATTGTTATGTTATTTATATTATGAATGGTCTAAGTGGGTATACTTCCAACAAACAATCTTACACGTAACACAGATAACGGTTACAAGATAACTTTTTTGTCTAGGTAAGAATTCGACGTCACAATTCTAATAAATGTTTAATTTGTAAATATAAAGAATAAACATTTTTATTAAACACGTCTTTTTATTTCCACCTTACACCATCGAAAAGATGTAACAACTAAATAATTGCAAATTACGAATGTGATTCTTCTTGTGGTTAATAGATCATATTCGTAATTTGCAACTATTTAGTGCAAAAAATGCAATAGTATTTTTCATAGAATTATAAAAAACAACTACACTATAAAAAACAACAACTGTATATTAATATAGATTGGGAATTTTCAAAGTAAGATATAACCGCAACGGACCGACCATGATTTGAACTCGGGCTACGTTATTTGCGAATCCAACACTTAGTTCATACGGCTACCAGCACATGACATATTTGCGCGAATTTTATCAATGCAATGGTAAGAACAAGTCGCCTCTGTGACTGTGTGATGCGTATTCAATGGCACAGAAATATAATAATGATGTTTTTAAGCTCAGTGCGACGACAGTTCCTTAGTGTGTGTTATCTGTGGAATGTGGATACTCAAACACGCGCACACATACGCACGGAAGTATCGTGCTCGCTCGGTTCGTAGCAATGTAATCTTTAGCGTTCTTATGGACTTTTGCGGCCTTACTGTACAAACTATTCAAATTTACTTATTTATTAGGATTAAAAACAAACATTAAGTGATAAAAGTCTAAAAGTAACATTTTTAAAATTACCAGTAGGAAGTAGGATTTACCAATGTAGAAGCCGTTTAATTTTTGTCGAACTCTATTAACTACTGCTAAGAACCAATTAATTTCAAAGAAACTACGAACGGTTAGTAACTGTCCCCGGTTTTGTGACCAGACAATATAATATTTAAACATATTCTGACGCTGAGTTAAGACTAATCTACTTCGGTTCTGACCTTTTGTTCAAATAAATCTCACTGGGTGGCGCGATATGCACCGATTTATTATTGAATTATGTGTAAAATTGACATTATCTGGAATTGAACATAAAAATCATATGTTCTTGTTTAATCAACTCTTCTAAGCACAAAATTACGGAATATTGGACTCTTAATTAACATTTCAAAGATTATTTGAACGGATCATATAAAATTGATGTCAAAAGTTGGCTCGTTTTTAAATTTCTGAGGCACTTCATTCGATTGTTTAAATTTGTATTGTAACACATTTTGGTGCAGTGAAATTGTAAAAACGTGGCAAAAATACTATAAAACAACTCGTCACTGTATTTAAAGAAAAAATATTCACGAATTGAGTAAATTTTTTTTTCTTACAGTTCGCCGTTAACACCATCTATATATTGCCGTGGAACGGAACCGAACTCGATCGATGTATAAGAAATAAACAGACGATAAACGCTAGTTATGTCAGCACGGTTTCTTTGTATGGGCAGAGGCATCTGTATGCTAGTATTATATTATCTTTGGTATTGGCAAAACTTAGAAAGGAATTAAATCTATTTTTTTTAAATATTATAATTATAATATTTGTCTAAAATTCGCCTGTTTTAGGCACATGAAGGGTCGTAGTTGTTTCATCATCATCATTTAAGCCGAAATACGTCCATTGCTTGTAACAGGGGGGTGACCATAAGCTCTTAGAGTAAGGTTATTTTGAGTGTGTGTAAGGGACAGATGTATATGACTTGTATACATCTGTCACTTACGCTTGTAAAATAACCTCGCTCTAAGAGCTTATGGTCACCCCCCAGGTCTCGTTAAACGTCACCACATTGAACGGTTGTATGCTTCTCACAACTAGCGGATTCCCACGCCTTCATTATGTCATTGTCCTAATTTGCGGGATACCTTTAACCAATGCAAAGGCATTAAGTCCGCCTCTGTACGTTTGTGTGCTAAAGATTTTAAATAAATAAATGCGTTTACGTCTTTACACAACTTTTAACAATGTTTAAAGTTTGTTACTTCTCAAGAACTAAAAGATTCAAGAACAAAACTTGACATAAAATATCATTTTTTTTAGCCAAAAGACGTCCATTTTTAGTCAACGATCTCACCGATCTGGTTCTGAACTTCACTAGCTCGTGGATTAATCCTACGAGCACGGAATTACCGAGCAGGCAATAACTGAGAACGTAAAATTGCAAGTTTTGGATGTAACAGCGTTGGCAGAGTTGTCACGGGTCGTCATTAACCCGCGGCGGGAAAAGAGGCATAATGAGTTTAACGTGTGTACCTATGTATTTTTGTATTTGTATATCTGTCTGTGGCATCATAGCTCCTAAACAGATAAACCGATTAGATTTAATTCTTTGTTTGAAAAGTGACTTTATCGACAGTGTTCTTAGCTATGTTTGATGAAAACGGGTTCAGCCGTTCGAAAGTTTTGGGATGTTTTACTGTTTGAATCAGGGTGTTTTCGCAAGATATCGTGTCATAATTACGTGTTCAATAGATTGGCTATCGAAGCGTGTCTACTACTAGATAAATTATGTAGCATGTAATAAAAATCTATCGAGGTTTTTTTTGTAAAATTATTTGTTTTCTATTGGCAATCGGTAAAATATCACTGACACTCTTGATTTGAATGGAAAGTTTTAACAATTTATTCTCTAGCAAGACGTCTTGGTGCTTTGTCGTTAATCCTATAGCGGAGGTCTACCCAACTTGCTTCTTCCATTACCCGGACACCACTTACTTGATAATAGTTTATCCAGACTCACAACGTAATGTTCCAAATATAAATTCAAAAAATATTGTATAAACACGTTCTTTATATTCATGGATAGGTAAAATTAAAAAAAAAAGTCATTAAGTGCAACATTTTCCTTCGATTTTCAAACAACTGCATCATAAAATATTTTTTTAATTTTTATAATGCTCTTTCACTTTTTTTTTTATTATCAATAGGCTCGCGCTTGACCACTATCTCACCTGATGGTAAACTATGTTGGCGCTTATGAGTTCATTGACTTAATGTAGAAAAGTAGTGTCATTGTCTAAGGAGACGCGCGCTGCGCAGTCCTGGGCAGTGAGAATCTAAATTGCCTGCCATACCACTTATTTTTCCATTTCCACTTTTGTTTTATTTCATCTGTATGAATGAAGATAAATAGTGTATGCAACGGCATATAATTAGGTATTAAAATACTCGCGTGTTACTCACTAAACATGAGTGTGTTTAAAAACCGAGCCGAACGCGAGGTTTTTAAAAGTATCACACGAATGTTTTAATACCTAGTTATGTGCAGTTTCATAAACTACTTTATCTACACTCATACATTGGTATTGAAATTATTAAATAAATGAAAAAAATCAACAGAGTAAGAAAAATTTAGTACAGCAAAACGTATGAATGGCGCCAAAACCCAGCACATCACCGCATTAACTGTGTATGCGCTAAAGCGGGCGTTGCCACAGACTAGTAAAAATTGGTATCAAAACTTTTAATAATACGTACTATAAGAAAACATTTCCCTCCCGCAGTAGGGTAAAAATAACGCATAAGCTTTCTATTACAAAAAAATAATTGATGGAAACTCCTTGGTGATATTAACTTCTTGGATTTGCCGTGTATCGTAATAAAACGATTGTTTTATAGCATTATTTTTTTAGAGAAAATGTGTTATAATAATATTATTTTTTTAAATTTCGGCATTGTGTTTATAAAGTATGTCAATATTAACTCGTTTTGAAGTTTATAATTCGAATATAACGATATGAGAGTAGATAAAGAGCTATACGCAAAAGCGCTCAAGTAAAACTACTTTGGAACAAAAAAATAATCTAAATCCTATTACACCCTCAAAGCTCTTAAAACGCTAACCCAATGATTTATGAACACTTCTACAAACCGCACATTCAACCAGCAATAATTCACTCGAATGACAATAAAATGAACATATTTTCAATTATAAACTCTCTTTGTACCTTACCCAGCGATCAAAATGATAAATTACATTTTATATGAAGCGTGATTATAGTCTTCGTGTTGATAACAATGAGAGAGAAATGGCGAAAAAATGGAAATATGTTAGCATCATGGGCTAAATATAGATCCATCATTCATTTGATGGTTTATGTGTTTTTGAATACATTGATAAACTCGTTTATTAACCAATGGGGACTTCAACAATTAGAGTTTAATTATAGACAGCTCTTTCTCACATTATCTTGGGTGTTTTGTCGACAGTTTTTCCAAAAGAAAAAGAACAAACTAAGAAACAGATTTTCGCCCCTTATTTAATAGCAAGTTTTGCTTTCGGATGCAACTGGTGTCCAATTTACTAAAGTACTCTTAACAGTTTAAAAGATTGTCTTCGTTTAAGTATAATTTATTAAAGATTATAAAAATGTATTATTATTTTCTCGGTAGTGAACAAATCTCGTAACGCTACGAGCTTGCTACGGCGTAGCAGGCACTAAGCTACGCGCTCTGCTACGGCGTAGCACGTAATACGCTACGCACTTATCTTCCCGTAATCCGAACGTTTCTATCTGCGGGTGACAAATTCAAACAATTCAATTAATGTGAAATCAAATACGAATAATAATCAATCAAAATGCTGTATCTGTTTGTCAAAAATGTGTGTTTACACAGACCACATACTAATGAAAATAATTACAATTGAATAATTTATCCTGAACGGTGTGCTGAGCGTTAATCTGACAAATCGTGCTGTATATAAATTGTATTAAATTCAGTATGAATAGTTAATCTAGTGGATTATCGCTGATGGAATTGAGCGGCGCGGTATTCAATCCGATGCCTGTGAAATGGTTTAGGTATAATGTTAGTTTTGATTGTGAGAAACTTAGGTACATTTTGGCAGTCACGTTTGTACGTCATACTTTGTGGCCAAATCAAGGCAAAAATTTGATAAATTTCAATAAAGTATGCTTGCATTTTGTATCAGAGAGACTATATTAAGAGACAAACAAAGCCTAGCCTAGCAGTAAATGAAGTTGTGATGTAGATGATGAAAATTTTACAGACAAATTGGATACAAATATCACAGCACTGCACATAATTTTGTCAAAGTTTTGTTTTATAAGAATATACTTGATTCCTAAATTGGTCCCTTAGCTACTTAAAGTGAGAGCCTATCCATCTCTCGACATGAAACTATAACGTTAAACTATACAGAACTTCCTCTCCTTATCATAAAGAAGAAACGATTGTACTCATAGGACTTTTCAAGTGACATGTTTTGGCATCCGTTTTCCCATGAATATTTGAGAAAACTATGTATTCTGCGCTAACTTTTGTTCGCGTTTCCTCTCTCATATAAGTTTCCCCATGACCCTAGAGAGAGACTTACTTACTTGAGCTTGCCAAAGTCTTCGAGAATCAATATGAAACATTCGACAATTTGTGGGGCTCCAGGAAATTGAAGACCCGAGAATTGTCGGGAGGAAAAGTGGGAAGTTATGAAAAACTATTTTTAGCAGTTGGTTTATATCATATGGTAGTATCTATAAAACTATTTTTTTAGTTGCCCTACACTAGGAATTTCTTTCTGTATCGTAGGTGCGTTTATAAACATATAAACTCATATACACAACACCCAGAGCCGGAACAACTATCTGTAGGTAATACAATTTTTCTTTTTTTATTTTACCGCACGGAATGCGGGAATCGAACCCGCGACACGCAGCGCAGCAGTTAATCGCTCAACCACTGCGCCAACCGTGCGCCGTGGTTGAGCGATTACTATAACTTGACGATATTGTTTTCAGGTTTATTTTAGGCTCATTACTTTTCCAACACATTTCATCATCATTGTCGTCATATCAACCAAAAGACGCATATATTTAGGGACAATATTGACATGTCACAAAGAAAAACGAAAATCAGCTTTGAAAAATCACAACAGAAAAAAATACGAATGTCAGCGCGCAAAGTCAACTTGTTTTTTCTATAAAATATCCCACAGGTCTGGATAAACTGTTCCCAAAATTGTATTGTAACAGTTGAGTCATAAAAAAACACCTATGTAACCTATTATTCCTTTTACCCAAATATTTAGTATAACAAACTCTGCACTACAATGGATATGAAAAATTGCACGTCAAGCCTTGTAATTTATTACCTAGGCCTACATTATTGCTGCATACATTATATTCTGAATGCTAGGCAAAAACCTACATGACCTGGCACAAATTGGTTGAGTATATTAGCTTATATATCAAAATATACATTTGATAAGTTGCTTTTCGTGTCTATCTGTGGGGCCGCGTTGTTCTTTTTACTCCTGATGAAACCGCTCTTGACCTCGCATGGTGCTAAGCAACTGATAAGGTCTACGATATAATGAGTTAACCCAGAAGAAGTTCACTTTTACTTTTAAGGCTAACTGGACTTGTATAGGTGGTATAGCTATACATATGCTGACAGAGAGTTCCACATTTCAAAACTTTGCAACGGATTTTGATGCGGTCTTGACCGTTATTAATAGAAATCATTCCAGAAGAATCATGTGTACAATACATGATATTAAACTTACATTTAATAAGGAAAACTCGATGTTTCGTCAACTCGTAAATAACGCACGAAGCAGGGGTGGGTCTACTATTATACAAACTTTACCTACATGTCAGAAAAAGGTAGAAAATATTATGTAAAATGATAATAATTTCATACACCGGTTGGCGAAGGTCGGGTTGGGTCTGTTCGAATCACCAGGGACGTTTTGGAAAATTATATTTGGTTGGTTAGTTAGGAAAATCATTTGGTCGAACGTTTTATAATTTCAAAGTTCTGAGAGCAGATAGAGAAATTATTTTCTTTGTCAACCGTATTGGATTGTAGAGTGTATGCGTAAGAGATACTGGCTAAATTTGTGCTGGTATTGACTTATTTCTTCTTAGCAAGAAAGAATGAATGGAGTGTGTGAGCTTCAGACTAGTAGTCACCCAGTACTAATGGTAGTCACCCACTACGAGAGGAGTATGAAAAAAGATGTGATGCCGACCTCAAATAAATTGGGAAGGGCATGATGATTTTTCCTAACTTACCAAAAAGGAGTAGGTTATATGTTCGACTTTATTTTTGTTTTAATTATTTTTCTTTTTCTTTTTTTTTATTTATTTACGGAGATATCGGTATCTCCGTCAATTGTGGACCGATTTTGAAAATTTTTTTTTTGTTTGAAAGAATATGTTTCAGAATTGGTCCAATTTAAAGTTGGTGAAGATCTCATAAAGAACTTCGGAGATATAAAACAGAACTCTTCAATAAATAACGGCAAATCTCTCGGGATTGCTGCAATCGCATTTCTGTTTATACCATTTCATAGCATAACATCATACCAGTACGCTCTAAAGAGGTACGCAGATGTGTACACTTAATCTTGGTACACTCTCATTTCACCGGTAATGTTCAGTTTCATGATTTTCGGGTAATCTTCTGGCGTTATAGGTACCTTACTAAACTACTTTCCTATTAGGTAGATCCAACTAACAAGAGAAAAATAAAAAAGCACTTTTACAAAAAAAAACTATTAATAAAAATAATACTATACTACTAAACTACAAAGAGAAAAATAACTTTATTTTTCGAAATCTGTGTCTTTGGTAGGTACCATTTTTTTGCGTAATGGACACCGACATCCAAAAATAAATTTATTTTTCACTTTGTGATTTTCTTTTTTGGAAGTCGATAAGTATTTTTTGTAAAAATGTTTTCTCAGCAAAATTTGATTCATTCGTCATGAATGAAATCAATTGATATCTGCCGTAAAAGGAGTAACAGCCTGAAGAAATTTGTTCAGATAGAACATGCAAAACAACTTCGTCATTCAACGAATGTTATTAGATAGGATAACGTTACACAGTAGATCGTGAAACATAATAAGGGTAACGTAGAGGAAGACTAAAGATACTACAGATAGTTTGATTTGAAAGACGATATTGCCTGAAAGGAGGTGAGTATTAAGATGATGGCAAATATAAATACGTGTTAGAAGAATTTCAATGAAAGCAGGGGGATAATATCTTGAAACGTTGTCCAAAAATCTAAGCAAAGGTTCAATCAATCAAAATAGTTTATTTCAAATAAACCTTAGAGGTACTTTTGAATTGTTAAACAAAAAAAAAATGACTAGTTGCAAATTCGCAAGCGTCAGTAAATCTCAATGGAGAAGAATTTGCAAGAAACTCCAGTCATCCATCATCCATCCATCAGTTTCAATTACGTGTTTTTGGTGACATCATTCATGTTGAAAAAAATACATACATGTGAGAACGATGCAAAAAGACGTGCACGTAAAAGCGACCAGAGTAACAAGCAATTTTTACATAAAAATGCAATATAATGTTTTAAATATAACTCAAGTAGATCAAGAAAGAAATATCACAAAATTATAACTAAAACGTGAATTAATCACTGAAACATTTGGAACGTTACCCAATCATTAAAACTCCAGCCCAAAATCGGGCCTCTAATTAAAAGTTCCCAAAGCAATTTTATTGAATTACTGTAATATCTAAATGGGGCAATTAACAAAAATCGAAACTGGTAGCCTCGCATGCGACCGATAAATCATGGGTAATAGAGGCTTTTTTACGCTGTATTCGGGATTTTTTCGGTATTATTGCCAGAGAAAGTACAGTAGCTGTTGCTGGACACCGGCTGTCCACCAGCACTCTTATTATGTAGCAACTAAAAACTATTCATAACTATTTATTCAATATGTTGGAATATCTACAGGGTGTTAACTTATTGACTCTTCTAAGAGCGTGAATAATATACGCAAAAGTCGACAAAATAGTTTATTTTTGCGATTTTAGTGTTAATCACATACATATAGTTACTAGTATGTACTAGTTGTCTGGTATTTTATTGTACCGGAGACTTTCTGCCATGTTATTTTTTTTTTTACCGTTTTATTTTTTTCCTTTTTACCGACTTCATTGTTTCGTTTGTTCAAAAAATTTGTTCAGTACTTTAAAGTTTGTGCGAAATCGAAAGTATTTTTATAATGGAGCAATTGGAGGCGATTCTTTCAAACAATTTTAGCAATTCGTTCAAAAAGATTTCACTACTAATTCCGCTAATTTCTTCACCATTCCCAATAATACTAGCTGAAAAAATTACCCATGTAAACACAGCTTTAAGGTCAAACAAAATACATCGTTCGTCCTCCGTCGATATTTCAAGGTATGCTTTAATAAGATCCGAGCATTCGCGGAGGGTGGACGGATAATAATTTAATCTCTACATTACATTTTATCGTCTCACTCAACAGTTACATGGTAAGATGGATGATTTCATTTCAAAATGTTGATTTTCGGGCTGATGTTAAGACGAGCTTTCGTATTTTTAATTTATCAAACGTTTTCAAAATTTTATAGAAATTATTTTTCCTCATTAGAAAATAAGGTGCTTAGGTGCAACGTATTATATTTGCTTCTCTGGACGTCCTTATTTGACTACGAAAATTCACAGTTAAAATGGTGGCATAAGCAACGGAAGCAGAAACGCTGGAAAACTATAGAACTATCTCTACAAAGATTTCTTACTAGATCAGATTTATATTAAAGAGATTAGATTTCTTAATGGGCAATCTTAGACCTTACCTCGATCTCATGAAAGCAAAGCAAAATAACGAATGCACAGCCGAGAGAGCTAAAACACTTGTCACTCTATATTACATGTCATAACAATTTATAAACAACATACTACCAATAACAAATAAAAATTCAAAATGTCCAAAGCCCCGACAATTTTCTTTCTAATTTATCTAGTAGTAGACACAATTCGATCAACAATGTATCGAACACTTAATTATTACCCAATATCTTGCGAAAATACCCCGATTCAAACAGTAAAACGCCAATAACTTTTGAAATGCTGAACCGATTTTCATCAAACATAGCTGATAATACTGCCGATGATATCACCTTTCAAACAAAACTAAATCTAAATCGGGTCATCCGTTTAGGAGCTATGATGCTATACAGAAACACAAGCACACAGGTACAACCTCAAACTTATAACATCCCTCTTTTTCCGTTGGAGGTTAAAAATCAAGTAGAAAACTGAAAAAATAATACACATATATCCACTGCGAAGTATTTTTTAATAAAGTAAAGTGACATCGGGGGTGGCTAGTGAAGTTTAAAAGCAATTTTCCAGGGTGTAATAGGGATTTTTAATATTCATGCCGCTCGTATGAGGTTAAACGATAATAGTGTGGAACAGATCATAGACTGGTGAGCTATGGGTAGATAGATCACCTAACTTATTTTAGGAATATCATTTGTTAATATATTTTATTTGCAGCAGTCTTCTGTAGTGTATTATTATTTCCCATGCAGGTTTTGGACATTCTCCAGAAAAGTTGAACGTTTGTTCTGGTATGGTCATGTGATGAGGAGGGATTAAACGCATGTTACTAAAAGAGTTATGAATATTAATGTGGATGGATGGAGAGGGAGAGGAAGGATAAACAAAAGATGAATGGACTGTGTGAGGAGTGATATGAAAGAAAAGGTAGTCAGTGATAGCGTGATGGGGAACAGGACAGTATGGAAAAATAAAACGCGTTGCGCCGACCCCAAGTAACATGAGATAAGGGCAGGAAGATGATGATGATGAGGTTTTGGACATTCTCGGGCTTTTTTAAGGCCTGTGCTTGGCCAAATAAGTTGGCGAGCTAATTATTGGACCATTCGTTAGACTAACAATTGATAAACAAACGCGTTTTACCTAATCTTAAAACCAATGGTTAGCATATTTAACCATTGGTTAAGTTAACTATGGATAAAAAACTGAGCCTAAGTCATAAATGATGATAAAGTGAACGCAATATAAATTTGAAGTTACGATGTGGTCGACGATGGCGACGGTAGATGTCATGTATCTTATCAAGTCTGGTTTTGCAGAATCCTTGTACCTATATGCACACATACGGATACTTCTTAGCTAACTTGATACCGTTTTTAACCGACTTACCAATAATAACTTACCGCCTTTTTTTTTATTGTGTATTTTCACCGATATCTCTGTCAATTGTGGACCGATTTTGAAAATTATTTTTTGGTATGAACATACTCTATGTTTCGAAATTGGTCCCATTTTAATTTGGTGAAGATTTGATGAAGAACTTCGAAGATATACAACAGAACTCTTCAATAAATAACGGGAAATATCTCGGGATTGCTGCAATCGTATGTCGGTTTATTGTTTATACCATTTCATAACATAACATCACGCCAGTACGCTCTTGAGGGGTACGCAGATCTCTCATTTCACCTTTTATGTTCAAGTTCCATGATATTCGGCTAATCTATTCTGTCGTAAAGGTAACTTACTAAAGAACTTGCCTATTAGGTAGGTACAACTAAAAAGAGAAAAATAAAAAAAAACATTTTTACATAAAAATAGTAGTTTAAAATAGTAGTTTTCGTATTTGGAAGTCGGTAGGACTTCCAAATACGAAAACTACAAAGTGAAAAATTACTTTATTTTTGGAAGTCGGTGTCCGTAACGCAAAAAAATGGTACCTACCTACGAAAGACACCGACTTCCAAAAATAAAGTTATTTTTCACTTTGTAGTTTTCGTATTTGGAAGTCGGTAGTATTTTTTTGTAAAAAAGTTTTTTATTATTTGCAATGTTTCGAATTTCAGGTTCACTGGCATCTTAAGGGCCTTCCATCACGTTAGTGCCTTAAAACGGTTACTTTCTAAAGCATACTACATAGTAACGGCTAGGTTAAAATGGGTTGCAAAAAAAAAAGTATTATTGATTCATGTACATTATTTGTGAAACATGGTTTTTTCTTGTAATCTTGTCTTACTTTAAATAAATAATGAACAGCTCGATTTGTTTTTGCTACTTTTGGATAGTCCTCCAAAACGACTTTGATGTTTAAAAGTATTTCACACAGATAAGTTTATGGCTAGAATTTATTCATAACTGAAATAGCATATTATGTAAATCAAAGAATATTTTGCAAACAAAACTGTCCAAAAGGAGGTTCAATATTGATATTCTGGTTCCGAGGAGCGGGCGTACGGCCAGTACCTTCTGCATTAACATTTAATGACTGATGTAAAATTTTACTGTCACTAAAAAACTTTCATCAAACCGATCTCCTACCACATAACCACTTCTCAACTTCCAGTAGATAACACAGTACCTCCCAATAGATCCATGCTAACTTATGAACTGCATAATTTACAGCAGAACACAATAGAACGACGTACAAAACTGTCCCTTTGTCTTCCAAGAGTTGCCTCACAAAGACCCCGGCCGCCATACTTGCTCTGAAAGGGAACATTTTTCTCTTTACCGAAATGCTCATAATTTGGCGGAATTCGAGTATAGAGCCTATTGAGGCATGTTAAACATATTTTACTTGAGAATGGAATTACCTACTTGGTTTAAAATTTTTGCTTTTGAAGTTTGAGTTGTCGAATTTTCCGGAGGTTAGAGTCCCCCTGTCCCCACTTATTTTAAAAGATGTACCTAGCGAAATTCGGTGTTTTTTATAGGTATTATTCTTCTTCTAAATCAGCAGATGGATGTGTTGCTAGGGGACTCCCTCCAAAAGACAGACCACCAAAACGTCCGCCCGTCACCACTTCTTCTTGTTTGAGTTTAGTTAAGAAGAAGTGGTCGATAGTGGCACGTTTTGGTGGTCTGTCTTTTGTAATTGTTGGCGTTCGAAAATTGATTTTTGTTTTTCGGCTGCCGAACCTCTGTCCAAAGTTTCTAAGCCGCGCTATTTTGTGCCTCTGTCCAACACTTCTATATATACATGAACTTGATTCTGCCTGCGGATTCACTCGCGTGAAAAATATTTTCTTATCCCAAGTGAACTTTATACCAGAACGAAAAGTAGCATATGCTATTCCCGACTATATATGTCTCTGCCAAATTTCATCCAGATACGTTCAACCGTTTTGGTGTGATTGAGTAACAAGCATCCATCCATCCGAACACATAAGCGTAATGTTATATGACATACTGGAATCAAGGTATTAAGTCAAGGAATTTCGTAGTTCCTTCAATCTTACTTGATTTTGAGTGCTACTTAGAAAGGCTTTTTGGTACTATTTGAGTGCTTTGATGATGCGATGAGTGATGGATAAGTCGGCAGGATAGTACTTAGCATCGTCTAGTTGTGAATTAATAATGTTTCTACTCTCATTAATCTGCTAGTTGAGATTAGCTATACGGATACCGATGTTACTGAAAACCCGTAAACATTGGGTACATTGGGTACCTAGAGCATATAACATCACTGTAATTTTCTCCAAAGGAACAAGCAGAAATACATTTCGTCAGTACAGTTCATAGTCACAGATTTGGTAGGAGTTGAACCTATGACACCTCGGCGCGGGCTACTGATATTACTGAGTAGTAGTAAAGAACCAGGACCATAAGATCAGATGACGCATCTGTGAACACAAGTGGGAAGAAGTGGGCAGACAAAAAAAAAAGTAGATATTGTACCTAAATTAAACAAAATAATAAAATAAACAAAAGCCGTCATAAGCGACATCTGTTGAGCGTTAATTAAAAACTTGACGATGCCATTTATTCCTGTTCAAATGTGGAACACAAATTGATTTAAATTTTGAACGGCCGTGCTGACCTGGACTGGCGACTACGTTTCAGTGCCATTTTATGTCATCAATAATACTGACTACTCAAAGATTTTCGTCTTTAGATTCTTCTGTATTTGGTGACGTTTGGCGGAATCCGATGTCTCGCAGTGAACGTCTTTCGGATTAAATAATGATGACGATTTTAATGTAATTTACAAAATGGAGCGCGTTAAACATTGCTGATAGATTGCAATAAACAGCTGACCACACCTTCTTCAACTGAGTTTCAGTACCATAAAAAAAGCATTTAAATTCTGCCGAAAATTCAATTTCAAAAACACCTTTACAATTTACAATAAAATGAGACTCGTTAAGAGAGAACCTCTTAACATCTTTAGAATATCACGGCAGCATCCGCTGGCATTCATGAAAGGCGTTAAGCAATAATAGGCATTTATAAGCGATCTTCGCTTATAATATCTCGGATGCAGGAAGCAAGCCTCGATAATGAACGTAAGAAATTTATACGTAGAGGTAGTATATATTATTTTAATAGACGATTTTTGTAATGAAAGGGTGATGTTGCAATGTTGACGAGGAATTGAGGGATCTTCTGATTTTTTGAGTTCTAAATCAAAACGGTTTTGACTTCGATTGTATTTTTTGTTTGTTACCTCTGAACTTTTTATTGGGTGAACCGATTTTGATGATTCTTTTTTATTTGAAAGCTGGTGCTTGTCATGTGGTCCCATTTAATTTTATCAAGATCTGATGAAGAACTTCGAAGAAATACATCAGAATTCTGCAATAAATGACGGCAAATCACTCGGGATAGATGCAATCGCAAATCTGTTTATTGTTTACATCATTTCATAACATAACATCACACTGGTACGCTCTAAAGGGGTAAACAGGTGTGAACAGTTTACCCTGGTATACTCTCATTTCACCGGTTTTGTTTAAGTTTCATGTTGGGTTCATCTATTCTGGCTTCACTTTGGGCACTATACGCGTAAGCACCTAGCCTATAGAACTGGTACATTATGTACCACAACTTAAAAGTGAAAAATAAAAATATTTATACAAAAATTACAACCGTCTTCCAAACAAAAACACTACAAAGTGAAAAATAACTTCAATTTCGGAAGTCGGTGTCAAAAAACAAAGAAACGTGAACAGGAACACCGACTTCCGAAATTGAAGTTATTTTTCACTTTTTAGTGTTTTTGTTTGGAAGTCGGTTTTAATTTTTGTAAAAAAAGTTTTTTTATAGAATACATAGCGTTGATTAGACACACAACAAATAAAATTTGTGAAAAAGATATAAAGGCCGCGGGAAAAATGGTGAAGATACACACACGTTTTTGAAGCTATTCTCTAGCCTTGTCACACAAAACCTCGTACTGCATGGCGCGAAGTTACTAAGAGTTTCCGTCTTATAAAATCAGATGATAGCAGTGCATCTCTGTTTGGCATAATTAAGGCGATATATACGCCCCAATGTAAACGCAGTACTGGCCGTGCGCCCGCTCGATGAAAATATCAATATTGAACCTCCTTTTGAACAGTTTTGTTTGCAAAATATTATTTGATTTACATATGCTATGTCAGTTATGAAGAAATTCCAGCCATCAATTTTTCTTTGTAAAAATATTTTTAAACATCCAAGTCGCTTTAGAGGAGTATCCAAAAATTGCGAAAAATATCGTGTTGCTAATTATTTTTTTAAAGCAAAACTATTCGTTATGCGAGAAAAATATGTTTAAAAAATAAAGTACATGAAACAATAACAAATATATTTTTTTTTCAAACCTTTTAACCTAGTTGTTACTAAGGAGTATGCTTTAGAAAGTTACCGTTTTACGGCACTAAAGCGCATGTAGGCCCTTAAGTGAAAAGCTTATAATATATCGGATGCAGGAAGCGAGCCTCGATAATGAAGTTTAGTTAAGTTAAGTTTATACGTGAAGTTATTATATATTTTTATAGACGATTTTTGCAATAAAAGGGGAATACAGTGCAATTTTGACGAGGAATTGAAAAATTAGGTTTTGACTTGGTTAAAGTGTATCAATTTGACCAATTCCAACTTAATCGATCTGCCTACCCTTTTTCCAACTATTTTGGTAGACTTCCAATCTTACCAGATGTAGCTGAGTACCAGTATTTTACATGGAGCGACTGCCTATCAGACCTTTACAACTCAGCTGTGTTACACGACAGTCTAAGTCTTGAGTTAGAATTATTCCTAGCTTCTAGACAAAAATACCCAGAAGCAAGCTGGATAGAAATCCGTAACGACTTAATTATGATGAATAAAATAATTAAGTCCTACAGTGAGATTATCAAATAATATTAGACACGTATTTTTTGCTTTACGTAATCAATAAAAAACTACAAAGATAAAGCGCATCAAAATTCAGGAGTGGGGGCAATAAATCGTGGCCACTTTTTGTTCACTTAATCTACCTGACGGACAAAAAACTAATTTTCAGTTAACATCCCTATTCTGTATTCTGCTTCATGCAGGTTAGTCCTTTCGGTAAGAGTCGAGCTTATTCCGCCATTTACAAAACTAGTTTTTCAATCCTCGGGTGTGATGATTTGGTTGATTTATTTAACGTAAGATATAACAAACCAATTTCTAACTACGGAACCACCTTTACACTCCTTTCCATGTAGGTATGTAACTGAACTGTCCATCACAGTTCCCAATATCCCAAACATAACATCTAATAATAGATACGATTTTAATTCTATTCGTCCAATGACGTATTTTCTTTGTTGTATCAGTGTTACACCTGTAAGTCAGATTCTCAAAGGAAAATGAAGCATTTATTTGCTTTTATAATTTTCGATATGAATCTGTCGATTGTGAAATAACTTTGAGGGTTATATTTGCTAAAGGCTCAATTTATAGTGGCTATGCCAATGATATTCTACTAGAATATCATTGGTCTATGCTTTTGAAATGAGAATTAAGTCAAAACTTCAATTCAGGTTACACTTTATTAAGTACTGAGAAATTGAGAGCCCATATTCTCATTAGGTAATTTTTCTGCTCTCAAAGGTAGGCGAAGTTAATCATTTAGAAAGATATGTAGAACAAATAAAAAGGTACTATTACTTTCAGAATTATCACAGAGTACCAAACGCACCAGTGTAATACCTACTAATTAATTTCAGTCCAATTACTTAATTTCTTACCTGTTATAGCCCATAGTTCTTTCAAGCACTCCTCCCGCGATCTCTGTATGGCTGACCGCTTCTGGACCTCCGGCCCTGACTCCAAATACTCGAACAGCACTGCACCAAGTAGTACATATATCACCACTAAGATCACCAGACCGACTTGCGAGAAAGCTGCCCTTGCGCAGCCCGCAGCCGCGCGACGCACCAATCCTGGCCGCTCGCGACCCTCCAATGACACTTCAGAAGACATTTTAAGTCGGTTTTCAAAATTCGAACTCAAGAATTTGAAATTTCATTTTTATTTTTTATGCTCATTGCTTTTGTTTCGTTCATTATTCTTTTTTGAAATCGGAATTGATATTTATTGCAATTATTGTTATTTTTTTATTTACATACAAACCTACATGCTATAAACATCCATAGTAATCTGAAACAATAAAGAAATACAACGTTAAAAAAATATCCCGTGATTCCCAGAAGTTAAGGGCACATAAAAATTCCATATCATTTATTTTATGAACCAAGACAATTTTCTTATTAAATAACGAATATCATGAATTACATGTGAAAGTATAATAGGAGCGTATAAAGTTCCCTCCCCTACTCAATAAAACTTCGCTATTTATGGTATTTGATCCCCTTCAGTTATTTAAGTATGATATCGTTCAACTTTTAATAAGATGAGAATTTAACTTCGGCGAATAAGCAGGTGGATCATGTTTTATATTCTGGGAAATATAATGGTATTGGGATAATACATAGAGAGAGGTTACTGCCCATATCGCTATGTCGGTTTCTTTAGTAGCCATACCAATAAGAAACCCTTTTTCTGGACATCTAAAGTAGGTATGATTCGAGTAGGCGTAAGTAGGGTGTAACCTAAAAGATTCAAAGGACGTCGAACGTCAAAAAATGCTAAGTATTCTGAATTTGAAAGTGGTCAGCAAATTACTGTCGACTCGTGCATGGAAGAAGTTTTACAATGTAAGTAACTTCTAAAAAATAAAAAAGAATAATAAATAATTTATGCTCCTAAAATAGCGCATATCTCTTCTCTAAATACTCGTAGTATAAAACAAATATGCTGTCTCCATCTGTGTTTGGCTTTTAACTAGTATCGGTTGGGAGGAGGAGGGGGGTAAAAGTTAATGCTGGTAGGGTTTGGGTCCCTGATTAAAAGGCTACCACTCTTATTACAAGGTAAAGCATATTTTTCGAGAAAATAACAAAAATTGTTTCTAACTTCAATCGGATAAAAGTGAAAACGAAACGTTAAAGTGGGCGATTGACAACCAAATCAGTACCGGTATTTAATCTGTGGTCTAATATATCGAGCAAAGTCGTTGAAACGGAACGTAAAAAAAACTACGCCAATCGCGTCACGTGTGACATGTGGCTGTGTCATTTGTTTTCGTTCCTTCCGTTTCTCCCCGAGTTGCGTGAATGTGCTATTTGTGTTTCTTGGTGTTTTTGTGGTTTTCTTCGACGGCTTATCTTATGGACTTTGATTGTTTGCTTTCACGATTGACCAATTGATTGCTTGTTTTTTATAACAACCTAGAAATCCTGCTTTTTTTATTTATTATGGGTTTGCCCTTGACTCTAGTCTAAGTCAGAAGTGACAGAGACAAAAAGAAGAAAGAAGTTAGTGAACCCCCACTTCATGGTTGAAATAAGTCGAATCTGTTCTAAAACTGAATTGGGGTACCCCAACTAAACATAGTCTTTTGGCTGCTACCCCTAGAGTGTATATAAAAACCGGAGAAGCGAAGGGAGAGCAACCCCTGCCCGCTGTAGTTTGCTATGGCTATGCTTTGGCATAAGCACCCGTGCGAGCCGTGGAGGGTAAGGCTTCGGCTGCAAGCCGAATCTGCAAAGGTGAGCATGCGTGCCTATCCTTTGTTACGTAAGGGCGAAGGGGTTTCACTTCCCGTAGCGCCGGAGATGATGCACAAGCAACTTTAAAGTGTTTAAGGTTAGGTTACAATTATTTTTGAAATCATGCAAAGATTAGCATAACTGTCATATGGTCTAATTTGTTTCGGCATAATTTGGAATTGCATAAATGTTTAAGGCATAACATTTTTTTGAATCTGAAAAGTAAAAAAGTAGGTGTTATGTACTAACATTATTTATAAAAATTTGGGAATTACTTGAATTGAATTAGGTTAAGCTGCGGCGAGGGTAGTACTTGGGCCACCTTTGAGCCGCGAACATGTTTTTTTTTTATATGAGTTATATTGTAAATGTCATTGCGTTTATAACATTATGCTATAAAAAATACAAAAAAATACTTTATTATTATTATTACAACAGTTTTTAATTATGGCAATAAACATTATGGCAAAACATTTATGCCTAATAATATTATGTGTAATGATCACTTAGCTGAATTTCGTTATGCCAATGTAAATATTATGACTATATATTTTATGTTTATCATAAGTAAACCATACCGTACACTACTGTTTACTTAACTGGTTTAGTTACTAGTGTAGGTACTTAGTATATGTAAAACTTAGCTTAACCTCCGGGTAATACATGTTTGACATTCTGTGTGATATTTCTTTTGAAAATCTTACTCGACTTAAACTTTTAGATCCATTTTTTTCTCTTTATGTTAACGCTAACTTCTAATTTCACGTCACATCAATCCTGAAATACCAGGAATACAGAACATAGAACCGAAAAACTCTAATCCCTTTCACGCTCCAATGTCAAAACAAAAATACCTGTATATCCCGAAGGGAAAACCCTTAAAACCCGGACTCCCGGTACTAAACCGATATATCAAAGAGGCATTCGGACCGAAAGTACCAAAACTATTTGTGACATTCGAGTCACGTTCGAGTATCAAATTTAATGATTCCTGTCTCAGTTGTGTAGGTAGGAAGGTAGCTAATTGAATGATGTCACCTCCGGGAATCGGCTTGGAATGTGCAGGAGATTATGATCATGTTTATGTTTAAATTTGTGTTCCCATGTTTAGGTAAACATGACGTGATTACGGAAATGTATCAATGTACCTGGTGTGTGTGTCACCTGAAGCTAGGGTTGCCAGGCGTCCGGATAAAGCCGGACAAAGTCAGGCTTTTTGGTTGCGTGACAGGCCAAATTAGACGGTGTCCGGCCTGTCTGGCTTTTGTTAGGCTTTTTAAATTTTAACACTTTGTCAATTTTAAAGGAAAATGAGCTTATAAAGCAGGTGTCTGACATTCAAAAATATTAATTACTATAAGTTACAATGAATTTATTTTTATTTAGTTCAAAAGTGTTTGGTTTAATTTTGTTATCCATTGCAAATTGTAATATTAGTAAGTATAATAAAAGATTGTAATATTAGTAAGTATAATATTATAGTATGCATGATAATTAAAAAGGAAGACTGATTCATTAAATTTGTTATTTCATTAAAATTTAAGAAGATTTATCTATAAAATCTTCTTAAGTTATAATGAAATAACTATTTAATAAACGTTTTGTTTTAATTTGTTTTCCATTGCAAATTGCAATAGTAGTTACTGATAACTAGATACTATTGCAATTATTGAAATTGATATTGTAATGAATATTGAATGATTAATAATAAAGAAGACTGTATCTTTATTGTTTTTTCATCAGAATTTAAGAAGATTTTATAGTAAATGATAAAAAAAAACTTATAATACGTAGATGTTTTTTAAATTGCCGTGTTTTACTAAGACTAAAAAAATAATAAAAATGTCCAACATTTTTACCCAAATGACCAGCTAAACTGACTGGTCAGTCCGGCTTTTCGGTTTTAAGACCTAGCAACCCTACCTGAAGGGGATTCCAGGAGCCTTAGGAGGATACATTGACAGAACTTATTGGTGATATTCTTCAGAAATCTAGGCGCATAGTGCTTACAATCGGTGTGTGTCAATGTCGAAACGAATTATGAATTTAAAATTTAAAAAAGCAATGGTCAATGGCAGATGTCCATACATTGTTTTAGCTGAGATTATATTCTTACGTCATTAAATGAAAAATATAACATTCTTTAGTATGCATTAGAATGCAGATGAAACAGATTCTAATGTTTTTTGGAGTATTTGGCAGCAAATTATATCGAGTCGGCCTTCCCAGTAAGCTTTTCGGAAATAGTCAATACTACGATAAAATTCTCCGCTCCATTATCCTGAGATCGCTTTTGTCAATGATTTTACATATTGTCCAGTTGCGTAGACAGTTGAGACACAAAACTACACGAATTTTATATCACAATATCCACTAGGGATTAATTTGCAAATAATATTAACAAAAGGTCGTCGTCAAAAACCATGCTATATTTTTTTTTAGACTTCGATACTAGTGGTTTTGCCTATCGTTAATTGAAAGTAAGTAATTAATTTATTTCTACTACACTATAGCATTCTTATCTACTAGAAAGGAACACCTACACTTAGATATAAACTGTATTATTAATTGATTTACTTCATTTTTTTAATAACAAAAACAATAGTGATTTACTTAATAGTCAATACTTGTCACTTGGCAGAATAAGTGTAAAATAGCAACACTGAGCTAGTGAAAGTTTATTTTACAGTGATTTGTTTTATCCGTGATGAACCAGTTAATGTTATACTTTTAAAAAAAGTAGACCATTAATGGAACATCTTTCGTATAAAAATCACTTTGAGACGCTCAAATTTAAATCAGCTAAGATTTCGCCATTGTGCTTTAATTTTTCATCCTTTTTAAACTACATATAATAGCTAAGCTAAGAACTATAGCTAAGAACACTCGATCAAGTCACCTTTCAAACAAAATCAAAATCGGTGTATCCGTTCGGGAACCATGATGACAGACACACACACTCACAGACACGTAAAACTTATAACAGCCCGTCGGTTTCGCGTCGGGGGTTAAAAAGGGGTATGTAAAGATCGACTGTTCTGTAGTTGCTGCCATGGGAAAAAGGCGTGAAGCTGATTTATGTGCATAAGTGTAACTCAATTGATGAAATGTGGGTGTACCTATTATAGGAAGATACTATAGATAGGTAGGTAGGTACCTACTATAGATAGGAACATCTCTGCCTGACTCATTGGGTATTTCAATCATAATGTTAAGAAGGATGTTTAGAAGTTTCGTTATGTCGTACGGAAATGTATCCTACTAGATTTTCTCACGGTCACACCGCGTTAAAAAGTCCGCATCCATGGTCTCTTGTGCGGAATAGTCCATTGCAGCACGTCGCTGCACTTCAAAGTACCGGTAAGGCATCAGTACTAACCATTCTGTATGCTTTGCATAAGAATATCAAAGCCAAACGCTGACCGCTGTCGTACCGCCCCTATTGTGGCCCTATCAGCCCAAACAGGCGCCCCATAGCAGATACAACGCAAGTAAGTAGCCCCATAAATAGTCTCCATAATTAGTCTAGGGGCACGAGGGCGACTCCGTTCATCTCCCTCAAGCGTTCCGCCTCATCCTTCGCAAGCATTACTGCTTCGCCGAAGATGGTGTCGGCTACCAATCAAAACAGACGCAGCTGAATATTACGTCATTGATGTTCGATATCCAATTTTCCGTTGAATTAATTACAAAGTTTAGATAGACACGTTGGTTTGCACAGTGACAAATCAAATGTTTTAAGCCTAAATGACATAGGGTCGGAACACAAAGCGTGTTAACTAATACGCAACTACAGTTAACTAGGTTCAATAATTAGGTACACAGATACCTACGTAGGACGTACGAAGTAATGATTTAGTTCACGTACACATACCGAATAGTTTTCTGACTAATGACGGTAAAATGAAAGATACTTATATGATTTAAACTTTAACACCCTAACCAAGAAAAGTTTTATTTAATTGATTCTGTGATAGCGTGGAAGGTGACAAAGGATATCTCACGCCAAATCCAGGTCTTCGTCAACCGATGTCTTCGTCGCATCTTCGGAATTTACTGGCCCGAGATCATTTCTAACGTAGAGCTCAGAAAGATGCCACGAGACCCCGATCGACCGCCAGATCAAGCGGCGTAAATGGTGTTGTATTGGTCACACGCTCCGGAGGGATTCCGATCACTTTCCTAAACAGGATTGGATTGGAATCCTCAAGGAAAAAGGAAGCGAGGCCGTCCCCGTCAATCCTGGTGACGCACCGTATTGGCTGAAGCGACGAGTATCGGAATGGCGTGGAGCGAGGTGAAGCGCGAAACTGAAGACCGGTCTCGATGGAGGACTACTGTAGAAGCCCTCTTCCCCAGCTAGGGACCATAGGATCTTAAGTCAAGTGACAGCGTGACGGAAGATACTACGGTATGGAAGAAGAAAACGTGTTGCGCCGACCCTAAGTAACATGGGATAAGAGCAGGACGATGATGATGATCCTGAATATAACACTGAAACTTTAAGTAAGGTGCAATATAAATGTCATATTAAGAAAAGAACTAAAATTTCCTGTATTTAGAAAAGAATTCTGTAATAATATCTTAGTTATAAGAATAGGTACGAGTAACGTATCTACAGTCCAAGAAGTTCGATATCAACTCGGCATCAAAAGTCAGAAGTGGCATTAGAAGATCTTACAGGCTTAGGTACAAGTTGCCATTAACTAATACCCACGGAATTCTACGGTCAAGGCCGTGATATTACTGTCTGTAGGGTTGTGCATTGATTCCGATTTGAAGCTAATGAAGGTTTGGATTCGATGCTGAATTTTCCTGCCAATCGTTTATGCTGAATGCGCTGAATCATTTTAAATCTCATTTGCATTTGGCATTTTCATATCACTGCAAACTTGTGATTCTACTACATTTTTGCTCGAGATACGAAAATTTTGCCTTCTTTTTTATCTGTACGATGCCGTGACATTTTCCTCTTTATTTTTAAGGTGTAACTGCAAAACAAAAGACAAAAACTTGCCACTACCTACTACAATGGGTGGCTGAATAAACCAGCACTTATTCGCTTTACAGGTTTCCGATTTAAGGGAAGTTATTTTCCAGTGCTTCCGATGTTTCTAGTCTGCACTAAAATTAAATAGATATAGGAATGCACTCTCCTTCGTCTCGTATCGAATCGATTCGATGAAGCTTGCCAGATAGTGTTGCTTCCAACCTGGAAATAGACTTAAGTTTCATCCTGAAAAATTAATACCAGGTTGACTGGAACGGATCGCGGTATGCTATAAGGCCGCCCATTGTATGTGTATTAGACTTAAGTTTCTTTTTATTAATGTATTTTATGGTGTACAATAAAGCATATAATAAATAATACATAAACTATTTTTACATTTTAACATTTCGTGGCAGTGCGGGATGGAATTACATGATCTAATTCCGCCTAGCCGTTTCATCATCGGAGTACAAGACGTACGGCGATGCGCCATCGGTACATTGTGTGGTGGACATCCCACCCATACGCACTAATCGTTTTGGGAATACTTTTATTATGCATACAGTTAAAGAATGGAATTCTCTGCCGGAGTCCGTGTTTCCCTATAGCTACAATCTAGGGCCAAGAGTGAATTCTGGGTAAGCGTGCTTCACCGTGCGTCGAACGCATAATTGCTTACCATCAGGTAAAATAGTGGTCAAGGGCGAGCCTATTGACAATAAAAAAAAACACTACTACTTTCGACCATCAGACTTTATATTTAAAAAGGGAATAAATATAATGACCACCATAAAATGCTTTGATACCCTTAGTTTTGTAACCAAAAATATCTACTTAACACCAGAAAAATAAAGTCTAAAAATACAATAGTACCAGCCAACCAGTAGTAGTATTTTAGTCACGGCTCCATTTTAAATTGTATTCGACCACCAAATTTAGTAAATGATCACCAAATCTTGACAACCAAATTAATGTATTATTTTTGTATGTATTAATGTGTATGTCTCCGTTAGGTTAGGTTAGGTTAGGTTAGTAAAAAAAAAAAAAAAAAAAGGTTAGGTTAGGTTATAATTTTACTTTAAAATGTTGGTTTAATTTTGGTGATCATTTACTATTTTTGGGTTACTCATGATTTACTTGGGAGTCATTTTACTTAAATAGGATAGCAAAGTGTTAAAACTTTAGTTATAATTTTACATTAAAATGCGAGTTTCATTTTGGTGATCATTTACTATTTTTGTCTGCTATTTGTTACTATATTTGGTGGTAAGTTAAACATAAGCCATTTAAAAACTTTAATGGATACCAAGTTACCACTAGGTATCTAAGTAATTAGGTAACTAGGTAGCTGTTTAAGTTTTATCCAGACTACGATAAATTTTGAATTTTATTTTGATTTAATTTTATCCTATATTGACATATTTTGTATGTAATTAATATTGACTACATTTTGTACTGACTCTGATTGTATGTTGAATTATTGATAACATTTTGCATTGACTCTATTTTTATATATATGAAACTGACATTAATTTATTCAATTTATAATTGCCAATATAATTTTAATTAATAACTAATATTGTCATTATGTACTCCGAGTGAGGCAAAACATGTTGGTCCGGTAAAATTATCCATCTATATGTGCATATTCATGTATCATGTTACACATGTTTAAACAAATAAATTTATCTTTACTAACAAGGCTTGCGACCTCCTTCGCTGAACATGCTGTAATAAATGATCAAACTTGCCTGTGTCATAAGGTAGACAGAGATACTAAAATACCGTGACATGCTCGACATGGACCCTAAATAGTGAACCATAAAACATTAGATACGTATTAGATGTTATTAAAATTCAAATTCAATTTATTGCATCCATAATGTACATACAGGTGGTAAATATAAGTAACAGAAACAAACAATCCTTCGTAAGGATCTTCTTAATGCCGGATAATTTGAATATCCGGAATTAAATAGATAACTTATGAACGCAAGGTAGTTTCCTTGCCTCGTTAAGCACGCTACAATAAATCAACAAACATGCCTACGTCATAAGATAGACTGAGCCACCACAATACCGTGACATAGCTACATGGCAGACATGGCCTTTAAATCTGTGACTCGCAAAATGTTATGAGTTATATGTTATTATAATGACGGCCATAACTTGAAGCCAACATTTCTAAGACATTTCCTAAGACTATGAAAAACGAACTTGAATAAGTAAGCAGCCTAGGTACTTAATCTAAAGATTAATTCAAAAGCCTTCTTATGTTATCTGTTTAGGTACTGCACTATTGCCGGATATTCAACCTCCTTGCATCGTTAAACACCATAATTATAGTAAATGGTTACAAGCCAACATCTTAGAGTAAGTAGACAGCGGCTCCACAAAACCGTGTAAATCCAATATGACCCTTAAATCCGTGACGTAAAGACATCGATGTTCTTTAAATTACAGCCTAATATAAGATAAAGATGGATGACTGTTTTATTTCTGATGACGAAATCGAAAAATACCTATATTCAGGGTTTTTAGGATCTTTAATACGGACACCTATTTCCGGATGTTTGAACTATTTGGTTCGTTTAACGCTTCTATAAATCATGGAACTTGGCTACGTCATGAGGCATGGCATACCGCAATAATAAACCGGAATGACTCTTAAATCCGTGACTCAAGACATTGAATGACGTACCTACTTCCTTTAAAAGACAGCTGTATAAAGATGAACGATTGATTTATTTCTGAAGGTTTCATCAATTCGATGGTTGTACAACTTTAAAAAAGATTTTATTTACCTTGAAAATGGAAACGTAGGTACGGCTAACTGAAAAGTAATTCAACAAGGTTTAGGAAACCCATTTGCCTTACATCCATGCCATACATTAACTAAATAAGTCAGACTGCGAAAGCAGAAGCTGAAGAATCACACCATGTCAGTCAGCAAAGATTTTTTACTGGCCAGGCTATGGACGATGCTCCTGTCTATCATCTTTTGCAACCAGCAACACCCAAGGGATTAAAAAGATCGACGACGACGAAGAAAATTGCAATGAGTAGGTATCATCAAAATGAAGAAAAATGTAAAAATACTTTATCGAAGTGAAGAAAATGACGAAGAAAAAGTTTGTCATTAAGTCATAATATTACACAAATTTTTAATTGATTGCTAATTCCTAGGTTAGGTTTAGGTTAGGCCCATTCCCTCTCACAGAGAGGAGGGCTGTGTCCCAGCAGTGGGAACATTAAAAGGCTTATGATGATGATGATAATGATAAGCCTATATATTGAACGTAAGTAGAAGTACCATAAGAAAATAAAAAATAATATTTTAGAAAACCAACTATGGATCAACCTACTAAATATTCACCGAAGTCAAGTTATTTGATTGAAGATATGCTACAATAGAAACAAGAAAAGTTTTGAAGAAATAGGTAATACTTACCAAAAAGTTAATTAAACATTTTTACACTAGTTTCTAATCCTTGTTAACTTTAACAAGTGTCTATTATATTTTTATATCACACGAAAATCCGGCAAAATCTAACATTTATTATTTTACAAGCTACTATTTACACAAAACTTTTACGAAACAAGCAAGAATACCTAAACACCACTTATAAAATTTTAAGCTTCACAAATTCTACGCGAAAACATTTTTCCAACTAGATTACGTTCGTAACTTCAGTCAGTTAAGCAAGGAAACAAAGAGCCGACTCCTTCTGCCGGCGCCTAAGGTGGTACTGAGCCATGCCTGTTTCCAACATACCCAGCAAACAGTTTTCCACTGTTCCTTTCCTTCATAGTTTCGATGCGCAAACCTGCGGGAAAAGCTTTTCCACGTTAAGTCTGTTTTTATAGCTTTATATATCGCCATCTCACGGTTAGCATCTAAAGTTAAAACGTTATGTACCTAGCTTGAGTTCTGGTGAAATACCAAATAGTATAGTCAATAGATGGCGTTAGTGGTAACTTTATTAAGTCTTAGTTTGTACAGGATATTTTTTAATTTATTTTATTTTAATAAATTATCCCATAGATATTTTAATTCGATTTTGATTTGAAAATATTGATTGCATTGTTTTTTAAACTTTATTTTATTTAATGGTAATAATTTTATCGCGCTCAAATGTCATGATAAAGTTGGACTTGAACTGTCAATTTCGAGTTCTGGAAAATTGTACACGAATAGAGATTGACACGCTTTCTTCTATTTTTTTAATTACTGTAGAAACAATTACCTTATATCATAACTTATTTGTTGATCCCGGTGTTATCACTAAGCTAGAAAAAGGAAAACCGCGAAAATGAGTACAATATTGGAGAAAATTGCGGGTATAGAGGCCGAGGTTTGTAGAAGAGGTTATACTATAATTCAATGAATTTTTAACTTATTATTGACAAAATCTTTTCCTAAAACATCATTTCGCTTGAAAATCTTTAAAATTTTCAATTTTTTACCGTATTTTCCTTCTATGTTGTCATACTTTAACAATTTATTCATAACGTTACAGATGGCTCGAACGCAAAAAAATAAGGCCACTGCACTCCATTTAGGTATACTAAAGGCCCGATTAGCTAAATTGAGGCGTGAATTGATCACTCCCAAAGGTGGCGGCGGTGCAACCGGCGAAGGTAAATAAGGAATATTATTTATAACCTTACCAACCTTAGTTGAGTGAAAGAGGAAGAAATAGTGGTTTTTTGTATTGAAAGCCCAACTACTACAAGTGAAATTTCATGTTATAGTAACAAAAACAAGAGAATCAGCCAAAAATATATCCAATACCAATACAGATCAAATAAATACACTTTGCTCAACAAGTTTATTTCTTAATTTGCAACAGATAGAATAGACCTTTAAATTATATGAATCATATTTATTGCTTTTTTGATATGTTGCGAATTCTGGTCAACTGCTAATTGTAATATTGTTGGTTTTTAGATTAAAAAATAATATAATCACTTCACTCTTTCCAGGTTTCGATGTTGCCAAAACTGGTGATGCCCGTATTGGTTTTGTCGGGTTTCCATCAGTGGGGAAATCAACATTGCTGTCTAATCTAGCAGGAGTGTACTCTGAAGTGGCAGCGTATGAGTTCACAACGCTGACTACGGTGCCGGGTTGTATCAAATATAAGGGTGCTAAGATTCAGGTAATTAAGCAAAGCATTTTTAATAATAACCAAATAATTGTATCTATAGAATTTTCAATCGCACAGAATCATGTGTTTCCTGCCCATCCTAAGCTACGGTGCTCTGACATGGTTACTCGCTGAATTGCAAAAGTCTCGATTTGGGGTCTGCCAGAGCGCAATAACCGAATAAGGAATACACGCTGTGCTCCAAAATGGGCATATTAGATGTGGACCAAAAGGCTGCCAAGCTCAAATGTATTTGGCCGGGTCACGTTAGTCGCATTCAATTTGACCGCTGGTCAGGAGGTGCCACTCAGTGCCCAGAAAGAGGTTATTTTTTTCTATATCAATAAGAACTAAGGTTCTTAATAATAAATTGCAATCTAGCCTTAATAGACTTAAATTTGTACACTAGGCCTCTGTTGATAGTGCATATTTGAGCATTTTTTGTGCTTCTAGAGGTAATGTATTATTAAAAAGATAGGGGCACAGTATATATCTTTCTTTTTCGGTATACGGAATATCTTTTAAAATTGTCCAATATTGGAGGAGGAAATAGGTGGGAGTCAAACTTTGAATTATGACTTCTTACTTAGGATATTCAGTCAGATGTCTGCGACCGTATTTTCTCTTCTTCTTTTTCTCTACTATTCGTGCCCTGTATAGTATGTAGTATTTTCTCTTAAGACAGACTTACAGCTGGTCTGTCAAACAACTTACTAATGTCTTGATCACAAATGTTTTAGTTTGAGATTTTATATTTTACCTGTTGGAAATCTGATATTTTCTATTGGAAATCAAGTTCAATCTGGTTTTTTATTAGATTTACTATTGTGCACCAATTGTAGTCAACTTCCGGCCGGCCAAGAAGTTTGGCGAGAACTGTACAATATAGAAAATAAATACCTACTATAATATGCATCTGCATGCACATCACATTCACTGTGAAAATCCATACCATGTAGATTTTTTAAACCTACTGAGTCTTTATCATTTCTTTTACAGCTTCTCGATCTACCTGGTATTATCGAAGGTGCGAAGGACGGTAAGGGTAGAGGCCGTCAGGTCATCGCCGTCGCCAGAACATGCAGTCTCATATTCATAGTCTTGGACGTGTTGAAACCGTTGCAGCATAAGAAGCTGATCGAGCACGAGTTGGAGGGCTTCGGGCTGCGGTTAAACAAACAGCCACCTAACATACACTTTAGGAAAAAAGATAAGGGTGGAATCAATTTGAATACTACTGTAAGTTTTATATTTAGTACATTAAGTCAACTAAAAATATACAATCAAGATAAAACCTCCAAACAACAATCATTATTACCATAAGATGGCGTAGTTATGCTGCCAAAATCACAAAAATTATCTGGTTCTTCTGATTGAACAACTGCAAGTTGCTTTATCTTACTAACTGAAGAACTCCTTGATAACTCAAATATGCCACTAATTGGTGAAATTGCAATATATGTTCTTAATTTTAGTTTTACCTGCCATCTCAATATTAAATTGGATTTACTCTACTCTAATAAATTAATAATAGATAGAACAGCAGCCGCATTGCGTAAGTGAATACGGCAACGGAAAGAGTTTTACCGCTATCCAATTAACCAAATCGACCAATCACATGCGAGATGAATGACGCTATGTGGATTTCCGTCTGTGTGATTGGTCGATTGGATAGCGGTCAAACTCTTTGCGTTACCGTATTCACTTACGCAATATGGCTGCAGCTTGTAGTTGTTTACAGTAATCTAGTTTATTATGCTATTAAATAATGACATCACTGACTACTGATAAGTCATGATAAACCCACCTTTATACAGATTTTATTATGTATTCGTGATTTTATATTATCTTACCATTTATTTTCTTCTATCACGAATAATTAATATTAGAAACTGTCTGTCTGCCTTGTTGGCTTAGTGGTTGCAAGCACTACTGCTGAAAATGTGATCCTGGGTTTGATTCCCGGGTCAGGCAGTGTTATTACAAATACAAAAATACAAATACAAAATGTTTATTTCTGTACCAACTAGTTAACATTAGTTTATGATTGAAGCCTCCTTTTAAGCATGATGACGCCTGTGTTAGGAGATTCCGCTCTTCCACAGCTTTGGATGTTTGTATAACTTACAAAATTATTGAGTTACAATCTTTTCGTTATTACTAGACAATATTTTTGTATTTTTCCGAGCGCGTGTTGTGTGTTTTATTGCCATTTAAATTCAAACATGCTCGCTCGCTCGTGAATTAAACAGAATAAATACATTAATGTGGGTGTGTTGGCTGTGCGGAGTGTGTATTGTGTGTGGGGTTTTCGGCCGATACCACTAGGCCACCACGCCTAGTGGTATCGGCCGCTTCTTATAAGTTGTAGGTAGTGGGTTCAAACCCAGTCAGATGCTTTACTTTGTGTAAATTATTTCACCACCAGTGCTCTGAAAACGGTAAAGGAAAACATCGTGAGGAAAACGGCATATCTTAGAAACTAAATATTCGAATACATGTGATAAACACCAACCCGCATTGGACCCGCATGAGATGAGGCCTGTGTTCCAGCAGTGGGAACATTAAAAAGGCTGATGATGATGATGGAATACTGTCATGTTTGTGAACTCGCTCATACAACTACTTACGTCAGCTCTGAATAAAGAATAAAACGTATACGATAAAGCAGACCTGTAAAACGGACCTCTGTGTGAAGAAGCACTTATGTGATGATTAAGTTTTAATATTCTTATTCCAGTGCCCGCAAACCGAGTTGGACATAGAAACGGTGAAGACAATTCTATCGGAGTACAAAATCCACAATGCTGACATTACTCTGCGGTACGATGCTAACAGTGACGACCTGATCGATGTCATCGAAGGGAACAGGGTGTACATGCCTTGTATTTACTTGCTTAATAAGATTGGTAAGTGAACACTACAATAGTTTTCTTCTCATGTTATTATTAATTTTGTTGGGACTAGTTCCATAACATCTTCACATTGCTACAAGTGAGATGGTAGTTCAGCATAAACCCATCACTTGTAATCAAAAATTAAAGCTGTGATAATAAAAATAAAAATTTAAAATAACAAAAAACTCGACTGCTTAAAAAGCGAACTAAAAAGACGAAAACAAAACGAAAATCATGCTGTGCAGTCGGAGGGTATCCTCATATGCGCGATCTGGCTGGCCAAAACCAGATATCTCCTTTTTTGATATTTTAAATAATTTTTTTATTTACAACTTTTAAACTATTTTTTTTTTAGAATTAGTTACATAAAAACATATAAGTGTTATGTATTTTTGTAATCACCTCTTAAAACCCTTTATTTTGATACACCACACGATGGGGTTGAAAGAAAAAAATTTGGACTCCCACAATATGGCGCCCAAAATCCGCCATTTTTTTATTTTCAGATTTTAATGTAGCCAGTGACACTCGCAGGGTTAAGACGAATCGATTGACGTAAGAATCATCCAAATCGGCCAACGCGTTTGGTCTCTAGAACGCCACATAGGAACAAACATACATATATACATAGACTGATAAACACATTACCCTCCTTCGGCAGTCGGGTAAAAAGGTTTACCTTTCATCACAAAAAAATGCTGTCCTTATGCTTCAGGGCTGGTTCACACAGAACATCCGTATTTCCAGTATCGTTTTAACGGATCCGTGGCTATTTAAGGTGATGTTCACACCGCATTTACAGTATCGTTTTAACGGATTCGTCGCTACTGGGGGTAATGTTCACCCCACATTTACAGTACCGTTTTAAAGGATCCCTCGCTACTGGGGATAATGGCACGCATGGCGTGGCTTCTATCCGTTAAAACGGATCAGTATTTTAAACTGTTGTGTGTGTGAACTCACTCATATAACTACCTACTGCCCTACGCCATTGCCGAATATAAACGTTTACGATAAAGCGGACCTGTAAAACGGACAGCTGTATATTTTGTCGGATCGGTATTTTTTATTGGATCTGGAATACTGGCATCGTGTGAAGTCGCTCATACAGCTACATACGTCAGCGCCGAATAAAAACGTATAAGATAAAGCGGCCCTGAAAAACGGATCCCTGTGTGAACAAGCACTCAGATGTAATAATGTTTGTGTTGAACTAAGGATATTAAGTATTACATTGTTGAATTGTCTATCATTTTCCTTTATTTATATACAGTTTTAGCGTCATCGTGCAACAAAGTCTTATAGTTGAAACATAGATATAATAAACAAGGAGATATGCCCGGTAGACGAAAATATATCGGAAACCTGTGTCTCCAGTTTGCCCCTACCCCACGGCAACTACTACACATGCAGTTCAGTAAAGGCAATAGATACGCAGTCGCGCACACACCCGCATTTCTTAAATCAGAACGTACTACACAATAAATTATAAACCTTATCCCTTCAAGCACAGCGTGTATATACCAATCACCGTACAAATTACGCACACAAAAACATCGGTCGCTATCGTTGTGCTATGCAAAAGCAATTTATTTTACATACACGCTAGTGATTGACTAAATCGGAAACTTATCGATTCACCCATTTATTATTGTACAATTTTTTTTTGTTTACTTGAAAATAAATAAAAAAACGGTTTGTCCAGAAAATTTTATAGTTAAAACAAATATGCAGCTAAAACTATAAATTATTAAGTAAATCAAAAAATTCAAACAATCAAAAATCCGGTTATTTTGGTTTAGGCTTTCATAGCGTAATGTTTAATTTATTTTTAATGTAGCAAATTTTAATTGTTTTTTGCTGCTATTATTGTTATTATGTTATGATAAATGATAAATGATAGTGCTATGGTGTTTAATCACTGACCTGTAAAGTGGAGGTATTTGTGCAGCACTTGACACTTTGATATTATTGGGGTTGCATTTTTTGTCAAAAAGTTGGTTACGCATTTCTCTACTACGCTGTAAAATAATCAAAATAAGTAATACACATTATTTCGCATCGATTTTCCAACCGGGTGAAAACGGTTGACAAATTGAACATAAAATATAATAACAATATTTCATTCGTCATCGACATTGTTATCGATAGCCTACGTTAGTGGATCTGCACAAGCACATCACTAACTCGTCGCAAGGAGCAGCGGCCGTACTACGCTATGCATCCGCTCAATGATGTATCGTTTTGTGATTTTTACATTGCTTGTCCAGTCACTTAGCGACAAACTTAGGTAATGGTTAGGAAGCAATGTATTTAATGCAAAAATAGTACAGTCGCTGTGATATTTCAATACAAAAATAACATAGTAGAAGCAAGAAATATTTTACGATTTGTTGTTTTTCATGATTGTAAGTGATTCTATGATTTACAAAGTTTTGGTTTAGGCTTCGCTTTTTACAAGAAACCACTGAACAACACGGCATTCTTGTAATTTTTCACGATGACGGTCGAAAGCGCACTGTTTAGCGGAGACCGGCCATTTGCCTGTGACATGCTCAGTCAGACCACGTCGCGCGGACACCGACACGCCCCCTTGCCACTTCTCCTGTATTTTATATTTCTATGAGTTGAAAGTATTATTGTCATTTTGCGCGTAAGATGTCCGCTGCTTGCCGGCCCTTCACGTAACGTCATACTGATCTGTTGTAAACTTGATCTGTTATTCGCTATTCGCTTCACAAGTTCTCTTGGATTTTGTATGACGTCAGTTCATTTAGTTTTTATGTGGTGAAATCCATTGCCTTTGCATGAATAGTCGATGGTTCACACAACCACTCACTCGATGGTAGTAGGATCCAGGTTGTACACAGCAGCATCAGAGGGCGACAGCCTGTGTTGGAGCCAGCACATTGTCCGTACTGAAGTACCACTCGCGCATCGCGAAAAACTTGAACGCGCCGTTCATTGCGTTCAAGTGCTTGCTGACTATTGATAAGCTCGGTCTGAAACACGTAATGAATGAAAGGTTAAGAGTAAAATAGTAAACGTTTTAATGGTACTTGTTTATTAATAAAACCACCATATATATGGATATGCAACACCTTTCCTTCCAGCATTGATGTACACCGACCATCACCTTCCACGATTTGAACGAAGCCAATGACAGCAATACAGGCAGCCACATTATGGTCGGACAAAATCTAAATTAAAGCGACTCGAAAAGGATAAGAAGAATATAGAAGTTTTTGCCAGCGGCCTCGCCTAACCTAACCTTGAAAAAAAAATTAAAGGGTGTTTGAAAGACAGACCAAGTTTGAATAAATCGATCTTCTTTGGACACAAAGTGCTGGCCTTAGACTGTTTATCATATAGGCAGAAATAAAAATGAAACGAGACAAAGTGAAATAGTAGATTGTTGTATCGAGCGCAAAGTGAGTTATTAATGCATGAGTGTCATGAGTGTCAAGTCGAGTGAATTAATTACTCACTTTAGCGATGTGCGTAATCTACTTTTCTTTCAACTACCAATCTACCTGCCGTGATAAAATATACCTACTCAAAATAAATACCAAATCAAGTTAATGAAAATATTTATCCAGCGATTTAATTTGCAGCTGTATTTATACTTAGAGCTTAACTTTTCTTACTAAATATGAAGGGCTGGAATAAAATCCGATGTTTCTCTTATTTCACAGATCAAATCAGCATAGAAGAATTGGACGTAATTTACAAGATTCCCCACTGTGTGCCCATCTCGGCACATCACAAATGGAACTTCGACGACCTATTGGAGAAGATGTGGGAGTATTTGAAGCTCATCCGGATATACACGAAGCCCAAGGGACAGCTTCCTGACTACAACTCGCCTGTGGTACTCCACGCCGACCGAACGAGTGTGGAAGACTTTTGTAATAAGCTGCATAGGTCTATTATCAAGGAATTTAAAATGTAAGTGTTTGTTTTTTGCTGTTGATAAATTTTTCTTCATGTCGCTGGCACGGCAGTTTATTATATTGTTTGCCCAAAATTTTGCCACTTCCAAGGCGTCGTCGGTAGAAACGCAGAGGTTCATAGCCCTGCATGATTTAGGGCACAGAGCGTACGGTAGAAGGCACGCGAACACATTCGCAAGAAGTTTGCAGAATCATCACAGAGTTAATTTGTTGGGTTCGATTTCTCAATAACATATTTTTTTATGTATGTATGTATCTAAGTATATATTTTTATATATCTATATGTTAAATTGTTGTATTTATATTTCTTTACTTTGTTTTTTTTTTCATTAAGTTGCACCTGCCATATTTTATCTCTGCACCACCCTAAGGTCGACTGGTAGAAAATGCCTAAGGCATTAAGTCCGCCTTTGTACTTGTACATAAAGTTTAATAAATAAATAATTTGCGAAACAGTTCCACATCCACAACATATCACAGATTCGTACACAATTTTGAGCTCAATATCCGTGACGGTTGGATTGATACTTGACGGCTCGTTTCTTGCGACGCTGCTCGAACTAAGACCCCCGCGCCCACCAACCACGCACTCCCCTCGCACGAGCGAGCGGTGACAACCGACTGGCGAGGCGGAGGCGGTGCCGGGACCGCGCGAAAGTTTAGGCATTAATCATTGTAAGTATGGTCGAGTGAAGGAGGCCTGACCATAATACTGCTTTGCCGCATACCACTATTGGCCCCCGACCCTTGTTTTTCAATTTTTATTGGTACACTAGCTGACCCGGCGAACTTCATTCCGCCTACCAAAATTCTAAAATAAAAGATTTTTTCTAAAATAAACGTAGCCTAAGTTACTCCTTATTACATCAGCTACCTGCCAATAAAAGTCCCATCAAAATTGGTCCAGCCATTTCAGAGATTAGCCGGAACAAACAGACAGACAAAAAATTTAAAAAATGTTATTTTGGTGTATGTACCGTATATATATTTATATACATGTAGTAAAAAACGGTTATTTCAATATTAAAAACAGACACTCCAATTTTATAAATATGTATAGATAATGAACAATTATATTGGTTCTATAGGAACCTACCTATAATGCCCACAGTGATGTCAGAATAGATAACCCGAATAACATGTAACTTGAACATAACCCGTGGAATTAGAGTGTACCCGGGTGAACTGCACATATCTGCGTACCCGTTTACAGCATACTGGCGTCATGGTATGTTATGAAATGGTGTAAACAATAAACAGACATGCGATTGCAGCAATCCCGAGAGATTTGGATGTTATTTATTGAAGAGTTCTGTTGTTTATCTCCAAAATTCTTCATCAGATGTTTACCAAATTTACTTGGGGCCATTTCGGAATAAACTTCTTCCGATCAAAAAAATTATTTTGCAAATCCGTTAATATATGACGGTGTTATTTCCGAAAATACAAAAAAGAAATAAAAATATATATGTCACCTATGAATTATAGGACCACCATCATGAACTCCAATGCCTTAAGGCAATTCTTTCATTCTTGATAGGAACGGGTGAACTTCAATAACACACAACACTGGATTGAAAAACAAAGGATTTATTTGACTTAGTTACAGGCACATTGAGTTTTCAGACGAACTTGATGCTAAAACCACATTGTGTAGCTCGCTGGATCGCAAGGCCCTTGTCGATCTCTAGAGAAGACCCAGCAAGAAACTCTAGGATACTCTTTTAAATCTTTTTATAGTTTACGCAATCACTTGATGTCAATTAGCGTTTATTAATCAGTTATTATTATACACACAGTAACTGCGATGCGCGTTCTAAGTGGGCGGAACTTCCATATTGTTTTTTTTAGACGATTATTACTTGGATAGTTGAATAAAGCTAGCAAACAATACTAAAATGCTGCTTAGTTAATTATTTTAGGATTAAACAATTCTAATACTCACAAATACAAAGTTGTTCGTAGATTATTATTAAAATCGCCTTATCACAAAACTATCCAAGTGATCTGAATATATTAGGTTTCTCATTATTACATAGCTACTCAAATTTGTTTAGTTCTCGTATTAAATATAGTTATTGGCCATTGGAATTATAATATCCGCCATTATTGACAACTTTGCGTAATGAGAATAACATTAGGTCATAATCAAACATATTTACTTCGTCAAATGTACAATAGTTAAAATGAGAACAAATCCACAAGTCCTACAATAAGTGTTCACGTTTTATTTAAACATCTATCAATTAAACATTGAAATTAGCATATCAATTAACGATCTTCATTCAAACAAATCACTAACTAATTCCACAACTGGCCAATAGATGGCGCTAAACTCAAAAATAACTTAAATAGACATTGAAATAGTTCTAGCGTATCTCAGAGATGACAGGATTATCGAGTTTGTGTTAATTGACAATTAAAATGATTAATTAGGATAATGAATTAGCAAATTTACGCCTACGCGACGACCTGTATGACTATAAACATCCGAATTGCGAACCTCCTCGCTTTTGGAAATTTGCACTCTCAGTGTTCTTCTCCAAGTGTTCTTTAAAGCCTAACTGTCCATCTTCTGTCGTATAGTTAACGAATTCAAATACTCTGTGATGTTATCATGACTTAGGTATGATTTTCTTGATTAGATCAAAGAATTATAGAACAGCATCAGATAAGATCAAAGTTATCGAACTAAGAACACTGGAGATGTTAATGTTTTCCAGGCTTTAAATTTTGGAATGCACTTTTCAAATCTAGGCGGCTATACTCAGATAGAGTCACGTTTACAGTACTCAATATGCTTGCTGTAATTACATTTTGCGGTAATTGCTTGTTTGCTCCATTTAAATCAAGGGTACCGTTTTCGAATTTTAGCGTGTCTACAAAATCACTTGCATCAATGTTTGATAAACTTTATAAAGATGAGACATTTGAAAGTTTTTCAGTTGCAAAATTGAATATATCCGAAGTTATCGGCGAAAAAATTCCGGCAGAACTGCCTCGATATATCAAAATTATAAGAAGTCCTACTATAAGTAAACTAGCTGACCCTCGGGGCTTCGCTCTCGTCAATTGGCTACCTACCATACCTACTCTACCCAACTACCCTACTTACTCTACCCTATCCTACCCTACCCTACCTACCGTACCCTACCTACCCTACCCTACCTTCCCTACCCTACCTACCCTACCCTACCCTACCTAGGTAGATAGGGTAGGGTAGTAGTAGGATAGGGTACCTACCCTACCCTATCTACCTACTCTACCCTATCCTACCTAATCATGTAGTACATAATTTTTATGTATCATCAATAGTTTTCTCAGCGCACGCCAAAAAAAATAAAGTATAATTAGGTATATAAGTCCGCCTCTGTACATTTTTGTGCATGAAGTATTAAATAAATAAGAATGAATTTTATATGCAACATTTTGCTACTCTGGTCGGACCAAAGTACATCATATTTAACTTTTACATTAATAATAGTGCGCATGGCTGCTTTCGTAACAACACAGTGATCAAGCCAACGTCTCGAGCCGCTCGCATCGCTTATAAAAGTATAAGTGTCAGAGTTTACTCTTAACAGTTCAACATCGGCACATAGTAACTCAGATTCACTACAAAAGGAAACCAATTCCAAATAAAAATTTTCATTGGGATGCGAATTAAAATCCCCGAGCAGAAAAACGGTCTCAACATTGTTATTATTGACTATAGCACTCACCAGGCTGAGGCAAAGCGTAAATTCCGTTAAGTTTGCACTATTATCCGTCGGCATGTATACACTGAACACTAGAAATGACCTTGATTCTATGCATACTTTAATGGCACACACTCGCGGGTTATCGCACTGCACTACCGAAATGTTATCAAAAACACTTCTCCGCCACAGCAGAGAAACTCCGCCATAGGGCCGTTCTCGCAGCATGCCGGCCGTGGTGTCCACCGCCGACGTCCCGGTGTACCCGAAATCAGCGTTGATTTCGCTCAGGAACGAGATATCGTGGGGCACCAACCATGTTTCTTGCAAGGCAATTATATCTGAAGTGCTACATAGTTGCCTGACACACTCCACTGAGCGTTTTATACTCTTACAATTGTAGCTTATTATGTTAAACATTAACATTTATTTTATGCCGTTCACGGAACCACTGTTTGTACCGTTCGTGTAATTTCGCATTTTAAAATTTACGAATTTTCTGAAAATGTTTCCCTCGGGCCATAGTTTGCTATCAAGAAACATCTCCATTTTAGTTTCCGAAACAAAGAATTTGTATGCGTTATGTTCCTTAGGATGTTTAAACGATATACTTTCAAGCGTGATCACCTCGCCCGTTTTATGACGCACATAGTCAACAATATCTTTCGCCGTCGTGTCTTTATCCACTTTAGTAATGAAGATTGGCACTGTTTTTATTGCAGCTTTGAATTTCCCTTCATTCTCCCTGGCGGTACCAGCGGTGCCCAAGTATCGGTAGCTCATATTACGTTTTTTTTGTGGTATGAAACTCTTTCCCATCCGTCATTATTCTTGTTTTGTACCGGCTCATGTACAATAGGCGCGGTCGATTCCACATTCGCATGAACGACCGTCCGTCGCTGTAATGACGTCACGGCCTTCTGCCTCGAAGCAGCTGAGCTAGCGTCAGCGCAGGCGCCTGCAGCAGCGGTTGCGACGCGAGACGGGGAGGGGCCCACTCGACCGCTCGCCGCGGCAAGACAGCTGACTGACTACCGCGGTCGGAAGTTTCTGCGTCTACCTCCTTTATTTTCCTATATGATCGTTCGTTATTTTCTAGGATTTGTAACGAGGATTCATCGATACTATTATTGCAGTCATCTATATCTGATGAATTATTGATGTGGGATAATCCAATGGGACCGCTTCCCATAAGCCATCCGCCTCGCTTCATGTTCACTTTACACACAGATGGTACAGCATCAGAGCGACACAGATGTATTAATGAATCATTTTGTAATTTCAAAATATCCGTTTTAAAATCTCTCATTTGTGTCTGCGTCACATATACTTCTTTAATTTCCTTGATTTATTCTTGACGACACGAATGACATGAATCCTTGACTTATTCTGAATTCGAATGTGGTCAAACAGTATGGGAGGTAGCTTTTCCAAGTCCCTTGCTACGAAAATTGGGAATTGATCCGGCTCCACTGATTTCAAAACATTAATTATGTGCACCAGATCTCGTTGTCCCTTGCCTTTGTTTTTCCTCCTTATTTTCGCCTTGATTCTTCGATACCTTCACTAGTAAACGTAGACGTACATATACGCACTAACGTGTCTTCATCGACCACTTTTATTTTGTTTTGAATATACGACAACAGTTCATCTATTACAACGTTACAGGAAACGCATTTAACTATTTTCGACATAGTTTCGTTCGTCAAAAATATGTCCTCACGGTAGGGACGCGCGCGCGCAAATGAATTATTGCAATTTTCATAAGAATCTCTATTTTTTTGAAAATATATAATCTTTATTCAAACTTGAAATTGGTAAAATATACTAATATGTCATATATAAAATGGGTACAACAATGTTAAGTGCCTGCCTGGCGGCAGGGCTCAAACAATGTAATTGGAAGGACAAGGAATTTTACAATATCTTCTTAACATTAGAATAGTGTCAGAGATATTATGATTTATTGAAAATTAATTCTTTGAAACTCAATAATAAAGCATTAATAGCTTTCTACTGGTGAAAGAATTTTCAAAATCCGTTAAGTAGATCCAGAGATTACCCCCTACAACGTCACAAACTCACAATTCATAAAATTTTATCTTTTTATAATATTAGTATGAGTAAATTCATCATTTTGAAATCTTATTTCAAACCATCAAACTTTTCTTACAATTGGTTGGTTTCCGGGGTTTTATAATTGGGCCCTAGTTGTGGATTACGACACATTCTTCTCACATAGAAGAGGCCTGTGTCCCAGAACCTTTCAATACGATGGGCTGTCCTACTGAAATATAAGTTACTTTCGATTTACGAACATAGAACTGCCGTACGTCTTTTATTAAACAGTTTGAAGAGCTTATTTTTCAATAAAACTCATTTACATAAACAAATGTTTGCAGTCATTATGCTATCTTTCGATAAAGAAATACTAATTCGAAACAACTCACTTGTGCTCAAAAAACTACAAAGGAAAAACAGAATGTATTCGTAAGTTTTATATTGAATTACGACTTGCGAAGGCCATTTCAGTTTTGACTAATATGTCAAATTAAAAGGAAAATAAATAAATCATTCTTATTTTTTTTTTATACAACCTTTTTAGAGTTCTGTACCCAAAGGTTAAAAAAGTTTTTTGCCGTTTTTTACGATAATGGTAACCGGAACCTCTCGTGTGCGAGTCCGACTCGCACTTTGCCGGTTTTTTCGTTTTCTTCTCAGCAAACCTTTTCATTTGATACGCATATCATGGCAGTGCACAAAAAATAACTAGTCCGCCATATTTGATTTAGAATGACGTCACTTAGCTAATCATGCGTTATCATCCAAACTAAACGTGTATGCAAAATTTCATTTTAATCAGAAGAGGATAATTTGCTTTAAAAGTCAGTTGCAAGATTTGACCCGAACACACTACATACATACATTGAAAGTTAAATAAAAGCTTGTAAAAAAGAATTTATTGAAACAAAAAAGAACTAATCAAACTGAAACAGTAAATAACATAGGAAAGTTTTCTTACACAAACACACTTTAAAGACAACTGAGATTTAAGCTACAAAAAAAAACAGCAACTTAAACAAAAACGTGATACAAGTACAACTTACTAGTAATAATACAATTCTAGTTTAACTCATCAATAACTTGTGAATACAACAACGTATTTCGCACATACAAGAAATCCAAATGATTGAACAGGTCATAATCGACCACGTAAGAAGCTATTACATTCGGAAGCTTTTCTTGCAATCTTGCCCCAGCTTTAGGTCCCAAGATAAGATCATTTTTGCCCATGAACAAAGTAACATTACACGTCACATTTTCTAAAACGTATTCTGGGGCGATTTGTGTACCATATACCTCTGTGTTGTTAGATCCATAGTCATATTGGGCAAATCTGTCACTGTTGCCATTTTGAGTATAATGTATCAGGTTCTTTCTACTGGTACCAGCTGGAAAATGGTTCAGAACGGTGAGGAAAAAATCTTGCTCTAAGTTATCAGGATCGTACCCAGCTATGGCCGCAATACCAACTTTAACACACAAGTCATAGCCGATAGTCCCTTGTGAACATAAAAGTTGAAGGAGTTTTCTTTCAAGCGAATTGTATCCTAACAATTCTTGGATTCCCAAAGCCAGGAATATTTCATTCAGTACTGGTGCTAAGCGAATGGCTGTTGTGAGAACTACACCACTGTCTGAGAAATAAGCCACGGGTGATAATGCCACGAATATCTTGATTTTTGCATTGTATTCAGGCCTCGTTGATGTTAACACAAAAACTGCTGAAGTTCCTTCTGAGTGTCCAATCACACTCAATTGTGTTTGCTCAGTTTTGTTCAATACGAAATCTATTACAGCTGCCAAATCGTAATATCCTAACTCCTGCATACTGTATTGCCAGAATGCAGCATCTGTATCAGGATCTAATTCTGTATGACTTCGTGAATATCGGTTGCCTCTGTAATTCATCACCCAGACATCGTAGCCCTTTTCTGCAAGCATGTACACTAAAGATGTGTTTCCTCGTAACAACCAATCGTCCGAAGAACTTAAAACTCCATGGGAAAGTAGAATTACCTCAGCTGAGTCATTTTTGTTCGGTATATTGAACAGCGTCAGAATGTATCCGTCGTCTGTTGTCACATTATACTGTTTAACAGTTCCAATATACTTTAGTGCAAGTCCAGTAAAGTTTTGTTGTCCATCTTCTGAGAGGTTCATAGTTAACGAATTTACAAATTCGGTAAAATTAGCATAACTCGCGATCTTCTCAGTAACACTTGTAAAATCTAGTACTCCGTCGGCGATTGTCACGTTAAGCGAACTCAGAACATCAGAAAAGTTCACGTTTGTTAGGTTAAAGTTCTGGAACACATTTTTCAAATCTAGTAGACCATCCTCTGTAGCAGTCATATTTATCGAACTCAGTATGGTCGTTGTTATGTTCACTGTTTCCGTCAAGCCTAATTCTTCAAAAAGACCATTTAAATTGAAAATTCCATCTTCTGTTATGTTAAGCAAATTTAAACACGTGCTTGCTGTTATATTACTTGTTGCGTTTACTATGGTAGAAATAGTTGAAGAAACCTCTGTAAGTAAATAATCTTTAGCAATCGACAATATGTTAGCGTTACTGCCTTGAATTATTAAAATAATAACTAGTCCTTTTACGAGCAACTTCATGTTTCTGAATTATGATCTCTCTATCAATGTCGAATTTTCGCGATAAATGGCATCGATCATGTTTTCGAGTTTTTATACCATTTCAAGACAGTGGCTTGAAAAGTTCCGCCAAGTTCGGCTGTAACATTATTAGCAATTGCCAAATATTTATTTGGAACACATTTTTCATACACATTTTTAGTATCTGCCCACTTTTGCTTATTTATATTTATAACCGACTTCAAAAAGGAGGAGGTTCTCAATTCGACTATTTTTTTTTATGTATGTCACATCAAAATGTTTGCTAGATGAACCGTTTTTGATGTTTTTTTTTTGAAAGCTTGTTGTTCTCATGTGGTCCCTTTTAAATTTGGTGAAGATCTGATGAATAACTTCGGAGACAACAGAACTCTTCAATATACAAAGCGCAAATCTCTCAAGATTGCAGCAATCGCATGTCAGCTTATTGTTTACGCCATTACACATAACATCACGCCGGTACGCTCTAAAGGGGTACGCAGACGTGTACAGTTCACCCTGGTAAACGCTCATTTCACCGTTATGGTCAAGTTTTATGTTATTCGGGTAATCTATTCTGGCATAACTTTGTGTATTACAGGTATCTTATTACAGAACTTGTTCATTATATACCACAAATAAAAATTGAAATCAAAAACCTTTTTACTAAAATATTCAACCGACTTTAAAAAAAAACACTACCAAGTGTCAAAAAACGAAGAAACAAAAACAGGAACACCGGCTTCCGAAATTGAACTTAATTTTCATTTTATAGTGTTTTTTATGTACAGGACGATATAAAATTCATAAATCGACATTGAGAATTAATGGGATCCAATCTAAGTCTGGTAAAATTATAATAATTATAAATGTGAAAGTTGGTGAGTATGGATGCATTTTCTTTACTTTATCGTGAAATGCTGCATAGATTGGGATGAAATTTTTCATGCAGCATAAGCATTCATATAATTTATAACATAGTATTTCTTTTTTGGGATAATTTCGATTTTCACGCGGGCGGCAGCGCGTGAATCGCGCGTGCATCTATTCCTTAATATATCCCTGAGATAACGACAATTATGACTAATAATACTTCTTATTTCCTGATTTGTTGGGCAGCTTGGCCTTATTAAATAAATAACCGAGATAGAGAAATAGAGTAGAATCCTTATAAAATTAGAACTTGGTGCAACACTACCATACCCCCATATCTAGACTCTGTGTTTACCTCGTCCACCTGAATCATCACTTATTAAATAAGAATATTAATGTGCCAAAATTGATGCTTTTTAAATTTTATTTTGTTTGAGCAATTGGCCTTTTCGTTTGCAATTTACACGTGAGCTGATGAAGTCACGTTTTACTCTAAGTGATCATTCTTTTACCATTGTAACATTGTTTTTTTTTTTAAATAAAATTATCAAGTGTATAAGTTAACGGAAACTGGTAAGGATGAAAAGCAAATTTTTATGACACTTCCAAACCAGATTCGTTGAACAATTTTCAGATAGAAAATTTAAAGACTGTAATGGTTTCACTGCTAGAATACATGCCTCTGCCTATTTCCTAGCGATGGCTACAGTAGCTGTGTTACTGTAGGCAGACGAAGGCAATCTCCCACTTACAGAGAGGAGTTCCTGCGAGAGAGAATGGGCCTTGATCCGCCACCTTGGATCCGCTATCGTGCGCCAAATATCCTCAAATCAAATTACATGAAAACTCACGCTGCTATTTCTCAAACCGGGTTTGGAAATAGAAAAAGTTGGCGCAGTGGTTGAGCGATTGACTGCTGCGCTGCGTGTCGCGGGTTCGATTCCCGCACGGAACAAATATTTGTATGACCTACAGATAGTTATTCCGGCTCTGGGTGTTGTGTTTGTGCGTTTATATGTTTGTAAACGCACCCACGATACAGGAAGAAATTCCTAGTGTGGGGCAACGCTCTTCTTAAAAAAAGAAAAATGTTTTTTTTTGTATTTTATTGATGAAAAAAAAAAACTCGCGCGCAGTTTGTTCCGAATAAACAGCTACTTTCACCAAAATAAATAGTTAACATTACTAACGTTCATTAACAATGAAAGCTCGGTACATTAGTGTAATGAAGGGACAAAATTAACTTTGCAACAATACACAATGTTTTTACTTTTACAAATACATTTTATAAGTTGATCGACTATTACTCGAAACTTATAAAGCCTACTTAGCTGTGATAGTTTTCCTTGTAATTATATATAATATATACTAATGCCGTGAATTTTTTCACATGTTCAACCGAAACCATATAGCTTAATTTTACGCAAACGGATCCCTGAATCGAAAAATGGTTTTCAAGAACCCGTAATATTTTTGAATGCCCAAATCTAACGCTGGGATAGAAGACAGAAAAAAACGTTCCCACAGATTTTCATGATTTTATTATACCACTTTCGGCGTGATTAATGTGTATATTCATGCCAAATAATAGCATTCTAGTACTAAGAGTCTCTGAGCTAAGCTGCGGGTTTCCTAGTTGACTAAGGAACCCTAAAAAGCGTGATGTTATGATATTAAATTAATATTTTCTTTTCCAGCGCTCTCGTGTGGGGTTCCTCCGTGAAACATCAGCCGCAGAAAGTGGGTATAGACCACGTTCTATCCGACGAAGACGTAGTCCAAATTGTAAAGAAAGTGTAACGAATGAATGTATACTGAAGAAAATATATATTTTTGCGAAATGAGAGTGAAAATATTTGAATTATTTCGAGTATCTGAGGAATTTTAATAAATAGCAATGTGTATTCGGCTTGTAAGTAAATTCTAAAAAGGCACGTATCGGTGCTGTTTTTGTATGAGATTAACTACTGCGCAGCCATTTTAGCCAACCTCAGGGCGGCCAAGAAGTTTCGCGAGAACTGTAATGTTACAGTTATTTTCGCAAACATTTCAAGGGCCTTGATAAAAGTTTTAATTTTGAATGTAATGATTTTAAAACACTATTGACAGAGGAGTGGCACACTTTTATAAATTAGATATTTCATGGCTAAGAAGCTATTGCTTGCTAAAGCAATAGTTTAATCATTAAAGCGACTAGTTTTACAGGAGAACCTCTAATGTAAATAAGGTGTACGGAATAGATACATGAAGTGCGGGGTAATTGCGTTACACATCAGTCTTCTTCTTAACTTTTTCATACTGAAAATTCAACAGGTATTCATTGGTAGGTTCTTTAGATTGTCTAGCAGACGAATTTGTAAACATTATCATAAAGCATTGATTATGAAATTGCCTTTGTTTGTGATAAAAAGTGTGTTACGCTAGAGCGCGTTCAGACGACACGCACCCGCTAAGCGTACGCCAGCAGCCGCGTGTAATTCACTTTGAAATTTGTTTTTAGCTAATTTGGGTCTTATGACACATCAATAGATCTCAAATTGCGTGTGCGGGGTTGGTGCAGCGCATGTGCGGAGTAAGCGCGGGGTCGGGCGCGTGGCGTTTGTGGTTGGACTTCGATGAATGCAATTTGGGATCTATTTATGTGTCATAAGACTCAAATTATATACAACAAATTTCTGAAACGCGTGGCGAGCGCTAAGCGGGCGCGTGTTATCTGAACACGCCCTTAGAGTGCTGATCCATTCCTCAGATACTCGAAATAAAATTGTTATTGTTGGAAAAGGAAATTCTATGTAAGGAATACGTTTGTATTGAGTTTTACTAGTTTTTCTCAATGAATTCGCATTAACGTATGATAAGCCAACAGTTACGTATACCTTGATGTATCGATCATAATAAATCAGAATTCAATAATTTATAAACTAAAATGTTTTTTTTTCTTTTATATGACCGTAATTTGAAGGTAAAGGCGTCCCACGTTACCTAAGTCTAAGATTGGGCATCGGTTGAGCCTATCGGGCTGTTTACATACGAACATGTAACCTAATTTTTCTTGGTTATTAATTATATTTACTGACCATGTGTAAACAGTCTCTTAAGTGTTTAGTTTATGAGCAAGTTAACAAAAAATTGATGTATGCAAAAACATGACATTGTTTAGAGACAAATAAGAAAATTGGCAAGCAGAACAGAATGCATGTGCTGTAAAATTAGTTATATGGGATTGGCATATACTTCCGTATAAAAGTCCCTAAGAATACCAACAAATAAAGTTTGCTTTTAAAGTAGTAAGTGACTATATATAAAACATCGACTGTTTCATAATAGGCAAATAATTGACGCAGGCACGTCACAGTTGTTCCTAAATTCTAAATCCGACCAGTCTAGATTTATGGCTTTTTTTTTCAATAACCTGGGATGTTATACTTTTGTTGTACAGATTGCTAATTATAAATATAAAAAACTAAATGTCGTTTTATTTATTACTACTGTTGAAGATTTTTATTTCGCCATATGAAATAATCCCTCATAATTTTTATATTTACCTAGCTAGGTAACAAAAAATATTATTATATTATTTGGTTTATTGCTTTGTTAGGGCCACACAGTGAGCTATGATATTTGTAGACATTTTTGTGACTATCTCAGGCTGGGTTAAATTGTGATTACGACCGATGGTGCCACAAGCCGACCTTCCAAATTCAAGTGGTTGTCGGGGACTGTGTCTACAATAAATTGGGCCCAAGTACTAAAGTAATCCCTTAGACTGTGTGGCTCCCTTTGGCTTGGCAACCATTAGAGAATCAAATTTTGATAACACAAATATTTAGTAGCTAATTAGTCGAAATAAGTCGCCAAATATCAGAATTATTCGGTCACTGGTTCAAAAGTTAGAAGGATTTATATAGGTGGCCGATCTGGAGAGACTCCCCAGCTTGGCCAAGTTTATATCTCAAAAACTACATCTTTATAAGATCTGTTTTCTCCCAGATTTAGTCGATTTTTTTTTTATTTGTTATAGGCTCGCGTTTGACCACTATCTCGCCTGATGTTAAGTGATGATGTGGTCGAAGGTGAAGCACGCTTGCCTAGAAGTAACCTATTCACTCTTGACTTGAAGAACCCTAGGTTGTAGCTATCGGGAAACAAAGACGCCGGCAGGGAATTCCACTCCTTAGCTGTACGCACAATGAAAGTATTTTCGAAACGCTTTGTGCGTATGGGTGGGATATCAACCATGTAACGATGGCGCATTGCCGTACGTCTTGTAGTCCGATGATGGAAAGGGCTAGGCGGAATCAAATTGTGCAGTTCCATCGCACACTCCCCGAAATGTAACCGATAGAAAACCGACAGGCTGGCAACTCGTCGTCGGTGTTCAAGGCTCTGGAGCTTTGAGTCGACCAGCGCATCATTGCCGATAAGTCTCCTGGCCCGTCTGTCAATCGACTCAAGTGCGTCAAGTTGGTACCTGGCAGATCCGTCCCAGAGGCGAGAGCAGTACTCCATGCATGACCGAACTTGCGCTTTATACAAGTTGAGCAGCTGTTCAGGCGTAAAGTACCATCTCACCTTCGCAAGGATCCCCAACTTTTTTGCAGCTAATTGAGCCTTTGCCTCAATGAAAGGACCAAAATTGAGGGTCGATGTCAACGTAACACCAAGAAGGTCGAGATGGTCCGTTATCGGCACGGTTACACCACGGAAGGAGGTACATACTCTTACAGAGGATGGACGTTACTGATATGGGTCTGTAGTTGGCCGGGTCAGCTCGACTACCCTTCTTGGGCACGGGCTGAACGTTAGCTTGCTTCCAAACCTTCGGCACTTTTCCAGTCACCATCGAAAGGCGATATAGGCGTGTCAAGATTGGAGACAATTCAGGCGCACAAGTTTTAAGTACAATTGCCGGGATCCCGTCCGGGCCACTAGCCTTGTTCACGTCAAGGTTACGCAGCACCCTACAGACCTCCCTCTGATAGATGCGAATATCCGACATACTCGTCTCACATCGAACAGCAGAAGGAGGGGGCCGCGTGCCATCAGTATTCAGACGCGAAGATTCCGCAAAGAGGGAGGCAAACAAGTTTGCCTTGTCCTCAGCGGAGTGGGCCAGCGACCCGTCAGGTCTCAGCAGTGGTGGTAGTGAGGGGCGACAGAAGTTTGATTCAACCGATTTAGCCAGGGACCAAAACGCCTTGCTACCTGCGGGGTGTGAAGCAAGTTTGTCCCCGATTCTGCTAATATGGTCAAACCGTGCCCTTCGCATCGCCTTTTTGCAGGACTTGGCAGCCCTGTTGAAGGCTCTCTTCTTCTGACTCACGTCATTTGCCTTGCGCACACGAGCGTCGACCCATGCTAGGTACGCCTTGTGTTTAACCGCGTTTGCGCGGTCACACTCGGCGCCAAACAATGGACGGCCAACGCTGGACACCGTTACGTCAGAGAACGGAATGTAGTACTCCATCCCCCGACGCAACACATCTGTCACTGCGTCAGCGCATGACGATGGGTCCACCGAAGAGAAGCAAGTGGGCCGCCAAGGATAGCATGCGAAGAAAGAACGCATAACAATCTGCTGACTTGCACCGCCAAACCCGCCGGGTGCCTCTTGGGCTGGGATCGGGCGGGGAGTAGACGGATACAGACTTCACCAGACAGTGGTCGGAACTACCCAAAGGTGATGAAATCGACACTGAGTATCGGTCTGGATCAGTTGTCAGCAGAAGGTCCAAGCAATTGGCTGTATGTGAATCAACATCCGGCACCCTAGTAGCCCCTTGGATCAGCTGGGTGAGATTTAGCGCAATCGAAAGATTTCGCATCTCTCGTCCAGCATGGTCTGGAAGAGCCACTCCTCACTGGTATGGGAAGAGCCACTCCTGGAGGTGGGCATTAAAGTCCCCCAGTAACACTAGTTGGGCGGAGGGATACCGTAGCTGAGCCACATCTGCCGCCTCACTCAGGTACTGTGCGAGCCTGGTTGTCTCCAGATCACCGCTATGCGATCGGTAGACACAGGCATAGATGATCTTATCCAGACCTGTGTCCACCAGGGCCCATAGCACTGAATAACTTGAGTCTTCAAGGTCACGGAGACGCCGATAGCAGATATCGTCCCGGGCGTACATGCATACTACGTGGCTTGAACATGTGCTCCAGGGTAAACCCCGGGTAAGATAGGTACGCCACGTCTGACGGGCATCCGATCTGCGTCTCCGTAAGGAACAAAAGTGCTGATTTCTCAGTCTCAAGGTGGTGATGGACTGCGACAAGGTTAAAGTGCAGACCTCGGATGTTGCTGAGGTGCACCTTATGTGAGAGTGAGTGCTGCCGCTGTTCAGCTTTTTTTCTCTTGTTCCTTTGCATTATTGCTGTGAGTGAAGAGGAGGGAGAGGAGAAGGAAGTGAGATGAGGTTCCACGCTTGCAACCTACAGACACGCGCCGATAGGACGCCATCATTGGGGGACTGGTCTGGAGACTGCGGGGACGCCCGAGCCCCCCCAGGAATGTCCATCGGGCACTCTCGTCTGGTCGCCAACCAGCACGCATCGTGCGAAAAATCCCGGAATGCGCCATCGCGCATTCCGGGATTTTTCGACAGTTGGCGGGGCAGCCTTTCATGTGGGGCTGGCACACTACTTGGGCCCCCAACTACCTGCGGTCGACCAGCGGCGCACCGTGCCTCGGATCCCGCTACCCTCCGCGACCAGTCTTCCGATACGTCCATAACAGCGCGAGTCAGGCCGGCATGCCTGCTGTGGAACAACTACCTCGACCCAACTCCTCTAGTGGCTGCACCGAGCATCATACCGGAACACGACTAGGCCGCTTGGCGGTACGTCTTTGCCCGGTGGGTGGTCGCAAGCCTTCGGCCGAAGCCTACCACCAGTTTGTCACCTGATTTGCACCACCCGGGGACCACGTGTAGGGAATCGAATGGGGTACATTCCTACGGACGCGGGTGACTCAGCCCCCAATAATTAGATATTTAATCGAAATTAGTTGCCAAATATCAGAATTAGTCGGTCACTTGTTCAAGAGAGACTCTACACTCGAAGTTGTAGACGATTATGTCTACCTGGGACAAACGATCCAGTTGGGTAGGTCCAACTTCGAGAAAGAGGTCAACCGTCGAATCCGACTCGGCTGGGCGGCGTTCGGGAAGTTGCGTAGTATCTTCTCGTCCAATTTACCGCAGTGTCTCAAGACAAAAGTCTTTGACCAGTGTGTGTTGCCAGTGATCACCTATGGGACCGAGACATGGTCGCTCACAATGGGCCTTATCAGAAAGCTTAAAGTCACCCAAAGGGCAATGGAGAGGGCTATGCTCGGCATTTCCTTGCGTGATCACGTCAGAAATGATGATATCAGCAGGAGAACTAAAGTTACCGACATAGCCCGGAGAATTGCTAAACTTAAGTGGCATTGCTCGGGCGTCAGATTTTTTAGTTTGATTCTGGCAGTGAACGCCGAAATTCTTTATAATAATAATGATATCTAATCATTTATTTGCTAAAAACATGGTATAAAAGATGGTTATGTTAATAATGTGAACAAACTTGTTTTGCTTAATAGATATAAGCGTGCAAATACGTGCATAACGAAACAATAAGTCATCATGCAATTTTATGTTCCAGGAACTCCTTAACACTGTAAAAACTATTAGCAGAGAGCAATTTGCATTCTTGCATTTAATGTTTTTAATTCATTTGGTAGTTTGTTGTATACCTGGACACATAAACGTACAGCTTTTATTATATTTCGAAGCCTTGGGAGGACATCTAACACGAGCCTGTAGGGGTCGCGCCTGCTGCGAGAATTTAGATCGCTTGCTTTCGCAAACAATTCCCTATGCCTCCACACAAACAAACAAATTTCAAAAATATAAAGAAAAAAATGTTGACTACTAATACTACCAAAGATACTATTTTATCTGAAAAACTCTTTAAACTGATATATATTCAGCCTGTGAATATTTATCAAATCTTCGAAGTGCAATAAATATAATTTATTGAGTTTGGTTTTGGTTGCGAAAATTTAAGGACATATCTTAGCCTTGAATTACAAAGATACCTATTCTTATCCACAAAGTACTAATACGAGTTAAACTGGCTGCCCAAGCGCGGGACTGTGTGTGACAGTTGTGTACTTTTTAATGAAAATATACCACACAGTGCGACCCACGATAATGACATAAACACGCCGGCAATCCGATTTTGATGATGCCGTCGATGAAGCCGCAGAAGCACCTGCCACGCAGCCGAAGGCAAACATCAAGTTTCACCCCCGACGACATGCCGTACATCATGGCGGCGGCGCTACAGCAATCTCAAACAGCAGCATTCGAACGTCTATTCGACCGTGTCCTCGAACATGAGCCTCGTCACGAGTCATTGTCAGCAACGATGGCGGCGGCGCCCACGCCGGCCGCGATGCCTGCGCCCTCTCCCCTTTCCGGAAACTTCGCTAAGTGTATAGCGCGGTTTAGCGGAGTGCCTGACGACTCGCTCGATGGTTTCGTCGACGCCATGGAATCCATTAAGGAATGTGCTTACGTAGACAACAATGTCCTACGAGGTTTATCGATGCTGTTAACTGGAGACGCAGCAGTCTGGTGGCAAGGCATTAAATCTACCATCAGCTCCTGGAGCGTAGCCGGCACAGACACAACCGTTACAATTGTTTGAAGCTAAAAGTGAATAGTGTTACACAAGAAATTGATCGGATGCCGACATGTTATGGTTGTAATGCGAAAGGCGTTACTAGGTCACAATGTTCTTAGTAATGCAGACCACTAAGCGATGGATGTCATGGGGTTCTCCGAATATAAAGCTAGCGATGTAAATAAATTCAATGGTAGGTCTATTACTTGTTATTATAATTCTAATAATAGCGAATGAATGAATGAATGATGTTCACCAAACTGTATGCATCATAGGCAAATGCCTATGATGCATTTGTATTAGATAGGTGAACATCATTCCGTTGTTAGTCATCATAATTTTAAAAATATTCCATTAATTCCAAATTTGGGACGATTTTCTACAGTTAATATTGTTGACAAAAAGGGTTCCATGAGTGTCTCTGTAGAGCATCACGCTAGGTTAAGGCCAACTTTAAGTGTTCAGATTTATCATACACTAATACATTTGCTGCTGACTTTTTGCGTGATGATGAAGGGCTTACGCTGGAGCCTGACCAAATGCAGCAGTTGTCCGATATGCTGCAGCAAAACAGTGACATTTTTGCAGAACAGGGGAGCCCAACTCCCTATGCAGAGCACCATATCAATACGGGCGACCATCCTCCAATATCAGTTCCGCCGTATAGGGTCACGCCAGCCAAAAAGGAGCTTGTGAAGACTGAGCAGAGCTGTCTGCCATGATTCCTAATACAAGCAGAAGCTGTCGTGCTGAAAAATAAGTAACTTTCGATTTTCGAACATGGCACTGCCGAACGTCGTTTATTAAACAGTTTGAACAGCTTATTTTTCAATAAAACTCATTTACATAAACAAATGTTTTCGGTCATTATGATATCTTTAGATAAAGGAATATTAACTCGAAACAACTCACTTGTGCTCATAAGAATACAAAGGAAAAACAGAATGTATTCTTAGGTCTTATATTGAAATTGAAATTACGACTTGCGACGGCCATTTTTGACAAATATGGGAAATAACTGAATTACCTATTCATTGAAAAATCTTTTTTTTTAAAACAAGGTTTTTTCGTATGCTTCAAAGCAAACCCTTTCATTTGGTACCCATATCATGGCAGTACACAAAAAATAACTAGTCCGCCATATTGGATTTAGAATGACGTCACTTAGCTAACCAAGCATTGTCATCCAAACTAAACGTGTTTTCAAAATTTTATCTTAATCGGTGCAGGATAATTGCTTTAAAAATCAGTAGCAAGATTTGACCCGAACACACTATATACATACATACATTAAATAAAAGAATGTTAAAAAAAAAAATATTCATACAAAAAAGAACTAATCAAACTGAAACAGTAAATAAAATAGGAAAGTTTTCTGACACAAACATAACTTTGGAGAAAATTACATATAGGTATGTAAGCTACAAAAAACAGCAATTTAAACAAAAACGTAATACAAGTACAACTTACTAGAAATAATACAATTCTAGTTTAACTCATCAATAACTTGTGAATACAACAACGTATTTCGCACATACAAGAAATCCAAATGATTGAACAGGTCATAATCGACCACGTAAGAAGCTATTACATTCGGAAGCTTTTCTTTCAATCTTGCCCCAGCTTTAACTCCCAAGATAAGATCATTTTTGCCCATAAACAGAGTAACATTACACGTCACATTTGCTAAATCGTATTCTGGGGCGTTTTCGGTGCCATATACCTCTGCATTGTAAGATCCATAGTCATATTGGGCAAATCTGTCACTGTTACCATTTTGACCATAATGTATCAGGTTCTTTCTACTGGTACCAGCTGGAGAATGGTCCAGGAGTTTGAGTAAAAATTCTGGCTCTAAGTTATGAGGATCGTACCCAGCTATTGCCGCAATACCAACTTTAACACACAAGTCATAACCGATAGTCCCTTGTGAACATAAAAGTTGAAGGAGTTTTCTTTCAAGCGAATTATATCCTAGCAATTCTTGGATTCCCAAAGCCAGGAATATTTCGTCCAGTACTGTTGTTAAGCGGATGGCTGTTGTGAGAACTATGCCACTATCTGAAAAATAAGCCACGGGTGATAATGCCACGAATACCTTGATTTTGGCATTGTATTCTGGCCTCGTTGATGTTAACACAAAAACTGCTGAAGTTCCTTCTGAGTGTCCAATCACACTTAATCGTGTTTGCTCAGTTTTGTTCAATACGAAATCTATTACAGCTGCCAAATCGTAATATCCAAACTCCTGCTTATTGTATTGCCAGAATGCAGAATCTGTATCAGGATCAAATTCTGTATGACTTCGTGAATATCGGTTGCCTCTGTAATTCATCACCCAGACATCGTAGCCCTTTTCTGCAAGTAGGTACACTAAAGATGTATTTCCTCGTAACATCCAATCGTCCGAAGAACTTAAAATTCCGTGGGAAAGTAGAATTATCCCAGCTGAGTCATTTTTGCTCGGTATATTGAATAGCAACAGAATGTATCCGTCATCTGTTGTCACTTTATACTGTTTAACAGTTCCAATATACTTTAGTGCAAGTCCAGTAAAGTTTAGTTGTCCATCTTCTGAGATGTTCATAGTTAACGAATTTACAAACTCGGTAAAATTAGCATAACTCGCAATCTTCTCAGTAACACTTGTAAAATCTAGTACTCCATCGGCGATTGTCACGTTGAGCAAACTCAGAACATCAGAAAAGTTCACGTTTGTTAGATTAAAGTTCTGGAACACACTTTTCAAATCTAGTAAACCATCCTCTGTAGCAGTCATATTTATCGAACTCAGTATGGTCGTTATGTTCACTGTTTCCGTCAAGCCTAATTCTTGAATAAGACCATTTAAATTTAAAATTCCATCTTCTGTTATGTTAAGCAAATTTAAATACGTACTTGCTGTTATATTACTTGTTGCGTTTACTATAGAAGACATATTTGAAGAAACGTCTGTAGTCTTCGAACTAAAATAATCGAAAGCTTTCGACACTATGCTAGCGTTACTGCCTTTAATTATTTAAATTATAACTAGTCCTTTTACGAGCAACTTCATGTTTCTGAATTATGATCTCTCTATTAATGTCGAATTTTCTCATTATATGCCATCGATCATTTTTCCGAGTCTTTATACCATTTTAAGACAGTGGAAAAGTTCCGCCAAGTTCGGCTGTAACATTATTATAATAATAATAATAAGCCATTGATTCCATATTTCATAGTTACATTTCAAATGTTGTTCGTAGTTTGGTTAAATTGATGTTAGTGTTATAAATATAATTAATAATTATTATATAACTATACATTTCATGCATAATCATCACTGTAATTCAAATTCAAACAATGATTCATTGAAGTTGTAAAACAGTTGAAATAATAATATTATCAATTCTTCGCATGCCTATAAAATGTAGTTCATTAGTTAATAATAAATGAAATATCTATTTAAAATGGATTATGAATGATTAAATTAAAATTGTTCATATCTATACAACTCAAAATTGACTATAACATTACCATTACTTTAGGATTTAAATTATAAATCAGAATTGATTGTTAAATTAAGAATTAATAATTTAAATTACAATTGATAATATGTAAATAAAAATAATATATAAATTTAATTTGCCCATTCCCTCTCAAAGAGAGGAGGCATGTATCCCAGCAGTGGGTATATTAAAAGGCTGATGATGATGATGATAATTACATTAAAATAATGTGTTATGGATTTGTATTATTTATTTGAAATATGGGTCTCATCTTGGGTAAAGATCTCTTCCAGCATCTTCCATGACTCTCTGTTCTTGCCTAAGTTAATCCAATCGTCGTGTCTGTTATATCATCAGCCCACTGTCTTATTGGTTTACCAATATTTCTTTTTCCTTTGGGGCCTCTCAATCCTGTGGCTTCTATGGTCCATCTCCTGTCCGTGTAGCGCGAGATGTGACCAGCCTCGAGCATCGTTAAATTTTGTTTTTTGTCTAATGTATTCGCTCTTCACTTTATGAATTTTCCTGATATGCAACACACTCTTTTTCATTGCTCTCTAGGAACATACATACATAAGTTTAGCAACCGTACAGAAAGCATGGTAAAAGGCATGTATCGAATACCATTTTTGTCAAGTGTAATTTATAATTTCCTTTTAGAATTTCTCTTAATGACCGAATTTTTTCCAGGTTACGTTTATTCTCCTGGTTACCTCTTCTTCATTACTGGATTTGATAAACGATAGCTGCTTGCCCAAGTATATATAGTTGTTGATATATTGTATGTTGTTTCCTTGTATCATGATAGGCCTTTTGGTGGAGCTGGTCAATACGTTAGTTTTGCTATTTATTCTAAGCCGACTTTTGAGCTTTAATAATCAAGTGATTCATCATTACCTCCAAATCCCTAGACGTTTCAGCTAATACAACTATGTCGTCATCGAATCTGAGGTGGTTTAGGTAACATCTATTTATTTGTTTGCCTTTATTTGACCAATCTAAATTCTGGAGTATATTTTCAAGCACTGCAATGAAACGCTTCGGTGATAGGGGGTCTCCTTGCCTGACTCCTCTTTCTATATCTATTTCTTCGCCGCTTTTTTCCAGCTTTACTCTGCTTTTACTATGTGCATAAATATATTTTAAGATATTGATGTATTTTAGTTTCAGTGCATTCTAGATTGAACAGTGGCTGATGCTTTACAATAGTCTATACAGAAGTCTATTCCGTTTAGTCAGAAGCCGATTTAAATCTTGACGGAAAAAATCTTAACTTGAAGTCATAACGGAAACTGTATTCGTAGGGATTACAAAAAAAGCAGTGGGGCGCGCACATTAGAACTCTTTCGGGTAGGTTAAGTTCAACTGCATATGCAGTAAGGAAAATAAGGCAGTTAACCGATGTCGCCACAGCTAGGTTAGTATACTATGCTTATTTCGATAGTATTATATCTTATGGCATTCTGCTGTGGGGATCAGCAGCAAAAGTTGACTGTTTTCATTTTACAAAAGAGGGCAATCTGCGCGATCTATAAAATGGGTACTCGCGAGTCCCTCAGAGAAAATTTAGGAGATCGATATACTGACTCTACCTTCGCTTCATATTTTGGAATGTATTTTGTATGTCCGCAAAAATCGAGGGCTTTTAAAAATTAGAAGCGTTTTCTAATTTCGTGCTTACTGCGTGTATTAAAACGCAGTAAGCACGAAATTGTAATAACCAAATTCAGATTAACGAAATCTAGTTCTTAACGCTAGTTTTCTTTTCCAGTTTAAAAGTTCATCTATATAAATGCCAAGAAACTTAACTTCCTTAACAAGGTCAATTTTAACTCGATGCAGTTCTATATTAATTTTATCATCGTTACGCGCAGTTGTTTTGAATAGCATTACGTTTGTTTTAGTGATATAAGTTTTGAGCATATTTGCACTAAACTAAGAATGAAAGGCAGCCAGAACTTTATTCACCTTTACAGTAAGCTCATGGATGTCGTTAGCTGCTACTATGGCATTAGTGTCATCCGCAAAGACTACCAGTTGAATGTCAGGTGAAAGATTGAAGGGTATTGGAGGTGAATTTTGGGCCCATTATTATTTATCTTGTTCATTAATACAAGATAAATAATAATGGGCCCAAAATTGATCCTTGGGGCACACCAGTTGCAATATTCAACATAAATGGCCTCTAGTTCTTTTTTAAACCATTTTTGTGGGTGGAATCAACTTCAACAAACATTTTTCTATTTTTTAAGTATGACGAGATGGTATGGTAAGGCTTTACCGCTAACACCATAATGTTCCGATTTTATGATGAGTATATGATCAATCGCGTGGAAAGCTGAGCTTAAGCTCATGGCCATGTAAATACCAGCCACTCTCATTTTACTATTCAATTTATTAACCACATCGTTAAGTAAGGTATGAATATCATCTCCTGTACCGACGTTCTTCTGATATCCAAATTGTCTTAGATGTATTGCTTTATTTAAACCAAGATGTCTACCTAAGCGATCTTTTAAAACTTTTTCAATTTTTTTTGCGAGGGTGGGTAATAAAGAAATGGGCCGATAGTTTTTTGGATATGTTTTCGTGCCCTTTTTATGTATTGGGGCGATCTTCGCAATTTTTAGTTGTTCTGGGAAAATGCCTTCCGCAATGCATTTATTACAAAAAGTCTAGAGGGTCCAGATAATACTGATAGATTATCCTTAATTACCGATTTTGGTATTTCGTCAAAGCCACAAGATTTCTTATTTTGCATATTATTTACAATAAAAAAAAAAATTGATGATGAAAGATGCTTGTTAACATTTGTTAACTTTTTATCTCTTTTTTTGTTAATTTAATATATAATCTTTTTTTTTAATTTCTTACGACTTATTGTCGGGCCTACGTTGTCCCCCCATATCTAGGTACTAATGCTGTAATATGGAAATATTTTAAAACCAAACCAGTTTTTAAAAGAGTAACTCTCGGTATTTTTCTATAATTTGTCCTAGTTTCTGTATGTGGTCTGTTGTGCTAAATCTGATCAAAAACCTGGCTGTGCCTTCGGTTGCAGTTTGTCAATATCTTGAGTCATTTTTTTAGTACTTAGATGAACAGTTTGCATATACTTGATAGGAGGCTTATGGGTCTGTTGTTTCCTATATCTAAGGGGTTTCCTTTTTTTACTTTATAGTGTTTTTATGCGCAGGACGATATAAAATTCATAGGTCGAAATTGAGTAATAATGGGATCCAATCTCAGTCTGGTAAAATCCTAATAATTATAAATGTGAAAGTTAGTGAGTAAGAATGAATTTTCGTTACTTTTTCGTGACCTACTGCACAGATTGGGATGAAATTTATCATACAGACAGCATTCATATAACCTAAACATTTTTTTTTTCTTTTTTCTGATAATTTCGACTTTCACGCGGGTGGAACCGCGGGTGGCAGTGCCGGCATCTATTCCTTAATATATCCCTGAGATAACGACAATTGTGTCTAATAATACTTCTTGTTGCCTGATTTGTTGAGCAGCTTAACCTAATTAAATAAATAACCAAGCTATTAAATCGAATAGAGTGCTTATAACATTAAAACTTGGTGCAACACTACTATACACCCATGTCTAGACTCTGTGTTGACCTCGTGCTCTTGAATCATCACTTATTAAATAAGAATAATAATGCGGCAAAATCTGATGCATTGTTAAATTTTATCTTATGCTCAAACATAATATAAAATTTAACAACAATTGATCTTTTTGTTTGCAATTTACACGTGAGAAGTTGAAGTCACGTTATACTCCAAGTGACCATTATTTACTTTTTTTAATATCAAATTCAGTTAACGAAAACTGATAAAGACGAAAACCTTATTTATGACACTTCCAAATCAGATTCGTTGAACAAATTTTCTAACAGAAAATTAAAAGACTGTAATTATTTCACGGCTAGGATACATACCTTTCTATTTCCTAGAAGTGGCTAAAGTAGCTGTGTTACTATAGGCAGACGTAGGCAATCTCCCACTTACAGAGAAGAGTTTCTATGAGAGAGAGTGGGCCTTGATCCGCCACCTTGGATCCACCATCGTGAGCCAAATATCCTCAAATAGAATTACTTTAAAAGTCACGCTGCTATTTCTCAAACCAGGAGGGAGTTCGGCAATAGAAGGCATCCTTATTTACTTTGTTAAAATTGAAATAATAAACTTTAATATGTAAATCAATACATAGTTAATCTGTAGAAAAGTCGTTTTTTTACTTTTATACAACGAAAATATTTTCAAAAAATTGGTTATAGGAAAACCAACAGAACCCATTTCCAGAATTTTAGTCTGTTTGTCCGTTTGTCTGTTTAGTTGTGCATGCATCACGTAAAATGTACGAAACCCGTGTAAATATCGTTAATACCATTCCCCCCTCTAAAAAGCTTATTTTATTCATTGAAAACAGTGAATAAAAAGCACTTTTAATGAAAAGCTTTTAAATCACTGTTTTGGTGTTTGAATTTCGAACACAACAATTTATATTTGACCTCCATCTCAATGCTATACAACCTCCTTGCGCATAAAATACTCGATACAAACAAATCACTCACCTTCGGTTTGCCGACGATATAATGGCCATGACTGAGACCATGGAGGACCTCAATACAATCTCGATGACCTCAGTAGACCTTCCGAAAGAGTGGGTCTTAAAATGAACATGAACAAAACCAAGGCCATGGTGAATGCCCATGTAACACCCACTCCTATCAAGATCGGAGACTGCACTCGAAGTTGTAGACGATTATGTGTACCTGGGACAAATGGTCCAGTTGGGTAGATCTAACTTCGAGAAAGAGGTCAACCGTCGAATCCGATTCGGCTGGGCGGACGGGAACTTGCTATCTTCTCGTCCAATTTACCGCAGTGTCTCAAGACGAAAGTCTATGGCCAGTTTGTGTTGCCAGTGATTACCTATGGAACCGAGACGTGATCGCTCACAATGGACCTCATCAGAAAGCATGAAGTCACCCAAAGGACAATGGAGCGGGCTAGCCTCGGAGGTTATTTGCGGGATCGCATCAGAAATGCGGGAGAAATTAAGTAACTGACATAGCTCGAAGACGAAACTTAAGGGGCAGTGGGCAGGGCACATTTCTCGCAGAACGGATGGTCGATGGGGCTGAAAATGCAAGAATAAATTTACTTGTTGTAGAAAAAATGTTTTGAATAGTACAGTGTGAATTCATTAAAAATAAATTGGGATTACTTTATTATTGCAATGAAAAATCAATGGGGTATCAAATTGACCCCATTTTTATTTTAGCGTTCATAGACTCGTTTTTTTTATTTTCACCCAAACGATAGCTTTTCTATCATGATTGAAATGAATTTATGAATTTATTGAATATATTATCTTTTGAAAAGTCGCCAACACTGCATTTTATTCAATTTTTTTCAAAATATGCCTATACTTTTTTTTTCTTTATAAATCGTTGCCCAACACTAGGAATTTCTTCCTGTATCGTGGGTGCGTACAAACATATAAACTCTTTACTCATTTCTCATACACAACACCCAGAGCCGGAACAACTATCTGTAGGTCATACAAATATTTGTTCCGTGCGGGAATCGAACCTGCGACACGCAGCGCAGCAGTCAATCGCTCAACTACTGCGCCAACCGTGCGCCCTAATTGAAGTAGTTATGTCAATTTTAATTTCAAAACTAATCAATTCAACCTTGTTTTACGATATATTATTAGTTTCTAAGGTAAATTGAAATGTGTTAAATCCACAATTATTAATTATATTCAAAACAAACTTTTTGTTTAAAGTGGGTGTGTCAATAAAACTATAGGGGTTGCTTAAAGGCATCAGTAGCCAAATTATGAAATCCTAAAAAAAATGTCTCTGACATTCAGTGTTGCCAACTCTACGTCTGTTTACGTAGATCTATGTATATATAGCCTAGCCTGCAAACCTACGACTTTAGTCCCAGGATCTACGTATTTTCTATCAAAATTGTACAAAAAGATAACATAATAAATTATCTCTAAATTGGCATAATTTCCGTTAAATTCGCAAAAAAAAAAACTTTCCGTTTCATACACACTTTTTGCCGCCACACAACACTTTACCCCATTCATTCTAAAAACAAGCTGTCCATTCCATAGAACTATAACTCACGTGACTGTGAAAAACGAAACGTGTTGTTGCCGTAAAATCGAAACCTTTAATGTTCTGTGAACCTAACCTAAAAATATTTCGCAATATGATTTAGATATTTTTATTTTGAATTTTTCGGAAGCTCATTACTAATTCAAAAATGAATTTATCGTAATAAAGGAAAATTGTTTTTTGTGAATGACCACATGTAGATAGTGTAAAAACCAACATTCAACCGTACCGTACGTATCCGTAAATATTTTCGCGGTTATATCTCTAATCAAAGTTATGTCTGCAACATTTAGGTGCATTTAAATTGTAGTTTTAATCCGTTTTACCCACCTTACCCTCTTCAATTCACTTAAAAAAAAAGTACGTAGATCTACGTCTTTTTCATATTCAAATTTAACTATTTAATATAAATATAAGATAATTTTCGGCTCTTGCCTATGCCTTTCTCAAAATCCGAGTTGGCAACATTGCTGACATTACTGACACCACAGACACAGTGTTGCCACCATGGTGATTTTGTAACTAGATCTGGCGATTTTTCAGAGCACTTAGCGATATTTTTTCATCGTTTAGTGACTAATAAATTTTTAACGATTTTTGGCGATATTTGAATGTGGAATTTGGGAGCACTTATTTGAGACGGAAATTTAAAAAAATACCTCATTGTAATGCTGAAATTGAAAGATTTTCAGTGTTATGAGCATCGTTAAAAGCAAGTTACGAAACAAAATAGCCAATCCACTACTTACCGCCATAATTTTTATTTGAAAAAGATTGAAAGTTTTGAAAATTAAATGCTTCAATTACGAATTGCCTAGCGGTGTCATTGAGGCTATCGGCAAAAACGCAAAGTACTCATTTAAAGATCTATCACAACCAACAACACCTTCAGCGCAAACGTCGGCGTCTATGGATGATGAAGATATATTATTACAAAATCTTGAATTTTAATCAAGTCTGTTTTTTTTTCACTTTTGACTGTTACAAAATATTTTTTTTTTTTTAAATTTCAGACATTTAAAGTACTTGTAAAAATGCGAGTACTGGTGTTTTTTTTTTCAATACAAATTGCCATTATATGGCGACATTTTACACTGGATCTAATGACAATATAATTTTTGAGGCGGCAACACTGCAGCCACAGCTGTAATTTAAAAAAAATCTTTCTGTTTACCAAAGAGGTTATGTTTTTGATAATAATGTCCAACTGTTAATATGTTAAATCGAAATTAGTAGGTACCTGTACCTTTAGAAATCATTAATTGTAAAAAATATCCTTTTTATATAGCATGTGGTAAAAATATATATGCCTGTAACGAATAAACTGTGTTTGTTTTGATTGTGATTGGAGAGAAAATGACATCGTTTGGAAATCTATCTTCAAATCAAGTAAGTTTCATTTTCCTAGAAAACTTTTTGAACTATAAATGCATATTGAGTTGTTTAACTAATTGATTGCAAAAGTTAAATTAACAATAGCAATTGAATAATATCTCTACTTGTGACTAACGCCATCTATGCATAAAATAACCAACTATCTTAACAGCACGAGATCAGCAAGCGACTCATTTTGCTCATAGTTTCTAAAAAGATTCATAGATGTCGCTTTACTATTATTTCTTTTTAGAAAACTCGAGCTTCTCTGCACCGGGATGTTCGAAGTATTGGCACGGAAACTTGCCATTTCCTTGGTCTAGAGATAACAAAGTCTGCTATGGAAATTGTAGCAGAACTTGTTTTCAAGAAACTGTCAGTCTACGGAGCCGATTTGGAAGCTTTTGCAAAGTTTGTATTGCTATAATTTTACTTTCAACGTCGGTACAGGTAGATTAAAGCTTAATGAGGGCTTGTAACACGAGGCGAGTCGCGAACTGGCAATAATTTTACAATAAGTACCTACCTAGTAAAGTCCCTTCCTATAAAATCAGTAGTCTATCAAATAACATTTTGCTGAAGTAGGAAAGATAACTAATAGGTACCTTGGAACATTTAAAATATAAATTGATTATGCCTATTTGGATTTCAGACATGCGAAACGATCGACAATTAATGCAGACGATGTTAAACTCCTCGTGAGACGTTGCCCTTCTCTGGTAAGTCAAAAGAATTACATTTCCAATGGTAAAACTACCCTGGCGATCTGCCTAATGTCTTGTGGTTGGTTGGTTGACAGCAGTTAGAAAGACGTTGCTTTCTGATGTTTTCTCCTCTATTATACTTGGTTCACTAATGTTTCACCAAAACACCATTGATATATTTTTTTGTGTATTCGTATACTGTTTGTGTCACAAACAACGTATGCCGCAAATGTTTTATTTTATAAACAGTCGCTTTACAAACATTTATTTGGCAAATGCTTTTCTCTTTACAAATGTTTCGGATGATATTTAATCATTTATAAATTTTTCATTTAATATTTACTTTTTGTTAAAAAAAAAATATATGGCTTCACTGCGAGCGAAGCCGCGGGGGCTTCGCTCGCAGTGAAGCCATATATTTTTTTTTTTAACAAAAAGTATCCTATATATGTATTCCTCCAAGAATATATGTACAAAGTTTCATGATGATCGGTTCAGTAGTTTTTGAAAGCGTAACAAACAAACTTAGATTCACATTTATAATATTAGTAAGTATAGATGTACTACGTGATTAAAGTATTAATTATTAACTTCAAGAATGTCTGCAAGAGGATATATCTCACTATCATAGTTAAGTCACAAAGTAGAGTAGGGTAAGTAGGGTAGGGTATGGTAGGGAGGCTAGGTGGGTAGGTAGGTATGTAGGATAGGATAGGGTAGGGCAGGTAGGATGATCGTTAGGGCAGGTCACAGGTGAGTAGGTTGGTAGGTAGACCTAAGGTAGGTGGGTATGGTAGGGTAGGTAGTTAGGGTAGATAGGTAGATAACCAGTTGACGGGAGCAAAGCCGCGGGGGTCAGCTAGTATGAGATTAAAAATAAGAATTGTTTGTGAAATAATAGGTACACTTACGTTATTAAAAAAAAGTTGAATTATTTTCTTAAGTGAATTATTTGGTAAAATTGTTGTCATCGTTGATTGTCAAGTAAAAATTTTGAAATTCTTTGGATTGCTTCTATCCTTTTGCTTTTGGCCTATGTAAGTGCCTCCGCCGTAACAATTTACATTTAAAAGTGAAATAATCATTAGTTCGCCGTTTTCCAAACCAGCTGGTCTTTTATCTAATACGGCGTATTCTACTAATTGAAGGCATCTTAGGGTCTTTAAGTCAAGAGTTAATAGGTTACTTCTAGGCAAGCGCGCTTCACCGTAGACCACATCATCGCTTAACATCAGGCGAGATAGTGGTCAAACGCGAGTCTACAGATTATAAAAAAACGGCAGGTTTAGAAATTACATAGGTACCTACCTACGTGCCGTTGCCACCCAAAAATCTGACCAAATGAAACCACTTACGTAAATAAAACATAATTTTATTGCATGCATACAAATTAAATCAAAATCAAACGCGCATACTAAGTCCTCCTAATATGTGAAAGTTTGTGTTTGTTAGACATTGGCGCAAAAACTACTGAGCGGATTTTGATAGCTTGTACATCAGAATAACACAGCCGCGCGCAAAAGCTAGTAGTTTCTAAGGATACTAGCTGTTCCCCGCGGCTTCACTCCCGTGGCCCACTCCACAGGACAAAATGAAATTAGCCTATGGCACACAGGAATTATGTAGCTTTCTACTGGTGTAAGAATTTTCAAAATCGGTTCAGTAGATCCAGAGATTACAAACTCGCAAAGTTTACCTCTTTATAATATTAGTATAGAGCTTCTGCCCCCGGCTTTACCTACGAGTTTAGTGTTTTCTTATCCTAAAGGAAGCTAGAAGCTATTCGCAAGCAGTTGCAGTAGTATCGTCACAGCTCTTTTTATTACTATTGTCTATTTCAACGTATTGTCTTATGTTAAGTAATTTAAGTACCTACATATTTAGTTTATTTCTTTGGGTACCTGGTACCTGGTACTTTGAGTTATTGTATGACTATTGTATTTATTATTTATAGTTTATGTCTCGTATTTAAATAAATACCTTATCGCGTTTTATTATCGTTATTTTACCTAACACTATTTGTCTTTATATCTCCTAAAGATTGACTAGTAGAAAATGCCTATGGCTTTAAGTCCGATTCTGTACGTTTGTGTGCTTGAAGTAATAAATAAATAAGGGAACGTGATAACGGGATTAAAAGCACCCTGTGTGTTATTCCAGACTATAATCTATCTCTGTACCAAATTTCATTCAGATCAGTTCAGCCGTTCTAGCGTGATTGAGTAACAAACATCCATCAATCTTAACTTTCGTATTTATAAAATCAAGAGGATAGTAGGAATTACTAGGATTAGGGGAAGAACTCATTCAACACGGGCGTCATCTAGCGTATCATGATCGAAAACCGTCACCTCATTAATTAAAACTTTCCACCTTATAAATCAAAAAAGAAAAAAGAGTCACCAGTCCCATGAATCGGATTCCAGTTTATCAACAACGATGTTAAATTTAAATCCGATGCTGAATCTTTAAATAGCTGCGTGATGGAGGTGTTTATTTATGCAATTGCTGTTTTCGCGTTGAAATGATATGCTTAATTGACTTATTACAACATGTTTGATGAACTAATCGGTTCGACGTCACGATTTGGTGACTTGCACGCAGCTTTGTCCTGCGTAGGTAATAATGTTATTAACTTAGCACTCTTGGTAGTACCATTCGTCGTTTTGAAAACTAGAAAAGCAAAAAAAATATTTAAAATAGCGAATAGGATACATATGCGCGAGCTGGCTGATCAAATTTAAGCAGTCGGTTTTTTTGTTATTAAAAAAAAAATTGCAACTTTTTAGTTATTTTTTTAGAATTAGGTACATTTAAACATGTAAGTTCTATATATTTTTGAAATCACCTCTTAAAACCCTTTATTTTTATTTTGATACCCCACACGATGGGTTTGGAAGAAAATATAAATTTGGGCCCTACAATATGGCGCCCAAAAGCCGCCATTTAACTATTTTCCAATTTTAATGTAGCCAGTGACGCTAGTAGGGTTAAGAGGAATCGATTGACGTAAGAATCATCAAATTCGGCCAACACGTTTGGTCTCTAGAACGCCACATAGGAACAAACATACATACATAGACAGATAAACTCATTACCCTCCTTCGGCAGTCGGGTAAAAATAATCAGTGCAATAATGACTTCTTCTTTTTCAGGTTTCATTTAAGCACCTTAAATATTTCCCTGTGATCTTTTTATCAAAATGGTTCATCAAAGTTTCATAGGCGCAGGTTAAACTTAGTCAACTTCAGAGGATACGGGCCTCGGTACCCTTCAGAGTCCAGAGTTCCGACATTCTGCTGGCGAATAACTAAATCCATACATCTAATTTGTAGGATGGACCTTCTTTTCCGCACTTAGACTCCCATTTCGTTCTTTTTGCGTGCAGGACTCCTCTCTGTGAGAGGAAATGGACGGTAAATCACCACGCGGGCCCAGTGCTGGTTCGTGGATATCACATGTCTTCGAATTTTTGGTTCTAAGACCTGCCGGTTTCCTCATGATGTTTTCTTTCACCGTTTTGAGAGCAGTGGTGATGACATAATCTACACATACTAAAGCGCCTGTCTGGGTTCGAACCCACGACTTACAACTTGTAAGTCATGGCCATTACTACTGGGCGAACATACTCTCTAAGTTGTATAGCTGTACATAAAAAAATATTGAAAAGCCTTCTCATAATGTTTCAGAAAAGTCACCTAAACATAGTAGCGCCAAGTCCTAAAGAAAAACGTAGAAAAACTGCAAACAAAGCGCCAGAAACACTAGCTTCGACTTCAAGGCAAAAGGAACCAGAGGCATCGACTTCTAAAGAAAAGGAACCAGAGACTATGACTTTCAAACAGAAAGATATTGAGGATGCAAATCAGAAAGAAAAGGACAAACAGGATGGGAACGCAGAGACGGATAGTATTATGGACATCGATGATATGATCGATTTAACATTTGATTAAACTCGTTTTGTACTTACAGTCCGTCAAATCTAAGAAGTACCGTTTGACAGCTATAAAAATACGTTGTATAAACTTAAGTTGATGCTTACGAATGATACTCGTTGTTATAGTGTATAGGCAGCATAGTAATTAATTAGGATTATGAATTTGATTATTCGTAAACTTTCACACAAAGTTATCACGGCAAGTTAAATGAGAAACGTCATCGGACTTCTTAGATTTGACGGACTGTAGAGTGTTTCATTATTAATACTAAGGTAAATCTGATACCTTTAAACGAGCAATTCTTGTATATATATGGTCTGAATCTCGGAAACGGCTCCAATAATTTTCATGAAATTTAGTATGGTTTTGGGTGGCGATAAATCGATCTAGCTAGCTCTTTTCATCTAGCTAGGTCGTTCAGGTACTAAAATATTAAGTGTAGATTACGAAAGTTCTCGTTAAAATTAGTCAAGTTAGATAGAATAATGAGGAAACAAGAATACGAGTATAATAGATAGATAGGTACCAGAATACAATGTTATCGACGGAATCTTCTGTTTTTAAGTGGCGAAAAAACTAAATAAAAATCGGTTCATCCATTTAGAACCTATGATAATACCGACAGATACACAGATACGCACGTCAAACTTTATACATCTTTCTTTTTCATGGGGGGGTTAATAAAAAGAAAACTGACCAAATAAAACATAGATTTATTGTGTGAATGATATGGCTAGTTGAGATAGTTAACTGATGAAGACATTAACATCATATCAGCCGAAAGCGTCCACTGCTGGACATAGGCCTCCCCCAAGCGTCGCCACACTGTTTGATGGAAATAAATGCAAGGCAAAGGCGGCGCTCGCTGCCTCCATAATGAAGTTTAAGGCTTGTATTATGGTTGCTTTTTCCCAAAAGACGTCCACGCTGGACATAGGCATTCCCGAAGCGTCGCCAAATCGACCGATCCTATGCTTCATCTCATATCCAGCCGCCCTCATCAGATTAACTGATGAAGACATGATGGAAATAAATGCAACGCAAAGGCGGCGCTCGCTGCCTCCATAATGAAGGTTAAGGCAAAAAATAGAAAGTATACAGAAGGACCACTTCTGTCGTCCTCGAAAATTGTCACCTAAACTTGTCAGATTCACTAGGGTTGCTACTATATTGATTCTGAATTAAAAAAAAGGAGTAGGTAATATAAGTTTACAAACACAAATACATCGTTTCGTATATACAAACATCATATCATGCTTATATGGCTTTTAGGGGATATAGATCCTCAAATATCCATTAAAGATCACGACGCGGCGACGCCACATACGACGAAGATTGGAGGGTGACAAGACGGAACATAAATGTTTTGGGAATACTTTTAATATGCTTAAAACTAAGGAGTGGAATTCCCTGCCGGAGTCCGTGTTGCCCGATAGCTACAATTTAGGATTCTTCAAGACAAGATTGAATAGGTTACTTCTAGGCAAGCGAGCTTCATGGCCGACCACGTCATCACTTACCATCAGGTGACATGGTGGTCAAGCGCGAGCCTGTTCAAAAAAACACAATGGTGTAATAATGATCCTACCAAAAACATAAAAATAATGTGAAAAGGCATCAAGCTCGACGAAGAAGAGTTGAGATCTAGAAGGGTGACAAGTTTCATAGCCTTTCCTTAAAGCTACAATGTACAATAAATTTCGTCTTATAATTTTCTTAGATATTGAATTTTTACTTGTCGTTTTGAAAAAAAATATTGACCTTTATACAATGATATTCTAGTAAACAGATACGTTATACACTCACAAAACAACCGACAAAAGTGTTCCACACAGCAGCGCCAGCACACATACACATTTTTCATTCATCTGACATTTCACTACAAGTCGAAAGAGATGACTTGATAAAACCAACAACAAAAAAAGAGACAGCTAGTGTTTGTCACTTGCGTGTGAATGTAAACAAACATTATTCTGACCACCAATGTTTTTCTTTTTCTAACCTCCAAATATCAGAATATTAGGAAATAAAATAAATAAATTAGTAGATTGAGGTGTATTGCGTACTATATGGTATGAGATCCCTTATGTTCTATGTACTTTGGTATCATAATTGGTACACTTTCTAAATACACATGATGGCATTTTTTAAATTTTGTTTTTGTTCAAAGCGTATCGCTCTTCGCCATGCGTGACATAGACTAAAGATCTATATGTCCCGTATTCGAGTCTTCACAATGTGCGCGCTCGTAACATATCTGTTTACTAGAATATCATTGCCTTTATAACTTAAATAAAAACTATACAAATACAACTTCGTTGCAGTACTTTGTAATGACGTGACAAACTCCCGCAAAAAGCATTCGTGACAGCCGCGACTGAGCTCGGTCCATGAATCCCTGTAAAATCATAATGTCAATGTGTGCGTGCCAAATAGCGCTTTGTTCGAAGTGGCCTCTCTGTCTGCGGCGCGCCGCCTCTTCGTACTTTGCGGTTTAGACTTATGATATGGTTGCTTTGTCCCAAAAGACGTCCACCCTGGACATAGGCATCCCGGAAGCGTCGCCACATCGACCGTTCCTATATGCTTCATCTCATATCCAGCCGCCCTCATCAGATCCACAATCCATCTTATAGTAGACTACACATGACTGCCAGGTCTACGGTTCACCTTGTATGTGCAAACTCTGCTACATCAGGTACATTCAAAGTCATATCCGTACCTACACCGATCTTATGGGGAGTCAAATGAGCAAAGCAAAACACAGGTTCGCCGCGGGTCGAGTCACCGCGCTCGCCAAAAAACTCGTTATAACGAAACACAATTACCCTGGCACAGGGAAATGTGTGGAGTAGGTAGATAAACGGTTATAATTAATGAGGGTTATTAGTTTAATTGTGTTATTACGTATTCGTGTAACTTGTGTTTTAGGTTTATTATATTTTCGAGAAATCTTTCAGACTTAATGTTTTTGCCTGAAATGCGTGGCATTAAGGTATATTTCGTCAACAGCTACGTTTTTAGGTAAAATTTCAATATCTTTCTGGAAAATAAATAGTTGAGCTTTAATGTTAAAGATTTGACCTCATGACCGTTGGAGTTTGATAAACAAGTCCCTTTATAAGTCAGTTTTGAAGTTAGAAGCATTTAAGATTTACGGGGCGTTAAGGCAATCCTAAAAGTGATTGTTTATGTTATGGACCAATTGATTAATACGACATTATTCATAAAGCCCGGACAATATAAAAATGCCCAATATGATAAAAACTGTTGAAATAATTAAATTGACCGGGCTTTCTGAAAATATGTGTTTTATTTGTTATTTTAATGACATTGGTTTTATATACATAATATTGAATAGGTATGTACGATTACTTTTTAAGCAACAAAGCCGACGGAATCATATTCCTGTCTGCAGGGTCTTAAGTAACCTAACATGAAGGAGATGATGGGAACTGAAGTGAGAGAGCAAAGCGAGCGAACTTACCTATCTATGTCGGGGTGCCCGAGCTCGCTTCGCTCGCTCTTGGACAAATTCATTGACTATAATTATCTAATTGCCCAACCCTTACGTAGCAATATTCAAAATGACCAGGCTTCTTCTTCTTCTTCCTGCCCTTGTCCCATGTTACTTGGGGTCGGCGCAACACGTTTTCTTCTTCCATACCATCCTGTCCGCCGTCACGCTATCACAGACTCCCTTTTCTTTCATATCACTCCTCACACAGTCCATCCATCTTTTCTTTGGCCGTCCCCTCCCTCTCCATCCATCCACATTTATATTCATAACTCTTTTAGTAACATGCGTTTCATCCCTCCTCATCATATGACCATACCAGGACAAACGGTTTCCTTTCAACTTTTCTGTCACTGGTGCCACTTTCAAACTTCCTCTAATATACTCATTTCTCACTTTATCCATTCTCGTCACTCCACACATCCATCTCAACATTCTCATCTCTGCTACATGCAATCTCTTTTCATCCATCTTTTTCACAGCCCAACATTCTGATCCATACAGTACGACAGGTCTAATCACGGACTTGTAGATTTTCCCCTTTAACTTTAGGGGCATAATGACCAGGCAATGTGATAAATATAGAAGTTTAAATCAGTATTCATTACATTGCCCGATTTGACTTCATTACATTCATAATGCCCGGGCATTATACATAGTGCCCTGATTAATCACTTGATCCATGGCATATAGATAGTTTAACTCATCTGTGCGCGCGGCGCTATGTGTGGGTAAGCAACAAAGCATGTGTGGGTGGTTGTTTGTTTGGACGACAACTGCCGCGTCACTGACACACAAATGCATAATGTAAAATTACAAGCGCACGCACACATGGCGCTGCGCGCAAAGATGCGTTGAGCTATCTATAACAAAACTACTGTATTTTTGGCAACTTTTGGTGTATTTTCCAGTCATATCTTTTTCTCACAATCCATCCATCATGTCTTTGGTCTTCCTTCCCTTATAACAATTCACATGCCAACTCAAAACAGCTACTACCAGCTTCATGTCCATTAATTAGTCAAACCATCCAAAAAAAATGTACACACAACACGACTCCACCGAACCACCTGTCCACGGTAGTTAATTACTCCTATAACGACAGTTAGAGCATAATGAGATTTTTGCAATTCAACAGTAGCACATTACAGGGTGCTGTTTGTCAACTCTCCCTCCCCCCCTTCCACCACTGACCACCCCTGGCTGTAGGGGGGGAAGTTATTAGGCGGGTTTGTTAATGAATTTCATGTAGGGTAAATACATATATCAGGTATGTACCTACAGGTATAAATGAGTTATGTTGCTGAGGTCACATGTCTGATTGTTGGCAACCGCGAGCTTTTTATTTTTTCTAAAATGCTGTATGTGTCTGTAGCTGTTTATGTGGCTTGCTGTTTATTGGGATGAGCGAATGAATGCGCCGAATGGGAGTATGTTCCATAATTTCGGGGTTAAAATTGGTTACATTGAGAAAGTGGAACATGATGAAGAAGAGCTTTGTAAGTCCTAATTTGAAACAGAAGAAATGGTTTTGGTATATCAAAGTGGTTTTTTTTTATTACTATCGACAGACCCGGGTAATCCGGGTTTGACCAGTATCTCACCTGACGGTAAACGATGATGTGGTCGACGATGGATGACAGGTCAAGGTCATCGCTATCAGAACCGTCAGATTGGCTAATCCCTTTCAATAAGTAAGTATTGCGTTTTGCTAATCTATTTAATTTTAAAAGTCAATAAATCAATCCTTCACCACAAACTACGCAATCGATCCTGACTCACCTATCAGACAAAAAGGAGGCTTCCATAGATTTTACCATCAATTAGGCTTCTCTAATTATCGGCGGTGTCCCCCAGACGGCCGATGAATATGCACGAGACACCAGACGGTCCCCCAAAGCACACTTAGGCTAATGTTAACAGCTACTTTCTGAATATATTTGATATCGGTCCAAATGTTGCCATGGTTCTCTTTGGAGTCAGTGGTTTTAATTGTGCTGTAAAATTACTCAGACGTGGTAAGATTGTTTCTTTCTTAAATGAGGTACCTTGCTTTTTAACACATTTTTTTATTATAGATAGGCACGCGCCTGACCACTATCTCCCCTGATGGTAAGCGATGATGTAATCATGTAAGCAGTGGAAAAAAATCTTTGTAAAAAAACCAATTAAATTTACTTAACATTATTAAGTCTTATTTCATTCATATACAAGAGGTCCATTAAGGAAGAATTTGCAAATAATCGTCTGATAAAAAGATGTGTTCTTACGGTATAACTTGTGTTGAAATAATTACGTAATAATAAAATAAATCATATAGGTAGGCACATCACCTTGCCTTTTCTTGCTTCCTCCACCTTCTTTCAATAATTTCGTCAGTTCTTCGATCAAGGTCACATCATTCACCCCCAAAACTTCTTAACCTACTAACTTGTCCTTCTAGCTCTAATCAAACAACTGTGTCCAATCACACACATATGTGTTTGATGATGGAGTTTTTTGTGCGTTTTTCTCCATAACAAGCTACTTTTCCGAATGCACGGTAGAATCAATTTTTATTACTTGAAAATTTTAATTGTTATCGTTCAAAAGTGTAACTGTAAGGCCTTGACTTTGTTTGGATTATGACGTGTGGATCACAAACCAATTAATCAACCACATAATACCAACAAAAAATCAAATGAAGTCTAATTAAATGCCAATAATCTCAAACGCTCGCTTCAACAAGCAAAAAGCAAATCGGGGACATCCATCAAACAAAGCGGGTGAGAGTACTGAGCGGCTACCAGGCTACCTGTGGCCGCCTGCCTAGTAGCTGGCTAGGAGATAGGCCTCCGGTGCTCATTAAAATATGTAAATGCCTGCCGAGACATTACGCAGATAGGTGCTTCTGACTTATTGACTGGACCGCGTTATGTGAGCTTTGGGATTTGAAGAAATAGTTCGATTGTGGTTTTGGACGACTTTTTTTTGAATGAGTCGAGGTCGGGCTGGACTTGTGATGAAAACCAAGCCTTTAAATAGCTGGTGTTAATTCTTATTTGAAAGTCATACAGATAGAAATGATAGCTGGAAGTAGGAATATCAACAATGTTCCTTTTTGTTGATGGAACTTAAGCAAAGAAGAGACAAGTGAAGGAAAGAATATTTATTGCCATAAAAATTATCATGCTTTATTATCATCATCAATATTTCAGCCGACATACGTCCACTGCTGGACATAGGGCCCCAAGCGTCGCCACTCTGATCGGTCCTGTGCGTTTCGCATCCACGAGACTCCTGCAGTCTTAACCAGGTTGTCGCTCCACCTCGAGGGAGGTCTTCCAACGATGCGTCTGCCGGTACGCGTTTCGGCCCATCCGTTCTGCGAGTAATGTGCCCTGTCCACTGCCGCTTAAGTTTGGAAATTCTTCGGGCTATGTCGGTAACCCTGGTTGTCTTGCGGATGTCTTCATTTCTGATTCGATCACGCCGAGCATAGCTCTCTCCTCTCCATTGCCCTTTGTGTGACTTTAAGCCTTCTGATGAGGCCCATTGTAAGCGACCAAGTCTCTGTCCCGTAAGTAACTGACAACACAAACTGGTCATAGACTTTCGTCTTGAGACACTGTGGTAAGATGGACGAGAATACCGCGCAACTTGCCAAACGCTTTATTACGCTTACACTAAAAACCTTACCAAAATCAATCTGCCTAGCCTTTTCCCAACTATATTGGGGTCGGCTTCCAGTCTTACCGGATTCAGCTGAGCACTAGTGTTGTACGTCGAGCGACTGCCTATCTGACCTCCACAACCCAGTAACTAGGTAACACGGTACCCCTTATCAAGACTGGTGTCAGATCTCAAGCTTCTGACTACCCGTAATGACTGTCAAAGATCTTCAAATGACAGCTGGGACCAACGGGCACGGAGGAAACTCGGTATGTTGAAAATGGTCACCCATCCACGGACCGACCTCGTCAAGCGTTGCTTAACCTTGAAGATCGAACCGTGCGGCTGTTATTATTTAGCCACGAGCTCCTCTAAAAACCTTACCGATAGTAGATAATTCGTGATACTTTAATTATGTAAGTGGGCACGAAATGAGTCTATGGAAACTACTGGGTTTACCGCGCCAGACATGACCGGAATCCTTCAATTGTTTTTAAAATTGGTCAAGCAATCCATCATCAACTAATGAGTGTAAAGACGTCACATCATCTATCTTTGGCCCAACTATAATAGCATCTTTTTCTATTCCGGTTGAGTTTACTCTTGACCTCGATCTCGCCTGACGGTAAGCGATGGATACAGTGCCGTAACTAGCCTATTATGCGCCCGGTGCGAGCTTCTGTAACTGCGCCCATGAAAAATTTTCTAATCTTATTCGGTTTTGACAATAAAACGGATTATGTTTATAAAAATAAATCTATAATTTAAAACTACATTTTTGTTTATTTAATTATGAGTAGAGTTTTATGGGTAATATAGTTAATAGTTTATGGGTAGAGTTTTGAATAAAGAAGTATTAAATTGCGTTTATAAATTAATAGAAATTTTATTTCAGTTCTTTTGCCAAACTCGCAAATATACAATACACAAATGAAACAAAATGCTGATTAGTATAGACAGATAATAGAGATTCAAGGAAAGCCGTGCAAGTCGCTTTCAATCGACAAAATTGCTAGGCCAGACAATTCTTGGCCCATCTCGTCGAGCGCAGTGGCCATGGTAGACGCAAAAATTGCAAAAGTTATAAACAATATAGTAAAACCGGCCAAGTGCGAGTCGGACTCGCGCACGAAAGGTGCCGTACCATTATCGCAAAAAACGGCAAAAATATCAAGTTTGTTGTTTGGGAGCCCACTTAAATATTGATTTTATTCTGTGTTTTGTATTTGTTGTTAGCGGCAACAGAAATACACCATCTGTAAAAATTTCAACTGTCTAGCTATCACGGTTCATGAGATACAGCCTGGTGACAGAAAGACAGACAGTGGAGTCTTAGTAATGGAGGTTCCCGTTTTTACACTTTGGGTTCGAAACCCTAAATAGAGAGTTTTGGTTTTTTGCGAATATTTCAAAATTATTGCAGATGTTAGAAATCGTAAAAAAAATCTAAAAAAGGAGGAAATTTCTCACGAAAAAGAGGCCGTCTCGGAACTATCACCAATATTTCTAATTGGAAAAAAAAATGACAAAAAACGGGTGATGTGGCTTCCTCCCGCGCTGCTCGATTCGCTCCCTTTCTTACAAGTAGGTAATAGAAGTAAATTACGAAGAATATCATCATCATCATCATCATTTCAGCCGAAAGACGTTCACAGCTGGACATAGGCCTCCCCCAAGCGTTGTCACACTAATCGGTCCTGTGCTTTTCGCATCCACCGAACGCCCGCAGCCTTGACCAGGTCATCGCTCCACCTAGAGGGGGCCTCCCTCTAGGTGGAGCGATGAGCGATTCCTACGAAAAATATAATATTATATTACAATATTATGTATTTTTGGTCCTGGTCTGGTCATTCCTGCGCCCCTCTAATTTCTGCGCCCTGTGCACAGCAGGCACCGCAATATTTACGGCACTGGATGGATAAGGTCTATTATGGAACAAGAGAGCCTAGTAGGCGCCGGTATGACTTCTTAGATTGTGTAATACCTGCTTATGTATCCTGCTTGATATTTGACTAGGAATAGTTATTCCAACCTTCAAGACGCATAATGAGTCTCTCATAAAGACACCATAATCTAATCATCCACAGCTCGACTTCGGCCACTGCTGAGAATATTCCTCCCTTTTCTTCTGCCCATCCCCACGTTCTAAGACCAGCCTCATCCAGGTTCTACCCGCGAAGGCAACGATGTCATCACTGGTCCCACAGACTGGACGACCAATAAGTACTTTTTGCAGTTCTTTGACGTCTCTCGGTCGTTGCCTCCGCGTCTTACCCCCTACACCAATACACCATAAAAAGCTTCATACAAAAATTAAAATGGCCATATAGCGTGACTACATACATGGAGAGGTCTGGCAGTTCGTGGTATATTTTCCTTAAAAGATTTATTTTAAGAAAAAAAACTGTTTTTACAAAAATTACAACCGACTTCCAAACAAAAACACTACAAAGTGAAAAATAACTGCAATTTCGGAAGTCGGTGTTTCTGACGAGTATACCAGAGTGAACTGTTCACACCTGTGTACCCCTTAAGAGCGTACCAGTGTGATGTTATGCTATGAAATGGTGTAAACAATAAACAGACATGCGATTGCATCTATTCCGAGTGATTTGCCGTCATTGAGTTCTGATGTATTTCTCCGAAGTTCTTCATCAGATCTTAATGAAAATTAAATACAACCTACAGCTAAGACCAGGCCAGACCATATGACAAGCACCAGCTATCAAATAAAAAAAGAATCATCAAAATTGGTTCTCCCAATAAAAAGTTCTGAGGTAACAAACATAAAAAAACAGCGGAATTGATAACCTCCTCGATTTTGCGAAGTCGTTTAAAAATATTCCGCAATCTTTTGAACCTCCCTTCGTACCATCAGGGCCACATGCATGTGACAAAAAAAATAATTACTTCCTGAACTGCAAGATCTTCATCTTTCTTTTTGCTAACCGCGCAAACGTACAAAAGAACTATTAGCTACCTAATATCTCTCTAATCACCAGAAAATCCCATCTTCCTAATTTTCCCTAATATAATCAGCGTCACCCTCTCGCATATACCCATCCTTTTCGAGTAGAGAACGCATTACTCGGTTGCAGGGCACCTACCGCGCGCTACTATTTAGTATCATTACAAATGTCGCTCGTCGCGTCCGTGTGTCCGTCCGTCTGTCTGTGTGCGCTTGAGAGCTACCGTTCCTTATTAATAAGGAGTATTGGATGGTTACGAGGTATGGAGGAGGCTTCTGAGAGATTTTTCATATTCATTCATAGTCTTTTACTCAAAACTACAGATATAAATACAAGGAAAGCTTATGTAAAAAAGCGAGCTTAACCCATAATTAGATGGGATTTAATTTCAAGATGTGTTATGTGAAGGTGGGATTCGACTTAGGCATTGTTTCAGCCAGCATTTTGCCATTGTGTAGTATTGAGATTGCAACGGAATCAATGGATTAAAAGAAAATTTGTCTCCTGTAAGATCCTCTTGGTTAATAAGGATTTCGGGAACGGAATCCTAAAAGATCCAGATAACTTATCTCTTAACTTATCAGGGGTTCCCAAAGTGAGCGCCGCGGCGTCCTGGTGCGCCGTAGAAAGTTAAGAAGAGCGCCTTGAAGCGATTCTTTTTACCGTTCTCCGAAACCTCACCTTTTACAACGTAAGGAGAAGAAAGTCTTGGAACTCTCTTGCGAAAGCAACCTTCACATGTTCCGATTTGTTGGAGTTTTGGATACACTTTAGCTTCAAAAGCTATAGGAATTTTCTTTCATTTTGCAATCTTATTTATGCGAAGCAGAATTTTCAGCTGTAGCTGTAATCAATAGCAAATATCGATCAAAAATCAATGTGGAGCAAGAAAGTCATCGGTGTCAAGCCTTATCCCACGCTTTGAAGAAATGTGTGAAGATCACCAAGCTTACCCGTCACATTGACTAGCTAGTTAGCTATTGCTAGGGCACCGAGACAAAAAAAAAGGTAAATAAATAAAGAAAAGTAAAGCAAGTAAATATGTATGTGCGCCGCGGACTGAAAAAGATTGAGAACCCCTGAGATAAGGAATTAATTTTTGAAAGACTGGGTAGACCTGATTAACCCACTCTGGTATGTACCACGGACACATAAAGTTGGTAGGTATGTATATGTACCTACACGAATTTATTCTAGTAATTTCAATACTTTACGTCACGTGATCTTTATTCTTCATTCATTCGTCGTGAAGTTGGCACTTGGTCGGCGGTTTCTGTCAAATTGTCAGTTCAAACCATCAAGTGTCACTGTCATACTCCATCAACGTCATTTGAGTTTGACACTCGTGACGTTCCAGAGCGTAATCATTGCGGGCAGAACCTTTACGAAGTAGGCGCAGGAACTTCGGGATGTGCAGAAGAACAGAGAGGCATAGGCCTCAGCAGTGGGTGAAGTCGGGCTGTTAATGATAATGATTCATTTTATGTCATCTTGTGTTAATCCTCTAGGGCTCTCCTTAGTTTAGTTCAGAGTTTTAAACAGTGGCATAGTCTGGCCCAGAGCATTTCTAGAAAGACAGAACTGTTCCTCGTAGAAAAAGAGGGCCAAAACAACAAAGGGAAAATAACTTACCCAGTTATTTATAAGTAAACCTTCTGTATGATATATGCTTTGTTTCCTAAGACTATCGAGCTATACTTATTCCCTTCATCCGTTTAACCGTAATAGTTCTACAAACGGTGAAAGCGCTCTCCTTACAACGGGTTATCCGTTCGTTACCGAGTCGCTGAGGTAAGCAAGAGTGTTGTTTTGTTCCGTCCTCCGTCCCCGTCATTACGTACCTTTCAGCTCATTACGAGAACAGATCACTCGCTTAATTTGTGCATTTCCGATCTACAGATATTCAAATTTCAACCCTAATGACGCACGGGAAATGTTAATAAAATGTTAATGCCACGAAAGCGGTTGTCTCTCTCGCAATAAGTGACAGATTTGCTTGACAGCACCAGCCTCGTTTGTTGCTATGTATGAATAAGTCACGATTTTGCTTTTTTGTTGAAACTAGATAGGTATATTTTAAATGATTGCTTTTAGAACAGGAGTTGTGGCATTTAGAGTATTTTAATGAGTTATTATATCGGGAGTTGATATTGATTTTGTTTTATGAATATTTCAGCAGTTACTGTCGATTTTGTTTGATATGTTTTGCTTTTGTTTTGATATTTAGATCTCTTCATTATAAATGCAAGTCATCTATTATTTAAATTGGGTGCTTTAGACGTAAATCTTAGAAAATCATTCGCACTAAACCTAAGAGACCGCCTATTGAGACCAGCTTGGCGGGAACTGGCTCCCGTCGATGGCATGGGTCCCTCGTCCCCGTCCAATAAATCATAGTAATGAGACATCCAGCAGACTTAGAAAAATATGTGCTTACTACTAGTGCCTAGGTAAGTAGGTATATCTCTTTAAGGCAAGAGGCGTTTACGACGATTAGAGACTGGATTATCTAATATTCATTATATAAATATCCACTCACTCAAGTCTAGAGACAGATAGTACTTATGCAAACTCAGTTTTGTTGAGCGAGTCGCTACAGTTTGTCCCGATGACGACTAGCTCTGTTCTGAAAACCCAGCAATTTACTAGCAGTTCACCAGCATTGGCTGGCAATGGTTCTTAATGATTATAACACACGAGGGTTGTTACGAATCAAGGGGTCCTACTGATTATTTCTTTCACTGTAAGAGACCTATCGGCAATGAGGCACTGGTCAAATCAAAGCTCCAGAGCCTTGAACATCGTCGCCGAGTTGCCAGCTTGTCAGTTTTTTCTTTCCGATTTTGAAAATTCTTGATTTGAAATTTGTTGACCGAGTGTGAAAGAGTATGTTTCGAAATTGGTCCCATTTTAATTTGGTGAAGATCTGATTGAGAACTTCGAAGATATACGACAGAACTCTTCAATAAATAACGGCAAATCTCTCGGTATTGCTGCAATCGCATGTCTGTTTATTGTTTATACCATTTCATAACATAACATCACTTCAGTACGCTTTTAAGGGGTATGCAGATCTCTCATTTCACCGCTAATGTTCAAGTTTCATGATATTCGGGTTATCTATTCTGGCGTTAAGGTAACTTACTAAAAACTTTTTTACAAAAAAAAACCACCGACTTCCAAATAACAAAACTACAAAGTGAAAAATAACTTTATTTTTGGAAGTCTGTGTCTTTCGTAGGTACCATATTTTTTGCGTTATGGACACCGACTTCCAAAAATAAAGTTATTTTTCACTTTGTAGTTTTGTTATTTGGTAGTCGGTGGTTTTTTTTTGTTACAAAGTTTTTATTATCGGTTACATTTCGGGGAGTGTGCGATGGAATTGCATGATTTAATTCCGCCCAGCCCGTTCCATCATCGGACAACACACGGCGATGCGTCATCGGTACATGGTGGACATCCCACCCATACGCACAAAACGTTTTGGGGACACCTTTATTATGCGTACAGCTAAGAAGTGGAATTCCCTGCCGGTGTCTGTGTCAAGAGTGAATAGGTTACTTCTAGGCAAGCGTGCTTCACCGTCGACCACATCATCGCTTACCATCAGGTGAGATAGTGGTCAAGCGCGAGCCTATTGATACTAAAAAAAAACATTGTAATACTGGGTTGTAAAGGAGGACCATAGAAACAATGGCGATGGCAGCATTATGTGAAAGATAATACTTTTAAAAGGAACAGTGTTTTAAATAGAATAATAGAATGGAAATACATTTCGACACAGACCCAATATAACTTAACCGCAACAAACATGGAATAAATACAGTAAAGAAGTGCAAAGCCCAAATCTTTTTACTAGATTGCCGAAGGAAAGTAATGTATTTATCAGTCTATGTATGTTTCTTCCTATGAGGCCTTCTAGAGACCAAACGCGTTGGCCGATTTTGATGATTCCTGCGTCAATCGATTCGTCATAACTTTGCGAGTGTCACTGGCTATATTAAAATTGGAAAATAGAAAAACGGCGCATTTTGGGCGCCATATCGTGGGGGCCCAATTTTTTTTCTTCCCGTCCCATCGTGTGTGGTATTAAAATAAAGGGTTTTAAGAGGTGATACGGTCTGAGGTCTGAGGATACAGCTGGTTTTGGTCAGCCAGCTCGCGAATATGTATACTCCGACTGCCGACTGACCGGTGGCAAAGGACCGTTTTCAGGTTAAAAAAAAATATGGCCACTCCGGTATAATGCAGGTTGCCAAAGGTGAAAGAATTTTTATAATCGGTTAAGTAGTTTTCCAGTTTATCCATTACAAACAAACAATCAAATCTATCCTATTTATAATATTATATTAGTGTAGAAGTGTAGATTTCAAGTACTGTTATCTCCAAAAAATCTGTGTTCGAAAAGTGATGATGCGTTATAATAATTACATCATACATATTTCGATGGAACATCCCGAATTATTTAAGACATTGCGTCTAGAACATTGGTATCGTTCTATAATGAAAATGTAAAGAGGTGGGATCCTGGTGTCCTGAAACACAGGCCACGAGCCTAGCTTAGGCACCAGTCTCCCACAATATATACTAACCGATGTTGTGTATCATTGTCGAATCTGACCGATGTAAGATAATTTATGTATATTGTGGTGAGAAATTAAATAAAAGTTATTAAAAAAAAAAAAAAAGTTATTAAATAATAGTCGGCCAAGACTGGCAGATACAGCATAACAACTCCATTACGATAATAGCCAGAAATTTCTAGAATGTTTATATCAACAATACGAGAGTAGATATCCTACAGAAGCCAAACTTCATACAATCGAGATAGGAACCCTACAAAGTGGTAATGTATAGGCACTTATGATGTTCAAGTTTGTTTTTAAGATGGCAAAATATCTAATCTATGCTTCCGGTATCCCAATTTCCATGGTGACCGTTTATGAATTATCAAGTGAACTAGCTGGCGATTTTCCACCTCTTGTTTTTTATGGCCCGAAATTTCGCCGCTTCTACGATGGTGTCGCTGTGGCAGTGCAGAGGTCACTTTTGCTTTGCAGGTGTTGAGGCACAGAAGCCAAGAAAAGAGGTGAAGCATAGTTTGACTAAGTTTGCATGGTTTTGGCATAGTTGTCCGATGACTGCTCGAATGTGAATAGATACATTAGACACACACATTTGTATGGCCCTTGGTTCATGTTGCACTTTCTACTCTATGTTCACTTATACATTTACCAGGGTACCTTGCGCAAGCTATAGGGCGGCTCGGAGAAATAAAGCCAAAACGCAAATTATTCAAGTTTGTGAAACAGTTTTTATGCAAAAATATGATTTCATAATACAACTAAAAATATAGCACATTAAAATTACTATTTACATAAATACATTTTGGCACCGTATTGTTTTTCTCTACTTATATCTAGGTAGGTTTGTCGCTGGCAGAGCGGATATCACAATTGCACGGGCCTGTATGCCGTCTAGTAAGGGCCGGACTGTCCGGGAGGTCCGTAGGACGAGCTGACGCCGCCGCTGGAGCCTCCGTGACCGCCGCCGATGGAGCCTCCGTGACCGCCGCCGATGGAGCCTCCGTGACCGCCGCCGATGGAGCCACCGTGACCACCACCGATGGAGTCAATTTCGATACCGCCGCCGATTCCGCCGATGTCACCACCGATACCACCGCCAATACCACCGCCGATACCACCGCCGATACCACCGCCAATACCACCACCGATGCCAGAGCCTCCAATACCACCGGCACCACCGTCCTTCTGGGTCTTGTACTTGATGAAGTAAACCTCGGGCTTTGAGGGCTGAGTGGGAGCCGCGGTGGGGATGGTGATGTCGGGCTGTTCTTCGGGTTTCTTGACCAGCACGTAGACGAGGGTCTTCTCTTCGTTTTGGGCCTGAGCGGGAATGATGGGTGCGACGGGCGCAGGAGGAGCGGGGGCCTTGATGAAGATGATCTTGTAGTGCTTCTGGGGCACACCACCGCCGCTCACGATCTGGGGACGCTGTACTTCAGGTTCTGGGGGTGGGACATGGACGTAGATGTGCTTCTGCACAATAGCGCCGCCGCCGAATCCAGCGCCGCCGCCGAAGCCAGCGCCGCCTCCGAAACCGGAGCCTCCTCCGATACCGGAGCCTCCGCCGAAGCCAGAACCGCCGCCAGATGTGAAGCCACCAGAGAATCCTCCTGAGGAGAAGCCGCCATCGCTGCCGCCACCGAGCCCTCCGAAGCTACTGGAGCTCAGACCACCCGAGGAGAATCCTCCGTGGCCGCCACCAATTATGCCTCCGAGGCCGCCGTGGCTTCCACCGTGTCCGCCGCCGCCTCCGGGCGCGCTGTAACTGTATCCAGCCTCGGGTCTGGCCGAGCCGAGTGCCGCAACGGCGGCTAATACCTGCACCAGAAAATTCACGTTAAAACAACACTTTTTCAAACAGTTGATCGATTGGTCGGCTATATAGATCAAACATAAAATCAAAGCATCTATTTTAAAGAAACCATTTATAGGCACTTTTGAATTTTCAAGGTTAGTTAGTCAAAAAGATGAAGCTAGTTGCATAAGCACGGCACAATTTAATAACATCGGCTAATGGCACGTTCCGAAGCGTAGATCTGTACGAAGGAGAATGTGCAAACTCCTCGGACACACTTTTGAATCAATAGATAGTGACATAAGAATGATTACATCACGCATGTTATTAATGCATAAAATTATACAATCCGAGCACTCTAAAAACTAAAACCGCAACACTAAATAATCCGATGAGGAAGCACTGTGAGGGGGTCACACAGGTCACAAGTCACTTTCACTGCACGAGTACCTACCAAGAACGCTTTCATGTTGACTCACGGAGATTTCGTGGTTGTGTGATGTTCTGTACCAGCGACCGGTGGTTTATATACTGGTGGAACGGCGACGCCTCTCTCCTGTGCTCTTCTTAACATTCGGCCTTGGGGCCATACGAATGTTATAATTCTAATGACACCCGTCTAATTCTTCTTTGGTGTAAACGATGTGGATCGACAACTATTTCGCACTTTCACGGATTCGCTTATGGTAATAATTGATATATCAATAGAGAATTCAGATTGGACGCCCTAGGGGTTGTGGAGCAGGATCATAATTGGGCCAAGCATTTTTATCATCGATGTAACCTCGCAACTTATGATATACTTACCTGCATAAAGTACGTTTTGTACTAGATTTTATAAACTTCGTCTCATTCTTTTAGTACATATATGAAGAAGTATTTTATTACATCAATCCACGCTCCTTTCTCATGGGGTAGGCAGAAACTACAGAACGCCACATGTTACGATCCTTACATAGTTCATACATCTAGATATACGCGCAGGCCGTGTATTATGAGTACTGCGAACCTGGTCTTTTTGAAGAACATCACGAAGAGATCCGTGTATATCTAGATATAGGCTCCTTCTAGGGCGTGAGATGTCCCGGCCTTTCCACTGACTTCTGTATTGTACATACCTATTGTTAGTCTCCGTTTATTCATCATCTCAACATGACCAAACCTTCTAAGCATACTCTTTTCAAATTTTGTCACTACATCTTCATTTAAACCTCAATGTTGTCTTATCACATCATTCCTTAATCTATTATTCAAAGTTACACCACATATACTTCGCAAGGAACGCATTTCTACAGAATTATAAATATATTACACTTTCATGTCTTTTCTTGCCACACCCAACATTCACTTCCATAAATAAGTGTAGGCAACAGCTAGCCGAGCCTTTCTAGACATAGACTGGCTGGTCATAATTGCAACATGTTTAACCGAATCCTATGAAAAATAAGGCTACTTTAGCCAGTCTGAAAACTTCAGTGGCGGCGAAGAGGTCGCTTTGGAGGTCGTTTTTAGGCACAGAGGGCAAGATACGAGGTGGAGCATAGTTCGACTACATTGAGAAACATATTGGTACTTGCGAATTTTTGTCTTATTAGCATCAAAACAGAGTTATGCTATTTGTTAATTAGTTTGGTATCATTTGGCTGACGGTGCTTTGTCGATATATTTGCGTCTGCAGGGTCTAAAGTAACCTGAAGAAGATGACAGGAACTGAGTTCGCTGGCTTTGCTCGCTCATTTCAGCTCCCGTCATCCCCTTCCAACCTAACCTATCCGTGTCGGGTTGCCCTAAGTTCCCGAGCTTCCTTCGCTCGCTCTTGGACTAATTCGTCGAAACACGAATACACCCGAGCTCCCGAGCTGCACAGCATTGCCGCCTCGTCGGTTGTTCTGCTATTTACAAAAGTATAATAATAATATATGACCAGCCCTGACCGCCGGTAGCTTGGACCCTGTTCCCGATACCGGTGGGCCCCTATTTTTTATATTTTTGAATGTTTTTTTTTGTAGTTTATTTTCTAAAAATATTTAAAAATGTAGAGAATAAGAAATCTGTTAAATAAAGGAAATAATAATATTTATTTCACCAAAAACAACACAATAGGCTACAGCAATCTTACAGGCTACTACTAAAGGTTGAAACTTTACAAAGGAGCCGAACTAAGACGGATCCTGTATCCCGGCATACAGCGCCGCACCCTCGAGAATTGACATTAATGTGTAGTGCAAAAAGATACATTGGCGTTTATCAAGTATAATATGCTAAAATAGAAAAATAGAACCCTAAATACAATTAAAGTATGTAACAATATTAATAACGCAGCTCACAAAAACCTCCAAAAAGGTAGATATCTATTACTCAAACCGAATAAATAGTTACTTAATCTAATAGTCTCACATTCATTCAATAATCATATATTTTCGCCCGGTTAATAATTGCCCCTATTTGATTAAAGTTGTTTTTCTAATAACTTTTTTTTTTCTTATTTGCCTCTTTATTCCTTACTAACTTGAAATATTAAAATATGCATAATTATTTATGATTAACATGCATCACGACTTTCTAGATTTTGTAGTAGTTTATTAGTAGTGTTAGCTAATAAGGACCTCTAAGCGAGTAAAGGCCTGCTCCTTTCTACGAGTATACTTAACTAAAGTTTGCTAAAATTAGGTTTAGAACAACTTGTTCGATTATAACCAAGCAAAACTCTGATTTATAGCTGATAAGACAAAAGTTTGCAAAACAACACTGAAAAAAAAAATGTTACTATTTTTTAAATGTAATTTTGCGTCGTGTTAACGAGATCGTCCGATAATGGCTCGAACGTGAATAGGCACACACAATAGGTATTGTAACTATGAAGTTTGTTCTCTGTTGCACTATCTATTCAATGATCACTATACGTAAAGGTACCAGGGTGCCTTGCGCAAGTTATAAGGCGGTTTGGAGAAATGGTCCCAGAAGGTGATTGTCGTTACTACCTGCCGCTACTGCACTATTGCAATTTATAAACTCAGCACCATGTTGAGCTTTTATTGGTCTGTCTATGAGGCGATCGAATGTCTGTTAACGCTTAGATCTTGTGCATAAGATCTATGATTCTTTGCCAGAGCATAAAAGGGTTGCAAGTAGGTAAAATCCACAGTATACCAGGATAAAAATGTGTGTCAGCACTAGTCAATAGGTACCTATCTATGTGTGCAGTTTCTAGGTTCTTAATCTCGCAGGTAGTGATCGTCACAAAATCATACTGATATTATAAATGTGAATGTAAGTTTGTTTGTTACGCTTTCACGCAAAAACTACTGAACCGATCATCATGAAACTTTGTACATAAATTCTTGGAGGTATTAGAAGTAACAAACGATACTTTTCATTAAGAAAAAATATTTTTAATGGCTTCACTGCGAGCGAAGCCGCGGGTAAAAGCTAGTAATTTATAAAAGAGTATTCTAATAAAAAAATCTTTTTCTTTTTTTGTAACGATTTGGTTAAAATAAAAGAAAATAAAAATTAAAACAAAAAACTAACGAACCAAAAAAGACGCAAGCAAGAAGAAAATCATGCTTTGCAGTCGGAGGATACATATTCGCGAGCTGGCTGACCAAAACCAGATATATCCTGCGACTGAACAGCATGATTTTCTTCTAGCTTTCGTCTTTTTATTTCGCTTCTTAAGCAGTCGAGCTTTTTAAAAAAACTTTTTTTATTTATAACTTTTTATTCTTTTTTTTTTTCGAACTATGCACATTTAAACAATTAATAAGTGTTATATATATTTGAAACAATCTCTTAACACCTTTCCACACAAGAAGGTTATGGTAGAGAAAAAAAATTGGCCTACAGTATGCCGTCCAAAATCCGCCCATTTTTCTATTTTCTAATTTTAATATAGCCAGTGACACTGGCAAGTTTAAGAACAATCGATTGACGTAAGAATCATCAAAATCTATCTACGCGTTTGGTCTCTAGAATGCCACATAGGAACAAACATACATACATACATAGACTAATAAACACATAGCCTTTCTTCTACAGTCGGGTTAAAACAACTAAAAGGCCTCAGACAGTTTAATATCAGTATATTTATATGGTCTTAAAAATACGCAAAAGGCTTTGTCAGGGTGTCAACTAAAGATCTCAATCATGAAAGGACGATCATTGCCTTATATTTTTAACCGAATTCAAACAGGAGGAGGTTTTCAATACGACTGTACTTTATTTTTATTTTTATGTGTGTTACCTCAGAACTTGATACTAGGTGAACCGATTTTGATGATTATTTTTATTTGATAGGTGTTGCTTCTCATGTGATCCCATTTAAATTTGATCAAGATCTGATGAAAAACTTCGGCGATATACAACATAACTCTTCAATAAATGACGGGATTGCTGCAATCGTATGTCTTTTTATTGTTTACACCATTTCATAACATAACATCACGCCGGTACGCTCTAAAGGAGTATGAAGATGTGTACAGTTCACCCTGGAACACTCTAATTTCACCGGTTGTGTTCAAGTATCATGATTTTAACCCCCGAAGGAAAAAGAGGGGTGTTATATGTTTGACGTGTGTTGCTGTGTATCTGTGTGTATGTCTGTGGCATCATAGCTCCTAAACGGATGAACCGATTGTCATTTAGTTTTATTTTGTTTGAAAGTTGATTTTGTCGAGAGTGTTTTTTACTATGTTTGAATAAAATCAGTTCAGCCGTTCAAAAGTTATAGGCGTTTTATTGTTTGAATCGGGGTGTATTCGCAAGATATCGTGTCATAATTACGTGTTACTATTTTACTTATTCTGGCATAACGGTGGGCATTATAGATATGTACCACGACTAAAAAGTGAAAAATAAAACCTTTTTACAAAAAATACAACCGACTTCCAAATAAAAACACTAGTCAAGTGAAAAATAACTCTAATTTCGTAAGTCGGTGTCAAAAAACGAAGAAACAAAAACAAGAACACCGACTTCCGAAATTGAAGTAATTTTTATACAGCCTGATTCGAATCTTTATTATGTCTTTCGTACAAAATAACAGTACCATAATCTTCGCGTGCTTCGCCTAAGGACAAATGGCGAATGAGACATAATAATTGTAATATAAAATATTAAGACATGCTTCTGTATTGTAATTTATTATTATTAACTATCTATTAGAGCGAGAGTAACTATCACGATCGGACTTCTAGTATAAGAAAGCCATTGATTAAAAAACTTTTTTAATACGAGTATGATGATATGATTCTCGTGAACCGGGCTTGTGTAATATCTCAAATATCTGCCTCAATATCATAATTTGCATGGTATCAAAGAAGTAAGTAGCAACAAACAAACAGGCCCAGACTGGAGCCCCATTTGACTTGAACCTATGTACAGTGTACACAGAGGAGATTGAGTTACAGTGAAATAAACAGTACCTTTCTTTTCTCGAATTATAGATGTCGTAGGGTAATTTGATACTTCGAATCTTCGCGAAAATCCTAGGGGTTTTGCGAAAACGCGGATAATTAGACATAGGCGAAGCTTAGGGCACCCCGACACGGACAGGTTAGGTTCGAACGAGATGACGGGAGCTGAAGTGAGCGAGCAAAGCGAGCGAACTCAGCTCCCGTCATCTCGTTCGTGTTAGGTTACTTTAGACCCTGCGGACGGAAATAGGAGCCCCGCGCAGCGGGGCTCCGTCGACTATGTTGCCAAAGTACTAATCGTACTTGGATAATTTTTCGCCTATGTCTAATTATCCGCGTTTTCGCAAAACCCCTAGGATTTTCGCGAAGATTCGAATTATCAAATCATCCTACGACATAGAGACTACATATCTGCTCGGTAACAAAAAGGTAACAAAAAAGTAATGGCCTTATAAATAAGAAAAAAAACACTCCTAGCTGTTTAGAAACTGATTAAGTAGTCCAAATTATTTATTCAAATTCGAAAAAATCTGTATTCAAAAAATTTGAATATAGAATGTGTTGAGCAATCGCTAACGAGTTTCGAGATTTTTATAAATACGAATGCAAATAGGTAGGTACAGTTTATTTAATAGAACCTCTTTCTCAAGGAGTTTACAATACCAGAACACAACTAAAATAGCAACAAGACGCAATAGCAAAACAACCAAAACCAACGAAATTCCTATATATTTCTGTTACGAATTAATTAGCCGATAGTCAGCTTAATGGATTCAAAAGTAGAGATAACTTTAATAAGCCTGAATTTGAATATGGCGTCCCACGCGTAAGTAATACTGCCCGGCTACTAACAGTCCAGATATTCGCAGTTTGAATTATTCATTATAATCAGTGCACTTATACAAGTCCCGTTTTATACTGAATTACTTGTAATTGTGTCGGTTTGTGTGTTTGTATCGTGTGGGGAAAGTTTTAGAAATCGTGAATAGGACGGTTTTGCTTGAAGGAGGATATCAATTCACCGGCGAATTATATTGTTTAGGTTATAATTATGCATATAGCATATGTTCAACGCTCAAGGCGCCCAGCGAACTGCACCGACGGCCTTAAAAAGATGGCTGAGACGGGTATGGTGTTGTGGCACAGCTTGGGAGAAGATTATGTCCAGTAGTGGACTCAGATTGGCAGTTCTTATTGACTGATATGATAATGCACGTGTATTAAGGCTGAAGGCTGAAGGCTTAGAAAAAAATACAAACTTGACTTACAAAGGAAAATATTTAGACAAAAAGTGTCTACGCACTATCCTGCATATTTGCAATAAATGTTTACTGCCGCAGGCGCTTCTCAACTGTAGAAAAAAATACTATTAATCGTAGTTTGTGCCGGTACGATAACAAGTGAAGAGAAGTTTGCCAGGCAGTACGTTTCTCATCATACAGAAAATACAGAAAATAGCTTGTATAGCGATCCATAAATACTCCTTTTCCTAATCACATTTTTTTTATAATTACCATTTTTTTTTGTGTTCGCGGAGGTAGAAAATACAGAAAATAGCTTGTTACGATCCATAAATATTCCTTTTCCAAATCACATTTTTTTTTTATAATTACTTACATTTTTTTTTTGTGTTCGCGGAGGTAGGAAGGCGTTTCAGGGTTGTGAAGGACGTTAAATAGCAGACACAAAATCCGAGAGTTCCTGCGATGTCGAATAGGGAGCCACTTGAGTATTTTGCGAAAGCCTGAAACATGTTCATACTTTTTGAGATTGAAAACTAAACGAATAGGTACATATGTTTTGCAAACGCTCAAGTTTATTTAAAAGCTCCTCGGTGGCATCCAAATTACAGGCGTCGGCGTAATCGATTATGGGCTGAATAAGAGTTTGGGCGAGGGAAATTTTGGTGTTCAAGGGCAAACAGCTTCTTAGCTTCTTTCTTTTGTTTGAGATGGATTTGCTCTTGACTCTAGTCTTGGTCAGAGGTGACAGAGACAAAGTCGACGATAGAGCGAATTTACACAGAAAAAGCCCGTTCACTATTACTTTGAACAGATTTGTGATAATAATCAACCTGAGCCGCATTCTAAACAATCGTATTGTCAGAGAAAGTTATATTAATTTTCTATCATCCCAACTATCTCTGTATATCACTACCCGCATATATAGGTAATCTAGTTCCCACATGATACAAACGCGCCTAACGTCCTTTATCGAGGACAATCCCACTCCCAAGCCAATCAAACTCCACGGAAGTCAAAGGATTTTTGTTCTATCTGTTTCTTTTTATAAATTTTCAGCGGATGACCACCATATTGCTTTTCGTTCATGGCCGGATGAAATTATTTTGGACGGATGAGCCGTGTTTGGGTACCTGTAAAAATTACAGTATCTACCAATACTGTGATTTTTAATTTCGTAGACTAAATTGACATTTGGGGGGTTGTCACTTTATCGTTACATAAAAATAGTGTCGTATCCTGACTATCCTGAGTGATCGAAAGTTGATCGAAAATCGAAGTAGATCGAAAATGGAACTATTTCACGGCAAAAAATATTTTTTTCTTAGAAACTAGCGGTCCTGATTTAGTTTCTACTCATTTGTGTCAAACTTCATTTTATCGGTCGCATTTTTGTTATTGTTGATTTAATATTTAACACAATAAAAGTTTATGTACTATGTCTATTAATACTATCATATTTAAATATATTACGTTTATATTCATAAAATATTTATTTACACCAATTAGTAAAATTGAATTGAGGAGTCATGTCACATCGATCCCATGATTCACTTATGATTGAGCCTTACACAACACTTTGCTCCGCGCCTGCAACATTAAAAGAAAATAAAGCCATTGGCAGCTGTCAGTTTTGTCTATGAAATTAAAAACCACATTATAGAATCAGAACTACAGAATAATGTACTATTATGTTACATTTACAATATGTATAGATGGATTTCCATGTATTTTTTTTGTCTTCGCACCGTTTGTGCATTTAGCCAGTGTCACGTTTAATCCCCTTAGGTCTTAAACAGTAATAAAGTCCCTTTGCACAAAAACTTTGTTTTGCATTAGAAAGCGAATGAAACACATTCCAATGTTTTTTGGCATATTTGACAGCAAATATATCGAGTCGATCTTATACCCAAACTTTGCTGAGGTATCAATAGATACTAAAATAACACTCTCAGCTCCACTTTACCAAGATGGCACCTGTTTCAATGATTCCGAATTTTCTCCAGTTGCATAAACATTTGAGACACAAAACTAAATCAATTTTACATTACAATATTCACTAGGAATCAATTTGCGAATAATTAAAACAGCCACTGAACTTTACTTGAAAAAATTCCGCCAAAAATCGGCTTTTGAAGTTATTTTCGCGGTAATGTGACGACACAGCGATGTGGTGTTCTTCTTTTAAATTTGGCGGTTATTCGGAGGTTCATAAACAGCAGTGGATATTATTATGTGCCAGTGCTCTAAGTGTAAGAACTCGATAAAGGTCTCCTCTCAGATTCAAATTATTATACAAGGTAGTGTAGTTTACCTCTCATCAAAGATGCTCTCAAAACGCTGAAGGAAAACATCGTGAGGAAACCGTCGTGGCTTAGAATAAAAAAAATCTTATCGTGAACAATTTCTTTTTTAAGTTTTCTGAACACTATCAATCTTCATCACTTTGCGAAGACAGTTTCAATTAGCTCTAACGTTTTCATTGTTCCCAAACATAAAGGCACTGATAATTCCTCGCAAAAGAGGTAATCACGGAGCAGACTTGCAACGTTAATATAAATACGTACGTAATCAATCTGATCCCACTCAGCGCTGCACGCCAACTGGCATTGACATTTTTTGGTTTAAGCTTAATTATTTACAAAATAGTGAAAAAGTATGATTGTGTTATGGTGTAGTGGAGGAGGGTGGCGGATGGAATGGGTTTGATTCCTGGATGAAACGGGTTTGGTAATGAAAACGCTGTTCCTTGTTGAATTAAATGAAAGCACTTAAAGATTAAAAGACAATTTATTGTATTACCAGGCTGTGTGCTAAATGCTGGTGTGTAGGATGTGTGGTAGCTATGAAGTAAATGATAAGACAAGTAAGCAGTAGGTAATAAGGTAGTTTAATTCAAAACATTGGCAAAGTTTCTACATAATTAAAGAAAAGATGATTCGAAAAAAGTAAGATGAAAATTATATGCATTTTAAAATTTATATCATAGTTATATTGCCAGTCTATAAAAACATCGATAGTTTGTTTCGAAGACTATTTTTACTAGGTATTGTACTATTGCAACTTTTCAAAAAAAAAAACAATCTATAAGAACAGCTTCAACCGAAAAAATATGTTACTCCATAAACGCAACAAAATACGAAGTGACTACCCTCAATCACACACAACTCTAAACGGACCAAGTGAAGCTACCTCTGTAAACATGATCTGTGCACAAATGAATAATAGTTATTTTATTTTTCGATTGTCCACTGCGGTTCGTCGAAGCTGGCTGTCCAAGAATTAATAACGGACGGTACTGGGTTCGAAACCACGACAATCTGCTGCCTTTTTGAGTGTGCACATTTTTTTTGTGCTTTTTTTTTTCGTTTTTTTTCTATTCAGTGCCCGATAGTTTTTTGCGGTCGATGACCGTCCCCGCTTTTATGAATGCAATGGACTTTTTTAATGGACGCCTATGAGTTTCGGTTAGTGATAATTATGTAGTTTAAATTGGATGTGCGCTTTTGTTTGTTTATAAAACGTGTAACGGGATATGAGGTTATTTGCCGTGATTAAGAGCAGTGTTTTTGCGATAACTTGTGTAACAGTGTTACGGTGGCTAGGTAAAGTGTGTGTGTTTAATGTAAATCAATTTGACAACAAGATGTTTTAAGTACTCGTGAGATAAGGTCCGGTATTTCTTAATTATAAAGGTTGTAGAACTCGGACGCAAGTGTAGACCTGTGGAGTAGTCAAGTAAGGATAATAAATGAATTGCATAAAATATTCTTTTCTGCCGAAATTGCCCAGCATCATAATCTGTTTCGAGTATAACTTTTATGTCTTCTTTTCCTTTTTTTCAATTCCATGGTTAGCTTCTAAATAATTTGGGCCCAGTAGGTGGCCACGTTTATAACAACGGCAATGAAGTTCAAAAAATTCATTTGCTGCTGTAGAGCATTTGGGCACTCTAGCAGTCGGTACATGTTCTGGACAAGATCACTGCAACCACATTTGACGTATGTCTATTATGGAGTAATTTCTATTTGTTGCTGAACAGGGGGCCAAAGAAACGACAAAAAGAATATTGTCATTTGCAGATTACAGCCAGTCCAGGCTCGAGTACGTCGTAAAGCGTGAGGCGAATCATGATGATCACGACCGCTCTATCAAGAGTGTACCGATGAAGAAGAAGGCTCGAATACTTCAGTTCTTTGGTCACGTGTCTCGATGAGGCAACGACTCTATTGAGTGACTTGTAGACCAAAGTAGAGTGGCAAGAACGAGAGCGCGCGACAAGTCGCCCATGCGAAGGACCGACCAGATCAAGTCTGTTTTAGGCAGACCATTGCATGAGTGCACACGAGTCACAGCCGGCAGAGAGGGATGTTGTTGCATGGTGATGTAAATAATAAAATCCCGAATCACTGCCACGTGTTAACTACAAGCCAGGTACGTTCTGCCAAGAGTGTACCGACGAAGAAGAAGATAGCCTATGATCCCACTGCAAAGATATGCAGGTAGTTTATATTTTTTACTGTATTTAATTTTCATGAATAACACTTGATAGTAGAATAGATTATTGCAGGGTTGCCTGGTAATATCTGGCCGCCACAAGAGTAGTCAGAGAAGTGGTATTTCACAATGGGCCTCATCACAAAGTTTAAAGTCGCACAAAGGGCAATGGAGAGAGCTATGCTCGGCGTTACCTTGCGTGTTCGAATCAGAAATGAAGACATCCGCAAGAGAACCAAGGTTACCGACATAGCCCGAAGAATTGCCAAACTTAAGTGGCAGTGGGCAGGGCACATTGCTCGCAGAATGGATGGCCGTTGGGGCCGGAAAGTTCTAGAGTGGTGACAGCGTACCGGAAGACGCAGCGTTGGAAGGCCTCCCTCTATGTGGAGCGACGACCTGGTCATGGCTGCGGGAGTCCGATGGATGCGAAACGCACAGGACCGATCAGTGTGGCGACGCTTGGGGGAGGTCTGTGTCCAGCCGTGGACGTCTTTCGGCTGAAATGATGATGATGATGATAAGAGTGGTTTCATACTACAATGGGAATATTTTGTTTTAAATATTTAGTTTATTCATTTATTTTATTTTATTTAACAATTAATATACACACACGTAATACAAGGTCAAAAAGAAGGAACAGAGAAATAGGTACATAGGTGATGCTAATTTCTAATGAAATCTCTTTCAGCGTACCTGCGAAAGGATAGATGAAAAACAGATATGTATATATAGACAATTCACAGCTAAGTAATATACAATATTGTAAATTAAGTATTAAGTATGTACAAACATTAAAAGTATTAAAATAAATATCACTTTGTCAGGACTTTAGTCCTATAAATTTAGGCAATCGATCCACTAAACCTACCAAACACATGGACCAATACATTTTTATCCATATTTTGCAATAGTCCTGAACCAACCGGGGATTGCTCTTGGGTGCAGTTGCGTAGTGCATACAGGGATAATCAACCGTCAAACCGTCGGTTGGTGTCACATTTTCTGATACATGCCTAACGGGGCCTCTGCGAGTAGGCTTCGGCTCCTCGCACGCCATTCAAAGGATCGGGACCCCAGGGTCCCGAAATTGTCAAAGTCAAAAATATCTACTAATATATATATAAAAAGATAATAATACATATTTTAATAATAGGCATCTATTAAGACTTGACATGACATAATAAATAACTGATCATTAATTAAATTATCAGTTATTAAGTCATCAGGTAAATTATTAAATATGAATATATCTTTTCAGGTCCAGCACGTAGCTCTGAACAATGTTTGTGATATCGCAGCGGCTAGTGATAATGAATTTATACAATACCGCGACGCGTTTACAAGCACCGCACTACTAGCATGGTGCTGATGAAATTGAAGACGTGGTAAATGAATAAAGATCTACTCTATTCACTTTCCATCATCATCTTCCTGCCCTTATCCCATGTTACTTGGGGTCGGCGCAACACGTTTTCTTTTTCCATACCGTCATGTCCCCTGTCACACTATTACTGGCTCCCTTTTCTTTCATATCACTCCCCACACAGTCTATCCATCTTTTTCTTTGGTATTCCTCTCCCTCTCCATCCATCCAAATTTATATTCGTAACTCTTTTAGTAACATGCGCTTCATCCTTCCTCATCACATGACCATACCAGGACAAACAGTTTCCCTTCAACTTTTCTGCCACTGCACTGACGCTACAAGTACCGCGCTACTACAATGGTGCTATGGAAGACGTGGTAAGTGATTAAAATCTACCCTATTCACTTCTCATGTTTCCCCGAAATATTAGTAAGTCAGTTAGATTATCAAAAAATATTGAATGTCTTTTTTATTTATTTTACGTAGATCATCAAAAAAATACGGCGAGACTTTTTCTACATTTAATATGAATACGTGTGTTTTTTTTTAACAATTTGTCATAGAAAAAAACGTATCTATTATATTTTTATTATATTACTGACAGAATAAATAGAATTTTTGTGTTCGTTCTCCATCATCATCTATAATGTGATTATTACTTTTATGTGATGATTAAAATTAATATGATAAAACGAGAAGATTCGAACTTTGTGATTTTCTTTGACCTTTTTATGAGTATCATATTTTTTTTTTTCAGGTTATCATGGCGTCCAACGCTATAGAAAATCATAACATTCTGTCTTATAACTAGACTGCAACTACAACCAATTAAAAACTATTTTGACAAAAATCTTACACCGACTTCAAGTCCGAAGTCGGTATATTTGCTACCTATAATTTTCTTTCGCATTGTAGTGTTTTGTTTTGAAAGCCTTAATTTTTCAATTTTCGTCTTTGTACCTTATATTACCATGAAAATACGCATTATTAAGGATTACTCATAAAATGGGACCACATGAGAAGCCAGAAATATAAAAAAAACATCAAAATCCTTTCATAATCGGCGGAAAAATCACGTTACAAACATACAGTCGAATTAAAACCTCCTCCTTTTTGAAATCAGTTGAAAATACCAACACTGTAAAACAAAAACGCCACATACCGCGTTCTAATCCACCACAGAGCTTTACGATGTTCAATTTATTTTTGGCCCTCGCTGATCGCTGCTTTGAGGTGCATTAATACGTTCCCAGCTAATTTTTTATGGATACCGAATAGTTTCATAACAGCTTTTCCTACGGACAATTTGCGGTGACAGTATCGAAGGGATATAACTGAATTTACACTTTCCAATGTCAATTAGTCAGACGTCGGTATCAATATTAAATTATGAAATGGAGTAAAAATGTGTGTGAGTGTGTGTCCATGTTGTTGTTTTTTTGTTTGTTTGTGAGATGGTACATGGTTATTTGAGAATTTGGTATTGTTCCTTACAGTGGCGTAGGGTTAAACATTTTCAGCAGGAATTGTTTGTAATCTTTATTACAAACAATTCCTGCTGAAAATTTTAATCAGTTAATTTACAGACTCAAAGTTCTTTAACTTTGAGTGTGTAAATTAACTTTGTATATGTGCAATCATTATAGGTTACTATCTAAATATTTTACTAGTAACCTATATGAGTGGAGTGTATATGTACTTAGTAATTTTTTTAACAGAAGAAACAACATTGTAAGAGCTGTTTTACAAATTTTTGTATTCCATCAAGTTTATTCTATCTATCCATCGTGTCATTTTGAGCTTCCTACAGAATAAAACTCCTAAACAATTTTTTTTTGTCACTATGCAAAACATTTTCAGCCGGGCGAGCACGGCCTCCGTGATAGGCTTGAGTCACGCATTTTATGACAGTTTTTGCTTCCGAACTGTGATAAAAATGTGTGATTCAAGCATGACACAGTAGGCCATGCTCGCCCTGCAGGCATTAGACAAATATCAATGAAATTTACGATTTAAGCAAAAATCTATTCTTAAATATATAAAAAATCTGCTGTGGTTTGCATTTTCTTGGGTTATGAAAACAAATATTGAGCACATGATTTCTCCTAGTCAATTATATTTGCTAACTTACCTGCCTATATTTTATCTTTTTCAGGGTTCTGTCACGTTTTACTTTTGAGTCAAACGGCCAAAAAATAAACAAAGGACGTCAAAAAACCAAGCTTTGCCTTTAGTTTTGTTTTAAGTTGCCATATCTACGCGCTTGGTCGTGGCGTTTTGGGTACCAGCCCGTTTTAACCTAACCTAACCTTACCTATATATTGCCATCGACAGCCGGTATATTATAGCGCGGGCAGATGATAAAACTGGGGATTTGACCAAAACCCTAAGGAAGATGACCAATTCACGGCAGATTTTAAAATAAAAACTTTGTGGGGTGATTGCCCAGAAAGTTATTCAAAGTTAGTATTTCATATTTTCACTAAAACAGTTTCAATGAAAAGATGAAAATACATAATTTTGTGCCGGCTCCAAATAAAATGGGATGTGGGCAAGATAATGGTGATGTATGACAGTTTATATAAATATAAATAAAAGTTGTTAACTACGTTACAATCAATACTTAGAAGGTCTATGCCTAGTTAGTTACCAATAGAGACGTAGGTATGGAAGATGTCGCGTCGACTCCAAACAAAGGAGATGTTCCAGAAATGTATGGAGTCTGGGCCAGCACAATGTACACTTTAAGTAAAAATCGCTATATAATATAGTTACCGTTTTTTATTGTAATTTTTCTTTAATTTCATTTCGTTTCAATGTTAACACAAATTAACGTTCTCAAGTAGAGCAACACAATATATAATTAAACATGGTGGATCAGATCAGAGATCAGCAGTATGCGAAACATGTCATTTTGACAATGACATTTTGTTTAACGTGTCATCTTAGTATCTGCGTTTAAAAAAACAAGACAAATTCAATTGCAACAGAGAAGCAATCAATCAATGTCCGTAGTAGAAAACTGGGTTGCTAAACTAAAAGAATCACTAAAAACTCTGAAACACATCCAATTCAAAGTCAAAGCAATGAAAAACTCAAAGACGTCCCTTCTTAAAACTGTCAAGGTCGTCATGTCAAACACAACTGTCATGGTTGCCCTAAAAATAAGTTAGTTTTATTATAAAATCTTTTTAAATGATCATTTTTGTACGCCTGTACCCTTCTTAAAATTAATTTGTTAATATTTTTATGGCATTCCTCTATTTTTTTACCCTCCTTCGGCAGTCGGGTAAATAGGAAAAAATAGAGTTTATCAGTTTATGTATGTATGTATGTTCGTTCCTATGTGGCGTTTTAGAGACCAAACGCGTTGACTAATTTTGATGATTCTTACATCAATCGATTCATCTAAACCCTGCGAGTGTCACTGGCTGCATTAAAATTGGATAAATGTATGTTCGTTCCTATGTGGCGTTTTAGAGACCAAACGCGTTGACTGATTTTGATGATTCTTACATCAATCGATTCATCTAAACCCTGCGAGTGTCACTGGCTGCATTAAAATTGGATAAATGAAATGACGGATGATAAATGAAATGGCGGATTTTGGGTGCCATATTGTGGGGGACCGATTTTTTTCTTCATCCTAAGCTATCAAAGTAAAGGGTTTTAAGAGGTGATTCAAAAAATATATAAAACTTATATCTTTAAATGTACCTAATTCTAAAAAAAAGAACAAAAAGTTGCAAATAAACAAAATTAATTTAAAAAATCTAAAAACCCGACTGCTTTAAAAGCGAACTAAAAAGACGTAAACAAGATGAAAATCTTGCTGTGCAGTCGGAGGATACATCTGGTTTTGGTCAGCCAGATCGTGCATATGTATCCTCCGACTGCACATCATGATTTTTAGTTCCCTATTTAAGCAGTCGGGTTTTTATATTTTTGAATTAACTTTTTTGTTATCTCTGTAGTGTACATAGTTGCGGCCGAAAATCTAATATCTTTGCGAGTAAAGATACGATAGTCCGAAAGTTTGCTTATACGCGTTCGCCATACAAAAACACGGATAGTCGACCGCTCCTCAAGATAGCCGACCACGGGGCTTCGGTCTTGTATAACCTACATATAACCAATGTCTTCCTACATAATTCAATAGATAAGAGCAAGAGACTATCTACTATTATAAACGTGAAAGTTTGCATGGATGGATGGATGGATATTTTTTACTCTTTCACGCAAAAAACACTGAACTGATTTTGATGAAACTACAGAAATATAGCTCACTAGCGACCCGCCTCGACTTCGCCCGTGACAAATTATGCACAAAAACCTTTCTCGTTTCTCATTCCTTCTAATGGTGAAAACCGCATGAAAATCTGTTCAGTAGTTTTTGAGATTATCGCGTACAGACGCGGCGGGTACTTTATTTTTTAATATGTTGTAATACTTAGTGATAGTGATTCATCAGAATAACACGTAGGCTATGGTTTGTAAAGATATTGGGAGAAGTACTAATAAAACGCGGGCGGAACCGCGGACGGCAGCTAGTAATGATATATAAGAGTTAATTCCTAGAGAACAGTTAACTGTAGGTATTTAAATATAGAAAGGGTTTAACGACATCTATCAAGAATTATGCCTAGTTAGGACCACACACAAGGCTAAGCATGAACACGCATTTAAATAATAAAATTAAATATTTAAATTACACATAAACAAAAGGCAAAGTATGTAGGTACTTGATTATACATAATGACTGGAATAATAAATTAGTTTCGTTATTAACGGGTTTACTGTAGATAATAAAACTCTTGCGGTCGCAGACATCCGACTGAATTTCCTAAGTAAAAAGTCATAATTTGAGGTTTGGCTCTCACCTATATTACTTCTCTAATATTGGACCAATTTAAAAGAAATTCCGCAAAACTGAAAGAGAAAGATATATACTGTGCCCCTATGTTTTCCGTTTTTCATTTATAGTTGTCAAATTTGTACACCAGGCCTCTGTAGACAGCGCAATTTTGAGCATCTTTTGAGGGTTCTGTTGCTTCTAAAGATAATTTTCATTAAAAAAAGAAAACAGAGGGGCATAGTATATATCTTTTTTTTGAGTTTATGGAATATCTTTTAAATTCGACCAATATTGGAGGAGATATACACCGATGGCAGCAAGATAGAGGGGAAAGTCGGAGCTGCTCTAACTTGGTGGGAAAACGGGACGGAGTCAAAGTTCAGCACCTTCGGCTTGGAGCCTCACAACACCGTCTTCCAATCGGAAATGTACGCTCTCTTCAGAGCTGTCAGGATGGCAAGAGAATCCAAGGCGGCCTCCGTAAGCATCTTTAGTGATTCGAAATCGTCACTGGACCTGCTGAGGAGACCGTCTGTCACTCACCACCTGGCACTCCAAATCAAGAGAAGCGTCCGTGAAATCAGAGAGGAGGGCAGAGAAGTGAGGCTCTTCGTAAGGAAGTAGGCTGTAAGGAAGTGGCAAGCGCGGTACGAGTCCTCGAGTACAGGATCGGTCACGAAAGTTTTCTTTCCAGACGTCCTAGCGGCAAAAAGACACTCACAGACGCAGTGCTCACACCGGTCCATGTACAAATCCTTACAGGACACGGAGGATTCTCAGCATATCTCCACCGCTTCCACCTCAAAGATAGTCCCTCGTGCGTCTGTGACACGAGCTGCGAAGAGACAGTCTGGCACCTGCTTTTCGAATGCCCAAGGTTTAGCCAAGACAGAATGGAGCTCGAAGTAAAATTCGAAACCCAGCTTAGCCAGTCCACACTCCACACCATCATGGGGAGACCAGCTACTAGGATTCCATTCTTGGCATTCGCGAGTAAAGTCGCCACAATCGCAGCAAGGGCCAACAAAACGGACGTAACCTTGCGAAGTCGACCCCACACTCGAACACACACAACCACAATAACAAACACAACCACACAAACAATTACTACAACCACACAAACAACAACCACAACTACACAAGCAACAACAAGCACACCATTGACTGATGCACAAGTTACACACACACACTCTAACCAACGGCCATTACCAACGGTAGCAGCAGCGGATTCAGTAACAGCCAGCCTACAACCAGTCTCTAGCATGACTACTACACAATTCCTGGCATGCGGAGAAGACGGGGTCCCTGGCATCTGACTGCGAGGCGTCGCTCTGTTCATGAACAGGGATCAGGAGAGGTTGGGCAAAAGCTTCTGCATAGGCTCAAGTCGAGCTGCGACCCGAATACACCTTTCACCGGGTATTGCCGCCCTGATTAACGGAAGCACCACCAAAACGAGCATAAAAGGCAGCAAGTATGCTGCACTACCTCAAGTGGAAGTGGCCACTCACCGATGTCGTGTAATGCGATTTAAAGGGAAAACAATCGCATTGCTAGAGTGGGGAGAGGCTACTCCATTTGGTCAGATAAGCTCATTGCTTCAGAAGATTGGGGAGGCAGGAGACTACATGTCATCCGCGGCCCGAATCATAAGTGTGGACGCAATGGTGGTGGGAAGAGAGAGAGGAGACGTCGCAGACCGCTTTGGCTGTCTAAAGGCCTCAGAACATCATGAGGTCGTTGTCTATGAGGACAGAGGCGAAACCCTGAGTTTCCTCAAAGCCCCCAGACAACCAACAGCCAGCGCGACGAGCCGCACAACAAGCCCCACCACTCAAAGCGGATCGGAAAGGGCCCAGCAGAAGGCAGCAGCCGAAAAAGCTGCAAAGGAGCAGTGCAACACCACAAACCCGGAGGACAGGGCCCGGTCATGGAGTCGCCTGAAAGCGTTCGGCACTTTCCTCAGTGCACTGCTCCCAAGCACTAGCCACGCATCACCATCTCACAAGCAGGGGACAGCACTGGAGAGGTTCTTCAGAAAAACACCAAAGGAACTAACCCAGCAAAAGCCTAAGCCAACACGAGCCGACAAAGGGCAAGTCAGCCCGCCGACCCTCGCAGTAAAGTCGGGTACCACGGACCACATAAAGAGCGCGTTCCTCGAGTACGCAGCAATTGTAAGAGCGACGAGAGAGGTCAATCTTACGACATGCAGGAAGATCCTGCAGACCTACCAGAGAGACACAGAGGATCTGTTAAGGGTACTTCTCGAGGAAGCAGGGGCAGCGGTGTACGACAACGTCACATGCCAAGTCATCAAAGGGGAAATGACGGAGTCGTATATGGCAGCCTACAGCGCGAGGAGTGGTTTTGTGGCCCTGGACAAGGAGGAGACGGAGCGCTCAGGCAAACTCAAGTTCAGCGTGCCAAATGACGATCCGATAGTGGTTACCGCCAAATGTACCAAAATCATGCCGGATGATAAGATCCTGGAAATGGCACAGTCCATTTCGGGAACCTCAGGTATCCCGGCATCGCAGGAAAGCTGGGCGGTACCCAATATCAGATGGATTAACGGAGTTCCGGGTTGCGGTAAGACAACCTGGCTGGTAAAGTACTTCGACGAGGACAGGGACGTGATAGCCACCACGACAACAGAAGCTGCCAAAGATCTTAGGGAAAAGCTTGCGCGCCGCTTAGGAGACCGAGCAAAGACCAAGGTGCGCACTATGGCCTCAATCCTAGCAAACGGTTTCAAGAGTCAAGACAAATGCTACCGTCTTACGGTAGACGAGGCTCTTATGAACCACTTTGGGGCCATAGTCATGGCAGTAAAGTTGTCTGGAGCAAGCGAGCTTGTCCTCGTCGGAGACGTTAACCAGCTTCCATTTTTGGACAGAGAGAACCTTTTCGAGCTTAGGTATACCCGTCCAGACCTGGTGACTGGCATCACCCAGGAGTTTCTCTGCACACACCGCAATCCAATGGACGTGGCGTTTGTACTGAGTGAGATATACCCCGGTATATACTCCTCCAAGTCGTCGCTGTCGCGGGTCCACTCCCTGAAGGTGAAAGGTTACACAGGGGCGCAAATACCGAGCACTGCCCAAAACACCCTGTTCCTGGTTCATACGCAGGGGGAGAAAGCTTCTCTTGCGAGCCAGGGATTTGGATCCGGCGAAGGGTCGCGCCTGCTAACCATACACGAGGCTCAGGGGTTGACCTACGAAAGTGTCATCATCATCAACACCAAGTCCAGAAGGCTTCAGGTCCACGACAGCATCTCCCACGCGGTAGTAGCGGTGTCCAGACATACAGTTAGTTGCGTCTATTACACCGACGACGCCGATGACGCCACAGGCCGCTTTGCTAAGAGGGCGATGGATGCGCCAACTAAAACGATCGTCAACTACAATCTTAAGACGGCCATGCAGCATCGAGACGTAGTCGTCATAGAGGCCTTGCACGCTATTGAAGTCCCTGGTCAGCAGACATCACCAAAACGCCACCTAACAAATTCTTTCCAACAACTCTAACCCAAACACCTCCCCAAACCCAAACCATCACCCTGTCTAAATCCTGTAATGAAAAAATATACATGTAAAGCTGCATGGCGGAACGAGTCAGTCATAATCAGCTTTACGTCCTAACGACGGGGTTCTAGAACGGATACCGTCGACCGGGACTGGTCTGCTCGCACTGCCATGCATCTCCCCCGAAAGTGTACAAATAGAAATAAGTAGACAAAATAGTAAATAACATAAGTATTGTATCAATAGAAATCAGTAAACAAAATAGTTAATAATATAAAGATAAGTAGAAAATAGAAATATAAAATTGTAATGCCAGTGAATATAAAAAAATAAATAAAAAAAAATATAAAAAAATACATATAGTATTTAATGAAAGATGAACTCACGTAGACTTAAGTTAGTTAAGTAAGACTAGAAATAATGTCCGACGTAGGAGTCCAATAATTGTAATATTATGAAAATTTATTAAACAAATTAATACTGTAAAAAAGGGCGCGGACGTCCATGTCCGCGGTAGAATATACGAATAAAAAAAAATATATATTTGAGGAGGAAATAGACGAGAGTCAAACTTCGAATTATGACTTTTTACTCAGGAAATTCAGTCGGATGTCTGTGACCGTATCTCCTATTTTCCTTTTAAGATTACACAAGTCAATCATTCTTCCATACAAACTTAGTCTAGCGATTACTCCACTATTTGACGATGTATGTTCAAAATAAAAAATGATATCAATTTGTTTCATCATTATCTAGCCCTGTATGGAAATAAAAAAGTAAAAATATAAAATATTTGAAAGTTAAGAGCGTTGAAAGTTCCATATTTCAACATTAATTTTAACGCATCTTTGGGCGGAAATAAAAATACCATAAGAAGAAGGAAAATTGCAAAACGGTCTCTATACAGGGATAGATTAGTAATTCAAAAATGCAAATAATTTTATTTTGAGAATATACATTTAGTCGTTTTTTCATGATATCTAGACTCCCAAAGGTTTGTTTATAAAATTTCGCGCGCTTTTTTTCGTCCTAAATCATCATCCATTTCGATACAAATTTACAAAATTGCTAATTCGTACGCGAACTAGCTTCTTCCTGCTCACCACAGCATCTATCTCTTTCGCACGTGTTGTCGGATTAATAGCATGCATTTTAACCTCCCGCACAAAATAGTTCGTGTCGTCGACTAGGGGAACCTTAAATACTAGACTAATAATCCTATCCTACTATTACTACAAACGCTTGTGTGGATGGATGGATGGATGTTTGTTACTCTTTCACACAAAAACGGCTGGATAGATCTGTATGAAATTTGGCACAGAGATATAGTCAGCACATAGGATACTTTTTATCCTGGGAATGTTACCTCGGGATAATTTTCGACTTTCACGCGGGCGAAGCCGCTGGCAGAGCTGATAATACCTATATAATAGTGATATAGCGTTATCGAGGTACGTACTTAATATATTTAATTATTTTGTACTTTGCTTCAATCTAAAATAATAAAATAAAATGAATAGTTTAAAAACTAAAAAAAACATGTTTTAATAGCAAAACAAAAAAAAGAAGAAAATAATTTTCAATAAATTTAGGGTTTTGAAAAAATTTTTTGTAAAAAAACGTGGGGTCTTTTTTAAGATATTTTCAAAATGACTCTACTTTTACCAATATCTGTCAATAAAATATGACAATATAAATTGACATCGCACACGAGGGTAATGTGTTTATCAGTCTATGTATGTTTGTTCCTATGTGGCGTCCTAGAGACCAAACGGGTCCACCGATTTTGATGACTCTTACGTCAATCGGTTCGTCTTAACCCTGCGAGTGTCACTGGCTATATTAAAATTGGAAAATAGTAAAATGTCGGCTTTTGGCATTTTTTGTTAATCACAACATTCATAATTTAATTTTTTTTTAAATTATTTTGTACTTTTAGTTTGGTTTTCTATTAAAGGGTTTAGTTTTTTGAAATTATTTTTCTTTTTTTACTTTTTAGTTTAATCGCTAATCCCAAAATTAATTAATTAATTTTACTCCCTTGTGATAAGAAAACACCTTTCACGCGGGCGATGCCGCTGACAGATTCATAATTCTAGGTAATTAAGTATTGTCTTTAGAGTATTTTGCTAATGGGTTTCCTTGTAGTTTTTCCAAATCTTCTTTTTTTTGAATTTTTTTTTTTATTGTAAATAGGCTCGCGCTTGACCATTATCTCACCTGATGGTAAGCGATGATGTGGTCGACGGTGAAGCACGCTTGCCTAAAAGTAACCTATTCACTCTTGACTTAAAGACCTGTATATTGTAGCTATCGGGAAACACAGACTCCGGCAGGGAATTCCACTCCTTAGCTGTACGCATAATAAAAGTGTTCCCAAAACGTTTTGTGCGTATGGATGGGATGTCCACCATGTACCGATGACGCATCGCCGTGCGTCTGGTTGTCCGATGATGGAACGGGCTGGGCGGAATTAAATCATGCAATTCCATCGCACACTCCCCGAAATGTAACCGATAAAAAACCGACAAGCTGGCAATTCGGCGACGATGTTCAAGGTTCTGGAGCTTTGATTTGACCAGTGCCTCATTGCCGATAAGTCTCTTGGCCCGCTTTTCGATCAACTCTAGTGCATCAAGCTGGTATTTGGCAGAACCGTCCCAGAGGTTAGAACAGTACTCCATGCACGATCAAACTTGCGCTTGATAGAAGTTGAGCAGCTGTTCCGGCGTGAAGTACTTTCTCACCTTCGCAAGGATCCCCAACTTTTTGGAAGCCAGCTGAGCCTTAGCCTCAATGTAAGGCCCAAAATTGAGAGTCGATGTCAACGTAACGCCAAGAAGCTCAAGATGGTCCGTTATTGGCACGGTTACATCACGAAAAGTTGGAGCCGGGTGAAATTGGCTCTTCTTAGCGGCAAAAGACACGCCTGTCACGTATGCCAGGAGCTTAGTGTTTAGTACACGCTCCATACTCTTACAGATTATGGACGTTACAGAGATGGGTCGGTAGTTAGCCGGGTCAGCTCGACTGCCCTTCTTGGGCACGGGCTGTACATTGGCTTGCTTCCAGGCATTCGGCACTTTTCCAGTCTCATATGAAAGGCGGAATAGGCGTGTCAAGATCGGAGACAGTTCAGGCGCACAGGTTCTAAGAACTATAGCTGGTATTCCGTCAGGGCCGCTAGCCTTGTTCACGTCGAGGTTGCGCAGCACCCTACGGACGTCCTTTTGGTGGATGCGAATGTCCGACATACTCGTCTCGCATCCAACAAAAGGAGGAGGGGGCCGCGAATCACCAGAATTTAGACGCGAAGATTCCGCAAAAAGAGAGGCAAATAAATTTGCCTTCTCCTCAGCGGAGTGGGCCAGCGACCCATTTGGTTTCAGCAGTGGAGGTAGTGAGGGACGGCAGAAGTTCGATTCGACTGACTTAGCCAGGGACCAAAACGCTTTACTACCTGCTGGGTAAGAAGCAAGTTTGGTCCCTATTCGGCTAATGTGGTCAAACCGAGCCCTTCGCAACACCAACTTGCAGGACTTGGCAGCCCTGTTAAAGGCCCTCTTCTTCTGACCCACGTCACTCGCTTTGCGCGATCGCGCATCGACCCATGTCAGGTACGCCTCATGTTTAAGGGCGTCGACGCGATGACATTCGGCGCCAAACCATGGCCGGTCAACGCTGGACATTGTTACGTCAGAGAACGGAATGTAGTACTCCATTCCCTGACGCAACACACCCGTCACGGCGTCCGCGCACGACGAAGGATCAGCCAAAGAAAAGCAAGTAGGCTGCCAAGGATAGCATGCGAAGAAAGATCGCATGCCATCCCAATCTGCTGACCTGTACCGCCAAACCCGCCGGGTGCCTCTTGGGCTAGGATCGGGCGGGGAGTCGACGGACACAGACTACACCAGACAGTGGTCGGAACTACCCAAAGGTGAAGCTATCGACACAGAGTATCGGTCTGGATCTGTTGTCAGCAGAAGGTCCAAGCAATTGGCCGTGTGCGAGTCAACATCCGGTACCCTCGTTGCTCCCTGGACCAGCTGGGTAAGGTTGAGCGCAAGCGAAAGCTTTCGCATTTCCCTCCCAGCATGGTCAGTGCACTGGTATGGGAAGAGCCACTCCTTGTGGTGGGCATTAAAGTCCCCCAGTAACACTAATTGGGTGGAAGGGTACCGCTGCTGTGCCGCGTCAGCAGCCTCACTGATGTACTCTGTGAGCCTGGTTGTCTCCTGATCTCCGCTGTGCGAACGGTAGACACAGGCGTAGATAATTTTATCCAGACCTGTGTCCACTAGAGCCCACAGCGTTGAGAATCTGGGGTCCTTAAGGTTACGGAGACGCCGATAGCAAGTGTCGTCACGGGCGTACATACACACACCCGCGCGTGGTTTAAAATTGTGCTCCAGGGTAAACCCTGGGTAAGATAAGTACGACACATCTGACGGACTCGCTATCTGCGTCTCCGTAAGGAAAAACAGCGCTGGTTTCTCAGCCTCCAGGTGGTTGTGGACTGCAGAGAGATTTGAGTGCAGACCTCGAATGTTGGTGAGGTGCACTTTGTGGGGGAGGGGGTGCAGCCGCTGTTTAAGACCAATTTTCTTTTTCCTTCTCATATATTTATTGGAGTGAATGGAGGTAAGGAGAAGGAAGTGAGACGAGGTTCCACGCTGCTAACCTACAGACACGCACTGAAAAAGACGCTATCATTGGGGCACTAGTCCGGAGACTGCGGGGACGCCCGAGCCCCCCCGGAATGTCCATCGGGCCCTCCCTATCTGGTCGCCAACCAGCACGATGGTGCATTCCGGGATTTTTCGACAGTTGGCGGGGCAGCCTTTCGTGTGTGGCTGGCACACTACTTAGGCCCCCAACTACCTGCGGTCGGCCAGCGGCGCACCGTGCCTCGGATCCCGCTACCCTCCGCGACTAGTCTCCCGATACGTCCATAACAGCGCGCCTCAGGCTGGTCAGCCTGCAGTGGAACGGCTGTCTCGACCCAACTCCTCTAGTGGCTACACCGAGCATCGTATCGGAACACGGCTAGGCCGCTTGGCGATACGTCTTTGCCCGGTGGGTGGTCGCAAGCCTTCGGCCGAAGCCTACCACCAGATGTCACCTGATTTGCGCCACCCGGGGACCACGTGTAGGGAATCAAAGGGTACACTCCTACGGACGTGGGTGACTCGGCCCCCTTCGTTCTGAGATCAACGTAACCGTGCCTCTCGTATTGAATTTTCATTAGTTATACTGTACCTATAATCCGGTCTATTTAATTATTATAATATTTTAATTTGTCACGGTACAATTTATCATGGATGCAATATTATGATTAGCTTCAAGTTAAAAGTAGGTTAATGTGTGAAATATGTAGTACATTTTGATAAGCAGTGTGTTTACATGATGTACTTAGATATCAGAAATAGTATGGCTACCTAGATCCTTATGTTGGAGGATAAGATTCATTTTGTTTGGTGGCCCAGTGGTATCGGCCGCGACTTGCTAGTCGTTGGTCGTGGTTTCGAACTCAGGCAGGCGTTTTACTTTGTGTACAATATTTCATCACCACTGCTCTAAAAACGGTGAAGGAAAACATCGTGAGGTAACCGGCATGTCCTAGAACCAAAAATTCGTTAACATATGACATCCACTAACCCGCACTGGGCCCGCGTGGAGGATTACGGACCATTCCCTCTCATAGAGAGGGAATGTTAGACCAGAAAATATACCTATTTTACAGCCTATTCTTACGGAAAACAGGGAGGCAACATCATTCTGAATTTCAAAAGCTTAAAAATTATAATATAGTTCCTTAATTTTTTACATCTGCATTAGAATTGTCTGAATGTACACAAATAAACAACAGTCCCTCTAGGAATAAAGTGTCAGTTTAAAAATATTTCCAAATAACCATAGACAGAGAACTGCAAGGAGAATAGGAATGCCTTTGTCTTACAGAGGAAAAAATCCAGGCAGATGATTTAAAAATCTTTCAGTGTTTTGTATTTTCCAGATTCGAAAGTAGAATGAGCACTACAAGTAGTTAGATAATTCGTAAAAAATATTGGATCATTTTTTTATTTATTTATTTGCATAAACTTGATATTCCAAGGTGTTTCATACATGTTTTGCTTAAGACATGTAAAATGATTAACACAACTTATGTTCAAAGTATTCCTTAATGCTATAAAAATTATTAATATTTAAGCAAGTAACTTTTAAACAGTCTGCTATTTAGTATTATAAGTTTACATGGTAAATTGCTATATATGTGTACAGCCATAGCTCAACTGCTTTTACTTTATTTTGTTAATCGAGGGGTTTGATCTAAAACAAGTCTAAATTTGTCACGCCGATTTCTAGAGCATACATCTGCTGCTGTTCTGAAAAGATCTTTGTATTTCCGTACAAACATACGTTTCATATAGATATAATGAGGGTTGTTAGAATGGTTCTTCAAATCACGTTGGAGTTACCCGTTTAGACGTATGCGGAACCGGGTGTAAGGTCCCACAAACCGCCCGAAAAGAGAGGATTCTTCGACCAGACGGACCGACAGCTGATGTCGGATTGTGGTTTGAGTTCAAATTGCGCGATGCAGGCTTTATGTGACGTCATGTCATTAGTTGCAGGTGGCGGCGTTGATGCCGATACAGGTTGAATGGTATCAAATGCCTAAGACATTAAATAGGTCTCTGTATGTTTATGTATGTTAAGTGTTAAATAAATAATGAGTGCCTCAGTTTTACTTCTAAATATTTTGTACCTACCTATATACGTACAGGTAAAAGCACAGATAATATTTTATAATAAGTACTACAGAAGTAAAAGGAAGCAACATCATCGCAGCTTTTTAGAAATCAGCGCAGATAAAGTTGCTTGCTGTTGCATCCTACACAGAGTTGCACATACAAACTACATAAACTTTTAATTTAATTATAATATATTGGTAATATCCAGTAATGCAAACAAGGACTTGCTCGGCGAGCTACCCGATTGGGGTGACCATTTGTTGAGAGTAGCGGAGGATATTTTTTTTTATGAGTCGTGTTTTGAGTGAGTATTTTTTGGAAAAGTATAAGTTTTATAGCATCGAAATTACTAGGTAATTAAGTATTGTCTTTAGAGTATTTTGCTAATGGGTTTCCTTGTAGTTTTTCCAAATCTTCTTTTTTTTGATTTTTTTTTTTTATTGTAAATAGGCTCGCGCTTGACCATTATCTCACCTGATGGTAAGCGATGATGTGGTCGACGGTGAAGCACGCTTGCCTAAAAGTAACCTATTCACTCTTGCGGTCGGCCAGCGGCGCACCGTGCCTCGGATCCCGCTACCCTCCGCGACTAGTCTCCCGATACGTCCATAACAGCGCGCCTCAGGCTGGTCAGCCTGCAGTGGAACGGCTGTCTCGACCCAACTCCTCTAGTGGCTACACCGAGCATCGTATCGGAACACGGCTAGGCCGCTTGGCGATACGTCTTTGCCCGGTGGGTGGTCGCAAGCCTTCGGCCGAAGCCTACCACCAGATGTCACCTGATTTGCGCCACCCGGGGACCACGTGTAGGGAATCAAAGGGTACACTCCTACGGACGTGGGTGACTCGGCCCCCTTCGTTCTAAGATCAACGTAACCGTGCCTCTCGTATTGAATTTTCATTAGTTATACTGTACCTATAATCCGGTCTATTTAATTATTATAATATTTTAATTTGTCACGGTACAATTTATCATGGATGCAATATTATGATTAGCTTCAAGTTAAAAGTAGTAGTCGTGTTTTGAGTGAGTATTTTTTGGAAAAGTATAAGTTTTATAGCATCGAAATTACAAAATTTCTGAATATTTTCACAGCCCATAAAAATGGATCCTCAAAATAGTACCTTCCCTCGCTTTTGGAGTTCGCCGTAGTCGGGAATAGTTTTCGTCAAACTTCTTGGCTGCCCTGAAGTTGGTTACAATGACTGCGCAATAGTAAATCTAACCACCAAGTAAAACAGCACCGTTTCGTGCCTTGGGCATCGGAAAGCCAACTTCAGGCCGGCCCAGAGGAAGGTGAGAACTATAAATAGACGTTGCAGTATGCTCTATGGGTGTGCAAGCAAAAAACACGTTTTCATTTAACAACTACATTACAGAAACCTATAAAAAAGCTGTTACAAGTGCACCAAAAAATAGCCTTATTAAATAATTACCGTTTTCCATTAACAGAGTTGATTGAAGTGGAATGTTTGGAAATCTACATAAAAATCATCGTGCATCGAATTATATTGACCTTCCATTCAGTTGCCCCTTTTCAATTATCATCGTCATCATCAGCCTATAGCAGTCCATTGCTGGACATAGAACCGCAAGCGTCGCCACACTGATCGGTCTTGTGTGTGTCGCATCCATCGGAATCACGCAGCCTTAACCAGGTTGTTGATCCACCTAGAGAGAGGTCTTCCAAAGTTGCGTATTCCGGTTCGCGGTCGCCACTCCAGCAGCCTCATTGCGTATTAGCTGACCCCCGCGGCTTCGCTGCCGTCAACTGGTCATCTATCTACCTACTGTACCTACCCTACCTACTTACCCTACATTCCCTACCTGCCCTGCCTGCCCTCCCTGCCCTATCTGCCCTACCTGCCCTGCCTGCCCTCCCTGCCCTATCTGCCCTGCCTGCGCTGCCTGCCCTGCCTGCCCTGCCTGCCCTGCCTGCCCTGCCTGCCCTGCCTGCCCTGCCTGCCCTGCCTGCCCTGCCTGCCCTGCCTGCCCTGCCTGCCCTGGACTGATCAGAGACTGAAGCTCTCTAAAAGTAATAATATTTGCCCGTTTTTGCAACATTTTTCATTTATGCTCCGCTCCTATTGGTCGTAGCGTGATGTTATATAGCCTATAAACTTTCTCGATAAATGGATTATCCAATACAAAAAGATTTTTTCAATTCCAACCAGCAGTTCCTGAGATTAGCGCGTTCAAATAAACAAACAAACTCTTCAGCTTTATAATATTAGTATAGATATAGTATATATGTCAATTACAATCACATCAGAGATGAAAGCCTCTTTGCTTTGCCGAATTCACGTGCACAATTAGGCAGCTAAACTAGATGCCAATATCCTCATTAAAAAAAATTACCCCAGGACTTATCCTGTAGCGTGTCAAACCCATAGCCACCAGCGACCGCGTCCGCAGTATCTTAGTACAAGTGCATCGAATTAAATTCACGATTAGCATACGTAATTACTAAGCTTATCGGAGGCTTAATTGCGCTGTAATGAATCAACTGACGTTCTTATACTGTACGTACGCGCTTACTTTTAGATATATAGTTTATGATATAGATAGAGTGGTACCTGCTAGGCAGTTAGATTCGAAATTGTTTTCCTGATCTATACTCATATGTATTATACTAGAGAAAGGTACGAGTATTAGTCTAGAGTTTTTAAGTAGTTTAGTTATTTGATCTTAACACACTTCAAGACAAAAGTGTTTGTGTCTTGAAGCATGTTAAATAAATCAATGAACAGTGCAGCTATTAGTATGTTTTCCTAGTAAATCTTTACCTTCTAGACCACTGGGGAAAGGTCTTAGTTTAGGGCCTTATAGGTATTGTACCTGTACTTATTGCCTTTCAGAAACCTTTGTGGTGTACTTACTTTAAACTTGTTTTAGTTCTCAGAGTTGCTGCATTAATTCCTAAGAGCTTACCTACTATAGTTAGAAGTATGTTTTCCTGGTGTTTTTATACGTGTTGCGGATACTTTTTGGTTAGGGTCTTATAGATGTTTATTAATTACTTTTGTGTTATTGTAGTGGCACAGAAAATATACAACATATGTCCATTGGACCATACCTATCTTTGAAATGATGTACGATTTTTGTAATTGATCCAGTGGGCCCGGAGATTACTCTCCACATATACACAAGGTCATAGATACACACTCGGTATCTTTTATGCATAAAATACAAATAAAAGCAGGTAGTAGGTACCTATAGAGAAAAAAAAAAGTTACCCATAGAGTACATATAGACTAGTTAGAAGTATCTATATTTGCCTGGTGTAGTTATTTACTTTAAAAAGTTTAGGTTTAAGTTTCTTCGAGCATGGTTGCGCTGGTGGAGCCAGTGGATGCGTTTTGGCAAGGTCTACAGTTTTGAGGCGATCGGGGTGAGTTCCTAGTTTCCTATAGACTAAGTAATAAATGACGTAGTGATGATACTAAGACCTACCTATCTGTTCCAGGTCTGCTGACAGTGTTTTTAGGAAATAAGCAGCACCTTTGTACGTGTTCTTTCTTGTACGAGTATGTTTTGCCTGAAATGCCGCATTAGTATCGAAAAACAATAGGTAACAATGACACCGACTTCGAAAAGGAAGTTATTTTTCGTAGTGTTTTGTTTTGGAAGTCAGTTTAATATTTTTGTTCAAAAGTTTTTTATTTTTCTCTTTTTAGTTTTGGTAAGTAACTCAAATTACTATGAAAATCATTTATAGCCAAAGTACATCTCATGACAATTTCAATAAGCTCAAACATGACTAGAATACATTGTTTTATTTCGGAGGTATAATGCCTACCTTCCGGCTCCATCATCAGATCAGTTCGATGCTAACATTTTCATCAGTAGCATTTATTTATAAGTGTTTGCTTCATCATAGTTGGTTAACTATTTGAGATTTATCTTATACCCGTGACCTACTTATGGTTAAAATGAGTTCCAGTAGCTATCTGTGGTCTTTTTCATCAGTTCCGCTTCACCAAATGATACTTTCTGAGTGCAAATGTTGCATTGTGGATGAAAATACCAAACTCGCTATATGGCTATAATATTTGAGGAGTTCCCTCGATTTCCGTTGGATCCCATCTTCAGATTCTGACAAGGAGATAATGGGACCATCGCGGGAGTACACCCTTCATCATCATCATCATCATTATCATTTCAGCCACTAAAGACGTTCACTGCTGGACATAGACTATATGACTATATGGCCTCCAAAGAGAAAAATTATTTTCAAAATCGGTCCACAATTTTGACGGAGTAATCGGTGTTTTTTTTTTTATTCTGTCTGTCTAACGAAAGGTCGGTTAAAAATACGTGTGCGATATCGATGCAATTTAAATTGCGACGCGCCACCAGGAAGGTCTCTTAGTAATGCTAAGCTTGTATTATAATTATCTGTGGTATTGCACATTCCTTATAAATTATGTTAGTAACAAACGTAAGACAAGAGTTTTAATTCATATAATCTGTTGCGCATATTGTACCATTATGTAAAGATGGATGACGCACAAATGTGAATGTATACATTCATTTTTGGCCACTCTAACGGTTTGCCAATCTATTGAAGTGTCTCTTTCACTAAAGAAGTTTGCGACTCAACTGTGAACGGGAGCATCTTTTTTATTTATTTATATAGGCTCGCACTTGACCACTATCTCACCTGATGGTAAGCGATGATGTGGTCGACGGTGTAACACGCTTGCCTAGAAGTAACCTATTCACTCTTGACTTAAAGACCCCTAGGTTGCATCTAACGCTTTAAGATCCACTTGCACGAAAACTTTAAGTCAGAGTTAGTTGTTATTAACATGAGGTTAAATTGACAATTTGGCATACAATACTGAGTTAAGGTTTTCGTACAAGTGAGCCTAAGTCTTGCAAAATATACACTAATCCATGTTTAATAAATTACTCGTAGTAATAATATATTGGATTAAATGATGACTGATCCAATAATAATTATAGTTAATGGTCTTACTTTCAAACCAGTTCAATCATAATAACATTGCGACTTATTGAGATATTTCCTGCTCAAATTACTTACCTAATATTAATTTAACAAAATATCACGTTTAATTACGAAATCGTAATAATATTGCAGTCGCAATGGAGACACGCCTTACGCGAAACTGAGCGCAGTAACTTTGTTGCGTGGTGCATATAGTTATTGTTTTGTTATTTTCTTTGTGGTTCATTCAGCATCTTGTTCATTCGTAGAGTTGACGGATGTATTTGCATGTTTTAAAAAGCTAAAAGTACTTCATATAAATTATTTTTATTTTTCACAATTTTAAATGTATGGTTCATATTTGTTTCTGTTTTTGATTGCATTGTAGAATTCCTTCGCCACTCCAACTTATGTCATCTGGCTAGAGACTGTTGCCTAAGCTTTTGACAATCAACCCAATAATTCAAATACCATCTAATTTAATTACGCAATCATAACTCTGTTTCGGTCAAATCACGCGACGTTGCACGCCACAAGGCCGAACGCAGTAACTTTGTCTCGTCGTCTATTCGTTAATTTATTTAATTTGCAGCTCTGTATATGCGGTGTTCTAATTGCTCGGGTGCCGTTCGCCCACTTATCATAATGTCTCGCAAATCACGACGCTGCGGGAATAAATCTAGCGTCGATAGGACTTGGCCACTGGTCTGCTAGGGCTGACCTGTCAGTATGGATGCTGTTAATTACTTCCTACCGTTTTTTCTTTCTTTCTTTCTAAATATAGTTTTTTTTAACAGTTGCTTTTATTCACGTATAATTTTAATGTGGGTATAGTTAAGTCTGGTTTTGATAAAATAAAAAAATGTAAGTATGCCACCGACGTTGTTGCATTTTTAATCACGCCAAAAACTATTTTGCAACTTGCGTTTATAAATCGATTACTTAATTACTTAGCATAATTGTTGCATTAAATAATACTACAATGAGGACTAAATTAATTTTAGAAAAAAAAATTGTATTTGTGTCATATATAACTATAACACATAGGCTATAATTGAAAAAGATATTGGTAGATGTACTAACACCACGTGGGCGGAGCTGCGGGCGGTAGCATGTATCATGAATGCGAAAGTTTCGATGGATGTTTGTTTCTCAATCACGCCAGAACGGCTGAACGGATCTGGGTGAAATTTGCCACAGAGTTACATTATAATTTGGAATAGCATACAGGCGAAACACTTTAAACTATAATTCTACGAGTCCAGCTAGATCGATAAAAGTTATATCAAATACTATAATTTAAGACTAATAAAATAAATAATTATCACTTATTTGTATAGTCCTGCTAGCCCTACAAAATCCAGTTACGCACAAAAATGGAGCTGGGTGCACGCGAATTTCTAACATAAATCGCAAACGACTCCCCATCGGCGCGCACGCAGCTCCGCGGCCACCGCACTACTTTATTATGTATCAACACGAAATTATTATACAATCAGCGCTATTAGCGATTACATTCAATTTGCATCTCATCTTAAAACTAATCTTTATTAATTTTTATTAAAAATATTGAGGTTTTTTGCATAATTAAGCTTGGATTCTTAATAAGCGTGGGCATTATGCAAGACTATTTAATTAAAAGCTGGTATTCATTTTGTATTTAGAAGGTTAGTTGCTATTATTCCGGATGCATTCTTTAAACAAAACTGAAGGTACCAACAGCATGCAAATAAACCTTTGCGTATGCCATGTAAGCTTCTTCAAACAAAGCAAACCTTTCAGTACCTACAAGGAAATAGGACTTAGTACATTTCAGAGAAGTTATTAAATTCTAGTTTGCTTCAGAAACCGATGTTCATCTAACAACCTTCTACCGCCTTACATAGTTTATCGATCTACGCCGGCTACATGCTATAAATGATCAAATATACACTGAATATCCTTCCTCTGTATTTACGTAGTACATAGCCTACACAAAACACCCACCTTGTACGTTGAGACTAGAAATCTATGCCTACAGAGGGGCTAGGCCGAAAATTATTGGGGGGTGGGAGGGATGGAGGACAGAGAGGTGGGAGGGGGCCAGCCGTCGCCAGGCTGATATGTGACCGGAGAGTCTTGTTCAACAAACGATGACGATGATTTAAGCTCAGGCGTTTTAAGTGTATTACTGGGAGAAATCCGGCTTTTGGGCTTAGGCTTAGATTTGAGTGAGCCTGCTATTATGGGGGAAGGCTTCTCGATTTATGTGTGCCTGTCCATTTGACGGCGGGGCCGCTGGAGTCAGGAGTTGCGACGTCATTTAGTTAGCGGCTGCGTCTACGAAAAAGGGTTTATTTTGGACAAGCGTGCCTTATTTTTCGAAAACACTCTTTATTTAAAAAATCTCAAAATACATTTACTTACTCCCATATGAAAAAGCCGTGTGTTTATATACATTAATGTGTTTTTATTTTTCTAAAGCAAAGGGAGCTGCAGAATATAAAAAAACACAAATCGAACCTCATTACAAAGTCATTGTATAAGAAAATGATTTACGGTTTTAAAAACAAACACTTTTTAATAATAAAATGAACTTATTATAAAAATTCAATAAACCCATTTCTTATTACTGTTCCCTGACGCAGAAACTTAATTAAAAATTCTTTAAATAACTTAATTAACCACAATTGCATTAAAAGCATGACTTTCTACGTAATCACGTGTTAATGTGGAAAATTCATACGTTTTAAGTGCAGTCAAATAGCTAATTACAGCAATCAACGGTTTTAAAACACAGTGCTTTTAATTAAAAGCCCGACTCGACTGTAAAATGAGGTTAAATACAACATCAAAACAAGACAAATAAAAACTATTGAAACCACTTTTTACAATGTTATCGTTTTCCTACTATTCCACTTAATTAATTAAAAAATATAATGTATCAATAACATCATAAAACTAAATTAAATTGTGCATCAAGATGACCTTTTAATTTGATGTGTTTCCTCCATCTGTATGAAAACCAAACGTGCCACTTTTTCACACACAATTTAAAAACAAATTTACTTACCAATCAAAGAAAACATTTCCAATGCCTCGGCCAACATTTTCTTTACAATCTTTACAGGTTAATATGGTATTAAAAGGCATTTTTATAGACAATCCTATAATTTCCCTACTATTCAACTTTATTAATTTATAAAATATAATGTATCAATAACATCATAAAACTAAATTAAATCATGCATCAACATGACCTTTTAATTTTGATGTGCCCGCTCACAGACATAAATCTAACTAGATAACGCAAGTCCCTCCATCTGTACGAAAACCAAACGTGCCACGTTTTCACACATAATTTAAAAATAATTTTACTTACCAATCAAAGAAAACATTTCCAATGCCTCGGCCAACTTTTTCTTTACAGTCTTTACAGGTTTTTTTTAGATTTCGGTGGATTTCCGGTGGCGATAATGCTAAATGAAAAGCTCAAATTACGATCATCGATCGTAATTTGTAGCGAAGTACATGCAATCGCGTCATCTAGTTTGATTTATATCTGTGTGCCCTCTACATAGTTACATCCACCACGATTTGCGCCTACGAGTATAGCACTGATCGCAGCTAATGTGTTTGCGTGGAAACTGGGGGGTCATCTGCTTTCCTAGGAAGGAAAATTGGCCTTTAGATGCGTATTTCGAGGTTCGAGAACCTTCTATCATGATCTGTGTTAGTTAATACGATGATTCATCGAATTGTTGGGAGTAGTTTGTTTGGCATGGTACGAATGGTCAGTGGGGGAAGATCTGATGTGAATATGTGAAGTCATGTCGTAAGAAAAGTTTTACAAGTTACTGGAAATGAATTGGAAAGATGTCGTTATATTGTTTCTTTTTTGTTTGTAGAAAATCTGGATTCTATTGATAGACATAATAACAAATTAATTTCTGTAGTGTACATTATAACTAACTATGCGTCCAATATCGTGTCAAAAAATTTCTGATACTCAAGAGTCAAGACTGTGAACGAAGGCAATTTATTCACCTGCCATATTTTAATTTACTAGGTTTTCTTCTTCCACATATCTGTATTCGGCGCCATCTCAATAGAAACCTCTTTTATGCCTTGTCATTTTTAGAGTTCCGTACCCAAAGGGTAAAAACGGCACCCTATTACTAAAACTCCGCGGTCGGTCTGTCTGTCTGTCCGTCTGTCTCCAGGCTGTATCTCAATACATAACTAGATATATAGATGATGTATTTCTGTTACCGCTATAAAAACAAATACTAAAAACAGAATAAAATAAATATTTAACTGGGGCTCCCATACAACAAACGTGTTTCTTTGCCGTTTTTTGCGATAATGGTACGGAACTCTTCGTGCGCGAGTCCGACTCGCACTTGGTTCGTTTTTCATACAGTCCATCCATCATTTCTTTGGTCTTCCTCTGCCTTAAATTATCCACAATCATACTCAAAACTTTCCTCATGACATTTTGCTCATTCCCTCGAAGAAAATTTAATATCTACTGTGTCTACACTACACACTATAAAGGATGAATTATGCTAGACCGTGGCGGGCGCGAGCCGAGCCCCATGCGAGGCACAGACGAGGCACGAATTCAAAACTTCACGAACATTTTATAGTTATGATGGTGTTTATGCTGTTTATGCTATACCGTGCGGCGTCCGCGTCCCGGAGGCTCGGACGTCTTGGTCGCCGTACGCATAAAATGTTCGTGAAGTTTTTAATCCGTGCCTCAATTCAATTCTCAGTTCTTTATTGCGTATCATAATGTATATAGTTGGTAGGGCAACAATTAAATTATATATAATTATATATATATATAGATCAAGTAGGAGAGATGAGGAAAACACAATTTTATTATTGTTCTCGACCGTGCCTCGCACGGGGCTCGGCTCGCGCCCGCCACGGTCTAGCATAATTCATCCCATAATCTTGACCTTCATGTCACTATAGTATATCTGTGCTGTACGATAAGTTGTCAACATTTTTTTTTTGATGATCAATCAGTGTATCCTTCTGCCGTTAGTCCAATTATTTAGGTTCGTTGATGGTTGTGATACAGCTCTATATATCTAATATCTATCTATCAAATGTATTTTTTCCTCCTGTGGTAACACTACAGCATTTTTTCTATGGTTTGGGATATCATCCAATGACTTCTGCCGCTCTGGGTGAAGCGGGCGGGCGTGTCAGACTTTTACTGACTAAAACCCACCCGTGTTCCTTCAGTTGCTTGTGCCAGGGCTGCGGTAACTCTCTTTCAAATTTATCCGCGACCCAGACAGGCATCGGTCCTAGCGGGCCCCGTCAGGCAACAATACAGCTAACGATTTGAATTTTTTCTATTAATTTTAAATATTAGATTGCCTTCATAATAAGGCCTATTTCCAATTTATTGACTAATTTAAAGCGTAATTAAGTGTTTTGCGTTAAATTTAGGCACTAAGTTCAAAATAAGTGTAAAACATTTCAAAGTGTTTAGTTGACAGTTACCCAGTTATATATTTTGCCTACAATTCTAGCCATATCTATCATCTTTCACACAACCGATCTATCGTTCATTACACCCATATACAGATAGGTAAACATTTATACTCAAATCTTACATATAAAATCTTGCATACTTACCCAACTAAACATCTATCCCATTTGAAACCAAGTTACATAACCACCGAATAATCCCGAACCCGTAAATTCGATATTGAATTTTTCTCGAGTTAATCTTGTATTCAAATTTTAATTATATCATTCTGGCGTTTGAATAAAAACGAATTCATTTCGTTTCGTCGGTGAATAATAATGCACGGCGAGTCGGCGCTTGAATTACAGGACTGTGTGTCACACCGAAGTGTAATGATTAGAGTGTGTGTTTGAAAGTTTGTAACGTTATGTTACCTTCCAATCTTTGTCGTATGTGGCGTCGTGATATTTAATGGATATTTGATGCTCTGTCTACCTTCTAAGGCATGTAAGCATGATGTGATGTATGTTTAGCCGAATCGATGTATTAATGTTTGTAACTTATACAACCTACGCTTTTTAAAAATTCGGAATCAATATAGTAGCAACCCTTGTGAAACTGTCAAGTTTAGCTGTCAATTTTCGAAACGGCGGGTGTGGCCCTTCTGTATACTTTCTATTTTGTGATATCACTTTGTTTAGGGCTTGAGTATATTGAAGTTTCATAACCGACTCTATTAACGGCCTTTACGCACTACATCCGATCCATGTCCGAGAAATTTTGGTACCGAAGTAGCCGTAGTTCTTCTTGTTGGGAAGCTTACGCACTACATCCAAACTCTATCCGTCATAATCTGTCAAAATTCAGAATATTTTGAACTCGGAACTCAAATCACGGCCACGGATCACGGACACGGATCACGGACACGGGTCACGGACACGGATCACGGACACGGATCACGGACACGGATCACGGACGCGCATCACGGACACGGATGTGTGTGTAGTGCATTACCGCCTTTACGCTGCTTTTTCGCGAATAATGTAAAACAGACATATGAGCTCAGTCAATGAACGTGAATATTATTCAACCAAAATTAAGTTTTTTGTTCAGTTTATTTTAAATGACTTTAACTACGTCCTAAATCATCGTCTGAAATCAGCGACACGCGAGCATACTTACATGGTGCTAGATCGCCAATTGCAGTCTAAATGAGAAGAGGTATTGGCTTTGCTATTTCAGCATTCGTACTATTCATGACGAAATAAAGTTCACATGGTTTGTTACACCACGGTGTAACAGCCACAGAGTTATGGAGATCAACAATTAATTCCTATGTCTGTATCCGGAAAAGCACTTTTCATGACCTCATATGCATATTGAAATGATCCAGTGTGATTACGTTTAGAATAATAATATATCCAGGACATGCGATCAGGTCTAGCTTGACGGCTAAGTTCTGGCAATCACTGTCATCATACTAATTAGGTCTATTTTGGTTACATTTGGTTTTAGGTTTGAGTAAATGAATACATACAGAGTTGTGGGACCTGCATTAAGCTATTTTGGTTGGTAAATGAAACAATGTTGGTTGCTAACTTTTAAACGGCTTCCCAAAAAGGTGGAGGTTTCGCAATTCAACTGTACATATATATATATATATATATTTATGTGTGTTCGCGGATAACTTCGTCTTTTTATGAACCGATTTTGATGATTCTTTTTTTGTTGGAAAGGAGATATAAACCAGAAAGCGAGGAATCGAGGGAACTCCTCAAATATTATAGGCATACATATAGCGATTTTGGTATTTTCATTAAAAATGCAATCATTTGCACTCAGAAAGTAATCATTTGGTGCAGTGGAACTGATGAAGTAGACCACAATGGCCACTGGAACGGCGAAATAAAACAATGTAACCTAGTCGTGTTTGGGCTTATTTGAATCGTCTTCTCTACCTACCAAAACTAAAAAGAGGAAAATATATTCTTTTTTAACAAAATAACAAACCGACTTCCAAAACAAAACACTACAAAGCGAAAAATATTTTTTTTTTCCGAAGTCGGTATCGAATAACGGAAAACAATGGGTACAAAAGACAACGACTTCGGAAAAGAAAGTTATTTTTCGCTTTGTAGTGTTTTGTTTTGGAAGTCGGTTTGATTTTTAGTAAGAGGTTTTCTTATAATATGGAATTTATGTTTAAAACAGGAGCAGGTACTGTGTGTTTATCTATATAGTAATACTGAGGGATATTAATAGATTCTTGTGCTTGTTTTGGAAAACATGTTGTAAGGTCATATCTATGTAAAATTTTAGTTCATAGGACCTACATGAAAACTGATTGAGTCGTAACAATAGAATATCGCCATAGGGAGCGTAAACTCGTCATAATCTATGCGAAAGAACTCTTAAGAGCCCGTCTGAACGCCGCCTCGTCATAAGAACACATTTAAAAGGGAATCACCGTAATGAATTCAAACATTCATTCAAAAGCGTAACTGAAGTACAAGTAGGTACCTACGTTACTAACACAATCTGTACAAAGGGCACAGAGCACTCCCATTTATATAATACTCGTCAATAATAATTTCATTAAAATGTAGATCTAGTTAAAAGCATTTTTTCTGATTAATTTTCAGTCGCGGGCCCCGCTCTTCTTTTTTTAATTGAATATCAGGCCACTTTGATGGCGCGACGAGAAAAGGGTTGAAAAAAAAGTTCGCCCTCATTTGAATAAAATAACAGCACTCACACTTTGCATTTACGGAGATATTTCAAATTATATCTGGACTCTTTTTTGTTTTAATTTTTTTTTGTTCCTCGTATTTATTTTATATTTCCATCACCGCTCCCGTCTAATTGAGTTAGGCCTCCAAATCGAAAATGTCGATCGAGTTGTAATTCAATTTATTTTTGTTTCTAATGGAGTTCGGAGCTTTTTATTCTCTTTTTTTTAACTGTAATTTTGAATCATTTGCCTATTGAAGGGTTGGTGCTGTTTACCGATGCGAGGACTTTTCTATGAAATGTTTTGTTTTTTCTTGGATCTGTTTGCGTGCTTTGATTTTAATGTCTGTGCTTACTTGCTATGCGACTTATAGTGTTGTTGTGTTTTGATTGAAAAAAACATAGGCGTTCGAAGAAGTGCAAACAGTCTACAGATTTCAGATACTTGACAGTTTCTGTGAAAAATCCTAATTAAGTTCATCATTGTCGCAGTGTTGTTTTGCACATGTCTGTGGGATCTTAAGTAGAAAAGTTAAACCAAATCATGAAACAAACCCCTGAAACAATTTTCTTAACAGCTAGCTTACTCAGAAACCTACAGCTTCTTATTTTATCTCGCGACCGGTAGATTGTATCAACTCCGAGTTAAGGATAAGAGACGTTTAGTAACCACTGCGGTGATTTGTTCTCTATTTCTTATTTTGTTACTTTTAGTTTTTATTTCGCTGAACAATTTTATTTAGTGCCAGTTTTAGGTCAGATACACTTGATTATATAGTCCCTTGTGGGTATTTGAAGTACCTTACTCAAATGTCTTGCTGTTGGTGATGCTGTGTAGCTGTAGTAGGTACCTTTTGTTGGGATTAAGATCGAATAGAGTGATATTAGGAGTAAATTTGATACTGGCGAATTCATAAGGACATACCTTCGTTTTCATATTTGTCTGAGTTTACTGCTTGAGATGACAAGTGTCATGGCGATAGTCGAAATCTCAAAATGTAAGGGATTGATCACGTAGCATTTCGATAGCGTTTGACAATCCCATACATTTTTATATTTTTCCAAACGCTATCGCGATGGAGGAGGGGTGAAACGCATGTTACTAAAAGAGTTATGAATAAACGGACGGCCAAAGAAAAGATGGATGGACTGTGTGAGGAGTGATATGAAAGAAAAGGGAGTGAATGATGGCGTGATGGGGGACAGGACGGTATGGAAGAACAAAACGTGTTGCGCCGACCCCAAGTAAAATGGTACTAGGGTAGGCAGGCAGGCTCGACGCTTTCAATGACAGAATTTAACTTGTCTAGATCCTCAGATCATTACTTTGATGGACAAACTAACAAATTAGAGACTTCTGCCGTTCGTATGGGTTAAAGTCACGTTTCCTAAATATCAATTATTCTACACCATAACAAATTGCAATTAGAAGCCTAAGGATGTAACAATGTGTGGAAGGAGGAGAAAGAGAAAGAAAATGAGGTCTATCCTATGCTATTCTGACCTGTGCAGGGCAAAAATCTTTCCCCTTACCAAAATAGTGAACATTGTCCTAACTCATACTCAGCAAGAACCAACACCATTAAAAAGAGGTGACCTGAAACAAACATCTCTCGACTCTTTAACACAAAGTAGCTTAAAAAATAAGGTCAAATTCCCACCTTCACCACATGCTAGGGCACATAATGAAGATTATACACGTATAAGCATTATTATATTAGCTGTATACACGCTGCAACAATGTCGCGCGGACGGCGCCTACTCAAAAGACACTTGTCGCTTCTACGCGGATAAAGAGAGTTTGATACTTTCCATTAAAATTAAAATTTAAAGATGGTTTGAGATTTTTTTTATAAGTTGCAGTGTTTTTTTGTGAGATCGAAGAATCGTCGGATTACTGGAAGATAGTGATAGAAAAAAATGCAAAATAAATTGTATAAACATTCACACAGAAAGTCGTAATAACACCGACACAGACACATGAAAAAATTTTTATTTGGCAATTAAACAAAGTAGACTTTTTTAATGTATTAATAACGGTTTGGTCCACATCCAGGCACTTATTTTGCGTGCGGATAAATACATGAGAAAATTTAATTAAAAGAAAAGCACTGGATCACAATTTTTTTTTGTAACAGCACCAAATTATATAATAAAATTCGTAATCACATTTTGAAGTCACTATCCAGTCATTCATTCTAAACGAAAGTCAAGAATTTTAAAATGCCAAGGCTTTCATGCAAAATCCCTGAATTTTAAATAAAATATTATATTTCTTCCGAAGTATCAACTACACTAACTCCCTCTACATTCACGGAGAGCGTTTAAGAGAGTGAGAAAAGCTCGCCGCCCCGGCCTATTCGTTTCATGAGGGAGGCCCTACTTTTGTCTTGGCTGTCGGCTGTCGGCGGCCGGCGACCCAAACCGGGGTAAGTCGGGATTTTACAACATTGTCACTGACTTTTACGGGTTTTACTTTTCTTTTTTGTTTGAGTGTGGTGATGTAAGAAGGGTTGGATTTTGGTAAAGGCTTTTTAAGTATTTTATTTTGTAAAATAGTAACTACCTTATTCATGATCTTTGGTCATCGTGAATCGTCAACATTCCAGCCAAAAAAAAAATGCCTAATGGATATAGGCCCATACTGGGCAGTATGGGCCAAGGTCTCTTCCAAAATCCTTCCAGATATTTTTGTCCTGAGCAACCTCGTACCAGCCTTTGCGGTACATTTCCTGTGCTCAGATATCTTTGTTAACTTTAATAAAGCAAATTTTAAAGCGGTGTCATCTTTACTCTTTTCTTTACATAAAAGATTGGCAAGGTCTTCTTTAATCTTTATTGGAATTTTAGGAATTAGATTTAACGTGTGTCAATTAAATATGTTACCCTAGAAAAAGTAGCCTTGCCTGATAAATGTAGTAATTATTTGGAAAAAAACATATCTTAACTGTAAGTATTTTTTCCAAATATTAGATTTAATAAAAAAATCTAAAAAATATCAGGGCGGCGCAAGTTACCCCACTTCTTTGTTTCGCCGCCAATCTCAGAAGAATCTCGGTGCGAGGCTGAAGTGACTCACTGGCGGGGTCGCCCTGCACCCCACCGGACTTGACACTCATTTAAGTAGCATATAATTCAGTTTATTTAGCCGAATTCAATCTTCAAGGAGTGGAAAAGGGTTGGTTAAGAAAGTTTGCTATGAATAGTCTTTTACTTTGATACTTGTATATACCTTTTTATATCAAAACAGTTAATTGTTGCAATACAGCTCTATTCGCTAGCTAATTATGAACCTATAAAGATATTCTTTCTAAATATGATTTTCTCATAAACGTCTAGCTAACCTTTGTCAAAATAACTCCTTTCATCATTATGTTAATGTTCCCACTGCTGGGACACAGGCCTCCTCTCTGTGAGAGGGGATGAGCCGTAATCTACCACGCAGGCCCAGTGCGGGTTGGTGGATGTCACAGTCTCCGAATTTTTGGTTCTAGGACATGCCGGTTTCCTCACGATGTTTTTCTCCACCGTTTATGAGAGCAGTGGTGATGAAATAATTTACACGAAGTAAAGCGCCTGCCTGGGTTCGAAACCACGACTAAAAACGTGTAAGTCACGGGCAAATACCACTGGGTCACCACTGCTAAGTTCCCTTTTATTCCGAAATACACAAAATACATCTATGGTGAGTTGGTGACGTCAGTTACAGAAAAAAAAATACTTTCTTTTTAACCGACTTACCAAAAAGGAGGTTCTATGTTCGACATTATGACTTTTTTTTTCTTTTTTTTATATTCACCGATAACTCCGTCAATTGTGGACCGATTTTGAAAATTCTTTTTTTGTTTGAAAGAGCATGTTCCGAAATTGGTCATTTTAATTTGATGAAGATCTGATGATGTACTTTGGAGATAAAAGAGAGAACTCTTCAATAAATAACAGCAAATCTCTCGGGATTGCTGCAATCGCATGTCTGTTTATTGTTTATATCATTTCATAAAATAACGTCACGCCAGCACGCTCTAAAGGGGTACGCAGATGTGTATAGTTCATCATTTCACCGGTTATGTTCGGTTTCATGCTATTCGGGTAATCTATTCTGGCATTATAAGTACCTTACTTAACTACTTTCCTTTTAGGCAGAAACAACTAAAAAGTGAAAAATAAAAAAAAGCTTTTTTTACAAAAAAAAATCTACCAACTTCCAAATAAGAGTTCTACAAAGTGAAAAATATTTTTATTTTTGGAAGTCGGTGTCCATAATGCAAAAAAATGGTACCTACCAAAGACACCGACTTCCAAAATGAAAGTTATTTTTCATTTTGTAGTTTTCTTATTTGACAGTCGGTAGTATTTTTTTGTAAAAATGTTTTTTTATTACATTATTTTTCCACTCTGTCTTCCTGTCAACATCATCATCATTTAAGCCAAAACACGTATATTACTGGACCTAGACCTGCCCGAAACAACGCCAGTACCATCTTCTCACCAACAAAATGCTTTGTCAAATAGAACTCAAGTAGCTGCTAGCTGCTAGTACTAGGTTATAAACGGCTAGCAAAACGACGATCTAATCAACTCATCGCGGCAATAAGTGGATCTGTATGCTTCACAAACGATCAATTCATTTTGATCCTCATAGAGAAAAAGATGCATTATTCAATCAACAAGAGCATAAAAAGGTGTGTTAATAATGAAGGAGTTTTTAATTATTTCGAATGTTTTTAACTAGGTTTTTTTCATGGATTTGCTCACGTCTCCTATCCCGCCCGCTCCGAACCATGAATTTTCCGGGACATATATTATAATGCGACACTCAGCGGTACATTTCTGTTAGAACAAATAATTTATTGATTTACAATCGGATTTTCACTTAAAATATTACGTTTTTATAAACATATTTGAACAAACAAACAAAAGCCTTCTCGTAATGTTAGTTTAGATCTCATAATGAACAATCTAATACAAAACAAGAAATATCTACCTCGATATAAATTCAAAATAACTTAAAAACGTTTATTTGATAGCCAGCTGGCAGCTTACATAATGGGCCATTTTTTTTTAAATATCTCAAGATTAGGCTAAACACTGCAGAGCAAATTCTAAATTAAAATTCGCCATAGAAGAATCTCACTATGGATAGCTGATTTTTATTTATACCTAAGTATGAAAAAACAAGAAGGTTTTAATACCAACCCAAGTTGTCACCAACTTTCTTCAAAAGATGTAGTTCTGTCATCTCTACAGCCCTGACTGACATAAAAGGGGTGATTTGGAAGGGTTGTCAAACCTTTTTCTTTAAATAAATTAGCGGAATTGTGTTCTTTCTCGTGCTAATGAATGTCTTGTGGACTCGCCGTCAGTCCTGAATTAATTCCGTCTTTAATTAATTGATTTTAATGAGAATTCGACGAATTTATCACCTTATACCTAACTAATTAAGTCAAGTTAATTTTATTCAGTCTGGTTTGTTTTGGTATATTTAGGTACTTGGAATTTAAATAAATAGATTACCAAAATTCGTAATTGAAAATAAATTAACTGATACATTTAATTTATTTTCAACTACCAGTAAACCTGCATGTTTAATGACTTACCTAAACATCTGGAACCATGTAAGTTTATACTTACCACAAGGTTATTTTTACTAGTTTAATTCAGTTAATTATTAAAAGAAAAAGCTTCAATTGCATTAAATAATCGTAAGCAGCGTTCCTTGTGGGTAGGTACTAACAATATGAATAAAAAAAACGAAAACTATATATAGATCAACTTATGTGTTTAATAGCTTAAGTTTTATTTTAACAAAAATAATAGCAGTTTAATAAAGCAAGAAATAAAAATACTTATTTGTGACTGGCACACGACAGATAATAAACGATTCATTTTTTTTATTAAAACTAACAGTATAAAAAGATCTGTGCCACGTCAAAAGCTTCGTATCTCAGTATGCAGTATCATTACTTAAACAAAAAAAAACGTTCTTTGGAAAAGAAAACTCTCTCAATACTTAAAATAATCGTTAAACAAAAAAGTAAACGAAAATCCCAATATAACACAGCTATTGTGCGCATTATAAGTATTAGAAGCGTGTGTTTTATCACTGCGACAATCAAAACGTACGTTCCCGACCACAAGTTTAATTATGCAAACATCAAGCCGTCGCCAGATTTCTCATTAGAGGCAAGATAATGACGGTACACACTGTCGCAAAATTAGATAGCAAGCACGCACCCAAACAGATATACGCGCCACATTAACATAAACCGAATTTGCATGTAAATTACATTTTACAGCATCTTAATTAAAACATTTTGGCATTATAAATGATCAACCGGGGGAGGGTGGTGTACCCCTGACCTTAGCGCCTCCTCTCTCCGGTTAATTCGATAGTTTGAAATTTGGAACGTTTGAATTTGATGTTCGATTTTTGTATTTTTTGTCTGTTTGGCGGGAAAAATATCTTTGATTCAAAAACAAAACTTTGATTCGAAAATCCATACTAATGTTATAAATGCGAAACTCCCTTTACACGCGAACCGATTTAGATGAAATTTGGTATGGAGATAGTTTGAGACCCTGGGAAGGACAAAGGATAGTTTTTATCCCGGTAATCATCCCTTAAGGGGCGGACAGGGTAAGACAGAAGAAGTTTGTATGGTGAACTAATAATTTCTCAAGTAAGGCGTCACACATCTATTATTACGGCGCGATGTAAAAAATAGACTATTATTATAGACGAAGTCGCGGGTAACAGCTTGTATCCTATAAACCATACGATGCGTTCGGTAAATTTTATTTCAGGGTAATTCCTTGGATACAAATAAAAAATGTAGCGGTCCCAAACTTCCAATCAATGATATAATGGTCCTGTACTTACCTAAAAGTTAATTTTCCAAAGAAAAATAATATCTGGTTCTCACTTTTTAACAAATTAAAGTAGCCGATTTCTTCCCTGATTTATTCTTAAATCTAACACCAAGTTTCTTGAAAGAAATTATCGACACGCCACAAAGTCAGGTGTTGCGATTGGTTGTTGAAAACTTATTTGACGAACTCACAGAGGAGCTAAAGCGCTTTTGACAATTTGTTACATTAATTTGGCGATTATTTTCTTTCAAGGCACTTTCACCCTTCGCCTAACTTAGATCCACTCAGTAGATAAATCACGACATATTGGTCTTTTTTAGGGTTCCGTCAACAAGGAACCCTTTTAGTTTCGACATGTCCGTCTATCCGTCCGCTTGGCTCAGACTCAAACTTAGGACTAAAGAGCTATAATTTGGCATGGATATACAAATTAATCACGCCGACAAAGTGGTAAAATAAATAATATTTTTTTGGGTACCTCTTGTATACGTAAAGTGAGGATGGTTTTTTTTTCTTGTCTATCCCATGGGTATCGCTGGATAGGCAATTCAAAAATATTACGGGTCTGTAAAAACCATTTTTCGATTCAGAGATCCGTTTGCGTAAAATTGCGTCCGTTTGCGCCCCCCTGCCAGCGAAATGATTTCATTCATTCATTTCATTTATTCATTAACAATTTTATACTGTGTCTAAATGTTTACAAAAATTATTAAAAACAAGCTTAAATCATTTTTAACTAAGGACCAACACGCTTGCTTTTGGATATGTGAAAAAATTCACGGCAGTAGTATTTATAACGAAATTAAAAGGCAAACTATCACAGCTAAGTAGACTTTACAAGTTTACGAGTTATAGTCGACAAACATATAAAATGTACTTGGAAAAGTAAGGTTTTTGATGTATGGGGACAACAGTTTTCGAACGGCAAAGTTAATTTTGTCCGTTCATTGAATCAATCTTCAGTGCATTCATTGTTTTTGAACGTTAGTAATTTACCTATTTATTTGGTGAAGCTGTTTATACGGTACCCCCTGTGCGCGAGTCAGACTCGCACTTGGCCGGATTTTCTCTAAAAAAAACGTTACAGCACGTTGCAAACACACATTTACGCCTGTACATAATAATTCTATTGTTTACCAACATTTACCCAGCATTACATCTAACCCTCGCACTGCAGTCGCCGTGATGCTTCGTCATGACATATGGCTGACCCTTGACGTATCTACCTTGCGCAGTCAAGTGCCATGCAAGGGTTGGAAGCACTTTACACGTGTTTAGGACTAATTATGAGATGTTTTTATTAACACTTTCATAATGTTTTCTTTAATAAGTAGGAGGCGGACAAATATTTTTCTATAACTTAGATAAAACGGTTGGTAGTGGTTGAGCGATCGACTGCTGTGCTGCGTGTCGCGGTTTCGATTCCCGCACGGAACAAATATTTGTATGGCCTACAGATAGTTGTTCCGGATCTGGGTGTCTTGTGTATGTGAGTTAAAATGTTTGTAAACGCACCCACGATACAGGAAGAAATTCGTAGTGTGGGGCAAAGTATTAAAAAAAAAAAACTAACGTATGTTAGGTATATCGGCGCTACTTTTTGGTGTGTGACGAAAGCAAGGAATTTTCTGCCTAAAAACATCGTCAATATAAAACGCTCAAAGTTTTGTGAAATGTGGTTTTCAGATTTTCTCGTGGTTTCGCAAAACCTGGACAGGTGGCATATTGAGCTCGCGTCTCGAGTTTGTATTCCAGATAGATGCCGTAAACTTCTGTGAAACCATTTTGGTCATACAAACCCGCCACACGCCATAATAAACAGTGCCACGCACCACACTCTGTCTTGGAAAGTCTGCCGAAAATCTCGACATGCAAAAGCACTTCAAAGATTTCGAAAATCTAAGTAAATTCTTTTTTTTATTGCTTGACCAACCCCATCGGATTTCTTAACAACATTTACATGAGATTAGAGGAAAAGCATTTTTTTAGAACAACCCTCCTTTGAGGGTATTAACTGAAAGTTCTTTAAATAAGTTAGCAATTAGGGGTAGCATAAAATTTACATAATTGTGTAAGTTCGTGCTGTTTATGTTTCGACAATAACGATTTTGTCTGTTGCAGTCTCCGTGGGTATGTATAATGAGGGTAGATAGAATAAAACAACTTGGGAATAGATAGTATATATCAAGTACTACAGAATTATGGTGGGATAGAACCCAATGGATTTAGGATGCTCGGAAGTCGGGTGGAACGTGCGATATGCTTAATGATAATCATGAAGATAAAACGTGTAATGGTAGAATTATTATTTTATTACTATTTTTGCACTTTCTATGGCAGCATGCTTGTATCTTGAGAGGTCTGAATGAGAATGAAACAGAATTTTCTAGTACAAAAGCGAGGGCACCACTGAGATTTCTATGTACAAAAGTGTGATGAATCAATAAAAATAAACTACATAAATGATTGCCTTGCTGTCCTTGGCTGATTTTGACTACGGACCAAAAAATTGATTAGTTTGTTATTACTTGCTCATGTGTAAGTAGAGGACGATTTCACTAAAGAAACCAATCCTGTAGCTTTTTTGCAGCTGGTGTGGTCCAAATTCTATCACCAGAGTGTTTAACTACCATAATATTCCTTCTGCTCTTTGATGACTATGCTGGTCGCGGCAAACATTTAGTCAAGATCCTTATGACCATCATGGACACTACACTTAAGATTGTAGCCATAGAAAAATGTGTCTAGCTACCTAAAGACAAATCCTAAACTCAAAAACAAAAGCAAATCATAACAGCCTAAAAGCTAGAACACTTCAAACTTGACACAAATGTTTTCTCGCACTAGTGACGGACCATTGTCCCGGAACAGGAATAAATAATGAACAGTGACGAGTACACTGCTACTTCTGTTGCTAAAGGAACTAAAAAGTAACGGGTATACCCGCCGGCTATCCCTCCGTGAGCTTTGGTGCGCAACACAATTTAAACAGAATAGAGATGCGAATGTGATATTTACGCGGACTGATGGACTCTGTCAAAGAACGATCGTTTTTTATTTTTTTATTTGTTTTCTTTTTCGTGTAATCGTTAATTGCTCGTGGTTGTATTGAGCTGCATGAAAAATTTCAAAACTAAAGATAAAGATAAATTTATTTGTTTAAACATGTGTAACATGATACACGAATATGCACATAAAGATGGAAACATAATTTTACCGGACCAACATGTTTTGCCTCACTCGGCGTAAAAAATGAAAATATAATGTTATTAATTAAAATTAAATTTGCAATTATAAATTGAATAAATTAATGTCAGTTTCATTATTATAAAAAATTAGAATCAGTGCAAAATGTTATCAATAATTCAACATACACTCAGAGTCAGTACAAAATGTAATCAATATTAATTGTATACAAAATATGTCAACATTAAATAAAATTCAATCAAAATAAAATTTATCATTTAAAAAATGAACATCTAAGTACAGGGAACCGTGGACGAGATCCTTTTGGGAGAATTATTCTTGACCGTTTGCCTTGGCTTTTGAAAACTCTGCCTATCTGTCAATGTCATTGTCGAAGGAGAGAAAACGCCTTAACTAGTAAATCCTTCCATTGAATTTTTAATCACGATGGTCAATCTATACAGATATTAGGCAAGTACTCAAGTGATATTGTAATGAACAAGTGTGTGCTCAAATCAGATATCTCAAACCCTCTTTTTTCCTTTATCTCATGGTTTGATTTGACGGCAATCCGACACTACTGGGGAGACTCAGGCTTAGGATCAAATATTTTGAACAGTTCTGATACAATACAATGTGTAAGTTAGTAAAGTAATTTCCTGTACATTGACCATGCTTACTAAAACTTTTGATAAACTTTTTGATAGTTTAATTTATTCTGTTCCTTTTTCCATGTAAATCGTTCATCGTAATATACTTCGTCGTCGTCTATACATCGTAGTATGCGAATTTGATCCACTTTTTCGACCGTAATAAGAATACACATACACCTGCCTCTATTAATTTCAATTACTACAAAACTATTTAACAAACCATAAATATATCAAGTGAGAGTATCTTGATGTTATTTAAACTTTAAGCACAGACATGGAGAATGGACTGATAGACCTTTACAAACTTAACCACTGTAGCCGCAAAGCGACTGCGCGGACAATACCTGACTGTGTGGGTCGTAGTGTCGAAGGTGATACTGCAAACTTATGACCTTGACCAATTAGAATAATTATAGAAAAGATAACTACTGGCGGCGCGATGGCTGTATTTCTCTAAAGAATAAGGAATGTTTATTCGGGACACGCATAGGAAATACAAAGAGACATCAAATTATGAATAATTATCTGTCACACTTTTCTGCCCTTTTTTTCGGATTCGCACGGTTTGTGCATTTAGCCAGTGTCAAGTTTAGTTTCTTTAATTATATACAGTAACTAATTTATTTGCACAAAATGCAAATGCAATGAATTTAGCATTAGAATACGGATGTAACACATTCCAATGTTTAATTGGAATATTTTAGCAGCAAATATATTGAGTCGGTCTTATAGCCAAATTTTGCTGAGGTATTATTACTAAAATAACACTCTCATCTCCACTTTACCAAGAGAGCACCTTTTTCAATGATTCCGAATTTTCTCCAGTTGCATAAACACTTGAGACACAAAACTATAGCAATTTTACATCACAATGTTCACTATACTTCACAAAATCTAGCTTAATTTCTGCGACAGCTGTCAGTATCAATACAGTAACAATAGCGCTTGACAGGTTAATAATAAAGATAGCTTGATGTCTGCGACATATGTTTAGTTTGACATATGTCGCAGACATCAAGCTATCTTTTATGAAGTATAGGAATCAATTTGCGAATAATTAAAACAGCCGCCGAACTCTATTCGAAAAAATCCCGCCAAAAATCCCTTTTCTGCCCTTATTCACTTCATGCCTGCAAAATGAACGTTCAGTCCATTCTCTTTGTCTATGGTTTAAGCATTGCGTGTGTTGACGTGATCAATTGTTATCTGTAGACTCGTTGGAAGTGTGAAACCATCTCATTTGTGATTATGTTGGTTGTGACTCGATTACATTGAAGTTATGGCCCTTTCGTCTTGTAATTATAAAAAAGGTGTTAAGTACAGCGTATTGCCCTCTTTAATTTCATTTACATTCAAGTGACAAGGACTTTATAAACGGTTTTTTTGAGTCAATTTTATGTCCAATATTTAATGTCTGTAGTTTTTATCTTCAGAAAAGATTAATGGTGGATACAGATAACCTAATTACATCGATCAGAATGGGGCGTGGATACACAGTTGGGAACATATCGTGATTGATAAATTAACCATATAAGGCCTGTATTCAGTTTTATCAAATCAATAAAATCTAGCTTTTGAATTAAAACTATTAAGATAACCGCACAAACTAAAGCAAATATTTTTAGAACAGATAATACCGTGTCGTTGATGTTCAAGAAATGATAACTCCACCAACAATACGTTCAACAACTCTTATCACAAAAAAAAAGCTGGAAAATAATGATACAAAGCTCTTTATTTCACACAATTACAGCGATATGTGGAAGAGACGAGCCGTTGAACATACACAATTAGTCGCTTTTTCACTCAATACGCCACAGCATAGCAAACTTGTAAAGTGATAAAGTTTGCTCTGCCAGTAAGTCAATGAGCTGAGAAAATATTTTGTTATCCTGTACAGATTTTAAAAATAGGTTGCCAAAGTGTAGACGCTCAGCGACTGCAGCGCCGTGAAAAGTAATGAAAAACAGGCGCCTAGTGTCAAGTGTAAATCGCCTTGTTAATTTCACTAGCCCTGCGGCGAATTTCGCCGAGGACGCATTGTGTGTGCCGGCTTTATGTCGCGTCTTCCCGTTGTCTGTACACGGCTTTAATTGCGCGCGTCATTGGCGCGCTTTTTGAAAAAAGAATGACGTGTAATTAACGCGCGAATATGGAACGTGACAACGCGCGTTCTGAGGGAGCGATTTTTTTAATTTTTTTAATTAGGCACACGAAGGGTTGAGTTTGGTGTTTTGTTTTTGTTCGTTTTTTATTATTATGTTGTGTGAGACCAGTTATAGCAAGCGAATTTAAATTATAATGAATAAATTAAAATGCTTTTAGTAAATCATTCGTATTGGTTGTAATTATTATAACTTGCTATATTTGACACCTTGTGGTCGGTCTTATTGGAGCTTCAGGCTATTCATTTGATTAATAAAATAACTTGACAAAAAAAGTCTGCTTCTCTGAAATTATGAACTTACAAAATAACCGAACATTGTTTTCAGTAAAGCCGCAAACTACTCATCATTAAACTAAAACAATTCCATAAACATAATTTACTGAGTAATTAATTTGATGTATACTTTCGCTGTTTCCCGTGTCTGTGGATTGTAAATAAATAAAAAAATAATATAATTTTTTTTGAGGACAATGACTGTCCGAAAAAGGCGATGATACATGATCCTCGTTTGGCTGGCTCGCGTACATTTTTTTTATTAAAAAAAAATCACATTAACGGCCTTCATTGGGGCGGCGATAAATAATGCCCTCCTTATTCAAATTTTTGTTTTGTTCATCCCCCACGCGTTATAAATGAGACTTATTTGGAAACGAATGATAGGGAGAGATAAAATTCTCGATTATGTTAGAATGTGTGAGTGCAGGACGAGTTGGTAATCGGGCCATTTATTATAAATTTTAATTTTATTTTCTCGCACATTACCTGTGCCTGTATTTGGTTTCGTATTTGAACTCTTTTTAAAAATTAATCAAGGCTACAAAACGTTATTTGTTGTTGTTGTTTTTGCTCTTGTATTTACAGTTGAATACTCTCGAAACCTTCTGCTTAATGAAGTGGAAACCTACTGTTTTACTCAATAGTTGAATTGAAGCTGGAATTCCTTAAAACATTTTGTGTACACAACGGACTCACACGCCGTGATTTTTCACAAAAAATCTCCAACATCCTAGTTAAGGCCCATCCCGAAAACTTAAATTTTTACATCAGTCCAAAATATTTACAAATCAAAAACTCTTGTTTAAATCTTCCCCTTAAAAAAACAACTCTTTTTTTTTCAAAAATACACTGTCAACCAATCAACTCTTTTTTTTTCAAAAATACACTGTCAGCATTCTACAAGATTTTTTAACGAAGTCAATGACAAATCATTTATTTTAAATAGTCCATAATAAGCCACTTTTGAATGACAAAATAAAAAAACATCATCCTTTCAGCCAAAAGACGCTCTATGCTGGATATAGGCATCTCCCAAGCGTCCGCGTCGCCAAACTTATCGGCCCTGTGCTAAAAAAACCCATAACTTACTGATTGTAGTCATTCACATAGGTAGTGCCATATGGAGAAGAATGGACAAAAAACTCTATACTAACTCCCGAAGAATCTCATAAGTACCAAAGTACGTGCATACGATTACATGCAACTATCCTAGGGACCCTCGACGCTCCTCAATCACGACGGATGGGTAAGGTCGGGACGGTTTTCCTGCTGACCTTCACACGTTGCCAACTGGTGCAGCTAAGTGGGATGCTCTGTCTCTTTCTAGCCGAGAAGTACCGACTAGATCTTGGTATGTTCCTGGTTTGGGAAATGGAGATTTGTTTTTAAAGATAGACAAGCCCTAGAAAAAGTAATATTCTAAGTATTAACGATACTGATTCTCGAACAGCCAAAATGTGAAGGATTGAAGACGTGTTATTTCCGTAGCACTTATCAATTCTATTGTATTTTGGGATTTTTGATTTCGTAATCGCTCATAGGATATTTATCACTTTTGCTAGAACCTTTGGCTTAGTGTCAGTTTTTATTCGCGCTCATTTGCGTTAACGTAAACGTCAATTTGTATTGAAACCGGATAAGCGCCGTCTGGTGACAGAAAGGAGAAATCTATGTTTTTTTCTACAATTTTTTGTATACAAATTGACTTACGAGATCGTTTACGTTATCACTGCGTTAAAAATCTCGGAATAAGCACACTGAGGTGGTGATTGACTTTTCTTCGAAACAAATTGCTACCTGTCGAAAGAAAGCATTTAGAAATCCTTCAAACAACAAATGTGTGTGAAGTTAGCATATCAAATGTTAGCATCTCACAAATTAACACCATATATGATGGCATCCCACATAGTTCTACAGTTCTTGATAAGTTTTAACAATAGTTCCGTCGATTTTACTATTAAAATCGCATTTTGAAAAAATGAGCTGCTAACTTCACAATACATATCATAGCATCCCATCGAATTTCTCAAATAAACACACATATAAGGGCATTTCACATAGTTCTACAGCCCTTGATGCATTTTATCAATAGTTCCGTCGATTTTACAATACAATCTTTGCATACCAGCATTTTGAAAAAATGAGATGCTAACTTCACAATACATATCATAGCATCCCATCGAATTTCTCAAATAAACACACATATAAGGGCATTTCACATAGTTCTACAGCCCTTGATGCGTTTTATCAATAGTTCCGTCGATTTTACAATACAATCTTTGCATACCAGCATTTTGGAAAAATGAGATGCTAACTTCGCAATACATATCATAGCATCTCATCGAATTTCTCAAATAAACAACACACATAGGGGCATTTCGCATAGTTCTACAGTCCTTGATGCGTTTTATCAATAGTTCCGTCGATTTTACAATACAAATTTTGCATACCAGCACTTTGAAAAAATGAGATGCTAACTTCACAATACACATAGCATCTCATTGAATTTCTCAAAATTGACCTGATGTAGTTGGAAGCAAAAGAGTTCTGCATCCTTAACCTATTCTGTTAATAGTTCTGGCAGATGAATCTCATTTAAATCCCTAAAAAAAATTAAACGAAATATCCGTACAGTAGTGAGATGCTGAGGTATAACTGGGCATTCTGTGTCGTATATATATACAACCCAGAACTCCCAGTTATACTATACCTGATTTTACCATTTGAACGATAAGTCTAGGTCCCTCACACAAGTCCCGAAAGAGTTTAGAACATCCACAATAATTATAAATCATTGTTATAAACAAAATATTCATAAAGGAGTGAGATGCTAAGATTTATCTGGGAGTTCTGGTTCGAACAAAACATTTGAACGATTAGGCTAGGATCTCCTCGGTTTCCAATACTACTATAAATGGACTTTAAAAAAATATGCTCCAAAAAGTGAGAAATCCCACTAAAGTATTCGCAGAGTCTGGAAGAAGAGTTAGGTTAGCAGAAATTAAGAATATTTTCAGATTTAATTTGCAAAAATTCAAAAAAAATGTTAAGTCGTAGTGAAGCGTAGCATCTCATCGAACTCTATTACTCCTGAAACTAAACTTTATAAAAACATGCTACACAAAGATAAAACTCTGACCGAAGTATCTATTGGGCCTGGTCGAAGATTGAGTTAAGCAAAAATCAAGAAAATTTTAACTCTCAGTACATAATATACGAAAAAATTGTTAAGAGGTACTGAGGCCTAGCATCTTATCGAAATTTATTACGCCTATAACTGTTCTTTATAAAAACCTACTACAGAAAGCCAGAATTTTCACTAAATATTCCACAAAGCCTAGTTGACAATTTAGGTAGGCTACAATCAAGAAAAATTTTAGAGTTCATTACAAACATTTCAAAAAAAAGGTTAAGAGGTACTGACGCCAGGCATCTCATCGGTATCTATAATGACTATGACAACACTTTATTAAAACATGCTTAAGAAAGCCAGAACTCTCACTTAAGTATATACTGAGCCTGGAAAAATCAAGAAAATTTTCAGAGTACAAAAAAAAAAAAAAAAAATTAAGAGGTGCTGAGGCCCAGCATCTCATCCGTTTCTGTAACAACTATAACTGTGATTTATAAAAAAATGCTACAAAAACCCAGAACTCTAACTAAAGATTCCAGAGAGCTTGGTTGAATATTTAGGCTAGCTAAAATCAAGAAAATTTGCCGAGTTCATTACAAACATTCAAAAAAAAGGTTAAGAGGTACTGACGCCCGGCATCTCATCAGTGTCTATAAGTACTATGACTACAGTTTATAAAAACATGCTAAAGAAAGCCAGAACTATCACTAAAGTATATACTGAGCCTGGTCGAAGATATAGGTGAGCAAAAATCAAGAAAATTTTCAGAGATCAATAAAAAAATAAAAAAAATATTGTGAGAAACTGAGGCCCGGCATGAGGGTAATTATACTTTGTAAAACCATGCCACAGAATGCCATAACTTTCATTAAAGATGCCACAGAACATGGTTGAAAATTTAATTTAGCTAAAATGAAGGAAATATTCATCGCATGCAATAAAAAAGTTTAAAAAATGTTGAGAGGTACTGAGGCCAGGCATCTCATCGGTTTCTAGTACCCCTATAACTGGACTTTACAAGAACATGCTACGGAAAGCCACAACACTCACTTAAGTATCTATTGAGCCCGGTCGAATATTTAGTTGAGCAAAAATAAGAAAACTTTAAGAGTTCATTACAAAAAATTCAAAACATAATATAAGAGATACTGAGACCCGGCATTATATCGAATTCTATATATCAGAAGTACTGAGGGCCGGAACTCCTCGTTTTCCACTACAACTATATAGGCACTTCATAATAATATGCAACAGAAATCCAGAACTCTCAATGAAGTATCTGCAGAGCATGGTTAAAGATTTAGATGAATAAAAATCAAGAATTTTTTCATCGTTCGTAATAAAAAATCCAAAATCAAATATCAGAGGTACTGAGGGCCGGGAACTCCTCGTTTTCTACTACAACTGTGTATGCACTTTGTAAAAGTATGCTACAGAAAGCAAGAACTCTCACTCAAGTATCAGCAGAGCATGGTTGAAGATAGAGGTTAGCAAAGATCAAGGAAATTTTCAGTTTTCGTTATAAAAATTCAAAAATAATATATCAGAGGTACTGAGGGCCGGAACTCCTCGTTTTCTACTACAACTGTATATGTTCTTTGTATAAGTATGCTACAGAAAGCCAGAACTCCCACTCAAGTATCAGCAGAGCATGGTTGAAGATTTAAGTTAGCAAAGATCAAGGAAATTTTCAGTGTTCGTTATGAGAAATTCAAAAATAATATATCAGAGGTACTGAGGGCCGGGACTCCTCGTTTTCTACTACAACTATATATGTTCTTTGTACAAGTATGCTACAGAAAGCCAGAACTCCCACTCAAGTATCAGCAGAGCATGGTTGAAGATTTAGATGAATGAAAATCAAGAAACTTTTCATCGTTCGTAATAAAAAATCCAAAATCAAATATCAGAGGTACTGAGGGCCGGGAACTCCTCGTTTTCTACTACAACTATATATGTTCTTTGTAAGTATGCTACAGAAAGTAAGAACTCTCACTCAAGTATCAGCAGAGCATGGTTGAAGATTAAGATGATTTCTCTTATACTTATGGTTATACTCCAGGAAAATAACTGTAATTAGCGGTCAATTTGCGAAAAAAAATAAGTTTAGTAATTTTACCGAAGTTGTGTTCATTATATTAGTAGTAATGTTGCCTGAAAAGTCCATAAAAATCCGAGAAGGGCAAAAAAATGGGCTGTGAAAGGGCCTAAAAATTAGTTTTTGCTCAATTCTTGTAGAGTTTTGATTTGACTGCAATTTGTAATGAGAGCAAATGTATTTCTTGTTCAATTGTGCACTAAAAAGTAATACGTAAGATTCACAAATGTTCATTAGTTTTCGAGATATGAGCCAAAATATTTTTTTAGGTGATTGTTTTTTTGTACTAAATCTGTGCGAATAGTAATTAAGGCTAGTTAAATTATGTTTTATGATCAAGAGAGCTGTTTTATATTCAAGTTGATGTTTTCTGATATGTTTTCATGTTTTGACAGCAACGTTATCAATTTTAGGTACTTAAAATTAGTAAAATCAGAAATTTAACGGTACCTACCGAAATATACCCCATTGCATTGTTTTTCACTGACTATACGAAAGGAATGAAAAAAATTCGATCAAAATGAAATGTGAGAAATAATACCTGCTATCAAAACATGAAAACAACCATGCTCTGCTGATACTTGAGTGAGAGTTCTTGCTTTTTGTAGCATTCTTTTGCAAAGTATATATACAGCTGTAGTAGAGAACGAGGAGTTCCGGCCCTCAGTACCTCTGATATTTGATTTTGGATTTTTTATTACGAACGATGTAAAATTTCTTGATTTTTATTCATCTAAATCTTCATTGCTCTGCTGATACTTGAATGGGAGTTCTGGCTTTCTGTAGCATACTTATACAAAGAACATATATAGTTGTAGTAGAAAACGATGAGTTTTTCGGCCCTCAGTACCTCTGATATTTGATTTTGGATTTTTTATTACGAACAATGAAAAATGTCTTGATTTTTATTCATCTTAATCTTCAACCATGCTCTGCTGATACTTGAGTGAGAGTTCTTGCTTTCTGTAGCATACTTATACAAAGAACATATATAGTTGTAGTAGAAAACGAGGAGTTCCGGCCCTCGGTACCATTATTAATTTTTTTTTTTACTTTTTATTACGAACAATGAAAAATGTCTTGATTTTTATTCATCTTAATCCTCAACCATGCTCTGCTGATACTTGAGTGGGAGTTCTGGCTTTCTGTAGCATACTTATACAAAGAACATATATAGTTGTAGTAGAAAACGAGGAGTCCCGGCCCTCAGTACCTCTGATATATTATTTTTGAATTTTTCATAACGAACACTGAAAATTTCCTTGATCTTTGCTAACTTAAATCTTCAACCATGCTCTGCTGATACTTGAGTGGGAGTTCTGGCTTTCTGTAGCATACTTATACAAAGAACATATACAGTTTTAGTAGAAAACGAGGAGTTCCGGCCCTCAGTACCTCTGATATATTATTTTTGAATTTTTATAACGAAAACTGAAAATTTCCTTGATCTTTGCTAACCTCTATCTTCAACCATGCTCTGCTGATACTTGAGTGAGAGTTATTGCTTTCTGTAGCATACTTTTACAAAGTGCATACACAGTTGTAGTAGAAAACGAGGAGTTCCCGGCCCTCAGTACCTCTGATATTTGATTTTGGATTTTTTATTACGAACGATGAAAAATTTCTTGATTTTTATTCATCTAAATCTTCAACCATGCTCTGCTGATACTTGAGTGGGAGTTCTGGCTTTCTGTAGCATACTTGTACAAAGAACATATATAGTTGTAGTAGAAAACGAGGAGTTCCGGCCCTCGGTACCTCTGATATATAGAATTCGATATAATGCCGGGTCTCAGTATCTCTTATATTATGTTTTGAATTTTTGGTAATGAACTCTTAAAGTTTTCTTATTTTTGCTCAACTAAATATTCGACCGGGCTCAATGGATACTTAAGTGAGTGTTGTGGCTTTCCGTAGTATGTTCTTGTAAAGGCCAGTTATAGGGGTACTTGAAACCGATGAGATGCCTGGCCTCAGTACCTCTCAACATTTTTTAAACTTTTTTATTGCATGCGATGAATATTTCCTTCATTTTAGCTAAATTAAATTTTCAACCATGTTCTGTGGAATCTTTAATGAAAGTTATGGCATTCTGTGGCATGGTTTTACAAAGTATAATTACCCTCATGCCTCAGTTTCTCACAATTTTTTTTTAAATTTTTTGTGATCAACTCTGAATATTTTCTTGATTTTAGCTAATCTAAATTTTCAACCATTTTCTATGGAATCTTTTATGAAAGTTCTGGCTTGCTGTAGCTTGGTTTTATAAAGTATGATTACACTTGCTAAAGGAACCGATGAGAGGCCTCAGTATCTCACAATTTTTTTTTATTTTATTTTTTTGATCTCTGAAAATTTTCTTGATTTTTGCTCACCTATATCTTCGACCAGGCTCAGTATATACTTTAGTGATAGTTCTGGCTTTCTTTAGCATGTTTTTATAAACTGTAGTCATAGTACTTATAGACACTGATGAGATGCCGGGCGTCAGTACCTCTTAACCTTTTTTTTGAATGTTTGTAATGAACTCGGCAAATTTTCTTGATTTTAGCTAGCCTAAATATTCAACCAAGCTCTCTGGAATCTTTAGTTAGAGTTCTGGGTTTTTGTAGCATTTTTTTTATAAATCACAGTTATAGTTGTTACAGAAACGGATGAGATGCTGGGCCTCAGCACCTCTTAAATTATTATTTTTTTTATTGAACTCTGAAAATTTTCTTGATTTTTGCTCACCTATATCTTCGACCAGGCTCAGTATATACTTAAGTGAGAGTTCTGGCTTTCTTAAGCATGTTTTAATAAAGTGTAGTCATAGTAATTATAGATACCGATGAGATGCCTGGCGTCAGTACCTCTTAACCTTTTTTTGAAATGTTTGTAATGAACTCTAAAATTTTTCTTGATTGTAGCCTACCTAAATTGTCAACTAGGCTTTGTGGAATATTTAGTGAAAATTCTGGCTTTCTGTAGTAGGTTTTTATAAAGAACAGTTATAGGCGTAATAAATTTCGATAAGATGCTAGGCCTCAGTACCTCTTAACAATTTTTTCGTATATTATGTACTGAACTCTGAAAATTTTCTTGATATTTGCTTAACTCAATCTTCGACCACCTAATCGTTCAAATGTTTTGTTCGAACCAGAACTCCCAGTTATATCTTAGCATCTCACTCCTTTATGAATATTTTGTTTATAACAATGATTTATAATTATTGTGGATGTTTTAAACACTTAAACTCTTTCGGGACCTGTGTGAGGGACCTAGACTTATCGTTCAAATGGTAAAATCAGGTATAGTATAACTGGGAGTTCTGGGTTGTATAAATATACGACACAGAATGCCCAGTTATACCTCAGCATCTCACTACTGTACGGATATTTCGTTTAACTTTTTTTAGTGATTTAAATGAGATTCATCTGCCAGAACTATTAACAGAATAGGTTAAGGATGCAGAACTCTTTTGCTTCCAACTACAACTAGGTCAATTTTGAGAAATTCAATGAGATGCTATGATAAGTATTGTGAAGTTAGCATCTCATTTTTTCAAAGTGCTGGTATGCAAAATTTGTATTGTAAAATCGACGGAACTATTGATAAAACGCATCAAGGACTGTAGAACTATGCGAAATGCCCCTATGTGTGTTGTTTATTTGAGAAATTCGATGAGATGCTATGATATGTATTGCGAAGTTAGCATCTCATTTTTTCAAAATGCTGGTATGCAAAGATTGTATTGTAAAATCGACGGAACTATTGATAAAACGCATCAAGGGCTGTAGAACTATGTGAAATGCCCTTATATGTGTGTTTATTTGAGAAATTCGATGGGATGCTATGATATGTATTGTGAAGTTAGCATCTCATTTTTTCAAAATGCTGGTATGCAAAGATTGTATTGTAAAATCGACGGAACTATTGATAAAACGCATCAAGGGCTGTAGAACTATGTGAAATGCCCTTATATGTGTGTTTATTTGAGAAATTCGATGGGATGCTATGATATGTACCTATTGTGAAGTTAGCAGCTCATTTTTTCAAAATGCTGGTATGCAAAGATTGTATTGTAAAATCGACGGAACTATTAATAAAACGCATCAAGGGCTGTAGAACTATGTGAAATGCCCTTATATGTGTGTTTATTTGAGAAATTCGATGGGATGCTATGATATGTATTGTGAAGTTAGCAGCTCATTTTTCAAAATGCGATTTTGATAGTAAAATCGACGGAACTATTGTTAAAACTTATCGAGAACTGTAGAACTATGTGGGATGCCATCATATATGGTGTTAATTTGTGAGATGCTAACATTTGATATGCTAACTTCACACACATAAACAACAACATTAGAATCAAAATATGATAGCGTAACTATTATACTATTGCATATGCAATATCCTTTCAATGCGAAGATAGCTGTCGAGCATATAGTCTGCTAACACAGAAATGTGTAAAGTGACGGACATGTGTCTGCTCCACAGACTACTTAGAGATACTACGGTCTGCTCTATGACATACTCAATGGACACCTTGATTGCCCGGAGTTGGTCGCACAGATAACTTTTAACACTCCCCTACGGCGCACTCGTCACACGCCAATGTTACACGTTCCTCGGCACTCCACTAGCTATGCCAAAAACTGTGTACTGACTCGCATTGCTCGAATTCATAACTCGGAATTCTCAGAAGTTGATATAATTAACTGTAATAAACCTACATTCAAAAAACGAATAGTAAAGGCGATGGAGACGAGTGACAGTCAACCGATCTTCTATCTTATCCTGTCTTCTGTAATTCAACCTTTTTTGTTTTTACCATTTCAAAATTGTGATTTAACTTAACATTATGTATATAAATTTGGATTATATTGCATTTTTTCATTTAAATTTGTGGCATTAATTCGTTCGCATGTTTTATACGTTTATCCTAGTTATACAGGGCAACCTATAATTGGCCATACAAATTGCAATAGGCATATTATGTAAAATATTTTTAAGTATCGCTGTTGGTTACCTCAATACATAAAATAAAATAAAAAAATGGTTTCACATCTTCAAATACACTCATAGCAATATTGATAACTAACGCATTTTATTTTCTGTACCATACCACATATACCACTTTACTTTTTTGTGGGTAGGTACTGGAAAATATCCGAGTAAAAGTGGTCCTTTACGGCACAGCTTCTTCTTCGAACCTTCCAGTAGTTACTTATCTACACTAGATTATCTAGAACTAGAAACAAAACCCAAACAGTACCACACCGTCCGTTCTCAATACATAATGTATGAAACTTAAAGAAATGCAATGAAATGATAAAATGATCGCTCCATTGTAGATAAACGGGCCATTTCCACTGGCACAATTGAATGATGACCAGCCATTGTAACTATGTTTAGAGATCCTGCATATAATGCCTGGATAGGTGCTCCAGAGTCTATTTCATCCACTTATTGCGACGTATTACGCCTTATTGGGTCAGTATGTATGATCATGTACAGCTGGTAATGGATGGCAGAGATTTGGCGTGGAAGATTTTTGCACGCTGCGTCTAGGATGTTTTTGAGAGTATATTAGATAAGTATTGCTTTTGTGTGGTCATTGTGAGGATGGAGGAGCGGAAATTAGTCGTTGGTGATGAGAAACACGAGGCGTAACTATATGTAGATGGGTTAAGTGCAGTATCTATTTACAAGGTCGAGAAAGGTTTCAAAATCAGTGAGTTGTTTTGCAGGAGTAGACACTCATTCCCTTTACATCGGTCCTCGGTCATTCAAACGGTCAAACGTAGTACCTATATACTTGTAATTCTTCTAGGTATAGCGGTGTTCGGAAAATGTATCTGCCTGGATTTTCCATTCTTTGTTATAGTTGGGTTTCAAGTCTAACGTGTAGGTTTATTACGTAAGAAACAGCAATCAGCAATCAACGCGCGATCAAATCTTTTGTGTCATAAAAGTCAACATTACCGACAGTGTAGGTATGGTAGGTCCTATACAATCGTTTGGTAATCGCTCGATCTTTGTCAAATGCACTTATTTAAAAAAAAACTGCAATTGAATTATTGAAGAGTAATTATTTCGTAAAAATCACTATCGTTTTGCACTTGCAAGATAACGTAATAAGCCTGCCGATACAGCTGAATACCAAATTTACATGAAACCACTGCTTGTCTGACCTCAACGATATAAATAGTCACTGGACAACACTATACCCCTTGGTAAGACTGATGTTAGGTTTTTCTAGCTGCCTACTACCCGTACCGACGCCGACGCGGCGACGGGACGGTTAGTGAGAAACTAGAAAAATTGGTACGGATCCAAAGATCTACAAATGACAGGCGGGAGCAACAACTTAACTTGCTTTCAGAAGCCCGGCGCACCTTATGTTCAGAAAAAACATATTATTATAATATACAACCTACTTACAAAAATATCCACACATCATTCTCCCTCGTCCTCAGGGGCATGCAAACGCATAATATCAATATCAACTGACCGAATATCAAGTGCGTCTAGCGTTACAAAGTGACTGTTCTATAAATTATACGTAGCGACTGTCTGCATTGTTGCCAACTAGTGACCGGTTTCGGTTTCGGCCAGTTTCGGCCAAAAGATCTAGTTTCGGCCTTAGTTTCGGTTTCGGCTAAACATTGGCCTAAAGTTTCGGCCGCACCAGAAGTCAGTTTTCGTGAATTGTCGTGCTTCGTACAGCTAAATCGTAGTCGCACGCCACGCGGCTGCCGGTGCGCGGGCGCAGGCTCAGTTCGTCGTCATCATTTTCGTTCGTAAAAAAATAACGATGCTTTTACACATAAATTATAAGGACAGTATTTGTTAGGTTTTTATTTGTACTTTTGATACCATTTTATTTCAATAGCAATTATTAGGTACCTATTGAACTTTTTATTTTTAAGTGACACATAGAAGACATTATTCGATTCAGATATAACTTGGATTTACGTGTTTGTAGATCATTGTTGTTTGATTACATTTAGTATCCTATTATTTAAAAAAATGTTCACCACTGAAACAACTAAGTATATGCTATAATTTTATTGTTTGTGATTAGTAACTTAATTTTAACCATGAGCAAACGCGTAGGTACTGTGAACCAACTCGCCTCGTCCTTTCTCGCTTACCAAGCGAGGTGCCTAGCCAGTTTGGATAGGAGTACTTAGTACGTGTATTCGACATGAATTGAATTTCTATGTGAAATTACATGAAAATGCAATGACATTTATTTACTAACCTTAATATATTTTCCTTAATTTACTTTAATTTTTGTTTTTATTTTATTTTACTTAACACGATTTTACTGTCTGTAAAAATACACTAGATTTCAGTATACATGGCTTTTTCGAAATGTTAATGGATGTTTCGGTTTCGGCCGAAAAGACCAAGGTAGAAAGTTCGGTTTCGGCTGAAAAATCCCTTTCAGTCGGACATTATTGCCAACCTTTTTTGCTTTATGATTAAGTAGTAGTGTATTAAGTAGTAGATTAAGTAGTAGCGTTTTTGTTTGAAAATGGAACGTTTGCTTGTTCTTTTGTTTTGTGAGTCAATGAGAACTGCCCGTTTCTTGAAAAACTTGCGTTTATGTTTCTTTTCTGAATCATTCCATCAAAGTAAAACTCCTGGCACGTCATATTATGATATTTTTTTCGGATTTGGAATTTATAGGCAACCTTTCATTCCGCTTTGTACCTGAAGGGTCAAACGTGTTATAGACAAACAAAGGCTTAGCAATAACACGGTTTCCTGAAAGTAGAAATTGGAAAGGATTTTTAGAAAAATACTGCCTCTTCTACTATGGTTACCGTGCTGGCATTTTCAGGAAAAAGGTTTTCTGCTAAAAGAACTCAGTAAAACTAGCTATAGAGTTCGACACGAATTTAGGTACTCTACCAATTGCATATGAAGTGAGACAAAGGGGACAGAATATTACTTATGCTTGCAGATACAATTTTTCGGCAAAAAATGGAAAACAAAGGTAAATGAAAAGCTAATGAAGGTATTGAATAAAGAATGATGAAATAGGAGCGAATATATGAACCGAGGGTGGTCTTAACATTGAGAGGTGAAGAAAGAGACAGTTACAATATTGGTCGACACAGACCATTCAGTCTCTGAAAATCAGCGCAAGTAAGCCCTCTTTTGACGGCTTCGGATGAATAATAAAACATATGAAGATTATACAAAGGGACTATAAAAGGCCTAGGTGGGACAGGGGGCATGGTGTTCTATGACTGTCCAACTAGTGACGCGAGGACTTGCATTTATATCAGGAGCGGTATAGAGGCAATGCCCTTACGTACTTTCTGTTACAGAGATCTCACAACACGACACGGGACGGGAACAGAGAAAAGGAAAATTATCCTTGCCTCTGCTCTCTCTGGGGTCAAACGACCCACACCACACTCAATTTTAAACACACAACCCATTCAAAATCACGACCCAATTAAAAAAAAAAGCAGCTTATAAAAGTGCAATGATTATGAGAAATGTCGAAATATTTTTCAAAATTTCCTACCCGGGGTTATCGACAACTGGTAGGACGCTTAAATTACGGAGCCGGCACATTTTTATCTGCTTTTTTTGCCCGAGCCTAGGGGTGGAGCGTGTTTTTTGGACTTATTTTTTATCGAACGCTTCGAATGGACCACTTCAATGTAGGGTTAAACTGTCTGTGCAACGAAAACTACGCTTTGTTACGTACGCGAACGTACTCATATGTTGTATGATGTTATTTCGTTATTAAAACGGTTAATTGCTAATCTGAATGTGTGATTGGCTGTATAAATTTTGAATGATGTTGTTTGGCGAAAATTTTGTTTTTGATGAGCAATATATTCAGTAGATTGCTAATCGAAATAGTTGATTTAATTTGAATAAAACATAATTAAATCATCTTTGCGTTATCTTGTGAGTTACAGAGAGATTGGAGACAGTCAATTTGTTTAGCCTTTTCTCAATAGGGATATTTTTGTCCGTCAGGTAGATTCATAAAAATATTGGACACGTATTTTTCTTTTGACACGTAAACTTATAATACGTAACGTAACTACGTTTCGTAATAAGTAACGTCAAGCCGTTAGTACAATTTATACTGACGTCACTAGCCCCACTCCTGGACTTCGATGCGCTTTATCTTTGTCAATTTTTATTGGTTTGGTAAACCAGAAAATACGTGTCCAATATTATTTGACAATCTAACTGACGGAGCAAGGAGCAGTGTTGGCCCAGTGGTAACGGCTGCGATTTACTAGTTGTAGGTCGTGGATTTGAACCCAGGCAGGCGCTTTACTTTGTATAAATTATTTCATCACCACTGCTGACGAAACGGTGAAGGAAAACATTGTGAGGAAACCGGCATGTACTAGAACCAAAAGTTCGAAAACATGTTACATCCACCAACCCGCACTGGGTCCGCGTGGTGGATTACGGCCCATTCCCTCTCACAGGAGGCCTGCACACACAACGGACCAAATGGTAATCTAAGTGCGGAAAAGGGGTCCATCTATGCTATCCTAATCTCACTGACGGACTAAATAGAATTATTATTATTCTACCCAGGAAATATCCCTATTATGTCGGTTTCCAGTCTAACCAGACGCGGCTGAGTACCAGTATTTACATGGAACAAATGCTTATCTGATCTCCATATTCCAATAACTGGGTAACACGATGACTTCGCAAGACTGGTGTAAGCTTATCTGGCTTCTGACTACCCGTAACCGACCGATAGAGATTAAAAGACATAAATGATCAAATGATGTTTTAATTACGTTGAATATTGAATGAGCCATTTTGGAAATCACGCCCTAGCGTCGTCGTCGGGTTTTGTAGCATTTTCCTTGTACTATCTTTTATTTCATCACTAGCTTCTGCCAGCGGCTTCGCCCGCGTGAATGTCGAAAATTATCCCGAGGGAACATATTCCCTATACAAAAAGTATATTCTATGTGCTATTCCAGACTATAATCTATCTCTGTGCCAAATTTCATACAGATCCTTTCAGTACAAACATACAAACACACACACATACACACACACACACTCACAAACTTTCGCCTTTATAATATTAGTGTGAAGGTTGATAGTGTTACTTAATAGTAAGTTTTTGTTTTATAAATCGAAATCAAGGTACAAATAAATGAATGCATTCATATCGCTATTTTATTTTGAAAACGACGGTTACGCACTACACGTCCTTGTCCGTGCTTCGTGTCCGTGATATGAGTTCCTAGTTCAAAATGTTCTAAATTATGACAGATTATGACGGATTGAGTTCGGATGTAGTGCGTAAGCTTCCCTCCAAGAAGTACTACGGCTATTCGGAACCGTAATTTCACGGACACGGATCGGATGTAGTGTGTAACCTAATGCTGATGTCCCTGATACACGCATTTTTTATTGTACATGTAGTAAGTGAGTTCTCTATTCATCTTCAAAATTTCAGACAATAGATGCCCACTACTGGTTTCAATGCTGCAGCAGTGATCACTCCAGAATCTTTTGTTACCTAAATCATCGCCATGTTACTGCTCATCTTACGTGTTACTTAGGTTCGCTGCAACCTGTTTTCTTCTTTAGTTTTCTACCGTCAACCGTCACGCTATAGATCACTCTCTTTTCTTTTACACCATTCTTCACACAATCCTTGTTACCTACTTAACCATCGCTGCACCAACACGGCAGTATCACGAAAGGCTGCAGTCACAACACGCATTGTACGACATTCAGTCGGCGACTCACAACAGCGTGCAATCTGAGTAACACAATCTAACCCAACGGCTTTGTGCTTACTTTCATATTCGCTGCATTGACAGCTAAAGGACGGAGCAGGGTTGGCGAGAGTATAAAATTAATAATTTTTGGAAATTTTATACTTTAGAATTTTTAGCAGCTGTTTTAATGGCTGCTGAAAAAATGAGAAAAGTGAATACACATATCACGGGGAAAAATATCACGGGAATTTAACGCGGTGATTTCGATTGTTTATTTACCTATTTCACCCGACGTTTTGGCCGTGTTGTAACGACTGTGGTCCCGGGGACTGGTGTCACCGCTTTTTTTTGGGGACCGTGGTCCCGGGTAGACACCCGGGACCACGGTCCCCAAAAAAAAGCGAACTAGTGTAAACTCAGGGTACATGTATCCTGAGCGTTACACTAGTGAAATAATTCGCGACATAAAATGGAAGGCTCGTAGAATGGAACACTTAGAATAATAACGCATAGAAACCTAGTATGAGTGCAAAAGGTGAAGCTACTAAAACTTAGCCATAGTGGCTAACTTCTCTCGACGAGCCCTCAGTACTCAAGGTCACGTTCCGTGGAACACAGCTCGCGAGTAAATAATTGAATATTACAGTTTGCAGCGTGATGACATAGCACTAAAGGATAACAAAAAAAAATGTGATCAAATTACATTTGACAAGTAATTACTTACATTTTACACTTATTATTATTTGTACGCGGTCGCCACTTCAAAACTTTTCGGCTTCCTATTCATTGCCAATTCAATTCTTCGAAATATGTCGGGTACCTTAGTTTTCTTGCGGATCTCTGGATTAGTTCATCATCATCATCATCAGCTTTTTAATATTCCCACTGCTGGGACACAAGCCTCCTCTCTGTGAGAGGGAATGGGCCGTTATCCACCACGCGGGCCCAATGCGGGTTGGTGGATGTCACACGTCTTCGATTTCCTCACGAGGTTTTCCTTCACCGTTTTGAGAGCAGTGGAGATGAAATAATTTACACAAAGTAAAGCGCCTGTCTGGGCTCAAAACCACCACCTACAATCATATCGCGGCCGATACCACTTGGCCACCACTGCTCTCAAAATGTAGGTCAAAGCGTGGTACTAAGGAATAAAAAGAGAGATTTTTAAAGTTTAGTAATTCCATCTCTAACATAACCATCACTGCAACAACAGTGAAGTGTCACGTCAGGCAGCAGTCACAACACTCATTGTGCGACATTCAGTTGGATACTCAGAACAGCTTACAATCTGTAGTAGCATGGCTTTGTGCTTATTTTCATATTTGCTGCATTGAAAGCTAAATAACGGAACAGGATTGGCGAGAGCATGAAATTAATATTTTTGGCCTTTTGGTGTTGTAAAACCGGCCAAGTGCAAATCGGACTCGCACACGAAGGATTCCGTACCATTATCATAAAAATCACATTTTTTGTATGGAGCCCCACTTAAACATTTATTTTATTCTATTTTTAGTATTTGTTGTTATAGCGGCATCAGAAATACATCATCTGTGAAAATTTCAACTGTCTAGCTATCACGGTTCATGAGATACAACCTGGTGACAGACGGACCGCGAAGTCTTAGTAATAGGGCCTTAATATACCCTAAAAAGTAGTTATTTTTGAATAAATTAAGGCCTAGTTTTTTGATCGGTTGTTAACTCAAGCGATCAAATTTCGTTAAGACGCGTTTATTAAACAATTGTTACAATTGGCCAAATAATTAACTCTTCATCTTATTTGACCATTTGTTAAGCCAACAATTGTTGAATAAACGCGTTCTTCTTGGTAAGCATAAATTTAATGATTGTTTGTGTAAACTGCCCAACATAACTAAGTGTTAATAAAAAACTTTTTACAAAAAATTACTACCGACTTCCAAATAAGAAAACTACAAAGTGAAAATAATGAAAATGTCTTTCGTAGGTGCCATTTTTTGGGTTATGGACACCGACATCCAAAAATAAAGTTATTTTTCACTTTGTAGTTTTCTTATTTGGATGTCGGTAGTATTCTTTTCTAAAAAAGTTTTTTATTTTTCACTTTTTAGTTGGTCCTACCTAATAAGCAGAAGTGTCACGTCAGGCAGCAGTCACAACACTCATTGTGCGACATTCAGTTGGATACTCAGAACAGCTTACAATCTGTAGTAGCATGGTTTTGTGCTTATTTTCATATTTGCTGCATTGAAAGCTAAATAACGGAACAGGATTGGCGAGATCATGAAATTAATATTTTTGGCCTTTTGGTGTTGTAAAACCGGCCAAGTGCGAATCGGACTCGCACACGAAGGATTCCGTACCATTATCATAAAAATCACATTTGTTGTATGGAGCCTCACTTAAACATTTATTTTATTCTATTTTTAGTATTTGTTGTTATAGCGGCATCAGAAATACATCATCTGTGAAAATTTCAACTGTCTAGCTATCACGGTTCATGAGATACAACCTGGTGACAGACGGACCGCGAAGTCTTAGTAATAGGGCCTTAATATACCCTAAAAAGTAGTTATTTTTGAATAAATTAAGGCCTAGTTTTTTGATCGGTTGTTAACTCAAGCGATCAAATTTCGTTAAGACGCGTTTATTAAACAATTGTTACAATTGGCCAAATAATTAACTCTTCATCTTATTTGACCATTTGTTAAGCCAACAATTGTTGAATAAACGCGTTCTTCTTGGTTAGCATAAATTTATTGATTGTTTGTGTAAACTGTCCAACATAACTAAGTGTTAATAAAAAACTTTTTACAAAAAATTACTACCGACTTCCAAATAAGAAAACTACAAAGTGAAAATAATGAAAATGTCTTTCGTAGGTGCCATTTTTTGGGTTATGGACACCGACATCCAAAAATAAAGTTATTTTTCACTTTGTAGTTTTCTTATTTGGATGTCGGTAGTATTCTTTTCTAAAAAAGTTTTTTATTTTTCACTTTTTAGTTGGTCCTACCTAATAAGCAAGTTGTTTGGTAAATTACCTTAACGCCAGAATAGATAACCCGAATATCATGAAACTTGAACATAACCGGTCAAATGAGAGATCTGCGTACCCCTTAAGAGCGTACTGGCGTGATGTTATGTTATGAAATGGTATAATCAATAAACAGACATGCGATTGCAGAAATCCCGAGAGATTTGCCGTTATTTATTGAAGAGTTCTGTCGTATATCTTCGATGTTCTTCATCAGATCTTCAATAAATTAAAATGGAACCAATTTCGAAACATAATCTTTCAACAAAAAAATAATTTTCAAAATCGGTCCACAATTGACGGAGATATCGGTGGAAATACAAAAAAAAAACATGAAGTCGAACATAGAACCTCCTCTTGTTTGGTAAGTCGGTTAAAAAAGGGTAAGATGATTTTGTCCTGTTGTGGGTCAACATAGGCTCGCTTACTCTGGAATAATTTCATTATCAATCTGCAATGGGTCTACAACGGCCCATAGCTGCATGCCTGTATTATTGCACCAAAACAGATGACACCTTCAGATAGTGAAGAATGCTTTATTTGGATATGATAAGATCAATAACTATATTTAAGAAGAAGGAGAGAGATTGCTTCCACTATTTAAAGAAGACAGGAAACAAATATTATCTTCTAGTCTTACCACATAAGCATGTATCGTTAAATAGATAAACGAGCTTAATCTGCCTATAATCACAATATAAACCAACCATCCCATCCAGTCCTTAAGGAAGAAATTTATCACAATCTAACAACCCTAAGGCTACCTACACATGCACAGTAGTCGTATCGACCGCCTTATTAATAAACATACCCTAACAATAAATAATTGTTTATAATGAACTTTATAATATATTAGTGCAGATAGTTCATTATCTCTTGCACGCACACACTGACGGCTTCCCGAGACGCATCGGGTTAACGTAGTGTTGGGCGCAATTGATATCGATGATTTTAAATCGATTTATGAGTGTGAGTCACTGGCCGGTTGCGTGGTTTTGAATCATTTGGTGTTCGGAATTTGTATCGGTGTTGCACAATGTGTTTTGGATATTATTTTGATAGGTATTGTCGATCTCAGAAGAAAGGATGTGGTAATTGAAATCAATCTAGCTTTAAAAATCAAAGGGATAAAAAAAATCCGCATAGATCGTACGAAACAAGTGAATTGAGAAGCCTGAAGAGCAAAAGTCCATTTAATATATGACGCAATCAAGTCTCTACCGATCAAATAAAGACTGAAATACACATATGAATATATTTCATACTTTCGATTAACATTATTAACAATTTGGCCGTAATAGTGTTATGCAAATCTGATGAAACAGATGTTACAAAAGACAAAAAAGAAATATCTTCGTAGGAGGTAATCTCTGACAGTAGGTACAGATTCCGAAAATGATTTCACTAAAAGAAGGCTCCATTCTGTTCCCGAAAATATCACGGTTCTGTGAAAAATAAAAATCTAGTAAAGATTAAGAATAAACATCAAAAACACTAATCCATCGATAGAAAAAAAATCGACTGTACCACAAACCTACTTTGCGCAGGAGCATCGCCGCTCGCATTTTCTTTTATCAACGCATTGATTAATGCTGGTTGATTTGAATAATAATTTTCTGATACAAACGTTATTGTATGATAAATTTAGTGCAAATTGTAATGTGAGACCGCAGCTGAGTTATGGCTAGATGTTGCTATCTGTACTCCTTGATTTAATAGCTCGGTCAGGAAGTAGACTTTTATTATTTTATTGTTGTACGCAGACGTAATTTGCTCTGAGTCGGATTGTTGTTTTGATGGGATTGTATGAATGGGTTTGGATGGCAAAATGTCATCTGATGTACTGTCAAGGGCCAAAAATGCAGTATTACTCTCCCAAAATTCAAATGACTAGTTTTTGTAGAAGAAGCTAAATTATCATTAACTGGTTTAATATGTTGTATAAACCATAAAAAGCTTGAATTTTTAAGCCTCAAAAAATTGCCGCTGCTGTTTTGGTCTTGGACTTCACTTTTGACCCTTAACTGTACCTACAAAGAATTTAAAGAATGGTTTATTATTTTTCAGAGTTTTTAGAAACCGGCATGCGTATAAATGACCAAACGTAGCAAAAGAAGTACCTGTGTAAAAATTGCAGCTGATGGCGTTCTGTAGATTCTGCCTACTTCTGTGTAATTATTTATGTAATAAAAGGTCAACTTCCATTTGATTTGATCTAGAAAACCATCTTGATTGATAACGTCATAAAGACACACTTAAACGAAACGTTAAACTAGTACAAAAACAGTAAATAGAGACGAGTCAATATGAAATTTTGTAAAAGTGCAAAATATACATCTAATCATCCCCTAACATAGAACAACACAAACCATTAAAACTAAATCAGACAAACATCCACCCAATACAAGTTCTCACTCACCCATTCACTATAAAAGTAACGAAAATCCCATTCACAGTCGCAAAGGTCAACAAATCGTTCATAAAACAAGGAGAACGACATAAGAACGAGCAAAACAAACATCGCGAGGTGAAGGTCGCCCCACAAAGACGGAGCGTGTATGCAACATACACGAACATCCGAACATACTTACATACATGAACATACATACTCAGATGGACAGTACAACGCTACTCACTTACTCGGACCAAATAAAAACGTGTTTGGGAGAAATTAAGAATTCTATAGAGTTGTTGATTTAGGCTAATTATATTTTTTTTATTTTGTTGTTATCTGGTATTGTTCGGAGTAGTTATGAGGCAAATGCTTTAATAAACTAGTGAATTAGTTTCTTTTGGACTTCATATAACATAGGAAAAATTATTTTCAAAATAATTTCTTAATTACATTTTCTTTCTTCGCACTAGACTTTAGCCTATAAGACACCCACTTATAGTTCTTTTTTCCTTGGTCCCATTATTTGGGGTCGCGTCTCCTCACTATCCTGCGCCAAACTTTTCTGTCTTGGGTTGTCAGTTGTTGTCAAAGGACAGCCACTTAACAAATTTTTATTTAAATACAAAAACTGAAACCTGAAATTACCATTGAACCAATGGTAATGCTTATGATTCTGCTGAAACTTGGTGGACTTTTGTGGTTTACCGATACTTTGTTTAATATATACGTGAGCTCTCTTGTGACGTGTAATTTATCACCCTCCAACTCAAACGACAGAAATAGACATTTTGAACTCTACATACAACTCCTCCACAGCTTATTTCCGAGATAAAAAGTTGCATATGGCACTCAACAATAGTGTAGATTTCTATCAGTGATAGAATTGCCATAACTGGATTGGAACTTCCAGACATTACTTTTTATACATACATACATAAACTTACGCCTTTTTATAAACATATAAAAACGTTTTGTCTTTGTTAGTGTTACTTTAGACCTAGTATTTTTCAAACTGTGGATCGTGACCCCCGACTTTTGGAAGTCGGTGTCCATAGCGCAAAAAATTGGTACCTTGGTAGGTACTAAATTTTTGACACCGACTTCCAAAAGTAAAGTTATTTTTCACCTTGTAGTTTTTTGTAAAAAAAAAACATTGTTTAGTTGTACTTACAGGCAAGAAGTTTAGTAAGTTTAGTAAGGTAAAATACCAGAATGGTTTACCCGAATATCATGAACCTGAACATAATCGGTGAAATGAGAGTGTACCAAGGTGAACTATACTCATCTGCGTACCCCTTTAGAGCGTACTGGCGTGATGCTATGTTATGACATGATATACACAATAAACAGACATGCTTTTGCAGCAATCCCGAGATATTTGCCGTTATTTATTTAAGAGTTATGTTGTATATCTCCGAAGTTCTTCATCAGATCTTCATGGGACCAATTTCGGAATATACACTTTCAAACAAAAAAGTAGTTTTCAAAATCGGTCCACAATTAACGGAGATATCGGTGAACATACATAAAAAAACATACATAATGTCGAACATGGAACCTCCTTCTTTTTGATAAGTCGGTTAAAAAGGGGTCGCCTGTTCAAAAATATTGAAAAATACTGCTATATGCAATTGACACACCCAAACAAACCAAGAACACACTTTAAACAACTCTATACAGATCCTCCCACGAGGGCGGGTGGCGGCGTAAGTCCGGTGGTCCCACATATCAGGCGCCACCTCCAGTCTTTTATAGTTAACACGACGATATGATGGCTTAGTAGTCATACTCCTTGTTGCTTTGTTCCTGGTTAGTTTGCCGTTTAGGAAACAAGCTTTAGCTGACTGATTTTAACATATATTTTTTTAGGAATTTTATGTTTAGTTTTTTACGAAGGATATTAGCCTACTACGTATAAGTAATTATACGTACTCATATTACTATAGTCGAATAGTGATATGTTGGACTTGGTGACATTTCGGAAGCGATTTTGGGATTGTTTGACAATCTTGTCAAATGATGTCCATAGTATTTTGTTGATTCGATCCTGTTTATTTTACCGTTTTAATTTGTTTGAGATATTTTATATTTCAATAATATTTTGTGTTTTTTTTATAATAATTAACACGATTATTAATATTTTAGCAGTCAAACTCCTTGTTGCTTCTGTCTCCTGGTTATTGTACCGCTTATGAAATTTACTAATTGCCTCGGAGTAATTTTGATACTGATCAATTTTGTATTTGTGTTTTGTAAGACAGAGTGGCTTGGAAGAAGCTCGTCAGTGAATCCGTCAAAGCCTGCCAAAAAGGGCGACCTTCAGCAATGGAAGAAGAAGAGAGAAGAATTTTGTATTGGACTATTATTGTTTTTTTTTAGTTACTAGCTTAGCAGTCATAGTTAATCCTTGTTTTGTTTCTCCTGTTTATTTTAAATTTAGTTTTAGTCACTTTAATACTGATATAAGAGTTTCAAGTACATTTCGACTTTTCAATTTAACAAATAGATCAATGTAGGAAACCTTTTTGTCAAAAAGTAGATTTTTGTCGAACTCTGCTTAAGCCTGAAAATCTGTAAAACTTTGGCATTAAAGTGCGGTTAGACACGTTCTTAACTCCAAATATTCTATTCAGAAACCGGCCCATAATTTCATAACCTGTCCACTTTTGAAAAAGCCGTAGATGACGATGGCGAATACGTTTACTGAGTTGGTAAAAGGGCTCATATCGTACAAGGTAGTATTAGAAATGCTCGCCTGGATTTGAGAAGAACAGCAGAGCTCTAAGCAAACTCAAATAAAAACTAAATGTAGTTAGATACCTACCTACATGAAGTGGAGGCTCCAAAAATTGGGACAAAACTCAACTTTGAGTTCAGATGCCCTAGATAAGTGACATTCTATAAACGAATACGTCGATAGCGATTGGTGAAATGTCAAAAAAGTATGACGTCGTCCTAATACAACACGTAGGTACATCGCGCGAATACGCAACCGTCGTCGCATTCATTTTTATGGCCATTGATAATATTATACTATACTAGGATGCCTCATCCCATACGAAGAAACCGAGTCGACGTAACTCGCGTTTTTCGTCTGATTATGCTGATTATTTTTATAAGTACTTGCGTTCGGTTCTGTTCCACGGCTATAGATGGTGTTAGTAGCGACTTGCAAGTAAAAGAGTATTCTCGGTTCGTCACTACTTTTTCTTTTTATAAAGTGACGATTTGAGTTATAGTATTTTTTTTGTAACTTTTTAACACAAAATGTGTTTCAATACAAATTCAAGAAATCGATTGGCATGCCTCAGAAATTTAAAACCGTGCCATCTATCGGAATCAATTTTAAATGATCTGTCCAAATAATCTTTAAAATGGGAATTAAGAGACAAATACGTTCAATAATTTTGTGCTTGAGAGTTTATTAAACAAGAACATACAAGAAAATGTTATTTATACACACAATTCAATGCAAATCGTGCCATCTAGTAACATTAATTTCAACCAAATTTTCTTTGTTAGCACTGGGACCCCGTGGTATGGCATAATCGAAAAGTACCATGTGTCGACAAAACCACGCGTTTGTGTTTGTCATACAAATGAACGCGACGATCGCATCTTCGCGCGTTAATCGCGTTGTATTAGCGACGCCTATGGGTGGTCAAGCGCTATCGAAATGACACGTACATTTTCTTACATTTTCAATTACGGAATGACACTGTGTAGAGCACAGACATAAATCTAACTAGATGACGCAAGTCCCTCCATCTGTATGAAAACCAAGCGTGCCACTTTTTACAAACAATTAAAAAAAAAATTACTTACCAATGAAAGAAAACGTTTCTAATGCCTCGGCCAACTTTGTCTATACATTATTTACAGCTCAATATGGCATAAAAAGGTATTTTTCTAGATTTCGGTGGTTTCCCTGTGCCGATAATTCAAATTTAATAGTATAGCTCAGATTACTCCATTTTTTGGCACGAGAAGTACATACAATAGTATCATTCAGAGCCTCAGATCACCTTATAAACTCAATTTATCACTATTTTTTTGGTGTACAAATAAAAAGTAAGAATTGAATTATAAATCAAGGTATTCACATTTTACAATTAAAGTATTTTTTTATACTTTTTTCTAAAGTTTTTTTTCTCTTGTACTATACAAGTGGAAACTCCCACAAACAAAACCAGTACTATTTATACCATGTCACGTGTCAGTACAAGTTATTACAATAAAACAAGGGGCTCATTAAATGCGTACGTAATAAAGCGCGCATTACTCGCCTCAGACACAATGTAGCTCTAGCTGTAAATTACTTACTGTCGCCAAATAGCGCATCACTGAATAGTTCGTGCTTTTCCATTGGGTACGACGAAGGTTCTTAGTTTGGAGCAACATATAAACGTCGTGAGGTAACTTAGTCTTATCTATAAATACATACCTACATCTAATACATACAATACATAGGAACAATTCATACATACAATTGAAGTGTCTGTCTGTAAAATACTTTTGTCGCTAAATAGCACATCACTGAATAGTTCGTGTTTTTCTATTGGGCACGAAGAAGGTTGCAAAATGTGCCTTAAAAGCATTGGTGAAGGAAATCGTCTTGAGAAAACCTGAACTTTTTACTATTGCAAATCTGGAACTACGAACCCACCTTGAGCAATTGTGGTGATGAATGGTTATGCTTTTTATTTTTGTGTAAAGGTGATTATTGAGATGGCAGCCCTTAGAGATATGTGAAAGAAGACATGGTGCGGCATCCTCAATTAAACTGAGCTGGAGAATGATTTTATAAAAAAAACTCTCTAACCTGATTATCTGAATATTTAACTAGAAAGGTAGTTATTTAGTTATACTGCATAATTCATTTAGAAGAATACAATACTTTACCGCAAAACGTTACTTCACATCTGATCCGATAATCCTCACATCTGAATTCATCACACTAATCTGGCCAATGATATGTTTCGACAACGTCGACTTACCCAGATAAATTAATTTGCGCTGAACCCTACACGACGGGCTGTGTCGACACCAGTGGAAACGGCACAGACAGGGCGCGAACTTGTGTCCCATCCTATTGTGTGGACTTGAAACAATAATCTGGAACCGTAGTAATGAGTCGACGAGCCAAGGGTTGTTTTATAATGGACGCAGGGTTTCATTGTAGTTGTTCATGTTTGTTATAGTAAGAAGTAGAAAAAGATTATTAAAGTCATACTACTTCTTTGTTTGAAGATCTACAGAATCAGACACCGATATCTGATAGAATGCAATCAAAACATTCCACATATTTAAAAAAAAAATAACCCAAACTGAATATGAGCTCTTCAGTAGATTTATATTTGAATACTAGCTTTTACCCTCGGCTTCGCTTGCAGTGAAGCCATATTTTTTTTTTTTAATAATGTGTATCCTATGTTACTTCTAATACCTTCAGGAATATATGTACAAAGTTTCATGATGATCGGCTCAGTAGTTTTTGCGTGAAAGCGTAACAAACAAACTTACATTCACATTTATAATATTAATATAGATGAAAGAGCTAAAATGTATTTTCTTGAAGTGACAAATCATAAGAAAAATCTTTCAATTTCAGCCATAACACGTCCACTGTTCGACATTGGCTACTCCCAGTCGTCGCCGCTTCTGTGCTTCTCGCAACCAGCTGATTCATTTAGGTACTCACGAACCAGAGAACGAAGACATTTATTTTACTTTGTACTAACAAATCTGCGCCCACTGTAGAGAACAGACCACAAGCCGTCCGCCTTAAGGCTGGCTTCTTATGCAGATTTTACGAGAGGTTATAGCTTTAAGCAGCGCTTGAATCGCTTAATTGTTCGAATCAGACGTCTTGCGAACAAAAACTTGACGACATTCGATGTTTTTGGCAACAAAGCGATATGACACGCTGAATCCGCTTCATTTGTTAGTTATTGGTCTAGCCGCGGTAAGGACCTTTGTGGTTTGTCTGGTATGTCTGAATGAAATAAAGGCTATGGCTGTGAAGAGAGGAATTTACTATTTATGAATTAATTCAGGAACTTTAAGTATGGCAGTACAGTTACTAGATGCTTATGTTTAACTAGCTGTCCCACGCGGCTTCACTCCCGTTAACTGGCTACCTACCTACCCATCTACCCTACCTACCCTACATACATGATTATTGCGTTACTTAAACCGTTTACGCAGCGCACACAACGGAAGCTCTCAAAAAGGAATAAATTTGCTCGTTTTTGCAACATTTTTCATTTATGCTCCGCTCCTATTGGTCGTAGCGTGATGTTATATAGCCTATAACCTTCCTCGATAAATGGATCATCCAATACGAAAAAAAAAAAACAATTCCAACCAGTAGTTCCTGAGATTAGCGCGTTCACACAAACAAACAAACAAACTCTTCAGCTTTATAATATTAGTATATACGAGTATTATTCGTTATTCGAAGGCCATCTTTGAAATATTATGTAGAACAGGCGAAAAGAACCAGTGAATATCTTAAACTCAAATCGGATGACCGAAACAGCATTACGAAAACTTGCAAATCATAACTTTTTCAGAAATCTTAAGTAATTTAGGGATTGAAAATCCAATCTCAGAATGAAAAAACTGTATTACGCTTACCATTAAACTCAAATTCTCAGCAGCTTGGATACAAAAGTCTTTTAGTTTTTCTAACCAACATACGTCCACAAGTTATAGGAACCGGGCTCTAGCAAGCCTCCTCTAATAAGTCGATCAAGGTTAAGTTTCTATTTCAGGAATCGCGCTACAATTTATTTATAGTTATGTACATTTCTTACGGAACTCGGCACCGGTAATCTTTTTAGTCAGTATCCTAGAGGCTTAGTCTTTTAGCTTTTATTTTATTTTCTCGTGGTGACTTGTTGATTTTAAAGAAAATACTGGCTGTATATGGTTTGACTTGAAACTGATTTAGTTGTAGTTACAAGCATATAAAGATTGGATGGATTGAAGGATATGATGAAGATGAAGGATATGGACACCCTATAATTATTTTCTGTTTATTATTGGGCAAAGCGCTCAGCATGGGCTTCAGAAGACGAATTGGGTACTGTTAATTTTTTTAAACCATATAGAGCGGCAAACAAGCAGGCGGCCTCATAGTAAGAAAACCCAGTTGAACCGGACCTGGATGGACCTGTCACCGTGTTGATGCTCAGAATAAGCCGATGATTTAAGTAGGACAAGTCTAGGTTGAAAAATGACCTGAAAAAAACCGCTCTTAAAACTTAATCTTACTTCTTACTAATATCATAAATGTGAAAGTTTGGATGGATGTGTGTGTCGATGTATGTTTGTTACTCAATCACGCCAGAACGGCTGAACGGATCTGGATGAAATTTGGCACAGAGACAGATTATAGTCTGAAATAGCACATAGGCACCATTTCACCCGGTATAATGTCCCCTTGGGATGATAAAACACTTATCACGCGGGTGAATCCGCTGACAGAAGTTAGTGCTTTCTATGTCGGATCATTTTCGTCCCAACTACTTAATTTTCCACATACCTACAACCACATCTAAGCAGTACTGAAACAAAGATACCCATGACTCACTCAACACCTCTGAATCAGACCACTTACTCCTATCATCAGTCCTTAAACGGGCGAGCTAAATACAATACAGCCAGTTCTCTACGTACAGTCACAACCGCATTTAGGCGCCACCATAAAAGTGTTAATTGCCCGCTCTATTGTTGTGCTAAAACAGTCTATTGATGATCTAGAAGCGTCAAAGAAGCTTAGAAAAATATAAGAAATAATATTTTCGAAAATAATTTGATTTTGGTAAATTGGGAACAGTGCCATCTGTTGGTATGGGTGTGAATGTCGTTATATTTACTTTGGACTTTCAGATAGCCAGCATCACGCAAGTGATATTCACATTGAAAGAGTTAACCTAAAAAGAATATCGGTTAAATTCGGTTTAATTGTATGCCGAGTTTGAGGTAATATTGATATTGTGCTCTCAACAATATATGTATAATCTCCACCAATCCCAGTCAATAGTTAATGAACACAGAAGCGTGTACATTTAAAATGTTTACTGAAATGAATGAAATCAAGATTTTAAAATATTTTTTACAAGAAATAGTGTAGAAAATGCTTTACTTTGATATTTTAACAAGATTTTTTAGTATCAGTTATTAGTGTAACTATTAATCAGTGTATGGAGGGTGTCAGGCAAGTCGGTATAAGCATTCTTAAAATAGGAAATATTATCTGTTTTCTAAAATAAAAATAAAATCTCGTAAGAAAAACTAATCCATCTCCGTTTCCATATTCTACGTTTATCTATTGTCTTAGCCGGTTCACAAATAAGTCGTAACAATTAATTGGTATAAGTACCAGGCTTGGCCCGATAATTGTGCTGTGAAGGAGTGGGTGACTCATTTCATACATATAACACTATCATATTAATTAATGATGTCATGGCAATTATTATAAGTGCGATTATATTTAGTCAGATTCTAGATTATGTTGCTTTGAATGAGTTTCAGGTTACAGTGGAATAAAATTTATGAGGTTTGGTTATGGGATGGTCTCACTATGGGTTTCGTTTATTTGGATTACTTATCTGCAGTGATTCATAATACTGGATGTAGTTTTTAAAAGGCACTAAAAAGGAGAAGCGCGATATTTTAAACAAATTTGCAACTTATGGACTGTTGGTATATAGAGGCTTGAGAAATGTATATGATCATATTTTTCAACCGTGGAACATTCAGCACAGCAAAGTTTTTTAAAGAATCTAAATTATTGGTTCCACAGAGGCAACCGAAAAATCAGAACTTGGTTCAATCAGGATTCAGTAAATTGGAGAGAATAGAATAGTTAACGTAGGTACAAGCTACACATGTTAAGTTTAAAAATGATGATCCTTTTACTAACTAACTTAACTAAGGCATACAAACAGTTTTAGCTATAATAATAAAGACTCATTTAATATATATTATTAAAACATTCAATTAAATCAATACGAGTTTTCCATGTCAAGATGAAATTCAGTAAAATATTTGAAATAGGGAATACAATACCAACTAAAATGGGATGATAAATTCGTCAAGTTCGAAGTCAATAAAGTTAAATAAAAAAATGTTTTTGTACAAGTTCAAGTAGAGAGAACTTCATTTATGATTTATTCTAAGCATTTCTATACATTGTTATCATCAGGCTTATTTAAAGTTGGTCTTACTTTTTAAATGGCTGTAGGTATGCATAAATGAGTCTATACAATTTGGTTCTCATATCGTCAGTTAAATGATCAATGATTGCCTGCATAAATTATCTACTACACGCTTTTTACAATTCTAAGGTACTAATGATAGAGACCACTTAAATATTCGTAAACACCTGTACATGCCACTTATGTACACGTGTGTTTATTGTTCAAAGTTTTCTCGATTCCCACGGATTTGGACGGATTGAGGTATTAGACGATTCGCCACGATGCCGCTATGACATCGACCTTTAACACGCAGTCATTTCTTTTTATGTACCAACAAATCGATTAGGCAAACGAATGATAGATTTCGACTAAGATTCCGAGTAGACTGAAGTGTTCAAAATGGAGATGCAACGGATGGTGCAATGGTCTATAAATTAATCTATACTATATCTATTATATATATATATATTTATATATATATATAATATTATAAAGCTGAAGAGTTTGTTTGTTTGAACGCGCTAATCTCAGGAACTATTGGTTGGAATTTTAAAATTATTTTTGTGTTGGATAGCCCATTTATCGAGGAAGGTTATAGGCTATAAAAAATCACGCTATGACCAATAGGAGCGCAGCATTAATGAAAAATGTAGCAAAAACGGGAAGAAAATATTCCTTTTTGAGAGTTTTTTTTTTTTAGTGATGATAGGCTTGCGCTTGACCACTATCTCACCTGATGGTAAGCGATGATGTGGTCGACGATGAAGCACGCTTGTCTAGAAGAAACCTATTCACTCTTGACTTAAAGACCCCTAGATTGTAGCACTCGGGAAACACAGACTCCGGCAGGGAATTCCACTCCTTAGCTGTACGCATAATAAAAGTATTCTCAAAACGTTTGGTGCGTATGGGTGAGATGTCCACCATGTACCGATGGCGCATCGCCGTTCGTCTGGTTGTCCGATGATGGAACGGGCTGGGCGGAATTAGTTTTAATAAAGATTGTTATTAGTAGTAGGTATTCTAGATTGACCTTTTTAACATAATTTTTGTTTCATAAAAACGGAAGAGTTCTAGAGTGGAGACTGTGTATCGGCAAGCTTGTAAGCGTTGGACGCCTTTAAGATAGGCGGACTGAAGATTTTGTAAAGGTAGCTGGGCCAGACTAGATGCGGCAAAGTGGGCATTATGGCGCTGATTCAGATGACTCTAACTCTAGCAATTTACCGCCGGATGAATAGGCCAAGTTGATTACATGGGACAGACTGGATGGCTGAAAGTGGCCGATAGTGTGTTTTAGAGCAGTTTGGGTGAGACCTACATCTGGTTGTTAATTTTATTGATTGATTGAATTATCATAAAGGATCCTGATAATTGCTAATTACGTTACTAGCTTTCCATTATCAGCCTCATAATGTTCCCACTGCTGGGACACAGGTATCCTCTCTGTGAGAGAGGTAATGGGTCTTAATCCACCACGCGGGCCCAGTGCGAGTTGGTGGATGTCACATGTCTTCGAATTTTTGGTTCTAAGACATGCCGATTTCCTCACGATGTTTTCCTTGACCGTTTTAAGAGCAGTGGTGATGAAATAATTTACACAAAGTAAATCACCCGCCTGGGTTCGAACTCACGACGACACGTAATGTAAGTCGCAGCCGTTACCATTGGGCCACCACTGCTCTCTAGCACAAGCTTAAAACTATTTGTAATAACGGTCCATTAGACTGAACACATATCCTATCTTTGAAAATCATAAATCTACTCTAAAATGTATACAACAACAACCTTTGTTAACATACTACCTAAATAGAAACAGTAGTTGATAAAATTTGTGACGTTTTAAGTTACCCCAAGCATGCGGTCAAGCAAATCACTTGTTACGCAATTTGTTCCATTTAGAAACAAGGTGTAACGGATACCCGAACAAAAACGTTTGTACAATGTACCTTTGTAGCTTCTGTACCAATAATGCTAAAGTTAGAAGCTACGTTTATCGACAGTAGAATATATTTTTGAATAAGGAAACAATTTTCATAGGAAGAGTTTGGGGACGACAGAATATTTTCTCCTTCCAAAATCATTAAGAGATTTTGTCATATACTTGGGGAAGAGTTTAGTCTGTCAATCAAGGTTGCTAGTGTTGCTGACTACCCAGGGCGTGGCTTACCTACAGGCTTACCTTGGCCACGCTTGGGGGAGACCTATGTCCAGCAGTGGACTGTTATGATGATGACATGTTCTTTTAAATAACATATTTCGCGAGTTTTTGGACTGCCTCCCTCGTATGATAACCTTCATCAATAGTCAAGGCACTTTTACAAAAACGGTCAACGATTACGTGTAACAAACCCACGTCAACATTATACCAAATGAGTCGCTCCTTCAAAACCAACTCTCTAATTATTCCAACAGTTGTTACATCAAAAACAAACTAGCTAGTACTTCAGGATATGCTAATTAATAATATAACAAAACAATCTGCGAATAAGCTTAAAGCGTAAGCGGTTGCAGTTAAGCGAAACGTACATAGCCGACTATCGTAGACTGACCCACCCTTATAAATAATAGTGGCAAGGCGCCCATCCGTGCCCCCTACCCCCTTAAAGGGTACACTCCGGATCTCATTTCCAAATTGCATTTCGAAACCGAATCTCGACCTTACAACTGGGCACGACCGATTAAAAACGCACCCTATCCTTCTACCTTCAGAGTCTTTTTTCAGATGGGGTTTTGGATAGAATTGAGTATTTAGTCGACAGGTCATAACCCAAGGAGGCAACATCTCCGTGCACAAGCACTAACTTGTATAATGAGATATGATAATAAACGCTTCAGTTGAATATTGATGTCGACGAGTTAGGAATGCACTCGCCATGTTTACGGCTGCTGGGAACTTCTAATTAATTATAAATAATTTTAGAGGATTGTTTTGAGCTGACGTTGGTCTATCTGCGAAGTTTATTTGATGGAAAGGTTTGTACTAAATAATTAGATGAGTTTTCAGCTGCTGAATTCTTAATGAAGATTTGGTTTTTAAATTTGGCTTAAATGCCAAGTGCTTAAGTCACCACAGTAGAATGAATCGATTCCCTAAGACTGTAAATAAAATCATAAAGAATCATAGATTCCGACAGTTGAAGTGACATTTTTTTTTTATCTTTCATGATCTCATTTTTAACTGAATTTCCAAAGAGGAGGAGGTTATCAATTCGACTGTTTTTTTTTGTGTTTGTTCACAATTGTGCACCGATTTTGAAAATTCTTTTTTAGTGTCAAAGAGTATGTGTCCAAATTGGTTCCATTTTAATTTGGTGAAGATCTGATGAAGAATTTCGGAGATATACAACAGAACTATTCAATAAATGACGGCAAATCTCTATTTATACCATTTCATAACATAACATCACGCCAGTACGCTCTAAAGGGGTACGCAGATGTGTTCAGATCACCTTGGTACACCCTCATTTCACCGGTTATGATTAAGTTTCATGATATTCGGGTAATCTATTCTGACATTACCTTACTAAAGAACTTGCCTTTTAGGTAAAACTGAAAAGTGAAAAATAAAAACAATACTACCGACTTCGAAAGTAATTTTTTTTTTTTTTTTTTATTTTTTTTTTTATTTGCAAGTCGGTAGTATTTTTTTGTAAAATGGTTTTTCTCGGACGATTTTGATGAGTAATATTTGGGCAAATAAGTTAGTGGTCGGTATTTAAATCTTATCCTTGCTTTATTATACCTGACAATTTTAGTGATAATTTTTTATACGTTTTATGGCAGCTGATCTCATTTTCTTGGACAAACTTAGCTATTCGACAGCAGCTACGCACGGGACCACAGTGTCGATTCTCTCCCTGAGCAAATATTATCACGGTATGACAGATAGGTACTGGGTAGTATAATTATGTGTATATGTATGTGTAAATTGATAAGGAAGCTGTGTAATTTCTATGACCGTACAGTGTATTATGAGGAATTGAGGATAACAAATTCTAGGTACCGTAACTTGTAATTATTATGCTTCTTGTTAGACGATTCGGTTTCAGAGATATTCTTGTATAAGTATTCAGAACCGTTGAGTATTCGAATACGTGGTAATTGTGCGGTTATTTGCCCAAATTGAGGAGGAAACTCACTACAAAATACTTAACCTAACACAATTTATTTATACTTTTTGATAAGAATTGCCTTTACAGGAATGGATATTAAGTATTTGCACCATGTGACGTTTTATAATGTTTTTCATTCATACTGCTGGATTAGTGAACGAAACTGACCGATAAGTATGTCAACCGCGTAACGTTTGTCACCGCCTTCAAATTGTTAAATAATAGAGGGATGTGTCTTATTGTGTCGCGGACCATAAAGTTGCTGTTTAGCTATTGTGATTATTTAGTTCATTATAATCTGATCTAGGGGATCTAGGATTAATTTTATTGACACAATGTTGCATTGCGTAACTTTTTAATTTTAATTAATTCGTTCTTCTGAAGAATGAATGAACTTTTTAAATTTATTTTACTTTTTAAACCTTTCTAAATTTTAAAACAACTTTTCTTATTCCCAACAAATTTTAAAAGTCCGTATATTAATTACATTTTCTTCGTCTATGAAGAATGAATGAACGAAACTGACCGATAAGTATGTCAATTGCGTTCCGATTGTCACCCGCTACGATTTGTGAAATAATAGAGGGAAATGTCTTATTGTGACGCAGATCTGAAAGTTGCTGTTTAGCTATTGTGATTATTTAGGTCACCTTCTCTGGTCTAGGCGACCTAGGATTGATTTGGTTATTCTTGAAATATGGAACTTTCGACACTCATATCTTTCAATACTTTTTGTTTACTCTTTTGTTTCCATACAGGGCTAGACAATGATGAGTCAAATTGATATCATTTTTTATTTTGAACGTACATCGTCAAACAGTGGAGTAATCGCCAGACTACGTTTGTATGGCAGAATGATCGACTAGTGTAACCTTAAATCTATAGATGTTCAGTTTTCAGGAGATCGCCATTCACTATCAACTATCAAACTATTATTAAATTAGCTATAGTAGTCATAGTAAATCTTTGTGTCTCTGAAGTTGGCTGTAAGACACTGCGCAGTTGCTATTTTTGTGTCAATGCTGTAGTAGAAGATAGCATTGCATAACTGGCTCTTTCACTTGCTTGTCGCATCCTCCTATATCGCTTACCCTATACCTACAGTATACTCGATAACAAACTGTTTCTCGCACAATAGTTCGCAGAGCCAACTTCAGAGATACAAAGATCCACTGTGACTTCTATCTTCTACTAGTGTGTACTTGTATAGAAAGCATTATATGAATAGTTTCAAGGTAACGTAACTTAAGAACGTTAAAACTAAAGTCAAAATTGGACGTAGTTTTCGTTTCATTCCAATGGTAGTCCTACTAAAAATCTAATTAACATTTAAATAGCAACTAATTAATTAAGTAGTACAACAAACAGAAGTTAACTTACCGTATTTTTCCTATCAAACAACGTACGTCTGTGTTCGAGTCGCTTCATGAATATTATCTACGTTTTTTGTCCAGACAACGTATTAGCAGCCATCAAATTAAAACAAGTACATGATTATGCGTAATTTTTGATAATTATTCTAGCATCGCCAGTTAAGTAGATTTACTGTGAACGTTGAGTTTTTGGGGATCGTTTCCATTTTCGTACGGCTGTCTCAAAATGATTTGCTGCAGTCTAACGAGGAAAGAAGAGAGAATACATTCTGAATTCAGACTCTAGAGTCTAGATATTCTGAATTTAGACCATAGAGTATAGGCATTCTGAATTTAGACTTTAGAGTCTAGACTTTCTGAATTTAGACTCTAGAGTCTAGACAAAGTGACATTCTGAATTTAAAATACATTCTGAATTTAGTCTTTAGAGTCTAGACAAAGCGACATTCTGAATTTAAAATATATTCTGAATTTAGTCTCTCGAGTCTAGACAAAGTGAAATTCTAAATTTAAAATACATTCTGAATTTAGTCTCTAGAGTCCAGACAAAGTGAAATTCTAAATTTAAAATACATTCTGAATTGAGTCTCTAGAGTCTAGACAAAGTGGCATTCTCCCACCGTTTATAAAAGCTGAAAAGATATTAAAAACCCAAAAAGTATGGGAATAACATGTGCTACCTAAATATTACATAGTGAATCCCAAATATTTCGGACTTATTAATCATAAGTCCGAAATATTTGGGATTTAGAGTCCTATTTGGCCGTTAGAGTTCACTTTGTCCTAGAGCTTGGAGACCTTTAGGATAACGAATTGTGATAACATTCTGTAATTATGTAAGTACCTAATGTTTCTTCCTTCATTATTCTTCTTCACCATAGTAAACGCATCAGTTAGAAACAAGGAATGTCATCAGTCAGTTATATACCAAACCACACTGTGATTAAAGAACGACTCTCTAAGAGTTGGCATATGACCCAGTGGTGGGAACCTTATTGATAGGCTGATGTAGCTTATACTAACTGGGAAAGTAAATACGTGAGATTAGAGGAAGCTTCTTTACAACCTTTTGACTGAGACAAATTTCATATCTTCCACTAAAGGACACTGCAAAGAGGCTGGCCTATTCTCCCCATTTCACAGAGAGGGCGGATCCACATAACAAAAAAAAATAGACTAAACCCAAAAAGGGGAACGTCCCAAATCACTTCCAAAGAAGTTCTCCATTTTTACACGGAAATGGCTTTACAAAAATAATATCGCATGTGTCGGATAAATTGGCGTCAACAAGATAGCGCCTTCTCTACTGATTGATTGGTGCTCCAAATGATTTACACTGGCCGGCCGGGGACAAATCGCTGGCTGAAACGGGTGATACGATGACGATGCTCCAAGTTCGTGTTAGTGCTGAGGGTTAGGAGTTTTGATCGTGGCTGGGCGGGGTTTTTCGTTGAAATTAATTAATTAGGTTTCACAATAAAAACGATAAATCTATTAACTCATCTTCAAAAAACTATTGAATACTAAAATAAAATAATACACCATCAGATTTTTTACAACCATAATTTTTGCCCAGATGAATTGATACCCATGATTTCTGCAAAAATCAATTAAAAAAATATCAGTTATTTAAACTCCATTTGAAATAACATTAGACATGTTTCCAAGTCTTTTTACAGTTCGTTCTACCGATTTTGAGCTCTATCCCTTAAACATAAGGATGACATAAAAAGCATAAACCTGTTACCAAAACCAACTGTTTACTACAGCTACCATTGGTCGTATAACCAACGCATTAGAAGTCTAAATCGGTTGAACGGGCTGTAAAATATGCTAATTTAAACGTCTAATGTTATCGCAAATGGAGTATAGTAAATTTTTGGTAGGATGATGATTTTTTCTCCAGTTTATTTCTGCTTAAACCATGTCTAAAATACGGTTGAATGTACTCAAAATTTTCTTCAACCGTGAAAAATTGGAACCAATTTTAATAAACCTAATATACCTAAGCTGCACGGAGAGAATGGCGAATACTTTTTTTCCCCTACAAAACGAATCCGTCCCACAATGGAAACATTCATAATGAGACATTAACTCCCGTAATTAGATAGCCGTGAAATTATTATTCAACAACATGTGAACTCGTAAACCTGCTTCATAATTATTTTTCTGGCAACATAAATTCTACATGTATTGAGTCTTGAGTCGGCAACGTCAAAGAGGCCTCTTATATGGATATAGTTAATAGAATTTTTATAGCTCACATTATAAAATTATGACGAATTAACACGGTGTAATGTTTATAAGATAATTGGGTATAACGCACGTGACGTACACGTAGATGTACCGTAACGATGAGCAAGTGTTGATGAACTAAGAATTGGTCTTTTCTATTCCATTTTCAAGGTTAATTTTGAACGTAATGAATGTAAAGACGATGCATTTGAAGTGTGGTTAATTTTGATGAACTTTTCATATACCTTTATAGAATTACCAAGAAGTATATTGCGTCAGTGTTTAAAGTCTACTTCTAAGAAAGTTACTAAAAAGAAAGCGATCTTATACTCGACTCTCCTAAGTCAAGGAAACTATACCACCAAACAGCGAACTAAAATTTTTTACAAGTTCAAACTTAAAAGTTGACGCGAGGGGATGGGGGTAGGGTCGATAGTTAATTCTGTCGGTACTTCGAAAGGGGGTTAATTAATAATAACGGCGTATGGGTGATTAATGAAACTGTACCCTACCTAATTTATAGTTGGACTTAAGCACCCCGTCCCGCGCGCCCCGCCGGCCCAAAGCAAACTAAATATCCAATACCTCGATGTTGACTGCCGAGTTAAAGGTTTTGATACTTGAGATATTTTTTGTTAGTTTACATTACCAACTTCATTTCTACGTCAGTAAAATAGTGACTGTTATACTAGCTTCAGCTAATTTGCGTCATCAGAGAATAATTTGCAAATGTATTTCTTTTTCCTAATAGGTAGAGGCAGCTTAGTCAGATGGCGATACACCAATGAGCCACAATGCGATTGCGGTGCTACGTCCCAAAAAATGCCTCACGTCCTCTTATGGTCCTAGTGTAAAACACCTGCACTCTGAAAGACCTTTGCAAGGCCAACGGTAACGCTGTCGACGTGGCTGAATACTGCTCAAACACATAATTTAGGAATGATCGATACGACGTTAAAGAAGATTTGCATAGAGAACTATTTAATTGTTAGGTAATGCTTAATACGCAACTAGTTTTTGAGCCGGTAGGTGTGAAGTTTAGAAAAAACTGTTAATAAGATCATTCAACAACACAGTTACGGGGTAAGTTGACTGTAGGTAAGACAAAATCAATAAAATAAAAATAATAATAAAATATCAAGTCCAGTCAATCCGCTCACATTATTATGAAGACAAGTACGAGCAGTGTATTCGGACTTTGAAAATCTAATTACGTAGCCGGTACCCTTACCTCGATCGCTCCTTCGCGCCGCCCAGCCGCCGCCCACGGCGCGGGCGCGCGGTGCACTGGTGTCGACACGCGAGCTTGTTTTGTGCTGGTGATCGACATGTTGAAAACGAAAGATGGCAATGTAGTTTACCATGGCATTGAATTGAGAATCATATCAAATCAAAATACGTTATTTCAACTAAACCATTTAAAGGAAATCTTTAATTGTCAAACAAATAATTGCGGATTTATTTTCAACTCAATTAAGGAGAGTCATCTCACCTTCTTCTTTTCTGTTACTTCATAAATATATATTTTTATATAAGTATATATTATATTCAATATATATGTACGTTTATTTTACCTATATTAGTATGTTAATATCAACTTTTTTTTTTTTTAATTGTTTAAGCAATGCACCTGCCATGTTATCTCGTCACCACCCATGGTTGACTGGTAGAGAATGCCTAAGGCATTAAGTCCGCCTTTGTACCTTTTGTGCATGAAGTCTAAATAAATAAATAAAGATGAATCTAGTTACACATTCGCAATAATTGCATCTCATGGTTTTGGAAGAAATATCTTATCTATACATATAATAAATCTGTAGAAAAGTCATTTTTGTACATTGAAGAAATTGAAACAAAAAATAGCCAGCGTGTGAAAAGATAAGTAACAGAACCCATTTCCATCATTTTTGAAATTTTTGTCTGTTTGTCTGTTTGTCTGTTTGTTTGTGCGCACATCACGTAAAATCTACGAATTCAATGCTGACAATGTTTATATACAAAAATTATACGCAACTTGAGGTTTAACTTAGTTTTTGTTTCATCGAAATCGGTTCACTCTATCAAAAGATATGATTAATTTAGTGAGTTCAAGAAGTAAAATATTACGTTACGCAATTAAGTATAGTACTTGCAACGACATCTTAAGACTAAAAATAGAACTAATGTTGATAGTTGAAATCTAAATCCGATAGATGGCGTTGTGCAAATGACGTCATTTTCTGAATCGCGGTGTTAAGATTTTCCGCGCGAGGATGACGTCCACCGTGTTTACTAGGCAAATTGGGTTTCGTTAGGTGTCTTAAAAGTTCTTGCGTGTGTCGTAAAAGTTCTTTGGTTGCTTGGTTTATCGATTTTCTAAATTGGTCGAAAAAAAAGTATTTGCTTATCTTATTGGTTTCGTTTGGTCAACTTTGGTCATTGGTTTGAAGTACGAAGTTAAGATTGTATTTGATTTACTTCGTAGTTTGAATCCAATAGTGCCAATCGTTATACAGTAAGTTAGTGTTGCCAATTCGTTGAGTCACGACCACGAACAGACGATACGTTGTCACACTAGACTGTTCGACGCACCGTTCTTTTAAGTTTGTAGGCTATTCAGTCATAAGTGTTGTTAGTTTTGTTTATTGCTTTAATTTTCCTTGAAAATGCCTCAAAGAAAAAAAACTAACCTTTCGCTGCGTAGCCGAAATGCGAAAAGGATGAGACTTTGTAGGTCTCAGGAATCGGAAGAAGATCGTGAAGCACGGTTATCTGCTAACCGAGAGCACATCGCTCTTTCACGTGAATCGGAAACGTTCACCGAAAGGGAGTCACGTTTAAGTTCACAAAGAACACGGACCGCGACTTTGCGGTCTCAAGAGAGTATCCAGGAACGCGAAGACCGGCTGTCTGCTGATCGGGAGCGCCACTCTCTCTCACGTGAGTCAGAGACATTCACAGAAAGGGAGTCGCGCTTAAGTTCGCAAAGAACTCGGACCGCGACTTTGCGTTCTCAAGAGAATATCCAGGAACGCGAAGTTCGGCTGTCTGCTGATCGGGAGCGCCACTCTCTCTCACGTGAGTCAGAGACATTCACAGAAAGGGAGTCGCGCTTAAGTTCGCAAAGAACTCGGACCGCGACTTTGCGTTCTCAAGAGAATATCCAGGAACGCGAAGTTCGGCTGTCTGCTGATCGGGAGCGCCAGTCTCTCTCACGCGAGTCAGAGACTTTCACAGAAAGGGAGTCGCGCTTAAGTTCGCAAAGAACTCGGACCGCGACTTTGCGTTCTCAAGAGAGTATCGAGGAACGCCAAGCACGTCTGTCATCTGACCGAGAGCGACACGCTCTCTCGCGCGAGTCTGAATCTCTCTCCCAAAGAGAAGAACGATTAGAAATAGCTAGACATAACTATGTAGGTGTACAAAGAAACAATGAAAGTTATCTTGCATCTGAAAGGGAAAGAATAGATGAACTAAGACGAGCAGAAACAGCAGAACAACGTCAATCTCGCCTAGAAATAGAACGAGCTCGATACCATATGAATAGAGAAACAAATAGCGGAGCTGATGAGTCCATGGAAAATGACGATGCAAATATTTTATTACCTTGGGACAATAGGGAAAAATCAGGGTTCACATATTCGTCTAGAATTAATTATGCTGGCTTTACTTTCGTGGGTGACATGAGAGAAATTTGTAATTTTTGTCATGCTTTGAAATGGAGGAAAGAGACAGATGGAATGTGCTGCTCAAATGGAAAAATTGTTCTTCCAAATTTCCAAGATCCACCACACTTACTTATAAGTCTCCTGAATGGCGATCATCCCCAGTCGAACCGTTTTTTGGATAATATTCGTTTATATAACAGTGCTTTCCAAATGACTTCCTTTGGGGCAAAACAAATAACGGAAGGACCGTTCATGCCAACCTTCAAAGTACAAGGTCAAGTTTATCACCTTATTGGATCTTTGCTGCCAGAAAATGAACCCAAATTTCTCCAAATTTATTTTGTATCCGATTACACGCAACAGCTCAATGTTAGAAATCACAATTTTCCCCAGCTCAATGCTGAGCTTTTGGGTCAACTTCAAGAATTGCTGCATCGCGTTAACCAGTACGTTCGTGAATTCAAAGCTGCATTGGAGTCAATTCCACAAGGCAGCAATGATTTCAAAATTGTTATAAGTGCCGATAGACGTCCTGTGGGTGAACACCGTGGAAGACACAATGCACCCGTCGCAGATGAAGTTGCAGTTGTTTTAGTCGACCAGGAGTGTGAGAGACGTGATATCGTGTTGCGTACACGCGACGATCGCCTTCAACGCATTTTGGAAACCCACCGAGCTTACGACGCCCTGCAATATCCACTAATCTATTGTCATGGTGAAGATGGGTACAATTTTGGGCTGTACCAAGTGAACCCTACTACGAGAGTCACTAATTATCAAAAAAAAATATCTGCTCAACAATACTATTCCTACCTTTTACAAATAAGGCAAAACAGTTTCGTATATTTGCAACGATTTCGTGGTTTGTTCAGCCAATTTATTGTGGACATGTACGCAAAAATAGAAACTGAACGTTTAGTGTATATTCGCACTAACCAGCGACGGTTACGCGCTGAAGAATACGTGCACTTGCGGGACGCCATGCAATCAGATAATAACGTCGAAAACTTGGGTCGATTGGTTATTTTGCCATCCAGTTTCACAGGCGGTCCGCGGTATATGCACGAACGAACGCAAGATGCTTTTTGTTACGTCCGTAAATACGGCCGGCCGGACCTTTTTATAACATTTACAACAAATCCAAAGTGGACGGAGATTTGCCAGGCACTTCTCACAGGACAGGCGTCATACGACAGACATGACATTATTGCTAGGATTTTTCATTTAAAACTCAAAGTCTTGATTAATCTACTTACAAAGGAGAAAGTTTTCGGTTCAACTCTTTGTTTTATGTATAGCGTCGAGTGGCAAAAGCGTGGTTTACCCCACGCGCACATTCTTCTGTGGCTGGAAGAAAAAATTCGTCCCGATGCTATAGACAGTGTCATAAGTGCAGAATTTCCGGACTATAATGCAGATCCGATTTTGCATGACATAGTAAAAACACATATGGTTCACGGGCCATGTGGCCTCTTAAACAGGGAATCACCGTGCATGAAAGATGGTCAATGCTCAAAAAAATACCCCAGAGCACTGAAAGAACTAACTATGGCTGGGGAAAATGGGTATCCGCAATACCGGCGAAGATCACCGTCACAAGGTGGTTTCACAGCTACTGTCAGATTCCGTGGACAAGAAATAATTCTAAATAATAGTTGGGTGGTACCGTATTCTCCAGTTTTGTCAAACGCTTTTCAAGCACACATTAATGTTGAAATTTGTAATAGCGTCGAATCTATAAAATATATATGTAAATATGTTAATAAAGGTAGTGATCAAGCCATGATAGCACTAAGAAATAACAACCAATTTGATGAAGTGACAAGGTATCAATCTGGCCGATACATAAGCTCTTCGGAGGCAGTTTGGCGCATTTTGAGTTTCCCTATTCATGAAAGGTATCCGCCAGTCATCCATCTTGACGTGCACCTGGAAGGCGGGCAGCGAGTTTACTTTCAGCCAGAAAATGTGGCAGAAAGAATGAACAACCCAAGACAAACCACCTTGCTCGCATTCTTTCGCCTTTGCGAAAGAGACAATTTCGCTAAGTCTCTGTTGTACAATGAAGTGCCACATTATTATACTTATAACAAGCAGCAAGGTGTTTTTAATCGCAGGAGACGTGGAACTGCTGTAGAAGGCGAGTCCGGCATTTTTAAAGAACACGTGATTGGAAGAGTATACACGGTGCACCCAAATAATGCAGAGTGTTATTATTTACGCCTTCTTCTTCACACAGTGCGAGGACCTACTTCTTTTGCTGAGCTCCGCAAAGTGGACGATATAGAATATCCCACATTTCAAGCTGCTTGCCGCGCACGGCATTTATTAGATGGCGATCAGCATTGGGATGATGCTTTAGCCGAAGCATGCGTCAGTGATAGTCCACATCGTTTGCGCCATTTATTTGCCATTTTGTTGACATTTTGTGGCCTATCGGACGCTGGGCAGTTGTGGCAAAAATATAAAGACGCGTTTGCCGAAGATTTTTTGAGACAGCAAAATATAAATAGTGAAACTTCTGACCAAGTACGTGAAAGCTGCCATAATAGGGCTTTGCTGGCTATACAAGATATAGTTACAAGTATAGGAGGGAACCCCCTCAGTCAATACGGCTTGCCGACACCGACAGTTGGTGGGGAACGAATTAATAGGGAGTATACATCTGAAATAAATTACAACCCCGAAGAGTTAGCAGAAATATTGCGAAATGGCTGTTCAAATTTGACGTCAGAACAACGTCAAATCTTTGATAGAGTATGCTGTAGTGTAGAACATTCATTAGGAGAAATGCTGTTTTTAGATGCACCTGGTGGAACAGGTAAAACTTTCCTCACTAAAGTTATCTTGGCTCAAATAAGGAGCCAAAACAAAATTGCCCTTGCCGTCGCTTCCTCAGGAATAGCTGCCACTTTATTACCAGGAGGAAAAACTGCACATACAACATTTAAAATACCAATCGACTTGGACCGCACAGAAAACCCTGTTTGCAACGTGTCTCGCAATAGTGATAAAGCAAGGGTTTTACGCGATTGCGCCCTTATCGTTTGGGACGAGTGTACGATGGCAAATCGTAAAGCTGTGGAAGCTGTAGATAGAACGTTGCGAGATATAAGACAAAATGACCGACCGATGGGAGGCTTAACGGTGCTATTCTGTGGAGACTTCAGGCAGACACTCCCTATAATACCCAGAGGAACGAGGGCCGATGAAATAGGTGCCTGTTTAAAGAGCTCTATTTTATGGCGTAGTGTCATATTAACTAATTTGAGCTTTAATATGCGAGCATATTTGGGAGGTGACGCAAACGCGCAGGTTTTCTCAAATTTACTACTTCAAATTGGTAACGGCACATACCCGACTCAAGAAGGAGGTAAAGTAACTTTAGTCGAAAGCCTGTGTTCTTCTGTTGCCTCACAGCAGGAACTCATTTCCTCTGTATACGGAGATCCATCAGAGATCTCGAACCATGACGCTGCTTGGCTATGCCAACGAGCTATTTTGGCACCTCGCAACGACCAAGCAGCAGCAATAAATTCTCAAATATTGGTACATGTTTCTGGAGAAAGTAGGGAATATTTATCTATTAACACGGTTTTAGAAGAAGGAGATGCCACCCACTATCCAGTAGAGTTTTTAGACTCTCTAAATACACCAGGTCTTCCAGCACACAAAATTTATTTAAAAGTCGGAGTACCAATCATTCTACTCAGAAATTTAAGCCCACCAAAACTATGCAATGGAACTCGGTTGAGAGTAACAAATCTCCAACGAAATGTCATCGAAGCCGAAATCTTAACAGGTTGCGGCTCCGGTGATGTTGTTTTCATTCCCAGGATACCCATTATCCCCAATAATTTTCCGTTTACTTTCAAACGTGTGCAATTTCCTGTAAGCCTCTGTTACGCTATGACTATTAATAAAGCCCAAGGCCAGACGTTATCCGTTGCGGGTGTAGACCTTACTTTTGATTGTTTTTCACACGGCCAACTCTATGTTTCTCTATCACGTGTTAGCAACCCAAACAACCTTTTTGTATATGCTCCGGGTAATTCCACCGCTAACATAGTATATAGAGAAGCATTAACGTAATCAACTATACCAAAGTCAGGACTCTTATCTAAATCATCAAAAAGGTGATATACTCTTATCTAAACGACGTTGTTTTGCTCTCGACAACCACGCGAACGAAGTCGCGGGCACAGCTAGTTATATATAAAAGGCGTAAACGATTGTGTGACGATTGACAGGGGAGAATGGTAGAGAAATACGAAACCATCTAAGGGCAATATTGCTGTGGTTTCAATATGTCAATACTAATCAATTATTGTTATTATAAGAAATCCTAATTAAAAATAATTCAACGTAAATAAAAATGGAAAAAAAAAGATCTAAAAAGCCCGTGTCGACACAAATGGAAAACTCTTAAGTTTGTCCAGGGCGCACGAATTATACATGGTGTATTAATACGCTGTTCAACTCAACTATTGCTTGTGAAGTTTTAATTCGATAACCCACCGGCTGGCCGCGGGTTTGCCCCCTTTGCCCCGTCTGCCTCCTCTGCCCGCGATAATGTATTTATGGGCGATACCACGGGCCTAATGAGCGAACCTATGCCTCTTTACGCGACCCCTGTACTTAGATTTGGTTAGGATACGTTAGATAATGTACCGTTTGCGTTTTCGAGTAAGGGGGGATCCTGTTGTGATGGTTGATAGAATTTGGCGTGTAAGATTTAAGGTTGTTTCCAAAACCTGTTTTCATATTTTATGGTATTCGATATCTTGTTACATTGTTATAAGGTTCAGTTTTTTGAGGTCAGACAAAGATTTTCATCGGTAGATTTCATGATATGACTGAAATAGTACTTTACTAGAGATTTGATCAAGCGGATTGACTTTTTGTTTAAACCTTTCTATCTTTCTACATATGCCAATTTTATAAAATATAGTTATTAGCTTGGTGTGAATTCTAAATCCACTTTATGCTAGGAATTGGCAGCTTACATACCTATTTTATGTTCCTTCTTCTTGTCTCTTTGTTATGTGTGTGTACATTAATGGTTAAATAAATACCTAAGTTTTAATGGTGAGATCTTTATAGAATACTACTACAGTTGCTCAGAATCTACTCGACTCATGTCCAAAACAATCTGCAGCATGCAGCATCGAAGATAAACTGCAATCAACACACATAATTGAGCTTTTTAAAGAAAATAACAGTACAGTGTTACTCAATAATGAGTAGATTTTGTTCGTATCGAACGCACTGGACCTGCGAACTGTATCTATCTGGTTTTGCAGTCGAATTGAAATGCGTTACCCTTGATAGGGTTATCGCTGTGGACTATCGAGATTTCTCGAATATGTACGAGTATTAGTATGGTTTACGAATTCTTGGTATCGGACTGGAAACAGTTATTACATCGAGTGGGTAAGATAGACCGTAGAGATCTCTTCATGGAAAATACTGGTATTTAGCAGAATTTCATTAGACTGATAGAGCAGTGCCGGCCTTGTGGTAACGGCCCTGAATTATGAGTTGTATTTCATGTGTTGGAAGCCGAACAGGTACTTTACTTTGTGTAATTTATTTCATTACCTGCACTGCTCTCAAAACGGTGAAGGAAAATATCGAGAGGAAACCGGCATATCCTAGAACCAAAAATATCAAAGACTGTGACATTTAGCAATCCGCAATGGGCCCGCGTGGTGGATTATAGCCTACTCCTTCTCTATGAGAGGAGGCCTGTGTCCCAGCAGTGGGATCATTAAGAGGTTGATGACGATGATGGTTAGACTGAAAGCCGAGATAACTTTGTTGGGGAAGGGCGGGGCAGATGATGAAACTCTCTTAAATAGGGGAACTTATGATTAAAAAAAAATGTAATATAACACTCCCGAAAAGAACCTACATATTGGGAAGAATAATATACTGTCAGCTTTCATCGTCTTCCTGCCCCTGTCCCATGTTACATGAGGTCGGCGCAACACGTTTTCTTCTTCCATTCCGTCCTGTCCCCGTCACGCCATCACTGACTCTCTTTTCTTTCATATCACTCCTCACACAGTCCATCCATTTTTTCTTTGGTCCCTCCCTCTCCATCCATCCAAATTTATATTCATAACTCTTTTAGTAACATGCGTTTCATCCCACCTCAACACATGACCATACCAGGACAAACGGTTTCCTTTCAACTTTTCTGTCACTGGCGCCACTTTCAATCATCCTCTAATATACTCATTTCTCTCTTTATCCATTCTCGTCACTCCGCACACCCACCTCAATACAATTTGTCACCACAACATAATGTGCTCTCCATCAGACTAAAATTAACGCCAGTAAAGTAAAATCATTGGCCTTATTTTACACAGCATCGTAATGTGGCAATCGAAATGGCTTACTAGGCAAACTGTTAGGATGATGATACATTACAATTTACCGTTGAACCAGAGATGTGCGAGTAAGCCGAGTTGTGCGAGGAAGAGCAGCGGAGCTGTGAAACTGTGTGAGTCTTTCTACTACAACTGTACGGTATAGAGAAAATTATAGAAAGGCCATTTATTTAATGTCACTGAACTGATATGCAGACCTATAAATTATGAAAAAATCAATCTGCCTAGCCTTTTCCCAACTATATTGGGGTCGGCTTCCAGTCATGCCGGATTCAGTTGAGCACTAGTGTTTTACGTGGAGCAACTGCCTGTCTGACCTCCACAACCCAGTAACTGGGTAACACGGTAGCCCTTGTCAAGACTGGTGTCAGATCTCAAGCTTCTGACTACTCGTAAGGACTGTCAAAGATCTTCAAATGACAGCGGGACCAACGGCTTAACGTGCTTTCCGAGGCACGGAGGAAACTGGGTATGTTGAAAATGGTCACCCATCCACGGACCGACCTCGTCAAGCGTTGCTTAACCTTGAAGATCGACCCGTGCGGCTGCTATTATTTAGCCACGAGCTCCTCCGTCGTTCTTATGAACTTAAACCAAAAATCTTTTATCATACTATTAGTAGGTACTGAGCTTAACGGACTTTGATGTGTGTCACTCACGGGTTATTTTTTTATTGTTGGTCTCTCGGGTCTCCTGTTCGGGTATATATATATTTCTTTCTTTTTGTTATCCTTGACAAGGCAAAGGAGACGTAGCCAATCTACACAATGGATAGTCCTCAGTTAGACTAAACCAAACTCCTACAAAACAAAAGACAACTGAGCATCAAGCGACACTCGAACTAAAACAAAGCGCGTCTATGAAGAACAATAGATACTTCCATCTGAATTTTAATTATAAGTAATAATGATTGGAGCCATCAGCGCGACAACGGGTTGACCTACCGTCTCGCACCCCCTGTGACATGGAGTTACCGGCGATACGGCGAAGGTTGATGCGGCATTTTAGTTTGTGAATGTAGATTTTACGTTGGCGGAGTTGGCGGCGTTGGCGATGGTTGTTGGTGGAGGTAAAGTATCAAGTTGGTTGTGTTTAATTTATGGACGTTCTCTTGTCTATCAATTGGGACTGAGATTTTCATCTAAAACGAAGGAGTTATGACATTTAAAAAATCATTTAATGCAGCGGACTCTGTGGTAAGTTCTCAAAAAAAATCCGTTTCCTGCAGACATCTTACTAATATTATAACTGCGAAAGTTTGGATGGATGGATGTATGTTTGTTACTCAGTAACGCCAGAACGGCTGAACGAAACTTGATGAAATTTGGCACGGAGATAGATTATAATCTGGAATATCACATAGGCTATGTTTTTATCGCGGTTTAATATTCCCTTGGGATAAGAAAACTCTTTTCACGCGGGCGAAGCCGCCGGCAGAAGCTAGTGTTATAATATATCTAACCTAACCGCTTTCCAAGGAAGAATGGAATGATGATTTTCTTTGGGCTTTATCAAAGCATTTCTCTGACAAATTTGAGAGAGTTTCGACGAACTGCTATACGTTTACTAAAAGTAATCCCTTTTTATGCAGTGGCTAACACGTGGCTTACACATTCATCTTTGGCCCTAGCATTTGTCGAAGCAATGTCTTCAACAAAGAAAATTCCTGAACAAAAGTAATAGGTACCTTCTCCAACCCTTGCCGTCTTAGTGGCTCCACCACCACCTACCAACCCTCAGTAGGTACGTACGTCTTGAACCAACTTTCCATAATTAATTATACTCATTATCATTATTGTTTGGAAGGCAGTTTTGCTTCGATAATGAATTGTTCGCTTCCATCATTAATTAGTTTATTATAATAAGAACGTAAACTTTCTCGGTAGATTAATCAAGTTTATCTGATGCCCGTTGCGTTTAAAAGTAGGTATTATTTCGCTTAACTGAAGATTCGCCAATTTATTTATTTTGATGGATGGTTCTAGTTTTTGGTGATTGTTCGCTGTTTTTTTGTTCAGGGTGTTGTTGTATGATTGTAGTTTTGGTCAATAAATGAAAAATATCTTAAATTTACATGTCGCTGTATTTCTGGAAGCGGTGGACAGAAGTGTTATTTACTACACTCACATTATTTATGTCGTTAAAAACTAACGACTCTTAATAATGCTTTATAAATACGCGAAAGTGAAACTAGAGGAAGACGTTGCACTGGCAGGCCTCCCACTAGGTGGACCGGTGACCTGGTGAAGGTTGCGGAAATCCGCTGGATGCGAGACGCATGGGACCAGTCAATATGGTGGCGCTTAGGGGAAGCCTATGTTTAGCAGTGAACCTCTTTCGGCTGAAATGAATGATGAAAGCGAAACTTCAAGTTTCTTCACAACCATCGATAGTTAGGTCAGCGTTGTATGTACTATGCAGCATTGTAGCAGCGTCTACGACACGTTTACTACGCAGCGTCTACAACATATCTGCTACGCGGCGACTACAACGCATCTGCTACGCAACGCCTTATATGCGACTGCTACGTAAGGCCTACGACAAGTCTGGTACGCAGCATCTACGATGCGACTGCTACGTTGGGACTACAACTCATCTGCTACGTAGCGTCTACGACGCGACTACTACGTAACATCTACGAAGTGACTGCTACGCAACGTCTTCTTTGCATCTGCTACAAACGTCTAAGAAGCGACTTCTATGGAACGTCTACGAAGTATCTGCTACGCAGCGTTTACGTAAAGCCTATTGTGACTGCTATACCAAAGGTTGGTCAAAGCTAACGTTGGACACATAGTGAGAAGACACTTCCAGTACCTAAGTAGCTGTGCCTAATGTAGTTTTTGTGTAGTATGTAGGTATCTATGAAACACAGTCACGACGATAACCCTTCGGGAGTTACTCGGAGATGTTTAACCGAATGTCTGCCCGTGATTGCTTGCATGTTTATACATCAACATAGGATCGGCATTAATTTATCTATTATAACAAGATATAAGATGCTGGACTGGGATCTGGGATCACCTACGTATCTATCTGAACGTTATTTGTGATATTTTTCATCATTCTATTTTCTTCATTGTGTTTTTGAAGTTACGCTGTCTTAGTTTATGAGTTGGCATGATTTTATTATGAACAGTTTTACTAAGGGATGTCCGTGTTATCCAAAAACTGGGTTGTGTAGGTCCGAAAGGCAGTCGGTCCATGAGAAATACTGGTTCAGCTGCATACCTACCTGGTGGTACCTGGTGGACATCCCACTCATACGTACAAAGCGCGAATACTTTCATTGTGCGCACAGCTAAGGAGTGGAATTCCCTGCCGGAGTCTTTGTTTCCTGATACCTACAACCTTGGATCTTTAAGTCAAGAGTGAATAGGTTACTTTTAGGCAAGCGTGCTTCACCGTAGACCACATCATCGCTAACCATCAGGCGAGATAGTGATCAAACGCGAGCCAATCGATTAATTAAAAAAATAGAAAGAACTGGTAGGACTGGCAACCGAACACAAAATAGTTGGGAATTGTGTAGGCGGATTATGATGATTATGATCATCATATGCTTAGGTGGTTCGATAACCTGGTGAAGATCACGGGAATCTACTGGCTACGAGACGCACAGCAGGACCAATTTTTGTTCAACAGTAGACGTCTTTTGACTGAAATGATGATAATAATGAATGCATAAGTCTAAAAACTTTTATCCCACCGTACCATACTCTCACCCGTAAATAACATTACTAGACTCAAAAACTCAAAAGGTTCATACAACTTTTTCATTTAATAAAACTTCATTTAGTTTTGCTATCTGCGCTCGTATTTCAAAACTTTTAACTGGCCAGCGAGTTTGAAATGGAAAAGCCTAGTTCGATTTGTCTTTCCCGATTTTTCCAAATCCGTTTAGCTGCTTAGTCTATACGTGGATCTGTATAGAAACATTGCCTTTTTGATTAGCTTTCACTGTGTATAAATGAATCATTTTGTTTTGAATGAGTTTTGAAAGAGTGTCTCCTAGTTTGTTTTAGATTCGCATCGCGGTTAGTGCAAGAACTAGCCAAGGTTTATTAATATCAATCTAGCTAACCTTATTTATTTTTCTTGATGAGCTTTTGAGTTTGAATTTACAAGTGTTTTTGGTAAGATCCTCTTTATCTTCGTACCAGCTGGCCCACGCGGCTTCGCTCCCGTCAACTGGCTACCTACCTACCCATCTAAACCGTTTACGCAGCGCACGCAACGTAAGCTCTCAAAAAGAAATATTTTCCTTATCAATCTACTGCATGTTTACTTTTGAAGATTCATAACATCTTACAGTTATATTTTATATTTCAATAGAACTGTAACCCCTGAAAAAACTGAACCTTTTTCATAATTTCCAAGAAAATTCTTTTCGCCATTTATGCAAATCCACGGACGATTTTTATTAAGTTACAAATTTTAAAATAATAATTACGCATTGTAAACACTAGGATCGAATAAAAAAGTTTTTGTTCACAAGTTGTTTAAAAGATTTTTCTCTTTGGACCGTCTCTCATAATTTATTCATGTCTCGTTACCCCATTCTACAAGTTTTTGGGTTCGCGGTTGCCATTTCTTTTTCGTGTTCCCGCCTTTTTCTTTATGGTTATACTTAGCGTTGACTTAATTTCTTTAAAATTTAAATTAAATATTACTTGTTGGTAATAGTCGTTGGATTTTATTTCACTGGGAAGTCCTGAATTAATCCCACTGATGAATCAAATGTAAAACAGGGAAGTCATAAGCAAGTAAGTAGCTTTCATACACAGGTACTATTGAAATCACATGCGTTTTATTAGTTCATTTTTGCCATCCGACGAAACGTTTCTAGGGTTCCGTAGTCAACAAGGAACCCTTATAGTTTCGCCTTGTCCGTTTGTCCTTCAGTGCGTCCGCAGCTTAGCTCAGAGACTCTTAGTACTAGAAAGCCGTAACTTGGCATGGATATACATATTTATCAAGCCGACAAAGTGGTAAAAAAATAAAGAAAAAAAAAATTGTACCTTCTTTACACGTAAAGTGGGGATGTTTTTTTGTGTCGTCTATCCCATGATGTGGGGTATCTTTGGATGGGCCATTCAAAAATATTACCAGACTAGAAAAAGCATTTTTCCATTGAGGGATCCGTTTGCGTATAATTAAGGTTTAAATGGCTAATTTTTGTTAGAGTCAAGTCCCCGCAAGCAGGGGGAGGCCTGCCAGCTAAATGGATGCTTTTGGATCTATGAAAAAGTTCACGTCAATAGTATATATAAAGAAACTAGCTTCTGCCAGCGGCTTCGCCCACAATAATTTCAAAGCGTACATATTATTCCCGGGATAAAAAGCACCCTATGTGCTATTCCAGACTATAATCTATCTCTGTGCCGAATTTCATCCAGGTTCGTTCAGCCGTTCTGGCGTGATAAACATCCATCCATCGGAACTCTCACCTTTATAATATTACTAGCTTCTGCCAACGGCTTCGCCCGCATGAAAGTCAAAAATTATCCTGAGGGAACAAATTCCCATATGCTGTTCCTGACTATAATCTGTCGCTGTGTCAAATTTCATCCAGATCCATCCAGCCGTTTGAGCGTGAAGAAGTAACAAACATACAAAGACACACACACACTCACAAACTTAAAATATTAGTGTGATGTGATTAGTGTGATAGCAAGATATAAAGGAAAACTATCACAGCTAAGAAAGCTTTACTAGTTTACGATTAGTAGTCAACCAACTTATAAAATGTACTTGGAAAAGTAAAAAAAATGTATATTGATGTATGGAGACAACAGTTTTCGAACGCCAAAGTTAATTTTATCCCTTCGTTAGAGTAATGTTCGGTGCTTTCATTGTTTATGAACGTTAGTAATGTTACCTATTTATTTTGGTGAATGTAGCTGTTTATACGGAACCCTCTGTGCGCGAGTCAGACTCGCACTTAGCCTGTTTTTTAACACATTAGCCACACACTATTCCCAGCCAGTATAACGCCCGAATGTCAGAATCAACAGTGGTGATACCAGGAAAGCGCCGAGGCAATGATGCTCGACGAATCCCCGCAGAGGCATCTCTCTTCACAAAACTACAATACCTACTCTATGATGGTCTCTTTATTAGGTTCCAGATTTCAGTTAATTAACGCTCAAGTACTAGGAGGGCGAGGTGTCCCCAAATAAACTGGAATAATAGCTAGGAGAAAGATGAAAAACCGGCCAAGTGCGAGTCGGACTCGCGCACGGTGGGTTCTGTACCCAGGTTGGCGTCAACTATGTTTTTTTTTATAGTACGGTGCCCCACAATAGGAATTTCTTCCTGTATCGCGGTACGTATGTATGGATACACCCTTTAGTTTTCAACTTTTTATTTTTTGGAATTTTTCCTTTATTTGGTAGTTCCCGTTGACCTAAAATCAAGATTTATTTCGCAGTAAACAGACTGTGTTGACTCAGGAGCTTTAGTTTATATACACCTAATAGGGACTATAGATATCAGTGTCTGATATAAATTTTAACTTGCTAGGTCCACACGTTCCTGAGAAAATCGGTGGTGACACACAGACAGACGGACAAGAGAGTGATCTTATAAGGGTTCCTTTTTTACCTTTTAAAGAACGAAACCCTAAAAAGGAGAAGATTTCGAGTTCCAAATCCAAACTGAATATGAAAACTTAATCTTGAAGCCAACATTACCATTATATTTGTCAAAAGAAAAAGATTAAATTGTCCATAGTTAAATATAGTCAATTGTCTACTCGTACTTAGAGGGTCAGCCAGCTGATTGCCATTGTCTGCAAATCGTAGAGGTCAGGTCGGAAAATAGGCCATTGTGGCACTACTGACAATTGACTGACTATTAACACTTAAAGTATGCACAATCTCAATAGCGATCATTTCTGTACTATACTTTATATTGGCTATGTCGAAGGCGTACGTGATATTTTGTGTTGTCTGGTGTACTTTCATATTGATAGACTGGTATTAGTAGCATCAAACAGATTACTATATCAATACTTACATAATAATAAAATTACATGATAATTACATGATAATTCTATTTAGTCCGTCAGTGAGATTATCAAATAATATTGGACACGTATTTTTTGCTTTACCAAATCAATAAAAATTTACAAAGTTAAAGCGCATCAAATTTCAGGCGTGGGGGCTTGTGACGTCACTAAGGGAGTATAAAGTGTACTAGCAGCGTGGCGTCACACGATATTTCTCGTTACTTTATGTTTATGTGTCAAAAGATAAAATACGTGTCCTATATTTTTTATTAATCTACCTGACGGACAAGAACCTCATTTTCAGTAAACTACCCTATTGCATGAACTAATTCCTCCTAGCCCGTTCCATCATCGGACTACAAGACGTACGGCGCTGCGTCATTGCTACATGGTGGGCATCCCACCCATAGGCACCAAACGTTTTGGGAATAATTTTATTATGAGTACAGTGAATGAGTGGAATTCCCTGTCGGAGACTGTATATCCTGATAGCTACAACCTGGGAGTCTTTAAGTCAAGAGTGAATAGGTTTCTTCTAAGCAAGCGCGCTACATCGTCGACCACATCATCGCTTACCATTAGGTGAGATAGTGGCCAAGCGCAAACCTATCAATAATAACAAAATAAAACAGGTTTACAAGTGCCAATTGCCAAAATCTTCGAAGACAAACTCTTAGTAGGTTTCAATGTGAATTTTTCAAAGTTACAACAAAAAAGATTTACGGTGTACACTTTGAAAAAATGTCTTATGGTAATTTCACAATTCACTTGCCAAACACACAAAAGATTAAAACAGAACCATGATAACTATACGCTTGAACGTAAGCGTGTATACTCGTACAAAAGATGCTAATAGAATTATAACATCTGATCGAACAGTGTATAATAAAATGCTGGTTATATTTTTAGCAGAGTAACTGTATTTCCAAATAGTTTTTATAATTTAATACAAGAGCAAAAAGTACGTGTCACAGAGAGAAGATTCTTCCACACAGTAATGTTACCAGTACATAAAAACTAGTTCTAAAATTATAAATGTTGCTAATGCAAATTAACATTCTTTATGTTTTGATTTATTCTTAAACATAGTTGGGCCGGGCCCATGCAAATAACAAAATCCTGTAACTAACTACGGTTTACATTTAATTGGATAAAAGCAAGAAAGTTACATTTCAATTGTGTTTAATTTAATTTATCGGTAATGGACATAATTTTCTTAAAGATCTAACATATGTTTTATTATTTGGCAGTTTAATTTCTGCCACTCTAACCATACCATCTGGTCCAGGTATTGTCTTCACAATTCTTGCCATAGGCCATTTCATTGGAGCAGTATTATCACTACGAAGAATAACTAAGTCTCCTTCTTTTAAATTAGGTTTGACATGGTGCCATTTTGGCCTGCTTTGAAGCTGTGTAAGATAATCCCCAGACCAGACTTTCCAAAAGTCTTGTTTAATTTTACATAAAACATTCCAAAACTTTAGATTATTAATAGAATGATTAGATATGTCAGTTTCAGGATAACTCATCATAGAGGTTCCTATGAGGAAGTGGCCAGGCGTTAAATACTCAAAATTGGAAATATCTGAACTCATGGGAAGGAGAGGTCTTGAATTTAGTACTGCTTCAATTTCCGTGATAGCAGTATACAAACCTTCAAAAGTTAAGACAATAGTTCCAACAATTCTCTTAAAATGGTATTTAAAGCTTTTTACCCCTGCCTCCCATAAACCTCCAAACTCCGGAGAGTAGCTAGGTATAAACTTAAACTTAATAAAATTGGAAGTACAATAATTATTCACAGAATCTATATGAGTTTTTGATATGAACAATTTATATAATTTATTTAACTCATTAGCAGTACCTTTGAATGTTTTTGCATTGTCACAGAAAATTTTCTCTGGCATTCCTCTTCGAGCAATGAAACGCTTGAGGCATGCTAAAAAAGCTTCAGAGGTGAGATCACTGACCAGCTCCATATGGATTGCCTTTGTAGTAAAACACACAAAAAGTGCCACATAGCCTTTCGTGATTAATGGGTATCTGATTCTAGAAGATTTAACATTAAAAGGTCCACAGAAGTCTACCCCAACTGCATTGAATGGCCTAACAGCTTTAATCCTTTCTTGTGGGAGGGAACCCATAAGCTGCTTTGCAGCTGCAGCCTTTAAACGGAAACACTTGACACACTTGTTTACCACCTTCTTGACTTCACGTATACCACTGACAAGCCAATATTGTTGTGAAAGTGAGCTCAACACCAATTTAGCTCCTGCATGTAACAAACGCAGATGTTCATTACGAATTAGGACATCTGTGAAATTAGAAGATTTAGGAATTATAGCAGGGTGTTTTTTATCATACGCCATGTCGATCGCACACTGAAGACGGCCACCAACTCTAAGCACACCAGCCTGATCCAGAAAAGGATGTAAACTTGATAATCCTGATTTGATTGGTAAATTATTTTTAAGACACTCTATTTCTTTGGGGAAGTGTTTTCTTTGAACACTACGAATAATCACCAACAAGGCAGAACGAAGCTCCTCTAGTGTCAAAGAACCATACATTTTATTAATGTTTTTGGAACAATTTTTACTAAATCGCATCAAATAGGCAACAATTCGCTGAAGTCGATTTAAATTTGATATTTTTCCTATTAAATTGCTCAAAACTGGCTCATCGTTTTTAGAAGAAGGTTCATTGACTTCAACAATATTATTTACTATGTCTGTTACATAAGGAATGGGGAACTCAACATTAGTTACAGAGTGTTCAAAGTCCTTACTTAATAATTCCTTAGGACCATGCCACCAAAGCACATTTGATTTTAATTTATTTGGGTCACAACCTCTTGACAGTAGATCAGCAGGATTATTAGCCGTGCTGACATAATACCACTGAAAATTTGAAGTTAATATTTTTATTTGATTTACTCTATTAGCCACATATGGATTTGATTTTATATTTTTAGATTTGATCCATGCTAGTGTTATCTGAGAATCACTGTATAAGTGAACTGCAAGATTAGGGAATCTACATTTAAAAATATTGTACACTCTATTCACTAGTTGTGAGAGAAGCAAAGCACTATTTAATTCCAGTCTTGGAATTGTTAAATTTTTCTTTAATGGGGCAACACGGGACTTAGAGCACAATAAATGAACAAAAACTGAACCATCAGACTTAACAGTTCTCAGGTAAAGACAGCTTCCAAATGCTTTCATAGATGCATCAGCATATCCCACCAACTCTATGATATCCACATCACATGAACTTACATATCTTGGCACAGTAATTGTATTCATTAAAGTTAAGTTTTTTATAAATTTATCCCAAACATTAAGTTGCTCTTGGGGCAATATATTGTCCCAGTCTAAATTCATAGACCATAAAGTTTGCATGAAAATTTTTGCTAAAACTATAATAGGACCTATGAGGCCTAGCGGGTCAAACATTTTGCCAATGAAACTCAGAATAGACCGTTTGGTCTTGGTATCATCATTGTCAATCATTGGACAGTTAAAAGTAAATGTATCATTTAAAACGTCACATTTTAAACCTAATGTCTTGACAATATTGTTTTTATTTATGTCTAATTTTTTAAAACATTTGTGTTCATTGGGGAGATCATTAATAGCCTCGGGGAAGTTTGAACACCACTTATGAAGCGTGAAGCTGCCCTTTCTCAACAGAGCAATAAGCTCATATTTTAGTTGCTGAAGATCTTGAGTACTCATAGAACCACAAATGACATCATCACAATAAGTGTTCAACAACATGGCTCGAGCAGCAAGCGGGTATTCAGTTTGATATCTACGAGCCAGCTCTATCAGGCAACGAGTAGCCAAGAAGGTAGAAGACTTCAAACCATATGTGATAGTCTGGAGCTGCAAACAGCTGATGGGTTTACATGGATCATCACGCCATAAAATATTTTGCAGACACGTTTGAGTCGGGCTAACAAGAATTCCACGAAACATCTTTTGAATGTCACAAGTGAGCGTGTATAAGTATGTTCGCCAAAGGAGGAGAATGTCAAAGAGTTCACTCTGAACAACTGGTCCATTCAACATAACATCGTTCAGTGAAACACCAGCCCTAGACTTCATGCTACCATCAAAGACCACACGCAGCTTGGTGGTCAGACTCGCTTCATTTAGAACAGCATGGTGAGCTAAAAAATAAACAGTACCATTTTGGACATCATAGCTGCCGACATCCACCGTTTTAGCATGCCCCAATGCTATGTACTCCTCAATAAAGAGCTTATATTTTTCTAAATATACAGGGTTGTTTTTAAATCGTTTCTCCAGTGATAGGAATCTTTGAAGGGCCACTGAAAATGAATCCCCAAGCTGCAAATCTTCCATTTTGAAAGCTAAGGGCATATCAACACAAAACTTATTATTTTCAAGTTTAACCGATTGTTGGAAACATTTTTCTGATTTTTTAAATTCATTTGAGCTTTTTGTTGTAGACTGGGGAATCATCTCCGTGAGCCAAAACTGTTCCATTACAAGTTCCAATTTGTCACTATCACATATAGCCAAATTAGTAACTAAACTATTTTTATGATTATCAACAATTTGCCTCCCACCAATAGTATAACCAAACAAAGTATTCTGTAATAATAAACTATTATGAAGTTTAACTTGACCATTAATTAAAATATTAAAATAAACATCAGCACCTAAAAGCATGGATATTTCTGTTGGTACATTAAATGCATCATCTGATAACTGGATGTGCTTGGGCATACTTAATCCTGTGATATCAAAATGATGTTGAGGCAAATTTGCTGTAATGTAGTTTACAACATGGCATTTTATGTTTAATTGTACATTTTTCACTGGAGAATTAATCGTAATATCAACATATTTATTGATTTGGTTACAATTATTTCCTATGCCAATAATATTAGTATTTTGGCTCTTAAGTTTTAATTGTAATTTTTCCACAAGATGTGAAGTAATGAGTGAGACTTGACTTCCTGAATCAAGTAATGCTCTAACATAAATTTCAGAACCTTTATAGTCAATTAACTTTACCTTTATAGTGGGTAATAAAGTATCCCTAGTTGAATTAATAGAGTGCATTGCTATAGAAGCCTGCGGGCCAGAGCCACTGTCTCTATGCAGGAGCGTATTGTGCCCCTGCTTGCAAATTTTGCAAGAAAATGAGAACTTACACTTACCAGTGTGAGTCTTTAAACACATAGTACACAACTTTTTGGTATCTATGAACTTTATACGGTCTTCTATTGAAGCCAGTTTAAATTTAGGGCATGCATACAATAAATGTGCCATCCCTTCACAAAAAGTACAAGTACTAGAATTTTTTGTGACAACATTGCTCACTTTTTGTACTGAATTCTTCTTATAGTCAGAATTACAGCTATCTTCGAAGGCTATAGCGCGCTTCTCTAAGAAAGTAATAAACTCTTCCATAGTTGGAAGTGTATCTATATCTCTATCTAGCTGATAGGCACGGTTGGTATATAAATCTAATTTTTTAGATAATATCGAAATTAAAAGCATATCCCATTGATTAACAGGCTGCTGCAAGTTTTTAAGTGCATACAATTGTTGTTGCACTTGTGATATAAAAGACCTTATAGAGGCCGCTGTACCTTTCTGCATCACAGGCAATTGCAATAAAATATTTATGTGATTAAATATTAATCTCGACTTATTATCATATCGCTTTTTCAAAAGCATAATGGCCTCATTATAAGACTCATTCACAAGTGGTAGGTTAACAATTACAGCCAATGCTTCATCAGATACAAACTTGCGCAAATAAAATAACTTTTGTACATCTGAGAGGGCCCTGTTTCCATCGATAACAGCCATAAATAGATCAATAAAAGGAGTATATTTTGTAAAATCCTTGCCATCAAATATCGGGATATCAATGTTAGGTAATTTTGACGTTGAAACGTTCGAACATTGTTTTACCTCAGATGTACTTAAGTTTTTTAAAGCTGAATTTAACTTCGAGATAATATCAAAATATTTATCTTCTAAGATAGCAACATTTTCCTTGTCTTTTTCATCACAAGATAAAATATCTAATTGGGTTCTCTCATAGTCTTTGAAGGTTGTATTCAGCTTTTCAATACGAGCTTGTATCATTTCAATGGACGCGGACGCAAGATTGATTGGATCACTAATAAAGTTCTCGATGCGCGTAACGGTACCTTTTTGTTGTGCTCGGGCGAGACGCAACTTTTTAAGCACTTCCTCCACCGTAGACATGATAAATACGTTAGATTACGCACTTTAACACTCACAAGAACACTTTACTTTAAGTAACCGCACACTTTTCAAATCGTAAATTCCAGACGAACTTCTTTGCAAGCAGGTTATGTTGTTGTTTACAACCAAAGGTAATCTCGATGACAGCTGACAGCTCTGCAATGCTGCCAACGTTATAGCACGATGAAGACGACCACAGGTTATAGAGACGTGACGTAATGACTCGACGACCGTTTCCCGCTCCACGATATGAATGATATTTTTAATGGAAGGTAGAAGTAAAGTAAATGCAAAATTATAGATTTGCAATTTTTCACAACGGAAATATTCTTAAATTGAACGTATTCCTGTGAATTAGGCACAAAACTTCGCGAATCTTCTTGTAATTTGCAGAGAAATTATAGATTTCTCGCAAACTTGCCCGACGACCACGTACAATGGCTCCAGATCTCAATGAGTTGCAAAATTATAGATTTGCAATCCAGAACAAAAAGTAATTATTCCTGTGAAATATGCAGAAATCCTCGCGATTCTTCGTTTTTTCGCAGAGAAATAATAGATTCCTCGCAAAAAACTTGCACGGCGAACACGAACGATGGCTCCGGCGTCCGAACACGCGATAGACGCTTTACTCAAATACGCGATTTACGCACCGCACAATATTTCACAGATCTCGAAGGACCACACACAGTATGTATAATAAAATGCTGGTTATATTTTTAGCAGAGTAACTGTATTTCCAAATAGTTTTTATAATTTAATACAAGAGCAAAAAGTACGTGTCACAGAGAGAAGATTCTTCCACACAGTAATGTTACCAGTACATAAAAACTAGTTCTAAAATTATAAATGTTGCTAATGCAAATTAACATTCTTTATGTTTTGATTTATTCTTAAACAAACAGTCCTTAATAAGTAAAATAACTTTAACTATCTTATCAAAAACTATCTCGAAACTGGTGAACATTAAATGAAACTGTCTTGTTATAATAGCCACAAACAAGAGTCGACGTCCCAGTTACATTTGTTCCGGATTAGTTAATTTTTAGCTCGACCTCGGCGCCAGAATACAATGCTTGGAGATCTCACACTTAGATCTGTTACGTGTTGGCAAAGGCTATTGCTATTAAGAATGCATTGTTATCTGTGGAGTCCAACCTGCACCCCCCAGAGGCAAGTCAAGTGACATTCTTTCAATGACAACGTTGACATTAATGATATTGACGACACGGTTGGCGCAGTGATTGACAACAAATATTTGTATGGCCTACACAGTTATTCCGGATCTGGGTGTCTTGTGTATGTGAGTATAGATGTTTGTAAAGGCACCCAAGATACACGAGAAATTCCTAGAGATAAGCAACGATTTTTCAAAAAAATAATAATAAATTCCATAATCAATGGGATTGACATGCACTACCGAAATATTTCGTTCACTTACATTTAGATTGTTCGCTGCTAGAATGACAATTCGTCTAGAGCCTCAGGTTATCGACTCAAAAGAAGAAGAAGAAGTCAATGAGTGTGAGGGCTTTCGTTTTTATCCGACTCCGGCGAAGCAAAAGGGAGGGGAATGTCTTTGACCGGTATGTATGTATGTAGATCTGTTCCCTCATAACGTTATTATTTATGCATTTATGTTCATTTGTTAAAAAAAGGGCTCTACAAAACCCTGAAATACTTAAATAAAAAATAAGTTCAAAAACTGAAACCCGACTACTGAAAAATCATGCTCTAAAAAGTATGAAACAAGAAAAATATTCCAGTAAATTTACCGTGGTCGTATGCTACTTTGCAGAATGTATTGCTTCGTTACGGTAGACGGCTTATAGATTTGTTGTGTTTTCATCCACGAGTAACAAGGAATGTTCCAGCCAGCCGAACATGTGGCTCTTGTTTCAATTTCCATTCAAGTTGGTGGTTTGAAATTCTGACCAATTTATGAAAGATTTTCTTTAAATTAGCGGCGTCATAAAGATGTATTCCAAAATTTAAAAATCCCTACACATTTTATTTCATGCTACATAATTTATCTACTAGTAGACACGCTTCGACAATCTATTGAACACGTAATTGTGACACGATATCTTGCGAAAACACCCTGATTCAAATAGTAAAACGCCCATAAATTTTAAACGGCTGAACCGATTTTAATCAAACATAGCTAAGAACGCTCTCGATAAAGTAACCTTTAAAAAAAAACAAATTAAAATTGGTTCATCCATTTAGGCCCTATGATATCACAGACAGGTACACAATACACAAACACAGATACACACTTCAAACTTATTACACCACTCTTTTTCCTTCGGGGGTTAATTAAAACAGTTGCTAACATTGCATTGACAAAAAATCACTGGATTCAGGTGTCTTGGAGTGTAGTTTTCACTTCCACCAAAAATAATGCTAAACCCAAAAAAAACAATTTCGCTGAAATTATCCATCTTCGACAACGTCCAACACTTTTTCATCACGATTCATAATACACACTACACAGGCACACAAACTCCTCGGTACACAGGTATAGTATACAAAGCTCTGCAGTAGTAGGGTTCAATTTAAACTTGCACGTGCATATAACCTGTTGAATTAAAGATTACTTGTACTAAGATTACTTGTACGCCTTTTTCTAGGTCATGAAGGTTGTCGCAGGCAGCATATACCCCTGCTGAAAGCCGCGGACGCCCTCTCATGGCTCCTCCCCAACCTCGGGGGGCCGAGCGGACGGTGCCGGCGACTGTATGCCGGCATCCTGCGCAGCATGGCCCTGTATGGGGCGCCCATCTGGGCGGACTCCCTCCAGAGGAGGGAGAATGCAACCGCCATCCGCAGGCCGCAAAGGGCCATTGCACAGCGGGTGGCGAGGGCCTACCGCTCAGTGGGCTTTTCGGCGGCGTGCGCTCTGGCCGGCACCCCTCCCTGGGAGTTGGAGGCATGGGTGCTCGCCAGAGTGTACGATTGGACGGTGCGGCGTAGGGCGCTGGGTGAGCGCCCCGCCATGGAGGAGCGGGAGGCCGTGCGGCGGGAGGTGAGGGACGCCATCGTCCTCCATTGGGCAGAGGACCTCGCCACCGCCGCCTTTGGACGCCGGACGCTGGACGCGCTCGGGCCAGTCCTGCAGGGCTGGCTCGAGCGGCCACATGGTTTCCTCTCGTTCCGTCTGGTGCAGGTGTTGTCCGGACATGGTTGTTTCGGAACGCACCTGCACCGGATCCGGAGGGAGGAAACCCCAGCGTGCCACCACTGCGGTGCGGTGGAGGACACGGCGCAGCACACCTTGGAGGTGTGCCCGGCTTGGGCTGAGCTGCGCCGTGCCCTGACCGATGTGATCGGGCAGGACCTCTCACTTCCCAGCGTGGTCTACTCCATGCTGGGGAGTGAGGAGGCCTGGGCGGCGGTTGCCTCCTTTTGCGAGGTCGTGATGTCGCAAAAGGAGGCGGCGGAGCGGGCGCGGGAGGACGATCCTCTCGCGCCACCGCACCGCAGGCGAAGAAGGGGTGGGAGAAGGCGGTTGTACGATCGTCTCCTCCCACCTCCTGGTGGTGACTAGCGGGCGACAGGCGCGGGGGCGCCTTCGCTCGCATTGCACGAGTCACCACCCTCGTCGGGCGGGAACGGCCGAGCACTCGCGGTCGTTCCCGGGCCCCTCCACTGAGGGAGGGGCGTGAAGGCCCCGCTGTAAAGGCGGGCGGTCGTCGGCGGGGGACTGGACGTAAAGGCTCTGCCAGTTTCCCAGTTCTCCTCCAATTCAAGACGATGCGGGAGTGCCGCTGGGTTATTTTAGTGGGTATACCGGACTTATTCCGGGGAGTCCCACATACCCCCCCCATTCCCCCAATGGGTGGGTATGCGTAATGCATTTTTTCCCAGCGAGATCAAAAAAAAAAAAAAAAAAAAAAAAAAAAAAAGGCAGCATATACCGAGCAGTCGACAACACAGTTTAGAAGGCTGCATAACATGGCAATGCGTCGTAGGTCTGCCCAGCAGTAAAAGAATAATCATTTGAAAAAAAATCGAGAATATTTTCAATGTTCATTCTAAACCTCCTATCTGCATACAGTTACCACAGATCTGAACAATGCAATTAATTTGTTTTATAAAAGTTGTATCATCGCTTCCATCAGCTGAGAAATTGATAAAATTAGACATCACAGGGGCAATACCCTTATTTATAAGAACATTTGCATTCAAATGCCTTTCTCAATTGGTTAAAATACCTCAACAATACTTTCGACCAGTTGTTGAGATCTATTGGGATTCCGACTAGATTTTGAATGTGTCTAACTACCAAATTGGCCTTATGTTGATGATTTCTTGTAATTTGAATATTAAAAACTACATTTTCTTCCAAAATAAGAGTCGTACTCGCAGCCCAGGGGTTCCGTACAAAGAGCTACGCCAACAAAATTAATTAAAATACTGAAGTTCATAGACAATGAAAGCACTGAACATTTCTCTAACCAAAAGATTTTGTTTTACTTTTCCGTGTAAAGTTTTAATTTGATATTATTTTTTTATAAGTTGGTTGACTAATACTCGTCAACTTGCAAAGCCTACTTCGCTGTGATAGTTTTCCTTTTAATTTCGTTACACATGTTATGGACCAAGAAAACATACAGCATTATTCATAATGCCCGGGCAATCTGAAAAATGCTTAATATGAGCAGGCAATATGACAAAAATATTGAACATATTACATTGACCGGGGTTTCTGAATAATGCCCATCACTTAACTTATTGGTCAGGGTAATAAAACAATGTGTTTTCTTAAATTATTTTAATGTTGACATTGATTTTAATATAGAATAGGTAAATACGATTACTATTTAAGCAACAATGTCGACGCAGCTCTGCTGCACGAGGCTCCTATTTCTGTCTGCAGGGTCTAAAATACTTTTTCGCGTGATTTATATGTACATCCATACCAAACTATAGCTTTCTAGTACTCTGATTTAAGCTGCGGACAGACGGACATGGCGAACCTATAAGGGTTCCATGTTGACTACGGAACCCTAAAAACTACATTTTCTGCCAAAATAACTAAGGCCCAAATTTTTATCCATAGTTAACTCAACTAATAGTTGAATATGGTAACGAATGGTTTAAAATTTCGGTAAAATGCGTTTTTCATCAGTTGTTAGCCTCACTGGTCAAATAAGATGGAGAGTTAATAATTTGACCATTTGTTATATCTGATAGCAATTCCTCCCCACCAGAACAGCACACGAAATATTCCCTCAGTATCAATAATTGATCGAATCGGCAACTTTCGTCCGCTGCAAGTTGTTCGGATTTCAAGGAGTGACGTCATGGCGCTATTTATACGTCACGTGACGCGCTACCTGAGACAGACGATGTCTCGATTCTTTAGACGTTTTGTTACCGATTTAGTTTGGATTCCACTGGATTTTGTTATGTTTTGTGGTTTGATGTAACTGTTTTTGATAGATTGGAGATAAGAGGAGGTTTTTGATGAATAGATAAATTAGTGAAGGACAAGGGAGGAGAACTGAAAGTCTTTGCGTGAGCCCTTTGCCCAGCTGTTGGACAATACAGGTTAAAAAAATGAAAATGTAGGAATGTTTTGCTCAAATAGAATTTTTAAGGAATTTAAGGTACAGTTTTCAATCTCACGATGGCGGGTTGGGCTTAGTCGTGTGTGTAGATGCACATGCACATTGTTTCTGTGTGCGTAAGCGATACTGAGCGCTCCCGAGCTTACGCACACAGAGACAATGTGCATGGTATCACACACACAACTAAGACCAACCCGCCGTCGTGAGATAGAACAACTGTAGAGCAACTCGCAATTTACCGTGAATTAACTTCCTAGATAGAAGACCGTGATCAAACGCCACGGAGGTGTGTAAGATGCTTGCTTAGTTTGTGATTAAGTAAGTCTATAGTGGTCATTCTTCTACAAAGCACCATTGGGTTTAATGTAAAGTAATCCTACAATTTTAATGGTGTTTATAAGTAAAGTAATCTACACTAATAATAAAGAGGTAAAGTTTATAAATGTCTGAGTTTTCTTTTGAATGGAAGTTATCTCTGGAACTACAAAACCCACTGAGATGAAATTTGGTATGTAGATATGTAGTTTGAAACCCCGGGATGGAGAAATGATAGTTAATATGGGCGCACGATTGGCGCAGTGGTTGAGCGATTGACTGCTGCGCTGCGTGTCGCGGGTTCGATTCCCGCACGGAACAAATATTTGTATGACCTACAGATAGTTGTTCCGGCTCTGGGTGTTGTGTATGTGAGTTTATATGTTTGTAAACGCACCCACGATACAGGAAGAAATTCCTAGTGTGGGCAAAGTTTAAAAAAAAAAAAATATCTCACTAGGGCAGATAAAACATTTCTTACGCGGGCGAAGCCCCGGGCAGAAGCTTGCAACTAATAAATACCATCAGAAAACTTCATACATATTTAAAATGTCACATTGGTTACCTGAAATCGAACCCTACAGCTTTGAATATCAGTTTCTTAAATTTTGGGCCGGAAAAACACACACATATAATATCGTTTGCCCTGCAGTGGGCGTCTCAGGCAAGAAATACTACATACATAATCGTATGATAACTTCTTTTACAGCCTTGAATTATTTGACCTGATACTAAAAAACTAATTAAAAAGATCAAAAAACCCAACTGCTTAAATCATGCTGTGCAGTCGGAGGATACATCTGGTTTTGGTCAGCCAGCTCGCAAATATGTATCCTCCGACAGCACAGCATGATTATCTTCTGGTTTACGCCTTTTTAGCTTCTTAAGCAGCCGGGTTTTTTTCATTTTTTGAATCAATTTTTTATTTATAACTTTAAAGTTAACATTTTTTTTTCGAATTACATTTAAACATATAAGTGTTACATATTTCTGAAAACCCTTTATTTTGATACCCCACACGATGGGTTAGGAAGAACAAAAAAAAATGTGGCCACACAATATGGCTCCCAAAACCCGCCATTTTTCTATTTTCCAATTTTAATGTAGCTAGTGACACTCGCTATGTTAAGACGAATCAATTGACGTAAGAATCACATAGAACCACATAGGTGGTCTCTAGAACCACATAGAAGCAAACATACATACATAGACTGATAAACACATTACCCTCCTTCGGCAGTCGGGCAAAGAGCATAGGTTGAGGAGCTAACTATCAAGTTGATATGATTAGGAAGCGCAGGCGATGCGATGTTCGCTCGTTGTTCGTCGATAGTGATTCTGTTATCGCAATAATGTGTGTTGAATGTACTAACTAGCGTTAGGGGGTAGACAGATCTACAAGGTAGATGACCAAGATTTTATAATGATAAATGATTTTATTTCTGTAAGTTGGTTTGTACAAACACTTTTAACATGTCGATCATATTTTTTTAACTAGATGAGGTCGTTTTTTCTATCTGATTACTCTGATAAGAAAAACCGAAACAAACTCAGATGTCACAGCCTCTTTTAAAGTCCAGACATAATCTTGGTTAGATCATGTGAAGACAGACCATGTAGAATGATCTTTTGAGGAAAGAACCAGCCAGATTGAGTAAACCTGTCCAGTCAGTGCACGCATTTATCAGTAACCGTGCAGCTCAACTCATAATTTAAGGAGCTCAACGATTCGACGAACAATACCAAAGAAAGGACATTTGGCTAGGCCGAATAAATTTTTCAAACTTGGAGACCATGATTAAAACTAGCTGACTTTTTTTAAATTAAAAAACAAAAAGAAAGAATGACCTACATAGTCTTCGCATTCACAATTATTACAGTAATATAAGTGAATTGTAAAAAAGTATTTTCGTTAAAGAGATTGATACTAGTGATTTAGACTTAAAACTGTGTAGAATTTAAGGGGTTAACCGGTGGGACGGTTTTTATTAGATTCCCAAGTTTATAAAGGTAGATATTTTACTTATGAAATCAGAATATGGTACCATAAAAATATGTGACAGTTAAGGGGGGTGAAGCGGACTATAAACAAAATGGTGGAGGACCGGATATGTGTTTTGTGCAATTTAAAAGAAGCCTAACGCTAAATTTGATTGGAGGGATATTCAGATTTAATACAATCAATCAATACATTTACACATGAATGAATTGAGTGATTGCAGCAAACTCTCTAAATTCTATCTTAATTTTAGAAAGGAGACGTTATTATTTAAAATGGCAAATTCAATAAATTCTTCCGTCTGTATGAAAATATGTAAGTACCTACGTAATATTTATATAACTTATAAAAGCATGAAGAATGGCATATCGCCAAACCTACACAATTACTTACTTAGTAAGTTAACCGATCTTAAAAAAAGAAGAATAACGCAGTATTTAAAAAACCACCATGAAATGTCCAGACGCCACTTAACCCTTACATACTCGTATCAAGTTCAACCAAACAAAAATAAGTTCTTAAACCCCGACTACTGAAAATCCATGCTCTAAAAAGTATAAAACAAATAAATATTCTTATCTGAAATTGTTACTTACAACTACCAATTTACGTTTCGTAGGTCATGGGTTCGAACCCAGGCAGGCGCTTTAATTTGTGTAAATTATTTCATTACCACTGCTCTAAAAACGGTGAAGGAAAACATCGTGAGGAAACCGGCGTGTCCTAGAACCAAAATCTCGAAGACATGTGACATCCACTAAACCGCACTGGACCCGCGTGGTGGATTAAGGCCCATTCCCTCTCTCAAAGAGGCCATTAAAAGGCTGATGATAATGATTTGAAGGTGAAACATTCTTATAAAATGTTTGGAAGTTCTCCCTTACATATGAAAAGCACACAGATCTTATCAAAAGCAAAGTCAATGTTACTCCATATATAACGCTAACTAGGCTCACAACTACAGGTATCAGATCGGTGACGCGTTAGGTATCGGCGTCACAATTATACTTGAGCGCTGACAGTTGCCGGTTGAGTGACCCACAAATTTTGTCCTTGATGCTACCCATGTACGGGACGAAGCTGGACATAAAACTTCCAAACAACAAGAGCGGGCGAATTATAAACTTTTTGGTCATATATATGTTTTTTGTTTGTAGTTCAATGATGAATTTATATTAAAACAAGATTAATATAACCAGATTTTATATTAAATTGATTTCATGAGTCCATGGAGTTTTTTGCACGTTCTTTACCATATAGATCTACGTTTGGGTTCGTGGTAGTAGCTTTGAATTATGAAGTAACTGGCGCTAACTAACCGCAGTGCAAAATTGTCTGTAAATGGTTTAGTTGAATGAAATGCTTTGAGTATGATTTAAAAGTTGTCATTTATGCAATTACTTTTTAGCAGTATATTCTCTGTTGTCCCCAGTGAGATATTAACGTTTGGTTTGTAACTTTGACTTTGTATTTGAAGTTAAAAAAAAGTTAACTCAAAAAATCAAAAAACCCGACTGCTTACAAAGCGAACTAAAAAGACGTAAACAAGAAGAAAATTATGCTGTGCACTCGGAGGATACGTATTCGCGAGCTAGCAGACCAAAACCAGATGTACCCTCCGACTGCACAGCATGATTTTCTTCTTGTTTACGTCATTTAAGTTCGCTTTTTAAGCAGTCGGGTTTTTTTTTAATTTTTGAGTTAACTCTTTTTATTTATAACTTTAGTTTTTGTAGATTTAGGTACCTTTGAAGATATAAGTGTTATATATTTTTGAAATCACCTCTTAAAACCCTTTATATTGATACCCCACACGATGGGTTTGGAACAAAAATAAATTTTGTCTTCTACAATATGGCGCCCAAAATCCGCCATTTTTCTATTTCCCAATTTGTTGTAACCAGTGACACTCGCAGGGTTAAGACGAGTCGATTGACGTAAGGATGATCAGAATCGGCCAACGCGTTTGGTCTCTAGAACGCCACATAGGAACAAACTTACATACATAGACTGATAAACACATTACCCTCCTTCAACAGTCGGGTAAAAAGATTACTAAAGTCCAGTATACATACTTTTTAACGTCACAAAACAAGGCACACTGAATAGAAAACACATGTTTGTAGGTTGTGTTTTTATTGGAGTTTAACAACTATCAGACGAAACTTCCAAAGGTTAACAAGAAAAAAACAAACACTGCAACCCATTAAACTGTCCTCAAACTCGTAACTAAATTATCCACGCGGCCCAAAGACACATGGCTACAAAATATGACCGCTGCTTGGATATACGAATAGTTAATGTAAATGTAAAACTCTGCAGAAAAAAGCCACGTCTTCTTAAAAGTGTGAGGATTTTCTAAATGGCATAATTAATAAGCCATAGAAGAATACGTGATTTTGCGAAGCTTATCTTGACCAACCTTGACTTATTCTATGGATTAAAGCATAGCTGTGTCGACGCCATTTCTACATAAATGGGCCATTTCTACATGGTTGGCTAACCACCGTTTACACTATTTTTTTTGTTGGTGCTGTTGTTCGGACTATGTAGAAGGGATTTTAAGCATCGAAGTACTCTTCCATGAAGACTGGCAGCATTAAAACGTTGAATGGCAATGCTGATTCTTTATTATTTGGCTCGTTTTTCTAATCCTTGTTATCAATTGATTATTCTAGATACCGAATCTAGACTTAACTCAATACCCCACTACTGGACCAAATATCATGGCGAATTAAACAACTAACCAGCAAAATCCGCTTCCAAATCTATAGGTAGTCAAAGTCGAAAGGTGTCCCATCTAAACGCAACCTTAGATATCTAGTTTATATATTGCAAACATCACCTAATACAATTACTTAGAGCTTTTACAGTTGGAACCTCTTTGATATGAGAGGTCAAGCAGATTATTGATTAACTAGCGATCGCCCGCGGCCAGGCCCGTTTACGGTAAACTAACGTACGGAGTATAATGTCTTGACATTTAGTTTGAATTTATTGAGACGGAATTTAAGGGTGTACGGAGCGGACAAAGTCAATTAAAATTTTAGCGGTTTGTAATCATGTCTTTCGGTCTTATGATTCATTTAGATTAAAGAAAACTATTGTTTTTTTTTTGTAACTAACCCTATTGGTTCTTCCAGATGCATCTTCTATTACCCTTTTGAGATATTTTTTTTTGTTCAAATCCGATAAATTTATAGGTTCTTCATTATGTCATTTCAGTTTCAACTTTGTAATATTTACGCTCTTTTCGAAAAATATATATTTTTAATCGGGTCTTGATTGTTTTTCCAAATTCTATAAATAATTTAGTTTTGCCTCTCACTTTTTTCCATTAAAATGATTTCTTCCATTTTCGGTGATTCCTACAACAGTGTTTACTTTTATTAAAACTCATTGTAGTGTAAGTGTAACACTATATTTCTATAACTTTAAGACTCAATCTAACACCAATTGTTCTTTACGTTTTAGTTAGAATATAGAGTTATATTTTAAAATAAAAATAAAAACAGAAAACATCGAAACTAATGTGTAGTTTCGATGTTTTCTGTTTTTATTTTTTACAATTATAGTTACAATCAAGGGACAACTAATATCTTCCTTCAGACACATCCATCATCATTGCAAAATCACAGGGAGGTGGTGGATGAGGCGAACTCTGAATCGACATACGTGCCTTAATGAATAGAAGGCCTATGTTCAGACGTGAACACTATACTGTTAGACTAATTCTTATGTCGAATAGGGCAGGCTGGAGAGATGCAACTATCTGTAGCAAGGCTGATTACATTTTTTCTGCGTCGTCTTTGATATATTATATCCTAACTTATTCTTTGTTAATAAAAAAGAAAAAAGTTTGTTTAGTCCAAGTATGAAAGAATTAAAAAAAGTAAAAGAGATTAATTGTCACAAAACGACATCCATATAGCATAAAAAAACCAGCCAAGTGCGATTCGGACTCGCGCACAAAGGGTTCCGTACCATTATCGCAAAAAACGGCAAAAATTGTTGTATGGGAGCCCCACTTAAATATTTTTTTTATTCTGTTTTTTTTTAGTATTTGTTGTTATAGCGGCATCAGAAATACATCATCTGTGAAGATATCAACTGTCTAGCTATCACGGTTCATAAGATACAGCCTGGTGGCAATCTTAGTATTAGGGTCCTGTTTTTACCCTTTGGGTACGGAACGCTAACAAACGAAAATTTGGCAATTGTGTTCACAAAATTCTTTTACAGCACCCGTTGAAATGTCTATTTGATTTCGTTTGGTTTCCCCTTAATTTGTTGAGAAAGATTCTAAAGTAATACCTACTTGTATGTATAACTATATAAAAACAAGGTATTGGAAATCTGTACTAAAGTCTCGTACTTTGAAACAAATTAAATACAAGAACAGTTGCTCAACTTGTATCAAGCGCAAGTTCGATCATGCATGGAGTCCTGTTCTAATATCTGGGATGGATCTGCCAAGTACCGGCTGGATGCGCTTGAGTCAATCAAAGAACGGGCCAAGAGGCTCATTGGCAATGAGGTACTGTTTGAGCCCTGGCTCTAGAGCTTTGAACATCGGCGCTGAGTTGCCAGCCTGCCGGTTTTTTATCGGTTACATTTCGGGGACGCACCCTGCGTTGGAATTGCATGAACTAATTCCTCCTAGCCCGTTCCATCATCGTTCTACAAGATGTACGGCGATGCGTCATCGGTACATGTTGGGCATCTCACCCGTACGCACGATTTGAGAATACTTTTATAATGCGTACTGCAAAGGATTGGGATTCCCTGCCGGAGACTGTATTTCCCGATATCTACAACCTGAAAGTCTTTTAGTCAAGATTGAGTAGGTTTCTTCTAGGCAAGCGTGCTTCATCGTCGACCACATCATCGCTTATCATCAAATGAGATAGTGGTCAAGCGCAAGCATATCAACAATAAAAAAAGAAGGGATAGAGTGACTCTGGTCATGATATCGTAAGTTAATGTAAGAAGTTTTGCATGCATTAGACTGCACAGACATCCAAAATCAAAAGTTTGTAGTTCCAATCAAATTCTGAATTGGAATTAAATAAAGATGATATGAGTGGTTGAGATAGTATTAAAGTAAAATGCTGAAAAAATATCGAAATTTCCCATTTAAAAACTGACGATGAACCCATTGAAGTTTATGATCGCAGAAATCTAAACTTTTTCAATGATAAAGTATAATCATGCAAACTAAATGACGTAAGAATTGAAGAATTTGATAGAAATATTAATTGTACGACTAGATAATGGATATTGTAGAGGCTTTCCACATAGGACAAGCAACCTGTTCGGCCGCTGACACCTAATACTGGCGACTTATAAGTTTGGAAGGAAATCGAATACAGAATATTTGAAATATATCTAACGCGTGTAGTTTTTGTTTAGCTGGGACTTCTGTAAAAACCGCCCGAGGGCAGGCACGTTGTTGAGTCAATATAAGTTAAAAGTAATTTCTGCTTATTATTAGTTTCCCTGAGTTACCCCTTCACATATGGTGTTAGGTAAGAGTGATTTTCCTTCCAAAGTTGAGAATAGCTGCGCTTCACATGATTCTGCGCATCTATTCGTAATACCCGGCGCCTCCACCAATATACGTAATGTTTATCCAGATTTATTTTGGGAATTTATTCGAAATGTGGTAAAGCCATTATATCACTGGGCTGGCTATGCTATATCCCATTCAAATCCAGTTGTTTTCGAGTTCAAATGGGCCACTAAGGTGATGCGTCCGATTCGCCGGCACTGCTCGATAATGCATTGTCCAGTTACGCGAACACCCCCGAAAATACAGCATGCGAAAAAAGCCATCCTCGCCACCTCCCGGCAGCATTAATGTCCCCCCACCTCGCACTAAGCTTCTTTTTTTAATACATAACTTTTTTTCAAGATGCATTTTTACATGTTTCGGCCTAAAACTTTACACACCCAGAAGTGAGAGCCGATGGAAACGGTAACGCCTATCAAGGCTCGGACGTCTCGCTCACGCACGCGGCTCCGGCCCGCCGGACGATAGTGGCGCGAGCGAAACGAACGCATCCGTGCCCACTGCTGCGTCTTAAACTAAGATTAAGGCTCTATTCCGCTTTTCCGAACGCAGATTCTTAGTTCAAACGCATGTAACGTCAACGTTTCAACACCAAGACCTGATTCTCGGTGCACTACTCCGCACTGCATTAACCGAAACAATTAAATTGTATTTAATGAAACGCAGCCACTGAAATAAGGCGAAAGCTATACGTCTCACTCTAGCGTCCAGTGCGAAGGCATTCGCGCCACGACAATTGAGTTGAGTTGAATTGAATTGAGTCGGTTAAACCGTAAAAATGGTCGGGCGGGTATAGCTGCGCGAGAGAGAGACGAACGAAAGGCGTGTTGGCCGAGACCGCTGCCTTCTTCTCCTCGACTTACGCCGAGTCGCGACTAGTGAACGTCAGCGTACTGACGTGGACGGCCGTATCTGCGTTTGTTCGTGTCACGTTTGACAGTTGAAAAAAAAAACGTTTCGCGCGTCTTCTGTCATTTGATTTGAAACTTTCGAGTGCGTTCGAAATTCGGACTGAGTGTTGTTGTACGGTTAACAAGGATTTTATTTGAAGCAAACTGGTATCGTGTTTGGAGTGTAATAATTAACTATCGGCTTGAACTAGCCGCTGAGACGCTATAAAGTGATGAATCAGCGAGCGCCGGTTAATTAACAACGTCACTGCTACGAAAACAAATCTAAAGCTCTAACTGCTATAATTTAGCTTTTGGGATATTGTAAGTGTTGAGTTGTGTATTGTTATTATGATGTATTTTCTTGGTTTTGTGTTTTTTTTGTAGTAATAAGTTTTGTTTTGATCGTTTTACTTTTATTTAATATCAGCAGTAGTACCTACTTTTCGAAACTGTTTTTATTTTTTATATACTTATCGAGCCCGTTTCTAAAGAATATTTTTTTTTATTCAATCCGAGTCGAAATAAAGTAATACTTACTTAGCTAGCGGCGTGTCCGCATCTAGTAGATTTCGTATCCATCACGAAGTTTAAGAAAGAAATGGTATGAATGTGAGACAGAGAGCGAGATAAAAAAAGAAATTGAATACCTTGTAAAAAAGTTTATCACACACATATCGGGAAAATGATGGAATGGTAATATTTTTGACGTACCAAAGAGGAAAAGTTACGCGGGGCGGGGCGAACGAAGCCAACAAACAGCTGATTGGTTCGAATACATGTGTCGCGTTTTTCTGTAGGTATTTTTTTTACTTTTTTTCTTTTCTTTGGCCAACTTTTTTTGTAGGCTGTATTGATTTTCCGTTTAAAGTGCATCATCATGCGTGTATCTGGACGAGTACTGAATATATTTTTGTAGTTTAAGTAAAAGTTTGAGTTCAAACATTTTTCGAACGTAAACTAATTTGAATATTCATTTCGACAGCTCAACACCTAATTTGAAAGGTAATTTGATTAAAACGATAAAAACAGGTGCATTTCCATTAGAGCATAAATTTATTGCTACATCATTAAATTTCTCATTATCATGATATTAAGTGGATCGTTCATTATACATCATATTGTTATCACCCACTTATATTTTGATTAAATCACTATTATACCCAAAATGTAACACCTAATTTGTGTTTTAAAATAATTTAAATTAATTTATGCTCTAACCACACAATATTCTAATTAGAAAAACTAATTGTTTATGGAATCTGTGTATTGAATATAAATGAAACTCATTATATTCCGTCATGAATAGAGCACACAAGACATTTTTTTTTCAAATGTCACTCATTGAACCTTTTTTTATCTAACCTTATTAAAACTTCAAAATCTTTAAATTCTCAAATTACGATTATAATAAAAAAAAACATGAATAGTATTTCCAAGCATATATTACCATTGAAAATAAACTATACAAGCCGTATATTCTATAAATGATAAAGCAAGATGATATCCAAAAAATTCACACAATTATAATTAAAAGTTATCAAGAAAATAATAATCAAATATTATAAAAATTAATCAAACAGATCATTAATAAAGATCTTATTACCGCCGCCGTGGATAATGATAATAAAAAAACAAGAGAAAATACACAAATAATAGACTAACGCAATATATATTACAATAAAAATATGATTGTAAAGATTGATTGCACGATAACTTTTTCTAGACAGCGTTCAAACATGCTCCTGCGCATACAATGTTAGTTTTTTCTTTTTCCATTTTTTCCTTCTCTTTTCCATAAGAATGAAGTGTATGTTAACTCTATGAAATTATCTTTTTTTGTTATCTTTTAATATCTATGTACTGTTAAATGATAAGTATCAATAATTTGTATTCTAAATAAAACATATTGAAATTCATATTTTTTCCGAAGTTTTCTTACCATACTATGTTCTTTTGTTGATTTAATTTCTTTTCCTAACCCTTGTTCTCCCTTTCAATATTTAAATTTCAAATTTATTGTATCTATCCAGTACAAAAAAAAAATGACATCTATAGAATGTCAACATTTTACAACCTATATACCGATATCGAATTTTAATGTTGGATATCACTTTGCAGGGGTTGACCATAAGCTCTTAGAGTAAGGTTATTTTGAGTGTGCGTAAGGAACAGATGTATACAAGTCATATATATCTATCCCTTACACACACTCAACTTACTCAAGAGCTTATGGTCACCTCCTGCTCAGTGAAATCCAACATTAAAATGTGACAAGTATTTAAGATGTGAAATCTTGACATTCTACAGATGTCAATTTTCTTCTGAAATATTGAAACGAACTCTTATGTGAGAAAATCTGAAATGTAATAAAGGGAAAAACATAAATTATATTGCTACTACCGACTTGTAAAGAAAAAATAACTCTTCCTCAGAAGCCGTTCTCTTGTTAAGTAGCTAACTTTGGAAGCAAAAAAAAATACTTATCTCAAATATAGAGTCGTTTCTAATGCCATATCAGGATAAAAAAATCATTGAAATGAACTGTTCCAAAATCAATTTTTATTTTTCTTCATATTTGCAATAAAAAAGACAGAACATAAAGGACGAAAAAAAAAGGAATTACAAGAAAGAAAAATAGTTCGTCCGTCAAAAAAACACGTGAATAACGGTATCAAATACTTTCAATTACAAAAATAAAAGTAAAAAAAATGCTACCGTCAATCTAAAAATATAAAAATAAAAGTTTAAAAAAATCTTTTGCAAATGTTACGTAAAAATAAATTGGTAGTTTCCTGTCCAAATTCATTGACATTTCGGTGTGTTACCGCGCACAAGTCAATCATAAGCCCCGCCACATTGTCACAGACTAATCTATTCGTTAGTTGTATTTAGACGTGATCGCATCATTTTATTCCTTTGAATTCTTAGTCCATTGTACCTAATTAGAGTATATCACGTGACTCATTTGTATCCCAACTTCGTTTGTATGAATCAGTCATTTTAATTGTACACGCGGTCATTAAAATTCTGTGGCTTTGATTAATATTTAGATTGTTCAATTGTGTCAGCTACAAATAACCGACCATGATTTGTATGTAGATATCTAGCTCTACATAAATATATTTTTTAACATTAAAACGTTGGAAATGGAAACATCTCGCCATTTTACGACAAACAGAACACCGTCTCTGACATCAACTTTTATAACCGTTCAAACAATTACATCTGATCGTGGTGTCCCTGTGAGCCGCCAGTGCTGAGAGAGCGACAGAGACAACCATAAACTACTCAGCTACGCCCATCAATGTCTAATTGCTTTTATTATTTTAAGGCATCGTAATCATTATGGCCGCAATAAAAATTGTAATTACTTCTCATTAGTTCAATTAAGAATTTTCTAGACACGGTTTAGTTGATATGTTGATTGCAAAATGGTTTAGTCTAGTGATGCATTGTGTTGAGAAAGCGGCTCTTTTATTACTATTACGTTATTATTAATTCCCTTGTCTATGGGTGAAATCTGATGTCGATAATCAATAAATTTTATGAGTGTTAGACACGGCTCGTATCAATCAATATTAATGATCATTCCGAAATTTGGAACTAATCGACGTATTTTAATTTTTAATATCCATAAGTTCTAATCTTTCCGAATACGTACTTTAACGGCTACAATTCGAATTCGAAAACGGTTTTGTTTAAACCGACAAAACGGTTTCGAACAAATTCAAAAATGACGCGCGTTTAATTGTCAAATTATCCGTCTATAAAAGATATCGTAACTACAAAAACAGAGTTCATAAAACATTCGAAACGATTTGAAAAAAGAACGCGCTAAGAAATAAAACTGCGAAGTGGGAGGAAGTTGAGCTTCGAACAAAAAAGGACCGCGTAACGCATGCAAGCGAGGAAAAACTTCGCCAAAAAGTTTTCATGCACGTGGCTAGCACGTGGTCTTGGGTGAAAAATCGCGCAGCGCCGCGCGTTCCTTGCACCTCCCCTCCCACCCCCTCGTCGACATGGGAGGTCGCCTGAGGAGTCCTTTCTAAACGATCTAGGCGGGAAGATGCGGGATACACCAATCTGCCGAAGTAGCGAAATTTATTATAACTTGACTTTTTCCGTTCTTTTCTTTAGTTTATCTAACATAGTATTTCTATAGAGTTTCTTATTGTACAGTTGCGGCGGCAGTCCCCAGGACGGCGGCAAGCTGTTTTACCCCTACTTGAAGACGTCTTCCCTACAAAGGGACTTCCTATTTGCCAGTGGCTCCGGTACGTAGCTTGTAGTTAGGCACACTTTATTTGTAGATCACGATAGACTTGATGAACACTAAGTGGACTTTGTCGAAGCCATTAAGATTGAACTATTCTTTGAAGTTACATTTAGAAGTTAGTCTAAAAAGAACTTTCTTTTAAATCGTGATTTGTTGATATCACGATATGGGAATTGTGTAAAACCAACAACAAAATTGGATATATTCAATGCTTCGCTCAAATAAGAATTACATCAATTTGAATTAAGAAAATCTTAATTTAAATTTCGAATGTATAAAAAAAGAACACAGAGACTGGCCACTAAAGCAACATTTCACAGACTCCGAACAAAATGAAAACTTATTTTAAACATAATAATTAAGGTGAAAGTTAAATTCATTCGGCTTCATTATAAAAACCAACTTGCATACGGTTGAAGTAATTAAAATTGTCAATGCATAAATTATGTGAAGCGCGTAATAACAGCTTTTGTACGCATCTGTAAACTATTATATCTTAAGTACGATCTACGGAACGACGTGTGTAGTATGGAGGGCCAGTAAAAACTATTAACAGTCCACTACAAATGTTTGTTTATGTAAAGTTAATTCTTTTGAAGCATTATCCATCTTATTTATCGATATACAAGTCGGATCGGGGATCAACTGAATTAGTTTGTATGGCGAGTGATGGCCCCGTTTGACATATGGTATCGATTAAATTTTATCGATTTTACGATGCGAGCTGTTTGTCAAAATCAATTATAGGATTAGTGGGGGACCACACAGCTTTTAAATGGGTGCTTAAAAAAGAAAATCTGTTTTTGGAGCTATTTTGAAAACCGAATGAACTAAGTCTAGGAAACACATGGTTGTTTATAAAATCTTTTTTCAGACAAATACAAGTCAAATAAGGGTTTCATTGACTTTGCGGCTCGTTAAGTTCCAAAAGACATCACTATATTTTTATTCTCAAAGAGTTGCGTACTCTTGATGCATTATTATATCTAGAATAGGTACTCCATAACATAAACTCCCAACAAAACACTATTTTCATACCACAAGTCTCCACTGATAACTCAAGCTCTACTCTCAACTGCATCGTAAGTTACTCAAAAACCGCCATAAATATTCTTAACCGAAACTAGAGCAATACAATAACACATTCACATCAAAATTGAGTTATCATTACTCCGGTTTTGCTCCGGCTGAGCTTACCGACGCACTCATCGGCATAGTTTTATAGCAACGAAGGCGCCCGAATTACATCGCCAACAAGCTCGATTAGATCGACTCCGAGAACTGCCCATAAATTCAACCCTAAAACAACCGCTCTGTTTAGTTTGGAAGCACCCATCCCAGTAATTATACAATAATTCATACTTTAATAAATACTAATAAATCGTGCCCTCACTCCGCCGGCTCGCAGCATTATCGACCATTATTACACGATGTAATTACAACCAATAAATTACCAAATAATACATCAATCAGATGTGTTATAATTTTCTTATTATTACTTATTTTTTTTTACTTTTTTATTGGACAACGGGCAATTTTATTAAAATTATAATGCAGCGGCCGACTCCAAATTGGGGTAGCTGGAGGCTAAGATTCGGTTTAATTATATATGTAATGTTTAATGATATATTCTTATAATAAGCTACCTGAAGCTTGGTGGGCATAAATCAAATATTTCATTAAAATTCGGAGAGCTTACAACCCTTCATTTGGGTAGTTATTAGTCTGGGATACGATTGTTCGCGAAATCCTCTAAGTGTAGGTGAGTATCTAATTTTGTGTGGAAATAGCATTTTTGTAGTGACTTTGATGAATGGGATCCATTTAATCCGTTCGTTAATGTATATTAAGTTCGTGTATCGAGTTAATATTAGTGTCGAAGTATTCAGTATCGACTTTAGAACTTTTATTTTTAGTTACGTTCGGCGACTTTTAAACTTAGTAGATACCTACTTAGAATTTAAGCTTGTTCGATTAGACAGCTGGAGTGGATTTATGCTGTAATCTAGCTTCATTTAAGGCACTTTTTTTTTAAGAAACCTGTAAAAACTGTAACCTAAATTTTTGTAAAATCATACTAATATTATAAATGTGAATGTAAGTTTGTTTGTTACGCTTTCACGCAAAAACTACTGAATCGATCATCATGAATCTTTGTACATATATTCTTGGAGGTATTAGAAGTAACATAGGATACTTTTTTTTTTTTTTTTATGGCTTCACTGCGAGCGAAGCCGCGGGTAAAAGCTGTATTTTATAAAATAACTTTAGTAGACGACTCAAATAGTTGTCCATACATATTTAAAGTTATAAATTTCCTTATAAATAGACGCGTTCGTGAAAAAAAAATTGTATCAGCTGCTTACAATCGTGTAAATTAACAGGAAAATGAGTAATAATTATAATTGTTTACCTTGTTCGACAAAAATCCAAAACGTTGTATACCTAGAGGAAAACGTATGTATGGGGCAATGAAGGGATTCCGTGAGGAGGATTGGCGTGAACAATAACATAAATAGGTAAAGCAATTGCTAATATGGAAGACACGTGGTTAAACTAATTTATAGGTTAATAAATTACAGTTTAATATTAAGTCAGAAAAATTAAGCTACTGGGCGTCCAATCTATACTTAATATTATAAAGCTGAAGAGTTTGTTTGTTTGTTTGAACGCGCTAATCTCAGGAACTACTGGATAGAATCGAAAAATTATTTTTGTATTGTATAGCCCATTTATCGAGGAAGGTTATAGGCTATGTAACATCACGCTGCGACCAATAGGAGCGGATATAAATGAAACATGTATCAAAAACGGGAAAAATATATTCTTTTTTGAGAATTTCCGTTGCGTGCGCTGCGTAAAATGTTTAAGTTACGCAATAATAATGTATGTAGAGTAGGTAGGGTAGATGGGTAGGTAGGTAGCCAGTAGATGGGAGCGAAGCCGCGTGGGACAGCTAGTACAGATATAAATCTTGTAGTAGATCGTGGTGAATTTTAAATTGAGAAGATTTGTCAAAATCTGTATCATAAATATCACATAATATAATAACTGATTGGCTAGTTCTGGTCCTACTTCAGGTACTTTCAAGACTCAGAATTTAGGAGAACTCATGTTTCGTTGATTAATTTTGTAGGATGCCAAGATACCACTAGTATACGATTTTTATGTTTAAATGGCTCTTAAAAAGTTAGCCAACTCCATCTTTTTTTTTCTTGGTGCAATTTCACAGCACATGGAGTCAGCCACATAGGAAGAACCAGACGCATAAGGACGTATAACCATAACTAATATTATAAAGCTGAAGAGTTTGTTTGTTTGTTTGAACGCGCTAATCTCAGGAACTACTAATTGGAATTGAAAAAATATTTTGTGTTGGATAGTTCATTAATCGAGGAAGGTTATAGGCTATATAAAATCACGCTACGACCAATAGGAGCGGAGCATAAATGAAAAATGTTGCAAAAGCGGGAAAAAATATTCCTTTTTGAGAGTTTCCGTTGCGTGCGCTGCGTAATGGTATGTAGTATAGGTAGGGTAAATGGGTAGGTAGGTAGCCAGTTCACAGGAGCGAAGCCGCGTGGGGCAGCTAGTCCATATTAAAGAAGACTGAGTATTAATCCTTCTCACATAAAGAAAAATAACACTCCTCCCATATACATCCACACACTGACACAAGCCTAAACCAATTTCGAGCTAAAACTAAACTGGACTAATTAGTTCTATTTATAGAAATTTATATCACTTAGTACTTGCCAACTAAACAATACTAGATGTACAATACTGGATGATTCATTTCGTTGTTCTAAAATTAGTACAAAACTAGTTGTCACTTGTTTTGGAGTTCCAAAATCCGTTGATTAGTTGAAGGTAGCCATATGGCTGGGTAAAATAGACTTATTATGGATTTGTGAATGAGCTGTGTAATAATTCATTTTAATATTTATACGAACACTAACTTTAGTACAATCTGGAATAAAAAAGGTATAGAGCGACCTCCAGCTATGTGGACGTCTAAGTCTCTTTCAAATTTATCCGCGACCCTCTCGCGGATAAATTTGAAAGAGACTTACCACGGCCCTGGCACAAGCAACTGAAGTAAAACGGGTGGTTTTAGTCAGTAAACTCTGACACGCCCTCCTGCGTCTTCCAGAGCGGCAGAAGCCATTGGATGAATTCCAAAAAAAAAAAACTACTTGTTCTAGTATGACCAAACTACTATTGGAGGAAGAACTGTCCCAACCGGCAACACAGGACAGATTATTCAAGCACCAGAAATTTGTGGAGCCAAGACGAACTAAAGTGGGACAGAGCTACGAAGAAGAACATGAAGATTAGTAACCCAAACATTTCATTGCATCGTAATCAGCCAGTAATGTTCCAACTCTGGGATACAGGCCTTCTCTCAGTGCTAAGAATTGCGCCGTCCACCACGTGGGCCCGGTGCGGGTTGGTAGGTAATTGTCGCATAGATCCTCGAGTGTTTTATTCTATTTATTTATTTATTATATGCTTTTTTGTTCACCTTAAAATATAATTATAAAAAGAAACTTAAAATTAATACATATACAATGGGCGGCCTTATCGCAATCCGCGATCTCTTCCAGGCAACCTGGTATGGACAGTATTCTAGGATGTTACTACTGATGACATTACTTTGTTTATTTGATTTCATCTTCACTGTTCTTAAAACGGTAAACGAAAGCATAGCGTGGACACGATTGATGATAAAAAAATCGAATACATTTTTGACGTCAGCCAATCAGCCCACAAGGTGGATCACTTCCTCTCACAGAGAGGAAGTCTATCTCCCAACAGTGGAAGCAATACAGGATGATTGTATAGACATACATAAACATTTAAACATGCTTCCAAAAGCTTTAGATTTGATGCCATAAGGTAAATCATCTCAAATAGGTAGGTAACAAGGGTACCCCATGGGTGGGTGGGTTTGCCTTACTAAGTACACGGATTCGTGATCACAGTTTGCAATAGCGTTAAATCATTTGAGGAAGTTCCTCTCCATCCATTAATCATCATCACTAAGTCACCTTTAAGACTCCTTTAGGAAGAAGATGTATTGCTGCCTACTGTCCACATTACACCGCTTAAGAGGAAATGCGAACGCACACATCCGTCTGAATTTCCTTAGTAAAAAGTCATAATTCGAGGTAAGGCTCTCGCCTATTTCCTTTCCTCCAATATTGGACCAATATAAAAGATATTACATAAAATGAATAATGATGTATACTATGCCCCAATGATTTCCTTTTTGATGATACATTATCTTTAGAAGCACTAGAACCCTCAATTGCGCTGTAAACAGAGGCCTAGTGTACAAATTGGACAACTATAAATGAAAAAGAAAAACTTATTATGTATCTTTCTTTTCCAGTTTATGCAATATTTTTTAAATTAGTCCAATATTGGAGGAGGAAATAGGCGAGAGCCCAACCTCGAATTATGACTTTTTACTAAGGAAATTCAGTCGGAGCTCTCTGCCCACATCTTGCTGCCATTGTGCCGGGTTACTTGACGCTCTCTTCAGAAAAGTTTCGAACCGATGACATTTTTGGTACCTTTGTCAATCCCATACAATGTATAAAAGTCGGCTGAAGACAATTTGATAGCCAAAACCACTGCATGGAAAACAAGGTCGTCTAGCGGCAAACCACAAAACTCTGCCATGATATTTTGTTTAAACAAAAGAACTGCAATCACAGTAATAAGATTTTGAAGATTATCGAAAGAAAGTATGACAGAGATTCGAAAATTCTCAAGGTGCTCGCCTTAAAATTACTGAACTGACTTAGACCGTGCACGGATTTATATAGCAACGAAATATAAAATTATTCAAAAATTATTCAACAAAAGAGGCCTCAAATATCATCAGTCAAGGTGTTAACCCTCAGGCATAAGACTACTGTATTATCATCAGTTATTAAAACTATAGCAATAAATAAGGGCAAGTGAGAATTAAAACACGGCATTTATCACCTGCAACACATCTGGACAAATAATTGTAAAAAATGCGTGTGGATCATTATCAATATAAGCGTAGAACTAAAGGGTTGGAAGACTAGTGGTGAACCAAATTCTTATCAGAATTTTTTATTGTTCGAGATATTTTTTTTATTATTCAATGTTAATCAGTTTTTTTACTGGCTGATGGTTGACCCCCTTAGGGCGGTTACACACTACATCCGATTCGTGTCCGTCAAATTTCGGTTCCGAAGTAGCCTTAGTACTTCTTGTAGGGAAGCTCACGCACTACATCCGAACTCTATCCATCATAATCTATTCAGAATTTTTTTAACTCGGAATTCTAATCACGGACACGGACGTGTAGTGCTGAACCAATCCTTACGATATATAAGTTTTGTATAAGTTTTTGCAAAGACAAGATACTGGATCAGCCGATCAGTTTGCTAGTTTTTTTAGTGCTTCACCGTCGACCACATCATCGCTTACCATCTGGCGAGATAATGGTCAAACGCGAGCCTATCGATAAATAAATATAAAAGAAAAGTTTATCAATTTTAGGACACATAGAGATAAAAAATCAGAGTTCCATACATAAACGTAATTTGTTGGAATTAGACTTACAATCGATTAGCATGATAAGATTTTTTATAGTCTTAATATACCTTGATGGATACCAAATTTTTAATGCATATGTTCAAGCCTTTCCTTAAAAGTATGTTCTCCCGGTGTGTTTTCATTATCATCAAAACTGATTACAAATCTGCTAGCTACAGTAGGTAGATATATTATGTTCTAAATGCTGGCTCTGGAGTGAACCGACACGAAACAGTTTGCACTGTAATTGACACAACTGTCTTTAGACGACTGTCCAGAAATAGAATCAGTCTTGAGGTTCACCCGATATCTTCAAAATTTAGAACGACTAATTTAACCAGTTCCTTAATTTAGTAACGAATCATTTCACTAATCTTCTTGTTTGTCCTTGATTAGTCTTTATAGGGTTTAAAGACTCTTCAATATCTGCTCATGAGCGTTAATTTACACGAATTTGCTATTGCATGTTCAAAACACAAAACTGTTGATCCAAGCATCAGATACAATCATGATTGCATTAAAGTACAAAATTTTGAAAAGGCTTTCAAATTTTAGAGGCGCCAACGTCTTACTCCGCGAACCAGCGTGTTCAAAAAGTAGTATTTTGAAATTTTCTTTTCTGTCATCGTCTTTTGATGCTAAGTTATATTTGCATTCTCCATTCTGAAATTTTCTCCTTTAACACGTTTGGCACCACATTTTTCTTTTCCAACACAGTATTTATTACATCTCACTTCGGAACACTCAACAAAGAAGCTTCCCATTTCAACTAGTCAGCACCACATCCAAAGATTGGCTCCATTTCCACGAATAAACGCATCATTTGTTTGCTTCGATCCTCCGAGACCGTTCCTCCTCTTTCCTTTTTCGCTTTGTCCTCATTCACTCTTCCCTCCGGTATTCTTTCAACACGTCCCAGCCATTGAGATTTGCTCTTTCTTATTTTCACAAATATTTTCATGGCTTTTAAATTTTTTCGTCGGTTCTCGATGGAACTTTGTTTTGGTAGTGTCTGTCTGCTTTTTGAAAACGGTTGATTTTCTTTCGTTTAGTAACAGCAATAGACGAATAAATGAAATGATTATTTTGTTTCACTTAAACGGCTTTTGCGGCGTTCATTACCACAATAAAGTTGTGTAAAATTGATAATTTTCGAACCTAATAACAGTAATATAATTCTCAGTGACCATAGTAACAGGAATACATAAAAAACCTCTTTACCTACCACAAGCTGAATATAATTTAAAAAAAAACTAAACTAACAAGCCTAAATCAGTAATTAAATTAGTTCGTTACTTCCTAATCGTGTCCTTGATAAGCCCATACAGGCAATTGAAACGTTTTCGAGTGTATGTTAGATTCGCGGCAAGCACAGAGGGATGTGGCTACTTATAATGATTGTTTAAACCGTCTCCCGTCGAATCGTTAGTATAATAACCTTGTTTAAATCAAGTGTCTTCTTCCGAGGAGGGGAGTAAGCGGAAATATTTTGCATGGAAACTAAGAGGGATATTTGCTTAGCAATTGTTTTGTGACCTAGTAAGAACTCATTGCTGCAAGGATGCATAGAATTATAAAAAATATCGCCTGATTCTTCTATGTGGTACATTATGGTACCTACTACTAGATTCAAAACTCTCCTAATCATCTTTCATTGAATCTTTGCCTTCCCGGAGACGTTGAGTCTATGTCTACCTAAGAAACCAATCATCACCCTCCTGCTCCATTCAAAATTAATTTGGGTTACCCCATACAAATAGGGCTAAATACCGGTCCGGCAAAACATAATTTTGAGTCTATCGACACCAACAGAAGAAGAGAGACCTCAAACAAATCGGGATGCGAAGCAAGTCTTCTTTTTCCACACATGTATATTTGTCTTCTTCTCAATAGTTACCTTTGATCACCAATGGTCTCTAATGTCTACGCTGTTGTATAACTACTGCCTAGGCTTTTAAGGCGCAGATACCCCTCACTAGCTGACTTTATTTTAAATTAGTAAAGGAAAAAAGTGGAAAAATATATACCACATTAGACCATTTTTTAATAATTTGATCTAAGAAAAGTTTGTATAAAAGTTTTATTCGTATCTTCATCATCAGCCTTTTTAATGTGCCCGCAGCTGGAATACAGATCTCTCTCTCTGTGAGAGAGGGAATGGGCCTTAACCACCACGCGGGCCCAATGCGAATTGGTGGATGTCACATGTCTTCGTATTGTTTGTTCGTACATAGTGTAATTAATTTGTAAAGTTATGTCTAACATGGACAAAACGAGACAATCGCACCAAAACAGACGCTCATATTTTAATGAAATTGACACCATCTCAAAGACAATCTCATTATTTACTTATTTATTTATACTTCATGTACAAGAGTGGTACATAGGCGGACTTAATATCACAATTATCTACATTTTGATCTAAGGGTTTGTTTTTTTAAGTTGTAGAATTATAAGGAAAATACAAAAAGCTACTGAATTTTGGGTCGCGCGGGTGTGAAACGAGTACGCGTTTTGTTCCGTCAAGGTCGTTAGCGACTGTCGTCATCTTAAATCAACCAATCGAATGCTTGTTTGCACCTATGTACAGACCAAACCCGGCAGTCTATCCACCTATTACGTACATGGGTATTCCCACATCACGCGTGGTTTTCCGGTTTTGTGGTGCCATTCTAGAGAAGCCCTCTTAACTATGGGTATCCAACGGCCTTAATTAATAAATCATTCCATAATGTGACAAAATTGCGTGTATTCGATAAAAACTTGTGTGTATTTGTTCATCGTAATTATGCAAATTGTACATACAGTACGTTACATGGTGCTATGGTGCTCTATAGAAATATATTACGTCCTTTACAAATGATAACTTGCTGAAGTAAAGAGCCATTTTAAACACAACAAATGCATGTAAAAACATTCGAAAACCGCCACTAAAAATTCCCAGAACCAGTTTTTCAGTATCTCCATTCGTGTTACAAGAACAATAATATTGTTCAAGTCTAATTAAGTATTAATGAGGACTCATTAGCGGTACAAGGAAACAGCTAATCAATCGCTTATCTATCCTAATGTAAGACCGCAGAGTTACACAATGTTTTATAACGCTGTTTTCCCAGTGCGTAAGTTAATTACGAAAATATTACGCCTCATTAATGAACGGTGCGTTTTGAGGACAGCAGTGGCTGTGGAGTCGACACGGTTATAGATATTTTTAAACAGTTTCCTTGTACTTTTATGTTGCTTTGAAAGTACGTACCATGTCTGCAGTAATGTTTAAGAAGCCATTACTCAGCCGTTCTTCTTCTTAGCGTGTCGATGGCAAATATAAAAATGTAAATATTGTGTTTGGTCCAGAATTCAGCCACAGCAACACCATTCGGTGACGCAGTCATAAAGTCCTCGCAAGTACAGGTGACAGGGCGTGCTGCGCACTACCTGAGATGGGCCATGGTTTGCGGGGAGATGCTACACAAGCACTGAAGACTAGTGCCATCAGAGAACCCCTACCTGTGAAGGTTGTCCTTGCTGCGGCCAACCTGAATGCGGAGTCTATTTATGGTTTTCCAGGTCAACCACGGCAGATTGTGCCCAGGTGGAAGGCTTTCCGATGGTCCGATGAAGTTTTCAGGAGACTTGAGTTTCTGTCGCCAAAGGTCGCATCTCGCCGAAGAGGAGATGCCATCATAATACAATCACTCACTCAGCCGTTATAATACGATCTTTACATTGTTTTCAACACTTCATAAAGAATTTTGTTTAGCATTTTTAAGTCGTTTGATAAGCATCTGTTATTTCGGTTTTGCTTAGATACATTTCTAAAAACATCACTACCGTTATAAAATATGTAGTAGGTAGGTACCTACCGGCCCGTCATATCTCACTTTTATGCATTTAGTGCCTATTATTATTTCATTTTCATAAAAATGAAATAAATATTTAACATGTTTTCAAAGTCGACTTCTTTGATTCTTGTTCCGTACTAGTGGAAAAAAAACACATCCAATTCCACAGACTCCTGCGCAGAAAAGGGAACAGGTACCCACAACCCATACATAACTATAAAGTTCTCAGAAATATTTGACAATAGCTACTTTATTAATTCCGTCATTAAAAAGGTCACAGTATAAAAATTCTTCGACAAACGAACTAATTAGTACGGCACGTTGTAATTACTTGTCGAACTTTGATGTACCTTTTAATTAGCACTTGTTTATACCACGATAACACAGGGCTAGCAACACTGTCCGAATAATAAAATAATACCTCATTTTGTGACGTCACAGCGCATTATAAAAATAATAATGGTCCGCCATCTTGTGCGGTTTGTTTGATGTGATAATTTTAAAATCATTAACATAATTACTGACGTTCTTATTGTTTTTTGTTACAATATAAGTTTTATGTCTTTGCCGAAATAAGAAGGAATGTTTTTAATGGGTTCAATGGTAGCGCCAAAATCTGTTTTAATTTATGGGCGTGTCCCGTCTGACTTTATGAATTAATCTATGATTAGATAAAGCAGGGATATGCGAAGGCGTTTGCGCATTAAAATAATAATTAGAGCTTATTCTGCGCTCATTTTGAATTAATATTTTTTAAGAGATACGTCTCAATTCAGTCTAGATCTGTATCTGGTAATTTTATTGTGGGTAGATTATTATCATAGTTATGAATTATGATCACGAGTACGAGAGAAGAAATGTATTTTAAAATGAGTCTAATTTCACTAGTAAACATAATTATACAATAAGTCGAATTGCTGCGAATGAACGTAAGAAAAACCTTAGATACCAATAGATAAACATGATGTATAAGATGAATTCTCTGACAAAAGCTAATAAAAAACGAATTAAAAAGCTGTATCTACTGCACAAAAATGTACAAGAAGTCAACTTGCTCCTAGATTCACCGACAAAAGCAACTTCGTAACAAACAAACTTACCAAAAGCCACAGTGCATAAAATGAATACCAGATACCTAGTGCAAAATATCATAAAATTTGTACCATTTTCTCATAAAAACAGGTTCAACTCGGTAGCGTACCCTTGACCCAACGCTATACTTTGTGCATGACCGACAAGCTTTCGTGGGGCGAGCAAGGGTGACGTGAATAGGTCGACGCAAATGAGACTGATAAATCCGATAGCCATAGACGTTCGGACAGACACTATGACATAGATTAAGACGTTCGGATGTAGGTGTTTAGAATAACTTGTCTCTGTTGAAAGAAAATGTTGTCTCATTTTGGGAAACGCGCGAGAATACTTGGTTTAGAAACTTGACTTGATATGTTTATTGTATCTTTGAATACAAAGTGTTGCTTTTTTTAAATCGAGCTGATCTTTGTGACCTTTATAACCAAATAAATGATGAATGAAATAAAATTGATGTAATAAATACGCAAAATAAAAATAAACAAGATAATTACATTTTACAGTCACCTTAAGACGGAACGAAACACACAAAAGTGGCGTGGCGTGTCATGGCGCCTTCCGAGTTCCGACGCAATTGATTGACTGCAAAACTCGTTACGTTATGACGTAGGCTGGAACGTTTGATTGGTGGATCCTGCGCCACGCCACGGCACGATACGTAAGTGTGGTTCCGACTTTAGTTCTTAATAACTACGTAGTTTTGTATATAAAATTCCCATTATTTTTTCAGAAATCTTCGATAATTTTTTCACCCTGTGCATACTTATAGTAAAGTTTATAACCAAAGCTCAGTCTCTACACAGTCAAGTAATCGTTCTTTGGCTAAACAAACAAATACAAACTACAATGGCGATATTACGATTGCTCGTAAATGTTTAAGTCGCGATGCCAATCGTAAAATTGTAGTCCAACTTATAATTTCAACAGAAAGAAAAAAAATAGACGATTCAGAATTAAAATCGCTAATGACTAAGACCATTAAGTTAATCATTTTAATTAGACGTTGGTGTACGCTTGCGTTTCTATATTTTTTCGTGTAAAGGGGAGAGTGGGGTGATACTGTAGCTGTGGGTTCCGCGACCGTTTCGCTCAACGCTTATACAATGCCTCTTCATTTCTTTATTCCCTAGTTAAGCTCTTGTTTAAAGCGGTAATGTATTACAAATTAATTGGAACTTAATTTAATTAGAGAAGGTTACGGTTGCCGCACTAAAATCTATCAAATGTCATAAATAAAGACACAAACGAGTCAGAAGCGGGTTTGTCTTTTATTGGGGTGATAAAATTAGATGTTTTTTTTTGTAACCAATTGAACGGGCTACTTAATTGAATTTATTAACTTTATTATGCCTTGTAAAGAGACTGACGTTCGTTAACAAAAAAAAATGGAAAACAACAACCGACCTCCAAATAAAACCCTACAAAGTGAAAACTAACTTCAATTTCGGAAGTCGGTGTTCCTGTTTTCGTTTCTTCGTTTTTTGACACCGACTGCTGAAATTGAAGTTATTTTTCACTTTGTTGTGTTTTTATTTGGAAGTCGGTTGTATTTTTTGTAAAAACGTTTATTTTTCTGTTTTTAGTTGTGTTACAGAATGGACAAGTTCAATAGGCTAGGTACCTATAATGCCCAAAGTGAAGCCAGAATAGATTAACAGAATAACATGAAACTTAACAAAACCGGCGGAATGAGAGTATACCAGGGTGAACTGTTCACACCTGCGTACCCCTGCGACCCAGTGTGATGTTATGTTATGAAATGGTGTAAACAATAAACAAACATGCGATTGCAGCTATCCCGAGTGATTTACCGTCATTTATTGAAGAGTTCAGATGTATGTCTCCGAAGTTCTTCATCAAATCTTGATGAATTAAATGGGACCACATGACAAGCACCAGTTTTTAAACAAAAAAGAATTATCACAATCAGTTCACCCATTAAAAAGTTCTGAGGTAACAAACATGAAAAAAAAACAGACGAATTGATAACCTCCTTCTTTTTGGGAAGTCGGATAAAAAAACAGGTAGTCATGCGAAGTATCTTCAGAAGTGAAAACTTAAAACGTTACATTTAGCATGTCGGTGACGCGATCACCCATAAATTTTAACCCTATCAAAAATGGCTCACTGCGGCTAAATAAGTTTTCACTGCAAAAATGTGAGTAGATGTAGTACTTAAAATAGGTAAAAAAATCTGCTTACCTTAAAATAAATTTTAAATTCGCAACTCAATACACTGATTAACGAGAGGCTTCTAGATTTGTAAGTATTACCATTTCACTGAATTAAAAACCCCTTCATTTAGTCCCTGTCTTCGTCATTCGTGATTTCGTGAAGGATGTGTTCGAGAGCCACGAATGAATATTCCTCTGATAGATCTGCCAACGTCGTATTTTTGTCTCGGTAAATTTTTGTGTACGCAAAGTGAAAAGATTCTTTATAAAAATTAAAAACTGTATTTTAGAAAAAAAAAAGTGATTAGTACCTACTGACAAAATATGTTTTTTATGACTGCATTTAAAAAAACAGTTTCCTTAAAATAAATTGCAAGTGGCATTTTCAAGTTTTGTTTTACGGTTATGCTTGATTGAAAGAAACAGATTTTTTGTCTACTTTATAATTTACGTAAAAGGTGTCGAAGTAAATAAACAATAACAAGTAAAAAAAATGTTACTTTCCACGAAAAAATTGGTAAAAACTTAAAAAAAGCTCTGTAAATTATGCCTCATCCATCGTTTCACAACTGAACACGTCGAAAAGATCCAGACGGACATCTGAATAGCGTCTCATTATCTTTAATTATATACTGATTCTTCGGCAGAAGGGTGCCCGCTTTACTTATTGCTACGTTCCCAATTATAAACTGCTATATATTTAGTTTTATACTTAAATGTATTATGGATTCGTAATCAAGACCTTTAATTTCTGTTTTTGAATGCATCGTCCTTTATAGTCCTCTCGTGATCTGTAAATAATTATAAGAGGTTCGCAATATTGGTATTAGTGTCGGGTTTATGTGTGAGAAACGATGACAGTATATTTTCCTAAGGCGTCAGAAATTCTTTGCAATAGAGACAGACTTTACTATGTGACAGTTTAACAGTGGTTTCGACGTGATAACGTTACTTCAATTCTATCCATAAGGGCCTTCCATGGCTTCAGTGCCGTAACACGGTTACTTTCTAAAGCATACTCCTTAGTAATGGCTTGGTTTACTTTTGATTCATGTACATTATTTTTGAACCAAAGTTTTTTCGAGTAACTTTTGGATACTCCTCTAAAACTACTTTTTTTTTTTTTTTTTTTTGTCGACGGGGAAAATCATCTTATGACAAATCCCGCTCTTGGGTGGAGCGGGAAATAGTGTCAGACTTGTACTGACTAAAAACCCCGCGCCGTTCCTTCTAGCCTTCGTACCGGGGCTCTAGCTTCCTTTCGGATAACCCCGAACCCCGGTAGGCTTTAACCCAGCTGGGCCCCTCTCTTTGCTGACAACTCCTTGAGGCGCGCGGGAACAGTGCGCGCCGTCGACGCCTTGGCTCGGTCCGGGTAGTTACCGGACAATCGGACAGCGAGCTACCCATGGCTCGCTGTCCACGAGCCCGCGTCTACGGTGGCTGGATATCGGGATTGGGATCCCGGCGGCGGCGGCGAGGGCGCCGTTGCCTGATGCGGTCGGCCTCCTCCTTTGCTAGCATTACTGCTTCGCAGAAGGAGGCGACCGCCTGCCACTCCTCCTCGCTCCGGACCATGGCCTGAACCAAGGCCCGACGCGAGAGGTCTCCGCCGCCGATCGCCCCCACGAGGGCACGGCGGTGCTCCGCCCAAGCAGGGCACACCTCGACTGTGTGCTCCACCGTGTCCTCCGGGCGTTCCGCACAGTGGCGGCACCCGGGCGTCTCTTCCGCTTGGATCCGATGCAGGAACCTCCCGAACTTGCCATGTCCGGTGAGGACCTGCGTCATGCGGAAGGTAAGGACGCCGTGAGGTCTTTCCAGCCACGCCTCAAAGAGGGGACTTACCGCCATTATGGTGGCGTGCCCAGCACTGGGTTGCGATAGTCGCTGACGCCATTTCACCGTGAGATCCCGCCGGAGCTCTGTCCGCCATACCTCGACCTGTCGCGGCAGCGGACTTTCACCCCGGCGTTGCATCTCCACGCGCATGTCGTGCATGTGTGCGAGGACTGTTGCCTCCAGATCCCACGGTGGTAGGCCAGCCAGAAGGCTGGCCGCTTCGCGGGAGATCGTGCGGTAACCCCGCACCATCCGTATTGCCTATAAAACTACTTGGATGTTTAAAAATATTTTTACACAGAAAAATTGATGGCTGGAATTTCTTCATAACTGAAATAGCATATGTAAATCAAATAATATTTTGCAAACAAAACTGTTCAAAAGGAGGTTCAATATTGATATTTTGGCTCCGAGCGGGCCAGTACTGCATTAGCATTGGGGCGTATATATCGCCTTAACATGCAGACATATTTAAGACGTTGTTCTAATAGCTCGGGCTGTCATCAAAAACCAGTAGCTTAATGGCAAAGCATTTTTACCGACCCTTTTTAACTGTCTGCTTTAAAGGATTGTGATCTTACGAGTGAAAATGCGTAACTCTTAATCTTGCAGTGAATTTTTTCGGTGACACTTCCCGAGTGTCACCCTTCATACACAAACCACTAAAACTGTCATCAAAAACACGAAACTGCGCATCAACTATCATTTTCATTAAAAAGGCCTCGATATAAATAGAGAATCTTTTCAACGGCACTTATTAGAGGGTGAAAAGGGGATGCCAAGGTAAAAAGTGTAATTATGTTGATTATTTAGGCCTTAATGCGCCGACTATCCCGCACCTCCCCGAGCCGTCATTAATCGCCCCCCTCCCCCCCCTTTCCTTACAGCCTTTATTATTTCGTTTCAATTATTTTTGTGATTATCTTTTTATGGCGGGCGCGCATTAAAACTCGAAAAAATAACAGTGGACATTAAATGTAATTAGAATCGAAATTACGAGATGTCACCCAGTGGTGTTTGTGTTTTTAATATTATTAGGGTTCTGTGCGTTTTAAGCTGCGTTTGTCGTTTTACGGCGTGTTTTAGCTGTCGTCTTATGTTTTGTTATTTGTTGACAGTGAAATCGTGCGAATTTACTTTTGTGTCGCTTCCAGGAGTGAGCATTTAGTGATTTTATTTTACACCTCGGTCGTTTCTTTTTCGGAGATGAGAGAGATTATATGAACCTATAAAGCATTAGCTTATGTGATTTTAACTGACTTTTTTTTTTCAAGCATTATAGTTCTGAGGATTGATGTAACTGGCTTTTATTTTGTAAAGTGGCATTCACTTGTTTCTATTTAGAAATTGCTGTAAACTGTACCGAGGCTTTGTGAATAGCATTTTTACAGAAAAGTAACTGTTAGAAATATCTAAAGAAGTAATAAATACTTACCACAAGTTCTTGTTTAGTTATGAATTGGAACTGCCTTAATTTGCAATTAGGAACTCAGAGCCAAGTAACTTAATCTGTAATCAAATGTTCTCAATGTTTAACTGTGACAAAACAGTAAAAACGTTATAATAAGCATGACTTAAAACACTTTTTTCTATGAGCATAAAAATCCTTATATAAACATCAAACATTTATACAATTGTAAAGCATTAATTTCTATGGTAACGGAAATATAAAAACACGTATACTTAATACCAAGTTAGACGCGTGACTATTCACAATAGAACTTGGATTTGCCAACCCTTTGATTCGAGTCACTAATGAATAGAGGAGTCGCCCATCGAATTAAGAACTTTAATTCAAGAATTATAGAGTTCAGAATAAATTGCGTGTGGAAGTTAATACATATTGTTAAATAACATTTTATGGATGAGCAATTTTTATGCTTCTACGTCTATTGTGCAGTAGGTGCGTATTGCACAGATGTTAAATTATTGTTGAGTTAATCGTTAAAATCTTTGGCCGCTACTAAAAGCACGACTACATTTATAGTTATGTTATTTGATTTAAATAACAAACGGTGGCACTGAACACTTCCTAGCTCGGTCTTACACCATGATAAATAAAAAAAAAGGAAGAACTCTGACGCACAATATGTTTTACCGGCACGTTTGTTCCCAGTCTCCCCTATGGTAGTTTTACTATTTTCAGTGGCGGCTCTTAAATTTAAATAGACAGTATCTTCGTGTGATGTGATAACCAATACATTTGCCTTATATGAGGTGATGATTATGCATGGGTATTTGACAGACAATGGGCAAACTGAAGAGTCAAATTTTAAACGATGAAAGACATGCCTGCGTAGATGAACCTAATGTTATTTAGCAATTCTTTGTGTCTAAAATCATTGTCCCTCCGTCTATTCTTAGTTCAAACTGTCACTATTACAGTGGCATTACAACTTTGACTGGCTTTGACCTTGTAAATAACTAGCTGTTCCCCGCAGGTTCACTCCCGTGGCCCACTCCTCCTGACCCATTTTCGGGAAATATAATGCAAAAATAGACTATTTCACTCAGGAATAATATAACTTTCTACTGGTTAAAGAGTTTTCAAAATCGGTTCAGTAGATCCAGAGATTACCCCCTACAAACTCACAAACTTTACCTCTCTCTCTTCTAATATTAGTATAGATTAAATCACTAATTAACCTTGAATTAAACTCTTTCTTTCGATTATCTGTCAATCCAACAACAAGCCAAAAACAATTTAAAATTGACATTAATATAAAACTGAAATAATTATCCACATTTTACGAACGTGTGGTCAGCGGCGATCACGCGGGATTGGCAGGGAACGCCGGCGGTAGGGTGACCATCATCGCGCTCGATAAATTCGGGACAGGACTCTTGGTTGATTTTGTAAAAACGTTATGAAAATCGCGAGCGTACGACGCGACACTACGGATATCAGTGATGGTCTGTTTTGAGTTAAGTTGATTTGAAATGCAATTTATAAAAAAGTGTGGTGCTTTTGCAAAGACTTATAAAAAAACTTGCAAGGCGATAGTTATGCATCATCAAGTAATTTTAATACTAATATTTAATTACACTTTTTTATTATTGATAGGCTTGCGGCTTGACCATAATCTCACCATACCACAATCCCATAATCTTATAATCTCTTAAGCAATGATGTAGTAGACGGTGAAGCACGTTTTTCGAAAGTAATCTATTCACTAAATAATTATATCGATTAAAAAAAAAAAAGACTTCCCACGTGTCATAAACCAGTGACCAAACACAAACATTAAATAAAAAACAGAAATCTGATAAATAAACACCAAAATTTCAATTTCCAGTAAGCCAAAATCATGGCTGCCTCGCACACATCGAAATTGAAAGTGCCCGCCCGAAAACGCAGTCGCAGTGGACATTCATTGATGTATCTCTTCATCTATTATTATATTTACAGATGCGTTTATGCCTGGCCTCAGTGAAAGCGAAACCGTTTTCAATTGTTATCCCTCCCACCGCTTAATTGACCGATATTTGTAAAAGCCAGCGGTTAATTTGTGTTTTCAGCGATACGCGATGAGCTTACGTGTTGGGATGCTTTTTGCATGCGTGGGATAGTTTACGGAGATATGGCGTGGGCTAGAGGAAGTAGTGTAGACAGCATATGGTTCCAGTGACTTATTTTTGGTTAGATATCCTAGACAAATATATAATGTAATTGGTTCTCATCTTCTCCAAAATTTCGCCATGTTAGAGTATTAGGAAATCCTGGCGAACTTTGGCTAGATAGATCAGACCACGTTATTATTTGTGGTCTAACTGATCGCACTCCTGGACATCTATACTCTGAGCCCATTATTAGTAACATGGAACAAAGTGACAACCATGTATAGCCAAGCAATCATGATTTATCATAATTTTTTTGGAGTTTATTTAAGTTTGGCGTAAGTTTACAAACGAGCAGTTTAGGGGAATGTCTGGTATCATTTTGAAACTAATCTTATAATATCAGGCATTATACATATAAAACTACACTGGGCCCAAATAGTGTACCTAAGTAATAATTACGTCACCCTCAGTACAACGTTAACTCAATTTCCGTACACAGCATCCGTTTGATCTTGGCTCTATTGGAGTATAAAAGGACGTCAAAGTAGTTTGTAATTGGTCAATAAAAAGTTGTCACTGAAAATCTCTTTTGCTTAAACAATTTGCAGTGTTTACCGCACAGCCGCATGTTTTTGCGTGTGTGTATTTTTGTTTGTAGTATTTGCAGTTTTTTTTTTGTTTACCGCAGTTGATTTTCAAATAAATTAGACGGCCGATCAAACCCTCACTAAAAAAGACTCCAGTTATGTTGGGGTTAGCTTCCAGTGTTGCCGGATTCAGCTGGATATCAATATTTTAATGATCATGAAACTACTGAATATTTGACCTCCACAACGTAACTGGGTACCACGTAAAATGAAACACGAAAAAAAAAAACAAACCTCTTAGTTATAACATCAGGTACTTAATTTATCCTGCTACATATACTACCAACGAATCAATTAAACCAACCCACATCTAAACCAAGAAACAACTAAAACCAGTCCACAAAACAGCGAACATCATTGTCACCGTAGCACAAACTTTTTACAGCGTATTCCTAATCTCGTTTGCATTCTAAACATGATGCTTTTATTATAGCAAAACACATAATCTCACAAGTGTAATAAACGGACCATTTCGACGCAGTATAGAAGATTATTCCATTGTGCTTTGTGTTCAAATACTTTGATTGTCCATGACGGGAGTGTGTAACACCTCTTTTTCTTAGAAGTTTGGTCTATCAAGTCGATGTTTGTGATGTAGTGTGGTCTGGGGATAGACCGCCCGTGGTTGGAGACAGTACCTGAACAAATTAGCGATTTTTACCGAAAGCCTTACTCTGACGTGTCAGAACTTCAAAGGTCTTTAAGTCAAGAGTGAATAGGTTACTTATAGGCAAGCGTGCTTCACCGTCGACCACATCATCGCTTACCATCAGGTTCGATAGTGTTCAAACGCAAGCTTATCGTTAATAAAAAAATACTATCATGGTTCACAGTCAAACCAGAGAAACAGAGCTGTACCAGGGGAAGGGCACTATTCCTTATTCACAGCGGAATTATGATATTGTTGACACGTCATAGTACGGCCCAGCCCCCGAACCACGACATGTCAAAACTATCATAGTTCGTCCGTGAAAAAGGAACAGGGGGGTGACCATAAGCTCTTAGAGTAAGGTTATTTTGATATCGCGTAAGTGACAGATGTATACAAGTCATATACATCTGTCCCTTACAAACACTCAAAATAACCTTACTCTAAGAGCTTATGGTCACCCCCCAGATCTGTCTCTTACGCACACTCAAAATAACCTTACTCTAAGAGCTTATGTTTACCCCCCTGGACACAACTTTGATTGGCAATTGAAACAACAATTGGCTTACATAACATATCATTCGGATTTAGTTCTTTCCTAAGTTATGCAACATTGTGGAGAGGCGATCGTTGTTATGGATGGACTATGTCGACAAAAAGGCTGGGTCATGCAATATTTCTGTAAAAAATGATATTTTGAGCATTACCCTCCATAAGGTCTACGATTATTGCTAGATGACTGTAGGTACCTATTGCTTCTTTACAATCTCTACGTTAGGGTTCCTGGTCATGCTTTGGTGTCAAAGTTTTCTAATCGCCTGCAACAAAACCCAGGGAAAGAGCAAAGAGATCGTGCCGTATTTATTCTTCATGCCGTTATCCCAATCTGGTAGAAAATCATGAATCATAATAGGGTAGTTGACAAAAAATATCGATAAAGTCCGTCAGTTTAATAATCTAAAAATATTGGACATGATTTTTTTCTTTTGTCACGTAAGCAAAAATTTACGACGATACAGTGCGTTGCAATATCGTGTGACTTCACGGTATGCTACACTTTATACTGACAAAGTGACGTCACAAGCCTCACTTCTAAACTTATATGCTTTATCTTTGTCATTTTATTTATTTGATAAAACAAAATTACGTGTCCAATATTATTTGATAATCTCACTGACGGACTAAATAGAATATTATTTTTCTACCCAGAAAACATCGCTATTTCCAAATAGCTTTAAACAAAAAGACCTGTCTAAGTTAAACTTTAATACTCCTTAGCTGCCACCGTGCTTAATAACAATACCATCATGAATTTACAAATTTACGCGCTTTGCCGTCTCTAAATAACACATTAGAAGGAATTTTACGCGTTCGCTGCATTTCCTTGACCATTACGATTGTTCTTGTGATGTGTTCGCAATAAAACCTCCGTTTCTATGCCGCTATTAATATTTAGTTCAAAGGAGTTGTCGACGCTTCATTTTATACTATTATTTGCTGCTCGAAGACGATTAAGTAACGATTTTTGTCTATTTTTCTTTAGGTCGTTGAGCTTGTTGTCTTGTTTGGGAGATTCTGTGTTTGTAAAAAGTTAGTTTTCTCGGTAGAAAAATGATAATTCTATGTAGCGACAGTGAGATTATCATATAATATTGGACCTTTTATTATTATTATTACCTATTATTTATTATATTCAAATAGTATTATATATTATATTTATTTTTATAAATATTTTATTATAATAATAATAATATTTTTGCTTTATCAAATAAATAAAAATTGACAAAGATAAAGCGCATCAAACTTCAGGAGTGGGGGCTAGTGACGTCACTTTGTCAGTATTAAGTGTAGCACACCATGACGTCACGCGATATTTCACCGCACTATGTCGTCGTATTTTTTTGTTTACGTGGCAAAAGAAAAATACGTTTCCAACATTTTTAGATTATCTAACTGACGGACTAAATAGATATTTTTTGTTAACAACCCTATTTGGCTATTTTATTTTTCTAGACAACTATACCTACTCAAATTCTTAACATTGTTAAGACTAGTCGAGATCATAGCTCAAAAAATATACAAAGCTATCCTCTATGGCAAACTTTCATAATTCGAATAGGTCTCTGCCTAAGACTTCGTTCCATCATTTTCATTACATGGCTGTTTCATTACATTTTTTAATTGTTTATAGGCTCGCGTTTGACCACGTGGTTGTTTTGTAGATAAAAATATAGAACTATCAGTGACACTCTTACCTTAGCAGTGGTGATGTCGCGCCAAAATATTTTTGTAACTGGCACGAATGAAAACTATAAAGATGAATGTAGATTATGCAAAATGAGTCATAGGATTTTTTTTTAAATTTCTTCCCATTCCCTGGGAAAAATATTATGTGTTTTTCATATGTATAGTTTTTTTTTTATAATTTTCTCAGTAAACTGGGCTAAAAGAAGCTGCTACATTCGATGTTTTTTCTTTCATTCCCAGATCGACATGGATATAACGGGGTCTTAGAGTCGAAATATAACATGTACAATTGTGCATATCCTTCAAAAGATACCTGGATGCTTACTGCTCTGTTTACCCACTTCAATCAAAACCGTGAGTATTTGTACTTCTTAGTTCCATGAATATGTCCATGTTGATCTGAAATCAGAGATAGAATTAGGTAGAAGCACTCTTTTCGCATACCTATATTTTTAACTGTATGTCTGAGCCACCACCTAAATAAAATGTTTTGTACTACTTTTGAAACATATTAAAGGCACACAAATAATTACAGCTTTAGAAAATTAGACAGAAATTGACGAAATTTCTTCGGATTGATAAATTTTGTATGTTGATTTAGGTCGATTTGTTCATTTATTAAGAGGTTTTCAAACCAAAAAATTACAAAGATACTTTCTTTAAAAATCTCCCATAACGGTAAATTAAAAAAATGTTCAGCGACCCATCTTCCCGCGCGAAATGTAAAATGCGACTGTGGCAATCATTCCCATACGCGCGATGAACGTCGAAATGATCGGTATGTCGGGGTGAAAAGTTAAATAAACCGACAAATAAACGATTAAACTGATTCAATTTCAATGGAGGAGGAGTAGGTTCATCATAAAGAGAATTTCGTGGATGAATTTGACAGATGTCACTTGGTATTGTATAACAGTAGCTGGCTCATATTATAACTATTATACTTGCAATGATATTCTAGTAAACAGATACGTTATACACTCACAAAACAACCGAATAAGTGTTCTGCACTGCAGCGGCAGCACACATACACACTTTTCATTCATCTGACATTTCACTACAAATCAAAAGGGATGGCTTAATAAAACCAAAAATAAAAAAGCCAGTGTTTGTCACTTGCGTGTGAATGTAAACAAACATTATTCTGACCACCAATGTTTTTTCTTTTTCTAACCTCCAAATATCATTATATTAGGAAATAAAATAAATAAATTAGTAAATTGAGGTGTATTGCGTACTTACATATGGTATGAGATCCCTTCTGTTTTATTTACTTTGGTATCATAATTGGTACACTTTCTAAATACACACAATGGCATTTTTTTAAATTTTGTTTTTGTTTCAACAAAGCGTATCGCTCTTCGCCATGACATAGACTAACGTATTCGAGTCTTCACAATGTCCGCGCTCATAACATAACTGTTTACTAGAATATCATTGGTTACCTGGAAATAAAAAAAAACTACAGTGTAGATTTCAACAACCATAGTTAAAACATTATCACCGAGAATATCAAATTGACAGAGAAAAACTAAAAAGTAAGACATCGTCAAGTCACAAAAATTGCATTTATATTGCAAAGTATGAATCAACAAAGTCCACTTATTGTAACTTCAGCTTCTTATAAAACTTTCTTGCTTTGAATTTGGTACACTCATCCACATCATTACAGCTTTAATAATATAAATACTAGATAAATCTTTTTTTAAACAATGGATAATCTTCATCCAACAAAAATTCGTTCCTTTTTTTTTCTGCCTTTTCAATTTAAAAAACCGTTTATCACCATAAACCATAATCGCAAAAAAACTGCAAAAAAATCACGTTTGTTGTATGGGAGCCCCACTTAAATATTTATTTTATTCTGTTTTTAGTATTTGCTGTTATAGCGGCAAGAGAAATACATCATCTGTAAAAATTTCTACTGTCTAGCTATCACAGTTCATGAGATACAGCCTGGTGACAGACAGACAGACGGCTCGCAGAGTCTTAGTAATAGGATCCCGTTTTTACCCTTTGGGTACGGAACCCTAAAAATGAATCCCAAACTCCGTGTCAATGCCTTACTTGAAAAATATCCACTCGTGTATAATAAGATGCAATACAAAATTACACAAACCCTCCCATACCCGGAGGTGTGTACTCACGGAGGGCTCTCGTCCCTTTCGCCGTGACAATGGCACTCAAGCATCATTCCTCTCGCGTGAGCACCGATCACTTATTATTTCCTTATTATTATTGTTGGCTTCACGGTTCACGCTATTGTTTGACATTTTCCATTTTGTCTTGTTAGAATTTTGTTGTTATTTTCTTTAGGGTGAGTAAGAATTGGGAATGTGGTTTCGCATAGTTTGGGGAATACATATTCTTTATTGTCATGTTTCCAACCTTTAAAGTTTGACTCCTATAGAATCTCTATGAAGATCTTGTAAATCTGCCAAATTATTGCAAACACACACAAAAAAATATGTTTATTGGGAGCGAATGATAGCGTTGTAACTTAAATGGCAGTGGGCAGGGCACATTGCTCGCAGAACGGATGGCCGATTGGGCCGAAAAGTTGTGGAATGGCGACCGCGAACTGGAAGACGAAGCGTTGGAAGGCCTCCCACTAGGTGGGCCGATGACCTGGTTAAGGTTGCGGGAAGGCGCTGGATGCGAGACGCACGGGATCGGTTAATGTGGCGACGCCTGGGGGAGGCCTATGTCCAGCAGTGGACATATATCGGCTGAAATGACGATGATTATGATAATGAATGATGATAGCGCTGCACAGTTGACAGGGGTGAATCGAAGAAAAACACATATTACGGTGATACAAAGAGTTCAGAGAGAGACAGTTCTTGTAACTTTCAGTTCTTTCATTGACAAGAGATGTTGTTAAATATCCCACAAAACCTATCACTGTTTTTACTATATGTAGATTTTAGTCATCATTAACCCACATTACTAATGAACCCAACAATGTTGCAACATCCACAATGATGCAACAGTCTATGAAAATGCGAAAATGTCACAAACGAGCTAACACCATTAGATACTAATCATGATGTCAGAATCAATTGACAACTAACAACAGATAGAGAATAATTGACATTTTGTATTAGTATTTCGTGCATTGAAGCTGGCAGGTATGATCAACTGATTGGTCTCCTAACAGATCTAAACATTAATGAATTTAAACCAGTGTAAGTGATAGGATTTTGTTTACAAGATTTGACTTAGATTTGAGTATAGGAAGCTGAGCTGAATGTAGTATATGTCGCGAATTTTGAATCGTACACACACATACACACACACATTTATTTTAGAGTTTATGTGATTTGGAAACAGCTTACAGAGTTACGAGTAATACATTTATTCTTTAGACAGTAGCGCAAGTTGGCAATAAGTCATCAGTGTCCATATTCTTCAAAATTAGAGACATTTTATTAATACTTTTTGAAATTAATTTGTAAGTCTATGATCCAAAGATAGCCCCTACATTTTCAGGGGTTAGAAATTAAATTTTGCTTAAAGCTTCGCATTAACAGGAGTACTGGTCCGGTACTCGTTGACTTGTCATTACAGAGTATTCTAGATTCGATTTTCCGATACATGACAAAGGACTGGCATTTTTCAATTTTGTCAGCCAGTATTATTTATCAAAATCGTTTTTATTTCTTGAAAAAATCATTGAGGGAAATGCATATATCCGAAACATTATGGCATTAGAAAATTCTTCAAAATGATTTTAATGGTATTTAATGGACTGGATAATGTTTAAGTATTGTGTTATATTTTGGAAAGTTAAATTGGTATGGTTTCCGATTTCGAAAAAAAATTATAACCTAGAACTGTGTAAATAAATAATATCTCCTATTTTATAACAAAAATATATAAGACCAATTGTTTAGTCCGTACGAGTGAATCTACCGATCCTACTTTGTTATTCCGATTGCTATGTGTTAGTCCATCTTCGACGAGGATTTGAGTTATTTATTGAGCAGAAGTTTATTTTATGGCGTCCATATATGGACCTACTATTTGGTTCAATTTAGTCTGGCTAGGATGTTTAACTCTCTTCTTGACTGAGCTATTGCGTATTGAGAACTGGTGTGGAGGGCCGTCCCTTTCAAAAATATAATGAAATACGTCAGCAAAAATAGAATTCATAATTTCCAGCCCACCTTAGTACAGATATAATAAGTTACCTGTTCCTATGTTTGAATATTTCAGAGTGGGTAAAACAAAATCCAATTTCGCATATTCATACCGAAACAAAAAATCATAAGTGACTTTCCGAATAAACCCTCGTTAGAATTAGAAATCAACCGTCACTGGCCGAAAAAAAAAACAATAATTATAAAGCGCGCGTAATTCTAATTCCGAATTCAAATTAAAGCCGCTTAATGCGCGGGAGCGACCCCGTTAAAAAAAGAGTTGACGAGTGCTCGGAGGGTGGTAATTTTTCATTAATTTAAGTTCACCATTCCCTGTTTTGTTTGCTTTTAATCGCATTTCTAATTAATCCCGTCGAGAATAACGTGACAACTGTCGACTATGGCCGCCATTTTTTCGAGCCGAGTATAGCAGATGTCGGCCGATTTCCATTTGTTTCTGAGATTAATGATTCGGTACGATTGTGAATTTTTCCGGTCGGCTTTTGTTGTTTTAGAAGCAATTTGTCCGCTTACTTTTGTAGAGAGGCAGTCGTTAAAGCCTCCACAAATGATATTGGAACGGAATAAAAAAAGTCACGACAAAATTGGTTTGGCATGTATTCGATTTCAGTTGCATGTCCAAGGAATACTAGTTGGTGAAAACGAATTATTATATTCACGGTTCTAAAACTAATCAAATCTTATATATACACGAGGCACATACACCTGCAAAATTCAAACTAGCTAAAGATGATAAAGCTGAAAATCACCATGAAACCAATATCAACATGATAATAATGAATAACAAAATCACAGAAACAAAACTAAAATGGTAACTTAGTTATTTCTAAAGAAAATTAAAACATCTAATAAACGGAAACATATTCAAGTGTCTATTCGCAATGGCTAGCGCTAGAGGACGGTAACTTAATGTCGCTCAAATAATTATAAAAAGGGCTTATAGCAATGATAGGACTGTAACTTGGACAAGAAAGAATCTGTTGTTAGTAACAGAAAGACTTTTAGAAAGATTGTGGTCTACTCCAAATCTATATTTAAGTACATTGTTATGTTGTGACACATGCATATATTTATATCAGTATTACTTCTTTTATATTTCTACAGCTGTTCTCTAGAAAAGTTTGAATGAAATTGTTTTATCGGATACAAAACATATTCCAAAGTGGAAATCTTTCCCATCACATATTTTAATTCCATTTTATTATTGCTTCTTCTGAGCGTGTCTATGGCGATCTAAATTGAGTCGGCTCAGAATTCATCCCCACATTGCTTAAAATTACCTCAAAAGCTTATTTATTTATTTATTTTATTTTAAAGAAGGCTTACAGACTAACAAACCAATGAAATAAATAATGTGATATTAAAAAAAATAGCTAATAACAAGCCTCCACATATTGTTAATGAAAAAAAAGGCGATAAAAAGAAAGTACAAGTTAATATAATTTGAGTAGTAGATAATATTAGTAATTTTTGTAGTAGTATTTTGGTATTGTCTCTGAAGAATTTAAAATATTGCCCCAAGTTAAATATTCCATGTGACATCCACTCTAACCACATGCGACACGAACCCATCAAAATAAACCGTCACAATATTGAACAATATCCTTCACAAATCGCAAAAATAGTTTCATTGCCACGAGTCACTTTGTCCCCTACGGAACAAGCCATACTCAATAATGCAAGAACTCACACCCGGCTTATAACGCGTATAAATGACACCTCGATTTAAAAATCTACCATCCGAAACGGACCGTAACTAGTGGTAGATTGTGTAAAGTCATGTCCACTTAAATGTTATGCAAAGAGTTACTTAGGTAGTGGTCGGGCTTGGATTCTATAGCTATATAATGATCATATGGATGTGTGTAGTTATGCATGTATCTCTTATACTTTTGATATTGGTTATGTCTTTTGAGGTGTAGGAAACTTCCTGAATTGTGATACTTTGTTGTTATGGTTGTTTGTTTTTTGTTTTTGAACAAACATAGTTTTTGGACCAGAGGCTGTGCTCCTGTAGGTTAAATCTTCTATAATTACTCATTTCAATCTGTTACTGCTCAATATTATTTATTTATTTTATTTATCCTTATAGCTGAAGGGAATGGGCTACTATTTTTAGCGAGCAACGCGATGGTAATATTTATAATCCTTAGGAAACCCATTTAAAAAAATAACGTTTCGGTCACACAATAGGAAAGTGTAATGCTTGTTAGGATCCTCAATTTGGCGTAAGCAAAAGATTTTCAAGTGAATCCTCAAAAGTCTAGGATTAAAGTTGAACATGACTAACAAACGCCTCAAAGGTCAAACGAAAAAGCAAGCAGCACTCTTGTCTCTTAAAAAAAAAGTTAAATAAATGAAGACCAAACACGAAGATCACAAATCGCCTTAATATCGCACAGTTAGTAAAGCTAGATTTTATAGTGTACTGCTATAAGTGTCTGCTGTCTGTTTTTTTTACATATTCGTGATCTGGCTGAGCAAAACCAGATATAATCTCCGACTGCACAGCATGATTTTCTACTTGTTTACGTCTTTTATTAAGCAGTCGGGATTTTAGATTTTTTGAATTCAATTTTTTATTATTTATGTACATTTAAACATATAAGTGTTTTATATTTCTAAAATCACCTCTGAAAACCCTTTATTTTGATAACCCGCTGGTCCTAGAACACCACATAGGAACAAACATACATTCATTCATAGACTGATTAACACATTACATTACCTTCTACCAAATGACCTTCCTTCGGCAGTCGGGTAAATACAGGGTATATATACTACCACGTGTCAAAACTATCATTGTTCCACCGAGAGAGGGACGGAGCTATACAAGACAAATAGATCAGCCCCCTTTTGTCAGTTGCACTATGATAGTTTTGACACGTCATGTTACGTTCCAGAAATAACATAAGAAAGTATAGATCCTATAACGGATCTCATTCATTTTGAAGGTGAAGAATTTATGGAATCTAAGGTAATCTACAGGTGAGATGGTGGTCAAGCGCGAGCCTATAATACATAAAAAAAATCTTTATCACAGTCGATTGCACCCGTGCAAATCAAAGATAGAGGTAAGTCATAAGGATAAAGTAGCGAAGTTACATATTATACGTTCCTACAATGTAGAAATGACAGAAGTCGATCTGCCACACTTGCCACTTCAACAAAACCATTTGCAAACCACGAAAATTACAAATCGACTTAATATCGCACAGTACGAAACACGAAGATCACAAATCGACTTAATATCGCACAGTTAGTAAAGCTAGCCTTTATAGTATACTGCTATAAGTGTCTGCTGCCTGTAAATTTTCGCAGTGGCGATCTGTGGCCGGTCTTTGTGCTATTAATTTGTAATGTCCCCCTCTGCCTGCTAGATGCATAGTTCGGATATAATACGAGAGAGCGTATGGGGGGATAAGTCGACAGCTTTGGGCTAAGGTTTTGAGTGCGTGCGCTCTTGCTTGTTGCGAAGTTAAGTTTTAGGTGTGAGTGAATACAGTAAATAGAATATTTTTACTGTAGTAATTCTTTAAAATTGGAATGCGATGTGTGTTGGTTGGAGATTGCCGTAAGGTGGTAATGGTTATTGAAATGTTAAAAGCTGTGGCTAAAGTATATGCAGAATCCTTAGAGAATAAAGTGTATTCGTTTGAAAAATCAAGCTTGATTTCTCATTGATGTTTGTTTTTAAAACACAGGCGCAGATGCCAACAAGGTAAACATACTAGCATACAAAATATTTTCAAAACCCAACCTCAAAATTGCCACACGACATAACACACTCATACCAAAGATCGACACATCGTTCCCCAAACGCCTACCGATGACACGCAACATATTCGAAATCTTCAGACATGTCGTCGTTTTAGTACCTCGTGCTGAGCCTTTGCCGATCTTCAATGGGGGCCCGCGTTTCCGATAGGATTAAGCCAGACTTACTGCTCGGTCAGGAACACGGCGCGACGCAGTAACCCACACCCCGCACACCCGCGCCACACACCCTACGAGCCTTACCTCACCCCCTCTCTCACCCGCCGCATTAGGAGCAATCATATTCGACGGCTGCTAGGTTTTGGCATCGGTCTGTGTTGCTTAGTCTCGGCCAGCTATTTGTGGAACAATGATTTGGTCTTGTCTTAGTTTGTAACGTCGTTTAGGCCCATTTTCGTTTGCATCAACGAATCTTTTCTTATTTTTAACTTACAATTTGATTTTAAAACTAAATTCACTAAATACAAACAATCGATGTTAAATTATCTACTACGGGGTGTTATTAGAATCAGAATCTGGCTTCAAATTCCTCAAAGCGGTCAGCTGTCCGAAAATTTGCCTAGAATTCTTAGGTCCCATTGAAATGACTTCTTAATCAAAGACTCTGTGGTAGTCAGAAGCCTAGACGTGACCCGTCAACCATTAGAGTAGTCTCCGAAGCCTAGCTTTGTGCGTAAGTTTATTACTTACGTTCAAAGGTTTCTTGTGTGCGGTGTGGCCGTACGTAAAGACCACCCTTTCCCTTGCTGCGTAAGAGGCGACTAAGGGAATAGCTACGCCAAAAGGATGGGATGCTGCATCGTGATTATGTGGACGTCGCTTACACGTCGCTCGTACAGCCTCTATGGCTTGAATATATTCTCCTGTCCAATCACTGTAGTTTCGAAATGCCAGAATTTTATTGAGCCTCCATCTTAACTTTTTTAAAGACTTCTACGTAGTTTCAAGATACAATTTATCATATATTTGTGGAATTTAAAACCTAACAACTCATAATACATTCTCAATTGACAAAACAATTGTAACATAAATAATTTCATTGAAATCAATCATCAAATCCAAAGACCAAAACACAGCTACCCAAATATAGCTCATTTTTAAGTACTTCCCAAGTTCAAAAAAATCACAGTCTGAACCCTCCTGACACTTACGCCGACTCTCATAGACTAGACTTATAATAAGTAGGTATAAGTTTCCATACATCCTGCACCACAGACCGACAAGCCGTTTCTCTATTCCTTGTTCTTGGGGAGACCTATATCCACTGCTGTAGGTCTCCACCTAGTGTCGTCACCACGATCAATCCTACGCGTCTCGCATCCAGTGGATTTTTGATTGTGCAAGCATAATACCTTTTAAATTGACACCTCGATACGCAATATAATTTGCTTGTGTTATTTTGGAATTTGCAAATGATTCTATCGTCTCAGAAAATTTTAACCTCCAAGTTCAAAATACTATCTGGCCAAAACTTTTTACTTTTAACTGCTTACTCAGTCAAAATAAATCACAGAACAGCCACACATAGCCTCCCAGAGCCTGCCCTGCAATATAAGTATCTATAAGTTTCCATAAACCTGCACCACTGACCGACAAGCTAACTAAATACTAGGCGTGCGTTCGACAGGCGAGGGCTGTAAACATTTTTGTATTGTATCTATTCCTGGTGAATGGATGAAGGGGTTCTTGATCGATGTGGTAGAGAAATGGATTTAGTCGATATGTAGGCTTGATAGAAAAAGGTTGGTTATGTAAATAATAGTCACGTTACCTTGGGGTACCTATACTTTTTTATTCTTTATAGTACCCCAAATATTATGCACAATGATTTAAGAGTTCATGTACAAAAGCTAGGTAAACTGTTGAATTTTCTTCCAGTAATGTTAACCAAAAAAAAACTCTTTCCAAAGTTACGTTGAGCAACTAAAACTTATTTGCCATCTCCCTTTTCAAAGATTTGTCTCCAAATCCACTTGAGTATATTAGCGTTGTCTAAAACTTTATTTTACTTATGGTTAATTAAAATTAACATTATTTTAAATCGGTTCTTCTCACTTTTCTTGTCGTCTTGGTTGGTTTTGGGGAGCATATCTTTAATAACGATTTTCAAAGAAATTCAAAAATCTACAGCATTTAGAATTACAGTTAAACTTGGCGTGAATTAGCCATTTAAAAAAAAAAATTTAGACAATAATTAAAGAAGCCTATAAGCCTTATAACTAACTAGTCCATCTCAGATTGAACGAAAATCGAAGATAAATTGTCCATCCAAAGGTTGTCTGGTAGATATCGCTGTCAGCGATAAGGCCGCCTTTGTACCCGTAGTTATAAATTATTGTAAAAGAGATGTGTATCTTTATTTTTTGGTGTACAATAAAGTATATTCTATTCTATTCTATAAATTGGAATTACCATATCCTAACTCCAGCTTAATCAGCATTATACATTCAAATTCTATTATTCGTTACTCGGAATATACAGTTTATGCCGCAATGATATTTGTTCATCGCTCTCTAATGCATTTCCAAGTATTGAAGCTTCTGCGGTCTAATACGGTGTATGTATGGACTTCTATAAACATTTACTTGGATCATTCCAGGTATTATGATCGCTTCTGCTAATTTATTCATTTCAGCACTATGCTTAATATCGTTTCGTGCGAAATTTTCCGAACGATTCAGTATAAGATTGGCTGATACAATTTGATTATAATGTTTAAAAAAAACTTCAAAATTAAAGACTGAAACTTGATCTTCTTCTGGATATATACAAAATGGAAGCATTTACATTCGGTTAGTTTTGAGGCAGAGTAATAAATAAGTGATGGTTTACTGTTTAAAACTTGAAAAGTTTCAGTTGTTGATTTTCATCGTTGTTGATTTTCATCGTTTTTTATCACAACACTATATTTTCTTCCTCCATGCTGTCCTTTATCTCAACGAGCTTGATTAAAACTATCTCTATAAGTGTCTATGGAGTTTCGAAATCTTCAATTTCTGGTGCTTTACTTATCTTAACATTTAAACGTGTATTTTGCATTAAAGAATGTCTCTTAAAGCACAAAACAGGAATAATTAAATAAATTCTAATACTAATTTACTAACTAGACCTAATAAATAGGATTTGTGGACCGGTATCGGTGCATTATTAGTTACCCACCTAACTCTAATGCCCCTTCTACATAATCGGTACTATGTTACCTCTGCACACGGTATTATATATCCATAAGATACAGGATCAACATATCTTGTGTTCGGAACTTACTCCTGTTTAGGTCTACTTGCACTAAATAAGTAGAAATTGTAAAGGAAATACACAGTTCAAGATAATTAAAGTTTTTTTCAGATATTTAACGCGTTGCAAACAAGACTTATCGATAAAATTAGAATCAAGAAACTTTTTGAAAATGGAACCAAATATATTTTATGCGTGCCCTAAAACAAGATTTGTACCAAGACTCATTACGGGCCTAAAATTCCACATTTAAATTCCGAAACCCAGCAAACAGCTTGAAAAAAGAACGCGATAACCCTAAAGCAACAAACAAACCGTTCTTCCCAACGCCCATAATCCGTCCTTCAATTGACTCGCGATACCAAACAGCTGATACATTTTTTCTTCTTCCTACGTTCACCACATTCAAAACCGTACCTTGTTGCTCGTATCCTAAGGTTGATAATCGTGTAAATACATGGAATTCGAGCGAAAGAGGGAACAAAGGAGACGGGACCACGTGTCTTGACCTATTTGTGTCGTGCGATTGGTGTAGGTCGTGTTTACTATGTCTGGAGGGAGTTTTTAGAAGGTTAGGAGCTTTTTAGGGTTAGGAAAGTAGAGAGGACTTTTGTTTCTTTAGGGATTTTTACGTGGTGAAGTGATATGTTTTGTAGAGTGGTGTAGTGTTTGCTGGGTTAGCGTGGTTAGAAAACGATTGCAGAAGATTTTCTGAAAATATATGGCTTGATTTTCCTTATAACAACAAGTAACGAAGTTACTATCTTCTTCTTCTATCTTCTTCGCTTGTGTGTAAACATTGTTTGTATTTTTTGGCTTGTGGTGAGAAATAAACACTTTATTATTTATTATTATTATATACTAATTTTACAGAATGTTATCAAAAATACAATTCGTATACATTTTTCATTCGTAATCCATTTTTTGGTGCTCAGACAAAATACCATTTTAGCAAATGCTAGGTTGTATCAGTCTAATCCTCGATTTCTAAAAAAATAAAATTGAGAATTTTTCAAACTCTACTTTAGTATGAGAATTTGTTCAACTTTAGCATTACAATAGTTTGACGACTTCAAGTCGGAGGCACGGGAGTGCCGCCAACAAGTCGAGCAAACAAAGGCACAGCCGTACCATCCTTTTCTCGAAGCCATTCAGTTACTTCGTTGTGGATAAAGCTAGCAGCCTGAATTACAATTCTAAAACCAAGTTGGTTAATTTGTTTGTGTGTTATCTAATTAATAAGGTACCTACTGAATCAATTATCCAACTTGGTTATACATTCGATCTCTCTACTTTTTTGCGGTAGAAGAACTGCACCGCGAGAGTTTTTGTTGGGATTCCTAATTCAAAATCCTTTATTATGCTAAAGGATAAGAATGTTTTGTCGATCCCATAATTTTTACATTTTGTATTTTTTTTGTCTTACAAATAAAGTTTAATTTAACTTATTTTTCCCACAGACGAGTCGGGATGCGAGGCTGATATGCTGGAGGGTGCGGAGGTGGGACGGCACTCGCCGCCCCGGCCGCAGCAAGAGCCCATCAACCTCAAGAATGAGGTGAGTCCTCTTCGTAACACGTGCTTTATGTAGGACATAAGATTTAGATGAAGTGAAGGTGTCGTGCTACATTGTACGTCATATGGCACAAACTTGAGGGATATTTTGTATTAAAATTAAATAAATATGTTTACTATGTCGGTATTTATGAGTATGTGAGACGGATATTAGTAGCAAGAACCCATCAACCTCAAGAATGAGGTGAGTCCTTTTCGTGGCACGTGCTTTTTGTAGGACATAAGATTGAAGCGAAGCACTTTGTACTTTATTTAGGAAAAACTAAAAGGATGATGTATTTTTTAATTAAGAAAGTTGGCGGCAAAAGTGCCTGTTGACGTCAAGAAGTGAAAAAAAGGTTCGTAATCTATTTGCTAACTACATGTTTCTTATTGCTATGAAAAAAAGACGGTTGGCGAAGTATCCCTTAGATATAGAATAGAATAGAACATACAAATTTTATTGTACACCAAAAAAGTTATACATCTTTTTACCCGACTGCAAGAAAAAGGGTTATTATAGAACTCAATTATAGGGGTACTGTGGCTTATTCATCTCGAAAATGAGGTACTGTAGCACTTGCTTTAAGTAGGGTATAAGATGGAGACGAATTGCACGTCCTGTGGTACTTTGCACTTCATTTTGGATAAAGACTTTTCTTTAATTATTACAATTATAATTAAGTTATTGCTTAGTTTACTGACTAAGTACTTATGTACAGTTTATGTAACTTTGTATATCTAGTAGTAACAGGTTCTCTTCATGATTCGAGCTTTATTTTGCACGTAAGATTAAGACAAAGTGAAAGGCTTGGAGAGAAAGAAGGAGAGCATAGGTGGCGCGAGAGCAGAGGTGGCCCAGTGGTATCGGCCACGTTGTAGGTCGTGGGTTCGAGCCCAGCTAGGCGCTTTACTTTGAGTAAATTATTTCATCACCCCCAGCTCTCAAAAAGGTGAACTAACAACTTACGGCCCATTCCCTCTCACAGAGAGGAGGCCTGTGTCCCAGCTGTGGGAACATTAATAGGCTGATGATGTGATGTGATGTGAAAGGCTTGGGTTTTGATTTTTCTTTTAGCTTAATTTAGGACTGAATGAGAAGAGTTACTACTGATGACACACTACTTACTAAGTACTGTGTGTAGGTCATTATTGGTTCCTGAAGTGACATTAATTGATATGAACCTCAACGTGAAGAACAGGCTGAGTTCTCGGATTTTTTCTCACATGTGTTTCATTTAGGTTGTAATCCCTAAATAACCATTTAGTAGGTGCTTCATATTGTTATAGTAACATAAACATGTATAATACAAATAGACTTTTGTCACTACTAAAATGAAGTCGCTCCGAATTAAAATAAAAAATACCCGTACAATTTGTAAAAATAAAATAACGTATTCAGTAGCAACCCTATGTCTAGGTTAGTAGTGGCTGGAGGGGCGAGTTGGCAACGCGATACAAATATTATGGCTCTTTTCTAGTGATATCAGAGAGAATGTAATGTGAATTTGTCTAGTCAAGTTTATGTTATCATACAATCTGTTGAAGCAACTGTTGCTTTAGCCTATAGTAAAGGAAAATCCATGTCCAAATATCCCGCTAATTTATTTTCATTCCGACAGCTCCAAGTTCCACTCTGGACTCTAAAAAACAAGGCTGTCAAGCTCACCACTGCTACTTAGCTAACACGTGGCCTTTAAATTGAAAACGCGGACAAAGTTGAGTGCGAATAAACGCGCTCGGTCCTCAAGTGGCAGCTCGGCTCACCAAAAAGACGACGACGAGCCCAAAAGGCTCAAAAGGTCCTCGCAAAGACTAAACATTCATCGCTTCGTTAGCGCTCCCGCGAAAAAATCGCCATACGATCCGACGCCGGGCAATCTGCACTGCCGCAACCTACTTGCTTCAGAACCTATAGTATCGATTAGTGAGCGCTTTTTTATCCACACGCACTCACACACCGCCGCGGCGGGGCCAGCCTTTTTAACAATCTTTTTTTCGTCCACCCCCTCTCTCCCCCAAAACCGCCATGTCCATTGCGCGGATGCAAAGACCACCCCGCTCGCCCCACCCCTCATATAGCAGCATTGAAAATGGAATTTCCATGAGTGATGGAGTGTCAAACGGGAAGTGAAAAAACGGAGAAAAAGTACATTATGTTAATTATTGAACGCGTGCTCCGTCCGAGTTTAAATTGAATGTCATGTCGTACGCGTCCGTCGTGTCGTCGTGTCGTGGAAACGCGCGCTTTCCTCTTCTATTCCGTTTCGTGTGTACGGTATAATTTTTAATTTTTACTCTCTGTTCGTGCTAAATTAATAATCGCATATGTCGAAATTCGGACATGCCATATATTTTGTATGTAGCGAATTTTGAACAAAACTCGATTGGTAACTTTTGGCTCGTACACGTGGACTTAGCGGAACCATATTATTGGCTTTTGATCAAAATTGAGCTCTATTAGTATGATTGTAAAACTGTTAATGCTGGTTCGGTGGTCGGGCTAAGCGCCGGTAGCTAGAATGACTTTTATTTTCATTCACTAAGTACGGGAAGATAATGTGTACACTAGTAATCTTTCCTACGAACTTTGTCGATTCTTTGGCTCTGGTTTTCTTCGCACGACTTCCCAGAACTTTGACAAGATGAATTTAGTAGTAGTACTACGTCTTAAGAATATTAGTTGTTTTCTTGGTTCTTATTACCTCTGTTACATTGTTAGTGCTTAGCTAAACATAGACGAATGACGTCAGATCTCAATGTTACTTAGTACAATTTCGTCTGTTTCAGTTTAATTACTGTCCTAGTCTCGTCACAATGACCGAGAATTGCATTAAAACTAATATGTGTTATGAAACAATAATACTGAGACCGCTTCCTCTGTTTAACTTTTAATGAAATCTACTATCTAAGCTAGCATTGCACAAAAAGACCGAACAAAGCACTTATTCACCGGACAACACGAACTATTCGGACAGTCGCATTGCTAATGGAAAATCCCGAAAAAATATTGGCGGTGAAAAAATAGTTTAAAAAAATCGTCGAGCACATTTGAATGAAAATTGGGTGGTGAAGGGGTGGCGCGCTCGGCCGCCGATCGCCTATTATTATTATTATTACTTGCATTATATCTGCATTTTTTTCACGCACACAGACGCAGGCGCGCACGCCATTTTTATTTTTTTCTTCCTTTTTCTTTTTTTCGGGGAATCGGCGGGGGCGCGGCGCCCCCACACATGGGCCGCGCGCGGCGTGCGGTGCTCACCAGAATCGAACTATGCGATGTCTACAAGTGGACGAACATTTAAATTGGCTCTCATCAAATATTGACTGCGTGTAGTTTTTTCATTAACCATTGGGCTTTTTGTGAGGTACGCTCGCGGCGACCGGCGGCTGCCGCTCAATTTGTATCTACTTCCTTTGAGCAGGTACGGGAGTGCATCATAAGTTGTTTTTAGCTTCAATTAATATTTTTCTAGTGCATCAATCCGCCTCAATCTACTTTTTAGAAATGCAGCTCGACTGATTTGCTTACTCATGACGATATCACTCCATTGCCGTAAAAAAACAGTCAGTTCCAAACATTTTAGACTTTGTTGAGTAAAAATTACATGTAAAATTGATAAAACTTATCTCCACGAATGTTGTCAAAATAAATGCTTAAAAAAATTGCCGAACGTCCCAATTCCCGATAGAAAAAAAGAACGACTGCATATTTAACACAACTAACTCTGGGTTCGCCGTAATTAATCATTCGTTTGATTTGATGGTGTTACACACGAATATTCCATGTTTCCATGTCGCTTTTATCAAAATGTTTTAATAAAATCGCAACAGGTTGGGGTTGCTTGTTAAGAAAACATCAAGTGTTTGCGTAAATGGGTCCCTTTACGAGAATCTGTTTAGTTATTTACACTCAGAACTTGATTTGATCAACTCACTTTGACTAAGAACTCATCCTGTTAAGGGATCTTCTTACCTTTGTCAATACTGACCTATTTTTCTCTGTATGTGTCAAGAAATTCTCCCAAACCTAATCAATTTCTTCAACGGTTTTCATATCAAAATCTTAATCCTTCCCAACATCTACATCATCTTCTATAAATCTAAATTCTCTTAGTTTTCTCAGCCCATTGCCAAGGTTGCTAAAAAAGAGGTCCGCCATACTCTAGGACGTTTGGTTTTTCTTTTATGAACCATTTTACGTTGACCCCTCGGCCCTCGCTGCTGCCGTCTGACTCACTATTTGAGTCGGCAACTTGTCTATACGATTGATGATAGAGATGATTATTGGTTATTTATCTACTTATGGAGTTATCACGTTTTGTCTTTACTAAGAGGTCGTACTTTTGAGAATAGTTGTAATGTCTTTGTAAATCTTGGTGCGAAGAAGTAAGTCTACTTAAAATCATAGTTTAATTTATTTACATACGGACTTAGCTTGGCTTGTGTTTACTGAGATTTCTTGCTTTTGGGCTTACTCTTTATGTTCGTATGATGAACTAAGTTTTTATCAAATCCTAACCGACCTTAGTAACATACTTAAAGTTTGTTCTTGAGAAAACTCATCAATACATAATAAAAATTATAATAAGACACAAAATAATGCATGACCCTCGTAGAACAACGGACGGCACTGCAGTCAAGCGAATTTATTATCATTAAAAAATGCAAAAAATCATAATTAAAGGGGTGGGCGTGGGGGTGCATCCCATTTTTTATTTTAATTGGCTTGTAAATTACAAAAGTTATAGTGAAAACGTTGAGACCGTTTTTTCGGTATCATTATGCGGTTTTAAATTTTGTCGCTTACCCAAGGTGAAATGTATTACTATGGAAATAAGTTGCGCCTGATTAAATTTGTTATGAGGGTGTTCCGAGCTCGGGATGTCGTCTCGTTTGTGGGCTTCCTTATTTTTTGGGGCTTCTTTATCTGTGTTATTGGCTCTTGTGCAATTCTTTCATTGACTGTAAGAAAAAGATGTGTCGGTTGTTGAGGAGTCGAATTTTCTTAAAAACATATGAAGCAATGCATTAGGATTTTTTCTAAATCCGTCCGATTGTAACAGAGTGTCTTGCGTAATCGAAATGATTTTTTGATTGCTAAAACTTTGTTGGCTTACATAGGCAATGAAATGTGAAATGGATAGCGACAAAACAGTGTAGGGTGACCGACACAAAAAAAATATTAATTCCACTCTCATGTTTAAAACAAACTGAGTGGGTATTGTGATATTAAGTTAAAACAGAAATCAAATCGATTTATAAAACCAAAATACTAAGCATAGGCATCTCGCAAACCCCCAAGTTTTTGTATATTGAATTTTAAAACTCACATGAATTCTTCAATGTGTATCTACGTATCAATTTGCTTTTGTGTGCGTTCTTTTTTCAAAGTCTTAAAAAGGTGGAGTAATTCTAAAACAGAAGAAAATTTGAAAAAGGAACAGAACGCAAATGCAAAATGATTTCAAATAAAGCAATCACAATATTATATGAAAAGGATTAACTTAGGATGGTAGTCATGCATGCAGAGAAAATGCACTCATGATGAGTATAAGAAATGTAAAAAGCATGTATTTATTTCATTAACATTGAAATCATTCTAAACAGGAGAAAAGAGGAACCGCATTGAAAACAAAATCGACCATGACACAATCATTATTTTCAAAGCTGTTTGACTACCTTTTGGCTTTGTATGTAATTTTTGAGTGCAATGGTTTAGAAATATTACTCGTAATTGATATAAATTGTTATTACATACTACACCAAACCGAAATGGACCTACAATCTTCAAAATTTTACTAGATAATTATTCAATTCCTAACTGATTAACACGTAGGTACCTACCTAAGTACGCAAGTGAAATATTTCTTCTTCGTACCACAAGCTAAACAAACAACATTAGATTATGCAGCACTTTTCACGTCATAAAACAATATTCTACGCATAAACCCATCGGATTCTCACCAAATGTTATCCACAAACTTTGCAAAAGATACCACCGTCAAACAGAATTGAAACAAAACGTTAAAACAAGAGGTGTAAAGTTCAAAATTGAATCAAAATTAATATTGACAGCGGTAAATACGGTGTAGCGCCTCCGAAGCTAGGGTTGCTAGAAATATAAATCTCGCCGTCGCAGCCGCGGCCAGGGCTACCACGGAGGACGGCCGTGATTGATCAAAGTCGTTTGTCAGGCTCGCGTCGCGACTGTTGGTAGCCCTGTGCAATTAGCACATGATTCTGGGCGTCTAATGCACGAATTTGGTTTTAATTATGGAATGCTGTTGCCATGGAATCTGTTCGTTCTGTTTTTAAATTTTAAATGATTTTCGATTGTGAATAACATGTTTGTGACAGAGATTTGATTGACCATATCGAATGATGCTGAAAGAATAGGTGCAATGAGTGTTTTTGAAACTTAAAATTGTCTTTGGTGTAAAGCAAGTTTGAGTAATATTGATTCGTAGTGTACCTAACACTGAAATGTGTAGTGCCTTATCGGTGTTAATAAGTCATGGCGTAGAGCAATCAAATGGCGACTTTAAAAATGTAATCGATTTATTTTTTATGACAATTTACTTTGTGCTTACACATATGTATTGATAAGTTTTATTTATTTATTCTCCATAACAATCAATCAATTTTTTATGTGTCTCCTTTATCACTAAATAATAATGAATATTTTTTCATCTTAAACGAAGTGTTTTCCAATGAGTGTAACCCAGCTTATGTAGCAATTGATCTAGATATACCAAAAGTATTTTAATAAATCTTGCTAACTCATTTGGAATCGTTAGAGCACACAGGACTGAATTTTTTGACTAGTACTAAACAGGGCAATCCAAATCCATAAAAGATACGTAGAAAACTTGGGAAAGCCTCCTCAGTTATAAAAATTAAGAAAAACGTTCCGGTATCGGTGACATACAATAAAATTAATTACTTTTCGACACATAAATCTAAATAAATATTATGCAAGAAACATGAATTAAGCTTAAATTAACAACACAACCAAATTCTGCAATTTCGCAACTCTTATTGATCGAAAGTTGCCTTGTATTTGCTGATTTTATTTTTAAGAAAAGTTTGGAAGACTATTCCCGTGTCTGGACCAAAAAAATATCGATGTGTGTGTAATTGCCAACTAGGTACCCAAGAAACAGCTTGACTTGGCATACCAATAGATCGCGCAGTTTTCCAAGCCAAGAGAATATGTGAGACATGAGTGCTAAAACACGATAAACACATTATAAAAACATTACAAAAATTCCAGAAGATAATTCACACAACTTTTACGATCTTAATAACAGAAATCCAATTAACTAAGTATGAATATTCAAAACAGTTTACGACAGCCACGCATCGATCAAATAATAGCACAATAGTATTAAGTTTATTTTATATCTTGCGCCTATGAGATCCGATGCAAAGTGGCCGTAGATATGCAAGCGTACGTGCGCACTCCAGCTTAATAATGCGCAAAGAAAAAAAATACGCAATAAACATTTAAAAAGGGAGATGTCCCAACATTACAGACGAATTAAAATGCGAAATCACGTACATTACAACCAGTTTTGATACTTTTTTTTCAATACACTTATAAATTCGAACAGCGAAACGAGTGGAGTGTCTCGATTGTATTATATATTTTTTTGCTTTTATTTGTAATTGTTTTTTGATCATGTTTGCTGGAGTAACTGTTCAGGATATCGCGTTTTGTATCATCAGATTTTTAATTAAATTTGCTATGGCGGAGTGTTGGTAAGTTTAAAATTATGAAGTGTCATTTGGGAATCGTTTATTTGAAATCATACGTGCGATAATTTTTATTATTGAATACGTTTAATGTTTAGGAGTCTCTATTGCCTTTTGTGCCGTAATGTCGGCGGTCCGCATTAAAATTAATGGAAACACTGCTTAATGGTCGGTTCTAATCCTGTATTTATTTAAAATTTTCATTTTTATCGAATGTTATTGATAAAAGAGATACTATAGCTTTTGATTCGTTGCTGTATATTATTTTACCCACTAAATGTAGTTTAGCATTACCCACATTCTAATCGGACACCAACTTGTTCACAAAGAACTTCGTAATATTGAAATGAACCAAAGTCTAAAACCACAACAAATGTATCTATCACGTTAAAAAACAAATTATATCTGTCAAAACAACTCCGAACACCACAACCATTCTATTACATACACAAAAGAGATAAATTACAAAGTCTATTAAACAAAAATAAAAGTGTTGCAATCATCAATTGATTCAGCAATAGGACATCTCCCATCGCAGCTCGGAGACCGGCCAGAAACAATACACTTCACCTATCGCACCCAACAAAGAACCTATTAACAATATGAGTAATGCACAACTTAGATCGAGTGGCTATCTGATATATGAAACCGATTGAGCAGACGGGCGGTTAGCAAACGCGACAAAAACGCACGAAATAAAATTTAAGATAATTCTTGCCACTGGAAATTAGACTTTATTGAAGAGTAACTGGGTCGCAAGTGGGATGTTTACAGAATCAAGGATAGCACACTCATAAAAAAAATAAAGCAAAATAAAACTAATCTTCGATTTACTTAATTGAAACCGTGAATCATAAACGTTCGTTAACAAAAATTTCTGACAGCCGATTACTAATTAATAATTGTGTTTGAGTATTTAATTCGATTATTATTTCAATAAAGCGACTGTGAAATTGTTTTAGAACCAGAAATTGTGTGAAATATTCTAATTTTATATCGGTTTGTTATTAATAAAAAAGTTAACCTCGAATTCCACGTTATGGTGAAAATTTTTAAACATGTGTAATAAGATCGTTAGAAAAAACATAAAAGTTAATCACTTCCTCGCTCAATTAAGAATTCGGATATACCACTACGTTTGATTATAATACCTTGATAATCTTGATTGGTTTTAATATTTTTTTAACATCAGCATTTAAAACGCGGCGTTTTTCCGCTCGTCTGCATCCACCACTCTCCACCCATCCTCTGAAAATGGAGCGACCGATAAAAAAGGTAACGAATTATAAAAAAGCGGAGGCGCACAATCGCGAGCGCGGACGTGTGGGCGGTGGGCGAAATGAAATGAAATAATGAAAAAAATGGGCAAAAAGCAGTACAAACATGCATTGTCCTCGCCACCACCCCCCTTAATGAGTGGGTGCGGGGAAGCTGCCGCCCCCGTACGCGCAACGTGTGTCTGAAGTGGCTGATTATCACCTGATTTCATGTGCGTCAATTGTTGGGCTGCTAAATAGGTCGCGGTGTTTGTGGTACATACAGATTACAGAACTTGTGTGGCACATCTCGATCGTACGGGTCGGGCTTGTTTAGCCAATGAAGTTGTTGTGAAGTTCTTCGTAACTTTTCAGCTCACTGTCTTTCTTTTGAAGCTGTTCAGACAAAGCTTCTTTGGTAGTTAGGTTGTCAGTGAAATTATTCTTACTTGCACTTAAGATGTGTTGAATGTCAAAATAAACACGAACTTTAAAAACTTTAAAGCCCTCAATATTGACGTGTAAACTTATTTTTTCTCTTTTATTTGAAATTGTTCGCTTCTGCTTCTGAAAAGGACTTATTAACCTCAGTAAACGCAGAACAAGCTCAGTATAATCACATCCGATCGTCTGTAACTTAATAATGCCCCACCCAAAGTTTTCTTTTCACCGGATTGGTCTCACACGAAAAAAATCCCAATTTTCGAACATATTAACCATCAAAAACAGCGTCCGAAATTAATTTGTTTATGCGAAACAAAGGTGGGTGCCGGGCGCATGCACCCGCGTCACCCACTCCCCGAAAAAAAAGGAAAAAATAGGAAAAAAGGGGGGAAACGGGGTTCCCACACCCCTCCCGCGGCGCGATCGGCATCAGACTTCTTTTTTTAATCGCGTCGCATTCAGCATGGTCGTTTTTGGTAAGCACACACTGCGCATTGCCTATTTTCCAATTTAGATTGCTTTGTATTACCGGTTGAGCGATGCGCAATAGTTTTTGAGGCTCGTGACACGTGAGTGCAGGAAATTAAATTTCTGTGTAAAATAAAAACAAAGAGGAAGGGGTTTTGAGGGTACGTGAGCTTTATTCGCTAGCGACGGATGGTAAGAAAAAAATTGCCTTTTCTTCAATCCATTTTCGCCCTTTTACTTACCCTTTTTCGACCTATTTTCGCCATCTGAACATATTCTATGTCATCTCTCGGAATTTTTACACTGATCTTCAGCTATTTTCATCCTATATTCTACTTTGACTCACTTCCCCAAATAATAATTATATCGAAGGAGTCTCTAATCATGAACCTGTCCTAATGTTTATAAGAATAATGAGTATTGAATGAATCTTACTTCCTGCGCTTGTTAATTATGTGTTTCAGGGTTCAGTATAAATTATGCATGTCACATTTAGTTTTAAAAGAATATTATTCAGGCATTTTTTGGTCTACGCAATGTAATGCAAAATCTTCTAAAAATACTAAGAAAATAAATAGAATAATATATCATGCTATCTTACTACCTAAACCATAAATCAAAACTATAAATATAAATTCATAATTTATTTATTTATGGCTTTGCTGTAGGTACACCAAGTTAAAACAAAGAAAAGGAAACTTAAAACTAAAATACATACAACGGGTGGCCTTATCGCTTACCGCGATATCTTCCAGGCAACCTGGAAGATATCGCGATGTATATATAATTCTTGTTAATAAAAGGAAGTTCGATTTAAACTAGTCTTATACAAGGGATCTCGATAACTTTTAAGACCCATCTTCCTTATAACTTGATTTTGGACCAGATATCAACCATGTTTTGAAACAAGACAGTCTTAGAACAAGACAGTCTTAGAACAAATCCAGACACTTTCAAATTCAAAGTAAAATGAAATAGTTGTACCAATAAGAATATTTATAGTACAAAAATAAATAAGTAGCTATTCTAGTTCATCAACATCATCATAATTATACAGACATAGGCCCCCCCAAGTGTCGCCACATTGACCGGTCCCGTGCGTCTCGCATTCAGCGGATTCCCGCAACCTTCACCAGGTCATTGGTCCTCCTAGCAGGAGGCCTTCCAACGCAACGTCTTCCGATTCGCGGTCGCCATTCCAGAACTTTTCTGCCCCATCGGCCATCCGGTCTGGGAGCAATGTGCCCTGCCCACTGCCACTTAAGTTTGGCAATTCTGCGGGCTATGTCGGTAACCCTGTTCTTTTCCGGATCTCTACATTTCTGATTCGATCACGCAAGTAAACTCCGAGCATAGCCCTCTCCATTGCCCTTTGACTGTAAGCTTTTTGATGAGGCCCATTGTATGCGACCACATTATTTTAGTTGTCCATTCACAAAGGTAGTTTCATATAGAGGAAAACGTACAAGAATCTCCACACTACTCCTCTTAAATTACTATTAAGTAAAAATATGAATAGAAATCGTTTATTATCCATATGGTAGCTGGTACACAGTTGTAAAAAAGTTGAAATGTCAGAGCAACTTAAATATAACTTATAGATAGATTACATGGTTCTAATTGCCAGTGAGTTCCAAACTAGACAGTTAGTCTGTATCTTGAGACTCAGAATAACTGCACAATTACTTCTTACTGATAACAAGTTAACCTTCTAACGAAACAAATAATATAGCGCCACTTAATTACAAAAAGCCTTTAACAGACCCACCTTTAACCATTTTCCAAGTTCCATTTCAACTTCTCCGTAAGATTTCAAAACTATCATTCACGGATCAATTATAACAGTATTAAAATTAAATATAATTAACGACGTACCAGCCTGTGTAGACCAATAACTCAGTATCAAAATTCCTTGATAATTAGCGGACTGAAGCAATAAATATTGCCAAGACGATTATTAAGCGTTGGGTACTAATCACAAGAAGTTTAAAGGGACACCCTGTAGACTAGAGACGTTGCGAAATTATAGAGAGGGCTTTAATTGTGGTGGGAAGATGTGTTAGGAGTGCGTGGTGATGGTAAGATGCAAATGGTGTCTCTGTTTGGTTTGGTAGAAGAGAATTAAAGATGAGATTGCATTAAAAGAAACTAGAAGTTTCTCCTTAACATTGCAACTACCAACTTAAGGAAATAAATGTTATTACGGATATTTCAATATGTCACTTATGGAAATAAATGTAATACAGCTGAGACAATTGCAATAAAGTGCTAAGTTTAACGATAATATGTATTTTTTTTAATCTATATTGGTCACGTTGATTCTATAAAACCAAGGTAAAATTTGGTCGTTATAATCACAAAAACCCTTGTACAAAAGAGTTTAATATAAGCAACGCATCTAATTTTATGTACTGCAATGCTAAAACATTGTGGCAACGAAGGCAAGAAATAAATGGAAAGAACCTGCGAAAAAAAAACCGGGTAAAGATATTCCTTAGGCAGAACTAACGCATTCCGAGTCCTAAGTCCAAAGCTATCCCGGTGGCACTCACCACGCCTCAAGCAACGCCAGTTTTCTGCACCCTTCCATATAATTAAAATACACTACTTTGTGTAATTAGAGAGTACAATGAAATCGTTTCTATACAGATAATATCACTAAGAACAAAGTAGCATGAAGTTATTAATGATACGAGAGTGCCCTATAAGTGTGGGCTATTGAAATTATTAGGACGTGTAAGATTGGACGATACGACATTTCGGTATTGAGATATTTGGACTTAATTACATTAAAACTGTGAATGAAGAGAACATGTAACCAGAAATGTGGGAAATATATAAACCAATGAGAGGAGATTGTATGCTACTGTTACATATGGAGTTAGTTGCTCTAATATATCTGGGGTCGGCGCGGCATGTTTTCGTCTTCCAAACACCAGCTCTTTTTGCCGTCATCTTAGTAGTTATATTTTTACTAGCCATATCGTCTTTTATAATCCATTATTATTTCTGTAGTCTTCCTGGTTTGGCTTCTAGACGTAGGTCTTAGAAGCCAAACCAGTACTTTAGCTTTTTGCAATAAAAATCTGTAAAACACAAAAAGTTCACCAAATGGTAAATAAATAATTTTCAGCTACTAAGGGTGCAATAGATCTCAAAACAATATGTAATACGTTGTACCACTTGCTTAGGTCACTTTCTTCGGTTACCAAAAAAACTTAGAAACTAATGACCCTTTCTACCAATTTCGTAAATGTGTAGCCATGCAAGAAAGACACTCGTATCACCTAATTCCTACGGATAATCGTAACTCCAAAGCGTTCCACATTTCTCTTTGTACCGGTAGCGACGGGCATTCCTTTTCAAAAGCGTCCAAATCGTCACAGCAATGCGACCTAGGCCTGCTTAGGTGACGATGTAGGGTGAATAACGAAGCAACCCGGAACTGTTTGCTTCTAAACATGGATATATAGTGACGAAAAGGAGTATGTTTGGGATTAGTGACGCGACACTGTCTGGCTTGCATCTTTTACAAATGAGTTAACAATACTTATGTATAATAATAACATTTATTTAAATGAAGCCAATGATAGAACTATCATGTGAGACATACTGGTCCGTATAAAATTTGAGACGTACAAAGCGTTTCCAGATAATAGGTGTTGAAGACATGCTCTATTACTTTTTACAGCAATTAAACTAGCAATATATTAAGGAGCAGAGTCGAAAAGAAGTGTGAATTGAGCAAACTCACATATTAGGTTAAACAGGACTAAGGAGTTTGACAATGTGATACTTCGTTTCACCAAATTATCAAGTAAAGGAAATCTTTGAAACAAAATTACCAAAGACAAAATACACTTATAGAGAGAAATCTGCGAATGATTATAATATTTGTCATACATGGTGTCATTTTTGAGGATTCTAAAGCGACTGCCACAGTTGCAACATTTTCAAAAATCTGATCGCGAATTCCCCATCGGCTTGTATGAAACATTCTTAAAGGGCTGGATGGGTAAGTGTACGTTTACGAGGAATATAAATGTGTATCATTAATCAACGTAATTAGATCATTGCCGGGATCGTGTTGCCTCCCGACCGTACCCGAACAGCCCCGAAGCGGCCCGAGAAACTATCTTGAATTCTTTTTTTGAAATAAATCGAGTTCGGGTGCTTATCTTTTGATTATGAAGATAATGAAATTGAATTTTGAATGGGAAACGAGATAATGACGTTATATTTCGGGACAATTTCTTAATTCAAAGTTGGCAAATAATACTCTAGACTTAAAAAGCGGGTTTCACCAGGTTGAAATGAAAAACAGATAGGTTACGGAAACATGAAGACATTTATCGTACTAATATAATAAATGTGAAAGTTTCGATGGATGTGTGTGTGGATGTCTGTTTGTTACTCAATCACGCCCGAATGGCTGAACAGATCTGGATGAAATTTGGCACAGAGATAGATTTTAGTTTGGAATAGCACATGGCTACTCTATCCCGGTATAATGTTCCCTTGGGATGATAAAAACACTTTTCACGCGGGCGAAACCGCTGGCTGTAGCTAGTTGTATTATAATTATGATCCTGGACAGTTAGTTAGTGGTACAAAACTTACTGTTTTGCTAACCACCCAGTATCTTAAAATATCTTCGCGTCACTTATTATTCAGTCAATATGCAGTCTGATCTATTGTTTTTGCAATATTTTGCTTTTTAGAAACTGTGCTTAAATTTTTCATTTCAGCATGCACTATTTATATAGCTTTTGTCACTTAGGAAGTTAGGACACTTTTTCACATAAATATTTTTTTTATAATCTAAGCGAAATTGTAAATTATTAAAAATTTTCTATCGGAAACAGCTGATTTAAAAACAATACCGTATCATTTTTACATAGTAAGTCTTGAACTCTGTCGTAAAAACTTGTACAAGGTTTTTCTAAAGCTTTTGTCTTATAATTGCTTCATTAAACACTGGCAAGAAAATTATTAAGTGATTTGAGAATGTAGATAGTAGTTTTTTATGCTTTGGGTTAAAGTACCTAGTCTAAAAGATTAATGAGCTGTGCAGCCTGTGCATAGATTTCCTTCTAAATAAAGACACTAGGGTTAAAGTGCCCATGTAGAGGGTATTTTAGTGCTGTTCAAAGACATATTCCCGCTGTCATTGTATTCAATAAATCCATCCCATATCGTAGTATATCTGTTCAAGCTTGCCAAACAATAATATCAATGAATGAATTACTGTTCTCCTCGATTGAATGCAAGTAGAAGTAAGATAGATACATAATAATTGCATTCAGAACAGTATTAGAACATTTAGAACTGCTTTACTTTCCGTGTCTTACGTAATTTTGTCTGGTACTAATAAAACTATTTTACGCTAAGATTATATAAACTGTACTTTAATTATGTATCGGCCTAAAAACAGGCCCTTCTTTACATCACAAAATACAGCGTTATAATATTTTTTTTTTTCATCATCGAAAACTTCGGCAATATTTATCGACTCAGACAACGAACGAACGAGTTTTTTTTTTATCTTATTATTTACTAAAATTTTTAGTTTTTCATCATCGACAAATTCGGATAAATTTTATCGACTCAATCACATCACTAAACACTAACACACCTCTACATCTATAAGTCAATTTTCAATCGAATAATTAACTCAAAATGCTTTTTCCGCGTTCCTAAGTAATTTTATCCGATCTAAAACCACCACATAAATGGAACACCTATGATTTATTATCAGTTAATTTTATGATAATCAGACTATGAATAATCTGCGCGGGCGCCGTATTCTGTTACCGTTTTAGTCGAACGTTAATCGAGTTACGTTTATCGATGATTATAAATGTTGCCTGTTATTCATGTATTTTTAATAAAGACCGGCGATTGTTTGTCAATAACACCCAATTTGTAAATATGTTGAACAGCACTAATTTTCTTGTGATGACAATATTATCAATTAGATGTTATTTTAAGATAGTATGTTCTATTACAGTGTGTATAAATATTTTATTTTTCTTGTCAGTACGCAAAAAACTAAACGAAACTTTCAGTAATAGTATTGTTAAAAGCAGCTTTACGCCTAAGAGAAATCCAAGCTAATAACTTATCTTGATCTTTTCAACCATAGAAAGGAAAGTGACATAAACATCATGTCCGTGTAAAAGCGGAACTATCATTACTTATGTACAACCATGCACAAAAGATGATGATCACAATAGGCTCCATTATAATTTTATTTATTACTGAAATTATCATACATGAAAATATCGATAGTCAAATGTCCCATCCCTTTTTGTCTTTTAAAATACTTTACCTTAAATCTCTATTCATTCACTAAACTTACGAAACAAATACTAAGAACCGGCCAAGTGCGAGTCGAACTCGCGTAAGAAAGGATCACGTTTGTTGTATGGGAGCCCCACTTAAATATTTATTTTATTCTGTTTTAGTGTTTGTTGTTATAGCGGCAACAGAAATATATCATCTGTGAAAATGTCAACTGTCTAGCTCTCACGGTTCATGAGATACAGCCTGGTGACAGACAGACAGACGGATAGTAGAGTCTTAGTAATAGGGTCCCGTTTTTACTCTTTGGGTACGGAACACTAAAAAACCACACATAAAGTAGTGATGCTCCACCACATCCGGATATCATAATGCGAACCTGATTTAAAATATCTTTGCCTGGTTATTACCTGCCGTGTCTGGTCCATTGCTCCTATTAATATTAGAATAATCTCATCACTAGCAGGAGCAAATTGAACTTCCATTCATTATCATTGACTGACTATTCTAATCGAATACTTATTGTTGTGAAGTACTGGTTGGGATCGTCAATCGTGCCACCTTTATTAGGTACTTGAGTATTAATAGCAGTATTCGACGTTTGTAGCAACTTCTCTGGATGTAAAAACGACTGCACGTGTTATCAAAATAAGCAACTATTGGTAAAAGATATTGGCAGAGTAAGTAGAAAAAATATGGAACACACTTCATCAATACTTCTGTTAAACCTAAATAGGGATTGGCGACACAAAAAATACCGACTCCTAAAAGAACCTAACTGGCAATGTGTTCTGGAAACAGCTCGTCAATGACTCCATCTTAGCTTTTCAGGACGGGCACGATCTTCAGAAATACAGAAGAAAATAGAAGAACTGCTAAATGACCTGAATAGGTTTGATGTCTTGTAAAATAAAATACCTTTGCCCAAAGAAGAAGTAGACTCCCAATTTTGATGATGATGCAACTTTTTTCAGCTTCTTTAACCGAGGCTAATATTTCATCCAACATAATTACAAGACCAAATAAATTAAGTGAAGCTATAAAATATAATTGTTATCAAAATACTATCTACAGTAATATTGTTTAGGATACGATCAAGAGTAGCAGAGCGGAAGCTATAACTTATTAAAATCACAAAGCAGCTCACACGGTATTTATCTTAATTATATACTGATCGTAGTTTTATATATTGCATGCTGTGACATCGTAATTAAAGAGCTCTGATATTGTGAATATTATTTATATTTGTTACTTATTTTCTTTTTAGTTTTAGGCCAGTTTAAAATAAAATTATTAGAAGCGAAAGATAGACACGTGTAGATTGGGACTGAACTTCAGAGAAATAAGACACAAATGGTTTTCAAAGAAAAGTCACAATTTGAGTTGTCATTTAATTGTTTTTAGTTTTCGTATCTATACAGCAGCAAAAGTTGTAGAAGCATAGACGGAAAACTATCGATATGTTTACGAACGAATAAAAATTAGTTCCTTTAAAGAATTTCCTTATTTAACTGCGCTTTTATATCTGCACCTTTTATGTAAGGTTTGCTCAAAGTGGATAAGACCTGGTTATTTTACAGCATATCTTCGATGTTAACATAAAAGTGACATTGGCACCTTCGTAACTTTTTATAAAAGGATACTTCAGCTTTACTCTTTTCTAACTAATCCACGTTGAATACTAAAAGCGGATTGTACAAATTCGCCATATTTTAGCTAATGAACCAGACTCAGCCGCCATTTCTTTGTAAGAAGAACGCAATAGCTATGCTTCTTTAGAGGCCAGATTTTTGTTGACTGAGTTAAAAAATGGAACAAGATTTTAAAAGGAAATCACCATAATTTTTTAACAATATTTTCTGCCATATTTTTTGTAGGTAACATTAAATTCTTGCAGTTCTATACCAGCTAAACCCGTGTGAAATTAGATATAGGATGTCGCTCCACTTTTTTTGGGAAATTGCAAGCATTATTCATCGGATTTGAATGCAAAGAATTGAGGTTCTTTTACTCAAAAGTAGGTTTTTAATTAATTTATTGCTAATGCAATGCAATTTGAATACTAAAATATCAGTTGGCAACGCGTCAGTACATAGTACTGCCTCGGGCCAGCGTGTATCAGGACAGGAGCGGATTGTAATATGCTAGAGTAAAATGTTCTGTGGTAATAAGTCACCACAGACTCAGCCGTCATTTGTTTTTTAAGAAGAACCTAATGGCTACGTTTCTTTAGTTGCAACGCAAGATTTGAGTGAGCGGAGCTTAAAAATGGAACAAGATTTTTGAAGGAAATCGTTGCCATATTTTATTCGTTTTTTTTCTCCCTTCCTTTTTTTGAACGAAAATTCTTGCTTTCGTTTATTTAAATATGATGATACAAGCAGCCTCATTTAGCAGCAAAACCCAAAATTATCACTTTTTAGAGGGCACACTTTACTGTTTTCCTTCGATCACTAATATTTTGTTTTTTAATCTATAATACTAACATATCAGTTGACAACGCGTCCGTACATAATACTACCTCGGGCCAGCGTGTATCAGGAGCGGATTGTAATAAGTCGCCATAATTTATGTTACAAGCAATTAAAGTAAGATTGTTGCTCGGTCCGGCGGCGGTAGCGCGGGAGCCCGGCTTTTGTTTTTGATTGCTGTTATTTTGTTTAGTGTTGTATCGATGGGGTAGTGATGGATTGAAGTGGGTGTGTGTAAACAAAGGTATGATGACTTATATTAGTAAAATCAATCTGTCTAGAATATTCAAAACTATCTTGGGGCCGGCTACCACTCTAACCGGACGGAGCTAAATATAAGTATTTTATCAGGAGCAACTGAATAAGGACAACCCAGTTACTGGGCAACACGGTACTCATGGATAAATATGGTTGTCAGACTTTCAAGCTTTTAAATGATAAACACTGTGAAAAACCATGACAACTTCAGTTATGTTTTGTTATTGTATTCTGTCACACCTTTATGTTGAATTTAATTTCACTACAATCACACTAAGCAAATCCTCGACCACTTGAAAAGAAAACCACTTAAAAACCAACTTATCTCATAAAAATACAACGCCAACATTAATTCCGTGTTTGTAAACCCGCTATAAATCCGCTCCTCGCTCCCGGTCTATAATTGCGGTTCTGTTACTAGGTTTCCTGTCACTAAATGAGATTAAATGCACCAGAGAATGTTTCTCAATAGCATAAGAACATTTAATGAAGCCAGCTCGTTTTACGACCGCATTAAGGACTAAATACATTTGTACTGGATAGACCGCAATGTACTGGATTGGATGGTTTGGTGTTTATTGCTGAACAAATTTTTACACAACTGTTTAGCCTCGTCATATCTTTTAAGATATGACGAGGCTTAACAGTGGTAGAAAAAAGAACTAATCATTGGCAGACAGAAAAAAACAATTGTCCCGTCAAGCCATCAAGTTAACATTCTTGACCGAGCGAGCGCGAAGCGTTTCAGCTTGGGCAAAAATTCTTTCGTATGTCTAGATGTCCGGATGTCCGGCTGTTCTCTTCTACATGTCGCATTTCTCAACCGATTCTCCTGAAATTTTGCGAGCAGGTTCGATAAGTTTATCGATATTTTTTTGTAGATTTAGTTTTTTGAAAAATTTCTTCGGTTTGGTCTCTCTTTGCCGACATCTCAATTCAAACCACAATTATATCATCTTTCACACAATCTATTCATTGTTTCGTCTGCCCTTTTAACCATTCACTTACTCACTCAAATATTTTTCATACTTACAAGGCCTGGTACTCTCTTTAGAAAAACAACAGCTAAAAGACAATAAACACTATTCACTATCGAACGGGAGCTTTGTTCAGCTAGAACTTGCATTGACCTAACATACTTATCGGTTCTGTAATGGATTGCAAGGCAGCGGAAGCCCACAGCAAATGCAGACAGAAGCACTACCAAGTTTTCCGTCGACCACAGCTCGATAAATGGCTCTCAGCTTCTGATCTACATCAAAAATAGTATAAACCCTGATATCTGAACTAAGAATTTGATGTTGAGTACTTTTTAGATTCTAACTTTGGCAGAAAACCTGTCAAACTTTGACATTAAACTAAATTTTGAGCCCAGGAAGATGACTGTTTGTTCTTGCTTAGAAATATCATGGGTAAGCAATGTTTGTAACATAAACCTGCGTATAAATGAATAAAGTGGATTTACCTTACAAGTCTGTTCACTCCTTAATCCATATCAATATGATTATTATATATAATGATTGTATTTATGGCAGTTACTTCCTTGTTATGCAAATGTTTATAAATGTCGGTGGGTAGTTACATAAAATAATTAAGGTACTACAAATATGGCTTAATGAGTGCGATGCTGTGTTAACTTATCTTCATCGGTTTGTTAGTCAATGTATACAGGATTGTGTGTGAAAGCATGTAAATGAATTAATTATTTGTGCAAAAATTTATGTACACAAGTTTTGAAAATCATTAAAATGTTAGTCCTAAAAATATTTTCATTAGTAGATGTGATATAAAAGAAAAGGGAATCAGTGATAGCTGACGGTTGACAGGACGGAATAAATAAATAAATATCCCGGTTACACGCCACTTATGGTCAAATCCGGTAGAAAAATATTAAAAAAAAACCGGCCAAGTACGAGTCGGACTCGCGCACGAAGGGTTCCGTAACATTATCGCAAAAAATGGCAAAAAAATCACGTTTGTTGTATGGGAGCCCCACTTAAATACTTATTTTATTCTGTTGTTATGGCGGCAACAGAAATACATCCTGTGAAAATTTCAACTGTCTAGCTATCACGGTTCATGAGATACAGCCTGGTGACAGACGGACAGACAGACAGACAGACAGATCGTGAAGTCTTGTTAATAGGGTTCCGTTTTTACCCTTTGGGTACGGTACACTAAAAAACCATCTAAATGGATTATCTAATGTTTAACAAAATATTTTACTTAGTATCAAAGCAAATAAATTACATAAGAAATACCAAATGTACCACCTAAATAAGTTAAATGCATACTAAACAACACCAATGTAGTATCCGTAATTACATGCAAATATAACCAAATAAAATTATCACACAACACTATTGCATGATATTAGCAATTTAATCTAATTATGCCAAAATTAGAATGTAATCTCATGAAACCACAATCAGGTTTTGTCCCTTCTCTTTCACTCTAACCGAACGCTAATGAGTGTGAGAGAAAAGGGGGAAGGAGTAGTTGGATGTGTGCTTGCGCAGAAAACTGCGTCGCTTACATAAATTGTTTAAGGCGTAAAACACGGCTACTGTTTCGCGCGACATGCGATATGACGCGCGATTTTCACGCTTGTTTATTTACACATTTCTTTCGTAGTGTTTCTACAAATGCGTTTGTATTTCTGCCATGTTTACGTGCTTAACTTTAACGACACCGTAGCAAAAGTTTCATTAAGGCATCCTGGCGTACTATTTATTGAAACAAGCTTTGAAATAGTTAAGCATCCGGCTCTGTCGTTTTTAGTTTTACGAAAATAATGAAAACATGACCAAAATGATGAAAATAAGACTTTTTCGAATGTCTAAAATTTTCCATGTTTAATTAAGAATAACTTACCTCAACAAAAAAGCATAAGTTCACACCACCAACCACAATAAACTATAAATCAATGCAGATAGGATCCTACAATAGCTTATGTCAAAATCATAGTTCTTAATATAAAGCCTAGGTGTGCAATAATTTCACCACACAACTTACCACCGTCACGCACACCCCAAAGTCAAATGCTTCACGAAGGACATCCGATACAACTTTCAACAGCGATCCTCCGCACTTTCATAGTAATAAGTAATCGCTACAAGATTAGCGGCTTGTCGCACGTTTATCAATAACCCACAGAGCACTGAAACGCCTTGGCGGTCACTGTTAGAGACGGCATTGCCAATGCCGTCTCGTCGTCGTCGTAAGAGAAGGCATTGTCAAAATTTACATACAAACCAAAATTGTCAAGTCCACCACAATATTCCCAAACATTGCAACTCCTCAAAGACAGAATTAACAGTGGAGGGTACCAGAAAAGCGGTGAAGCAGAGTCTCGGATAAACGTTTCAACTGTCAAATAAACGTATCAAATAAATCAGAAAAGAATAGAAGAAGAGTAAGTGAAAAAAGGGCCAAGTGCGAGTAGGACTCGCGCACGAAGAGTTCCGTACCATTATCGCAAAAAACGGCAAAAAATTCATGTTTTTGTATAGGAGCCCCACTTAAATATTTTTTATTCTGTTTTTAGTATTTGTTGTTATAGCGGCAATAGAAATACATTATCTGTGAAAATTTCAACTGTCTAGCTATTACGGTTCATGAGATACAGCCTGGTGACAGACAGACAGACAGACGGACCGCGGAGTCTTAGTAATAGGGTTCAGTTTTTACCCTTTGGGTACGGAACCTAATAAAAACATAGTTCAAGTACTTCATGTCAAGTGATATTGTGACAATTCGGACTATGGCTAAGACAACCAAAACTTGTGTTCAATGCACATCACGCGGGCACGAATATGATAAGCAGCTTTTCCCGCGGCTTCGCTCCCGTAGTTTATCCCATAGAAAATGTGTTTTTGTTTTCTAGATAAACAGTTCCTAGTCTGTGGCGCTCAGCGATCTTTGTATCTGTGAAATGTTTTTTTGCCCGTTCATCTACACCCGTGACAATCTGAATAATGTGTCCAAGGCAGTAAACAAACGTGGTCACCTACTGGGCCTTAACAATATGCACCATTGACATGACAAAAAAAATAAGAAGTTAAGATGGCGTCTCTAGTCACTGCCTGCTCGAGAAGAACTAAAGATGGCTTCGCTACTCGCTGCCAGCGCAGCGATTCCGAACTCTGTGCGACAACCGGTAGCTTGCGGTGCGCCTACCTACGCAGCCGCGCGAGTGCTCCAGCGCCGCACTGCGCTCGCGTCGATCGCCGATTCTAATCAATATGCTAAGTGGCGATACGGGATCGCGTGCGACCGCGAAATACTAGCTCTTTGTTTAATTAACCATTCGATTAATGTTACATTACGCGGATATCTCATTGCTACAGTTATAAACTACTCCCTTTTTCTGTAAGGATATCGTAAAAATGTAGATCGAGATTATTTATAAGATCTTGAGAGCGGTGTGAACTTGTTTGTTGACTTCTGAAATTGATTTACTTGATATGTAAGTCGATTTCGTTGTGATGAGTTAAGATAGTGTCGGATCCGTGACTGCACATGCAAATTAAAATAAATAAATTCGTAGGTAGTACTTTTGCGTTATTTTTAGATGTCACATGTAATCTAATTTAAACCGATTCAGTAGCGAGGTGAGTGAGTTTCTCCTCAAGAAACGCTGCTACAGCTTTAATTATAATTATGCTCATACAATTACACAAGAGAGCGCAAAACCCCATTCTTAAACACAAACAACAAATATAAATCACAATTAAAAGCAAAAACAGATGAATATTTTACTTCATTAGCAACTCAAGATTAATGCTTAAAGAAAAAAAACATGGCGCTCCAATCAAGGATCCAAAATTTTAGTTTATTCTTTTTGACTGGCCCATATCAGAGAAGAACACTTATGGATGCAATTTTATTAATTAATTTCGAGATGCATTTATCTTCCTCGCATGATGCAAGCGTTTAATAAGGCCAGCCACCATTATGGGGATTGCGTTTTAAGGGAAGTTGGGGTGATTCGGACAACGGGTTGAGTGGGCGATAATTCATGGCGCGGGAAATTAGGAGTGCTCTGTTTTTTGCAACACTTTTTCGTGTGTTCGCGCTGTGTACGTCTGTGACGTTTTAATTTTAGATTTTATGTGAATTAGATTGTGTTGATTCTCGTGGTTTTAGATATATTGGTTTGTGAAACATGTTATATTTAAGTATTTAGGCACTCAAGGGGGTAACCCTTGAGTGCCTAAATATGGATCCAGATGAGACACAAAATATTTTAAATTGTTTTGGTAACTACGGCATTCAACCGATTAAGGACGTACTATTTTTATTCATCATGTTTCTTTCGCACTTCTTAATTAAAACCTGTCACTCAAAACGTATACATATTAATTTCCCATGGATTTCTTTGATCGATTAATATAGTTTTAGATTTACCTACAATAATTCAAAAAAAACTTGTATAATTGGTACTTTTTACCAAGTATCTAGAAATAAAAACTGAATAACATCTTTTAGAGAATTAATAAAACACACAAACAATCCTAAAGAAACTAATTAACACAAACAGATTGAGTTCTAAATATGATATTGCCATAACAATAAGCAGGTTCATCGATTTACACAATATTAGTATTTTAAAGCCGGTCCACGCGGCCCGAGCCTCCCCTAATTTGAATAATAATCTCGCCATCAATCTGTTTGGTTTGCCTTGCTCCTTGATTATTAAAACAAGACCTCATTTAGATTATGCGTTCAACATTAAGTTAATTTTGTATCTTATTTATTTCTGGCACTAAATACTACCTATTTCGCCAAGAATTCTAGCCAACTGTCTGTCGTAGAAAAATAAAATGTATTTCGACACACAAATATTTTTCTACCTAAAAACATCAACGTTCAACAGTCCTCTTTTTTATTTATTTACTAGCTGTCCCAAGCGGCTTCACTCCCGTCAACAGGGTACCTACCTACCCTACCTTACCTACCCTACATACATGTTGCGTAACTTTAACCGCTTACGCAGCGCACGCAACGAAATCTCTATAAAAGGAATATTTAATCTCGTTTTTGCAACCTTTTTCATTTATGCTCCGTCCCTATTGGTCGTAGCGTGATGTTATATAGCCTAAAACCTTCCTCGATAAATGGACTATCCAACACAAAACAATTTTTCTATTCCAACCAGTAGTTCCTGAGATTAGCGCGTTCAAACAAATAAACAAACAAACAAACTCTTCAGCTTTATAATATTAATATAATAGATTATATAATAGTATAGATTATAGATAGGCTCGCGCTTGACCACTAACTCACCTGACTCTCACGTGATCGACGGTGAAGCAGGCTTGCCTAGAAGTAACATATTCACTCTTAACTTAAAGACCCCTAGGTTGTGGCCATCGGAAAAACAGCTGTACACTTAGTAGCAATTAATATTTTTCACGACGGACAGGCGGTCTAGATTTGTACCTATTCAACGTAAAGAAACCGTTTGTAAGTGTTTAATTATAGCTTATTGAATAACGGAGTATTCACAATTTAGCGAGAATATTTTATTGCTGCCAGGTGCAGACAGTATTTGGGAGTGCTAGCTGCAACTTTTAACGGACATAGTGGTCTCGATTCTATTGTGTGCCTACCAAACACATAATAAATATTAAATTAAAAAAAAAAGTTATTACATAATGATATTTTATAAAATATTAAATGATGTGTGAATTCTAAAAAATAGGTAAAATTATCCTTCTCATTCATAGTCATTTGATAATTCTACTTCATCATCTTCTTTTTCTTGTTCGTCTTCTTGTCTTCTAATGGCGATTCAGCTGACGAATAAATTAAATTCAAATAAAATATTAATAAACATTAATTTACATTTCTTGCAATTAAGCAAAAAAATTACTCTCAGATTAGCCAGCCGGACCTAACAATTTCCAGCAGGTTTACAACGTCGGAAAACACACTGAAAACGATGCATGGAGCATTTCACATGGATTTTTGGTTTTTCGCCTACACATAATAACATAAAACTTCAGGTATCCCAAATCAAAAAGTAATATAATAACTAAGTTTGCAAATCTTTCTCACTTTATTTATTTGCCTATTACAAAAGCTGTCAACATCCTGAACACTGCCTACCAAAAAGAATTATTAATTTACACTCCACTCCGCATAGTAGCTCTCGTTTTAAAACGCTCATTAAGATTCCAAAAGATACATAAAAATCAGATTACTTGTTGCAAAAAAGACTTGTAAAAGTTTTGTGGTCTAATTACGCAACGTGTCGCCCCTCACATAACAGTTAGTAACTCCAAATATCCAGTAGCGGTTTACGAGAGGAGAGGCAGAATAATAAACTGGCGATAACTGCTGTTAGTTCACACTTCCGAATGTTTTGCTGGGGATCTTATGGCTACTGTAACCCCAGGTAACTCAATACCTAGAAATATAGAACTGCAAAAGTAGCTGGAACTGACATTTTCTACGGGCTTCCAACACTTTCTCACTTTATTTCTTTGCCTATTACAAAAGGTGTCAATATTACAACATCTGTTGTCATGTTTATCAAATCCTATTTTAGCCTGAAAAACAAACTTTGGTGTTAAACACGTTTTTAACTCCAAATAGTCAATTCAGGAACAGACGTCAATACAGGAACCAGCTCTTAGGGCAGTTACGCACTATATTCGAACTCTATCCGCATAATCTGTCATAATTCAGAACATTTTGAACTCAGAACAATCACGGACACGGATCACGGACACGGACGTGTAGTGTGTAACCGCCCTATTTTACGAAAAAATACTGAAGATTCCACAGAGTAGCACTCTTTTTAACACGTTCATTAAGATTCCAAAATATACATTAAAAAAGGCTTATAAAAGCAGTCTAATTATGCAGTCTGTCGCCCTCACATAACAGTTAGTAACCCCAGGTAGTCCAGTAGCGGTTTACGAGAGGCTGAAGATAAAATGGCGATAACTGGCTGTTACTCTTATGTTCACACTTCTGAATGTTTTGATGGGGTCTTATGGCTACTGTATGGTGTTCTGATCGTGGTTTAGTGGGTCCTTTAAAGGCTATATAGATAGCTTGTTATTAGTTATCTTTTTACAAATTTAGTTACGTCCACTCTCAATGAAAGCTAATAACATCCAATTTTTTGTAATCGTACTTCTTTATACATATATTTTTTAAAGCGAAAAAAGGGTTGGACTCCAGCTTATTTCAACAATGTCCAAAGAAGAATTTGACTTTAAACTAAGAAAATTTTATAAAATCACACATTATTCAATATTTTATAGAAATGGAGGAAAAGTAGCCAATTTCTATTTAAATACAAAGTAATTTTCCATTTTTATTATGAACTCAATTTGTTAAAATAAACGCCTAGGTACTAACTAACCCGAAAGTTGTCCAAAGTATATAAAAACGTTCAAAAGGGTTGAAAGATAAAGTCGGCTACGACTTCAACAATAGAGGCAATCACAAAAAATTAAAAAAACGTTTCACTGAAGAAAACTTCGTAATTTTGTATTGCAGATTAGAATCGTTGAACACTGCAATTATTATAATAATTTTAAACTACTTTAAATTTTGCAAAGGATCTTTAAAAATGATTCATTCTTTTATACACAGTAAAAGAAAATTTAATCGACTTGCAAAATTAAAAACTTAATAGTTTGTGAAAACTTCTGAATTTCTGAAAACAATCAGTCATTCGTTTTTATTTCAAATTATATCTTTTTAATCTTTGTACAGAACTGTCGATATGTGAGTGAGGGAGATATAGACTTGTTTCTGCTTAAAACTTCATCAAAATCATATATCAGTTTCCAGTTTTTCCACTTATGTTGTTTTCTCAGTCCTTTTCTTTTGATTTAAAGCTTGTTAACTTTAATAATTTTAGTATAATTTTAGTATATAGCTTTGAATTCTCTATAATTCATCATCATCATCCGCATCCTGACTTCGCCCACAGCTGGGCATAGGCCTCTCTTTTCTTGTGCAAATCCCCACGCTCCTGCGCCAACTTCATCCAGGTTACCACGATGGCAACAATGTCGTCTGCCCGTCTCACTGCCGGACGACCGACATTTCTTTTGCCAGACCTGTGATCACCTCGCCTTGTGCCCTGCCCATCTCCTTCTGAGCTCCAATACCCGTTTACCAATATTTAAGACCTCCGTATATCTTTGGATTTCAACGTTTGGAATTTGGCTTGTCTTATGACAACCATGGGACGCTCCATGGCTCTCTGTGCAACTCTCAGCTTGCAATTACTAATAATTACGTTGAGAAAAAATATTGTGTCGACTATCTCAGACTTTTAATCTTCTACTACATGGTCAATTTTATTTAAATCTGCTGTCACTATCACTTCATGAAGATGAATACATAACGTATTGAATATCAAGAAATATAGCCACCTAATACAAATAGTTCTAATACTGATACAATAAAGTTAACAAGCACATCTAACAAATTGAAGGGTTTTTAGAGGTGATTAAAAAAATATGTACCACTTATATGTTCAAAAGTCATTCGAAAAAAAAAAGTATAACATAAAAAAATAAAAAAAAAACAAAAATCCCGACTGCAATGATGTAAACAAGAAGAAAATCATGCTGTGCTGTCGGAAGATATTTATAGTTTTGGTCAGCCAGCTCGCGAATATGTATCCTCCGAATGCACTGCATGATTTTCTTCTTGTTTACATCTTTGCAGTTGGGTTTTTGATTTTACTAACTTTTTTTTCAGTATTTTATTAAATTGTCGACAGTCGAAAATTCCGGCAAGATATTTTATGCAACTGAGTCCTTAACTCAGTTGTGGCAACTTAGCCACAACTGAGTTAAGGACTCAGTTTTCACTTGCTCATATCAAATTATCCTCCATATATGCAGTCAGTTAGTTATTTGTACATTTTTGTCGTTGTTCATTTAGCCTTAAACTTGACTAAAAACAGGAAACATTTAATTCTAGCTACACTGTTTAATTGGAAAGACGAGCATGCTTAATTTCGGTTTGCCCCCGTAACTATTTGCGGTTTGATACTGCGGTTTTCCAATTGTTTCTTTAAACAATGTTGAGGAAGTTGTAAAAACTGTTCAAAGAACAAAATAATACAGAATTAAAATGGTACTGTCTTTTTAAATATGCCTCTACAAATACCGTTAAGACTTTCGATTAAAAAACAATTTTTGTAACATTTTTCAGTGTGTAACTATCTACTACAAGTGACAAAGATGACGCTATGGGTTTTTGCGTTCAAGAAATCAATAATCTAAAACCTTTTTTTACTACCATATATAAATAAAACGCCAATATATTTCGACTAATCTCTCCAAGTTATCTAAATCAACCACAAGCTGCAAACATTATCTCAAGTTTTATCCTCGATTAACCTAAGTTCACACTTGCGAACCGTACACCGTTCGAGTATAATATCGAGTATATAAATACTGCTTTCTTCATTCCCGACGGTATTAACATACTTATTAATTGCTGCCTCCGGGGTACACTGGTAGCTTTATAATATTTCTCCAATGCTTTACGAGTCCACGACTCCGCCCTATGCGTTGGACTTGCAGACATTAATGCGTTGCCATCGTCGTCAGACAAATGAGTATGCTGATTAAACTCGTGTGCACTATTCTTTATTTGTCGTTTTTCTCTGCTCGTATCGGCTACTTATTTTAGTTCCAAGATGGTTGGTGTTATGTTTATGGGTTGTGCTGATATATCGGACTTCAATTGTTTTTGTTTTGTTACGTTTGATTAAGTTTACAGTGGCAGTTTGAAGTTGGAGTTATATTTGATGTGTACGTTTATCTTTTTAGTGCAATGATCGGGTTCTGGCTAGATAAGGTTGAATTAAGAAGACGTCTTTTCCTTGCAGATGCTCAATTATTTAAGCCGAAATGACTTTATTGGATTCTAAAAGGCTTTCTGCAACCCAAAATCTTTGATTTACAATTCTAATATTATCAACTGAATTAAACCAATAAATCTAATAAACTCATCTTTTGTTCCCAGGTAAAGTCGCATTCCACATCACCAGTAAGTTACACTCATCAAACAATTTCATACATTATGATAACACAAACAAACTATTTAACGAACGTTAGCACGCACACAGGCGCGTCTTCAATCAAGGCAAGTCGCATTTCGAAAGCAAATTATCAACCTAGAAGGGGGGTAAAAGGGGGGAGGTATAATTAAAATCCGTTGATTAATATGTAAATGTAATAAGATTACCCTCCCCTGAATAATTTAAATGGAAGCCCGAGAGATGAGTTATATACGTCGGACTCTCATTATACTGTAGTTGTATTGGCCACTATAATGTATGTTGCGTCCCGTTTGATAAATGCTGTCTAGATGCGTGGTGCGAGTGCGAGTGCGAGTTTTGCTCGTGTGTCCTCAGCTTAGCTTTCGCTTCGAGTGCATTGTTTGAGAGTTACTCGGTTGGTAAATGAAGAATTGTGGAAGGGTTGCTTTTGGTTTAGCTATGGTGCCTACGAATGTGGGGTAAGAAGATATTTACTACCATATTTTCATGTATAGATAGCAGTCGTATTGTGTCACAATTTTTTTTAAGGGAATATATAGAGAAACAAAAAAAAAAATAAGGCAATAAATTCCAATAATGAAACATAGTCTTCAATGCTAAACTTAATGATGATAATTTCATAGAGGAGGAGGTTCTCAATTCGATTGGTATTTTTTTCTTATATACCTATATTGGTTATGTACCTAACCAATACATACCTCTCTTGCCTAGCCTTTTCCCAACTATATTGGGGTCGGCTTCCAGTCTTACCGGATTCAGCTGAGCACTAAGTGTATTACGTGGAGCGACTGCCTATCTGACCTCCACAACCCAGTAACTGGGTAACACGGTACCCTTTAGCAAGACTGGTGTCAGATATTAAATAATACATACAATAGTCTAACCAATACATACCAATACCAATAATCTAATATAACCTGCAGTACATAATCAGTTTACCACCGACCTCGCACCGCCAAAACGGCCATGTTTCCGCCATCTTTATTAAGAACGCATGGCCACCCGCCTCCTGGCGTTGGTCAACAGCCAGCAAGGCGTTAAAGGCATCAGCTACACCACCCACCACTAGCGATAGACCTCCCCACCCTCTCTGAACCCCGAGAATTTCACGTCGTCGCGGGGCGGTGAGACGGCGTAGACCGGTCATGTTACACTGGTCGTAGGTGCTTGGCTCACTTGTCTAATGGCTTTGATTAAACTGCCAGTTTATTTGACGGTACGATGCGTGCGTGCGACCACGTATGAATTTATGTTTAGACGACGACCGAATATGGAATTATGATCGAAGATTTAGGATCGGAAGAGGTATCCTAGGCATTCGGGGGCGATGGAACAAGTTTCATCGAGAATTCTTTGAGTTAGGTCTTCGAAAATGGTATTGCAATAGCCTTCCTAAACATACTGCTTAGTAACAAGAAAAATAATCAAGTGTTCCCTAAATAAATTATCTTCATCAAAGAGATTTTGTCTCGGTATTAGTAGCGAGAAGTAAAAAGACAGTATCAAAGGAAGATATTTTAGTAACTTTGTAAATTGTAACCCTGTAGCGTTTTCTTACGAACGGGCGTACTCTGTAAATGACCTTTTTATTCGTCAGGTAGGTTCTAGAGTTAGGAGTGTGCATTCTCTCCACGATGGACATTTCAAACATATCTATTTAATTTTTTTAAAGTTAAAACTGCTTTAGCTGCGTTGAGCGATTTTTGGTAAGGTAAACTTACGGGTTCGCGTCACCGACATGCTAATTTGTCCGTTAATATAAATAACATCTTATTCATTTTAAAAGCCATTGTTGTCATTATATCAAATACGTTTTAAACTAAATTTTAATAATATTTTTCTAATTTTAATTTCCTTACTAATATTCAAGAGTCTACTATATAATTATAATCTTTCAAAATTTCTTGTTACATGAACTTATTGTTTAGCATTTTTCATTCAGAAGAACGTAATCCTGTCTCAAATAAGAATCGCGATTCTATGCTGAAACCCTATCTACACCAACTTCCCTAAAACTACTTACCGTATCTATAATTGTTACCAATTCAACTCAGGTTCATAGACCTACGGTAGAACAACAAATTATATCAATAATCCTGTCTATGGCCGCCTAATAGTAGTGGCTGGCATTTAGGTTGCGAACCTAGGCACTGAGTTAAAAGGTCTGCATGCTATTAATTGCAAATTGCTAAAAGTTTCGGGAAATTTAGAGCAAAGTAGGAAATTGTTTAGTTTTAACGTATTTGATTGTAAAGGTGTCATATTTTCATTTGTTTTCGGATAATATTTACAGTGAAACTAGCTTCTGCTAGCGGCTCCGCCTTCTTGAAATTCGTCAACTATCCCAACGAAATGTACTTCCGCGATAAAAAAATATCCGAAGTCCGAATCCCGTGTGCAAAGTTTTATCTTAATCTGTTTAGCAGTAAATACTTGAAAAGGACAGAAAGTATTTATTATTTGCGCATTCCGTTATTTAGTTTTTCATCTTTACTTAGATCAAGTCTTATATAGTTATTGTTAGTCTGAAATAGCCAAGTCCTGTTACTTGGCTATTTCAGACTTACAATAACTGTGCGGATCCCAGAGGCGGCTTAATTAACTCTGACACCAGAGGTGGCTACATCCTCACACGAAAAGTAGATGAAGATCTCAAAAAGTGTTTTATTTTGCTCGTATGATCCAAAAACTTGTCGAAACTGCTCCAAAATCAATTTCAAATACAATCACAACATCTCTGCACGAAAATCAATACAAAAACCTGACTGTCTTCGAAGAAACATTCGCACAAAACAAAGCAATTATTATAGGAAGTGGACGTTCGTCAACAATAGTGTTCAACCGAGCCTTGCCTGGCCTCTCAATAATTAGGATAGTGCATCTCCGTTTACTGAATGAGAATAAAGCCTACCCTTTGTGCTTGTGTGAGAAGACCCCCTGACCGTCTATGTGTGCATGCATCTTGATTCTGCGTATTTATGTGTGCTCTGTGGGGGCACGGCGGCGTCCTCCGCATGCCACTCCACGATAGTAATGTCGTATATTTCGGTTGTGCGTACACTAGCCGTCTTATTATGTTGTGTCTTATTGTGTGTGATTTAGGAACTAATGTGACCTGCTTCGTTAGAGCATTTTCCACGATCTTTATACTTCTTTCTAAGTACGGGAAAAGTTTTGAACGACCGGCAACCGTCGTCGGCCAATCAGAAAAGTACCAATTGCCGATCATATTTAAAAACCGAATTCTAAATTCGTTTTAATTTTTGCCGGTCGAACATTTTGTAATCAGAAATCCTTTAGAGACTTCAATTTTTTTTATTGAAATTGGCGTCTCGTTAATTAAAACCAAATCGAATTAATTACAGAGTGAACATTATTCCACCCCTTTCAGTGACCTTAAAAACGTAAGACAGGCTAGTGGGGTGAAAGTACACCCCACAAAACAAAATCAGTACATACATATTGTTGGAAACACCGCATGCCATAAACTAATATTCGCTCGGACACTACTTGGAGTTATTGGACAATGTAAATGAACGCTATCTCCTATAATGCCTGCCTTATTTCCCCCTCAGCCAGGCCAGTGCCCGCAGCGACCCCCCGGGGGTGTGCCCCCACCCCGACCGATGTCTCATCAGTAAGGATTGAACCCTTTAATGTATTCACCGTAACTTCGGGATGAGTCTTGTATTAGTGTTATAATGAGACGTGGCCCTAAGGAATTATGGCTATACTTGTAGATCTCTGGGGTCGGGATTAACCCCAACCTAGTTTCAATTTCTATATATGAGAGGTTTCGTGGGAAGGGGTCGATAATATCATATCTCAATGTTTTAAATCTGATAGCCTCTATTGTTTTGATTTTAGTGCAGACGTTCATGGTTAACTATACAGCCTTTATTGTTGTATTGAACAGATTTTAGGTCGTGGAACTATGAAAAATGCAAGCCATATAATCTTCATTGCCTCGTTACCATGGGCACTAAACGTACTAAGATTACTTCTCTAACAGTTCAAATTATATTAAGAAACAAATCTTGAAGCACTTTAAAGAGTGCTCTCTATTAAAAACTTCTTTGATTAGAGTCCATTAAACGAGTTAGAGTTTAAAATTGTACTTTAATCATTCGCCAATAACCGAAACGGTTTCGTTAAAAATGTTATATACTCTCAGCTCCTTGAGTCGCCAACAGATCGATAATGCTGCCAATTAGCCGGTACCAATTTTCCAATAAAACTTCAAACTGTTTTCCATTCCATTATCTCTCACCACCCTTTATTGCTGGCAAAGTTAAGCTACGACTCCTCTTTCCACTCCGCTCCGAAATTATTACAATAATAATATTATTATATTAATAATTGTATTGATAAGGAGACTCTCGTAATAAGGGTAAACCGTCCCCTTTCTGCCAGCCATCCTCAATAGGAGAATTTATGTAACTAATGAAATAAGCGAAGTGGCGCGCCCCGCACCCCGACCGCCCCAACCCGCTCCCATCCACCCTTCATTATCGGAAAGTTTGAAATATAATTTGAAATTATGCTCAATGTTATATTGAAGATAAGAGAAACACAAATTCCTTTAATTGGACTTGTTAAAGTGAGTCAAATTAAGTTAACACCGAGTTGATGGTATTACTTTTGAAGTTGGAAATTATGACGGACTGTCCGTAGGTTCTGCGGAATTCATGGGGTGATTAGCGGTTGAAAGAACAGTTATCGGTTCCTCGACCCGGGTATTTTATTTAACGGCCCGAGGTTTATGGGAACTTATTGCATTGTATTATAACTTCTAACTACGTTAAGTAGAGCGGAGAGGTACCGAGTCGTGTGTACTCAATCAATACAATAGCTTTTGGTGCAATCAATTAAACTTAATGAATTGCAATTGTCGTTGATTATTCAACAAGTTTTTTTAATGAATTTCACAATTTTAAATCATAAGCCGACCTTCTAAACAACTTCAAAACTTTCCTTAGTAAAATTAATTATATATTAATCATATTTGTATAGTTCATCCTTAAGGGTCGCACGTTAGGTCAACTATTGATTTTGGCGGCCTCCCCGCACGGGTTCGCAACTTGAGACCATCACAATTAGTCCTCGGTCTCAATCTAATTATATTTCTGATTGGGCTGGTGGCGACGCATTGGTTCATGTGGTGATTTACACCATGTGCCTGTAACTACCTCGGTCTGAGACGTAACAGGACACCGTTGCCTTGGAGATTATTGCTGTAATTAGTGATTTTGATTTATGCTGTCCGAATTAGTATTTGTCGTGGTCTAATTGGATGATTTAGTGATGGCAGAAAAATTTGAATTGAATTACAAGATTTATTTTGGCGAAATTATGCTCTGATTAGAGTTGGTTTCGTCCAGACTTTTAATAGAAAAGATGCCAATTTACATTTTTTTTTTAAACGTCACCATTTATTCACCTCAATCTTTACTAATTTTCCCAACAATTTCAACATTTCTATGCATAATCAATCAAACTACGATATAAGGACTTACAGTCATACCAATTAGATGCAGATCGAGATCTAATTATTCGGATTCGGCTTGAGCTGGCACAGCACTATTCTGATTGTCGACAAGCGATTTCGGAAATTACTAAGGCGTCGACGCCGCCCCGCTATTCCGACCACCCTGTTCCTTGCGTTTCGGTTAGACGGTCACTCACTGGTACACTCACCCTATAAATTTTCATGGAGTTGGCAATATTGTTTTATGGTGTATGTATCATTGTTATCATGATATGGTTTGACGTATTGATTATGTGGATTTGTATTGATAGAGTGTACTGAAAGTCTGAAAGATTAGAATATAATTTTCTGATTTCCAATCGTTTTTTTTTTATTATCAATAGGCTAGCGCTTGACCACTATGTCACCTGTTGGTAAGCGATTTTTCTGTTTTGCCGTCTGATTTTTCAGTCATATTTTTTTTGCTGACTTCCCAAATTTTTTAACTCTTTTTTTTTTAATCTACAATAGTAAAACTATGGCGAACGCCACAGAAAATCCACTTTAACAAAACTTTCTATTAAATACTAACAAAATCATAGAAAAACATATAAATCCACCTCCCACAGAACTGACGTCATTAACACACCAAATAGGGTAACTAACCCAATAGTCAGCAAGGACGCTGACATTTCTAGAACATAGTCATATCGACCAAAAATCCTCGCTTGGAATTAACATAACAATTAAATTAATCAAGCCACTCCACATTAAGATACGGAGCTAGTATTGTACTTGACTGAGAGTATTCTTGTATTCGTAGCTACTTTCATGTGAATTAAGTTGGTATAAGTACCTATTATTTATATCTACTAGGAGTAATTGTTGTGCCGACTGAGTGAAAAAATATGAGATTTCCGAGGCAAAAGGTAGCGTATTAGTAAATGCAGGATGCGCTCTAAGTCTGCACAAATTTTATCAAGTTCTGTGCAGTCATTAGGGAGTAATTGAGGGACAAACATACTAACAAAGAAAAATGTTTTGTCACAAATCAGAAATATTATCGGTGTTTACGAGTTTTGTATGTTTTTTTTTCAAATAAATTAACAAAGTTCACAAATTACAAATGTTATCTCAAGCTAAGATGCCAAAGACTACCATCTTCTTGTTTTGTTATTAACGTGTGATTCTTATAGTACATTCAAAAAAGCATACTTGTAATCTAAGATTATGCATGAATATATTAAATTAACGTTTGCAGACCAAGGATGTATGTTTGTATGTAGTAGATTTTTATTCATGGGCGAATAATATTGTATGATAAATACTGCCATAGTCTCACTCAGTTGATTAAGTTTCCTCTAAAATTAGGGTTTCTAGGTTAAATCAATTTTGTTTTGTTTTTAACTTTGCGTAGGCTGCGCTAATTTTTCGCTTGAATTTCATGTTTTGAAGCTTATTTTTTATGTAAAAATCTATCTTTATACTTCATAAAAGATAGCTTGATCTCTGCGATATATGTTAAACTGACGTAAACGTTATTGTTGGCCTGTCAAGCGCTATTGTTACTGTATTGATACTGACAGCTGCCGCAGAGATCAAGCTATCTTTTATGAAGTATAGCTATTTATTTGATGACGCAATTGTACTACCCACTTGATTTATTTTTATTCTTTTTACCTCTTTGAAAGTATATCAAAATATTACCATAATAAACCAAATTGACACCGCGTACTTCTTAATTCATTCTCATCGATAGTGTTCACGAAATTAACTCGATCACTTCGCGTACATTCGGTACAAAGCACGGGCGGCCAATAAACGCGCGTCCCACACGCCACGCCGCGCCGCCGCCGCGCGTTTCCTCGCGTCTCGCATAGCTCCCCGAAGACCGGCCCACCCCCACCCTGGCTGTACATCATCTCATTTGAATTTCTAACTAGGAAACCTCCATGCAATTATTGGATTAATGTAAATTACGCAGTCTACAGCTACGGTGCACTATCAGGGACAGGGTTTAATTAGAATCCGGTTAAGTCTAATAATTCTATAGTGTTTCGCAAACTCGCTCTTATGTTCACTTAAGAATGGTCGAATTTAGAAAAGTTAGGTTACGACGGCAATTAGAATAATTATTTTCGCAAGTAGACGACATTTGGGTCTGTCACCCTACATTACAGGGAAACTAGTCAATTTCAATGTGGAAATAATGTTAATTTATTTCTGTTTACTTGTTCTGGTAGCAAGGGTTTGAAATACGAGAAAATTGACGTCAATGAAAGCTTATGATTATTCAGTGATTCTGTACTGAAGCCGTAGCGTACTTATGAAAAGTGTGAATTGGCATGTCAATGAGTCAATAAATTTTTACTGACTCAAAGCGCAAACGTGACTGAAAGAATTTATCAGTAACGAAATTGTGATCTTATTCATACTTTAAACCTACGTTTATGAAAGCTGGATCTAACTGAAGCATCATTCTTCAAACCACATCAGTCAGCTTACAACGAAACTACACATTTTTCTTAAAACAAAACCCTCAAACATCCAAAGACGGGTTCACCCAATTCCTAAACCCGCGAACACTCGAAAACATAACCTCAAAACATTCCTGCCGTGACCTCGAAAATGCACGTAGGTGAAAGCCCTCGGGAGTTTCACGTAGGGGAACAAAAAAACCCCTAACCCCCGCGTAAGGAGCGAAGGGGGCGAGCCGCCCGTGAATGAACGAAGGAGGATTGCGTCCTTGGAGCAAAAAAGTCACGTGACCCCGTTCAACAGGTGGCGCCGTGAGTGTGTCCTTGCGCGCGGATTAGAAAAAAAAGTTGCGTTCGAAGTTCAAATTCTTTGACGTTTATTTTTTTTAAGAGGCCGGGATTTTTGGGCTTTGGTTTTGATGTGTGTTCTGTTTGGAGTTGCAATTGGAAAGAGGATGTTATGTTTTAAGACATTTCTACTTAAATTTTTGCACGAGGCCGATCAACATCGATAATTTTATGATTTTAGTTAGCTTAGAGTACTTGATAAGGCAGACAGTTAATTCTTAATGAAGTATTTACTACATTTACCCGTTATTTAGTTTCTAAGAACTTAATGGAACAAACTTGAATAAATAGGAATTGTCTCTAAGGTCTCTCCGTAGTATGTTGCCTCGTCAAAGACCAATATTTGTTTGCCCTACAGATATTGGTTCGGACTCTGTTCGTTTTGTAATTTGTGAATGCGATGACGTAAGTACACATAGATCGTAGAGAAGGGTCTGGACTATAGAGTTACTACTTCTTTGTTATAGAGAGGCTCCTATCTATAACAAACAAGAAGTAGTTATAGCAACATGCTTAGAAATTTTCACAGATTAGAAAATTGGCACCTTGACTTGAACCCAGAGACCTACTTTTAGGTTAGGTTTAAAGTCCCACTAAATTGTTGACAGTCTAAAAAACTTTTACAAAGCTAACGCTCTTAAAACACATGAAAAATATCCTCATGGCCAATGCAAAGTGCGCGATCAAACAAAATTCCCATCCACTGAGCTATTTACCTCCAAAAACAACGCACAAAATAACGTAACAATAAGTATAGACTACAGTGAACACTTTCCAAACAGGCAAGTAACAAAGCAAAGTTTTGTGCAGCCAAAAAGCGTATATCCAAAAAGTTTACTTCGAAACAAGTAGTGGGTGGCTCTCCTTTATGAATGGCGGGCTCCCTCGGCCCCGCTTAACACAAATGTCACGGCGCCCCGACGAGCCGGAAAACTCTCTTTTCTTCCTGAATTACCGCACAAACGATACAAGCCAAAACACACCTTACAACCCCAAGAATAGAACGTAAATCCCTTAACAACGCTCAGGAAAATTTAAGGAATTTTCTACTTAACACAGTCGTTGGATTTTGAGACGTGTCTCAGTAAACCAAGGTTCGTTTTTCAATGGTGTAGTCGACGTCGAAGGCATGAAATCTTGCGTCTCCCGCGGCAAATTGTTTCCTCGCTCCGCGTGTTTGTATTTTATTATACATTTTTATTTCTCGATAACATTAGCTTAACCGACTTTTCATTGCCTCGCCTAGGGCTGTCTCGCGTTTTGTGTTGATATCTTTTTATGGTTGCCACTGAATGTTTCAACTGAACTTTTTCTTGTTGCGTGTTTGGCTTACAGCTTACATTTTAAATGAGATGTTGTAAGTACATTAAAGTGGCTTGAAACATGATATTGCTTGATAATGTTGTGTTTTTTGTAATATTTACTAATAATTCCACACAACAGCTGCTTCACTTATTTCTTGGGCTTTTTGTACATTGTATTCTACATTGAGTACTTATAAAGACAAAGTTATTTTTGGATACATTGATGCTACTTGAAATAATGTACAAAGTCATTTAGAGAGGTTAATTTCAAAGTGAACTGAATTAAATGCAACTAACAACGTAGGAAACATCTTACGACAGTGTCTCTACTAAATCCCTATCTTTAATGTTTTTCCGATTTCCGAGGCCTATTTGAAGTGATAAAACTTCACTCCTCTTAATTTACACAGCTAGAGTTCAAGAAAATCAAATCGAAACGACCTCGGGATACAACCAAATCGTTTTCACGAACCCTAATCAAGTGCAAAGAGCGCGTAACAGCCCTAAGAAAAGTTGAGGCGAGGTAGGAATGTCAAAAATGTCGGGGCGCGAACAAATATGTGCTTTGCCGACGGGCCGGCTGCCTGCACCGCGGCTTAAACGGAGCTTAACCGACGTTTACAAAGCCTCGCAGATTTTGTGTTAGTTTTTATTTAACATTTTTTATGCGTTTTAAGTGTGTTTGAGATGGATGGTTGGCGTTGATCTTCGTTTTCGGTTTTGTGTTTGACAGTTATGGGTAAAGTTCAGTTGTTGAGATTAGTTTATATGAAAAGTTTGTTGTTTCATGATGATATATTAAAGTGTTTTAACCTGTCAGCTGCCCTTCAATTAAAGCTTGAACACAATTTCAGTTAGAGCTAGAAATATAGCTTTCTTATGCCATAAGTTTTGTCTACATTTTAAATGCTAAAGATCATCCGCAATACTTTTTGCAAAAATCCATGTTCTTATTCCAGATTCCCAATATACACGAACAGTAGACCCAAGTAACCATCGTTAACCGATCATGGCACCGGGCCGTTGGCGAGACCCCTCAACGGCATCCTTTGCATTTCCCTCCGCACTTTACCAGATTTTTTTTCGTTTCATTTACTTGGGCGCGAACGTTAGACGCCTCGGGCACCACTTACTACACTTGCTTTTATCCGGACGTCGCCGTCGGTTGTGGCCCGATGTTTCGGATGCTCCGAAGTTTTGGACAAATTATGTGATTTGTAGCACGACTGCGGGACTGAAACTTTGTAGATTCTTTGCTCATGTGTGCGAGGTTTTTGTTTCATTCATTCGAGGTTCAGTGTTGTGTTTGGCGAGTTTGTGTAGGAAAGGGTACACTGAAATTTTCATAGGATACTTGTTAGTATTTTGTTGTTGACTTCAGTAACTGGACGATGTTTACTGTCATTGATTGATTGTATTGAAAGTTTCTTTGCTCGTGGATAGGGATTTTTACCAAGTGACTTTTTTATTTTGTAGCGAGGTTTCTATTAAAAGAAAGTAATGGACAAGTCATGTAATTTGTAGGTAAGAATTGACATGTTTTTTTTTTTGTAAGTTTTTCTACTGTTATGTTCTCGTTTATCTAGACGATGCATTACTTAGGTCTCCTTATCTTACTTTTATTATAAATGCGAAAGTTTGGATGGATGGATGTTTGTTTGTTACTTAATCACGCCAGAACGGCTGAACGGATCTGGATGAAATTTTGCACAGAGATAGATTATAGTCTGAAATAGCATATAGTCTATTTTCATCTCGGTATAACGATCCCTTGTGATAAGAAAAGACTTTTCACGCGGGCGGAGTCGCTAACAGAAGCTAGTATAAAACATCTGTAGCACCTACTATACTACTATAGTATTTTTATTTGGGTTTTACATTTTTCTCTATTGTCAAGTATTCATTGTTTTTCTGGCTCAATCCGATTGTTGAACATAGGCCCAAATACCGATGAGATTTGAACAGATTATGCTAATCAAATGATCCGAAGTTTTTATATACAAACACTTGCAATAGCAATAACAACTGCTTTTTTTTGTTAATGATTTTGTTAATTTATCATTCAAATAATATATACAATTGAATATTTCTAATATTATGACTAATAACAAAACATACTTACATACTAAGGGGAGAGGGAAAGCGCTCATTGCGCATCAAAAAATTCTACCACATCGATGTCAATGGGAAATGAGCTCAGAACGCTGGCAGCATTGCCACGATTATTTTTTATTTTTAGTTTAAAAAAAAAACCTTGCCTGTGGGGCAAGGTTTTTCTTCCTGTATCGTGGGTGCGTTTACAAACATATAAACTCACAAACACAAACACCCAGAGCCGGAACAACTATCTGTAGATCATACAAATATTTGTTCCGTCCGGGAATCGGACCCGCGACACGCAACGCACCAGTCAATCGCAACCACTGCGCCAACCGTGCGCCCTTCTTACGTTGAATGGCAATGCTGAATTTCTGGCTGAAGAAAAGGCCAGCCCTCTGGTTACAACTGAATAGATGTTATTGATATTAAGCATTCTTTGTATGAACTAGGACTATGCAATTTGTACTACAATTGGCAATTACCTTTTAAGTTGTAGGAACATAACTACTAGGTATATTTTTTGGATAGCATGTAGTTGGATTCTTTTGTTTTTTTGCTTGTATTCCTTTTTATTATCCCTGTATTTTGTACAAGTAATGCATTAGGTAAATACATGTTTAAAATTTCATGTCTTATTTAAGAATTCAGTCATTAATAACCTTATCATAATTTGTCGTTAATTTCTTTTTAATTTGAGTAACATGGTTTCTTTGATAATTAAACTACGTAACTAACCATTTGAATTACATAAGTACTTTCTAGTATTTAACTGTTTCTTAAATAATTTAACTATTAACTTAACTTGTGTACTCAGATTTTATTTTACTATCATTTAATTGGCTTCTCAAATACTTAAACTACTGAACAGCTACAATAAAAGAAATAATAAAACCGGCCAAGTGCGAGTCGGACTCGCACAGGAAGGGTTCCGTACCATTATCGCAAAAATAAAAACACGTTTGTTGTATGGGAGCCCACTTATACGTTTATTTTATCTGTTGTGATAGCGGCAACAGAAATACATCATCTGTGAAAATTTCAATTGTCTTACTATCACGGTTCATGAGATACAGGCTGGTGACAGACGAACAGACAGATAGACAGACGGACCGCGGAGTCTTAGTAATAGGGTCCCATTTTTACCCTTTGGGTCAATCAAAAAAGCACACGCACACAACCATAAAAAAGGTGCTTTGCATCAGCTATGACGCAATTAAGCCACAATTAGCAATATTGTAACACAGTGTATCGTAATGTGTTATTAAATCCACAATGTACAACTATGTTACTGATCTCACAAGTGCCTATTAGGCAAGGCAGATCAATATGATTATTCCTAGAATCGTATTGAGCCTACAGTAACGCACCTGTGGGCGTAATAATGGTGAATTACTAATTAAACGCATTGGTAATAGTGCATATCGATAGAAGATTGAGTAGTATGTAGTATCTTCCTTCAAGATTAACCTATTTTCATGATCTAATTCCACCTAGCCCGTTTCATCATCGCATCGGACTTCAAGACGTACAATCGGATAAAGCTATATCTGATCACTTTGAAAACAATATCCCGTGCACAAGATGACCACAGCTGCGTCCGCCCTTTTTGCGTTGACCAATAGCCATATGCCAGTATGCATAGTAGTAGTAAACCAACAAAGAATCCGAAACAAAAAGAAAGATTTTTACAGCGATGCGCCATCGGTACATGGTGGACATCTCACCCATACGCACTAAACGTTTTGAGAAATACTTCCATTATGCGTACAGTTAAGAAGTGGAATTCCCTGCCGAAGTCTATGTTTCCAGATAGCTACAAGTTCGGGGTCTTTATGTCAACAGTGAATAGGTTACATCTTGGCAAGCGACAGTCTGAAACTCTGAAGTATGGCAAATAATGACAATTTTAGAATGTTCAACTACATAAAAGTACAACAGATACCGAACTATTATTTTAGAATAACTGAGTGGATATTGGTCGGTTACATAAAGAACAATTTGAACAAATAAAAAAATTACCCATAATTTGGATCAATATAAACCTGTAAGTAGCTGCATTATTTTCTAACTAAACCCCACAGAATAGAGATTGTTGCGATAGTGAAAACAAAAGAACATCAGATGCTAAATACTTAATACATACCGGTTTTAAAGATGTTAATTAAATAACTTCCAAAAGACTAACTTCCAAGGTTCAATTTCAATCTTAATACAAAAAAAAATTGAAAACAAACAACAAAACACAAGAGAAATCACAAATAAAACAATAGTTCAATCACAAGAGGCTGCAACGTAGGTTATCGGCCATTGTTATTAAGCCTTGCATGTCTCTAGTCCAGTTTCTCATCCAAAATCGATAGCTACCCCCTAGGGGTGCACCCCCGGTTGTTATATCTAGAGACGGCCACTCCTAATTCGTACTTCGTACGTACGTCGATCTTTCTCGTGTGTACTGTGGCAGGTAGAGTTTTGTTCCTACGTGTTATGCAAGCCTGGTAACTTGCGGCTTTATGAGGAGTTCGATGTGCTTATATGGGCGAAAAAGCAGGTAACTAACTTGTGTAAATAAAATTTTTGCTTTGTTATTAAATCTACTATATAAAAATAAGTCGGGTTTTCCTTCCTGACGCTATAACTTCAGAACGCACGAACCGATTTTCACGGTTTTGCATTCGTTGGAAAGGTGGAAAGTGGTATTGGTAGGTAGGGTAGGGTAGGTAGGGTAGGGTAGGTAGGGTAGGGTAGGTAGGGTAGGGTAGGTAGGGTAGGGTAGGTAGGGTAGGGTAGGTAGGGTAGGGTAGGTAGGGTAGGGTAGGTAGGGTAGGGTAGGTAGGGTAGGGTAGGTAGGGTAGGGTAGGTAGGGTAGGGTAGGTAGGGTAGGGTAGGTAGGGTAGGGTAGGTAGGGTAGGGTAGGTAGGGTAGGGTAGGTAGGGTAGGGTAGGTAGGGTAGGGTAGGTAGGGTAGGGTAGGTAGGGTAGGGTAGGTAGGGTAGGGTAGGTAGGGTAGGGTAGGTAGGGTAGGGTAGGTAGGGTAGGGTAGGTAGGGTAGGGTAGGTAGGGTAGGGTAGGTAGGGTAGGGTAGGTAGGGTAGGGTAGGTAGGGTAGGGTAGGTAGGGTAGGGTAGGTAGGGTAGGGTAGGTAGGGTAGGGTAGGTAGGGTAGGGTAGGTAGGGTAGGGTAGGTAGGGTAGGGTAGGTAGGGTAGGGTAGGTAGGGTAGGGTAGGTAGGGTAGGGTAGGTAGGGTAGGGTAGGTAGGGTAGGGTAGGTAGGGTAGGTTAGGTAGGGTAGGGTAGGTAGGGTAGGGTAGGTAGGGTAGGGTAGGTAGGGTAGGGTAGGTAGGGTAGGGTAGGTAGGGTAGGGTAGGTAGGGTAGGGTAGGTAGGGTAGGGTAGGTAGGGTAGGGTAGGTAGGGTAGGGTAGGTAGGGTAGGGTAGGTAGGGTAGGGTAGGTAGGGTAGGGTAGGTAGGGTAGGGTAGGTAGGGTAGGGTAGGTAGGGTAGGGTAGGTAGGGTAGGGTAGGTAGGGTAGGGTAGGTAGGGTAGGGTAGGTAGGGTAGGGTAGGTAGGGTAGGGTAGGTAGGGTAGGGTAGGTAGGGTAGGGTAGGTAGGGTAGGGTAGGTAGGGTAGGGTAGGTAGGGTAGGGTAGGTAGGGTAGGGTAGGTAGGGTAGGGTAGGTAGGGTAGGGTAGGTAGGGTAGGGTAGGTAGGGTAGGGTAGGTAGGGTAGGGTAGGTAGGGTAGGGTAGGTAGGGTAGGGTAGGTAGGGTAGGGTAGGTAGGGTAGGGTAGGTAGGGTAGGGTAGGTAGGGTAGGGTAGGTAGGGTAGGTAGGGTAGGTAGGGTAGGTAGGGTAGGTAGGGTAGGGTAGGGTAGGTAGGGTAGGGTAGGTAGTGTAGGTAGGTAAGTAGCCACGTAGCCACGGGAGCGAAGCCCCGGGGGTCAGCTAGTATTTTTATAGAAATTTTTATTTCTTTACAAGTTATTTAGATCGCAACTTTTCTTTGTCAGTATATCCGATTAGACAAAATTCCGTGTCCTCTAACTATATCAGGCAATTATTTATTACACACTAACGATCCGCCCCGGCTTCGCCCGTGACAAATTATACACAAAAACCTTCTTCATTTCTCACTTTTTTTATTGGTTCAAACCGCATGAAAATCCGTGCAGTAGTTTTTGAGTTTATCGCGTACATACGCGGCGGGGGACTTTATTTAATAACTAGCTGACCCGGCGAACTTCGTACCGCCTAACAAATTTCTAAAATAAAAGAATTTTCAAAAATAAACGTAGCCTAAGTTACTCCTTATTACATCAGCTACCTGCCAATAAAAGTCCCGTCAAAATCGGTCCAGCCATTTCAGAGATTAGCCGGAACAAACAGACAGACAGTTCAAATTCTAAAAAAAATATTTTGGTGTATATGTTACGGCTAATACCCGAAGTGCGGCTACACCTAGTATTTGTGCGGCTACATCTAGTTTTAGCCGGTTAGAACTAGGTGTAGCCACGCGACGGAGCCCCGCTGCGCGGGGCTCCTATTTCCGTCCGCAGGGTCTAAAGTAACCTAACACGAACGAGATGACGGGAGCTGAGTTCGCTCGCTTTGCTCGCTCACTTCAGCTCCCGTCATCTCGTTCGAACCTAACCTGTCCGTGTCGGGGTGCCCTAAGCTCCGGCTACTACTAGGTGTAGCCGCACTTCGGGTATTAGCCGTAACATATATACATCTAGTAAAAAACGGTTATTTCAATATTAAAAACAGACGCTCCAATTTTATTTATATGTATAGATAATATATGTAGTGATTTTGAAAATATTACTCCGTTTCTTACAATTGTCTACTCGCAGTTAAAGTTTCCTTTTAAAATGCTACAGCGCATGCTTAGTTTTATGAGTCGTTTGATAAGCATTGTAAAATACTCAATTAATTTTAACTGTGTGGTTTATTTCTTTTTCATGTAATTAACAAACTAGTCGTCTAGACTAGACAGAAAAACGTGTAAATTTAATTTTATCTTTTTAAGTATATACCAGTTATTCTGACGTCCTTCGCTATTTAGCTAATTCACGTTGTGTTTACCGATTACATTGTGTTTACGGAAACACCGCAAATAGTCACCTTATAAAAGGAATTATTTTTCTTTGCAATGGAATATCTTTAACCACTGCTTAAATGCATGATTACTTAGTTCCTATAGCTGCTTCTTGATTAGGGGAGAAATGGTAACGTCAATCAAAATCAGCTGTTTGACAGAATGTTGTAGCTGTGTTCCGAGGGTGAGTATCGTTGGATCAACTTTTTTTATAAACAGTATTATTGTTTGGTCTAATCATCGACATATTTTCTAGGAAAACTTTGAAAAAATTAAGGACCTACGTAATAATAACTGAAATCGGATTTATTGATGGATCCTTACTTCAACTAATATTATAAATGTGAATGTAAGTTTTTTTGTTACGCTTTCACGCAAAAACTACTGAACCGATCATCATTAAACTTTGTACATATATTCTTGGAGGTATTAGAAGTAACATAGGATACTTTAAAAAAAAAAAGGCTTCACTGCGAGTGAAGCCGCGTGTAAAAGCTAGTATTATATATATATATATATGTTATTTTGATTTATTTTTCATCTATAAGCTTGCGCTTGACTACTATGCACTAACGATATGCATAACGTATGCGATGATGTGGTCGACGTTGAAGTACATTTGTCTAGAAAAAACCTATTCATTCTTGGCTTAAAGACCCTAGGTTGTAGCTATCGGGAAACACAGACTCCGGCAGGGAATTCCACTCCTTAGCTACCTAAGCTAGATATGTATTGAGCACTTTGTTAAGTTGTAACACAGTACAATTCTTTTTCAAGTAATTGTTGAATTCCGCATGTAAAAATAAAGTCGTTATCAAAATTCAACCCTTCCAATATAATTTTTTGGGTTAGACATTTTTTATTACTTCAATGTATCATCATAATTATTACAAAGGCATGTTCTCCACAGCTTTATTATACTAAGCCGATTATTATAAGCTTTATAATTAACGATTATTAATCAATCAAAATTAATTATACTGTCGTAACAAACTGCCTATAATGATATTAAACCGATGTGTGTCTAAAAAATCGATAATCCGTTTAAATTTAAAATCTGTTGTTCCGTACCAACGGTTTGGCGAACGGCCACCGTCATTATCTAGTCGGGTAGCATTCTGAACTACATCGACCTCAAAAACTTATTACAATCCGCCCTACCCAGCTCATTATCTCTGGCCCATAGTCTCAATCGATACTACCTAACTACGAACACATACAAACTATAACCCACACAAACACAAAGTAAATGAAAGTCTACGCGTACCCGTAACCGGCGCGTCAACTTAAAACTTAATTATAATTAATTAATTCCAATTGGACGTTATCTCTTTCTAACACACTATATCTTGAATACATCCATCTCTGTCTGTCGCAAAGGCGAGGGTAGACGCGGTATTGTGTTTTCGAAGACCTTTTATCACGAGGCATTTCACGATGTAGAGTAGTCGTTAGTTCGATTCCAATACGATTTTATTAGTCCTCAGATTTTAATTGGCATCCTATTTCAATTATTTTTTTAAGTCTGCTACTTATTGGCGGTTGATTTTCATTAATATTTCGATGGGATGATTGAGAGCGGCCACTTAACAAAAGAGTGACCGAGTTAGTCGAAACGTTCTCATTAAGATTATTAGTGATATAATTGCAGACACGGTTCGCGTATGTAAGAACTGTTTATGAAAATTTGTTACAAAATGTTGTTGTACAGTTGTTTACAGGTTACGTTGCAAGTTTATTACAAAGTAGAGAGCGGCTTAATTAAGTTGCTTAGTTGCAAAAAAATAAAAGAAACTTGTGTCCCTCTAGAAGGCCCTCTAGGAAGCTTAAATTTTTTTTTTTTTTTTCATAAAAACTTAAGAAGTTATATACGCCTTGGTCATTGCATAGAGTTTCTGCCTCGAAAATGAACCCCCATACATACTTACATGAAATAAACAGTTTTACAACGCATTTTCCTGGATAAACTGTCAAACATTTTCCATCCACTTTCCTTGACATAAAAATCTAGGTCAAAAACCTACTTGGGACGAAGCAAAACAACAACATAACTCGCACAAAAGGGGGTATAAAAGCATTAAATCAGAACAAAATGGCCGTAGCGCCCTGAATGGCGTATAATTTAATTGTAATCATCACTACATCGGCCTGTGACGAGTATCAACGAGATGCGACTAGAAGGGACCACCCTCAACCCCTTCACGACGACTTCGACCCCCCCAAGAAGGGGTTTAACACCCCCCTCATTACCATATTTCATTTACTCAACGAAATTATGCTAATTACTTATATTGCTTTGTGTAAAAAGGAAATTTATAAGGATTAAACTTACACCCCCCTCCGCCTCGAACCGGTTGGATCCAGACATAACTAGTTTCGGCGAGTTCGGCGGATGAATTATTTAGAAGATGATTCTTCGAATTAAAAAATCGGGCGGTCCGAAGGGCTCCCGAATTCGCGTTCGCTTGATTATAATCGTACGCAATTAAAATTCAAATTGGAGAATTTTTAATTTTGTTATTGATGACCCTCTTTCGAGGATGGATTGAATTGTGCGTTGTTGAAAACTTTTTTGCGCGAAGTTGAAAGCTATGCTTATAGAGAGAAAATTGCTTGTTTATTTTATTTTCGTAATAATATAAATTATACATACAGGTTGAAGTAGTTTTCGTTGAAATTACTAAACTTTGGTTAAAGTATCATGATGTAAAATCTGATCAATGAGATACTGAGATACTTACTTACAAGAAGAGCCTTTATTATTTAGTTAAGAAGTATCTACGAATTACTTTAATAGGAAATCTTCAGGTCGTATCTTGTAACTCTCCGAAAACTCCATCTTCATAATGCAGTGTGACAAAAAAGAACTGAATATTAATTCCCTATTCATCAATATGTACCGTTAGCATATCAAACACGCGAATGTATGTGCAACTTACGAATTGAATTATAGTAATGAAATAGTCCGTTGCTTTGGGCTAGCGGGCGCCTCTGGCCGGTAGTTTCACAACTTATCCCGGCTAAGGCAAGTCCTTATTTAAATGTAAATTAGGTTCATTTCACGAAATTAATGTCGTGAACACCCCACCCCCGGCAAGCGGTGACCATCCTTCGCACACTTCTCAGTACAAGTCCCGTTAAACTTATTAAGTTTTATCATTGTGTCATGTTTAATGACTGTTTATGATCGCCGTTTTAATTTCTTCGTGTATCTCTTCGTGATACTTTGTATTTAATATTTTTCATGGTGATTTGTACGTCGATATTTGATTAAGGTGCTCTCGAAAGGGTTTTAATTTATTTTAATGTGTTTCGTGGAGTGAATTGGTTCGATTAATATTCGCGTATCTGAAAATTAGTTACTTGCAGTTTTAAGAAAGCAAAGCGATACTAAATATTTTCTCAACTGCTTTTTACTGAAACTTATTTTGACAACTTTTACTAAGTTAGAATCCATTTTCTATTGCTGTCCATTCTAAAAGATGCAAATGAGTACTACTAAAACATTATTACACGAAAAGAGCGACCAATGTACCTAAAAATATCTCGTGTGCAGACGGTAAGCTACAGTACTACTGTCTGTCTAAACTCCATTTGAAATAACATTAGACAGGTGTCCAGATCTTTTGACAGTCCGTTCATCCCATATTAAGTTCTATCCTGTAAACATAAGGATAACATAATAAGCATAAACCTGTTACCAAAACCAACTGTTTACTACAGCTACCATTTGTCGTATCACCAACGCAATAGAAGTCAAAATCGGTTGAACAGGCTGTAAAATGGGCTAATTTAAACGTCTAACGTTATCGCAAATGGAGTATAGGTACATAAAGTTTATTCGTGCCCATAACTCAAATTTACGTAAAAACATCCAATACACCCTTTATCTATTAGTAGGTACCTTGCCACACATTACATATTTTCTTTTCAAATATTGCGTAACAGAATACACCCACTCAAACTTTTTCTCTAATTCTAATCCTTTCAAAAACTACGATCATAGACACTCCACTCCGAGGGAGTAATGGCTGCTCTATGATTATATGGACAGACGAGTCATTACTCCTGTGTAAGTGTTGTTGCGAATTGCTAATGTTGTGCCTTCACAGTTTTACACACACAAATTAATCGTTACTTTAACTTCAATTACTGTTTTGGGGCGCTCACCTAATGGCTACATTATGTACGTATGTGTTGCGGAGTTTACGGAGTTCTATTGAATGTTTTGTGTGATTATATTGTGAGGTTTATGTAAGAATTGATACGGGAAAAATATAAAAAAAAACAGCTTGAACTAAGATGAGAGAAAGTGATGTATGGTAGAAGTAGATAATGCTGCAGAACCCAAACAAAATGGTGTATGGATGAAATTAAACGGACAAAGGACATTCAGGGAACTAGTAACTGTTAAAGATGTAGGTACTGTTTTTCTCTGTCGAGGGGAAATCCTTTTTTGGAGCAAAACTGCGATACGTATTACTAGCTTCTGCCAACGGCTTCGCCCGCTTAAAAAGTGTTTTAGCATCCCAAAGGAACATTACACCGGGATAAAAAGTAACCTATATGCTTTTCCAGACTATAATCTATCTCTGTGCCAAATTTCATCCAGATCCGTTCTGCCGTTCTTGCGTTATTGAGTAACAAACATACATCCACACACACATCTATTCAAGCTTTCACATTTATAATATCATAGTAAGATAATATAGTATAAACTAAGATATCTTCTCTGTAATCAAACTTCTTTGATAACTGTCGACCTACCAACCACAGAACCTGAAACATTCATAGTCTTTCTGCCCTTGACCCATGTTGCTTGGGGCCGACACGCAGCAGTTCCTTTCAGTTTATTACAGTTTTATTCATCCATTCTCCCCTGGCAGATGTCTCTCTATTCACTCCTTTTCAACCCCTGATGGAAAAAGAAGGGTGTTATAAATTTGACGTGTGTACTATGTGTATTTGTTTATTTGTCTGTAGCATCATAGTTCCTAAAAAGATGAACCGATTTTGATTTTGTTTTTTTTGTTCGAATGGTTACTTTGTCGGGAGTTTCCAGCTATGTTTGAAAATAGGTCCAGCCGTTTAAAAGTTATGGGCGTTTTACTGTTTGACTCGGGATGTTTCGCAAGATATCGTGTCATAATTACGTGTTCAAGAGATCGAAGCGTGTCTACTACTAGATAAATTATGTAGCATGAAATAAAAATGTGTTGGGGTATTTTTTAATTTTACTTGTTCATTCACTTGACATACTAAAACATCATACTAAATCCTTTTCAAAGCAAAGCAGATTTATTTAGCGTCTCATTTAACGTTTTTGCGTACAGAACAGAGGTGTTTACGCTGAGAAGCCGCGACACTCAGTGGGAGCCGACACAAATAGAAGAAGTCTAACTTTTTGCATTGCCGACATTCCGTACGAAGTCAATGGCACAGAATAGATGGATGCAGAAGGTCAGCTTCGTAACGACGAGGTAAAACATTTAACATGCTTCGCATAAAGCGACTACAAGCACACTTGCGATAGACGTTTAGCTCTAGACTTGTAATATTAGTTATTTCTCTTCAAATTGATTCCATCAACTAGCCAAGGTATTGGAGATTAAATTGAGAAGCTTACTGCATTTTGATTGACCTTACCGATCGATTGATAGAGCATAAATAAAAGTTATTTAATCAAATTAGGCTAAATATCAATAATTTTAGAATGAAAAAAAGAAAAGTCTCGCATATCACCCTTCTTCCCAGCTAAATAGGGGAAAAGAAGTGGCACAACAAACAGTTAAACTCTTCAGATTTTTTTTATCATGTGTTGACAGAAAACCATCTCTTTATTCCTTTTTATAAAAAAAAAATCGCTCGTTCCATGCAGTTGGCCTTCTGTATCATTTGCTTATTCTGTGGCGGTGTTTTGAGCACTTTCGCACTCACTGCACTGTGCCCCGTGTTCCGAAGTCACAAGGGGATGGAGAGTTGAGTTGACTGCCACATTTGAACGCTCATTTTCATCATTGGGGAGGGAACCAGGTTTAGGAGTGAATTGATTTTGTTTTATTGGATTTTCTTTGGCACTTCTGCTGAAAGAATTTGGGGTGTTTTGCCTGTTTTTAGAGAATGTGTGATCATTTGATAGGTAAGAAGTGTTTATATGTCGAAGTATCGGTGAATATATTTGTTAAGCCTTTAATTCATAAAGATATCAACTCTTTTTGAAGATGTAGAGCAACCATTAATTTAGCACGTTTCTTTAGTTAAGTTTATCATCATTATCTTACCCTGATCACAATTTATTTGAGTTTGGCTAATTGGTTTCTTCTTCTTCATGATCAGTTGCTGTTCGTAATATACGAGTAACATTAAGTATATTCTCAGAATACAGGCCATTCAAAAGTTGAAAATCTGAATTGTTAAAATATGAATTTAGTAATATTACCTAGCTAACATATAAATCGCTTCTATGAAAGCTTGATAACTAATAAGAAGGGCCCTCACTGAATCAGTACGGAGAATTTATTAAGGGCCTACATGCACTTTAGTGTCGTAAAACGGTAACTTTCTAAAGCATACTCCTTAGTAATAGCTAGGTTATAAGGTATGAAAAAAATAAATATTTATTATTGTTTCATGTACATTATTTTTTAAACATGATTTTTTCGTATAAAAAATAGATTTGCTTTAAAAAAATAATTCGCAACTTTTGGATAATCCTCCAAAACGATTTGGATGTTTAAAAATATTTTTACACAGAAAAATGGCTGGAATTTCTTCATAACTGACAAAGGATATGTAAATCAAATAATATTTTGCAAACAAAACTGTTCAAAATGAGGTTTATTATTGATATTTTGGCATCGAGCGGGCGCACGTTCAGTATTGCGTTTACATTAGGGCGTATATATCGCCTTAACACTTGCATTCTCTTAGAAATGATTATATCCTAGTACTTGCTGTGAACTTTGTGAAAAACTTTGAGCAAATTAAGTGTGAGATAAGCAGAAAGGAACCTATTTGCATGAAGTATCCTTACTTAACTTTATTTCGACAATAGCCGGTTTCTAAATTAAGAATCAAATTCTTAATTTCTATTGCTATTGTCGAATAATATCAGTATATTATGAATTAAGAATTTGAAGTTAATCCTTAATATAAATCCAAATACTGAAATCGAAAATTAAATATAGACAACGTTGTTAAATTGACCATGATTGCTATCCAGTGATGTATGTAACAGTCTGTGGCGTTGAAAAATTAAACACGAGAACTCCATTTCTCGTTTATTGGTCAAAGGCTTCCTCGTAAACCAACGTCGAAACATTTAGCATATATCCACATCAAACTAACAATGAAACAGCAAGTAAAACATTCGACAGTCATCACCATCATCCGATTCAAAATCATCTTCCTGCCCTTGTCCCATCTTACTTGGGGACGTCGCAACACGTTTTCTTCTTGCATACCATACCGTCCTGTCCCCCGTCACGCCATCACTGACTCCCTTTTCGTTTAAATCACTTGTCACACACTCCATCTTTTCTTTGGCCTTCCTCTCCCTCTCCATCCATCCACATTTATATTCATAACTCTTTTAGTAACATGCGTTTACAAACCAACATTACTAAGTAAAATAAAACAAAACAGAAACTAACACATTAATAGTGATATTACGATCACGATCAGTTCGCGACGCGATATGAAAGGGTTAGCCTACCCCTACGGCACATAATTACACACACACACACACACACCCACAACACTACGATAAAACAACGCAACTACTTAGCATTTTCAAATTAAATACACTAATTACTTGTATAAACGCAGTGTGTACGGATAGAATGAAAGGATCGATAGTTTGTGTGTGTGTGTGTGTGTGTTAGTGATTATAATGAAGGGTAGAAGGGTGATATTAAGTGGCTCTATTCGTGTACCCCTCGCCGCTACTTGCTGCGTAGTCATGCTTTCGCCACTTCATACTTTGGTAGTGATAATTTTGAATTTTTAATGCTGTTCTAACTTGCCTGTTGGTTTTTGAGCGGCTATTCCTGTCTTCAATCATTGTAATTAAATTCTGAGTATGTTAAAGGTGACGTGACCAAGACCTTAAGCTTTTCCGAAAAGATAATAAGGTATCCCGTTCCAATCTCATTCGTTAGTGTCTTCTTCAATCGCAATGACTGGACTGATGTATGAATACCAACAGTCTTCCTATTTTCCAATTCCAAATTCGTATTAAGAGCTGCTGAAGGTCATTCTTGTTTAACAGGAAACTGGGAAAATCTTTTGTGTACCTACTCTATAAAAATAAGAAAATGAAATATCATTTTTTCTAAAATTTTAACCAACATTTCGCAAGCAACACTCAAAAAACCAACCGTAACACACTCGAATGTGTTCAACATTATCAACATCGGATAATTTCGTGGCGTCGAGCCCACTCGAAATTCAGAAAAAAAGTCCTCTTACCCGCCGATCGATTAATTAGCGTTATTACATGTACAACCATCCATCTGTCGTAATTAGCCGATCCCTTTCCCAGCGCAAAAATAATGACGCACCCCTAAAACACTTTCTTTTTTTTTCATCATTTTTTAATCCAATTTGCCGAGGATTATGTTCGTAATTATATTTTTCCAATTGCCCCGTTCGCTGGTGGAAATTCGTTCGCTTGATTGCGAAACGAAAAATCCGATGTTGATTAGGCTTTTTAAGCTGTGATTGTGTGGGTGTTAATGTAGGTGTGTTTGTGTGTAAGAGTCGTACGTGATACGTCACTATTTTATTCGTAAGCTTGAGGTAAATCCTTTGGGGTTCGGTACTTCCCGAATTCATAAGAAGTTTATAAGTAAATTGACAGTAATTCTTTTGAAAATTGTCATTCAACTTCGAACAGGTCAATAATTATTGACCCATGGAAATGCGTAAGGTCCGAGGAAAACATAAAATTATTTTAGCGTGAACATGTAGCTAAGACTTCTGAGACAATCTATCAAAGGAGAGAGATCTTAGATTCTAGACGAAAGCGACATTTTATCAGCGATAACAATTTTGACGTTTCGACAGAGGGGTCAAAATTTTGTGTCCACGTGACATTTCGATAGCTCATAATTATCATCATCTGACCTGACTTCTCCCACTGCTGGACTTAGATCTTTTTTTCTTGTGCCAATCTCCACGCTCATATCAAGCCCATACATTTTCAACAATCGCTGTCGCAGATAAAAAGCCACTTGTTTAGAACCTCTTAAGTGAAGGTCATTATAGAATGACTCCTATTGGACCTCCTTTCTTGACATCTATAAGGAAAATTGAGTGCAACGCTTACATAGGGACTCAACAGTCCCCACGTGCGATAAAAATAGGTAATTGTCGAATACTTCCAAGAAATTGTGTAGTGAGTAACTCCGTCAACTAGGCGACACCAAGTCGTCATAAAACCACAAGACTTTATTTTTATACCTTATTAATTAGTGTTGTTTATTGTATAAGAACTTACATTGAGATGAATTACACATTTAAGTACTTACGGTACAATGCAAAAATAAGTATTATCATGTTACTTACAATACAACATAAAAATTGGTTACTTAAATATACAAATCTAGTTAACCCGTTCAATGCAACTCATCTTTTATAAGTTTCGTGTGTGAATGGATTAACGTGGGCGGAAAATATTAATCTTATACAGCACGCTTAGGTATCTGGATCTTCTTTAATCCGCCAGACACTCTAGTGAATTAAAGAAGGCAACTAGATCGTCAATAAATTATTTGTAAAGGACCTACTGATAAAACTACTACAAGTATTACGTTTTACAGCAATATATTAAAGAATGCAAACCCTTATAGTTCCCCTTCTAAACATTTAACCTTAGCACAGCAAAAAATAAAGATTGTTTTCGACGAGCTCACACCCACCCTCACCGCAGCCGGTCTAGCCTAAGCTTTACCCCATAGACGCCAATTTGCGGTACGTTTATTTGCACAATAACAAACCGCTCTATTTTCTTCGCACTTAAAAAGAAAACAGTTATTTCAATGAAGTTAATCGGTTTACCCTAAGGGCAAACATTTATGCACTACTTTATTCGTTACTTAATGGTGTCCGACCGAAGCTCGATTTCTGGCCGAAGCCGAAGCTGAAGCCGAATAATCGGCTATCAAAGCCAAAAGTTGAATAACGCTAAGAATACAACTCAATACATTTTTACTTTACTTTTCATGTTGCTATTTGGCGTTGGCGACCCGTACTATTGAGTATGATTTTACGCTTTCGTAACAGCCATTTATTTACGGCATTTGCTACAAACCTTAGGCCGAAGCCGAAAGTGGTATTTTTGGCCGAAGACGAAGCCGAAAATTCGGTCGGACACTATTACTTACATACATTAATCGGCAACTTAGTACATCGCTGATACAAATTCTTAATAAGCGATTTAAGCGAACATTCTTAGGTATAACCTGACTGAATTAAGTCGTATTGATCAGTCCAGTAGTTATACGGTGGCAGGGGGCATCTTAAACGGGTAGCGTTGGCCAGTTAATAGCAAGTTATTGTCATTAACGCCCCGGCAAGGAGCAATGGCTGGCACCTCCGAATTAATGGAAGTTTCCACTGTCCGGGGCACAGAATAAATAATTTAGTTAGTTGGTTTCCTTTAATTAGTTGATATAGTTATTGAGTTGATTGTTGTTCAAGCCTAAATGAAGACACATGATGTGTTGGCTTCGACATGTATTTGTTGGATAAGAAAAGAATGGCCAAGTCCAATTCGAATTTGTCGAGGATTATGACTATCTGGAACAAATCATCCAGCTCGGTAAACACAAATTCGAAAAAGAGCTCGAAAGAAAGATACCGTTAGTTTGGGCAGCATTTGCGAGCGTAACTTAGTCAAATCTTCTCAATATTTGAAGACTAAGGTCTTAAACTAGATCGTACTGTCCGTCTTTTAACATGGAACTGAAAGTCGAATTGGCTCACTATCACGAATTCAAGCTCGCTCAGCGCGCTACAGAGCAAGCTCGCTAGGAGTTTCTTTGAAGGATAAGTACCAAAATAAGATAATTCAGGAAAGTAACGGCGTCACTAATATAGTCTTCAGGACTAACAAGCTGAAGTTTGTTACCCCTTTATCCAAACCTTTCCGTCACGTCATTCCCATGCGACATTGGACCCGCACTATTATAGGACCCGCTCTGACGTGGCGATCTCGCCCGCATACTTAGGACCATTAAGCATCCGACTAATGAGAGCTACTGCCCGTCTACACTCACACTTAATAAGGTTTGTCTGTGATGCCCCGATAGTTGTGTAAACTAAATAGTTCTGCGAAAGTGTGAAATTTTACGCTAGGGTGAGGGGGCTGCTGTATCGATATAAGAATCTATCGATAAGTGGCTTGTTGTGATCCGCAGCCGTATTGCGTAAGTTGTGGTATTCATTCCACATCTTTTAGTCTACTTACGTTTTATAACAATATACAAACCACACCTTCATATCTTTTGATATTGTATCAACTCATGTGACTCATTTTAATCTTATTTTATTAACTTGACTTACGTTTAGCTCTTCGGAGCTTAACTGTACACATTTTCCCAAATGTGGTATTCATTCCACATCTTTTAGTCACCTTACGTTTTGTAACAATATACAAACCACACCTACATATCTTTTGATTTTGTATCAACTGATGTGACTCATTTTTATCTTATTTTACTATCGTGTCTTACGTTTAACTTATCGGAGCTAAAAGTAACGTTACAAAGTGCGCAAAGAGTTTGAACGCTATCCAACCGACCAAATCGGCCAATCACACAAGACGGAAATCCACATCGCGTCATTCATCTCGCACGTGATTGGTCGGTTGGATAGTGTTCAAACTCTTTGCGCACTTACGCAATACGGCTGCACATCGGCAGTCGATCCTCGTATGATACTGGTATTCAGCTGCATCTGAAGCTCTACTCGTAAACAAGTGGTATTCGAAGTCAGCGAAAGCGATAGTCAAAATGTAAGAGCTTGATCACGTGATTTTTCGATATCGCTTGTCAATCTCATACAAATTCGATATCGCCACGCTTTCGATGTTAGAATGTGAAAAAACAGTTTTAGGGCCCGACTGTAAGTCGACCAAAGTATAATTGGGAAAAACGCTAGGCAAATTGATTTTGAAGTGGCTCGTGTATCGATATAAGAATCTTTTGATACTTTAAACAGTCGATTGTTTAACAAAATTTGACTTAAACAGTCCTTATCTGCCCCAATAAGTCAAGTTTCAATCTTACTTAACCCCCTCTTAACCCTGACTTCAGAGTGATGCCCTCATTTCAAATCTTTAGTATAAAATCTCGTCGAAAACATCGATATCTTTTGAGTAGACGTAGAATCGAAATTGTTTGAAAGATAAATCATAGTATTATCTTTTGTAATTAGTATAGAGGCACTAAATGACAATAAACGTGTAATCTTTAGCGATTGCCATTCAAAAGTTCGCGTGACCCTTCACACGATCACACGTCGGCCGACTGAAGCCAATTACTCATATCCATTGCGCTATCACTTCTACTTTGACAGTCCTCTTTAATACAATTGCAGCAATGGTAATGAAACAATCGAGTTTTGTCGAGTTTGCGTGTATGAAAAGAACGTAAGGATAATGTAAATGATGTCACCTAACTAGCACGTGTATTGTTGTCTCGATTACCTCATAATAAAAGCATCAGGCTGGAGGTAAACTGTCCTACTAAGTACACCGTAGAGACCAATACAGTATTGAAATAAGTATTGTGCTTGATCACATAGATCTATACTAATATTCCAAACATGAAAGTAAAGTGTCTGTCTGTCTGTTAGGATAACTATAAAATTTGAGATATGGAAGAAACATGACCTGGATTATTCTGTTCCCTAGGGATAGTAATACACTTTTCAAGCAGGCGAAGCCGCGATTAGAATCTGGTCCGAAATCCCTGTGTTCGGTTTTCGTTACGATGTTACACTACACTATTAGAAAGTTATTACCCTTCTCTCAAATTCTGGTCTACCATGAACGAATCTATAACTTACTCAGATAATAAATTGCTATTTTTAGAATCTACCTAATACAGCCTATTAAAACTCAATTACCGATCACAATCGCACACAAATCGTACCGACGAAAAAATATCACAAAAATAATACACTGCATTTTTACACACACACACAAACCCACACAAACAGTCTCCTTGAAATACTGCGTTAGTGTGCTACCCTAATTGCTTTTGTCATTAATAGTCGCGAATACTTCTTACTTGTGTATCGTACAATTAGTTATAATGATGTATAATTAGCTGGTTGTGTCTGAGTTTGTGGGTGTACAAGTGTGTATGTGGGTGTGAGTGTGTGTGCAAATGTTCGTTCGGGAATGTTGCCTACTTACGTTTGTGGGTTCGTCTGAAAGCTTTAATATAGTTAAGTAAAGTTGTGTAATGTGCGGAATCGAGGTATTTTGTTTGTATCCATTATTGTTGGTGCTATATACGGACTGTGTGATTTTGTGAATGTTAAGGCTTGATCTTTGTAGCAGAATTATAGAGCTGAAACCAGATCCAGTATATTCCTAAAAAGTAGTAACTTTTCCAAGGTACCTAGGTGAAGCCAACGACTATGTCATTAATTTTTGGCGAGTTTTCCCTAGAAAAATATGGGTAGTCAAGGGTACTGCCGACAGAAGAGAAAACTTAAAAATCAGTTATTTTTTCACACGACACATTCGCATGTCGATGACGTTGTCACAGCAAGTCATTGACATGCTGTGACAACGCCCGGCATAAGTTTTGCTCCTACCTAATTTGCTCAACGCGGCTAACTTGTTAGAACTTCAAAAATGCACAGACAACAAAAGCAACGTTATTACCAAACCAGCTTATACTTGCCATTGTGTCGCGCGGATCCACCGTGAAGACGTGGATCCACGCGAGACACAACAGCTTTCTATAGTTTCGATAATTACTAGCACACGCCCGGTTCAGAAACCTTCTCACACGCATCCAGAACCCTATCACTCTATTACGAAAATAAACACGAACTGCGAAACAACACAAGTATTGGTAACAAAACAAACCGGGTACATGCCATTAATGCTTAAGGACGCAAAGGCTACCACACACTGAGCGCGTCGCGAACAATGCCACGTTAAAATATGCAACGCCTCGGCGCGATCATAATCGAAACGTAATTAGTTGATAATGCATGCGACGCGATCGAGCTCAAAACTTAGATATAGTTTGTCCTATAGCTTACAATGGAGTGGTGGGTTAATATTTATTGAGGACTGTTGTTACTTTAATGGACTGGATTTAAATATGGTGAGGCAAAAGTATCATTTATACTGAGTAGAAAGGATCATGAATTGCCATTGCGGGTCAGTGTGTTATTTTCTTGATTTCTGAACGATGAATTCCTTTAACGTAAGCTATAGATAAAAAACGTAATCGATTATATTTAGCAATGGAATTCCATTTTAATATTGATTCGGTTCCGTATCTACCCAAAGGACATGGCATTTGAATCATGCAACCAAAATTTGATATTATGACATCTAAACAGATCTGTTGAGTATTTATTTAGTAGTATTAGTATTGATCCATTTTGTATCGAACACATCATCATCATCATAATTTCAGTTAAAAGATTTCCACAGCTGGACATAGACCTCCCCCCAATGCTACATCGACTAACCGGGGAGCACCGCCTCTGTGATGGGCTTGAGTCACGCATTTTATCACGGTTTTTGCTCCCAAACCGTGATAAAATGTGTGACTCGAGCCTGTCACAGTAGGCGAGCCTAATGTGACAGGCTCGAGTCACAAATTTTGGATTTAAATATGGTGAGGCAAAAGTATCATTTATACTGAGTAGAAAGGATCATGAATTGCCATTGCGGGTCAGTGTGTTATTTTCTTGATTTCTGAACGATGAATTCCTTTAACGTAAGCTATAGATAAAAAACGTAGGTAATCGGTTATATTTAGCAATGGAATTCCATTTTAATATTGATTCGATTCCTTATCTAGCCAAAGGACATGGCATGAAATTGGCATTTGAATCATGCATCCAAAATTTGATATTATGACATCTAAACAGATCTGATGAGTATTTATTTAGTAGTATTAGTATTGATACATTTTGTATCGAACACATCATCATCATCATAATTTCAGTTAAAAGATTTCCACAGCTGGACATAGACCTCTCAATGCTGCATCGACTAGCCGGGCGAGCACGGCCTCCTTGATAGGCTTGAGTGTGATATAATTTGTGACTCGAGCCTGTCACAGTAGGCCCGCAATACTTTACTTACAACAAAATGTTTAAAGGGTAGGTGTAGTCGACAGCACGAACTATTTTGCGCAGGGTTAAAATGCATGCTATCTCATCCGATAATATGTGAGAAAGAGATAGATGCTGTGATGAGCAGTAAGAAGCTAGTTCGCGTACGAATACACACTTTTGCAAATTTGTAGCGAAATTGATGATGATTTAGGACGAAAACGAGTGCGCGAAAATTTTATAAACCGACCTTTGGGAGTATGGTTATCATGAAAAAACGACTAAATTTATCTATTCAAAATCAAATTATTTGCAATGTTATTTTGCAAATTGTTTGCTACTTATCTAAATGATGAAGGATTTTATTTCTGTTAGTTGGTTTGTACAAACACTTTTAACATGTCTATCATATTTTTTTAAACTAGATGAGGTCGGCGTTTCCTATCTGACTGCTCTGAGAAGAAAGGCCGAAACAAACTCAGAGGTCACAGTCTCTTTTAAAATCCAGACAAAATCTTGGTTAGATCATGTGAAGACCATATAGACTGAAGTCTGAAATGGTCTTTTGAGGAAAGAACCAGCCAGATTGAGTGGACCTGTCCAGTCAGTGCACGCATTTGTCAATAACCATCTATTCTTGAATAGTGACTGTTTTGCAATTTTCCTTCTTCTTATGGCATTTATTTGCACCCAAAGATGCGTTAAAATTAGTGTTGAAATATGGAACTGTCGACGCTCATGACTTTCAAATATACAGGGTGTTTGGAAGGGAGCTGTACATACGCCTAGGGTAGAAACTAGGGATAGTCTGCTACCTACCCCCGCCCATTATATTGACCTTGGCCTCAAGGTTTTTTTTTAATTTATTTTTATTTTTTATTTGACTTTTTTGTGATTTTTTGACTAAAACTACCTGTAGCTCAAAATCTATCCATGGGACCGGTCGGCTAATGGTCTTGTTTTAATCGTTAGAGTCTTAGGGTCCTGCAAAAAATTATTTTACACCAGAAAATTGTGGAGAAGAAAAGTTATGGGGCCTGAAGTACCGTAGTAAGGTAAAGAAATAATTTTAAGGGCAACTTTCTATGGGGTTTAAAAAAAAACTAACAGGGTTGGAGTTCTTCTGATTTTTTTAAAACATCCTCAGTCCATGCCCTTTCTAACGATATGCTAAAAGTGTAATTATCACTTTTAGTTTTAAAGTTATTAATTAATTTCCGCAACTAGGGCACTTCAAGCAAAAATTTCAACTAATGAAAATTAAATGTGTTCGATCGTAAAAGGATGGCAAATGAAACAAAAAATTTGGTAATGACTAATGTCATTAAATTACAAATTTTAATTAATTACTAATTTTAATTAATTACAAATTTTGTTCAAATTGATGACCATTGACCTGTAAACATGCTCGGCACCTCTTCCTCATCTCCACGGTCACCGTTCTAAGCAGCAGTTCCTCGCGCATTGTATCGAATGCGGCGTGGATCCTGTTAATTAGAACCTCCCTTGTTGGTACTTCTTCTGCGTACACCAACTCTTTCGCCCTTCCCCAGACGTAGAAGTCGAGTGGGGTAAGGTCAGGCGACCTTGGGGGCCAGGGAATTGGCCCACCCCGACCAATCCAAGAATTAGGAAAGCAGTTGTCCAGAAGCTCCCTCACTGCTAGGCTCCAATGAGCAGGACAGCCGTCGTGCTGGAAGACTATGGGCCGATCTTCGTCAAACACTTCTTCCGCTAAATCAGGCAAATCGTTTTCGAGGAAATCTAAGTAGTTTTGCCCGTTTAGGTTGTCTGGCAAAAAGTGCGGCCCTATCAACCGATTACCGATGACGCCTGCCCATACGTTCACGGAGAACCTTCGTTGAAAACCTCTGTGCCTCTTGACTCTCGGGTTTTGATCTCTGGGTGCCCAGTGATGGAGATTGTGGTAATTTACAATTCCTTCCTTGTCAAACTTGGACTCGTCAGTCCAGAGAATACTCCGTAAAAAATTAATATCTTCCACGTCCGTATGGAGCAAGTGGCGGCAAAACTCCACCCTTCTTGCATAGTCGTTATCCTCTAAGCCTAAAACAATAAAAATATCAACGTTAGCGGTTTCCTTATGAATTAGTAGCTATGTAACATTGATTGCTATCTCTGTCTTTCTTTTTCATGTTGCTCTCGTGTAAGAGTGAGACAACAAATTTGCCAACTGTAGGCCAAACTGGTTTAAATTCTGGAAATTACATTTGTCTTACAAATGTCGACTCGTGGTGGTAAAAGTGCCCTAGTTGCGGAAATTAATTAATAACTTTAAAACTAAAAGTGATAATTACACTTTTAGCATATCGTTAGAAAGGGCATGGACTGAGGATGTTTTAAAAAAATCAGAAGAACTCCAACCCTGTTAGTTTTTTTTTAAACCCCATAGAAAGTTGCCCTTAAAATTATTTCTTTACCTTACTACGGTACTTCAGGCCCCATAACTTTTCTTCTCCACAATTTTCTGGTGTAAAATAATTTTTTGCAGGACCCTAAGACTCTAACGATTAAAACAAGACCATTAGCCGACCGGTCCCATGGATAGATTTTGAGCTACAGGTAGTTTTAGTCAAAAAATCACAAAAAAGTCAAATAAAAAATAAAAATAAATTAAAAAAAAACCTTGAGGCCAAGGTCAATATAATGGGCGGGGGTAGGTAGCAGACTATCCCTAGTTTCTACCCTAGGCGTATGTACAGCTCCCTTCCAAACACCCTGTATATTTTTTACTTTTTTGTTGAAAACTTGATATATTTTTTTATTTTTAACGTACACCGTCAAACTGTGGATTAATCGCCAGACTACGTTTGTATGGAAGAATGATCGACTAGGGCAACCTTAAGGAAAAAATCCACACATTTGCATTGATACCCAATAATTATTATTATTTATGCCCAATAATTGAGCCTAGAACAAATAAATCTTTACGCTATCACTGTTTTCCCAATAGGTAGATAAAGATTCAGTTTTACCAATGCATTAGTTTCCCAACGATATTTCCCAACAGCTAATTACCTGGCTATTGCAGCAAATATTATAAGTTTGTAATACCTAAGTGTGTCTCGGACTTAGTGTAGGTGGTAGTAATTAGGTACAAGTCAATTTAGATTTAATACTTTCTTAGTATAAGCAGTTACTTGGCAATTTTGCTCTTAATTGTTATTTCTTCATCTGATATCGTATCATTGATTGTTTCATTTATTTAAACTTCATGTATAATGATGATACATAGGCGGACTTAATGCCGCAAGGCAATTTCTACCAATCAACATTTGGTTTAAAAAGGACACAACAGTGGTAGGTCGACAAAATAAAAATTAAAAACATTAATTGATGTCGGATTAATAAACTACCTAAAATAAAATATATGAATAATTTTTAAAACAATAGACTAATAAATATTATAATAAATTCTAAATGAAACTGAAATTTAAATATAATAACTGTGACGAAGACCGAGCTGTGTATGAGAGGACAAATAATAGTTCCGGATTCTACGCTTGAATGAAAATTTACTCTCAGCTTTTTTTATGTCAAAGGGAAGCACGTTCCAGAGTTTTATAGTTGAGACAGTGTAAGAATTAGATAGAAACCCGTTGCGGTGAGAAGGAATATTTCATATCTTCTCTCTCTGTCTCATACTTTTTCTTTGGTTAGTCTGAACTGTGCCAATCCTATCTCGTTACCGTAATTTCTTACTGTTGTGCTAAACTTATCCAAAGCATCCAGCCATCTTCTTCCCAGTCGGTCTGCTAAATTATTTATAATTTTTATTTCTATACCATATTCACTTGCGTCTCTATATTCATCTCTTTCTTTCTGGATTTCATTTACCTACACTCACAACTTTAAAATAAGTGTTTTTTTCCTTCCTTTTAATCAAGTTTTAAAGTGTAACCAACCAACAAAAATGTTTAAAATCGTTTATAATAAATATCACCATTTTAATTTTTCGTACTTCAAAATGGATGTACGTAATCATCACATCGTTAATCCCCGTAAACTATTAGCATAATGCTATAAGTCACTCTCTGAGACAGGCATCTCATTACCTGTTTATTGATGGATTTCTTAGTAAATCATTGTAATACACGCTCCTACTTACTGGAAATAACCTCGACACTTTAATCACATCTTAACCGCTTATATGTGGGGATATAAGTTTATTTTGTTATAAGTTGACGTGAATAATATATTGTGACTAGCTGTCCCACGCGGCTTCACTCCCGTCAATTCGCTACCTACCTACCCTACATACATGAGTGTTGCGTAACTTTAACCACTTACGCAGCGCACGTAACGAAAGCTCTCAAAAAGGAATATTTTTTTTCCATTTTTGCAACATTTTTCATTTATGCTCCGCTCCTATTGGTCGTAGCGTGATGTTATATAACCTATAACCTTCCTGAATAAATGGACTAACCAACACAAAAAGAATTTTTCAAATCCAACCAGTAGTTCCTGAGATTAGCGCGTTCAAACAAACAAACTCTTCAGCTTTATAATATTATATAGTATAGATAAGTAGTGTATTTTGTGCAGTGTGCTTATAATTTCTAAGATATTTAGTTTTAGGATTAAGCTTTATAATTATTTATATAATATATTTAGTATATTTGACTTCCAATCAAAAAGTTTAAGCGTTTTGATATAAATAATTATTTTAATAACATATATTTCCACATCATCGCTTACCATCAGGAGAGATAATGGTCAAGCGCGAGACTATCAATAATAAAAAAAGAGTTTCACACATTTTTTCCAAAACATTTTAAGATAGAGATTCCGAAAAACTTTTCCGAAAAAAAATAACATCTTGGCAGATTATATTATATGTATAAATAATTAAAAAAGGAAGAAAGAAAATGCGTTTCTTAGCATGATACATATTTTTCGTCGTATTAGTTTTTCTACATATTTATTTTTTATTAGTAAGATAAAATAAAATAACATATAAATATTCTGTATAAGTATCAATAACCGGTTGTACTTTCATTCAACTCCCAATTATTCTTAAACGATTGGATGAAAGAGAAATAAATTACAGCTTCTCGTCAACTTGACAGTTTGTGTCAAACATAATTTAAGGATGCCAACACATTGTTCAAGAATACATGTCATAATTCAACTCCTGCGCATATGAATTCTTGTCTCTTTCAAAAAAGAGAAAGTGATAATGCTTCGATAATAATTCGCAACAAATAAACTGTTACAGTATTTTAAACTAAATTTTGCCAGAAGTTTACGACAAAAAGGAGCTCCATTTGGTCCATTGACTTTAGAATAAGTATTTAATGTTCCAATTCGGAATAAATACGCCAAATTTTATTACTTTATTTCGTTTCATTATTAACTTCATCATCACCATCATCAGCCTATTAATTTTCCCACTGCTGGGATACAGTCCTCCTATCTGTGAGAGGGAATGGGCCGTAATCCCCCACGCGAGCCCAGTGTGGGTTGGTGGATGTCACATGTCTTCGAATTTTTTATTCTAGGATATGCTGACTTCCTCCCGATGTTTTCCTTCTCCGCATAATTAATTTAATTTCATTTAAATCGGTACAGCCGTTGAGGCGTGATTGCTCAATAATAAACATACAGACTTTCTAATAAGCAACATATTTATATAATACTAGCTTTTACCCGCGGCTACGCTCGCAGTGAAGCCATTAATTTTTTTTAAAAAATAAAATGTATCCTATGTTACTTCTAATACCTCCAAGAATATATGTACAAAGTTTTATGATGATCGATTCAGTAGTTTTTGCGTGAAAGCGTAACAAACAAACTTACATTCACATTTATAATATTAGTAAGGATTAAGTAAGTAATGTAGGAAAACTATGACATATTAGGAAGGATTCAGTAAAAAGACACGTTGTATAGAACTTTAGATTAAGTCATACTTGTAGAGAAATATCTCAGGTACCTTTTAACTACCCTGCCTACTTATCGTAAGTCATAAACGTCAACAGTTGAAAAGGGTTAAAGGCTCTATTTAGTGTCGATGTTGCTACGGTTTTAATATCTCCTTAGGAGTCTAGAGTTTTGTTCTTTAAAGAAAAATAACGTGTATAGGTAGTCTTGGGTTAATTATACTGCTTTGAAAAAAAAAAATTGTTAATTATACTGCGATATCGTTTTTTATGGCATTTTGTCAAATATACCGGAAATATAAATTCTGAAAGATTGAAGCTGAGAAACATTGCAACATCATCAACATTTCAGCCGACAGACGTCCACAGCTGTATAGAGGCCCCTTTGCATCACCAAATCGACCAGTACTTTGCTTCTCGTGTCTACCGGATTGCCGTGGCCTTCATCAGGTTATCGGTCTTTCCAACATTGCGTCTTTTGGTAAGCGGTCGCCCCTCCAATAACTGCTTCATGGACTTTTAGGCCATCATACATTTATTGTATACAAAAATATTACTTTAATGCAATTAATTGCAAGCAATGTAGCCCACAACTAAGATTAAAAAAAAAAAAACAAAAAACCCCCGATATATTTTTATTTCATACTACATAATTTATCTAGTAGTAGCCACAAGTAATTATGATGTATTGCGGGAGCAGACCGATTCAAACAGGAAAACGCCAATAACTTCTGAACGGCTGAACCGATTTTCATCAAAAATTGCTAAGAACACTCTCACATTTAAATATATAGACATGATAAAGTCAGCTTTTAAACAAAACAAAAAACAAATCAAAATCGGTGCATCCGTTTAGGAGCTATGATGCCACAGACAGATACACAAACACACAAGTATCAAAGTTATAACACCCCTCTTTTTCCGTCGGGGGTTAAAAATGCAAGAAAACATTCTTATCCAATTCCAATCCCAACAAGACGCCAGACGACGTCAGACACAATCCAGTAATTGAAACCCATAAACAAATTATACAGGTAACAAGTATAAGTTACCGTGTATAAATGTATTATACAATCAGGTACACATTCAAGCGATTATCATAACTTAACCCATATTAGTATTCAAACACCTACCGCACGTTCGCAATGAAAACATAATTATCGATAATTATTGAAATTATACAACGTTATTATTTATTATTTATATTTAATTATATAAAATAGTTTCGTCTGTATAAAGTATAAGGAGTGTAAGTTCTTGCTGGAGTCTGTGTTTCCCTATAGTAAGTTGTAACTTAGGAGTCTTTTAAGTCATGAGTGGTAATGTGACTTCTAGGCCACTGTCTTTTGCCACAGAATTTACCGCACCGCGGCACGATTTGCGCGAATATTTTGAACTCTTAAGAACAGGTTGGAAGAGACAAAAATCGCGCAGTATTTTATCCGCAGAGCATGTTCATTAGATTCGTTAGTAGATGAACAAAAATCGCAATGCGTGCTAAGCCTTAATCTTAGGTTAGCTCATGGTCAATCGTAAGGTTTACCAATAAAAAGCGTTTAGTGACTAATTATAGTTTATTTATTATTATTATGTCCTTTATTCAATCTTTTATCTACATTTTTAAATATTTTATAAAATAAACCGGGAGCAGGGTCCAAGCTATCGGTGGACAGGGCTCCAGAGAGAGGAACCTTCTAACTATACGCGCCGTGTCCAAAAGTACTGCTTTCTGTATCAAACCCTTGACCCAACCGTCTAACGAGAGCCTCCTAAGGTGTTGGTCGAGGCTCGTGGCTATTAAGCCATTGGCTGACACGACTATCGGTACAATGATCGCTGTGTCCACAACTCATATGTCGACAACCTCCCGAGCCAAGTCAAGATACTTGATTTGCTTATCTTTATCATTATTTATTAATACTTTATTGCATAAGTTAAGTTTTATAGAAGAGAAAACATTATTTTCATAAAAATATGCTTCCTACCAGGAGTAGAGTTGCACTAAGAAATGATTCGAAAAATCTTAACCCCTGAGCGGGTCAAACAGGGTTGAAGACATTGAAGTTTAGTCGCAAACGAAGTCGTTAGCAACTGGTAATCAATAATTATTGAAATTAAACAACATTGTAATGTATAATAAATTATAATCAGCATTCTGTATTCGAAATCAATATGTAATTTATTTAATACCCGACCTTGGGTCGACTATTAATTATATTTAACAATTCACGATTATGGCATTCAAATTGCAAATTATGTGTTTTTTTTAATAGTTCTGCAATTATATGTCTAATTATGGAAGTGTGCTAATTAGATATATAATTAGTATGTGGGAAGTTGTTTGTAATTAAACGTTTTAAATCTCGACACGTAGATTATGTGATGCAATTATCGTTAATGATTGGTAAAAATAATTTTCTGTCTTCATTTGTTAATTGGTAATGAAATTATTCGCGCTTGGAATCCTTTGAGGGTTAGGAGGAACGACCCATAAAATTGTGACGTCATGAAGCTAGGAAGAGTATTAACAACTTAATCTGCCATTTAAGTCCGTTTAAACGTTACTTTTCAAATCGGTGTTTTATTCGGTGCCACTGGTCATGTGATTTTTCTTTTATTTAAATGCTTGTTGTGACGTAATCCGTAAATGCCTGTATCTTTAAATCTGTGACTTTATTTCTTACATCATTGTTGTGTGCGTATAACAAGTTTTCTACTTCATCCATCACTCGTCTTTTATTGTGACATTTCAAATGGATTAACTTATCAAATACATTATTTAATAAGCGCCGATGATTTCCTTAATTCGATTTTTTATAATATCATAATACTGATCATAATAATATTTTAGATTAATGAAGTTGAGAAGAAGTTGGTTTAAAAAACATGATAGCGAAATAATACAAGTAGGTAGCAAACGTACTATTGCTGAAGATAATCCGATTCGAAGGACCAATATAAGGGATAGTGAACGTCCTCTTTTATTCTTGTTAAAAATGCCTTTAGTTACAATGGACATGAAAAATTATAATTAACCAACATCTTTCAGCGGCTTTGTCTGCCTAAAATTCGGAAATTATTCCAAGGGAACGTATCTACACCCGGTATAAAAAGTATCCTATGTTCTTGTTGTTCCTAATTTAAGTTAAAAATTGCAAGTTAAATGACGTTAGTTTGTATCTAGCCAGTAAAAGCACTATTCGGTAAACATGAAATAGATTTTCTTGCCAAAGCGAACGTCAACATTTTGGACGAAAGCAAAAGAGTACTATTTCACTAAGAAGACTCATCGCAACTCGAAAAACACGTGACTTAATCGTATCAATATCACAAACCTACTTACCCACAATTATACCATTTCCAGCAAGCATTTAAGTCTCCGCGATCGCATTCTATAACGCCAGCGTGTTTGCGCGTATAATGTTTAACACGCATTTTAATTATGCTTATTAACAATTAAAGGCAATACACGAATGTAGGTCAAGTCGGTTAAAAGGAATAAATCAAGCACCCGGTATGATCTCATGAATCACCATAGAGATTTTATGTGGATCTTATGCCGCGAAGATAAGATTGGTTTTCCCGTAGCCATGGGTCAACTTAGGTTAGAAGAACGAGTTAAGGCCACCAGTATCATTACGTTTTATATTTGAGATCATTAAATCGGTACATTGTGTGAATACGTGATTGATATAAGTAGGTGTGATTGATATCCTTATGGGGATTTGCCTAGTTAACTGACTATGGACTTTTGTAAGTGGTGATGTGATATCTAGATTTTAATGAGGGCTTGTCTGTTTGTCCGTCTGCGAGATTTACTGAGAAATGGATCAGAATAGAACTTGGAGATTAGGTATGTATCGTCTCAATCACTTACGAAGACGAGACGAGTGAAGACGAGTGTTCAATATTACTTGAATAATTATTTCAATTATTATGCACCTGCCATGTTCTCTCTCCAGCACCCTTGGTTGACTGGTAGAGAATGCCACAGGCATTAAGTCCGCCTATGTACCTGTATATTGCATGAAGTTTAAAAAAAATAAGGGTTTGAAATATACTTAGATAAATAGATTCGTTACTTTCAGTAACTTAGCAATTACAAAATCGCGAAAGCACCTACTGAATACATAACTAAAGAGAGTTTTAGGCTTTTGACCCTGTAAACTAGTATAACTTGAGAAGCGAAAAACGCGCTTTTTCGGGGTCGAAACTTTGCTTGCATTGCAAGTCGGCTCGTTAGTTAATTTTTTTGACATAACCACGTAGGAGGAAAAATATCATCAGTTTTTTCCCTATGATATATTAAATTTGTAGGTAATTCAGATATTTATGGAACTATTAACTATTAAACTTTTAACTATTCCATAATATTATAAAATATTCGTTATTCAATTACGTCAAAACGGCTAGAAGGATTTATATTAAACTTGCCATACGAGCAGACCGCGACGTAGGTCAAGACAGAATACTTTTTTATCCCGATAATATTTCGCCGTTAGATAATTTTCGTCTTTCATGCTGGAAAACAACTGCCAAAAGCTAGCTATGGAGATTAGCCTACAATAAAAATATAAATAGAATCCGACTGCTTAAGAAGCGAACTAAAAAGACGTAAACAGAAGAAAATCATGTGTGAGTCGGAGGATACAAATTCGCGAGCTGGCTGACCAAAACCAGATGTGTCCTCCAACTGCACAGCATGATTTTCTTCTTGTTTGCGTCTTTTTAGTTCGCTTCTTAAGCAATCGGATTTTTCGATATTTTTAATTAAGCTTTTAAATTTATCACGTTCTAGTTAACATTTTTTTTCGAATTTGTTACATTTAAACATGAAAATGTTATATATTTTTGAAATCACCTCTTTATTTTGATACCCCACACGATGGGTTTCGAAGAAAAAAGAATATTAGGCTCACAATATGGCGCCGAAAATCCGCCATTTTTCTATTTCCCAATTTGTTGTAACCAGTGACACTCGCATGGTTAAGACGAATCGATTGACGTTAGAATCATCAAAATCGGCTAACATGTTTGGTCTCTAGAACGCCACATAGGAACAAACATACATACATACATAGACTGATAAACACATTACCCTCATTCGGCAGTCGGTCGGGTAAAAAACTTAAAATTAACCTATTACAAAACCAAATGCAACAAATGATTTATAATGGGTTTCGTTTTAATTAGTGTTTAGCTTATTATAATTTATGGAAATATTTTACACCTGGTAAAAACCCTTGACGTGCTAACAATTAAATTGAATGTAAACGTGACTAATTATAAAAATCATGTTCTTACACGGAAAAAAAAGGCGTAAATGAGTATAGTATAGGCACTTATGCCCTTTTTAATATAAGTGATTTTAGTACAGAAGCTCACTCAGGGTCTATTGAGCTAATACTAAGAATACGACTTAAAGAAAAGTATAGATGACGAAGAAGAAATCTTCCAACTAATCCAAATAAACTGGGACATCATCATTCTCTTGCCCTTGCTCACTGATGCCTTTTTTATTTAACCATCGACGAAAAACGGGGTTTTATAAGTTTGACGTGTGTATCTGTGTGTCTGTCTGTGGCATCATATCTCCTAAACGGATGAACCGATCTTGATATTTTTTTGTTTGAAAGGGGTCTTTATCGAGAGTATTCCTAGCTATGTTTGATGGAAATCGGTTAAGCTGTTTAAAAAATATGTTGTATGTCGCCACTCCAGAACGTTTCTGCCCCATCGGCCAACCGTTCTGCGAGCAATGTGCCCTCATGCCCTGCCCACTGCCACTTAAGTTCGGCAATTCTTCGGGCGATGTCGGTAACGCTGGTTCTTTTGCGGATCTCTACATTTCTGAGAATCGAGGAAACTCCGAGCATAGCCTTCTACATTGCCCTTTGGGTGACTATAAGCTTTCTCATGAGCCCCATTATTAGCGACCAGTAACGTATACTAATCATTTGTCAATAATGTACTTTGTAATGTCTTTCTTTTAGCACAAATTCCTTTAGAAATTATCACATAGAGTCCAAAAGAAAGTAACAATAAATTTGCTTAGACACAGCACAATATACACCAGTAAGTAAACCACAGGATAAATAATATAACACGTCACCTAAGAGTGTCTTTGCCAGATCCTCGCTAAATAATGTAAGCTATTATAAATATTATTAGTTCTGATCAATAAATTTTCCGTACTTAATAAATCCATAACCATAGCCCGGACATGTGCAATTTATGCTATGTTAATGCTCGAATAACGCTAACTAGGCTGAATAATTTACCAACTACGGCCAAAGGACTGAAGTGACGGTTATCGAGACGATATTATCGATGGTCTTGTCTGCTCTCTATAATCTTCAAATAACGTACTTTTGGAGTCCTCCACTTTTTTATAGTTTAAAAATTCGATCAATTATTGATAGAAGGTTTGCTATAAGTAAGTAGCTGCTAATGTTTCGGTAAAATTGAGATGACGGAAGTAGACATGTTGTACCGACCCCATATAAATTGGGAATGATGAGTAATTCATCAACTCGTCCTACATGCCTACGGCCCATTTACGACGACTTGCAGAAAATCAAAATAAATAATATACGTTCCACGTTTCTTTTTGTGTAGAAATTTAAACTTTATCAACGTTTGGTACAGTTAGTAAGACAAGATATAACATTTTTTTTTTATTTTTGCTTAATATAGATTTGCAATGCTTAAGATTATTATAGTGCTAATGTTGCATGCCATACAGTAGAATGTACTGGATCCAATTGTATTTTTATCTTTTTATACCATCAAAACTATGTTTTGTTATCTACATTATTTGCAAATAAATGATTTTTGATTCTGATTCTAAGAATCTTCAGTTTTACTTCCGTTTTGTTGAGTTGACAATAGTTAATAATTATAGAACAGTTTACCAATATTTAAAACAGTGTATCTACTTACCTATAGCATAACTTTATTCAAGAATAAAAAATATAAGGGACCCGTCACACAAGCGAACGCATAACGTGCACACAGAAGATTTAAACGCAAATACAAAAAATCATAGTATGTGATACATTGTATGAAACAAACAAGCAAAAGAACTACTTTTAGAAAATGAAAATTTATTACAATGTCGTCCGTTTCATTTGACACATTGCAAAACTTTAAAACAGGTATTATATTAGGAAACAATCCGGCAACAAGTTTTATTGTTCAATCCGCATTGATTAATGTAACTCTGTCAGAAATTAAATATATTAACTGGATTATCTGTCCTACACACAGACATACATCTAACTAGATGACGCGACTGTATGTACTTAACGTACCAAAAAACGGAGTGAAGTTACGAAAAATGATCGTAATCTGAGCTTTTCATTTAGAAATCCACCGAAATCAAGTGGAAAAAAAAATACTTTTTATGACATATTGAGCTGTAAAGGATGTATAGAAAATGTTGGCCGAGGCATGGGAAATGTTTTCTTTCATTGGTAAGTACATTTGTTTTTAAATTGTTTGTGAAAAAGTGGCACGCTTGGTTTTCATACAGATACGTATGGCAATGCGCCATCGGTACATGGTTGATATCCCACCCATACGCACAAAGCGTTTTAAAATACTTTCATAGTGCGTACAGCTAAGGAGTGGAATTCCCTGCCGGCGTCTTTGTTTCCTGATAGCTACAACCTAGGGGTCTTCAAGTCAAGAGTGAATAGGTTACTTCTAGGCAAGCGTGCTTCACCTTCGATCACATCATCACTTAACATCAGGCGAGATAGTGGTAAAACGCGAGCCTAAAAAAAAAAAAAAAGAAAAGATGGAGGGACTTGCGTTATCTAGTTAGATGTATGTCTGTGGTATTATAGCTTTTGGCCAAAACATGATTACAAAAATGGAGAAACAAGTAATTAGCCCGTTTCGTACTCCAGTTATGTTTAATCACAATCACTTTGCTAAAGGTCAAAATATGCAAATCTCACTTAATTTCTTAAGTTGTTAATTTAATGGCACTTAAGTTTGTATTTTGAATATTTTCTAAACAATTATACCGTCTACATCGACGCTAATTAAAAAGATACTCGATAAAAATGAAAACTGTTCCATAATTATAGCACGTACAAAATTTGTAAACAAACAAAATAATATGACACCCACACGAAATATTATGCGGTGATTATATGGCGCTAAACTACAATTTACGTTTCAATAGGAAAAAATCACAAAATAAGTACCCAACTACTGCCTAACTAACCTACTTTTCATAACAATTCGTAATTATAAAGCACACGATAAGTTTTTTAATAAACGTTTTGAAAAAAATATCTTTAATTGGTGAAATCGACTAAAATAACATGTTAACAATCAATTTTAACTAACTATTATGTTGAAAACTAATCGGACGGCTATAAAGAACTCGATAAAATTACAAAAGAAATCTATAAAATGATTAAAATTTCTAATCGTGCCAATTAGGTGAATTTATGGTTTCACTTATAACAACCGCGTTTTACGGGTTACAAGTTTATAGAAGCAGTCTTATAGGTGCGTGAGGAAATACTCTTTTTACACTTATTTTTACAATGTAACGCTATTGAGCTATTATGCTCTCGATAAACGTGGAAGAAGCCTGCGTCGCTGACGAGACGCGTTCGATAAGTACTCATTGAACGTTTACAAACAATAATGATTGAATCTAATAGTGCGGTAATTTCCACGAGATATATACTATTTCTGTTATTTTCTCATGAGTGTTGGTACTGCCGTAGTTTGCACTGATACTAGTGCAAAAACTCAAGCAGGATTAAAAAAATGCTGTTGACTTTTTTCATGCTTTTTGAGAGGGTTAATGATTGAGATTTATATTTGATACGCCCACGCCTAATAAATTATATAAAATATTTTTAAAATCAGTTACGAAAGTAAAATTTTAATAAAATAAGGCCCTAATCAAAGCGGCTTATATTTCTAATAACTATTAATAATATTATAAAAGAAATCCAAGATGGTGTTTAAGAAAAATAAAATTCGAATTTGGATTGGTAATTCTATGATTCGAATTTAGAATTATACGCGCGCGACGCGACGGCGCGTACATAAGTGCCCCTACACACGTTCCCACACAAAGCTCCGCACACACCCCAATGCTCATAATTTGCTGACAAGAAAACAAAAAAGGAAAAAACTCGGCACCCGTTCTAATTAGGTCGTCGAGTGAGAACAGGGCGTTCGTCAGCACAATAATAATTAACACTGGCTGTAATGAAGCGTACTATAAAAACTAATTGGAGACCCTACGATCGTTGTGTCGCGAGACTCGCGAGTGCGAGAGAGAACTTCTCTACGATTTCGATAGGTTCGACTTTTTGTTGGTTCCGCTCTATTCATTCGTGCCACGAACATTAAATCATAATCAAATCCTGCGCTACTTTATAATCAACATCGTACTTACAGAGTACTTTTAATAAACTTGAATCAAATCAATTAATCAGCGTGGTTAGCGGCGCAGTAATTTTAATTAGAATCTTCATATACCTATTTATTATGCATAAATTATTCTCCGCTAATGATTACATGGGCTCAATAAAATTATTCATAAATGCAGTAAGTAATAAAAGTATAGATGTCAACAAAGAATGATGGAAGCACAATAATTACCGGCAATAACCAATTCCATTTTTAAAAAGCAAGCTGTATTCAAAAACATTACATTAGCTTAGTCACGATGAAAAAAAAAACTAAACATCAAAATGTAATCGATCAAAGCTAGCTAATGCAGTAAACATTCAGCCAGCCCGTATTTTAAATCGAAAAGCTGACGCGAACTGCCGTCTATCAGCTAGTTGAAAAGGGAAATCAGTCAATAATGCACTAATTTCCCCTCCTTAATGGCGCAGTCCGGCCCTCTACTCAGACACTATTACGACACAGCAAGTTAGTGTTTAATGTAATAACTTGGTACACACTAGGAACATTTTCATGTAAAGACTTTAAACTTTTACGAGTTTCAAGGCTCGTTACGGATTCTTATTTGATGGTCCTTTTGTAATTATTTTAAGTGATAATTGCTGTAAAATTGGCACTTAGTTTTAGTTTTTTAATGAGAAAAATGGGAGCTTGTTTCATTGCAACTTGTAATTAGATGGCGCAATTATGTTGAATAATAAATTATATTTATAAATAAGTAACACCTTAACACTGATTGTCTCGCCTTTTATTAGAAGTTTTAACAATGATTACCAAAGTTAAACTGTGTCCTATGTGTTCCCTTTAACATACTTCTACAGACAAAAACGAATGAGATAACTTAATATTTTTATCTACATTAAAATGAAAAATAACTTTTAAAAAAACAATACAACAGTAGTGTCTCGTCTTTCCACTTAATAGTCCATCACTAATTAAACAAAAACATGACAGGTCTTCAAAGTCAAACCACACAATTAAGCCATAGCAAAAGACAATTAAATGACCAACGATTGTTAGCAGACCTTAAGTAGTCATGTGCAATAGTTGCTCGGACTCGCTAGTCAAACACACATGCCATTTTCCGTTTGACATGACTGTACAAATACGTCAAATACCCGCATTATTGAACGAGCTGTCAAAACGTCTTACGTTATGCGATAGGCTGTAATTACAGCTTTACGATACTTGGACTACCAAGTATCGTAATAGCAGGAACACGGTAGAAAGTTGAATAGGAAAATTGTTAAATGGTACTGCTGTTTTTAATCGAGAGCCGTGTTTGTCTTTAGCATAAGTAATTTATATTAATTGAGGTTTTATGCGATACAATTATAATTTAAATTATATTTATGAGGGATATGAGTACTTAGCTATTTGATTTTGGATTTCTAGTGGACAATAATTTATTTTTATAACACACCTTGTCTTTTGTCGACTCTTGGCCACCTTTACTTTTTTTTTTATTAATACAGTACAGTTTTCTGTTATCTATCGAAATAACATTAAAAATATTTTTTTCTGGCAATTCGGTCATGGTAATTATGCCTTACTTTAAAATTTGACTTATCACAATTAGTAATCGCAGTGTATTAGGCGCCTTACACACTGCCGACTAATACGTGAGTAGTAAGTGGAAGGCCCAATTATTTCCCCATTAGAACTTTTACTGGAAAGAAATTGCCTATTTGGATTATTAAAAAGTGGGGTTTGGTAACCATATTTGAGTTCTGTAGCTGTGTCATTAGTTTTAAGTCATCTTTTTAATATATCAGGCACCCTATTCATTTTTTTACCTACATTGTGACGTACATTCTGTAACATTATTACAGAATGTACGTCAATATATTTTTGGTACGAAACAAAAAAAAATGACAAAAAAAATTCTACTACTAATTGGAAGCCGCAGACGAAAATGTAAGTTAATTTACATTTTTGATCTTACGTCTATTAATCTGAATAAACGCTGAAGAAGCTGTAAATTTGATTTTATTGTAAGCGATAGTAAAATATTTTTAGACGACATAAATATTTTTTTTTTGTAAATTGTAAGTTGTTATTGTAAGGTGTTTACATAGTATCATCATTGATACTATGATAACTGAAACAACCCAGAAATCCCGCCAACTCAATAAGCTTCCTAGTTAAATTCCGTCACAAAAAAAAAACATACAGTGAAAAAAATATAAGCATCAATTAAAGCCACAGTTGACAATTAATATAATGGCCGTCACACCTATAAGACAATTAGTTTGTAGGAAATAAATTCTATGTTTTGGTCGCAGTCCACTGTGCTTAATTAGGGCTAATCAAAAAAACTTAATATACCATAATGGTACGTAATAGGTGTTTTAACGCGGTCTCCTGATACGTTCATAATGTATTCTAATAATACGAGGTTTGTCGCGTCATGCTAGTTTCTTTGCGGAACATTTTTACGAAAATTTTAAGTAATTACTTCAACTGTTTTTATTTTTTTCATTTACTTGTGACAATTAAGGTGACAATATATATGCCTGTAACTTGTGCAATGGCATGTGCGTGTGTGTGTTCTGATTGGTAAAATATCACAATCGCAGCCAAGTTACTTGAACTCTTTTATGTAAGTTACAGTCATGTGTATTGTCGCCTTTATAGAAACTGTTGTATGAAAACGATGGCGAAAACAATTGTTAAAAATGTGACGTTTAATGTCAGTATCATTTTGACAGATGACTTATTACATACGACAGAACAAAAAACTCTGTGGTTTGTTTCCTGGGAAATGTAACCAATCTCTTATTCAATGCACCGTCTCGTTAGTGAAAAACATGGTACTGAAGAGTTTCAATGATAGGATGACCAGAGTCCCAAACTACGACATAATTTCCTTAAGGTCTTATCACTATAAATAAGTCTTTTAATAAAGCATACTAAAGTACCGATTAACTTTCTCCCATGTCACAACGAAAAATAAAATAAATAAAGAAAGCAGTGTATAATTTGCCGTACATTGTTAAAAAATTTGAAATAACTACGCGATACCATGAAATGACGTAGTTCGTGTAAACAGCGGGTGAACTTAGGACGTTTTGCCACGGGCAACACTGAGTGAAGCAAAAGAATTGTTGTTGTTGCCAAGTTTCCTCGTGTTTAAGTACGGATTCTATTCTCGACACCTTTGCTTCTGAGCTTTATTTTCCCTGTTCCAAATTTGAAGGTTTTCACCTTTTTCTTTCGTTTTCTGTTTAAAATTCGTTGACTTCGTAGTTTTATAAGAGAAAGATGGCAGTTATTTACGAAAGTTACTATTTATAAAATAAATACAGTTATTGTTATTTTTAAGAAGGTGTTCAATACGACGTGATTTTATCACCATACAAATATTTTCTGGGTTCCTATGATACGATTTATGCAAAAAAAAAATACTTTTAAAAAGAAATAAGAAGCCGCGGTTCAGTATATTTTTGCTCACATAACTCGACAAAATGTTAGGAGCTCTTTATTTTTTTGTATATAAATAGATTAAAAAAAAAGAGTCTGGATGGATAAAAAAAATCGTGCGGTAGGTGTCTATGAACTCAAAACAAAGCAATAAAATAAACATAATTACCAAGAACACTAACACTAATGAGTTTACACTGCAATTGACGCGATCGGCAAACAACAATCGATTTAAGTTGACTAAAAAGAGTTGCACTTAATTATATCGCTGTCCCTTTCTTCCTTTCTACATCAAAGTTCATTGCACACCCTCTGAACTTAAAAAAAGAGTTTAATTTGCTTACCAACGACTTGCTATATCGTATAACTAGACGGGCAATTACCGCTAATGATAATAGCCTTTATTACTTATGTCCATTATGTTAGGTTGGCAGTATTGTGAACATTACCGACTACTTGTGTCTATGGATTAGTGTTGTCAGGTTTTGTCGTTTTTCTTATTTTATTCGTGTGAGTTCGTAAATGTCATAATGACGTAAGTTGTCTAATTAATTTTTTTATGGATATTTTACACAAGTTATTAAATTAATAATGAAATGGTAAATACCCTCACCTGAATATTAGTTAAAATTTATTTAAGTCTGTAACAAATAGAGATTTTAACTATTCATGGAGCTGAATAAAAACTATTAATACTGATAAAACATGAAAGTATGAGCTTACTGAATATATAATTTCAGCACATAGTGGGTAGATGTAAAAAAGTAATAGATCATTAAGACATATGTACTTACACCTTTTATGAAACTGTCGGCTCGGTCGCTGTATGAGACATTAAAGTCAATACGCGGACATACACAGAGTCACAAATTAGCACGGGTGGCAAAGGGGGTACACATTCGACGCTATTTACCATACGTGGGCCTACTATTTTCATGGTTTTTTTCGTTGAGTTTTTACGCCATTTTCCGTGGCCCCACCGGGCGAGCGGCCCACAGCCGATGCCTTCTTTTTTTAAATCAGTAAATTGCATATTTGAAAAACTACTGCACAGTGGACGCGATGTAGATTGAACAGGTGTACTTAGTGAGATTCGACTGTTGACTCTACGAATACGAATGTCAATTCGGTTTAAACGGTACGCGTCAATATCGATAATCGAATCGTATATTTACTTGGCTTTTCGATAACGAAGGAAATTTGGAAAAGTCGAATACAACTAACTAAAAGAATACACAAAATAAGTCAGAATGTTATTAATACAAAAATGGAGTGCACAGAAGGCATATAATTATTGAATGCACACAATCATTTTAAACGCACTATAATTTCTTTTGTCTTACATTACAAAACATCATAATTACGAACGCACTAATTGCGTCGTCGATCAAATTTTTAAATATAGAACATAACAATGGTAGATTGAAAATTCAAATTTAGAATTTTAGACGATTATATCTGAACAATCGAGTGTGTTGAGTCGAGTGCCCACGCGCCTCACAGTGGGGGTTGCGTTGATTCAATATCGGTGTCCCTGTGACGTCAGTTAAGTGTCGGAAACCTGAGGGTTACCGAGTATTGTGCGAAAAAAATAAACAGTGGGCATAGTCGATTAATAATAAATTCGGATTGCATAATATTAGAATAGCTAAGGATTCAAGTGATTTTAACGTTCTGTGATTTTTTTTAATGTAAATCAATTCTTTGGGAGAAAACCAACCACGCGTTTTTAAAAAATCACAGGCTGTCTCATATCGCCCCCATTTAGATAGGCAACTATTAAACAAAAATGTAAATTCCAACGTACAAACCCCGCCCAAAAAATAAAACGAAATAATTGAATCCATCAAATAAACTTCATTACACACAATTATACCGGATATGCTGATAGCCACGAATTTATCAATCTAGATAACATCGACGAAACTAATCGACTTTGTTATTAAAAACGGTTAATTCCCTAAACTTCAGTACACACAAACGAAAAGTTAAAAAACTCTTAACTACAATTGAAAATCAAAAAAGAACTAAGTACACTAATTTTTAACAAAAAAAAAACAAATAAAAAAATCTATTTTACAAAAAAATTCTACCGACTTCCAAATAAGAAAACTACGAAGTGAAAAAGAACTTTATTTTTGGAACAGTGTCTTTGGTAGGTACCAATTTTTGCGAAGTTCTTCATCAGATATTCACCAAATTAAAATGAGACCAATTTCGAAACATACTCTTTCAAACAAAAAAAGAATTTTCAAAATCGGTCCCACAATTGACGGAGATATCGGTGAGCATACATTAAAAAAAACATACAATAAGTCGAACACAGAACCTCCTCCTTTTTGATAAGTTGGTTAAAAATACTACAAAGTGAAAAATTACTTCAATTTTGAAAATCTGCCTGTTTTCGTTTTTTCGTTTTTTGACATCGACTTCCGAAATGGAAGATATTTTTCACTTTGTAGTGTTTTTATTTGGAAGTCAGTCGTATTTTTTTGTTAAAAAGTATTTGTTTTTCTTTTTATTTGTGGTAGGTACCTAGTAAGCAAGTGCTATAGTAATGTACAATAAACAGTACATAAAATGAGAACATAATCAATGTAGTCGAAGTCAATTAAATACGCATTATTAAGGATAACTAATAAACTACTCGTCAGATCTTGATCAAATTTAAATTGGACCACATGGGAAGCGGTGAGCAGTGGTGGCCTAGTGGTAACGGCCACAACTTACAAGTTGTAGGTCATGGGTAGGCGCTTTACTTTGCGTAAATTATTACATCAACGCTGGTCTCAAAAACGGTAAAGGAAAACATCGTGAAGAAATCGGCATGTCCTAGAACCAAAATTTCGAAGACATGTGACATCTACCAACCCGCACTGGCCCGCGTGGTGGATGGATAATGGCCCATTCCCTCTCACAGAGAGGAGGCCTGAGTCCCAGCAGTGGAAACTTTAAAAGGATGATGATGATGACATGAGAAGTACTGCTTTCAAATAATAAAATAATCATCAAAATCGGTTCACCTAGTAAAAAGTTCTGAGGTAACAAACATATAAAATAAAAAAGTACTTTCGAATTGAGAACCTCCTCCTTTTTTATGTATGGTTAAAAAGATTCAAAAAGTATTTAGTAAAATCGAAAATTTAAAAATTTGAATTGTAAACGTCATAAGTACGATCGAAAATATAAAAAACAACCTAAGTACATTCGAAATTCAAAAAGTAGCAACGTGCTAGACAGAAACATTTCGAACGTTGATCACATCTGTAATCCAGTTACAGAGCGATAAATGAAAGGTAATTGAAAGGAAATTACGCAATAAATGGGAGGTTATTATTGAATTTAATGTTAAATTAATCGTGAGCCCCCTTCTAACCATCTGTCGTGTGTACCCCCCACCGAACAACCGTTTTATTTTCGAGATCTACTTTCGATGTAACAATGAATTCGATTATTTTGTTATTGAGTGCTTTTAAAGTATTAATTGAACTGTTTCAAGTAGCCCGCAAGATTTTGAAGGTTTAGCTTCCCTTGGCGGGAACTGGATTGGCCCGTAGGTATCGTTGCGAGATTAGGTAGTGAAAGATGGTAAAGTGGCCAAGGTTAATTGGCTACAGCTTAGAAAAGTCCGTTTCTCATGTTAGATGCTGATGCAAGAAAATTGGGAGACAAGTTTAGTTTTTTTTAAAGTGCAATCACGTTAGATACAGTAAAACGTGTAAAAATCAAAATTAAGATGACCCCTAATCATCTTGACAAAGCTAAAAACCTAATTTATTCAAAGCCTAAAAAGCAACACAGAGGTCAGAGCATTTGACGGAACAATCACAGAAACAATGTCGTCGAGTCGAGCGCGCTGTTCGACACCGGGCGGCGTGTATTGGGCAGTGCGCGACACCCGAGAACGTGTCTGCATAATACATCGCTGTACGCTGTTGCTGTACAGCGGACTTTAATTATATATCTGCTACAATTTCGCCTTTTTTCGAGTATTTTTCACATTTCGCCCCCCTATACACCCCTCTTCACCCACTGCCGAACGGCCACGGAAAAAAACGCCCCGCGCATGTGTGTGTAACGCGACAGTGTATTGTTGCACTACAAACGAAACCCTGCGCCGCGCGACACAAGAAAGTACAGACCCGACAGATAAACAAGACAATTAACTTCTCTCAAGTAATGAATAGAAAAATTGTCGTAATAAAAATACACTTTTAATGCAATTAAGCTTGTAGAACACCGGCAGGAGAGGCCGATAAGCCGCGCTCAACTTTTCCTGTAACAGGCTGTTATTTCACGATTTAAAATCGGTTCTCAACCCGTTAATGACGCGAGGTACAAGTGCAGATCGGCGGCTCCGTTCGGCCGCGGACCAATCTATTTAATAACCCCCGTCGGTGACACCCCACCCGGCGGCCATCGCCAATTTTCGCCCCCCTCGGCCCCCTCAGGCCCCCTAGCACCCGCCCTGAAAAAAATCCGGAGCGTTTTAAAATTAATGAGTAAAAATCTACACACACACCGGAGCGGACAATGCGACGCGTGTGTGCGCGGACGCCCGATAATGACCCGCGCTTTGTGCCCAAATTAGGACGCCATACAATCACATGTTTCTTCCGTCGATCAGAGGCCGCGGATCACATTGCCACGGATGCGCACACTACCCTAGAGGCGACTAGAAAACCGCTAGCGCGCCCGGTGCGCGTTTCAGATGGAATCCGTGATCGCCTAGCCTTTTCCATTAGGACCAACTATCCGAAAAAAAATGGAGTACAAATTGAAATTTCGCCGGTTCGGGCGCTAATTCAGAGCGAAACGGCGCCGCGACGCGAAACGAACGCAGTTAGATAACATTTGTAGAGGCGAGGGGGGACGGGTGTCACCCCTACGCAACGCCGTTTTTATTTTGGCCGGCCCTTGCCCCCTTACCCCCTTCGTTCGTCCAACTTCATCTGAATAATTACTGATTTTTTCCGTGTACCGCTGATTATTCCGAATGTTACTTGTTGATGATAATTTTTTTTTCAACTTTTTTCATTAGTCAGCGCCCGGTGGAGTTTTGATTGTGCTTTTAAGCTTTTTGTATTCAATTTGTTCCCAATGTTTATGTGTTCCAATATAGAATGTATGAAATAAATTGTATTTGTTTATTCTGTTTCAGTTTAAAATAACTGCGGTGTTTAGAGCTTTCAGCTGAAAAGTCCAATATTACATTGGGTTTTTATACGTAAACATACTTTACACTCCCTACTTATAGACTAGAAAACTATGCCAAAAGCGTGCCAAAAATTTCGATTCAAAATAAATTACAACTGTATCAAACTACACATGCCTACCCACCCTCAACAAAGCCCCTATGGCATACGCGACTGCACTCTTAGTAAACGAATCCAAAAAGGCTACCCACCTTTGCTTAAAAATACTGAAATTGCCAAAAGGCATCAGTATTCAATACAAAAACAAGCAAACAATAGAGTCTATGGAATCTCTTCATCTTATAGAAATCACATCTGCTAATTTAGTAGGCTAAACCCTAACTATCAACTTAAAAATCAATAATCAAATCAAAATGTCAAGATGAAAAGATAGATCACAAATCAAACGCTAACGAATAAAATTTGGATCGAGTTAACTGAAAGCGAATTTGCACGAGACACGTGCTGAAAGCTCCAAAGAAATACGAATAAAAATACTAATCGAAAACTTTAATTATCATGCTTATTCGACAAGTGACAAGTCGGACCGATGCCGATCGCTTTGGCAAGGATTTCGGTGGGACCACCCAACGCCCAGCGGGGCCGCATTTTTTCCACCCACCACCGAAGGGGTTGATTTTTTAAACTGATGACGCGCTTTCATTCCGCGCTGTGCAACTTGGCCGCGCGGCTGTATGTGTTACCGGCCGTTGATAAATAAATTAAAAAAAAAGAAAAACGTGAACGCTTTGTCGATAGTGCGCGGCGTTTCTTTTTCGCGGGCTTTATCTATGCTCTATTTTTCCGTTCTAAATTCAACTTTTATATAGTAAAGAAAAAGTTTTTCGCGCGTTCGGATACCCGTATGTGGATGGAACATTTTCTAAATAGAACGATCGTCATATATATTTTGATCGGGTGTTTGAAGTTTTTCAAAGTTTTTCTAAAGTTTAGCAAAAGTTCGCGTTCAATATATTTCGTGATTTTTCAAGTTTTTGGTCGAGGAATGTTAGTTTTGTAGAGACAGTGACAGTGAAACTATTAGGTCTGGAGAGAATGACATTGTCCTTCGTGAGTAATAAAAAATAGTAATATTTATTTACTTTTATAAAAAAAATATTAATTTTAGAACTTAAAAGTGCGCTACATTTTTTTATAAATTTAATAAATATATAAGTAAAACATAGCTTAAAGTAAGGAACGATGTAAAAGCACAATCTAAACCATGATTTAATTGCCTTTACCCGTTTTTGAAACGGTTGTTTTATTAAAACCATGATGCAATTTTTAAAACATTTCACTTCGTAAACTTTGAGGCGGTCGAAGGACCCTATAATTAGTTTTCTAACATATTTTTTTAAAAGAATGTGTGAATATTTATCGCGGTAACTGTAACAGTACCGACCGGCTATAATTATTACAAATTAAAGAATTATTAATAATTATTATTCAAGGCGTTTCCTTACAGTTATATTTTAATAGTGGTTTAATAATTAAAAGTCAAGTAGCCTGACCTTATTCCGTACTTATAATAATTGCAATATAAATAGTTTATGACCATACAAGCTGCACAATGGTTTATATGAGAATCGAATAAAATATGGTTTCCTTAATTAAAATATTAATAGCAGTCTGTATGAACGCATTTATTTTGAGGTAATAAAATTTTATAAATGTTCTGGTTTTTTCAAGTTATTTTGTAGCGCCCTTTTTCGGTCTTATACTTAAGTTACCTGTTCTTTTTATTCGGTGAAGTGTTATTTTTAGTGTAAAATTTAATCACGTAAACCCTGATTTTAAAAGATGACTAACTATTATATATTTTCTCATAAGGCAGAAATAACAAAGACGATTGAACAGTATATTTAAAATTACTTGGAATTATGGCTTACCTTTTTACCGTATGAAAAAAATATAATTTTAAAGTTAGAAGTTACTTTTAATACGTTCTACAAAATATAAAAGAAGAACGGGTTATCAGATTCGAAACAAAAATATTACAGAAAATGAATGTTTCCATTCAACACATTTTTCTCTTCTTTCTCTAAGTTCTCCGATAAACATAAAAGTTTGTATTTTTTACTACTCCTCCGTTATTCATTTCTGATTGATTTCATTGCGAGATCGAAGACAGTTAAATTCATTCTCCGGGACTTCATCGAGCTTCCTTGCATCGGCGCTTTTCTGGTGGTCGCCACTGTTGATTCTGGCTTTCACGAGTTGCAGTGGTTTGGGAATAGTGCGGTGGGAAAAAACATAAAAGTTTCCGTACCCAAGTCTTGATTCACGTCCATCTAATAATCCAACTATTTAGAGCAATAATAAGCGATGACCAGGTGACAAGTGACCTTCTATCATCGAAAGCGTGGCGAAAGCAATTTTCTAAAAGGCAGAATTGTATGGGATTGACATTGATTTTTACATGCTGAATATTTAAATTAAAATGTTAATATTTAAATGCAAACTTATTTTAGAAAAGCTCATCGAAAAGGTTACTAATTTACAACGAAAAAAAAAAACATTAGAAGAAAGCCTGCACTTGACCAATTAGTGAGAAACGATTAATGCTTTTTCTTACTATCCATCTCTGCAACTTCTTCATATGAGCCTGAAAGCCAGATACTGAATAAAGCTGAAAAATATAACATTGTTAAATTAAAAGCTGCTAACGCCAACAAAAATCTCACACAAAAATACACACTTACCACCAAACTGTCTTACCAACGTCGTAGATAATTGGAAATAGGCTTGATGATCCATTAATGGCGATACGCTCACCCTTAATTACGTTCAGACCTAACACCGGCCATAGACAATCGGAGGGAGAATTATAACCCTCCGTCCTAGGACCCTACGTACGGTGCAATGCGATGTGCGTTGTGGCGGGTTGCGCAAAACAAAAATGCGGGGTAAGGTCGCATCCATACATCGGCTGTTTAATTTAGTGAGAAATATTTACTGCAAAACGCTATATCAGCATTTGAAATGTACTTTTTATCTTTTAATCAAAACTAATACGTAAACTTTAGAAACGAACTTGACAAGAGCAAACCTTCTAACCTAAACTAAGGCCATTGACAAATGGAGGCAGAATAATAACCCTCCATCCTAGGACCCCGCGTACGGTGCAATGCGATGTGTGATGTGGCGGGTTGGACAAAACAAGTTGGACTACACATCGGCTGATTAGTTAAGCAGGAAATATTGACTGCGAAACACCAGATGAACTAAAAATAATAGAAATAAAATCATAGAGATAAGAGATTTTAATCAAAAGTAATGAGTAAACTTAGAACAGGACTTGCAAACAGACACCTTTTTCTGGTTTTTTGACACATTTTACGGGACATCTTATTAAAGACAGGATCAAAATTCGGAAACCAGAGCACAATATTTGCATAAAAGGACAAATAGTTACTAAAACTTTAATATTTTGGTGACATTATCTAAAATAAAGTCAACTGCGCGAAGCCATAGTTACCGGTGATACACTTCTATACCAGTTTACCCCAATAGTGGTGCAATATGGAACTACTAATATCAACCGCATCGGAATTTGCGCTATACCTAGCTACCAAGTCATTTTCCATACATTTTCCCATAAATTTGCTTAAACTCGATGTAGACGAACAGTTCAATATATGGATGGAGGTTAAATAACACTGTATTACTCGTAATTTCTATAAGATAAGCTTTATATCACAGGGTTTGTTTACGTGGCCTTTTCAGCAGGAAAATTGCATTTACCCGTGATGTGTAGTAGCTGCTAATAGTAAAGATTTTGATGATAAGTCAGTTTAGATGAAATGCCGAAACTATTTTTTAGACTCTTACCAAAAAATTGGTTTAGGTTATTATTTTTAAAACTGCATGCACAAGTAAAAAACATTAATGCCTACATTTTAAATAATAGAATAGAAAACATTTCTACCAGTCCACCTTAAGGTGGTGCGAAACAATGCCATGGCATAGTTTAGCGACGTTATATATGATGTACATAGTTTAGACTCTCAACAAAGTTTAAGAAATAGAAGCCGGTCGGTTTAAGAATGAGCACTTGTATTTCCTTTAGACTTTAACAAAAACTGTGTATTTTTTTCAAAATTTTCACCTTCTAACGATGAACCTTCTTCCCCAGGCGGAGTCAGACCGGGAGAGCGGCGCGAGTTCGCCGGAGGGGGGGGCGGCGCGGGCGCAGCTAGCCGAGCCACGCACCCCATCGCCCCGCGCGCGCACCCCGCACCAGCAGCCGCATCTGAATGGCTCCAGTGAGTTCGTACTACATTGCTTTTTACTTATTCTATTTTTGAATTTTTTGGTTTTGTTGGCGCATTTTGAGGTTTTGTCGGAGAAGTATACATTGCAATCAAAACTTAGAAGCTCCATAGCTATGATCTGTTAACTCTTCTTTCGGAAGATGCAGCATTGGAAGGCCTCCCTCTAGATGGACCGAGTACCTGGTTGATTGCGGGAATCCGATGGATGCGAGACGCGCAGGATCGGTCGATTTTACGACGCTTGGGGGAGTCCCATGTTCAGCAGTGGACGTCAATCGGCTGAAATGATGATGATGAACACTTTAATCTCAAAATGCTCTAACACGTACCAGTGGGCAATGAAATTGCATAGATTGATAGAGGGGGAACCCTTAACAAGTCTATTACATTTATTTTATCTTTAGACGCCTCCTCTTCCCTTACACATGTAAAAAAATTGTTTTGGTATGCCACCTGAATCTGAAACAGTACGTATTTCACGAATTAAATTTAAGGAAATCCATTTGAACAGAACATTTAATGTTGGATTCTGAAAGAAAGATTTAGAAATAGAACAATAAAGCTTCATATGTATAATATTTCATGATAGATCAAATGTTAACTATTGCCCTCAATGCCATCCAAAATATTTAAATTTCATCTAAATCGTTTTATTCAATATCAAAACGACTTCTATCTTCTATAATATCTTAACATCATTTACAAATTCATCCATAATTTTGACCACACGGCGTTCAATGAATTCCAGAGTGAAAGACTTTACACAATTAAATTTTGAACAGCCATATATAGCTTCTTTACGAAATTCATTGAGATAACATGGAGCAATACAAAGTAATGACGTCATAATATTTTATGGAAAAGCTTTATTGTTAATGCCTATGATGTATTTGTTCTGTGATATAAGATTTTGTTTCAATAAGAAAGAAGCAATTTCAAAGATATAAAATACCGCTTTTTCAATTTTCCCGGGATAATAATATCACTAACTAATATAAAGTAATAGAGTACACACTGTAAAATATGATATAATAAGTCTATGACATCCAGGAATAGTGTTGCTACGAGTATCTATCGATTTTTTTTTGTAATCGATTCGGATGGAACGGTTTCCACAGATTATCTCCTATTTAGATGACAGAATTAGAAATATGCTTGAACTTTAACAACTGCAATAAAAAAAAGAAACAGCAATAATGATAAAGTTCGCACTGTGTTTAGCTTACTGTTTTTCAGTCTTTCACGCATTAATTCTTCAAAATACAACACTGTAGAACAACCCAAACGCCTCATCTTCAAATAATCATTGAACTTTCCTTGTCCACAGTGGCGTCAATGTTCCAAAACCTGCAGAACCTGGCGAACATGCAACAGAACATGCCACCGATGTCGCAACAGCTCCAGCAACAGATGTCGCAACAAATGTCGCAACTTGCCGCCAACCTTCAAGGCTTGTCTTCTATGCCCTCCAATCCTGTCATCAATTCGCCTTTGAATTTGAGCGTTAGTGCACCTGGTAAGAAAATAAGCAACATTTTAGTCTTCTTTTGAATTCCACATCTTACGTTAATCTGTGATATCTATATTCATGTTTGCTTAAGAAGAACTTATATTCTGCGTTTAAGGGATTGACATAATTGCAATTAACGCAACTCAATTTAAAGATTTTCATTTATTTAGGCTTGGTCTATTGTCCATTTGGATCCAACTTTATTGTTAAGTAGTGATCACATAGTCTTTTATTATCCATACCTCGTTAAAATTAAGATGTTTTTTTTTTTTAATAAACAGTAAAGGCACTAAAATAGTTCCTTGAGGAACTCCTCTAAGTGATTTTGTTACTCAAACAACCAAACACAAAATGTTATCTAAATTACATTTTGCGCATACAATTAACAAAATGCCCTCAGGTGATAGGTTACCTGCAACAGTAGTCTGTCGCCTAAGGGCATCATAGTAGCTTCCGTTCCTTTTACCTGTATCTTTATTCAAGTGAGAAGAAATCGAATGCCTTAATAACTTCTAAGTTGTTTACAATTTGTTCAGTTCTATTGGACATGACCTACGGCATAAGAATCTATTTATATTCGTATGTGTAACATGAATAGTTGACCATCTGCCCGTTCCGTAATTTATCTACTCCAACCAACAAAAAACTCAAACCTATAAGATTTTCCATTAAAGTGCCTTATTACTAACTTTTTGCCACTTTATGCTAATAGGTTCTATTTATGCATTGTCATCACATCAAGATAAAACAAATATTAAAAACGAGACTAAACTCCGTTGACAGAACAATATGCCTGCGTTAATGCAGGCAGAAATACAGAAAATATTTTCTATTCAAGCTAATATTATGCAATTGAAACCGTCACCTCCGCAACTCAATTAACATTTTTCACAACATTAGCTTTTCAAACCGTCTGTTATTCTTCAACGGAGGGTTTGCCTCTAATTAGACTGAATTAGACAGATTGGGATAATCAGAAATACACGGTTCGCGCATTAAAACTCTTAACTTCGAAATCACGTGAGCCGTAATTAGGTGATTACCGAATCCAATCGATTTAATGAATTCAAGATAGCGGCTTCACTCGCCCGCCCATTAAAGCTATGCCGTAATGGACGAAAAAACCTATTTAAATAATGAGTATAATTACATATTTTTTTTCACGAACGCACGGATATTACGACTGTTGCGGTATCATTAAGAGTTTTATTGTCTTAATAGAGCTAATTATACATTTTTTTCGGTTCTTAATTGATGCGCCGTAGGAAAGAACATTTATTACAAAATGTGAAATGTCATGGTTTAAATGAATACGTTATGTTAATGTTGAATTTAACGGGCTTGTAAGGCATGCAGATAATATTTTAGATTTTCTTTGTAGCCGTTTTGTTCGCAGTGAATTAGTTTTGGTCGGTTGCGTATGGGTTTTGTGTAATTTTCTATCGTTAGTTTTCGTTCGGTAAGGTGCAATGTGAGCCGGTTATAATTACAATATTATTTTATTGTTGACTTAAGTAGAAAGTCGCCGCGATCCGCGCCTGGCGCGATCGTTTCGTCATTGGCGGGGTGGCGGCACCATGACCGATGTGTTAACGTCTGGTTTAGTCATCGATAATCACATGTTTTATTCGCCAAGTCTAATTTTTATTATAAGTTGATAAAAACATTTACGAGTTTTACATGTTTATCGATTTGGTATGAATTGGCGTACGTATTATAAAAATATCGTGTCAAATTATCAACGCGCATTAAGTTGGTCTTTTTTCTAGGATTATGTAGTAAAAATATGCATTAATATTAATATTCAACGATCATGATACGTGACTAAAGCTTGCAAAATGATACGGACATAATAATGTTAAATACGTGTAGGTAACAGCATTAAACTAAAAAAAACTCTCAATCGTTTGCCGAATCAATTGCTTTGTCTAGTTTTTACGTGAATCTGAAAAACAAAATGCACCTACCGACATTATCTGGCAAAATATAATCAAAATAGAACAGTTTCTTGACGGAGAAAAATCATTAAATCACAAACAAGGACTAGAAACAAAAATATAAACATACCTGTAGAGAATCATTACTATGCACAAACAAAGCCAAATCTATAAGTTCCTGGAAATTAATGTTTATTTGACTAAAGATTAGACTCTATTGCGTACTTGTTTAGATGACCTATTTCTTTCTGATATCATCTCCATGTCATTGACATAGATTAACTTCCAAATCACCTCCTAATCAAATTCTCTACCCCCAAAGGTATGGGATCACCGAACCCCGTGGCCAACAACAATATGCTACCACCCGCGATGCCGTCCCCCATGCCGCAGCTCATCCTTGCCTCTGGTCAGCTGGTGCAGGGCATTCAGGGAGCTCAGCTGCTCATACCGACTTCACAAGGTAAGGAACATAAAGAAAGACAATACATTAGTTGCAACTTGAAACCTGTGGATCGATAACATTGGTTACATATTTTGAGATGTTATGTAAGATGCCATATTTTGAGCCGTTTTGTCGCGGTGACTCCCTTTATTTGATTTTTTATTCATTTTTATTCATTCATCTTCATTCAAGATCTTTCAGTCATTAAGGATAGTCAGATGTCAGAATATCGGACAACACCAAGAGGTTTCGTGTTACCCAGCTACTGAGTTTTGGTGGTCAGTCACTCCGTGTAAAAACATGGAGTACGTAATTGCTTATCTGACCTGATACTCAGTTGCATCCAGTTAAACTGGAAACCGACTCCAACTATATTGGGAAGGACTAGGCAGATTGGATTTTAAGTTAATTAGTTAAATAGATGATTTATATGGTTTGAGACAAACGACATAAAAGGTGACATATTTATCAAATTAAGTTGCAATATGGTAGATAACAATAAAAAACTATTTAGTCCGTCAGTTAGATTACCTAAAAATATTGGACATGTATTTTTCCTTTTGTCACGTAAACAAAAAAGACGACGATGCGTGCGTTGTAATGTCGTGTGACGTGACGCCGTGCTACACTTTTACTGACAAAGTGACGTCACAAGCTCCCACCTCTGCACTTTATGCACTTTTTTTTTACTTGTGATCGGTTTGCTCTTGACTGTAGTCTATCTTTGTCACTTTTTATTGAATTGATAAAGCAAAAAATACGTGCCCAACATTATTTGATACATCCTTATTGTTGAAACAATGATATCGACTGGTCAACGTCAATCGAACGCAGCGCGAAGTCTATTCGCACCTTAAGTCATTGTATTAGTAAACGATGAAAGTGATAAACCAATCGCAGTTATAGCGCTTATTTAGTTGTACAGTGTATAAAGGTTTGCAAACAAGTTGAAACCGAGTGTAATCTCATTTGCCATACACTTAATTTTAAACCATGTCTAATTATAATAATAACTTTAAATATGAACTCACTTTGTAGCAGTTTTGTTGAGCACAGTGAGATTTATTTTGTAGTACGAATATACATAAACTCCGTTTTCATTTTGTTTGTCCTCGTCATCTATCATTTTTAAACTAGAGATAATTCAACAATGTTTTCTCTCTACAGGCATAGCAACACAGACGATCCTCACAATCCCAGTTAATCACGTAAACTCCAACGACCAAATGGTGAACCTAGCCCTAAACAACGGCCAAGTCGTGTCCACGTCTCTCGCCAACCTCCAAGCCATGGCCCAGCCGCACCAGCTGCTTAACTCCAACCAACAGCAGGCGGCCAACATTCGGCCAAACATGCTGAACCCAACATTGTCGAACGCGCTTCTAAACCCAGGGCTGCCAAACTTCTTGTCGAACGGCGCGGCCAATGCGCAAGAGTTACTTCAAGCGCTGCAGCAGCAGCCGCAAGGGAATCACAACCTTCTGCAGACGGTGCAACAGAACAATATGCCTCAGCAGATGCAAGGCAGGCGTTCCTCATCTCCTCGCCCTGATAGGCATTATAAGGAGAGAGAAAACTTCGCTGAGAGATTCGGGGGTGGTTCTAGAGAAAGGAATGAAAGGGAAAATTCCGGAGCTTCTGCTATGAATAGCATCAACAGGTGAGTTTTGTTCTAGTTACCTATTTAGTTTTTAGCTATATGCGACGTGGAATGCGTTCGTTTACGAGTGCGTAATTAGGACGCGCCACGTGTATGTTTCAGTGATGCTTGAATAGGTTTAAATACAAGCAGTGATCTTATGAATGCGTTTACTTAAGCCGTCATGTCTGATTAAAAAGTTTCCAGATCTGGATTCAATATATATCGATCGATATGGAATAAATTACGGAAAATTATTTCAAACTCATGTCGATGGATTTAACGAGCACAATTCAACGACTTATTGACAATTATAACAATAATTGATTTTTAAAATCAATTACATCATAATTGTCCAAGTCTAACGTTGTTTGATGTGGATCACCACGTTAAGCTTACAGTTGGTTTATTGGATAGCCACCCCTATGTTGTGGGTTGTAAAGTTGGTGTGGTGTGCAGATGATGTGTTTTAGCGTGGGTGCACCGACAAGTGTTGTAGTAATTATGTGACAATGAATGTAATTACGTGTGTCGCCAGCCCGTGGATCTTGTGCGTGTGAGTGAATTACTAATCAACGTTTTGTTGTGTACGTTAGGGGAGTTTTTTCGTCCCTCATTAGTGATCAGTTTTCATTATTTTGATGGATTTGCTGACTTAATTGGCTGTAATATTCAGTATACTCGTATGAGGTTATGACAATAGCACATCAGAGGTTGCTTTCCATATTTCGGAATTAATGATGAATCAAAATGACAATTCATATTTGCAAAAAAAGAAATTCCTAACCTATTCTGTACCACTCTTGGGCAAAGGCGTCCCTCCACTTCTTACACCTTTCATAAATTCAAATTCTAATATTTTATTTGCAGAATATGGGTAGGTATACAGCTGTTAAAAATTTAAAATATATATCGCCATAATCAGGCTCACGCCATGCAAATTTAAAAAGCATGTTAACAAATTACAAATTAATTAATTATATACAGTATCAAGAAAATAAGGCAATGAATTACAGCAGAAAATATCAAGCATACAATACTTTATATTATAACAAATAAAAGAAATAAAAAAGATCAATACATGTCAAACAGTGCAAAAAATAGTTATACAAATGTACATAATTCGATACAATTAGATTAACAATTATTATTTTTTCTACTTTAAAATGTATCATCAAGAAACTCTTTTACTGAGTGATATGATTTATCTAACAGTATTTTCTTTAGTTTATTTTTAAAAATATTATTGTTAGAAATTTCGAGTAAGTAATTAGGTAAATGATTATACACTCTAGGAATCATACAAAATACACTATTGTTCAAAAGTGCAGTTCTATTAGGAATAAAGCTTATTTTAAATCGGTGCCTCTGACTTTTTAATTTAATAAAAGAACTGCTGTTATTTCTGACAAACATAATCATGTCCAATATATATAAACAAGGCAGAGTTAACACTTTAATTTTTGGGAATATTGTTCTACAACTTTCAGTCTGTTTCATCCTAAAAATCGCTGTAACGCATCTTTTTTGCGCTCTAAACACCATTTCTTTATCTGGAGAGTTGCCCTAGAACATGACACTGTACATTAATAAAGGGGTAACATAACCATGGTATGCTGTTAGAACTGCGGTCTTATTAACAGTTTTCGATAAAATGTAGATAGCATATGAATATTGATTCAGTTTTTTACAAAACATTTCAACATTTGGTTTCCAATTTAACTAAGAATCAATGTTTATAAGCCTGTTCTACTGAGGTACTACTGGCTATCTATAGTATAATGTGTTTACGATTAATATATAACACTCTTGTACTCTTAAGTCAGTAATTGAAGGTAATCGCACGAGAACAGTTGTTTCAATAACACAACAACATTGCAATTTTAAGGGCGCGTTACGCGTAGCTATCTCGCCGTAGTGTTACGGCTCCAAATCAAAGTGAAATAACTGAACAAAGTTCGTGGTAGATAAGCCTAAAGTTCGTGAATATTAATCGAGAACATTTAATAACTTGATTGAACGTTCGGGAAATCAGTGTAAGTGTGTCGTTCAAACGTAGAAACGAGCGCACGTACGTTTCATTTCTGGCGAAATCTGTCTAGATCGCCCTGCCATCTCATTCGTGGTCTGTCGCGACGCGTCTCACTGTGTTAGGGAACCAGTTCAGGTTTCAGGCATATATCTTCTACTATTTTTTTTTTGTTTTCAAAACTGTTTTTAAGGGCCTTCCACCGCTTTAGTGCCGTAAAACGGTTACTTTCTAGAGCAAACTCCTTAGTAACGGCTAGGTTAAAAGGTTTGAAAAAATAAACATTTACTTATTGATTCATGTACATTATTTTTGAAACAAAGTTTTTTCATGAAACTAATAGTTTTCCTTTAAAAAAATAATTAACAACACGATATTTTTTCGCAACTTTTGGATACTCCTCCAAAAAGACTTGGGTGTTTAAAAATATTTTTACACAGAAAAACTGATGGCTGGAATTTTATATTGATATTTTGGCTCTGAGCGGGCGCACGGCCCGCCAGTACTGCGTTAACATTGGGGCTTATATATCGCCTTAAATTAAGTTTCCGTATCAACAAGGTAATCTTAGATAACTCTCCATAATGCAATAACTATTTAAAGTTTTTCCTTACTTAAGGTATTCCCCATGTCCAACATATGAACTTTCCTCAACTGTTTACAAAGAGCTGGTTATTATAATAAAACCAATCAAATACTAATTAGTAATAAAGCACTAATTAAAACAATTTACCTGGTATTCAAGAAAACAAATATAGGAAATATGGTTAAAATAAAGGGAATTAAAATTATTCATACACATTATTCATACACACATACTATTACGGACGATTGGTGGACTGTATAGTAATGTAAAATGAAACACGTTAGATAGTTACTCGTTAATGTTATAATAGTTACAAACTCAAATCATATAAATCGAAACGCACACACAACCTGCCAAAAATATGCCAAAAAGAACACTGTCAGTACAAAAAAGCTAACGGTTTAATATATACAAAAAAGGTTGCACCAGCCAGTCGCCAACACATACATACTTAATTTTAATCATCTTTTTCCAATTAATCATAAGTACAAAGTCTAAAACTCGATGCTAAATGACTGTATAAATGATGTGACGGGGTGAGTTTTTTTTGCAATCATTGTTCTATCTTTTAGTTTATTAGTTATACCAAAAACACCAAAAAAATTCGCTGGTTTTATCCTAAAATAAAATTACTTATTATTATTTAAAAATACTTTATTTGAATACATTTAACTAAAGAATTATTTAAAACACCGACCGAGTGCGAGTCGGACTCACGCACGAAGGGATCCGTATCATTATCGCAAAAAAACGCAATAAAAACAACGTTTGTTGTATGACAGCCTCACTTAAATATTTATTTTATTCTGATTTTAGTGTTTGTTGTCATAGCGGCAACAGCAATATATATCATCTGTCTAGCTATCACGTTTCATGAGATACAGCCTGGCGACAGACAGCCAGACCGAAGGACAGTGAAGTCTTAGTAATAGGGTCCCGTTTTTACCCTTTGGGTACGGAACCCTAAAAATTAGAGGGATTCCAAAATATCGTAACTTTCCCTAATGATAAACTGTCACAATGTTGTTACTCAAATGAATTAAAAACAACATGATAGCCTCAAATACTTACTCAATTCAAAAATCGGTCTTTAGTCGTAAAAAACCAAATCTCTCAAAGTCTAGGATATCCTAAGAGAAACATTGACTTACAAATGACATACATTAGCAGCTAATAATCTTGGTAGCGGATCAACTCGATACGAATCTAGATTGCTCGGTCTATTAAGGTCGCATACTTATTGCGAATAATTGCAATCTTTAGCTCTAACTTGGATAATAAGGTATAATTGGAATGTATAACCTGCTTTATTGTCGAGTTTGAAGTGTTTTCTGTTTAGTTGATTAGTTCAATAGTTAGCTATACGAATACAAAGTCATATTTTCATATATTACTCACAACGGATCTTTGTGTCTTTGAACTGGCTGCATGACCCTTCGCAGTCGCTATTATTGTTTCAATTTTGAAGGTGAAGTTAGTATTGTATAACTGTCTCTTTCACTCGCTTAAGTTTGTCGCGTCGTGCTATCTCGCTTACACTATGCAGTATACTCAATGACAAACTGTTTCTTGCGCAATGGTTAGCAGAGCCAACTACTATAACAATATTATAAATACGAATGTAACTCTGTTTGTTTGTCTGTTACATTTTTACGCCTAAACCGCAGTACCAATTTTGGTATAGAGATAGAATAATCCTTGGTGGTAGTATGTTCTCTTGGGCACCATTTTTTTATAATCTTCTTACAGTACGATACCAAGTAATAATTACTGACTGCATCTAACTACTGTATTTATTTAAGGTTATTCATGCATAATATCACGTTAAAAAATACAATACGTATTTACTATTCGACTCATATAAATTCGTCGAAAAGTGTCGTAAGTATCTATTCGAAACTCCGAACTTTTCTCGGAACATTATTATTTTAATTATACTGTCATTTAAACTCGATTCACATTTAATTAGTAATATACGTATTTCAATTAATTTGATGACTAATAACCCCACGTGAGACGTGAACCCATCACGCGAATATCATTGTTTTAACACAAAAAAGTTGTTAAAACAGATGCTATCAAACCAGGGGTAATGTCCTTTACAACACGTAATTATGCACCAAGTGCACAAATGATGATATGCTTGGGGAAATACATTTGATAACAGACAATAGTGTATTAAAAGTTTTATTGAATGAATCCAAGAAATTATTTTATAACAGTCGCTTTTAATGATCGGAAGCAATTGTCCAACGGTTGAGGCGTTGATGGGCAAATTGTAGGCTGTAACGCAGTTGTGGTGAATGGTGACGTCACACAAGTCATAACACTGTCAGTGGTAAAGAACCTTCAATTTTACTTGCAGACAAAATATGTGTACTATTTAAAAATTAAAGACTAAAATATTATTGAAGTGCATCATTTTGAAATTTTAATGTGGAACGATGATTAGGTACAATAAATAAAAGAGAATGTACCTACCTTTGGACGAAGACAAACATAGAGAAACAGTTTTTTATAAGCTAAACAATAATTACATCTCTTTTAGCTAATCGTCCTTCACATGTTATTATGAATGGTGGATTATATAATAAATTTTTTTTAAGTTATCCAATACCTTTAAACGAGCAATTCTTTTATATATCTATATAATCTGAATCTCGGAAACGGCTCCAACGATTTTCATGAAATTTGGTATGCATGGAGTTTCGGGGGCGATAAATCGATCTATCTAGGTTTCATTGTGAGAAAACGTCGTTTACTCTATTTTCACCCGAGCAGAGCTCGGTCGCCCAGTTACTGTACTTAATTTGTTGAAAGACTCTTCAGTAAATAGATACTACGAGTAAATACTATACCTCTAAAGAGCTCGTATCGTTAACTGTAAAGTCTAAACTAGAGTGCATTGAAGTATATCAACGATGCTTCACGAAGCTAAATGTTATTAAGAGAAAGGAACACTACATACAATAATAAAGTAGCCACAGTAACAGTCTGATACCTTGTCACAATTTAATTAACTAAATAATAGCAAACAGTGAATACAAACTACTATCAAATTGGTACTTCTATAAATTCTTGAGTTGGTTAATGTGGTTTACTTTGGTGTTTAATTAATTTTATAAGTAATATGCATTTGAATTTAATTCTGAGAACTTGAATATGCATATTCGTTATTGGGTTGATACTGGGAAATAGCTTAAAATTCCTGAATTATATTAATACTGGCTTTTACCCGGGGCTTCGCTCGCAATAAAAAGTATCCTATGTTACTTCTAATACCTCCAAGAATATATGTACAAAGTTTCATGATGATTGGTTCAGTAGTTTTTGCGTGAAAGCGTAACAAACAAACTTACATTCACATTTATAATATTAAGTAAGGAAGTAAGGATAGTAGACAGCCGTGAATATTTATAATTAAACAAAAATTTAGGAGAGATCTTTAAATATTTGAACTGTAACTACATAATTTGGTTGACTCGTAGAGAATGCCTAAGGCTAAAGTCCGCCATTGTACCTTTGTGCATGAACTTTTAAATAAATAAATAAATTTGCTTTTTTTTATTAAAACTCATAACAACAGAAACGAGTGACTTCATTTATTCGTTTAGCTAGATAAAACATACGTACATACCTTCAGTCAAACCTTTTTTCATGGGTGTAGGCGGAATACATAACATCACCTGCTACGAGCCTTACATAATAATAATAACTTGTTTTTTATTTACATAAGAAAACATTCAAATACATTGATTCCCTGATTTCTGTACTAGGTTATTGAGCTGTGTTACAGGAGCCAATGTCCTCTTCCGGGGAGGAATTACAATTTATTCTTATGCAAATTGACAGGGTAAAATTAAAACTAAAGTAAACATTCAAACTAAAAATAAAATAAAAAGCAAAGTCAGGCACGCGTGTGTTTGTGTGTGTGAGCGAGTGTATTTGTGTGTGTGATTGGGTGGTGTGATAATGTGTCCACGTATTGTATTGTACTAATAGAAGGATTTGTCTCACGAGATAACATAATCCTTTTGCTTCATTTAGGTTCATACATCTAGTCATAAAATAGAACAAAAAGGAAGAAAACATCTCAAACGTAAAAATTAGTCGAATTTTAATACATAATTTGAATAAATAATTTCAGACCATTAGGTCCCTCTGTTTCTGTTATACGCTAGGTAAAGTACCCGCAGAGGCGTAATAAGGAAAACGTAGAAACATCACGCTATTATCTACTTTAATGAGGTAGGTATTTAATGTTAATTATATACAGGATGTAATGTAACTCGTTGTTACTGATATAATTACATAAATAATGCCATGTTCACGCACTTTATAAACAATTTTCTGGTGTTGGTAGTGCGGAAAATAATAAAAAAAATGTTGGTGCATGCGCAAGCGTGTGCGACAGTGCCCAGCTTAGATTTAATTGTGAATTAGTGCTTATGGCTGACCGATGAGCTCGTGGCTAAATATTAACAGCGGCACGGGTCGATCTTCAAGGTTAAGCAACATTTGCCGCAGTCGGTCCGTGGATGGGTGACCATATTTACATAGCGACTTCCTCCGTACCTCGGCAAGCACGTTTACCCGTCCCGGCTGTCTTTCGAAGATCTTTGACAGTCGTTATGGATATTCAGAAGCTTGAGATCTGATACCAGTCTTGCCAAAGGTGTATCGTTACCCAGTTTCTGGGTTGTGGAGGTCAGATGGGTAGTCGCTCCATGTAAAACACTTGTACTCAGCTGAGTTCGGTTGGACTGGCAGCCGAGCCCAACATAGTTGGGAAAATGCTAGGCAGATTGATAGTACTTAGGGCTGGGACTGTACTTATAGCTGGGACTGTACTTATAGCTGGGACTGTATTTATGGCTGTGAGTGTACTTGAATTAACATGTCAGTTCGAATGGTAATCCTACTAATATTATAAAGGCAACAGTTTGTGAGTGTGTGCAATGATGTTATATATAATACTGAGGTAGATACGTTTAAGACCGCCCATTGTACACATGTTTTTATGATTATATATGATATAATAATAATAATAATACGTTTTGAAGGTAGTTATTTGAGTAAAACTTTGAAGATTCTTATAGCACTTTGCGGATTCACAAAGATGTTGGCATTAAGTAACGGAAGTGGATAGTTTCTGGGATGTGATTGATAATTTGTTAGTCGGAAGTGGTGTTAGGTGTGTGTATGGATACGATTACGATCGACGATCAAAAAAACATTTTCTTTGCAAAAATAATACCTAATTGAAAAAAGTTCATAAACAAGCTTACTCGTCATGTAGCATTTATTACAAAAAATATACTAAAAGATATAAAGCTAAATATAACCAAAAACAATACAAAAAACTCTACACCGGCCCGTGTCGCATAATTCGATAAGATTTATTACAAAAGAAACGGGAAAATCAACAGTTAATAAATGTCTTGATTAAAAACAAGTAGAGCATTCTGGTCTGGCCCGGTCGCACACAACCGTACGGACACACACAGATAATGGACTTACAGTAGTTAATATATAATTGCTTTTGCATTGCCGCGCGACGGAACAACCGCTTTGGGTATTTGTCGGGTAGATTTTAGATTTTCTTGCGGTTCTTGTATTGTATCCTTTAACACGGATGTATTGTGAAGTGCTTTAAAAATACAAGCAATATTTGTGGGAAATGACATAACAGGGCAGCCCAAGAAAAACGGTTACAAAGCTTATTATGAAAATATTAAAATATTTTCTAGCCAGTTTCACTTGTCTTTTGACGTAATTCTAAAAAAAGCAGAAGAATTAAAAAATATCTGTACCGTTTGCTATAAGACCGCCCAATTTTAATGAAATTCAAAAAATCAAAAAAACCTGGCTGCCTAAAAAAGGAATTAAAAAGACGTTAACAAGAATAAATCATGCTGCGCAGTCGGAAGACACATATTCACGTGCTGGCTTACCAAAACCAGATGTATCCTCCGATTGCACAGCATGATTTTCTTCTTGTTTACGGCTATTTAGTTCGCTTCTTAAGCAGTCAGGTTTTTTTTTTGAATTAACTTTTTTATTTATAACTTTTTAGTTACCATTTTTTTCGAATTAGGTACATTTAAACATATAAGTATTCTATATTGTTGAAATCACCTCTTAAAACCTTTTATTTTGATATCCCAAACGATTTGTTTGGAAGAATAAAAAGAATTGGACCCCACAATATGGAGCTCAAAATCCTCCCTTTTTCTATTTTCCAATTTTAACCAGTGACACTCGCAAGGTTAAGACAAATCGATTGATGTAAGAATCATCAACATCGGCCAACGCGTTTGGTCTCTACAACGCCACATATGAGGCATTCTAGAGACCATACGTGTTGGCTGATTTTGTGATATGAGAGTAATATTTTTCTCAGTCTACGTATGTACATAGACTGAGAAACACAATACTCTCCTTCGGCAGTCGGGTAAAAATAAGGTACATTCCACACTCAAAATAAGCTCACTCACAAACTCAACACAGTACCGTACACTGTACACCAATCCACCTAGACTTACATTTACAGCAGACATTTCGAAAGTCAGTTCCAGTCGCTCCAGGCAAGCGGAGACATCCAGCTAATGCGATATATAATTAGGTGGCGCATTAAGTATTCCGCCTATAATTACCGTAGCGCCTCTGACGCGTCTAATCCGGCAAGTAATGGTGATAAATAGATCTATATGGGGATATCGGACTGAATATATTAGCGTACTGTACTTCCCTATAGCTGGTGGCTATTCATTTATGATTTTATTTCAATAAAAACAGCTATACGATATGAACAGTCTATGTCTCCTGATGCAGCTGGCACCCTGAACACAAGTTAAATCTTACATTGGGTGCCAGAGTTCATCGTAAACACTCTTTTCCCTAGTTGTAATGCAACGTGTTTAGTTATCTTAGTGTTTTCTTGTACAATTGAAGTAAATAAAAAACTTTTAGCCATACTTAAGAGGAAATGTGGTCAAAGACATCCGACTGAATTTCCTAAGTCATAATTCGAGAATTGGCTCTCGCCTATGACCTCCTCCAATATGGGACCAATTTAAAAGGTATTCTATAAACTGAAAAAGAAAGATGTATGATGTACTGTGCCCCTATGTTTTTCTTTTTTCATTTATAGTTGTCAAATTTGAACACTAGGCCTCTGTTGACAGCGCAATTTTGAGCATCTTTTGAGGGTTCTAGTGCTTCTAAAGATTATCTTTATCATATCATTAAAAAGGAATCAAAGGGGCACAATATACATATATATTATAGTTCTTGCCAAACTTTTTGGCCGCCCTGATGTTGGCTTTCGGATGCGCAAAGCACGGCGTGGTGCTTTTTTATGTATAATAATGATTTGCTGAGCAGCCATTGTACCTAGCTTCAGGGCGGCCAAGAAGTTTTTGCCACAATGGCGAGAAATTTGTAAAGTATTGTGACATTGTTGGTCGGTTTTTTGTTTTTTCTTACTGATGTGACTGGCTGGTTTGAATGCATTATTGTAAGTTAGTAGAGAATATTGTGTTTCATTTAGGTGAAAGTTGATATTTCTGAAAACATTTTGTGGTGTAGGTACAGGGCCTGATTTTCTATTGTTTATTATTAAGTATATCGTTACGTAACTGTGTACGGAAAGTAATAAAAGAAGTGTATAATAAATACATAATAATACAGAGTAGCAAATAGGTACTTTGTGGTATTAGACAGAGTTCTAGGATCTTTGGTCAATACCTATTCCGATTAGCATTTAAACATAAATGGCATTTATAAACGTTTGTGGTATTAAAATGCCAGAAGTAATGTATTATTAATTGACTGGCCAACAGTTACAGCATTACAAATAATTTGAGGCAGTTATTCCCAAAGTAATCCAGATGGAACCCCAACGGCTTACTACAGGGTTCCCAAACGTGGGCCGTCGTCTCACCATTTGAGAGAGCGATTTCTAGTCTCATTCGATACATACGAGCCTAAAAAGTTTGGGAAACTCTGCTTTAGAGATATGTATAATTAAGTAAGTACTTTAAAATTTTATATGTTTACGAAATAATATCACTTAACCCGTTCTACGCAACAGCACGTTTATAAAGCCAGTTCCAGTTCACAACAACTGCTTACTATTAATGCATTCTATTATTACAATGTACGTTCATAAAAGTATCATTTTAGTATGTCGCATTATGTTAACCCGTAAAACGCTGCGATTCGACATCACTACAATAATTATATTATTATTATTATCGTCGTATCAGCGTCTATTATTCGTTTCTATGTAGTGGGTAGGTTACGTATGTATGTCTGTGTGTGTATAGTCAAAGACATTAACTTAATGCCACCTCATAATTACTGGTTGGAAGCATTAATTCTCGCTTCCATAATTAAGTTTAATACCTCATTTCTGTTGGCCTACAATCTAGATAAATATTTTCTGTCGTTTGACGTCTATTATAGTGACATTAAAATTGTAAATCATTGTATAGATAGTGGATTTTATTAAGAGTCTTATAACGTATCTAGTTTTCAAGGCTGTACCATTTTACATTCATATTAAGTAGGTACTTAGGTTATTAGCGTTTTTATCCTTATAAATGAATAGCTGTCCCACGCGGCTTCCCATTTACCCTACCTACACTACATACATGATTTTTGCGAAACATTAACCGCTTACGCAGCGCACGCGACGGAAGCTCTCAAAAAGGAATAATTTTGCCCGTTTTTGCAACATTTTTCATTTGTTCTCCGCTCCTATTGGTCGTAGCGTGATGTTATATAGCCTATAACCTTCTTTGATAAATAGATTATCCAACACAAAAATATTTTTTCAATTCCAACCAGTAGTTCCTGAGATTAGCGCGTTCAAACAAACAAACTCTCCAGCTTTATAATATTAGTATAGATTCACTACTGTCCGCGGCTTCGCCCGCGTCATAAGCGATAACTTATTCCAAGAGATGTTATACCGGGATGAAAAGTAGCCTGTATGCTATTCCAAACTATAATCTATCTGTGTGCCAAACTTATGCCAGAAGATCCGTTCAGCCGTTCTGGTGTGGTTGAGTAACAAACATCCATCCATCCAAACTTTCGCATTTATAATATTACTAGCTTTTACCCGCGGCTTCGCTCGCAGTGAAGCCACATTTTTTTTTTTAATAAATAGTATCCTATGTTACTTCTAATACCTCCAAGAATATTATGTACAAAGTTTCATGATGAACGGTTCAGTAGTTTTTGCGTGAAAGCGTAACAAACAAACTTACATTCACATTTATAATATTAGTAAGGATTATTATCATAGTAGGATTGTTTACGACTTAGAGGCAGGTTTTCAAGTTTGTATGTGAACGCTAAATGGCCGTCAGTAAGTTGGAGCGCGTGTAATGAATATGCCAAAACGTTCCGCGAAAACTGTTTAAGTGGGCGTGAAAACTGGATGAAAATCCGCACGGCAGTGATGATAAACTCGAATGTAGGGACGGAAGTGCCTCGGTACATTGTTTTATATTTTGTACGACTGAAACGAAAGCAGACTTGTTTGAAAATAATCCTCGTTTCCAGTTCTGGGAATTCGGTTTAAGTAAATAAGTAGCAGTTAGTAAAAAAAACAAATTATAGAAAAGTTTTTGAGTAGGTAATCATACATAAATGTGAATGTAAGTTTGTTTGTTACGCTTTCACGCAAAAACTACTGAACCGATCATCATGAAACATTGTACATATATTCTTGGAGGTATTAGAAGTAACATAGGATACATTTCTAATAACAAAAAAAAATGGCTTCACTGCGAGCGAAGCCCCGGGTAAAAGCTAGTATAATATAAAAATATACATTATTTTATTAGTCAAGCCACTTCAATTTCTGTTTGCAATAAAAATATTCAAGTACACGATAGTAAAAATAATTTATCTATTAATTCCAGTGGCTCCAAATGTCACATAATAATTCAACACTTGTGTTTTAATAAACAATAATTATATACGCAATAGTGTTGTACTTTGAAGGGTTTATAATGTTATTGTGTCGCTCATGAAATGAGACGATGAATAATGATTATATTTGTAAAGTAGGAGATTGTTGTTTAATTAATAATATCTGCAACAAAATAAAGTATTTCTCGAGTCTACTAAGCAAAGTGGTTACCCGTCTTAAAGTGATATAGTACGCGCCGCTGAAGACAGGGGAAGAGATAGAGTCGTTACATTTTGCAATTTTTTTGTGGAACTATTTTATGTAGTTATTTTGTATTGAAAGTTCTTAATGTAACCAAATTTAGGTCTTTGCCCAGCAGTGGGACTGCAATAGCTAGACAAAAAAGAGTGTAACCCAAAATAATTAAAGTATAATAATTAATTGTGTACCTAGACTCCTACTATCACTTCTTACCAAGAGCTGTCACTAATTATGAGCTACACTCGTTTTTATTTTGTCTGCAAAAAAAGACGACCTACAAAAAGAAGTGGTAATTGAAGCAAAAAATTGCGTCTATCACTCCATTGATAGTTTCATTGATAAACTCTTATGTAATAGAGCTGCGCGTCATCGCCAGTTCAATCATAGAGGAGACGTTATGAATGAAGAACATAACATATTGTGAAATCGGTTATATTTACCAATTTGTTCCTCGCTTTTGTTACCTATTACATAAAAAACTTTGTCGTCTTTGTTTTTAAAACTAACGTTTAATTTCTGCTTTTAATAAGTATGTGTTTTGACATTTGACATTTATTTGTGACAATGAAAAGGAAAATGTCATTTAAAATGTTAAGTGAAAGTTTCTTACTTACAAATAATTGAGTTATTATAATGTTACGTATTTATATAATGTTGAGAAAGGTCAGGTTTGTACTGCAATCTATCAATCACTCTTTAGAGTCGTCAAATTAGTAAATATTTACGTTGTCTTCGACTCCACCTATTTTTGTGATCTTATTTCTTTTAGAATTGTGTGCTAACTTTTTATCCGCGTTTTCTCCTTAACTTAACACTACAAATTCAGAGCATAAAATATTTATAGAATTGACTTATTTTATTACGATTACCATTTTTCAGTTTTTATTCTTGACATACGGTGTACAATTCATTACTTATGGTTTTTAAAATTTCTTTGTAAATTTTTCAGACAAAATCTTTTAAGTACTTTATTTAATGCACATCTCATTCTGAACTACCACCTCATCCTAACCATTCTTCAACGCATAGAAATATAAAAAAACAGCTTCAACCTCATTCTCAACCAAAATTAATTTTAAACTTCCTAATAAAGAGGTGAAAAGTACCAACAGCTTAGAGAAAAAAAAACAAGTCATTCTTTTTTCAAAATTCTCTCCGATAGGCCTGAAAGTTGACCGGTAACATTCTGACATTATTTTTGGGTTTGGCGCTCCTACACTGTTGTTTTCGCCCCTTAATCTTTGACGCCCACTAACGAAATGTCGTTGACGTCAGGAAAGACTGACAGTTTCGCACGCACACGACGAGTTCCTTCCAGCAATGATTGTCAATACTTGATTTGATCCACTGGCTTTCTATTGGTGAGGCGGAAAAATCATAATAGATGAAGATTTTTTCGTAAAGGAAATATTAAACGCATAATTGTCAAATATCCTTAAAAATAATCATCATTACAACAGTTAATCCGAAGTATTATTTATCACTATACCGAAAAAGGTCTCACCTCCAAAGCAAATGAGTTAAAACTCAAAGATGACGTCACTATCATAATTCCTTGTAACCGCATATATTTAAACAATAATTATCGCCATAAACATGATCGAATCTCGCCAACTACGCAATATAATTATGACTGACAATACATACTGACAGGACTGTTCCATTTTTTCCTTAAAGACGATTTAAGTGTATTAAAAAGCAATTATTGACCTTAATAAAACATTTCGCATTTTATAATCGTACCTTTAGGCGGCCGGTATATTACTGGCCATATTCGTATTAAGACAATTCCATTTTTAAATAATAAACGGGTTGGTTTCATTGGTAAGAAGGAAGAAGACAATGAATGTGCTTTTTTAATTTTTATTAATGTAAGTTGTTATGCAAGTAAAGGACAGTGGTTGAGAAATGAGGAGAGGATTGGATTTTTTTATAAAATGGAAATTAAAAGTAAAGTCAGAAGATGGGTAAAGTATGTAAGAATTGAAGTAGCCACCGAATGAAAATGTATTTTCTGCTAACAAGTTTATACTGTTAGTCAATTATTTGCCCCACATTGACTAAGTATCTCGTTAACCAACATAGTTAAAGAATATTTCAGCACAATACCAGCATAATAATGCTACCGATAATAACCTAAAGGCAGAATCATTTGCACCATTTATTAAGACCGACCCTTAACACGCACGATAAAGGTCATATGCGAATGACAAGAAAATAAGTTCGTAATTAAATTTTGCAACCGGACGATTATTATTTTTTTAAATAATTATCTGGCAAAGGCGTAGTTTCGTTGTCGGATACCTCTGATAAATTTGAAGGAACAATTAATGACTTGTGTGTTTGTGTGCGTGGGTTATGCTCATTCACAGTTTCACACACATTGTATGTGTGCGAATGAACTTGTGTGCGAAGCTATGTGTGCGTTATTATCGCCACACGACATATACGTGCAGTATTTATTTACCGCAACATAAAGGGTGCTAGTTTAATTTACATATTAATTGATTACTAAGAAAAGACAAATAAATTAACGCAAGCCTATGATTAAACGTCGCCAAAATAGAACGACCAACTTTACGGGACTTTTAAACAAGTCTTCTACAGCCATGGTCTTGTTTTATAATTGGTTCGCCATCATTACTTTGTAGACTTTTACGACCGTAAGTACTAAGTACAAATTGGATTGAGACACATAAAAATATTCCTCGGCTAATAAGTTAAGGCCACTTATTGCTAAGCTCCATGACTTGACGACAGATAAATTAAAACGAGTCGGTGTAGCATCGCGTCGACTGCACGTTCACAATAATAAAAGTGCATGAGTGTATGAGTGTGTGTGTGAGTGTGTGTTCGTTGCAACGGATGAGGCCCTAATTAGCCAGCAATTACCGCTAATGCAGGCGCAGTTAATGAAGCGAGCACCTCATCTGTAGCCGCCGCACTCGGGTGAGACACTCAAACACCCATTGTTACATGATACACAGCAGTTTTACACAAAAAAAAATAGAAGGAAAACTTGGTTTAATTTCAATGCTGGATTAGTTTGTGTTGAACTGTTTTAACGAAGCTTTATGGACGTATGAAAGGCAAATGAGTTGGTATGTCTAATTAGAGAAGGACTTGCAAACAAAATTGAGGAAAATGTGGCATAAATCTAGGATATACCAAAAGGTTTTTAATTTTAGACCTAGGTGTTCTTGACAGTAGGTATAATATACTTTTTTATATTCTATAGGCTCGCACTTGACTACTATCTCACCTTATGGTAAGCGATGATGTGGTCGACGGTGAAACACGCTTGCCTAGAAATAAGCTATTCACTCTTGACTTAAAGACCCCCAGATTGTAGCTGTCGGGAAACACGACTCCGGCAGGGAATTCCACTTCTTAGCTGTACGCATAATAAAAGTGTTCCCAAAACGTTTTGTGCGTATGGGTGGGATGTCCACCATGTAGCGATGGCGCATCGCCGTACGTCTGGTAGTCCGATGATGAAACGGCCTAGGTGGAATTAGATCGTGCAATTCCATCGCACACTCTCCGAAATGTAACCGATAAAAAACCGACAAGCTGGCAACTCGGCGGCAATGTTCAAGACTCTGGAGCTTTGACGTGACCATCGCCTCATATACTTACTATTATTCTACTGTGTCCATTCTTGCACGGTATTATTGTGGATTTTAGGTACCTCCCTGCGATCTTGTTACTATACAACACTCGTTACAAAAGTTTAATTATATAAGATTCCTTCTGACTTCTTAAAGGGCAATTATAATGAAAATAAAGGATTTTGCACATATTCTAAACAGGCTTCCCTTATGCAAAATTTTCTCCCTTACAATACCGGTTAAAAACTTTTCCAAGACAAAGAAAATAAGGAACATTTAAGAAAAAAAATACTGCTCGCTTCTTTTGTGTCTAAATAGTCATATAATTTTCTAAATGCTTATTCAGCTTTAGTTGGGTAAAACAATACAACACTTTTAACATGAGATTTTTTATATTTGCGTACCTATTCGTTTTAAAAGTCCTTTTAAAGTTTTTGAAATTTGGACTGTATCCAAGTTTCATTTTTATCGAAATATTAGCTATTGGAGACATTCGATATTTTGGATTTGTCTCTGAGATGTGACGTTGATTGTGTGGTCTTTGGTTGCAAAGATATTTCGTTACTGGACTGGACTATTGGTGCAGGCCTATGATAATAATACTGCAAGTCAAAGTCAAATATATATATTCAACTAGGCCAAAAAGCGGCACTTCTGAGCGTCAAATAATTAAAATTAAAATTTACAAGTAATAAAAATTGATTCTACCGTGCATTCGGAAAAGTAGCTTGTTATGAAGAAGAATGCACAAGAAACTCCATACATACTCTATTTTTTTTTTAAATGTGTTTTACAATATTTACATAAGTACATACATTAATAAATTTATATATGTGAGGACGATGCACCGAGAATAGCACTACACACTATACTACGTACAGGTATAAAGTATTAAAATCATTAACAGGTAAATTAATTAATTTGATAAATAGGAACATGGTTCTCACATACTTACAAATATTGCAAACATAGGTAAAATACCTAATTCAACTACAACGGAACAGTGTGTGAGTCAAATTCTTAAAAAAAAAGTAAGCAAGTAGTGTCCGTATGGGTAGTATGGTGCTGCTAATGGCCACTAAGTATCACCTGATTCTCGATTGTTTTCCACAATATGAACTTAAAACAAAAAGTCTGTTGTCATAATTCGTTACCATGAAATAAATACTATCAAACATTATGAGATACGTCCTGAATATTTTTGGTCTTAGTCAGAATTACATACGAGTAGTTCTAATATGATTCCTGAATCACAGCACAGGAAACAATTCAACACTACTCGTGAACCAAATTGTATACTCCTTCATTCAAATTCAATTACATAATACCTCTTTATGACTCATAGAAGGAAAAACGATCAACGTAAAGGAACATAGACGTCTTATCTTAGTGGTGATTGAGAAAAATTGCCCTCTATTGTTAAGTGGCACAATGAACAAGTGCCGTGTCACTATTTAGTGATAGTCCTTATCTGCCCCTTTAAGTTACAGTGGGTTAGTTGAGTATATTGGTACTTTTAGCGTAATTGTTGCATTTAGTGAATTTCTAAATGGGAGAACTAAAACTTGAGAAATTCTTACGAATTTTCGGCGAATATTGTCTTATTGTTATTTTTTAGGAAATAGGAATGCTTTATTTCGCTATTTATTAGCTATAAATCTCTATTCTGCCTGAAACAAAATGAATGGTGTCTAAAGTACAATGAGCGAGCCCCGATGATTTGTTCGCTCTTGCTTTGAAGGCTATAGCTGCAGGTATAAGGAATCGTAGCTAGCAGACTCCCACATTTAACTGTGGCTATTATTATTAATGTGAATAATAAGTTTACTATTTTATTTGATCATATTTTAATAATGAAACGAAACATACACTGGTTTATTATTTTAAAATATATTTACATTTTCCCTAATAAATCACCATTTCCATGATTTGAAAGCATGAAATTGAATAATTATTCCGTACTAACACAGGATTAAAAATAAAATTTCGAGCTATAATTCAAACTAATTTATTTGTTATAAGAATTAGTAATACATAGTGTATTATTACATAGGTACAATAGTCGTGTAAATTGACGTTTTACAATAAAAATGAATTATGTATTCGCAACGGTTTCCTAAGAGTTGGAACACAATTACGATTGCAGTAAATAGGTCAGAGGAACAATTCTATTGAGGTCTAAAAATAATATACTGGACAGGTAATGTTTATTTTTGAATTTACCTTATGTTTGTAAATCATTGGCTTATAGTGAGATTAGAAATACCTTTACCTGCATGTAGTGTAGAACAAGAGGAAAATGTCATGACTCGTGAGGAAATTGATTTATTCCATTCTAATAACAAAAACTAATACCACTGATATTTGTTTCAACTCTTATTAATTTTTTATACCGGCCGGATACCACTCTTTAAATAATTAAAATTAAAATGCGAACGAATACCAAAAACTTGAATTTGGTACAGTCAGCACAGTCAAACATAATCAAATGAATAAGCTTTTCCAATATTTTTACGTGAACAGTGAACCTATTAATATACTCGTAAATTAAGAGTTGATTTTCTGAAATATTTTGTATGTTTTTGACTGTAAGTATAATAATTGTTCTTGTTTTGATGTAGATGTAAATAATTTATAATTAAGTTGATTATTTATTAGTCATATTTTATTATTGAACTGGACGTTTGCTAACTGAATTTTATTATTTTGAATTTAACAAATTATAATTTATTTTAATATAATTTATTTTTTTTAACAAATAAAGGTCCTATAATTTAGCTGGCAAGGGGGTCAATAAGTACTAATGATGATAGCGAAGAAGATTTGTAGAGAAATATGGAAAAAAAGGATGATGTGACCCAAACCTAAATAAATTCGAATATGGTATTTATCTGGAAATGTTCGGTCTTTGTCCGGCCTTCTGATTTTTCGTCTTTTTTACTTGGATGACAAACTTTGGTATTTTATCGTACGATCGCGGCACGTCTATCCTCTAAGAATATTTTCTTATTTCATTTCATACTTTTCAAATCGTGATTTTTTGTAGTCTTGGTTTTAGTTTTAAACTCGTATTTTTTGTAACTAAAACGTCAAATTCAAATACATTTATTGGTGTGATTTTTGGTATATTTTACATGAGATCTTTAATTATTAAGATCTCATGAGTCAAGAGTCCGAATTTATTTTTTAATATCTGGCTTTTTGTCAACACTTTTTAATTTTCGAAATGGTAACCCTACATATGAGTAACCTAATGACGATCACGATAGAAACAGCCTTTACAAACTGCACTAGTTTAAAAAAAATCTGGATTTTGATTATGTGTCAATCAATCAGTTGGTCAATTTGTGGAAAATAAATACTTTTCTTTCTTTCTTCATTACTACAAAGATAACCACAAATCCGCTTAATTAAGTTTTGTAAGTATTTCAAAAACCAAGCATTTCAGTCCAAGTACAAGCAAAAACAAACTACAACAGAGATATCTCTTCACAGTTTGAACACGACAAGATTTCTTTTACATTTAAATGTAGCTGAGATAAAAATACCAACATCTAATTGACTTTATCCGACATTTGTCTAAGATTACCTTATAACTTACGGTTATGTGCGGGTTCACTACGTCGTATGTTAAAAGTATAATAATGATGGTCGTATCACGTCGAGCGGCATTTGGGTGGTTCGATTTGATTTATTCGGTGACATTATGAAATATTCAATGGATAGAGTCGAAATTTTAACAATATTTTTTTTGATTTATCTCTTTTTGAACATTTGTAGCAAACAAACTAGCTCTATTTTTAATCAAATCAAGTTTTATTTCAATTAATCATAATTCAATTACACATAAATACATCGAAAAATCTCTGCAATGCCTAGTCTATAAATGAGATACTCTATATTAGAGAATCAAAAGCAGAGTTTCTATTTACATACTCTAGGCATTCTAGGATACATTATGAAGGTATCTAAAATATCAGTTGTTGCTTTCGATCCATTAAACTTACAACCATAACTATTCACACACATATATTCACACTTGACTACATTATCCCCAAGACAAACCCCAATTTCAAGCATCGAATCATTCAATCAGCCTATTAACATGCATTTACGAAATAATCACGTGTTAATACTAATGTTACGCAGGCTGGCGGCGTCGAATGGCGAGATAACGATCACTACGTCACACAACGCGAACGCCGGTCCGGCTAGCAGTGCCGGGAGTGCCGGATCCGGGCCGATTCCGTCACCGCATGCGCCCGTGAAGATGTCACCTGGATCTGTGAAGTCACCATCGCAGGATGACAGCGATCTGCTCGCTGATTCGCCAAGTAAGTCTTGTTTCATTTTTGATAAGTGTTTTATTAAAGTCAGGTGATATGAACTGTTCCTTCCAGGTTTTAAGCGGAGCCAACGATAGAGCTGTTCACAGATTCTAAACAAAGCGAAATTGTATCACATTGGTGTTATAATTTAGTTATTTCGCAATGGTTATTGAACGATTGTCAAAAAAATTAAATGTGAGGGATCGACGACGTGGTACTTTGGAAGCGCTGGTCAATCCCGTAGATTTTGGACTTAAGACTTATCTAATTACTGGTTCGATAAAATTAGAGTCAGTAGTCAATCGACACGGAAATAAACTAGATTAAGGTAATCCTGCTGTTTACATAAATGTATTGAATAACGTAATTTTCAGTACAAACCAAAATGATTACAAAAATATGACACCGAGTCGCTGACTAAGTAAGGGCCTGATAATTTACAGTAAATATACACACATTCATAGTTGTACGTTGCGAAGATACAAGTGTAAAATTACACAGCACCCGATCCATGATAAAACCAACTTACAATTGTAACTTCCCTAAAACATTTTGACAAACTCTCATTCGCCGTTTCAACACAACAAAAGCAGAACCAAGAGCAACTTAAACACTATTTTCGACACAACTTCTAACTCAATTCTACTTATCCATAAAAGTTGTACGTTCTAAGCATAGAGGAGCGATCCATTAGCTAGGCGAAGTCTAACAGTGTCCTAGGAGTTATTTTACCTAATACTATAAAGAGTTGTTGTAGACTGTCCGTGCTCTGTTTAGAAGTTCGGAGTTCCCGAGTGCGTTCGGTGACAGTAGAGTTAAGTTGATTAGCTCAAAGTAGCCGTCGTCCATTCGACGTAGCGAGGCGGCACTCCGCGATCTTATCACGACAATGTAAAGTTAATTTGGTTGCGTTTCAAAAAAAGGTTTGTTTAATTTGATTTTTAACTCGGACAAATCTAATTATATGTTCAAGGGAGCGCTTAAACGTGTTCTCAATAGTGTTCGTTCGTTTTATGAGTAAAGTTTTGAGAAAAAATATTGAGTTTCTGTGCAATAAAAACTATTAGTATCTCAACTGAAAGCCTTTTAGTTGTAGTGATATTATCGCTTACATATTTTACTCCAATAGCTCGTTATCTGTTAAAGATATGTTAAGTAATAATGTATTGGAATTAAGTGCATTACAAGTGGCTGTTTGTCGGGCTCACTTAGTACTTACTTAGTCCAAACTGAATATCTGTGGGTTACTTAAAACTTTATTTAAATAATTTAAAAACCAGCCGATACGGATAGACTGGGTGGCCTATTTGAGTACCAGATAGTTAATTAATTGGTATCGATACCAATTACATGTCGATTGCCGATAAAGAGCGATTCACTTGTAAACATATAATTTAACACAAAAAATTTTGAATATAGTAAAACATCATCTACATACGTAGTTTTTTCAGAAACCACTTTTTTGGTATTTATCTAATGGCAAATCATTGCCTCAACTAAAATTTTCACAAAACAATAGACGTTCTCAATCCAATAGCATGCCTCACTAACTTACAGTATCCATACAACGTAATTGAGACTAATTCAGCTATCCGCCCAAGCAGACGATACCAATTTATTTAAGACGAAGTTATTTTTATTGGCCCATTTCATTCACTTTTAGAACGAAACTGCTCGATTTTTACAAGTCCCGAGTGTTAGGCTCAAAGCACATTGAGATAGATCTGGAGAGAATTTCTAAAAATCGTCATAGAATATTGACCCTTATCTACACTACGTAATGCATACTTTTCTATTTTGTATAAAATGGCGTGCGTGTTCGACCTTCGATTTTTGAAATGTATTCGATTTTTTCGAATGCGTTTCTTTTTTCAAATAGATTTATTTTTGATAGGGTCATTTATGAGCACTATCTCATCTAATGGTAAGCGATAATGAGGTTGACGATTGGACACGCTTGCCTAGAATAGAAGTTACATGTTCAGTCTTGACTTGAAGATGAATCTCTCTCTGTGCTTCGAACCTTAGGCTTCCTATATTTGACCTATTCCAAGATATATCTAAGCTAGACTGGAGTTATTTTGGACGGCATTCGGCTTTACTTAGTTAAATTAGTGACCTCGTTAGTCTGTTAATTCAGGATTAGTTTTGAGAGAAGTTTTGGACTAAGATAATTTGGACATAATTTTATTAAGAAGCCATGACAGTTGTATTATGGTTAACATTTGGCTATCTTTTGATTCCCGGCAAAGTGTTATATAGCAACCCGGATTTTGGACTTTGCGTACAGTGGTATGTGTTGTGTAGTTGTATATGTAACGGGTGAAATGTGGACGTATCTACTGTATGTCCACTTCTGTCTCTAACCCTTCAGCGAAATTAGGTGAGATGATATCTGTTCTTTTGTATTTCTTTAGCAAGAAAAACAAAGAAACTACGTACGACGATACACGTACGACTAACAGATTGAATTAATAGGTAAAGACAGCATTTGAAGTGAAATTATAGGTATTTTAGAGCCAAAATATGCTTAGATAAATTGGACAAGCCATAATTTTAATCGACAGACACATTATTAAAAATAATAAGTTGAGATTGACTTCTATCCATCTATATAATCTTACAGAATTGTTAGTTCCCATCATCATCATCATTTGAGCTGAAAGACGATATCTACTGCTGTACAAAGGGTCGTCAAATCTACCTTTCACATTGCCAAACCAAAAAAGTCCTGCTTATTTTTTTTCTAATAAAAAGCATTCTATTTAGATATCAATGCAACAGATGGCCAGTGTTTTACCCGCCAGAATAAAGCCAATTCACAACTCCGGGCATTCGTTTTAGGCCGTCACTGTCCGTAGGGAACTTTTACTGCTAACTAAAATGTTTCAACTTTGGTATCGGCGGTTTAAACTAAGCTTTTTCATTTACAATCATGTTTAATGATTAATCTTTTTGTAGCAAGTTTATTACGTAGGATTTGATTGAAATTAGAAAAGAGAGGTGTTATAAGTTGGCATGTCTGTGTCTGTCTATGGCATCATAACTCCCAAACAGATGAACCGATCTTAATATAGAATTTTTGTTTGAAAGGTGACCTTTGTTATTTATTCACATAATTTTGTTCATGTCGGTTACAAAGGTCTGACCGTGAAAATAACGATTTTGTAGTAAGTATGGCAACATTCATAAAATCTAACCATAGAAATAAAATATAAAACACAAAAAATGTCATCACTAAGTCTACCATAAATGTTGCTGAACTTACTGAATTGATATAATCAATCGGATATTATTTAAATAACAAAAAATATGTACAAACAATTCAAATTACCTTCTATTAATAGAAAAAAATAATTACAGCAAATATCCGCGACCTACTCAGCTAATTGTTTCATAATGAGTCCATCGATTCCTTGCTATTTCTGAACGAAGCGATCCATCGCGAACTACTAATTGTTTGTTCGTACTTGACGATAGCTGAAAGAGATATAAGCAAAAAGGATGAACCGGGGTAAAATTAAACACCTGGCTGGCAAGACTACATTTTTTTATAAAAAAATGGCGTTCTTTATTTAATAAAAATAATAATTGGGTATTACGTCGCAAGTAAACATTCTAGGTATCGCATTTTTTGTTTTTTAATTGTTGATTTATAGGGTATCCGTGACGATACAAGCAAATATATGTAATTGAGACTTTTTTTGTGAGATAAACTGCCAGTTTTGTAGACTTGATTTTTTACTGGCCTATTAAGTAACGTAGGTAGACCTAAGATGTCGCTGGCATCAATGTCATTTCATGAATGGTTCTGTTTATCTCTTAGGAGATTCCCTTTTAGGTGGCACAAACGGCCTGTGTGTGTACTTTCGCATTGGTACATACATTACATAATGTATTGCATTTGCCTACGCTTTAGTAGACAAATTCAATACATTATGGAGGATTTTAAATAGATATAGATAAGTATTTAAAACTTTCTCAAATGCAGCACGTGCTGTAAAGTTTTTCCCAACTTACCAAAAGTACCTACATTTTCGTTTTTCCATCCAATAGTATCAGTGCTATGTATTAGGCACTAGCTACAAGGCAATAGACAACGTTAATCGTTGTCGTAGCTCTCTTTTAAATCGAATAGCTGCTAAATATAGGTAGGGTGAAAGGTCAAAATAAACAATACTTAGTGCTCGTTCACACAGGGGTCCGTTTTTATTTGGCGCTGGTGTATATAGTAGTATGAGCAACTTTACACACATAGCAGTATTACAGATCCTGTAAAAAATACCCATCCGGAAAAATATACAGCAATCCGTTTTACAGATCCACTTTATCGTATACATTTTTATTCGGCAATAGGCAGTTGTATGAGCGAGCTCACACCCACAATAGTATTAAAATACTGATCCGTTTTATCGGATCGAAGCCACACAGGGCTGTCATTACCCCCAGTACCGACGGATCCGGTAAAACGGTACTGTAAATGTGGTGTGAACATTACCCCCACTAGCGACGGATCCGATAAAACTGTACTGTAAATGCGTTGTGAATATCACCTCCAATAGCGACGGATCCGTTAAAACGGTCTTGGAAATACGGACGTTCTGTGTCCCCTTACCACTGTGTTACCTAATGTTGTAGCTAGAAGAGACAGTATAGAGTATCTAAGTCAATCTTACCGCATTATTGCGTAAGTCTCATGGTATGACAATACATTACAGAGGCCAAAATAAACCTAAACACGCGAAATTAGGCCCCAAACTTTAAGCGTAAGTACCCATTTAAAACAATAGCCTTGCAAATCCATCTATCGCTTTTAGTATGTCCGATCTCTTGGCTTTTTGGTTTGATTCTGAAATAATTGCTGTGTTAATAATATGAAGACAGAGAATTCGAATCTAAATAAATACTTTTCTCAACGTTTACGTTGTCATTATGTTGCACTGTTTTGTTGGAATTTACATTTACCTTATTTCTCATCTTACTTTGGATGGAATGAGCAGCCTGAATGACGGTCTATCTTTTTAGGTATGTTTTCAGATTATATTCTATTAGGTCGAGTGTATGGCTGATTTTAGAGTCACGCTGACCGACGCTGACCGTCGGCGCTGACAGTCGCCGCGAGCTCGTCATTGATCGGGTCTGACGGCCGTCAGCACTGAAACAAGCGACTCGACCAATGACGAGCTCGCGGCGACCGTCAGCGCCGACGGTCAGCGTGCAATGCAAATTATTTTGAAAGCTAGCCCTTGTAGGCTTATACGGGGTACCTTACTTAGGTACTATAAATTATGAGCATCATATACAGCATTAAAGCCGAGTGTAAAAAAACTGCCTTGCCCACCCAAAATTTATTTTGAAATATCTTCGAAATACTTTTCAGTATACAAGCCGTATGATCGATAATCCCAAATCGATTCCAAATCGTATCGTACCCGTCTCCTTCAAACTAAAAGCACGTGGCGTTTCGTGCCCGGGCCCCAGTTCTATTGATTACTATTTAATTCGTTGTTAGTGGATACAATTACTAAATTACTCAGTTCCTCTCTACAGTGTTCTACGCCAAACAGTCTATATAAATCTATTCGTTGGTGAGGTTAACACGCGTTCTAAAATCGTCTGTACGTTGATTTGGTAAGGATTAAAATCGGTCAACGAAATAATTTAGTTTTTGAGTTATGAATCAGTACCTGGGCGACCGAGCTCTGGTCGGGTGAAAATAGAGAAAATGGTGTTTTCTAAAAATGAAACCTAGGTAGATCTATTTATCGCCCCCGAAACTCCCAGCATATTAAATTTCATGAAAATCACTGGAGCGGTTTCTGAGATTCAGATAATATTCTTATATACATACATACATATATACAAGAATTGCTCGTTTAAAAGTATTACATTAGATTTGAAAGATTTCCACTGCTTGGCTTTTCTTCACATTGACCAGTCCTGTGATTCTCGCATACAACAGACTCTCTCGGTTCTTAGCGCGTACGCGTGCCGTGCATTCATTGCTTCAAAATTATGTTCAAAAATCCGTAGCGTAAAACACGCAATGAATACAGTTGGTAAAATGAAAGAGAGCGCGGGTGCTGTCAATACAGTAACGCGATTAGGGTGCAGGTCATCGAACCACCTAGTCTTTCCATCCTTTTTAGGCTAATTGAGATTAAATTTCAATAAAACCAATAATAGTGATAAGCTTGTACTGACCTACAACAAGCAAAGAATCCAGACTACTGGACCAATGACGTAGTCAGGCAGAAATATTGAATATTCTTTTTAAGTGATTAAAAATGTTTATATTATTACTATTAGTGATTATTTATTGATTGTTTGTAATTTATCCTTTATTATTCTCGATTATCACATTATTTTCTTTTTTTACCTGACTGCCGAAGGAGGGTAATGTGTTTATCAGTCTATGTATGTATGTATGTTTGTTCCTATGTGGCGTTCCAGAGACCTAACGCATTGGCCGATTTTGATGATTCTTGCGTCAATCGATTCGTCTTAACCTTGCGAGTAAAACAGGATACATTTTTGAAATCACCTCTTAAAACTCTTTATTTTGATACCCCACACGATAGATTCGGAAGAAAAAGAAAATGTGGGCCCCCACAATATTTCGCTCAAAAGCCGCCATTTTTGTATTTTTCCAATTTTAATGCAGCCAGTGACACTCGCAGGGTTAAGACGAATCGATTGACGTAAGAATCATCAAAATCGGCCAAAGCGTTTGGTCTCTAGAACGCCACATAGGAACAAACATACATACATATACTGATAAACACATTACCCTCTTTCGGCAGTCGGGTAAAAATAAGTTTTCACAACATTTACATAAGTAAATAATAAATTCATATACGTGAAGACGATGCACCCGTATCTACGCACATGGTGACAACATACAACTTCTTTATTGCTCTTCCCTATTCGAATCAAATATCTACAATCTACAAACAAAACGACAATCAATTCAATGACAATTTCTTTACAAAATCGTGCCACTCTGTCAGTTAACGGAAATTCCAATGGCAAGCATAATATCTCCCTAACAAAACAAATTCAATAAGCAAACCCTATGACAATTCTCCACATCATCGCACAACAATATTACTTGGAAAACTTTCCTATACCTAGATAACTCAATGAGCATCGTTAGCTTCCGATCGGAGATGCATCGACTGTGATGACCGCGGGGAGAGATGACGTCATCCCCTCCCCTACTTTCAATTATGCCGTAATTTATAGTTTTATTCGCTAATAGCATTAGACTATTAATCTTTTATGTGATAATGTAGGATCTGTTCATGAAAATTCTCTATGTCTTTCTTTTATATACACGAAAGATAGAAATGGTCTCTCCTGAAGCCTATTCAACAAAACCGACAGGTAACAGCAGGCATGTAACAGACTGACAATTTTGTAATACATTTTCAGATTCCGGGAACAACACCTGTCGCGAATTTTCTGATAGTGCAAAAAATGACATTATTTTCGGTATTTTTACACTTCAAAGATTAGCAATACAGAGTAAACAAAGTGTAAGCTGAAAAAGTGACGTAATCATTTATTGGAAAACGATTATAAATGGCGTACGCAGAAAAATGTCCCTGATAACCTATTTACCTAAAAATAACAACAAAACCACACTTCCTGTACCAAGCTTACAAGTAAATCAAGTCCGTAAAGGCACGCCGCACTTAAAATAATAAAGAGACCATTCCTAAAAGTACAACGGGTTATTAATTCATAATTAAAAATAATTCCCCGTAAATATACCTACTACGTAGTACTAATGACACTAAAATGTACAATACAAAGAGCCATACCAAAATAAAGGAAGTTCATGTCGGCATCAAAGAAACCGACTAACGACCGTGCCAGCCGGCGTACCGAACTAAATTAATTAATTAACTAATTAAAATCCATTACAAATAATTAACGTCGTCGATAAAATTGAACGCAATCGATAACGTAGGCGAAAACAAAGAGTTGGACCAACTCGGATAGACTCGATAAATAAGTGAACTTTAAATTAATTGGCATTAGTGGAAAATGTGAGATAAGGAGGTTTTATTACTGCCGATTCGAATATTGTTTTCATTAAGAAACAAGGCTGTTTGATGCTGCCATTGGCCCGGAAATTCTTTTGACTGTCTGCACTCGAAGCCGAGTTGACAATCTACAATCGATAACGCTAGAAGAAAACGCATCAATGTATGGGAAAGACACATCTGAACGTTAAGTCACGTGGTCAGACCAAACAAATAGAAGGCGTTAGCGATTGTAGAAAGAGATTCGATACGAAACGTTTGTAGTCATACTAGCCAAAGTATGACTCTGTTATTTTTAAGTCAACTCAATCAAGTTTTCGATACTAACCTTATAAACCCCAAATGTTAGTTCTAAATTCGATATTTCTAAGTTACCCAGGGGAAAAGTGACATTTTACCATTGAAAGCTTGGCGATAGCGATTATCAAAAAGGCAAAATTGAATGTGATTGACAAGGGAAATTCAAAAATCACGTGATCTCTCACATTTTGACATTTCTACTATCGCCTTCGCTGCCATCGAATGCCACTTGTCTAGAGCCTCTGGACTTCTAATTTATGGTCGACCATCAACAAATATCATAGCTGACATTAGTTCGATAATGGCTATTCGAAATTCAAATATGTAGAAAAAAAAAAAACAAATGTCGCATCAGATTTTATTTTTCTATATTCACGCCAGTCGGGGGCTTTTACCTGTTGATTCAGCTAGAAACGTGGCGTCATTACGTGATCTGCATGGAAGGACACTGGGGGCCGAATATGTTGAAACTAACATAAATAATGATGTTTTAATTACCTCCATTTTAAGTCAATATTGTAAATTTTCAGTTGAGTAAAGTCACTTTCGAATCAATTCGAACCAAACTAAATTCAAACAAAACCAATATCTTTTTTTGTCTTTAAAAATGAGTTAATATTTTTTATTTAGTTACTATCATTCTTTATTTGCAACAGCATTACATTACACATCGGGGAGCTATTTTTAAAACTATTCTTTACTCATTAGCGATCAATGCTAAAACGCTCGACATTCACTCAGTATTGCAATTACTTAATTATTGTTTTAAACTTTAACTTATAAAAGGTAACGCCCAGGCCTTGTTCATGTCAAACGAATTACAATAAAAACATGTAAGTAATAAGTAAACCAGTTATTAATATGAAAACGTTAAAATTACAAAGTCATTTAATTTAATTCAGGAATTTATTTTCTTACGTATGTAGGTATAATAATTATGAAACAATGTATCTTTACACACGACTGGAAAGTAATCACTTCCCATTACTGAGTAGAACCAAAACTTAAAAATAATAAAACTCTTCGATCCCTCAATATCTATTTACTTAATTATCAGATTACACTTAATATCGGATCATTCACGAAATGGGTTTTTAATAATAGGACAAGCAAATGAAAAGCCCTCGATAATATTGAAGAAAAGCTTAAACTTTTACCAAACAACGCTTAAATTCTTCAAGTAACTTGTTCAAAAGTGCTTACAACCGTTACTTTAATAATACGCGTTAATTGTAATTGATAACGTATTCGATTCTATATCGTAATCGTAACATGAATCGAGACGATTCGGCGCCCGTAATTTCACCCATTACATGAGCTCACAAATTTATAATTTGCGTGTCCCGATATGGTATTTATACGATTCTATTTCTTATGTCATTGACACAAAGAGTGGATATTGGATGTTTTATGAATTTAATGACTGTATGTATCAATACATGATACACCTAATCACTCGAAATCTTTAATTAAGAATAATGTAGCGTGGAATGTGAAATGTTTAGAATAGGGACCCGATTCGATTATTATTATTATTCGATTATTATATATTATTGTTATTAGCTGTGACGATTTTTTCATTGTGGTGCCATATTGGGGTATTGCAATCGTTGAATTTTAATACCTCATACCTGTAGTTCAGCTGATAACTCGATTTTAAAAATTAATGGAATTATACTGGTGTATTATCAAATCAACATCTTTCTCTTGCTATTTGAGTAATGCTTGCTATTCGATGAATGTTTTCTTATGTTTGTCATTTTTTTACCCCTTCGTCAATCTTACTATCTAATATTATAAATGTGAAAGTTTGTGTGTGTAAGTGTGGATGTATGTTTGTTATTCAATCACGCCAGAAGGGCTGAACGGATCTGAATGAAATTTGGCACAGATACAAATATTATAGTCTGCACATGCGGTTTTCAGAACACTTTTCACGCGGGCGAAGCCGCTGGCTGAAGCTAGTAAATGATGTTATTGTTCCATTAACCTAAACAATATAAATTATCCAAGCATTGCCCATACTTACTTGAATAAAATAGTTGAAAATTATGTGAACACTCTTACCTCAAATAATAACCCAAATTTTTAGTGTTCTTTTCAATTTGCATAAGTATAGTTGGCATGAGAGCTCCACATTAACAGTCTAAGTAAACGCAAATCTGATATTAAAGGATCATTTTCAGTAGGAAACGATTTTCCAAATGTACTTCGATAAGCGAAATTTGGTAAGCAATGAAATAAATAGCTGTTGAATAAATCAAGAGGTGAATAAGTTTGGACAAAATTAGGTTGTGTTTCGTTCTTAATCTTTGTTGGATCTAGCTTTAAATTGAGGCTGAATTAATTTAAATGGTGCACGATATAAATCTGAATGTAGAATAGAAATATTACTGTTTTATGCCTGATTAGTAATTATTGTTTGTTCGGTGCAATCAGCACAAAAAAGAGATGTTTGTGTTTCAAATTAATGAAGGCACTATATTGAAGTCATAAATGCAAAGTACACAATAGTTTTAAAACAGGTATTGTTTTAAAACTATTGTATTGTGTTTTGAAAGAAAACGGTTGGGTTCGAATCCCAGTTGGTTGACAAACTCTGTAACACTCAAATTCGAATTGCATCCATAATGTATATACAGGTGGTAAATATAAGTTACAGAAACAATTATGGACCCAGTCGGGCACAGCAACATTTTAGATAGTCAGTTTCTAGAATAGAATAGAATTTTATTTTGCAAAGAAGAGAGGAATAGCACTTAACATTTTCTATAACAATTCAGTTATCTATTTTTATCTATCTTTATTCGGTTTGATGTAAATACTAATAATTATCTGTATGTCTTTCAAACTTTACCTCTTTACAATATTAGTATAGATTATTACACTATGGACTTCTAGAGCAGGGGTCACCAATTACTTTCCTTTTGTGTCCGTTTCTTAAAATAATGTGATCGTCGCGGTCCGTATGGTTTAAAGTCAAGTACTTCCCCCCCCCTGGGCCTTTACATCGTCACGTATATAGTTACCTATATATATTATGTTAATATAGATACACCACCAATATAATTGGGAAAGGCTAGACAGATAGGTTGTTCTGAAATATATATACAATATCAATGAAGATTTTGATGTGATGATTCATCCGTTGCCGAATCGACGCCAGTAAAGACAAAGCGCGGGATAAATGATTAAATTACATACTGAAGTAACACAAGTAGGTATAGTTCTCGCGAAACTTCTTGGCCGCCCTGAAGTTGGCTACAATGGCTGCACAGTAGTAAATCCCATACAAAAACAACACCGATTCGTGCCTTTCGCATCGGAAAGTCAACTTCAGGGTGGCCAAGAAGTTTGGTGAGTACTAAAAATTATATTGTACAGTTTATTAAGGTCCCTTGTCCGTTCTCCACGTAGGTATTTTCCGAACGGATGGTAGAATCACTTAATCACGATCCAGCCCTAGTTGTCCCCCCAGCGACGCCCTGAGCCGAGGTTTGATTCCATAGGGGGTAGTCCTCAGCGTAGTCGCTTAGATTAAGGTTTTGTGCCTGGCTGGTGGCTTCAGTCTTCACAGGCTAGTCCGGTTAAGCAGTACCTAATCACTTTGATTGAACTGCGAGACGCCAATTATAAAAAAATACTTAAAGTCCACACAAAATAGGACGGCGTGGCGGTCCGGATCCGGACTGCGGTCCGCATTTGGGGATCCCTGTTTTAGAGTTTCCCATCGCTGCACAACCGATAGAGGATTATAGGCATGGTATGTCATGTAATCACAAGCAAACTGCCCTATATTGACTATCACAAAATCCGCTTTCTTACAGTTCAAACACAGCATTGTAGCATCGATGTATTTCTGTAGATGTCAATCTTACTTAGCCATCTCTCGCTTACCTCTCTGGCTAACTAAATAGAGCATGTCTGGGATGTCAATCGAAGCCTCCAGATAAACAAAACATCGATTCATTAGGATACTCCTAGTGGCTGCTGAACTGGGCTATTTTTAGGGTAGACTCTTTAGGTAAAGGCAATGCAAGTAGTTCAAGTGGTGCTATTTTGATAGAGAGAAAACTTTAAGGTTTCTCGTTTTGTCAAGATATTTTTTGTAAAGTAAAAAAAAATATTTGGTAAAGGTGTTGCCATGTATATTATAGTAACTGTTCTAGTTTAAACCTATGCAGGAACGTTCGGTGTTGCAAGAAAAAAATATCAAGAATAATCTGTTACAACTTACAAGCATAATTTAAGCTTATGAGAAGCGTATAATAAACTGGCAATAATTCCATTTTTTACCACCCAACCAAAGTCAATATTTTGCAAAAGAAGTTTTCAATTAAAATTAATTGCATCGATATGAAAGTGACATCTGAAAATGCTCTCATTGTTTCTTACGAAAGAGTGATTCATCTTATTTTAAAATGTAGTAAATACGAGTAGTCATTAAATGGTCAAACCAAAAGTTCCGTTGACTCTTCAAGGGCTTACACCCGTGTAATACGTATAACTACTGCAATTACACAGAAAATTACCGTGTCGTGTGACGAAGAATAAAGCATATTACATTTAGGCAAAGGCCACTGTCAACCATAAAACTAACAGTGACAACGACCCTACATGAAAGGCAGCCTATTAATTTATAGAAAGTAGCAAGTAAAACACTTAATCGCCATAACAAATTTTGTTAAAAGAAAAAGCAGAAAGGCAGAAACAAATACACGTAACTCAGGTCATACAGACGTACGTAGAGACACGCAAACTTTAATTGCTTCTAATTAATTTATTACATGTATTAAACAATTAAGCGTGTGGTATCTTGATGTATTGTTATCGAATTCAGGACGCCATAGTTACGAATGACTCTTTGCCCAATTGACTTATCTTTGTAAGCTAATTAATGGGTTCGCTCATCACGCGATGTGCTCTAATTGGACGTCGAAAACAGACGTCATTTCGTTATTACTTTTCCATTTTATAAAAAGGATATGCGTGATGGCTGATAGGGCTTGTCGATTGGCAAGATCAATGTGATAATTTGGACAAACCACAATTGGTAGAGTAACTGAAGTAATAACCATGTCGTCTACATAAAGTCTGTTTCAATTGACATCTAGAAGTACAACGATGTATCAATACAATCATGCGTAATTGAGCAAGCATCATAAGGCATCATCACAAGACATCTGTTACCTGCAACTGGTTCTGGAAGACTTGCATGTTTTAACCACCGATAATTTTGCATTACACCTGTATATGATGGAAAGCTATCGCCAAATCTTTAGAAGAAACATAAAAAACAGCAGCCATTTTTTGTATTTCTCACTTGAGATAGCTTTCAATATATGGTTCCCTATGAATCCCTCTTATAAACTTACTTGTCATGACAACAATTACATCAGACTTTACTTACTTGCTCGATATATAATTTTTCATAGTCATAGAGAGTACACAAAGGAAAACAATCACAGCATCGGATATGCATTATATTAAATTAACAAGCTCCCCTAAAAATCGCCCCATAAACTTATTACGTGCGGTAATAAGATTGCCGGAACAACACTATGTTCAGTGTTCACGTACATAACAAAACGAAATTAGAAATCGTCTGAGTTACGAACACCGGTAAATGGTGAAACGATTGCCAATTTACCAACCCTACCCTGTCTTAATTGACGCAGACTACTCCTTAAACTAACGGGGGTAGATAGCGAAAGTAATTTGTCATCGGTTAGCTAAGCATGGTGGAGGGGAGGCGCACTCGCGGGCCAACCTCCGCGGAGGTAGCACGTCTCCACACTAATGACATCCCGCATAATTAGGAACCGCCACCATCTACTAATTACATAAATTGCCCACTAAACTTGGCTATAATTTTGCTTCGCGTTTAAACGGGGTAACTGCTTGAGAGTTGGTACGGACTGGTTTAAATTATTACAATGTGATATACAGATTTGTTAATATACGTATGTGAAATCCAGTTTTGTTCGATATCAAACTGGTTGCACGCAAGTAGTGCTCTGAATTTATATTCTAAAGTATATTATGTGGTAGCGACAACAGATAACGCTACCTGTAACTCTGGAAGTACACTACGGGTGCAACTTAGATACCCGATTCCAACTTGCGAGAATTCGCCTCCATGATTACACTCGATTGACTCTGATTCCCTTGCGGGATTGTGGGGTTCATACTTATTAAGCAGATAGTGCTTTTCGACAAGGATCGCAAACGGTACGAAATACATCCGCTGTTTTCAGCGCACAGCTTAATATTTTTTACAACGCGCTTCAAATTATTAATGAAATAAAACTTTACAATGGGTTCAAGCTAGCATACAGCTATTTTGTCGAAAACCAAACATTTACAATGGCAAGATATGATCAACCAATTGAATCCAGTCAACTTAATAACCGTTTATTCTGATAGAACCCACAAGGGGTTTTGCGAATACATTCATTGTGCGTACAGCTAAGGAGTGGAATTCCCTGCCAGAGTCTTGGTTTTCTGATAGCTACTACCTAGGTGTGAAGAGTGAATAGATTACTTCTAGGCAAACGTGCTCCACCTTCGACCCAACAGTGAGAGATAGTGGTTAAACACTAGCCTAACAAAAACAAAAAGTTACTATTCTTTCCAACCATTAGCATAATTTGTGTTATATGTTAAGCCTATCTAGTAATCACTTTACTTCAATCATTACAAAATCCTTTTGCACAACAGATCAACCAACAATCAGCCAGTCCTCAAGCAACGTCGTGGATGGCATCAACTTGGAAGACATCAAAGAATTCGCTAAGGCTTTCAAACTTCGACGGCTTGGCCTAGGCCTTACTCAGACCCAAGTGGGCCAGGCCTTGTCCGTCACGGAAGGCCCTGCTTACAGTCAAAGCGCGATTTGCAGGTAAGGACTAGCATAATTTTTATATTTGTTGTTTTGTGTCCATGTACCTATAGATGAATCCATAGGTTTTTCCTTTACTATACATATTTTTTGCTGGACACAACGTGGTGCACCCAAGGGACCGTAAATAGATTGTCACTACAAGCCGCAGTTAAGAGTCCCGTAACATTTCTAACGTGTAATTTAATAAACTGCCAGTAACGGTATCTTGCAAAATATATGCGTGTTCCATTTTGTTGTCTTCGTTGAATTTTAATACAGATTTGAAATCACTTTGGTTAAACCTTCAACGTAAATAAAGGAGAAAACCATCATCATCTTTTTTCACAAGAAATCTTTTTTATTTCAATGTTGTAAAATATCGAAATTCAAATAAAACCGTTATGGCATAAAAATGATATAGAGCACACGAACACAGCTTAAAAATGAATGTTGCCACTTAATTGTTGTTGTTAATACAGTATCTAATTTGTCAAAGAAGAAGAAAAAAATTATAAAAAAACGATCTGATGATATCTTACTTGTAACCGAAGGAGATAAAGTCGCACGCTTGTCAAAATAATGTGACCGTTTGCTGGCAACATCGAGGGTCTGACAAAAAAAGGTTCAAGAATCGTTTTTATAAATGTCGTCACGCAGGCCGGCGCTCGGTTATCATTCCAACTTTTTAATATCGTTAATTGAAGTGATTTGTAAAACAGCATGACTCCTTTCATTGCTTACAATTCGTTTAATTAATTACCATTCGGGTGGCTTCCGTTCCGCTCACTGTGTCGTGGCTTACACCATTTTTTACTCAGCTAGGCGCGGGCGCGTGTTTCCTAATTATTTTTTCTTTTATTACGAATTGATTCGTGTCTAACCTACCATGTCTTTTAACAATAACGTTTGACTCTCTTAAGCTATTGAAACTTGCAAAACTGTTTGCGGTTCAACATAACTCATTCATGCAAATTCTTATATATCTGGCTCTCAAGCTTTTAACAAAAAGTACACGAAGCACCAGACCGAATTTCACACTCCATTATTTTGTTTTACCCATCAATATTTTTTAACAATTAATCGCTGAAGTGAACCCATTCACACGTCAAACTAAAACCCGAAATGTAGGATTACAGACTTTCTTAATTGATCTTCCAGTCTTGCAATTACATCACATCACAAATTGTAAGTAATTTTATTTCAAAATTGCCAAAACTATGTACAATTATACAGGTTTGACGGCCGTTCGAAGTTGGAAATCATATTTTTTTTCTTACGTTACTACGTTAATCGACAAATTAATCACGCTTCAGCACAGCTTTACGCTCATAATGTTTAATTGAATCAAATCACTCGAAACAACGTTGCCCGTGAACAAATCGAATTTCGATGCAAAACGGAATACGACCGGCACAAGCCGAAGGAAATTTCAATTCCAAGCCACCCCCCGACGACCTCCTTCGTATAATAAAATCATTAATCGTTACTTCTGTTCCAGTTAATTAATTATCTTGCCGTAATTACTTTTTTCGTGTAATTAAAAAGAGTAGAATTCCCCTGTCTTTGTTCTGTCGTGATTTCATTTCCCATTAATTTTTCTTTCGTCTCCCTCCAATTTGGTGTCGTGACGTCGCTACATGGTAGTTACCCCTTTCATTATACTGGACTTAATTAATTTGCATTTTAATTAAAACATATTATTGTTTTTAAGAAAAGAATTCCATTTAGTGTTCCTCGTTCCATCTCACTGGAGCTTTTTGTTAGAGTTCACAATGAACAAAAGTCAACAAAATTCTTTTTAATCATTTTCACAAACTCAAGGCGTTTAGCTACCCAAATCTAATTTAACCAAGGAATCCTATGAAAACATTTGAAATTGTAAGAGCAATACTTTTTGACTTCCTACCAAAAGTCGATCGTCATCGAGATTCACGTTAAAGAACATTTATTGAAGCTATAAATTTACAAATGGTTCGAAATGTCTACATTATAGATCTGTTTTGAAAACAATCAAGCGCATGGTCATTGCCACTTGGAACGATGTCAATAACAAAATATTGAATTAACCATTAACCCCGGTCTGAATGCATTACAATTTCATATGAAGCACAATGCGTCAGGGCATCTCGACCAGCATAACATGAAAGTTAAATAACCAACACATATCACGACCACGTCCTAAACCCGAATAATTTCGTTATGAAAATTGAATTTCCTTTCCATATATTGATCAACAAAGCGTGTTGCAATGTATACCTCACTGTGTAGCGTAAGATCATGTAACGTGTGTTTAGTGACATCATAGCGTGCGACTTTGTTCCTAATTATTCTAGATTTGTTGAGATGTAGTGATGTTGCTCCCGCTCACTGCTCCGGAGTACCGTCACCGCCACTGGCTACGACATGATCTAACATAATATTTGTTACCGTCCCCAGTGCCCTGGCTTCGCAGATGCTAGCAGCTCAGCTGTCTTCACAACAACAAAACATGTATGTGTTTTGTTTTTTATCCCTACACACAATATCTTCAAATTTATCTTCATCAATCCTGCATCCATCTCCATGCAGCTTGCATTTACTTTGTAGAAACGTTTCAAAATGGAGCTAAGATAATGCAGATAAATTCGTAGATACTTAACATACATTAAGTACACGCTTTGGCTCACTTATATCGGCCGAGTCCACACGCAGAATGTCTTTAAATCAAAATGTTTCAACGCTGTTTAATGTAATCTTATCTTGATCGGCGATCCGTGCATACCTTTTGAATGTATGCCGTATATAATTATTTGTAATTACCGGTTTTGACGTTCTTTCTTTTCCTTTTCACACGTGTACGGTATTTGCATTCGGGTAATTACAGCAAAGGCGCCATACATCATACGGCCGACTTACATTTTGATGTTAAGACAAACGCGCTACACTAATGTGCCGGCTACCAAACCATGTCGATTCGACACTATGAGTAATCGCTGTGAGAACTTTATCACTTTTATTATTTGTAACATCTCGATGAGTAATATCTAACTTTCCATCTAATATAGCATGATGTATTATTTTCATTACTCTTATTTTTATTAATATTCATTTTGCGCAATTCAAAGCCAGGGCATTGGCATACGTTACCTTTCGTTTCTGAATTCGTTGTTATTGTTACCTTGTTCGGTATTAATCAAACTGATTACCTCGGCAGAATAAATTGCCTATTGTTTTTTTTCTCTCTCTAAAATCGTTAACGCAATGTCAATGTCCTGTGTTTATGCCTCTGTTAATTTGGATCGGGTAAAGAGTTACATCGCGTTCTTAAGGTGCTTCGCGTTAGATTTCATTTGACCGGTGCTCGCATAGCAAAGTCTAACATTACATTTATGTTCGATACAGATTTGAGAAATTGGATATAACACCAAAAAGTGCGCAGAAAATCAAACCGGTGCTCGAACGTTGGATGAAGGAAGCTGAAGAGAGGTAAATATTTGTTTGAGTGAGTTATGTTCGTGGTTATGTGCTACACCGTGTTCGTGAAACATTTGGCCTATAATGCTTAGCAACGTTGTGAAAGACATTTCTCAAATCTGGACTAACTAATGCTTTTACGGGCTAGGCTTTATGTTTATTTAGATCCGCTGTACGACTAACATCTTATAACACTCACCGTTACCCGAAGTTAGGAATAACTAATTTCTTCTCGCCTATTCCTGAAATCAGTTGTTCCTAATTTAGGTGCTCACTGCTCATCGAAGACGGGTTTAACACACACTGGCTATATCATGCATGTTTTGTTTTATATGGTGCGGTTGCTGCGTGTTTTGTTATTTTCTGCATTTCGGTTTTCTTTTTAGACGTTTTCCTTATGTTTGGTTGTCATTAGGAATCATCATAGTTATAAGGGTTTTCGTGTTGGTGTAGCTCATGTGTGATCACAGCTAACCTAACCTAACACATTGTTCTTAATTTCGTCTCGACTTTCTAAATCATCAACATTAGGGTAACTCACCTTGATGTTCAACAAATCGGTATTGTTGATTATGGTTACTGTTATGGAAAACTATGAAGCACTTATAAAACTTAAAAACTTGTAGGTGAATTTTGCCCAAAATGCCTTCATGGAAAGTTAGAATTAAGGAGATCTAATGTGAATAAAATAAAAATAAAAACATCGGGTAAAAATGACTTACACAGCGAAATATGGCTCGATCTCTATATTTGGGTTATCTAATCTTATAATTGAAGAAAAATCTCAAACTTAAACAATACCGAACTAAACTGTTTGAAACACCTGAATTATTAAACTAATCTCACAGCTCTTGAGCATCGAACGATTGAAGACGATCTAAAAATATAGCTCAACTACTAATTTGCTAAACAATACTTCAGATTAACTTACAGGCTCTAGAAAGTTGTAAGTTTAGGAGATCAAAATGATGAGGCCACTAAGGGCGTTAAAAATAGTGACACTAAAAATTCTACTGGACATAAACGAAAGCGTAAAAATGAACATCCTAAGAATAAAGACACCACTTAAACAATCACCGAACCCTTTTTTACCATAACATTTAAAAACTAAACCAGGTGTCACTTAAATCTTTAACAAAGACGTAATGGCCCCGTAAGATGTCCCAGCAGGATCCATCGATCGACATTTGCATCATTAAAATGCATTATCTGAATGCAACGCTGCATTTTAACATTGCAAATGGGTGCATTGAATTTGCAATCGGTCCTCTTGGTGGTAATTTTTAACGACCGCCTCTGTTGGCTATAGTACTTGAATTAATTCTGGTGTAACTTCGGGGATCTCGTTAATTTATTATTAAGAACTAGGTACATCTATTAAAGTGTATAAATCTTTCAACTCTGTTGTTTTAAATTGAGCTGCTACAAATTGAAGTCGGAAGTTTATTGAGCTGTCGAATGAATAAGACAGACAGCCTTCGTCTATTTTTGTAAAGAGGGCAGAAGTTTAAAAGGTAACGTCTAACTAAACGGAACAGTTAAAGTACGGAATAGTTAAAGAAAGCCTAATGGAAAGTTTATGTTACTTTCAGATATGTACGAAGAGCCACATAATAATTTAGAAGCACCTGATTTGACTAGAAACTAAGCTTCGGATAAAATCTGGGATAATAATGATAACTTGGGTAATGATTAAGCTAATAAAGACAAAACTGCTAACAGATAGCATAAACCCAACGTAAGCCAAATTAATTCTATTACACTAAGGGAAATAAAAGATAAAATATGTAAATTCAGTTATGTAAGATAATTCAAATGACATTGGCATTATGAAACCAGAGCAAGGCTTATTATTACCATCAGCTGTTTAATATTAAAGGTAATATGAACATGAATAAGATGAAATAATCAGTATTGTTTACATCTATGTAATCGGGTCCGGAATTTCTTTTATCGATGCTTAGGTAAGCTTCGTCGGAAAGCTTATTTTAGTTACATTTGTGATCCTGACAATGGAAAACATGTAGTACTCTATCCTGCAATTTTGTAGATATATATGTCTTCATAAAGATAAAATTTCGCAATAAAAATAGGTTCAAAAAAGTTTCAAATTCAAAGCATATATTTCAACTAAACCATTTATAGACCACATCATCGCTTAAAATCAGGCGAGATAGTGGTCAAACGCGAACCTAAAGATCATAAAAAAATATATAAGTAGTCACTTTTGGATTGGAAAAGAGTCGGTCAGACAGAAAGTTGAGGTTATTTGCACGTTCTGAAACGTAGAGATCTCAATTAAACCTAAGGTCCTAACAGATTGAGGCGATTCTAGAACGAGATCCGCCTCAGTCTATTGGTCCCTTTAATCCCACTATGCATTTTCGGTGCTGCTTTTATTACGAAAAATACGTTCATCGAATTTATCGCACTAAGAATTCGATTAGCGAATTTTCTGTATTTTATGTGAACAAAATGAGCTTTGGTTTTTTAAGATTATGTTTTTACTATCTAATTGATTTCTTTATATAGATTGTTTGTATAAGAAACATAATCTTAGGAAATGGATGTGAATCATAAAAGTAACACAACTAACGCTTGCTTCATCACCTTTCTTAGCACTTCACGTATAAACAGGGACACTACACAAAGGACCAGTCGAATTCAAAGTTCTTACAGCAGCTCACTCAAAATTCTGTCTTAATTCTCTGAAAATTAAAGTATAAAATTGTGGTCATTACAGGTATGCTTCAGGGCAGAACCATCTGACAGATTTTATAGGCATGGAGCCAAGCAAGAAGCGAAAACGACGAACTTCATTCACACCGCAGGCTCTGGAACTACTCAACGCGCATTTTGAAAGGAACACACATCCTTCCGGTGAGTTTGACGATATTTTAGTAATAACTTGATAAGTCTTAGTCCCACATTAGTGCGATTTAATTGGGTCTTAATTTGGGGAACATTGAAGAACTTGCGGTTATGATTGGCTGCTTTAGATTTTGGAACGCAAGGGTGACTAGGAACTGGCAGAGCTCTATATTGTAAAGAAGATAGGAACCCACAAATGTAGGTAATAAATAAGCAGTATTGGAGCTAAGGTAAAAATGTAAAGAGAAATGTATTATGTTCTTCATAATAAAATAAGAAATAAATAGATACATAAAAGGAATTATGCAAGTGGCAGCGGTAATTGAGTGGACATCGATTGTAGAGGAATGTTTAGAGTGTAAATTTGGATGGTTATGCGGATAAAGGAAGACTTAATAAAAGAAAGGAAGGATGGAGGGATTGTGTGACAGACAATAATGGTTAATAAAGATGTGAGTATTGAGATGAATGGAAGAGAAAGAGATACTGCGCTTCCAAAGAAATAGGGATACAGGCAATAATATGATGATGTATATCAAATCACGTTTATAGATAGTCAGAATTTTGTTTTTAAACATTATCAGTATGAAGAAAAGTTAAATATACCGGAAAACATAGAAAGCCCAAGTTTATCAAACAGCACGGCAAATAATTGGTATAGTTGCATGTATTAAAGGTAAAAAACATTTAAAAAATAGTCAACGCAGCGCTCGAAGTGATTGGGGTCGCGAGTTCGATTCCCCATGGGACAAATATTTGTTTTGTAGAGCCTATATAAATCATCTAGTTGTTCTGGGTCCGAGTGTTTGTGTTCGTGGGGAGATCTGCGTGTGTAAACGTATCTTTAAAATAACAGAATTTCCCGATGTGTTCCTCTTGTAACTATTAAATCCATATCTATTTGAAAAAGGATACTGATTTTTGTTCATGTATTTAGTTCTATACTAATTGGTATCTAACCGAATAAATATCGTAATGTAGATTTTCTTTGATTTTGGTTTTCTGAAGTTCAATTTTGACAATAGCTAGGTACGTATACTTTACACGTACATCTACATATTCGCAAGCTGGCTGACCAAAACCAGATGTATCCTCCGACTGCACAGCATGATTCTCCTTGTTCAAATGTTTTGAATTCGCTTTTTAAGCAGTCGGGATTTTTGATCTTTTGAATTTTCTTTTTTTTATTTATATCTTACTAGTTTTTTTTTCGAATTACATTGCATTGTACATTAATACATATAAGCGTTATATATTTTTGAAATCACCTCTAAAAATTCTTTATTTTGATATCCCACACGATACGTTACGATACGAAATCCGCCATTTTTCTATTTTCCAATTTTAATGTAGACAATGACACTCGGAAGGTTCAGACGAATCGATTGACGTAAGAATCATCAAAATCGGCCAACGCGTTTGGTCTCTGGAACGCCTCATACGAACAAACATATATACAAAGACTGATAAACACCTTACCCTCCTTCTGCATTCGGGTCATAATTGCACACCTAACACAGGAAAAGGAGTACCTATGTAAGGATCAAAGCAGGTGCCGTTCTGTAGTTTCTGCCACCATGGCATAAAGGCGTGAGTGTATGTTTGTAGCTAATCATAGGGTTAGGTATTAACGCTAAAATCCATGGTTAGACGAGAAATTGCCATCACCGCTATGTACAGTTTCGATCGTTGCAGTTTGTATCCACCTACTCGCAGTTCGTTGTCATCAGCCAAAGCAGATTTAACTAGGCTTATTTGGGGTTGAGAGATGAATCCTTATTATGAGTATTATTCATGGAAAACTACACGAAATTACTCACCAAAACCACGTTTTCCGCAATCTTAAGATGATTAAGATTCTCAATAGCCACATGTCACCTTGCAACACAGGATAAACTACACCTACACAAATATCTAATGTGAACTCAACATTACCTTGAACCATAAAAAACTAATGCTATTGTTCTAATTTTTTCAGGCACCGAAATCACTGGACTGGCACACCAGCTCGGCTACGAACGCGAGGTCATCAGAATATGGTTCTGTAATAAGCGGCAGGCACTCAAGAATACTGTCCGAATGATGTCTAAAGGCATGGTCTGAACACAAGGAAGATGCAACAATAATACGTTCATTTCATCTGGAACATTTTCATCCCGTACACAACTGCGAATATTGGACACATTCCCAAGTCCATAAGTCCATTAAAAGGTCCATCATATTAGTTTTTAATCCATCAATGGACTCTGAATAATTGTATCCAATCTTTGCTATTTGTGTACAGGAATTTAAAAAAAAGGCGACAAAAAGTTAGAAAGTAGTGATGGGCTGCGACCCTGAGACAAATCTATCGATATCGATGGTTTCGCTTTAAAAATATGCACGTAGATTCGTGATCTCGTCTCGATATTCAAATTAAATTATAATTTGCATCGATAGTGTCTTATTTATGAAGGCGAATGTTTCTTTTTGTTTTTTATTGATGAAAAGTCTGGCCTTAACCGCAAATCTTTATGCGATTCCAGCCAATATGAAACATGGAAAAGTAGATAAATAGTATTAAGTGTAACGTAAATGTATTATAAAACAAATTTCGACTGAAATATTCGTCTCGATGTAGTTTACAATGATATGAATGGAATGTCGTAGCGATTAATGTAGGTGTTTACTAGTACAAAGTAATAAAATTGAATTGTCAAAATCACTTTACCATTTAAATGTTTCCATACCCATTATTTGTATTTTTAAAATAAAATGATTATTAAAGAAAAATAACAAACAATGTTAATGAAATAGGAACTTTTACTCTTTTCATAAAAGCGTCGGTCTAGCGAAACTCACCAAGATGGCAACTTATGTTTCATACATAAAAAAATAGTGTAGCTTCCAGGTTTTCTTTTGTAAAAAGATTGCATTTTGTAAATAAGTACAATATGTTTAATTTTCGTCAATAATAATGTAATGTAGCTGATACATTAATTTATTAAAAATACTCTGAGTTGTTTCGTTCTCTTTAGCGAATGTTGCACTTTTTAGATTTAAGATTAATATCGATATTATGAAAGTAGTTAAAATGTGTCGTCAATCTTAGTATAACCTACTAAGATTTTTTTATTAATCTATAGTAGGTTTTTTGTTGATAGATAGGTATAAAACGATATGTATAGATTAATTAAATATAATTATTATCTAATATTGCCGTAAATTGTAAATATTGTTTTCGTAATTTGATTTTAATGAAATGTATTATTAGTTTTATTATGTATTAAGTATAATTTCATAGCTTTTTAAAAAAGTTTTATTGTAATTAGGCAGTATTCAAGTTGGATTTTGTGGCGATATTAACGATATATTTTCGATTTTCATCCAGCAGTTTGTTATAATTGGAATAATTATAGTTCACATTTTCATAGAAATACATGTAACAGGGGGTCTTGAAATTAAAGTTAGATGATTTTAATGCGCATATTTCTCGCACGGTGACTGTTTAACTAATAAAATTGCCTCGCATTTGGAAATGTAGATTTTGAAGAGTATACTTATGATATGTAGATTTTCCAAAAATACTAAAATTTGACGTTATATATAATTATGTTTTAAGAATTAAACCAGTGCGAGAAATATGCCTAAATAAAATTTATATAATAATCTCGGTGAAAATCACACTTTAGAATACTCGATGTTACTATTTGTGCACGCACAGTGATATTTAAAAATATATGAGATCATCGACAAACAAAATTCTTTTATTTGCAATTGTGTCATTGCATTATATCACCACGTCTATGGAGACAGGTGCCTTATCAATATTTCGGAATACAAAATTAAAAACCGTGATATTTGCCGTTTTCTTTTAAATTTTGATGGTTGACTAGGTATATATTTAAATCCTTTTGAAAGATATACTTTGTATAATGTTATTATACTTCTAAAATCATACCTCTCGCAAAATATCACATACCTATGTAAATAATTTAGTTAGATAGTTTTCAAATAAAGACCTGCTGTTAACTGTATTACCAATAGTAATAAGGCTGTAATTGTAATATTGTATGTTAATGACCAATGAAAACCAACTTGTGATCATTAATATTTGTACTGTTACCTACTACTTAACAAGAGTCGTTAAAAAAATAATATTATAAAAATTGAACATATTTTTCGGCTGTTGAAAAATTGTAAATACAATATTAAGGATAATAAAACTATTTGGATTAATATTTAGGAACAAAGGGAAAAAATATTATCAAAATTTATATTTTCAAAAATATTACAAATGCAAAAATGCGTATTTAAAAAAGGAATGTTTGGCCATAAACTAAAAAATCATATTCACGGAAAGGGTTTTTTATCGACTTAAACACACCACAACACTACACAAGCCACGAGCAGTAAGGTAAACAGTGACTTAAAAATTGTGCGATGCGATTTTGCGCGTAATCTCTGTACTTATAATAAAAGGAGTCAGATTTCTCATTTATAAATCAAATAGAATTACCCTTGTTATTGCAAGCCATTTCTTTCTAAACTTTCCTAACCTTCTTTACACTTTTCTAGAAGAAAAACGTAATTAAAAGCCGTTTCACGTTTAAAAATGTATAGAATAAAATCTCAGTAAAATTTATAGCGTATGAAAAATCTGATTCCCATCAAACATTAGCGTAATAGAAAGAGCATAGAATGCTAAGTACAAATGATATAATTTAACGATAAAACTGCTAGTCCCGTTAAAGGTATAATTAAAATAAAATAAATATTACCATGCAGTATCGCGTTGCACCCTGGTTTTCATGATCCACAATGTATCTATAATAATATGTAATAGTAATACAATTATTAAATCTACACGTAACTTCAGCTGTAACACATATTCAAACCAAACTGTAACAGTATGTAATAGTGTATTAATTTTTTCTTCCTATAATGGTACCGAACGAATGATTATGGCTGCTGGTTTATGAAGAGAAGCAGAATAAAGGCAGATAACTGTTTGATTGGTGGTTTTATTCATTTTTGTATAACCTCATACTCCCACTCCTAATCCTGATAGATGTCTGATGGCTCATTTACATTAGGTCGTTTTGACCAATTCGGTTACAGTCCGTATTCGGTCACCGACTAGTGTAAACGGGTTTTCGGTTAGCCGTATTCGCACACAGCCCGTATTCGGTAAGCGACTTGCTAGTGTAAACAGGTTTTCGGTTAGCTGTATTCGGCTGCAGACCGTGTTCAATGACCGCAAAAAGGTTGACTTCTCCTTATATCCTTTTTGTTCTTCAAAATTTCTTGTATTATAACGCATACAGTTAAAGTGCCTTGTCTGTTACGACAAAATGTCTGTGTGATCTTGAATGTGTCTTGAAGATGCTTTCAACATGAGTGTACACAGTTCGGCTGAATGCGGTCTAACCGACAACTTAACAGAACTGGTGACAGAAACGGTCGCTGTATACGGTGGCCGACCTAATGTGCGCCATAATGAAGCATCATCGATACCAAGTAAGTATACCATAAAATAAAATATCATACATCATATCATAAAATTTTCGAATCTAATTAGCAACTTCTAAATTCGATGGACCTTATTTATAAAACTCTCAGATATTTAGCAACGGCTAATTCTAAATTCATAACATTTATTTTTGTTCATAAAACAAAAATGAAATTAAATAAGTACTTATAACTTACTTAAAAAAATCTCTAAAGAAAATTTGAATAAACAATGGGTGTGTGTGTGTTACTAAGAACCTAAGCATAAGCATTGCTAAATTGTGTCGATATTTAAAAAATAAGGGTGAAATATCTTCTTTAAAAGAATTAAGAATCTGCTAATCAGGTGCTGAACACTTTTTAAATTTTATAAATAAGTCCCTAAAAGTCTAAACGAATCTAATACAAAGTGCCCGGCGTCTACTCAGAGTCTCAGACTCACACACATACACTGTTCTTTTCTTAGTGCTGTATTTGAACAATGACAATTTAAACGAAATGTGCACACACTCCACTCACAGAACACTCTAGACATCGGTAAAATAGGCTTACCTATATAATACACTAAGTAAGTACTTAGTCCGCATTTCCGTCCGTATCTTCTTTCATTAGCTCAATCTTTTGCTTCGTTATATGGTTTTCACTGGAGTCGACTGGTGATTAGTTGACGAGATGGTTGGAACAACAAGATTAATTGCCACGAATTAAGTACTGCCGAACGTTTTACTAAGCAGGTAAAAGTAGGTACCTCAGTCAACAACATCATTTCCCCTTTTTCATTTTCTACCTGTGGAAATGTTTTGACTGAGGACACAAATCGATCTGAATTATACAAGATCAGAGAGAAGTAATATAATACGATTCAGAATGGAAATTGAGTTTATAAGTAGGTAAGCTCGAAAAACCACTTTTGTGTTCTCACGGCGCTAGCAGAAACATGGCTGAATGGTGCTGGTGCAGCTTCGTACAGATGCAGAGACTTCAGAAAGAATTACTTATACCTAATAACTACTTAATTATAATATATACTTAATTATAATAACTCTAAAAACGCTCAAAATATTAATACCTAATAACTACTTAATTCTATGAGCGCAACCACTAATTAAATAAATATAACTTTTGGCATCATTATCATGATTCGGTTAAAAAACCCGCCATTCGTTGCCGCCATCAGAAACAATAGCGCTAACTTTTGCGTTTAGTTACTACGTTAACAACAGTTTTATTTTTCAAAGTAATATTAATAAATAATCATACTGAATGATGGTATTATTTTGTAATTAAACTTTGTTGGTAATTAATTATTTGGAAATTACAAAACGAGAAACGTGAACTTTGGTGAAATAGCTAAACGCACATTCGTCACTAGTGATGTACGTAACCAATAAGTCGAACAATTAAAACCAACTTGGAATAACTTTTTCAGGGACGACTAAATTAAATAAATTTGTCTTCAGATTATTACTATAACTAGGTAGTATTATAAATTCGTAGCGGATCTTATGGGTAAAAATTTGAACTAAGTTTATTCCTATGATTTACTCCGATTTAGTAATTGGTACAAAAACTTCTGTCATACAGTTTCGAACATCTGAAGCCCAACCTAAAGTATTTGCTTGCTAGAAATTTAAAATATAATTATTTCGAATAAGTTATATTATTCTAGATAATTTCGATTATTCCAAGTGTCACATACGCTTCATTGCCCGTCCCTATTATTTCTGATACCAAATACCAATATGGCGGAATTTCTTATCAGCGACACAGTGAATTTGTAGAATATTTGACGAAAATAGTAGATATTTAAATAGAACTTAAAATAAGGACAATCTATATTAAGAATAAAGGACCTATTTAGCACAAAATTGTGTCTTCAGCTGCATACATTGGTTACAAAAATAACCGCGTTCCGAAATACATGATCGAACATCTGACAATAATAATAAACATATAGTTTATAATGTTTGCAAAGGTTTCGGGACGAAAAATTGCGTAGAATATTACGTCACGGCGGCCTCATGTGTTGGGAATACCGTTTGTGCATTGTAAATATACATGTCGTCGGGAAGGTCCACTACAATGATTCATGAGGTTAATTGAAGTTTTGCTTCGATAAAACGTAATTGGCTGGTCGTAAGTGTTGTTACGTGATAAGTGTAGTTTCGCCTTCGTCGGGTGTTGACTCGTCTCGCTGGAATCCGGTAGAAACGCGGCCCGCGGGTGACTAATCGATGAGATGATCGAGAGTGTATCAAGACGAGCCTTCAGCAGTTCTAGTGGGACGTACAACGTGCGTGCTTCGGAGCTGGCGCGTGAACGCAAGCTCAACATCTTCAATGTCACTGTGCAGTTCCTGGATGATACACAGCAGTCCTTTCAAATCGAGGTAATTGTTTATTTATTTAATAAATTGTTTATTGTCCCTTGAGTAGTGACAATTCTCTGGGACCCATTCCCTTCAAGATTGCGTTGCTTCTAATATACTGAGAATTCCAATATTTCTGTTGTCAATTAACAACCTTAGCTGTGCTTACAATATCTGTAAATTAAAATATGTATTTACCAATAAACATAGTCAATTTTCCCATTTGCCATTCCACTATTAATCTTCTTGAATAATATTAGTGAATATTTGTATATTTTTGCAATTTTTAATTAGTGTTTTATCACCGGAAATGTCTATCAGTTTGTTAAGAAAGTGATAACATTGCAAGTGTTTATTGATAAACTTTAAAATTATTTTATTGTGTGCAATGATTCAAATAAATTAGTAAAAGAAAATAATATTAATTTATAGCATAAGATTTAGCTAATCCAGTAGTTTTAAACTTCCCAAGGATTTATTTAACAATTAATTCCTTAAACCCATTTTTCTTTGAAAATTATGATAATGGTAGATCAGATTATCCTCTAATTTGCCTTGAAAATAATCTTTTCCTTGCAGTATAAATAATGCAATTATCTTTATATAATTCATAATAATAATGTTATATTGGAAGATTGCTTGTTGAAAAGATATAGATTTATATTTGTTTTGTGTAATCTACGAATTCCACATCTTACTGAATTGGATTGTTAGACATAGACCGCCCATAATTTTAGGTAATCAGACTGCTAAGCTGGCCAAACACAGCATAAAAACTTTTGTTTCCTTATTTTGGATCTATAATTAGTCCTGAAGCAACCGTGGGTTATCCATGGCTGTAGATACTTCATAGTACACACAGGAATAATATTCATTGGTTGGTGGCATATTTCATTTCAAGTGGTTAAAAGGACCTCCACATTTGACTCCTCAATAAAGAGAAATGTATAATTTGTGTTTGATTTGTAAAATACTTTCACATTGTCAACTTTCTTTTCAGAAAAAAGCTAAAGGAAGCGTGCTTTTAGAACAAGTGTATCAACATTTGGAATTAGTTGAAAAGGACTATTTTGGGCTGCAGTTTACGGAGAATGGAGCACCACCCAGTGCAACAAACACAGAAATAACTGTAAGTAATCTTAAAGTAAAATTATAAAGGGGAAAGTTTTTGAGTGTGGTTGTATGATTGTTACTCTTTCACGCAAAACTACTGAACGGATCTGGATGAAATTTGGCACAGAGATAGATTATAGACTGAAATAGCACAAAGGCTACTTTTTATCCCAGTATAAAGGTGCCTTGGGTTGATAAAACAATGAACGCTGATGCAGAAGCTAGTAAAAAGATTTTTCTAATATAATGGCCCATTTATACTGCAAATCATTGAATATATATAGCTGTAAACAAAATAAAACATCATCATGTCTCTATCATCTTCAAAAGATTAATCCCTTTAGTGTCTAGCCAAAACTGCCAACGAGCAACGAGCAAAGTAGTTTGAAACTATGAGTTTGGTTGACATTCTAATGGTTTTTTTCTTAGGAACTAATGCAGTATTGTGCTAAAGTTAGAGAGTTAACCAGTATAAAGAACATTTTGTGCAACACTAAATATGTTTAGTGTTGCACAAAATTTTGTTTATGTAATGTTGGTTGTGCAACACTAAACGTATTTAGTGATTTGTGGTACAAGCCATTTGAAAAAGTATACAATAATAAATAATTTATAAACAACTAGCTATCAAGACTTATAGTGTTAGTAACAATTTACTAGAATGTATGCTAGTAAAGTATATAGGTCATTAACAATCATCTATTATTATAATTGAATGTGTGTTGCAGTTGTAAATATCATACATTTATGGGTTATTCAAATATGGTTGCAAACCACATAATATTGATTCAATTCAAAACAAAAGGGTATTGTAAGTAACATGAAACATTTAAGGGTACAGTAATACAATTTAAAGCAGTGTTATAGGTACTTAATTGTTATAACCATATTTTGTCCAGTAATTTGAACAGCTTATATTCAATAATTTTTTACTTGAAAAGGCAATTGCATGCAACTTAAACCCTGCTTTGTCTTTCTGGCAAAACTTGCACATGGAGATAAAACATTTACAAAATGTGACCTAATACCAAACCATGAAATGTGATTAAAGCTGTTAGGGATATTTTGTGGTATTTATCAATGCTGTGAAATTGCCTGATATCTATTTAACATTCTGGGTTTTTAACAGGTAGGTAATTAACCAAGGCTTTTAGGAATCAGGATCTGTCATTAGTACAGTGTGCTTAGTCATAGTCACCATCAGCCTTTTTAACGGTCCCACTGCTGTGACACGGGCTTTCTCTCAACGAGAGAGGGCAACTAGATGAAGAAATTAAAGGGTATTTTTTTACTAATTTCAAAAAGTTCTCAATTCGACTACACATAAAATTGTTTTTTTTATGTGTGTTACCTCAGGACTTTTTACTAGGTGAACCAATTTTGATGATTACTTTTATATGTATTTGTATTTGCTGGGGCTACTCATGTGGCCATAAATGTGATCAAGATCTGACGTGTAGTTTTTGAGTTATTCTTAATAATGCGTATTGTTATGGTAATATAAGGTACCAAAATTAAAAAGAGAAAAATATGAAACATTAACAAAAAAAGTTAACTGAATTCCATAATAAAATACTAAGAAAGCGAAAAATAACTTTCTGTTCGGCAGACGATGTCAAAAACTAAAAAAGAATAGGTACCAAAGATATTGACTTACGAAAAGAAATTTATTATTAAAACTAATGTTTTGATGGAATATTTCTGGTTGTTCCAAAATTTCCAAACAAACCTGGAACAGTTGTGTCTAATACATCATGATTGCATAATTGCTTTAAATATATAGGTAGGGCTACTAGCAAATTGGGTTAATTGTTGATGCAACCAGTCCCTCTTTTTGTTTACTACGAAGATGGATTAAAGGCATGTTCGTCTTTTTAAATAAGTAGTATTTGTAGTTAGAATGACACAACAATGAATGTTTTGGTACAGCATAAAGTTACTTTGAAACTATACTACACATTTTGGTTGTAAATTTTACAATATGAGAGGTAAACTTTTGTTAAATAATTATCGATTAGAGTCAATTTGGTATGCAGGTCGAAAAATATGTCCATTCATTTGATGGAAATGGGCTCAATTGCATGGGACTTAGGGACCTCGCATTCCAGGATTACGTAAGCCGTTGATTCTTCGGTTAAAACAGGACCAGTGCAAAGTGGGCTGTCTGTGGCGCCTACAAAAAAAACATTGAGAATAGGAGAGAAGACGATGAATGGATTGTGTGAAAGATGATGATGACCAAGAGGACGGCTAACAGAGAAACAAATAAAAAAATCAAATGATGTTTGCTGTATGGAAGAAGCCATATTGAACTCACCCCATATAAATCAGGATGAGGCCAAGAACATGGTGATATAAGCATTCTACCATTAGGATAGGATAGATTGACCCCCTTTTCTGCACTTGGACTACCATTTGGTCAGTTGTGTGTGCAGGCCTCCTCTCTATGCGAGGGAACGGGCCGTAATCCACCACGCGGGCCCGTGCGGTTTGGTGGACGTCACATGTCTTCGAAGTTTTCCTTCACCGTTTTGAGAGCAGCGGTGATGAAATAATTTACACAAAGTAAAGCGGTTCGACCCCACGACCTACAACTTGTAAGTTGCGGTGATTACCACTGTGCCACCACTGCTCATCCTTTCTTTTGATCCTTTTAAAAATCACTGTCATCATTCAATCATTGAAACTATTTTACATACATACATGAATTCACGGCTTTTTCCCATGGGGGTAGGCAGAAACTACAGAACGCCATCTGCTACGATCCTTACATACTTCTTTTGCTTCACTCACACTAAAACTAACAAACAAACTTCAAACTATTTTATGCTTACATAACAGACTATTTGTATCCATATTATTTAACACTACCTATGGTAAAACCTTGATTTTTATTTCTACGCAGTTGTAATGTTCTTTTAATATCACCGGAATTAGTTTTCCTGTTTATTGTAAACCTAGGTACTTCTGCAAGTTTGAGAAATGTTTACTTATAATATTATAACAATATATATAATGAAGAACATTATTTTGCTTGATCTTATAGTTTGACCAGAAATTAAATGTTTATTTAACAATAGTTATTGATATTTCTTAAAATAGGTAACATTAGTGTTCTAATCGTATCGCTGCGTGGAGATCCTTTGTCATGGTATGGTCGTGTGATACAGAGAAATGACGAAAATTCGTCGGTCGAAAATTAGTCGTGCTAGGGACTCCTATTTCCCATTTGGTCCGTTGTGCGTGGGGGCACTGGCTAACATAGCCAGCCTAGTTCCGTCCAAAGCTCAGAAGCTTCCCGGAGGCCTCACAGGATTGACAGACCTACCTCACTTTTCCGAGGATTTCTTCGCGTTGCGATGCCTCGGCCTCGCATTCCAGGACTACGTGGGCGGCTGATTCTTCGGCGTTACCAGCCGTTGCAAAGTGGGCTGTCTGTGGCGCCTATGTTGAAAGGATGTTTAAGAAGGGGAAGACGATGGATTGTGTTAAGGATGATGATGACCGAGATGACGGCTAACAGAGAAGTATGGAAGAAGAAGACATAATATTGCACTAACCCCGTATAAATTTGGATGAGGCCATGAACACGATGAATGATGATAAGAATTCTACCATTAGGATAGAATAGATGGACGCTCTTTGCCGCACTTAGACTCCAATTCGGTCCGTTGTGCGTGCAAGCCTCCTCTCTGTGAGAGGGAATGGGCTGTATTCCACCCCGCGGGCCCAGTGCGGGTTGCTGGATGTCACATGTCGTCGAATTTTTCGTTCTAGGACATGCCGGTTTCCTCACGATGTTTTCCTTCACCGTTTTGAGAGCAGTGGTGATGAAATAATTTACACAAAGAAAGCGCCTGTCTGGGGTCGAACGGGCCACCACTGCTGGTCATTCTACCATTATGGCCACTAGAAACATTACACAAAGAAATGCCATAAACGATTGTACTCTTACAGCAATTAACAATAACAATTATTCATACCTACACTCAAGGTTTGATAAATAAAGCCATTGTTCTTGATAGCATCCGCCATTATGCATTTCTTGGGCTTTAATAATCGTGTATTATTTCCATTTGAAAATAGACTAGACAATAAATCATACTAGGAGCGCTGAGACTAAATTACTGATAATGGATGGGCTAAATAGTTCTAAAATAGACTGATATCTGGGTTATTGCATCTCAGTAGAGACTGCGAATTTGGCTTAAAATTGATAATGAAATATAAGGATCTTTGCAAAGTTTTACGAAAAAAATTGCAGGGACTTTTTGTATTTTATAACAAAGACGCTTATTCTCGGCTTCGCTCCAGTGGCATATTACATAAGATTTTCTTTTTTTGCTATATATGTATTTTATTATTAACAATCGGATGATTGCTGCCAGAGATTGCCCATAGGATAGGATAGGATAAATGGACCCCTTTTCCGCACACATACTCCTATTTGGTCCGTTGTGCGTGTAAGTGTAATCGATCATGCGGGCCTAGTGCGAGTTGGTGGTTGTCACATGTCTTCGAATTTTTGGTTCTTAGACATGACCGTTTATGAGAGCAGTGGTGATGGAATAATTTACACAAAGTAAAGCGCCCGCCTGGGTTCGGACCAACGACCTACAAATTATAAGCCGCGGCCGGAATCATTGGGCCACCACTGCTCTCAGAGATTGGCCATTCATCATCATCATTATAACAGCCGAAAGACATCACAAAAAAAGAAGAAGATTATTAGTTAGATAGTTTATTAATATCCGATTTTAATTAATGTTCATTTTTTTTTTATTCCTACCACTGTTGTGTCCTTTTTAACCCAAAGGTTGACTGGGAGAGAATGCGTTGCTGCATTAAGTCAGCCTGTGTATCACCATTGTACATGAAGTAAAAATAAATAAATAATAAATAAAAGCCTCCTCCAAGCGTCGCCACATTGACCAGTCCCGTGGGTCCCGCATCCAGCGGATTCCCGCAACATTCACCAGGTCATCGGTCCACCTGGTGGAGGCCTATGCCTGTGAATGCCCATTACAAACTTATAAATACTTATACAATTATACCTCTTTAAAATATTACTTAAGATTATTCAATGGAAGTGAAAAATAACCAGCAACTGCAGCAATGAATGGTCTAATCTGTCTGCTTTATCTAGGCATCTCCCTTCATCACTCCACAAAATTAGTTGTCCCAATAAAAATTTGCACTCATTAAGACTGCTTAATCCAATTAGATCTAAAATCATAATACTAATGTGCATGTTTGTTGGAAACATTGAGTCATAACAATATCAGTGCAATTCACACTTAATCCTTGGAACTACTCGAAAGATTATGGATTTTTTAAATGTATATGGTGTCATTCTCTGAGTCATAATGTCTGGTGTTCCTAGTATTTTTTATGATGTCTCAAACAGATGTATTTTACTGTCTGTTCGTTGAATTGCCATTTATGGTATTATGCGTTCTTCGCCGGGTCAAAGGATTTCCTTATTGACATACTTACGCGCTTTATGCGTGAATCGTCCGTTCAATCAGTCGGTTTTAAGGGTTCCGTACCCAAAGGGTAAAAATGGGACCCTATTACTAAGACTCCACTGTTCGTCTATCTGTCACCAGGCTGTAGGTATCTCATGAACCGTGATAGCTAGACAGTTGAAATTTTCACAGATGATGTATTTCTGTTACCGCTATATTTAACAAAAAATAATAAAAACAGAATAAAATAAATATTTAAATGGGGCGCTCATACTACATATGTGGTTTTTTGTCGTTTTTTGTGATAATGGTACGGAACTCTTCAAGCCCGAGTCCGACTCGTACTTGGCCGGTATTTTTTATTTTACTGGTCGAAAATGCGAAGGAGCTCGTGGTTATGTAGTACTGGGCTCGTTCTATAAGGTTAAGCAAAGCTTGCCGAGGTGGGTTCGTAGATGGGTGCCATCTTTTACATACCAACACTCCTATGTTCCTCGAAAACCAAGTTAAGCCGTAGGTCCCAACAGCCATATGTATATCTTTGCGTCATTACGGTAGTCAGAAGCCAGAAAATCTGAAACCAGTGTTGCCAAAGGGTGTCTTGCTACCCAGTTACTGGGTTTTGGATTTCGGATAGATAGCCGCTCCATGTAAAATACTGACTGCCGACCCGCAGGGTTATCACGTAAGAAACAGCCATTAGCAATCATCGAACGATCAAACGCTTTATGTCATAACAGTCGGAATTACCTACAGTGTACGTATTGGTGCTCTCACACCGCTGTTAAAAATGTTTACAATTTTTTTGGCTCAATTGCATGGGACTTAGGGACCTCGCATTCCAGGATTACGTAAGCGGTTGATTCTTCGGTTAAAACAGGACCAGTGCAAAGTGGGCTGTCTGTGGCGCCTACAAAAAAAAACATTGAGAATAGGAGAGAAGACGATGAATGGATTGTGTGAAAGATGATGATGACCAAGATGACGGCTAACAGAGAAAGAAATAAAAAAATCAAATGATGTTTGCTGTAGGTGGAAGAAGCCATATTGCACTCACCCCATATAAATCAGGATGAGGCCAAGAACATGGTGATATAAGCATTCTACCATTAGGATAGGATAGATTGACCCCCTTTTCTGCACTTGGACTACCATTTGGTCAGTTGTGCGTGCAGGCCTCCTCTCTATGCGAGGGAATGGGCCGTAATCCACCACGCGGGCCCGTGCGGTAAGAAACAGCCATTAGAAATCATCTAACGATCAAACGCTTTATGTCATAACAGTCGGAATTACCTACAGTGTAGGTATTGGTGCTCTCACACCGCTGTTAAAAATGTTTACAAACGTTAGTAAACATTTTCTAAACCACATTTGATTCCAATGTTAAGGTGCTCCCACACTGCTGAAAAATATTATCATGTTAGGTAATGTTATTAAACATTGTATATTAATGTAATAAACTAATAATGTAAGTAGTAATGTTAGTAAGCATCAGTGCAAGAACACTCAAATCATTAACAAGAACTAACAGAGTATAACAATTCCTAACATTTGTTAGTAAATGTATTGTTGTCAGAAAATGCTTGTAAACATTTTTAACAGCGGTGTGGGAGCACCATAAGGTAGTTCCTACACAATCGTTTGCTAATCGCTCACTGTTTGCCAAATGCACTTATACTCCTATCTAAAAAACCCGCCAAAATCTCTAAAATTTCTGTATTGAAGAGTAATTATTGCGCAAAAATCGCTATCGTTTTGCTCTTGTAAGATATGTAGGTAATAAGCCGGCCGAACATAGTTGGCAATAAACAGCATAGACTGATGTTAGTGCAAATGTTTACGTACTTGCAATTTTTTTCTTCGTGCGTGCATGGCCTTGTAAATTCAACACTAGTGTTGGAATATCTGGCTTTCGCAAATATTAATCAATCCGTTCTAACATTGGGTATTATATGTATTTCATAACCCCAAATTATTGATTAACTTCATACTTCATCGTATTTACTTCATAAAAATCTTTAATTCTTCAATCATTCACTGGCAGACAAGGCACAGCTTAAACTATTGGGTCTAACTAGAAAAATGTTTTTTTTTTTATAAGTTCCTGATATAATATCGGTAAACAATAAGGAACCACTTTCGGAAACTCAGTCCCTCTCGGTCTTAATTAGAAGAGGAAAGTTTATATGCGAGATCTAAATTTTTACCGATAGAATATCGCATCGGGCTTTTGGCTTGTTATTAATAGGTACCTACTTAGCACAGCATCCTGCGAATTCACAAACACTTCATTCATTTCACAGTTTCTAGCAAAACGTCTGTGTCAGAGGGTTTAGGATGTTTTATTCTATATGAGAAAAAATCTATAAATATATTATTGAGATTCTTTTTAAGGCAAAAAGCAGTTGAAATATGTTAGTTTTATTTAGTTCATAAAATAACAAAATAAGATTTAAAATTTAATTCAAAGTTTTCAGTTTTTTTTTTATCTGATATAACACCATGAAATTTGAAACAGTAGCCGCCATGTTATTACGTCATACGGCTGTGTAAACTAAAAACTGTCAACTGATCGGCGCATCGGCCTATCAGCGCATTTGTTTTCCCAACCAACTGACGTCTTGACCACAGAACAATATGGCGTCCACTGCGTCCAGCGTTTTCATCAAACTACGCCCGAAATTTTAAAATGTAATATTTAAATGCATTTTTAAGGCAGTTGTCGATTGAATAAAAAAATGTGTTTTTTTTTTAATTTACACTTTTCAAAATGGGTTTAATACCCTATTATGCATAAGCGATATTACTTCTAATTTGGTTACCTTAATCTTATGTAAGACTTAATTATCGGAAAGTGCCATCAACTTGAAATATTGGGTGAAGTAATACCAATTTGAATGTTCCAATAATTTTGAGCTGTCTTCCCGTCTAACGTTTTTATTTACATTGGTTCAAGGTGCGCAAAACGGATGTACGTCGTGTTAAAATCAGTTGAACCCGCGCTTGGCTAGCAGCTCCTTAAAAAAACGAATTATCGTTTGCGTGATGCCATAGGTTAACACATCGTTCACAAGCGTAACCGGTAATTTGTTATAAGTACTGTGCTCCACTCGCGTGATTCGTTTAATTATCGGTACGAGTATGTCCCTTCTTATGTCCTTCTCAAAGTACAAAGCGAGCGTCCAGTCGAATTACATCGAAATTAGGTTGTTAGTGATTTTGCAGTGAAAACATACAAATACAAGAGTATTAGTTTGGTATGAAAAGTTGTCCCTGTATGTCCATCTGAAAATAGAGAGCGAGCTCCCAGCCTAATGACATCAAAATTAGATTGTTTCGTGATTCTGCGAGTGAACACTTAACAAAAAAAAACCGGCCAAGTGCGAGTCGGACACGCGCACGAAGGGTTCCGTACCATTATCGCAAAAACGGCAACAAAAATCACGTTTGTTGTATGGGAGACCCATTTAAATGTTTATTTTATTCTGTTTTTACTTGTTGTTATAGGGGCAACAGAAATACATCATCTGTGAGAATTTCATCTGCCTAGCTATCACGGTTCATGAGATACAGCCTGGTGACAGACGAGCAGACAGACGGACCGTGGAGTCTTAGTAATAGGGTCCCGTTTTTTACCCTTTAGTAGTTACAGTACTTAAAATTCTTTTATCGTATGTTATGAAAGTATGTCCTTCTCAAAGTACAAAGCGATGTCCTAACCTAATAACTTCGAAATTTCTTTAGCTATTTAACATTAAAAACGTACCTAAAAAACATACAGACAAACTCATGAGGCCTCTGATGCTTTTATGTAATCATAACTCGTCCTTCAATTTATAATTATAACTTGGGTACATAATATAAGAAATAATTAGCACCATTATGCAACATCGATAATATGCAGAAATAACTTCTTTATCGACAATTCGGTAATTAAGATGATCTAATTGTTATTTCTATTTGAGGTCACGATATTTAAAGAATCGATTAGTAAGAGATCGACAAGATAAGATCTCGGTATTTGGCGATTTTATCGTTCAGATTATTTAAATGGGTCTTTATGTTTCCTTTCAAAAGCTATTAAATAAATCGGAATTATTTAATCGAAAACTCTTTATTCATTCTTTCGATTCTGGGGGGGTCTACTCCCTACCTCCGTCAACGAAGTAACGGCCCCGTCCGAAAGTTCTCCGTAACTTTTAAAAGTAAAAATGTCGGGTAAAAACACATCGGGAGTAGATACAACTGACAAATTGTGTTGTCATTTACTCTTAGTTCGGGCCCCGAACGAATCATCCTTCCGTAGGTGATACGGAGTAGGAAACGCCCGTAACGAAGGCCGAAACTACGGGGTACGGACGAGGGTCGTTATGAGGTTCACCCAGTAAAAAGTTATGAGGTAACACATAAAAAAAAATCTGTCGAGTTAATAACCTCCTCTTTTTTGGGAAGTCGGTTAAAAAGAAACTATTATTGTTCCAAAGTAAAAGAGAGTCTGATTTCCATCGGAACTACAGTTTCGCTTCGGTTGGAATATACGTAATTATGTAGATATGTAAATGATAACTGTTTTGCTCATTTTACTTGAATGGTAGCAATTTCATATCATAAAAAGTTAGGTGGGGTATAAATCTTGTTGAATCACTAAACCAAGTTTTTTTGGGTATGTTGAATTAAAGTTAGCGGAGACTTTAATTCAACATACCCAAAAAAACTTGGTTAACGTGGATAACGAAAAATATAATATTTAAAAAAAACACGCTTTAACAAAAAACCAAATTAAAAAGTAGAAAAAAAAACCATAAATTTAAATTAAGAGTAGTGTAATGTAAATGTAAAAAAGCGTGGGATGCTTGATGTTAATTGTTTTGTTAAAGTATTTTCTTCACAGATATTGGTAAAATTATTCATTTTGAAAATATCTGAAATTATCCAATGCATTGTACTCGATAAGTGTGCAAAGTTTCAAATTAATCCGACGTTTTGATGAGGTTGAAAATCACGTTCAAAGATTCCGTTAAGGTTCCTAGATACGTAGACGCATACAATATGTAATAGCCAAGCTAATAAAAGCGTGTTAAAAAAAAGTTAATAAAATCAAAAAACCCGACTGCAAAGATGTAAACTAGACGAAAATCATGCTGTGCAGTCGGAGGATACATATTCGCATGCTCGCTGACTAAAATTATAAATATCCCCCGACTGCACAGCATGATTTTCTTCTTGTTTACATGTTTGCAATCGGGTTTTATGATTTTATTTACTTTTTTAACCGACTTCGCAAAAAGGAGGAGGTTATCAATTCGACTGTATTTTTTTTTATATTTGTTACCTCAGAACGTTTTATTGGGTGAACCGATTTTGATGATTCTTTTTTTATTTAAAAGCTGGTGCTTGTCATGTGGTCCCATTTAATTTTCATCAAGATCTGATGAAGAACTTCGGAGAAATAGGTACATCAGAACTCTTCAATAAATGAAGATAGAACACTCGGGATAGATTCAATCGCATGTCTATTTATTGTTTACACCATTTCATAACATAACATCACACTGGTACGCTCTAAAGGGGTACGCAGGTGTGAACAGTTCACCCTGGTATACTCTCATTGCACCGGTTTTGTTTAAGTTTCATGTTATTGGGTTCATTTATTCTGGCTTCTCTTTGGGCACTATACGCATAGGAGTACCTAGCCTAAAGAACTGGTACATTATGTACCACAACTAAAAAGTGAAAAATAAAAACTTTTTTACAAAAATTACAACCGACTTCCAAACAAAAAGACTACAAAGTGAAAAATACCTTCAATTTCGGAAGACGGTGTCAAAAAACGAAGAAACGTAAACAGGAACACCGTCGTCCGAAATTGAAGTTATTTTTCACTTTGTAGGGTTTTTGTTTGGAAATCGGTTGTAATTTTTGTAATTTATTTACAACTTTTTATTTATACTTTTTTTTCGATTGACTTTTAAACGTATAAGTGGTATATATTTTTGCAATCACCTCTAAAATCCTTAATTTTAATACCACACTCGATGTGGTTCGAAGAAAAAAATAATTGCAATCCCTACAATATGGCGCCCAAAATCCGCCATATTTTTTTTAACGGCACGATTTTGATGATGAACGACATCTTAATTATAAAAATCCGTCAAGTGGTTTGAAAGATACGAGGTAATAAAAATATTATATACATACATACAAAAATACATACATACAAGATACGCGCGAAAAACATAACCCTTTTCTTGCAGCCGGGTAAAAAATTCAAAAGATCAATGACTTATCATTGATCCGAGTTGTAGGTACCAAAAAGTATAATTTAAAAAATTACGTTACTTTAAAACATGATTTTTTATTTATGGAGATATTTAGATAATTTTGGAAAATTAAAATTAAAGGTATAGGCGTAGAACCATTTTATCCGTTTAAATCATGTATTTCGGTCCACGCGTTTATGAGATATTAACTCATTACTGAATGCCAAGTGAAAGGGTCAAGAGGCCCCAGACAAGTGACCTTTTATCATCGAAAGCAAGGCGATAGCGATTGTCAAAAAGGCAAAATTGTATGTGATTGACAAGCGATGGCGAAAAATCACGTGATCAATCCCTTACATTTTGAAATTACGACTATCGCCTTCGCTGACATCGAAAGCAACTTCTCTAAAGCCGCAGGACGTTCCTTACCGCCGCTATACATTTATTTTGATCGTGTTAGTGACACTGCCTTTACATTTTTTTCGTATCGTTTTGAAATATTGGAATACATTGGTAGACAGGTGTTAACGACTTTTATTTTTTTTTGTTATCTGGCGGTGAATTTAAAGTACCTACACTTTTGCCGATAGGGTCAGATATTCAGCTCAAAATTCGATGAAAACATTATTAAGCAATAACCTATTAAAGTCAGGGAATTTAATTGTTTAATTATTTTGACAACAATTCCCAGTAAACTAAAACTTCATGATGGTTGAAATTTGAAACTAGGTATCTAGAACTGTTACATACCTAGACTAAACAACCTTGTACTTTTATAACGTACAAACACAAAAGTTGAGGTGATAAACAATTGTCCTTAATGTAGCAGAGTTGAGGATGTTGAGATGGATGTGCGGAGTGACGAGAGTGGATAAAGTGAGAAATGAGTATATTAGAGGCAGTTTGAAAGTAGCGCCAGTGACAGAAAACTTGAAAGGCAACCGTTTGTCCTGGTTTGGTCATGTGATGAGGATATGAATATAAATGCGGATGGATGGAGAAGGAGGGGACGGCCAAAGAAAAGATGGATGGACTTTGTAAGGAGTGATATGAAAGAAAAGGGAGGGACAGGACGGTATGGAAACGTGTTGCGCCGATCTCAAGTAACATGGACAAGGGCCCAAAGTTGATGATGATTGATTGATTTATTTATTTAGACTTCATGCACAAAAGGTACAAAGGCGGACTTAAGGTCCGCTTTAGTGCCGGAAAACGGTAACTTTCTAAAGCATACTCCTTAGTAACGGCTAGTTTAAAAGGATTGAAAAAATAAATATTTATTATTGTTTCATGTACATTATTTATTGTATGGTTCTTTCGCATAACAAATAGTTTTGCTTTAAAAAAATAATTAACAACACCATATTTTTCGCAACTTCTGGATGCTCCTCCAAAACGACTTGGATGTTTAAAAATATTTTTACACAGAAAAATTGATGGCTGCAATTTGTTCATAACTGACATAGCATTTATGTAAATCAAATAATATTTAGCCAACAAAACTGGTCAAAAGGAGGTTCAATATTGATATCTTGGCATCGAGCGGGCGCACGGCCAGTACTGCGTTAACATTGGTGCGTATATATCGCCATAATGCCTTAGGTATTCTCTACCAGTCAACCCAGGGTGGTGCAGAGACAACATGGCAGGTGCATTGTTTAATAATAAAGATAAAACCAGTTATTGATCTTAATGGAACCGTTTATTCTTTACCCAGTTGTTTCCATACTAAAAGTTTTTATTTTAATATTCATTCTTTACTTTCACCGAAGTAATTTCTTTCTCTCGGAAATATTTCTACTTCTCAAATCCAGTTTTATTAGCAAACTCATTCCAAAGACTGTTGCCATGCAAAGTCATCAGCTGTCAGCCAAAAAAAACGCGTGTTTAAAAAACATCTAGGATCATATGACATTTCAAATTTTTTTCCGCTCTCTGAATGATCTTGGCACTCAGTATGAAGATCATCAATGTCACTCATGTCACATACACTAAAAGACACACCTAAACAAATCTATACATATAAATAAAATTGGAGTGTCTGTTTGTAATTTTTTACTACATGTATATGAATATTTAAACGGTACATACACCAAAATAACATTTTTTACAATTTTTGTCTGTCTGTCTGTTTGTTCCGGCTAATCTCTGAAATGGCTGGACCAATTTTGACGGGACTTTTATTGGCAGGTAGCTGATGTAATAAGGAGTAACTTGGCTACGTTTATTTTAGAAAAAATCGAAGTTCGCCGGGTCAGCTAGTACTTAAATAAAAGCGCGGTGTTGGATTTTCAATAGTAAGCTAACCGCTGAGAGTTGAAAATCATGAACATAATTTTAGATGCCACTTATTGATATTGACAACAGGCAACAATATCATAAGCTGTGTGACACATTCGTTTTCTGTTTTAGTTTATTTAGGATTTTAGATAATACACAAGTAGGAAAAAGGTCATGAAGACATTTTCCTGCTGTTTGCCGCTGATATTTCCCTTAACTAGTTGTTGTTGGCATGTTGGCTTTTTCAGAGGCAATGGTGTTACTAAGTCGATATAGACCACATATTTGTATTATTATTTTCGTTCCCAAATTAAAAGATTATCTTAATGGACTTGTTTATTATCAAAACACGAATACACCCATATTTTTAGAATATATCTTACCTCACTAGTCTGAATAATGGTCCGCTGTTTTCACACTGCACTTGCATCCGATCCGAATCCTAGAAATTTCGGTTCCGAAATAACCCTAGTACTTCTGGGAAGCTGACGCACTATAGTACTTCTTTTTTGTATGAGATTCACTACTGCGCAGCCATTGTAGCCAACTTCAGGGCGGCGAAGAAGTTTGGCGAGAACTATACATCCGATCTCTATCTGTCATAATTCAGAACATTTGCAATTCGGATAGAACTCGGAACTTAAATCACGAACTCGGATCGGATATTGTGCGTAACCGCCCTTAGTCCTACACTACAACATAGAGCTCCATTTATCAATCTTTGTCTCCTATAACATCGATTTCTCGACAACTCGACAGCACAAATACCTGACTGGGCAGTATTTGTAAGAGATATTAAACCCCAAACTTGTTAGAACAGTGCCTCATAATTAATAAATAAAAAAATAAACCTTATGCTGAACTACTTAACGCTAAATTCTTAAAAAACTTTCTCTTCTTTCACAGCGCTGGTTAGACAGTACAAAATCAGTGAAGAAGCAAGTTGGAGCCAACGCACAGTTCTGGCTAGCAGTCAGGTTTTACCCGCCGGAACCGTCCCGTTTAGCTGAAGAGTATACGAGATACCTGCTGTGCCTTCAACTCAGGAAGCTACTGCTTGATGGTAGGATGAACGCGCCGAAGAATACCGCGTTGTTGCTGGCTTCGTTTACTGTGCAAGGTATGTTCTCAACTAATGAATAAATGCTAGAGTACCTACTCAAAAAAAACTTAACCGACTTCCTAAACAAAACAACACAAAGCGAAAAATAACTTTCTTTTCGGAAGTCGGTGTCTTTGGTACTCTACCTATTTCTTTTTCGTTATTGACACCGACTTCCGACCGATTGTTGTACAATAAAGAATAAAGAGAAATGAACAGGTACTTTGAGACTTTCCCAAAAGGAGGAGATTCTATGTTGGACTTTATTTGTTTTTTTTTTTGTGTATGTTCACCGATTACTCGATCAATTATGAAATGATTTCGCAAATTATTTTTTGTTGTGTTTGTTATTGTTAGGAGCAGGTTCTTATGAAAGAAAATGTAAAAAGGTAGGTAGGTACATAGTTAAGGTAGATAGGGTAGGTAGCGTAGGATAGGTAGGGTAGGGTAGGGACGGGAGCGAAGCAGCAGGCACAGCTAGTTATTTATACTTCTATACAACTCGTAATATCATACTTCATACTATCTATTCGCAGGTCTGCTGGAAGAGATTTCTTTAGAAATAAGCAGCACCTTTGTACTCTTCTATCTTTATATGTTTTTCTCTTTTAAGTGTTTTGTGTGTACATAAATAAATAAATAAATAAATGTGAATGTAAGTTTGTTTGTTACGCTTTCACGCAAAAACTACTTAACCGATCATCATGAAACTTTGTACATATTTTCTTGAAGGTATAAGAAGTAACATAGGATACATTTTATTAAAAAAAAAAAAATGGCGTCACTGCGAGCGAAGCCGCGGGTAAAGCTAGTATATTATAAATTATAAAGAGGAAAGTTTTTTTTGTTTGTTTGTACCGAATAGGCTCCGAAACTAATGAACCGATTTAAAACAATACTTTCACCAATAGAAAGCTACATTATTCCTGAGTGACATAGGTTATTTTTTAATCCCAAAAACGGGTCCTATGGGGTGGTCCATGGGAGCGAAGTGGCGGGGCACAGCTAGTTATTATGATATAAACGTTAACCATTGGATCGAAAAGAAGCTTTCTACTTTAGAGATCTCTTTTTCGATCCAAGCATTCAGAAATTTATATAAAAAATCATACAACAAACCCCATAAGGGCTCCCATACAACAAACGTCATTTTCTTGTCGTTTTTTGCCATAATAGTACGGAACCCTTCGTGCGCGATTCCGACTCGAACTTGGCCGGTTTTTGTTACAAAAACGATTTCAGTCCTTTCCCGTGTCATTTCCTCTCATAACATAGCATATTACCTATTTTATATTGACGTCATAGTATATAAAACAAATTTGAGTTAACATAAGCAAGCAATTAATTATTTTAGGTACCTAATTGTGCCTCGCAAAAAAACAATATGCTCGATTTTCTGATGATAAAGTTTCGTACCGCATTTCTTCTATCTCTACTAATATAATAAAGCAGAAGAGTTTGATTACGTTAACTCAGGTTTTTATTATATGTTTTTCTTTTTTTGTATGTTTGAACGCGCTAATCTCTAGAACTACCAGTCAGATTTGAAAAATTCCTTTTTACATGATAGCCACATTCATGAAGAAGGCTATATAGCAATACGCTAAAGTTTTTGGTTTGCCTTAAAATACGAGACTTCATAGTGAGACATAATCCGAATAGGCGACCAAATAAAATAATACGTATAAAAGTGTGCCGTTCATACAGATAAACAACTTTTTAATTTTGTTGGGCACTAATTAATTTTTGACCTACGACTGTAGAGTTATGCACACTATATTTTTATTTGTTTGTTTGATAACATAGTGTTTCTTAGAAAGATATTATATAATTATTGTGAAAATTTAAATACTTTCTAAAAAAATATGATAGCTTGGACCTTTTCCCGATACCAGTGGAACCCTATTTATTATATTTTAAATGTTTTTTTTGGGGGTTTTATTTAAGAAATGTTCTAAAATGTAGAAAGTAATAACTGTATGGAATAAAAGAAAATAATTATCAAAAAAATAAAAATAAGAATAACAATAAAAAAAAACAGTAACTGTCCTACTGCAGGGCAAAGGCCGACAAGCATTGATCACCACACACAAAATAAATTTATTGCCATTTGGTGCAGCAATTAGCAGGAAAATATTAGTTTTTCAATTATCTTAATCATCTGTCAAAATGTGACATTTGTGTCAAAATGGGTGGGCCCGTATTCGCAACTAAGACTCAATCCCTCTTATTAATAAACACAGAATAAAGTTATTCCAAATTTAAACCGATGAAAATGTATGGTTATTGCTTTGTTATTCCTGGTTTAACTTTATTCCTTGTTTATTAATAAGGGGGAATGAGTCCCAAATAAACGTCAAGAAATTTTCTCACGCCTCCGTGCTAGCATTTAAGACAAAATTGCTTTATTGCCCAAAGTGCGATGAAATGTGTGACTTAAGCCATGTCACAGTAGGCCGTGCTCGCCGGGCAGCAACAAGAAAGGCATGTCTCGCCTTTAAAATATGTCACATGTATGACCCGTGCTAGCATATAAGACAAATTGTAAGACATGACATAATTTATCAAGTCTTGTCACAAACGTCTTGTGTACGCCCATGCTCGCCCCGTACGAGGGGCGCTTTTTTAGTCTCCCCAAGGGTATGCCCTAACATACGCGCAAAGGGGGGGTTCCGAGGTGGTCTTTTGAGAGATCATGGGCTCCTACGTGCTGATGGTGATCACCGGGGTGGGTTTAGTGAGGTAAAAATCCCACACTCCCTGGTCGTTTCTTCAAAATTACAGGCGTCTTTTGAAGGCTTCGAAACGAAAAAAAAAGGTTTAACGAATATATTACTGTTGATTATAAATAAGTTGTAAACCTACTTATTTCATATGACAGAACATCAGAGTGAACTGGCACATACATAAAGATATTTTCAATATTATCCTCAATCTTATCCTGTAGGGAAAATGTGCGTTAAATAAATTAGTTAAAAACAATTAAATTATTTCAAATAGTTCATGTGCATTTGATTGTCCATGTCTGATTTAGCAGCGTCGGACTGGCGCCCAAAAAATTACCGGGACCTTTTTTAAACTGCGGCCCACCTAGGCAAAGATAAAATAGGGGTCATCGGTGGCTATGATTGAGTAAAATTGAATTAATTTATTGAACACTTACGAGTTCCTACTCCCTTTGTTGGCATGTAATCAAATCAATCAATAAATCCTTTTCCCCAACTTATGTAGGCATCGGGGTAAATACTCCAGTCTAACCGGATGCATCTGAGTACCCGTATTTTACATGAAACGACTAGCTTTCTGACCTCCACAACCCAGTAAATGGGTAAAACAATGCCCCTTTAGCAAGACTGGTGTCAGATTTCCTGGCTTCTGACTATCCGTAACTACTGTCAAAGACCAAGGCTTAACGTGCTTTCTGTGGCACGGAAGAATCTCGCCTAAGTAAAGATATTCACCCATCCACGGACCAAACTTTGCAAGCATTGCTTTTCTTATCCTTGAATTTAGCCACGAGCTCCTCCTTAAAATCAAATGATTACATTGATTTACTTGACCTAATGTCCTGATGCGGTTAAAAATAAGGCGTACCTAGCATGGATCGACGTGCAAATGCGCAAGGACAGTCGAGGTGACCCGGCCAACTACAGACCCATATCCGTAACATCTATTCTCTGTAAGAGTATGAAACGTTTACTGAGCAATAAACTCCTGGGATACCTAGAAGCTATCGACATCCTTCTTCAAGCATATGCCATTTACATCTGGAGTGAGGACATCGAGAGGCACGGGAAAGCGCTTGCCGTCTCCTTTGACATCTTGAAGTTTTCGACAGTCTGCCTAGTGCCTAGTGGTCTGTGTGTTTGGATTGCAGAGTTCTTGAGAGATCGGTCCATCCGAGTGGTTATCGATTGCTGCTCGTCCGGTCGGTTAGATATTAACGCCAGAGTCCCTCAGTCTATGGGTAAGCAGACGACAGCACTGTTGCTGAGAGATACGTGTCCAGTGCAGGCTACTGAGGCTCTCCGTGTTGTCATGGTTGAGCGCTTGAACTTGTCCTTGAAAGTAGTCTCCGAATGGGATCCGATTTGTAGCGATCTCTCGTGGCCGACCCAGGCCACAACCAGACCGGCCCACCGGGAAAAGTCCCGGCACTCCATGGGGCCAGTCCAGCGCTGTGACTTAGACATATAGATTGATAAACAAACATCCAGACATAAAAGACTTTCATATTTATAATACAAGTGGGAATAAAATGAAAAAAATCATACATAGTATTAATACGATTGATGTTAATAATAAGATCTTTTTTCAGTTAAAATTGGACATATAATTAAGTTTTTAGTTATATTCTTGTTTTCATCCAGGGGGGATGACCATAAGCTCTTAGAGTAAGGTTATTTTGAGTTCACCCCCCAGGTCAAACGTCCCTCGCATTGGTTGAAACAACCGATCACGTTTCAGTGATGTACCCACTTAGATATCACTCTGTCGTAAGGTTGTAATAAAATACGTGCCATCTGGCCGTGAGTTCGACGTCTGTAGGAATATTAATCCACAGTAAAAATAAAATGCATTGCATCATTTGTGTTTATTTTAAAGAAATTAATTTGCCCGTCTATCACCTAACCAATCTGTTTGATTCATTCGAACTTTTCCACACATTTTATTCGTGTTGAATCTGTTTTTGAATTATCGAACTAGACGTTGATCAATCTTCTTCTTTTCGAGTCCATTGTCCCTTGTTTAGTTTGGACTCAGTAGGTGGCCACGTTACTGACTGGGTCCGCTAGGGCCGATGCCTGTCTGAGTCGCAAATAAATTTGAAAAAGAGAAAATGCGGCCCTGGCTCAAGCAACGGTACCCGGTACACGCCCTGCCGCTCCACCCAGAGCGGGAGTAGTCATTGGACGATTGCTCAACCAAAAAAAAAAAGGCGGCCACGTTTATAGCGGAATCGGTGGCATTCATTAGGTCCTCAATGGTGCTGGTGTTTGGGCACTTGGAACACTCCAACAAGTGGGCCATGTTTTGCTTTCGTAGAAAAAGGAGGTTTTATTCTAAAACTATTTATAGGTTTGTAGGTATGCCTACCTTCCTATGAAGATGTTATTGGTGAACTATGAATAAATGCACTTACATCCCACCCATACGCACAAAACGTTTTGGGGACACTTTCATTATGCGTACAGCTAAGGAGTAGAATTCCTTGCCGGAGTCTGTGTTTCCCGATAGCTACAATCTAGGGGTCTTTAAGTCGAGAGTGAATAGGTTGCTTCTAGGCAAGCGTGCTTCACCGTCGACCACATCATCGCTTACAATCAGGTGAGATAGTGGTCAAGCGCGAGCCTACTGATAATTTAAAAAAAAATGCCCATAATCAAGCTTTGTTTTATTTTAATTTCAGCTGCATAGTAATTTACTGTGCGAAATTGCATCTAACTAACTAATCGTAGTAAAAGTACTAGATAAAATAAATAAAACTAAACCCGAAATTCTCCTTCACCAGCGGAATTAGGCGACTACAACGTATCGGAGCATCCCCCGAACTACCTATCAGATCTGTGTCTGCTTCCCAAGCAGAATGCAGAAGATGAGCGTCGAATCAGAGAGCTCCACAAGCTGCACAAGGGACAGCTGCCTGCGGACGCTGAGGCGAACTTCTTAGAGCATGCGAAACGATTGGACTGCTACGGTGTTGAATCGCATCCTGCTAAGGTAAGGCTTACTTCCTTGTTTGCAAGCTTGCAATTACGTAAACTTACCTTAAACTTCAACAAGATGCTTATACTGTGAAATCGAAGACTTTAGCTTCAACCGTTTGGCTGTAAAACCTGTGTGACAGACGACGGACAGGCAGTCGGACAGGGAGTCAGCAATAGGGTTCCTTTTGGATCCTCCGGGTACGGAACCCCAAAAAAGCATGCATCTAAAAAATCTACATTTTCATGTGTTTGTAAAGTCACTTACAATAGAATAATAGGTGTGGGTTTTTTTAAAGTAACATGTATTACAATTAGTAATAAACTAAACCCATTTGCATATGAGACGGCGGATATGCGGTTTTCCTAATGCTAATTATGTCACGGGTATAAGATATCTCGAATAGTTAACAGACTAAGATGAAGCAAATACCTCTTTCTTTCGATGGCAAAACAACGATCTCTGTACTTATTTGAATGAATATTTTCATTTGGTCCATCCATATTTTGTTTGGCCTTCTTTTTCAAAATCAATTCCAATGCAATGTATGACTAATCGATCCCTATCATCGTTCGAGTGACGATGATTGCATGAATAAGACTATTATACTACAATTTTTCTTATGAATCACTAAGACCCAAAAGAACCTAATTCTTTCTATGATAAGTGTGTCACAATTATAGTCCAATATTGATGTGAAATTAGATGCTAGCCAACATTAACGCCAACATCGTGGCAACAAATCATCAAATTGTTGCAGCATCAGAATTGTCCAACGTTGGGTGTGAACTTCGGCGTTAGCCAACTTAGGCGCTAATATCGTAGCGATAACGCTAGAAATTATCCTGTGACCTAGATATGGTGCAAGAGATATTATTAAATACAATGAATCATATCACTGTAGACCCGTGGATTTAATTGAACATGCAAATGAGGTTATCATTTTATGAACAGTTATTGTTAAGCTTGCGTTTTCCTTAATTTCTAGTATGAGACCGACTTCGACTTCCAATTCAATATCCTAAATAAAAATCCGTGTTTAACAGATAAGCCAACTTGGCTGACTTTCAAAACTAAAGCAGTTAAAAAACTGTAATAAAAAAAATACAAAAACCCGACTGCTTAAAAAGACGTAAACAAGAAGAAAATCATGCTGTGCAGTCGGAGAATACATATGCGCGAGCTGACTGACCAAAAACAGATGTATCCGCCGACTGCATAGCATGATTTTCTTCTAGTTTACGTCTTTTTATTTCGCTTTTTAAGTAGTCGGGTTTTTATATTTTTGTTTTTTTTTTTTATATAACTAGGTACATTCAAACATATAAGTGTGGTATATTTTTGTAATTATCTCTTAAATCCCTTTATTTTGATACCCCACAAGATGGGTTTGGAAGAAAAAAAAATTTGGGCCCCCACAATATGGCGCCCAAAATCCGCCATTTTTCTATTTTCCAATTTTAATGTAGCCAGTGACACTCGCAGGGTTAAGACGAGTCGATTGACGTAAGAATCATCAAAATCGGCCAACGTGTTTGGTCTCTAGAACGCCACACACAGGAACATACATACATAGATAGACTGATAAACACAATACCCGCCTTCGGCAGTCGGGTATAAAGAGACGAAAAGTACAAAACGGTACAAAATCTTGCTTGGTAATTTCTTCGGAAATACAAAAGCTGCAATTGACAAAACGGTCTGAAAGCTGAAATGTGAATGCCAAAGATGTTAGTTTGGCAGCTATAATAAACGGTTAAGCAAAACTAATCCGAGCCAAGGAGAGATCTCAATTCACATCCAAAGATTAGATTAACGCAAACGCCGAATTTACTCCTTAGTTTGAAGGGAAGTTAGTCTTAATTTAATATGTGGTACGTATTTCTTTACGCGTTGAATAATAATATTTTTTACAATTCCAGGATTACAACGGCAAAGACATATTTATTGGCGTAACGTCAATAGGTATCGTCGTGTTTCAGAACAACATCAGAGTGAACACGTTCTCTTGGAGTAAGATCGTCAAGATTTCCTTCAAGAAGAAACAGTTCTTTATACAGCTGAAGAGGGAACCTGTAAGTATATTATCCATCCTTTAATATTATAAATGCGAAAGTAATTCTGTCTGTCTGTATGTTAACTTTTCATGCGTAAATCGCTGAACCACAGACATAAATCTAGGTTTAGATTTATGTCTGTACTTTGAACCAATTTTGATATTGAAATAGATTGGGCCTTGGAGAAGGACATAGGACAATTTTTATCCTGGAGTACGTTCCCTTGGAATGATTACCGACTTTTGCTTTTCGTTGCGCATAACCCCACCCCGAACCCCCGCAGTGACTTGAATTTGAATTTGGTGCTGTGCAGCGACTCTCCGAGTGGTCCTAGCCGCCTTTAGGTTTGATTCTACCTGTACTTATTACTATGTAATAACTTCTTTTAACCAATATTATCTTACTTTTACAGTCAGAAACATACGACACAGTTCTTGGCTTCAACATGCGCTCCGGCAGAGCAGCGAAAGCGTTATGGCGCTGTAGTGTAGAACGACACGGCTTCTTCAGACTGCGGGCACCTCGAAGACGCGCCTTATTGGCTGCTCTGGGGGCCTTGGCCGGTCTAGCAGCCCCAACTGTGCCCAGGACTGAGACTATGGCGCTGGAAGATGCGAGGAGGTCTAGGTCCACGAACAGGAGTTTTGTTAGGTAAGAATTTGGTTTTATCGTCAACCTAGGGGAGGTCGGCTTCCAGTATATTCCGATGCAGCTGAATACCAGGATTTTACCTGAATCTATTGCTAAGATCTTTGGTCAGACTTTGAGGCTTCGGACTATGTGTAAAGACAGTTGAGGCGTTGTAGTGTCGAACGACACGGCTTCTTCAGACTGTGAAGCTCCTAGGAGACGCGTCTTGTTGGCTGCTCTGGGGGCCTTGGCCGGGCTAACGGCCTCAACTGTGCCCAGGACTGAGACTATCGCGGTAGAAGATGTTTGGAGATCTAGGTCCACGAAAAGTTTTTTTAGGTAAGAATTTGGTTTCATCATCAACCTTGGGAGGGTCAGATGCAGCTGAATACCACCTACTAGTTAGAGATACATGCATGTGATTGGGCTGCATTTCATGTATGTTGGTGATGTCATAAACTACTTACCTAATTCGTTACCTATGTATGCTAATGTCAATTATTTATCTCTCACAGACGCAGTAGTTCCCGTACCCGTGAACGTTCAGTGAGCTGTGCCTCTCCCGCCGGCATGCGTGGTTCAAGGGTCACCGCACACACGGAACCCCCGCCTAGGCCAGCCTGGACTGATGTCAGCAGGCCTGTGTCTGAGATACAGTGAGTTCATCGCCCTTATGCATCAACATTTTGACCGAGAAAAAAGCCGAAAGGAAAATAATTATTTATGACCCGCACAGGAGACAAGAGATAAGCAAAAACACAAAAACAAACAATAAAAATAAATAATAATACCGTGCGAGACCAAAAAGGGCTCCTATCTCAGCATGTGCAGCGATATTTAAAAGAAAATAACGCTGCGCTGGTATTCTGATAAGGCCCACTGTTTATCCCATGGACACATTCACGGATACAGAAAATAAAATATTTAAAAAATTAAATAAATAATAACAAAATAGTATTAAGTCGAAAGTATGTATGTGTGTAAAGTATAAAATAAATATATATAAATAAAACACATTGAATATACGACCAACATCCCGACGGCTCATTGATCATTTGTCGAAACCATAGACAAACGTAGATTACATTACGGTTAACACATTCGCTGCCAAGGACTCGGCTCCCGAGTTTGACACAATGGCTTTTTAGTTGTTTCAGTAATTACGGCAGCGAACGTGACAGTAATTTTACACTGTGTATGGTTCAAATCGCTAAACGCACTTTCTGTCAGTGGTGAAACTTCGTGGTCCCGACTCTGGTTCAAGAGGTATAGATTCCTTTTGAACCATTTCTACTATAGGTTTTTTTTTTATTGGAACTGCTCTTCATCTCATGAAGCCAGATGCAAAACAATATCTATCAGGGTATAGTTCTCGCCAAACTTCTGGGCCGCCCTGAAGTTGGCTTTCCGATGCGCAAGGCACGGATCGGTGCTGTTTTTGTTTGAGCCGTGCCCGGCACGTAAGTTAGCAAGGTTTTGGCGTAGTGGGGGTAAGCTCGCGCATATTCCGCGAACTGACCAAACACCATATAGAGCGACCGGAACGTGGACGCGACACGATTGGTCAGTCGTTGCTTGTGTCAACTGATAAACCAATCGCGCGCTCGGAACGGTCCTAAACGTTCCCCGCGCCCCGCTTCACTACCAAAGATATCTAAAATACTACTTCTGCGCATCTAACGACTGTTGCCAACTTACGTGCCGGGAATTATATATGTAATTATAATAATGTTCACTTCAAATTGCAGTGACGGAGACTTCCTAGAACGTGTTCTACGCATCCCACTCTCCTATGTCGACGAATCAGAGTCCGGCTCTGAAGGGAACGAGACCAATGAATGTAATGGTGGAGTGCGCATACGACTCGAAGCGGGTGCCGACGGATTGTTCGGGTTTAACGTGAGGGGAGGGGGCGGTGCGCCCGTACTCGTGTCTAGAGTAGCTAGCAGGACCAGGCTGCAGCTGCAGGAGGGGGATCAGGTAAAAATGGACTTTATATCTTTTGCTTAAAGTTTAGTTTGAAATTTTATGCTTGCATTTAAAATGGCGAGTAGGTAGGTTGCAGCTGCTGACCCCCGCAGGTGAGTTCTAAAATCAACATAACATACACATAAAGTTAAGTTTGTAGCGGCTAGCCCGTCCTGGTGTCTATAGTTGAGAGTAAAAGGAAGGGAGTCAAGTGAGCAGATGGAAAAGCAACCTTATATAGCTACTAATAAAGTTTCATAATTTGTAATATAATGGAGAAGTGCGCGTACGTCCAGCGCCGGGTGCGGACGGACTGTTCGGGTTCAATGTGCGGGGAGGGGGCGGAGCGCCCGTGCTCGTATCTAGGGTAGCTAGTAGGACCCGGTTGCAGCTGCAGGAGGTGAGCTGGTAAATCGACTTTATAACATACGTATAAGGTTTAGTTTGCAACGGCAGCGAGCCAATGCTCGTGTTTAGAATAGCTTATAGGAAGAGATTACAACTGAAAAAGGGGGATCAGGTGAGCTGGAAAAGCTACACTATTCCATGCATGTAAAGTTTCGTTAGCAATCTAACTTGAATGTTCAGAGGACATTTTCTGTAATAACAAACACAGAACATAACCAGAGAGCAACCGAGTACCCGTATTAACGAACTTAAGTGTAATAAATGTTGACATTTTGAACTAAGGTCTAATGACTATCGACATTTATAATCATTCGATATTTAAATCAATCGGCATTTCAATCTTAGACATTTAAGCTTAGCTATAACAATTGTCGAGATTTCAATACAAACTATAATAAAATTTTCGATGTTTTTACCCGTAGGTATTTTTATTTTCGACGTTCAAATATGTACCCATAAAATTATTATGATGAATAAATATTATGCCTTAAATATGTATGCAACTCCTATGCCAAATCAAATTAGATCAAATGACAGTTATACTAACCTTTGCAGGCCAAAGTATTATTATGCTAATAAGCATTATGCCAAACAATATGGGAAATAATTAACCGGGTGAAAAATATACTGAATGGGCGACTATTATACTAAGTAAGCAGCTATTTATCCGGTTTGAGGAATACCTTTTAGGAGGTTTTTGTGAGCTGCAGTAATAATATTGTGACATACTATAATTGTATTTGGGGTTCTATTTTTTCTATATTAGTATATTATTCTTCATCGTAAATGAAGGCGACATCGCTGTGCAGCGCGGGAATTCGGGTATAATTGTGTTTTCAACGAATTGGTACAAGAGCAAGCGGAGCGAGTTTGGGAGCTTAGGGCACCCCGACACGGACAGGTTAGGTTCGAACGAGATGACGGGAGCTGAAGTGAGCGAGCAAAGCGAGCGAACTCAGCTCCCGTCATATCGTTCGTGTTAGGTTACTTTAGACCCTGCGGACGGAAATAGGAGCCCCGCGCAGCGGGGCTCCGTCGACTATGTTGCCAAAGTACTAATCTTTTTTACATCTTTAACTTAAATTTATTGTCGCTCGTTTAAATACTACCCAAACAATATTATGTCTAAAGATTTTATGCCAAGAGGGGAATTCCCTTTTTAAGGAACGTTTGCATTCTAGTCTCAGTTGGTCACACATCTAATTTATCTACGTTTTGAATAGTTTTACATTGATGGTCACTGTGGCGATAATGGGATTCGAATAGGACCACATAAAAGTTTATGAACAATATTTGCTATCTGTTGCCTAACGTAATAATACGTGTTTATTTTCAGGTGATATCAATAAACGGGCAAGACGTGGATGAAATGAGTCATGAACAAGTAGTACAACTGATCAGAAACACGAGAGGAGTTCTCACGTTGGTTGTCAAGCCTAATGGTGAGTTTTATAATTGAACATTATTCCTGTTTGTACAATTGCACGAATGTTTACCGTATAAAATTGACAGTGATAGGCCGGGTTTCTCACTGCTAAAACTATACCAAAATTATTGTGGCAAATTGTCAAGCACGCGTTATCTGTTGTGATTGGTTGAATAAATTTCCAACGGCCAATCACAGCAGATAACCGGCGATTATTCGTCGATTACGTTAACAGCCTGGTAATCATTGTGTAAAATGACAGAATTATGAAAATAAACAGTTTCCCTTGTCAATAAATCTGCTGTAAAAGTTGCTGGCCAAAAATCCAATCTTATTTGATATGTCGATTCGATTCGCGATAGGCCATCCGAATTGATAGACCAATAATAGACTCTTCCATTTACAGAAAGAGCTGGGTGCTTAGCTCAATTGTGATGAAACCTGAATCAGGTGTTTAACAATACAAAATCAATCGTTTCCTAATTACCACATACCACCGTCTATGTTCCTGCATATTATGATTTCTAAAACATTCCACACTAATATTATAAATGCAAAAGAACTTTGTTTTTTTACCTTTTTACTACTCAACGGCTGAACCGATTTAGATGAAATTTTGTACGGATATAGTTTGAGACCCTGCGAAAGAAATAGGATAGTTTTGAAGCGGGCGAAGTTGCAGGCAGAAGCTGATGTTCTATAAAATTAACATACTAAAATCTCTTTCCAGCCGTCTACGCCCCCGAAGAGCCAGGTTCTGAGGAACCCGAAGCCTGCTTCGTGCCGCTTTACTCCGAAGAAGCTCGACATGAAGGCGACGCGCTAGAGCAGTCGATACTGTTGCTAGGCGACGGGCTCGCCAGCGGGAATGCGCTCAAACAGTACGAGACGCTGCTTAGGAGGCTGCCTGATGAACCCACCAATGTGTCTAAACTGCCCTGTAACTTGAATAAGAACCGGTATAGGGATATTGCGCCTTGTAAGTTGACATATTTTAATAATACTGTACTAGAGTAGATTATAAATCGGCTTGAGAGTGCATCTATGTATGCCCAAACATTTCTGATTTGATTCGATTGCTAGTATCCGTTGAGATTGGCCGCCATGAGTATCCGTTGAGATTGGTCGCCATGGCTGAAATACGATCGACATAAATATAGATTATAATAATATATTCTAATAAGTCACCCCCTGTCTTTTTATAGCCGTGTAGTTCAACAGTGGTCGGGCAGGGGCCGGTACTCCTCCTATAGTTTTGGGCAATTGATCCACTAAATCTACCAAATCCATAGCCCAATACATTTTTTTCCATATTTTGCAATAGTCCTGCACCAACCGGGGATTGTCCTTGGGTGCAGTTGCGTAGTGCATACAGATAATCGTCGGTTGGTGTCACATTTCCTGATACATGCCTAACGGGGCCTCCGCTATTTGGATTCGGCTCCTCGCACGCCTTTCAAAGGACCGGGTCGCTAGGATCCCGATATTGTCAAAGAAATATACTAATAATATAAGCCTTTTATTCAGACAGGTATAAATAAGTGCATTGGTTGGTTATTATGTATACAATTTAGTTTAGATATGTTTGTTTATAATTTAAGATTTTCTAATTTCTCCTACATTTGCGTCTGTGTGCTGCTCCTTTGATAAATGCCTCCTCAAAATGCTTCTATTTTTTCTTATCCCTAGCGACTCTTATTCATGTAGTACCTGCTACCGTCTTTTTGTCATCTACCCATCTTCTGAATGGCTTACCCCGTTTTCGTTTCTTGTGACATAAACCAGTCATCATCATCATATCAGCCGAAAGACGTTTACTGCTGGACATAGGCCTCCCCCAAACGTCGCCACATTGAACGGTCCCGTGCGTTCCGCATCCAGCGGATCTCCGCAATCTTCACCAGGTCATAGGTCCACCTGGTGGGAGGGCATCGTCTTCCGGTTCGCGGTCGCCATTCCAGAACCTTTCTGCCCCATCGGCCATCCGTTCTGCGAGCAATGTGCCCTGCCCACTGCCATTTAAGTTTCGCAATTCTTCGAATTATGTCGGTATGGTTCTCTTGCGGATCTCTAAATTTCAGATACGATCACGCAAGGAAACGCCGAGCATAGCCCTCTCCATTGCCCTTTGGGTGACTGTAAACCAGTTCATAATTGTTTTTGACCATTTTTCTTTACCTCTGATGTTATTTCCTGTCCATTTCCTAAATATAGATTATAAATAAGTTTATCTACACTCACAATGTGATGTTCCAAATATGAATTAAAAAAATATTGTATAAATCCTACTTTATATTCGTGGATAGATAAAATTAAAAAAAAAACCATACGGTGCAATATTTTCCTTCAATTTTCAAACAACTGCATCATAAAATAACTTTCTAATTTTTATAGCACACTTTTACTTTTTAATTTATTGACGCTTATGGGCTCATTGACTAAATGTAGAATAGTATATTATGCAACTAGTGAATAAAGAACGGTTTTAAAGCGAGGGCCATAGATGAATCACGAACAAGTGAAGGATTCTAATAACTGAATCACGACCGCAGGGAGTGATTCATGATGATTGAATCACGAGCATAGCGAGTGATTCAAGTGTTAGAATCCTGAGCGACGCGAGTGATTCATGGCCCTCGATGTAAATCCGTTTTATTCAAGAGTTGCATACTATATTTTATACCATGACTAAGAGAAAAAGAAAGATTTAAGCCAAAAGCACAAGGATTAATAATAAATAAATAAATGGTTTATTACATTCAAAATTTACAAAAAATGAGAGTCATCAGGGTTTCACATTTTTTGTAAATTGAAGCTGAGCTAGGTAACAGCACCTGTGTTTCAGGGGCCAATGACCACCTCCGTTACGTTACATAATTCTAATTAATTAAACACCAATGCAATTAATAGTAGAATTACAATCCAACTACGTATTCACTAAACATCCTAGACCAAAATCATAATCATTATTAAAATCCTAAATATAAACAAACTCAAAATTAAATAGACGAAGGAGTTTGAAAGTCGAATATTCTTTGCACAAGGAGATTGTATCGAGTATTTTATGCGCAAGTAGGTTGTATAGCATTGAGATAGAGGTCAAATATATATTGGTGTGTTCTAAATTCAAACACCAAAACAGTGATTAAAAGTGCTTTTTATTCACTGTTTTCAGTGAATAAAATAAGCTTTTTAGAGGTGGAATGGTATAAAAGAAGTATCATAGTCTATAGAAGCGCGCGCTGCGCAGTCATGCGCAATGAGAATCTAAATTGCCCGCCATACCACATATTTTTTCCGTTTTGTTTTATTTCAAATGTATGAGTGAAGATAAAATAGTGTATGCAACGGCATATAATTAGGTATTAAAACACTCGCGTGTTATTATTATCACATACGGCTTCGCTTCATGTGATAAACCCACGCTCGTGTTTTAATAACCCCTATTTTATGACCATTGATATATTACTATTAATTTTGCTGCAGTATTACAGGCATTTAAGAAATAGCTTTTGATGGGCAGTTGCCCCTATGATATTACGGCAGCCACACGCGCTTTGATTAGTAACATATATAAGTAACCTGTTTTTTAAAGTGACTAAGTTATCAGATCCACCTAATATGTTTCCTGACTGGAAGTGATATATTTGCTAGAGAATTAAAAATTTTCATAAAAACTAATAATTAACGAACATGTTTATCTTTCTTACAGACGACTCAACGCGAGTGATACTGAAGAACGGACCAACAGGCGACTATATCAACGCATCATACATCAATATGGAGATATCGAACTCTGACCTAGTGCTTACTTACATTGCAACACAAGGTAAACCTAATAATTATGACGGCATAATAGCAATTATAAAATTAATCAGCTAAATCCTTCGATCAATAATACACTAGATGACCGATAAGCACTAAAAAAACGGGCCGAAAAATAAGAGCACAAATACGGTTGAGGTCTTATTTCAAACTAGCTGTCCCACGCGGCTTCGCTCCCGTCAACTGGCTAAATACCCACCCTACCCTACCTACACTACATACATTTTTTGCGAAACTTTAACCGCTTACGCAGCCCACGCAACGGAAGCTCTCAAAAAGGAATAATTTTGCCCGTTTTTTTTTTCATTTGTGCTTCGCTCCTATTGGTCGTAGCGAGATGTTGTCGTGTTGTTGTTTACCTTCCCCAGTAAATGGAACATCCAACACAATTTTTTTTCAATTCCAACCAGCAGTTCCTGAGATTAGCGCGTTCAAACAAACAAACTCTTCAGCTTTATAATATTAGTATAGACTAGCTGTCCCATGCGGCTTCGCTCCCGTCAACTGGCTATCTACCTAAAAAATCGGGCCGAAAAATAAGAACACAAATACGGTTGTGGTCTTATTTCAGTGTTCTCATTAGTGTGGTCCAATCATAGCCAACATTAAGACGTCAAATTTTGCAGTGTGGGTTAAAAAAAATGTGCAAATAACCACCGTCACACCGACATTTAGGAAGTAATATCTTTTTTATGGTATCATTAAGTGTTTTTCATAAATATGAATCATTTACCAAATATGATTGTTTGACCAACTTTTGCGTCGACAACGCGCCAACTATTGTAAAAAACATCGAATGTTCTGGAACTTTGTAATTTATACTTTAAAACATGCGTGTAAGATTTTTGATTTTTGACATTCATTTGACATTTGTTTTGATGTATGTTGAGCAGCGAAGAAAGGTCATAAAAAAAATATTGCATTTTATACAAGCTTTGTGAATGCAACTTTGTTACAATAGTCGATCATTCTTCCATACAAACGTAGTCTGGCGATTCCTCCACTGTTTGACGATGTACGTTCAAAATAAAAAATGATATCAATTTGCCTCATCATTATCTAGTCCTGTATGGAAATAAAAAAAGTAAAAAAAATATATTTGAAAGTTATGAGCGTCGAAAATTAATTATTTTAAAACAGAAACATCGTTATATATTTACTTTAACTCTATACTTCGAAAGTACTCCTTAAGGCAAGTCGTTCTGCCGCGGGAAAACAACCAATTAAATTTCAGGGTGTATACATTAGTCGTTTTTTCATGATATCTAGACTCCCAAAGGTCTGTTTATAAAATTTCGCGCGCTCGTTTTCGTCCTAAATCATCATCCGTTCGCACGTGTTATCGGATGAGATAGCATGCATTTTAACTTCGCGCATAAAATAGTTCGTACCGTCGACTAGGGGAACCTTAAGCAATGCATACATAAGGTTGATTTTGCATTAATGTATATTTATATCAACTAGAATTCTTAGAATTACGTAAACACAATTGGCGACACTTTTAAAAAGAAGTTTTGTATAGTATAGGTAGTGTATCTATAATGTGATTTTTTATTTCGTAGACTAAACTGACAGCTACCAATGACCTTATTTTTTTTAAATGTTGTTAGCGCGGAGCATAGTGTTGTAGGTAAGGCTCAATCATAAGTGATTCATCGAATCGATGTCATGTGACTCCTCAATTTAATTTCACTAATTGGTGTAAATCAATGTTTTATGAATATAAACGTCATATATTTAAATATAACAGTATTCATGTATGTGTATGAATACTGTTATATTTAAATATTATTACGTTTATACGTACATAAACTTTTATTGTATTAAATATGAAATCAACAATAAAATAAATGCGATCGATAAAATGAAGTCTGACGTCAATGAGTAGAAACTAAATAAGGGCCGCTATTTTCTTAACAAATGTAATTTTTTTTCCGTGAAATAATACCATTTTCGATCTACTTCGATTATCGATCAACTTTCGATCACTCAGGATAGTCAGGATACGACACTATTTTTATGTAATGATAAAGTGACAACCCCCCAAATGTCAGTTTAGTCTATGAAATAAAACCCTTATCACTTAGGGGTATGAAAAATAGATAGTAGCCGATTCTCAGACCTACTGAATATGCATATAAAATTTGGTAAAAATCAGTAAATCCGTTTCGGATGAGTAAGGTAATTAACATTATGACACGAGAATTTTATATATAAGACTAGCTGATCCCCGGGGCTTCGCTCCCATCAATCGGCTACCTACTATCCTACCATTCCTACTCAACCCACCTTCCCTACCTACCATACCCTATCTTCCCTACCCTACCTACCATATCCTGTCTACCTTACCCTACCTAACCTACCCTACCCTACCTACCATACCCTACCTACCCTACCCTATCTACCCAACCTACCCTACCCTACTCTATCTATCCTACCCTACCTACTCTACCCTACCTATCCTACCCAACCTATCCTACCCAACCTACCCTACCCTACTCTATCTATCCTACCCTACCTACTCTACCCTACCTATCCTACCCTACCTACCCTACTCTACCTACCCTACATTATATTATTTAAAAGACGATAATTGATCAGTGATCGAGCGGGATGAAAAATGATTAAATTACTAAAATGGCTATTAAAAAATAGGGGTTGGTGATAAAAGGGTAAAAATTTAGGGTTGTATGTATTTTTTAATGCCACATTATAGAAAAAACAAAATAAAAAAATAATTGTACAAAAGTTAAAAAAAAATGTTAAGGGTGAACAACCCTTATCATTTAGGGGTATGAAAAATAGATAGCAGCCGATTCTCAGACCTACTGAATCGAATATAATTATAAAATTCTCGTGTCACAGTTTTCGTTGCCATACTCCTCCGAAACGGCTTGACCGATTTTGATTAAATTTTTTGTGCTTATCGGTATCTATGAGAATCGGCCAACATCTATTTTTAATCCCCCTAAATGTTAGGGGTAGTCCACCCCTAAATTTTATTTTTTATTTTTTAGACAAAATTTTTAATTTCTATTTTTTTATGATACAACATACAAAAATACATACAATCCTCAATTTTCACCCTTTTATCACCAACCCCTAATTTTTAATAGCCATTTTAGTAATTTAATCATTTTTCGCGAGGGGGATCGCGAGAAACTAGGTAGGGTAGGTAGGGTTGGTAGGGTTGGTATGGTTAGTAGGGTTTGTAGGGTTGGTAGGGTTAGTAGGGTAGGTAGGGTAGGTAGAGTAGGTAGGGTAGGTAGGGTAGGTAGGGTAGGTAGGGTAGGTAGGGTAGGTAGGGTAGGTAGGGTAGGTAGGGTAGGTAGGGTAGGTAGGGTAGGTAGGGTAGGTAGGGCAGGTAGGGCAGGTAGGGTAGGTAGGTAGCGTCTTTTTATGGCAAAACAAAGTTTGGCGGGTCAGCTATATAAAATTTGGTAAAAATCAGTAAAGTCGTTTCGGAGGAGTAAGGAACTAACATTGTGACACGAGAATTTTATATATAAGATTATTATTTTATCTTCAATATATTGGATGCTCAGTGTTGGAGACCACTAAATTGCTGCTATTTTTAGCTATTAATAATAAAGTTTTTATCATTCTTCTTCAGGACCTCTATCAACAACCGTAGGCGACTTCTGGCAAATGGTGTGGGAATCAGAGAGCAGTCTCATAGTAATGCTAACAGTTCTAACAGAGCGGGGCAGAGCCAAGTGCCACCAATATTGGCCCAAGGTTGGCAACACGCCGCTGAAGGCGACCAACAGTCTGACCATACTGACGTCTAGTGAACAGAACCATGGGCATTATGTTAGGAGAGAGATGACTATGAAGGTATGTTGTTATTTTATTTTGTCTCATAGTAATTCTAACGGTTCTCACAGAGCGGGATAGAGCCAAGTGCCAGCAATATTGACCCAAAAATGGCAATACGCCGATGAAAGCTACCAACAGTTTGACCATACTGACGTCTAGTGAACTGAACCGTGGGCATTATGTTAGTAGAGAGATGACTATGAAGGTTGGTTGACATTTAAGCTTTGTTTATACATATATTGATAGATTAGCGCGCTTGTTAGAGACAGAAAAATGCGCGCCAGCCCCTGAATGTTCTCGTAATTCAAACAAATTGCCAACATAAATAAGAAATGGCGTAGATGTCTAGAAATTTTTTCTCAGTACTCAAAATTAACAAATAATTTAAGAATGGAATTAAAAATATCTGTGATTTCACTGTGTGTTTGATATGTTTATTTGCTACATGAACTGTTTTCACCGATCGATATACAGCGATCGATTTAATACCAATAACCTATAACTCCTTGAGTGCTAATTAGCAGGCACAATAGAAATCAATTAGCGAACCAAAGTTCCCAACAGGCACTCAAGCACAGAGTTGTCAAATTAAATAGTTAGTACCTGGGCTAACTATTTAATTTGAGCTCTGCTCGGGTGAAAATAGAGAAAAAGACGTTTTCTAAAAATGAAACCTAGGTAGATCTATTTATCGTCCCCGAAACCTCCTGCATAATAAATTTCATGAAAATCTTTGCAGCCATTTCCGAGATTCAGATCACACTAATATTATAAAGGCGAAAGTTTGTGGGTGTGTGTGTATTTGTATGTTTGTTACTTCTTCACGCTCAAACGGCTGGACGGATCTGAATAAAATTTGGCACAGAAATAGATTATAGTCTGGCATAGCACACTTATTAACCCGGGAACATACGAGGTGCATTCAATAAGTACCTAGCGTCATCGCCAGAGAGCTCTGTAGTTTCAAAAGAGTTTTACCACAGTGTAGCACATTCTTTTATAATTCTTTTTTCAAATTTTCATTCCAATCCCTTCATTTGTTTTAATTTGACAACTTATGGAAGCGAACGTGTCGATCGGTTTTACAAAAATGGAAAAAGAGCAATATCGTTCGGTGATTCGATTCCTATTTTTGGAAGGGAAAACGCGCATCGAAATCAAAGAGCGCTTGGATGCTGTGTACGGTGACTCTTCTCCATCGATGGCCACCGTCAAGAATTGGTTCAATGAGTTTGCACGTGGCCGTACGTCGATTTTTGATGAACCACGTCCAGGTGCACCGAAAACAGATGCTACGGAGGAAAACATTAAAAAAATCCATGATTTCGTATTGGCAGATCGCCGATTGAAGGTTCGGGAGCTAGCTGAGACTGTAGGCATTTCAGAAGGAACAGTGCATCATATTCTTCACGAGGAACTCGGCATGAGAAAGCTGTCGGCGCGATGGGTGCCGCGTTTACTCACACCAGAAAACAAGCGCAACCGTGAGACCACATCGGAGACGTGTTTGGCGCTGTTTAAGCGGAATCCAGCGGAGTTTTTGCGTCGTTTTGTAACCGTCGATGAAACCTGGATCCACTGGTACACACCAGAGACCAAGGAGCAATCAAAACAATGGATCCAGACCGGGGAACGTGCTCCAAAGAAGGCGAAAACTGTAAAATCGGCCGGAAAAGTTATGGCCACCGTTTTCTGGGATTTACAAGGTGTGATCTACATCGATTACCTCGAGAAGGGTAAAACAATTACAGGGCTTTACTATGCCGATTTATTGGGCCGATTCGACGCCGATTAAAGAAAAATCGACCCCATCTGGCGAAGAAAAAAGTGCTGTTTCACCACGACAACGCACCGGTTCACACGTCTGCCGCTGCCATGGCCAAATTGGTCGAATTACGCTACGAATTGCTGCCCCATCCACCGTATTCTCCAGATTTGGCCCCTTGTGACTTCTTTCTGTTTCCTAATCTGAAAAAATCACTCGCCGGGAACAGATATGGATCGAATGAGGAGGTCATCGCCGCCACGGAGGCCTATTTTGCAGAGTTTGACAAAAATTATTTTTCCGACGGGTTAAAAAGTTGGAGCATCGCTGGGCTAAGTGCATCGAACTAAAAGGAGACTATGTTGTAAAATAAATTGACACTTTTCCAAAATTTTCGTTTACTTTTTGTAGGCTAAGTATTTATTGAATGACCCTCGTATGCCCTTGGGATAATCTTCGCCATTCACGCGGGCGAAGGAGCTGTTATATTATAGTTATATATATACAAGAACAGCACGTTTAAAGGTTAATTAACACCTTTAAACGAGCCCGAACCTGGTATAACTAATTAATATAAAAATTTGATGGTTTAAATATCTCTTTTCTTTGATTAACAGGAGAACACCTTTAAACGAGGTTAATTAACACCTTTAAACGAGCCCGAACCTGGTATAACTAATTAATATAAAAATTTGATGGTTTAAATATCTCTTTTCTTTAATTAACAGGAGAACACAGGAGCGTGTCGCAACGTAACTCAACTACAATACACAGCATGGCCGGACCACGGCGTGCCCGAGGACGCGTCCGCATTCATCAGCTTCACGCAGCTTTGTAGCCAACTGAGGAAACATGCGGCCTGTGAGTCTTGAACATATTTAAATGATCATAATACAGACATAGCGAATGTACAGAGCAATACCGTCACAAAACTGACCAGTTCGTAGAAAGAGAAAAATCTACTTTAAGGATAATACCTGTCTTCTTAAGAAACTATGAAAATCTAGCAGTCTATGACGTGAACCGATTAGAATTTTAGCATGATCGCCTCGTTAGTCTGTCTCTGGATACGAAACATGTGAACGAATGTGAACCAGCCTCTTATCGTCAGCCTTTTTAATGTTCCTATTGCAGGGACACAGGCCTCTTCTCTGTGAGAAGAAATGGGCCGTAATCCGCCATGTGGGTCCAGTGCGAACGAGCGTCTGATGGTTCCCATTCGTTCGCTCGTTCGTCATTTCCAGCGTCCATATACATAAAGGTTAAAGCGCAATGAATGGGTGACCTTATTTTTTTTTGGACGCACCCCAGGAGCCGCACGCGCCGCGGTCATCGCATTTTATAAATCTTTACATGAAATCGTATGCAGCCTCGCGCACCTATCCGCGCCGCACGACCCGCATTTCAGCAAAATGCTGTAGGTATACGGATTTCACCAGCGCGTGCGGATGACGTCATCAGATTCGGCCCGTTCGCTGCTTGCGGCTAGTGCGGTGCGGGGCGGAGTTGTCATCCGTATAGTAAATATTAATATAATAAGATGTACAGTAACACTTATTTTAATGAATCATTTCGCCCCCAGTAATACCAACAGTCGTAGATCCAGAAGAGATCGAACAGGAACGCGAGCTCGACCCACCCATGATCGTGCACTGTTCGGCCGGTGTGGGACGTACGGGTGCGCTAGTACTGTGCGAGGTAGCACTGGCGCTAGCGGCTCGCCGCCAGCCGCTCTACCCGCTCGATCTAGTGCGGGCCATGCGGGCACAGAGACCTATGTGCATACAGAATGCTGTGAGTATACATTACACTACTAGGTTTTTTTTTACTAGAAATTATACAAAACCTTTTTGGAACCTCACAAAATGTATACAGAAACAAATAATGCTCGAAAAGGCCAGTTGTTTAGCGCCGCGATGAGTTTCTTGAAGCGGAGCATCGTGAAGTTCAAGACTAGGCGGGCTCTCGCACGCCGCGATCATCAGCGAAGTTACTCTGCATCGCGATGCGACTCAAAACGCAAATCAATCTCCTTCACTGAAATGTGTACCTGTTTGAGTAGCCAATACGGTTCTTTTTATGTCGTCTCGTTGTGAGCTAACCCTAAGCAATGACACAAACAATTTGCGACTTTGATTTTGTGAAATACTGCAACGGCCCATCGCATACCAGCGAGGTTCTGACTTCTTTAACTTCTCCTGTATGCTGATATTATATATTTGAAAAAGGTCCAGTTAACTTAATCACTAGTAAACTATTCCCCGAATCTTAATTTTGAATATTGGTAAGTTTAGTTAGTTCAGTCACAGATAACATAATACTAGCATACAGATACCTCATCCCATACAAAGAAACCGTGCCGACGTAATTAGCGTTTTTCGTTTGATTATGCTGATTATTTTTGTAAGTAATTAGATCGCGTCCACGGCAATAGATGGTGTTAGCAGCGACTTGCAAGTAAAAGGGGTTTAGTCGGATCGTGATATTTTTTAAATTCTTTAAATATAGTGACGACTTGTTTAATAGTATTTTTTTGCTCTTTTTACAGTTTTATTGTACCAAAAAGTGTAACAAAACAAATTTAAAAAATCGAGTGGCATGCCCCAGAAATTCAAAACTGCACCATCTATTGGAATCAATTTTAAATGATCCGCCCAAAAACCTTTAAACGTGAATTAAGTGCCCAATATTCCATAATTATGTGCTTAGGAGAGTTGATTAAAAAATATCATAAAATATTTATAATCAATTCTAGAAAATGCTCATTTTACACACAATCCAATAACAAATCGATACATATCGCGTCATCTAGTGACATTTATTTGAACCAAATTTTCTTTGTTAGCGCTGGGACACCTTGGTTCAGTACTTAAGCGCATAGCATACAATCTCAAAGTCACTAGAGACACCTTTAACAAAAACACCTTTTTTATAAACAAATATTTAGCGTATTTAATAAATTCATACCTTCTTTCACAGAGCCAGTACAAGTTCGTATGTGAAAGCATACAGACAGCCTACACCCAGGGACTAACGCAGACCTCTTCGGAAAGCGGCTCCAACTGATAGTGAGCCACTCCCTTGCCAATTATTTAGTGTACAGTCGATGTAAGACCTGACTGATCTTATTAGGAATGTCTGTTTGTTGTATACGCCGAATTTGGGGGCCATTGAGCTAAGATAGTAAAAGACTTGTTCAGTTTTGATGTGAAAATATGAAAAGAGACAAAGCAAAACTCGACTTTAGCAGCCTTAGAATAAGGTTAGCATTGAAGAGTTGAAATAATCATCGTATAAGACGAGTCCTAATGGGACCTGAATGATTTGTTCAGTTTCGGTGCGTTAAAGGACAAAGTAAAACTCGACTTTAGCTGCCTTGCAATAAAGCAGATATTGCAGAAATGAAATAGTCATCGAATATGACTAGTCCTACCTAATGGGACCTAATTAAAGTAGAAAGCCATTTGTGACTGCACAAAACATGCACAAGATTTCAGTGACAAGGAAGCGTAAATTTGTTCGTTTTTGGAAAAATACCTTTTCTAAATGAGACTTTGAAATGAGTAATTGACAATAACAAAATAATGACACCTTTTTTTGTCACAAATGGATATTGTCTTTATCTGAACAAGTTCTAATGTACCGGCTCGGTGTATACGATAAATATTGAACGAAATAACAGTGTGCTCATGGTTTCAAGTAGTTTAACAACTTTTTACATGGTACAGAATGCTGTTTAGTCAGAATAATATTAAGTTTTAACATGTTAAGAGATACAAGATGAAGAACGTGAAATGACCTGAGAATTTAACTCAAAAAGTTGACCTATGTTAACAAAGTTTAGGGAATTGCGTAGACTGTGCCATCTGGCGGTGCAAATTCGATACTTTTGCACTACGAATACTTGACAAAGACTCTTCCGTGCTGCCATCTATGGTTCCTACACATCCTTCTCTATACTTGGAACGAACTTTTGCCTTCTTGTATCTTTTAACAACCCAGTGATAAAATAATTTTCTATAAACTTTATTCATTTGTATTTATTTCTAGTGTAACTCTACCAGTGGTTTGTATATTATTAATTTATAAAATTTTATAAAACGGTCGTTTCAATATGTTATTCGATTATCGATTAACAACTCGAATAATAAATAATCGATCCCACATATCACTGTTTAACATAAGATAATTTTATTTTAATGTTTATTATTTATTTTTAGATTTAGTTTTTCTAACGCTTGCTGTGATTTTTCACTACACATTAATAATATATGAATGTAAGTAATAATAGTCTTGCCTTTCCAACGAATTTAGTAATTTATTTAATATGTTGTATAATTTTTAAACGTGTTTATAATAGTTTGGTGACAGGTTAACTCCTCGAGAGGAACTCCAAAATCTCGCCTTAAAAATAAGATGTATTTCAATGAAAATATGCCGCGAGCTTTTGGACCGCCCCCTGTTGTTTCAATGTCGTCGTAATTTATAAATATTAAGTGTACCGTGTTTTGTTAGTATTAAATGCAAGGTGATCTTGTACACATTTTTGTAGCCGTTAGTATAAGAGTTATTTCTACTTTTACCTTCGGCCATGTTCGGGCAACAACGATAGTTTCCGACTCATAACAAAGGGTTTGTCGAATAGCCTTCTACATCGTCAAGATGCAGTAGACAAGTGAAATTCTAACAGCGATGGCCATTGCCGAAAATTCAAAATTGTATCAGATACACTAGAGCAGGGGTCATCAATTACTTTCATGCGGTTCCATTTTTCAAACAATATGACTATCGCGGTCCGTAAGGATTAAAGCCACCTCCCCCCTCCTGCCCTGACATCGTCACATGTTTTACTTTGTTACAATTAGAATAATAAACTTAAATATGTAAAATATATAGATATAATATAACATCAATAAAGATTTTGATGAGATGCTTCGTTATCAAATCAACGCCAGTAAAGACAAAGCGCGGGTTAAATTATTTATTAAATTACGTACTCAAGTAATACAAGTACTAAGGTCCACTCAAAATAGGTCGGCGGTCCGGATGCGGACCGCGGTCCGCCATTTGGTGACTCCTGGACTAGAGCAATCGAAATGTTTCTATATGATAATTTCGAATTTCACCATTACTCTCGCTAATAGAATATCATTTTAACTAGACTCTGAGTTAGCCTGTTACCAAAAATAACATATTTTATCGCTTCTTTTCCTGTGCCATTTGTAATTTATATTCATAAGAAAAATTGTACATTTTTACTTTAATATATTTCTCAGAAGCAACATGTATTTTACGTTATTTTGTATTTAACTAAAACCCAGGATACAGTAATTTGGAATCTGTCTTAGTGTTCGATCGATATAAGTTATGGGGACCCAAAATTACGATAATATTGTAAGATTATTATTACGTATAAGTAATATTTAAGTATAACGAAATCGATAATACGTAATTTATTGGAAATATATGGTATTTTTGCACCTTTAAAATATATCATAGTGTTTGAATGTGTTGTATTGTAGGATCCTATTTGAATGATATTAATTATTAGGAATTCTTTAACCGAATCCCGAAAATACATTAAAATAATTTCTTACAATATACCTCAATTTGTTCTTTATTAAATACAACCTATTAAATATTCTACGTCCAATAAAGATTTTCAATGAACATATACAATATGACGTCATTATGACGTATACATTTGACTACGCAAGATTTTTTCATTACTTACTCTTGCATCAACCTCAATGGACCTCCTCTTCTCTCGTTTTTAACTAATTCATCGTTCTTCTATTGAAACCTGTAAAATTAACATAAATAAAGCAATAACTCCATATTCATCGATTTACCCGAACATATCAAGTACCTATAGATATTACACGTATATTATTTAGAAGATTACAGTTTACGAACGATTTGTTAGTAAGTCGTTTATATATGACTTCTAGGTCACACATTAAGACGGATACTGGTTTAGATATTACAGTTTTATCGTCAAATCTAGCTTAGAAATTACCAGTTTATTGGCACATAAATTATATTGTTGATCAAAACATCTTGAATGATAATTAACATCAATCATATTGTTGACCAAAACATCTTGAATGATAATTAACAAAAAATTGCATAATAAATGAAGGCAAAAATACTACAAAACAAATCGTCACTGTATTTAAAGAAAAAAAACCGGCCAAGTGCGAGTCGGACACGCGCACGAAGGGTTGCGTACCGTTATGTCTGGGAGCCCCACTGAAATATTTATTTTATTGTTTTTAGTATTTGTTGTTATAGCGGCAATAGAAATACATTATCTGTGGAAATGTTTAATGTCTAGCTATCACGGTTCATGACATGCCTGGTGACAGACAGACAGACGGACGGACAGTGGAGTCTTAGTAACAGGGTCCCGTTTTTACCCTTTGGGTACGGAACTCTAAAATAGTCACGAACCAAGGAAACCCTTTTACTTGCAATTCGCTGCTAATACCATCTATAGCCATGGAACGGAACCAAACGAGATCGAAGTACTTAAAAATAATCAGTATAATCAGACGAAAAACGCTAGTTACGTCGGCACGGTTTCTTTGTATGGCATGAGGCATCTGTATGCTAGTATTATATTATCTGCGACCTAGCATGCATATACTCGCATATCTTTCACTTGCTACGATTTTTATACACACGTTCTTTGCTTTTATCAAGAGCAAAGCTTGAGGGAACAGCCATCATCTAGATACGCCCTTTCCATGGCGTGATCGTAGTCCTCATCCAATCCTTTCCAACAGGCAATATCGAGGTGCAAGTTATTGGGAAAATTTTCAAACAAAAGATCTGATCCAGTGATTCTGAGTAACCTCAGTTTCTTTTATGACTCTGAATAATCATCATGTGATTACAAATTCAATGACTCTTTGTTGATAGGTACTCAAGTAAGCACAAACATCTTAATGAATTTTTAAATGTAAACAATATTTTGTATAAAACTTTTGTGATACACGACATGCATGGGTGTACCCACGGTGAGGCAGATGGGGCGGCCTGGGGCCCTAAATTCTGACCCGAAACTAAAAATTTACTGTTCGAGAGGATAAAATATCAGAAAGTGCAAATAAAATGTCTTTGTTATCTGCATACTGGTTTGAGAAGCCCTGGTTGGTTTTGCTGCCCTGAATCCCCGACAGGCTTAGTCCGTGTCTGAAGTATCTACTAATTTTCGAGTTTTATTACTTTTGTCCCACCCCTAAGCAAATGCTGGATACGCCCAAAACGACATGTATTGCCTCTACTGATTTCTTTCTTTGGCTAGCTGCAAAAGTAGAATATCAACTGAATGAATTTGATGTATAAACAATATTTTCATTCATATTTGACTATGACTAGCTGTCCCACGCGGCTTCGCTCCCGTCTACTGGCTACGTACCTACCCTACATACATGAATGTTGCGTAACTTTAACCGCTTACGCAGCGCACGCAACGAAAGCTCTCAAAAAGGAATATTTTTTCCACGTTTTTGCAACATTTTTCATGTATGCTCCGCTCCTATTGGTAGTAGCGTGATATTATATAGCCTATAACCTTCCTCGATAAATGGATTATCTAACACAAAAGAATTTTTCAATTCTAACCTGAGATTAGCGCGTTCAAACAAACAAACTCTTCAGCTTTATAATATTAAGTATAGATTATAATTTATAAACCAGCGTTGTAGCCTAAAACAGCCGACCCCAAATAATAGTCTAAGAGAGAGATGATCTTTATTATGACTCCTTGTCGTGAAACTTCACCACTGATTAGTTGTTCTGTAAACCACTGTTTAGTTATTCTGTAAATTGCTTTTCTCTAAATGTGTGACCTAATCCATACTGTGCCTATAATATTAACTGATGATTGCCATAATTTATACATAGTTACTAGTGGTAAGATATGTAACGGTAGATTTTGTAGTATTAAGGATTCTATCAAAATATTTTATTAATCCTAACGCATGAAACCCCATGCTACACTTTTGCAATATCAGCAATTAAATTATAGTACTTATACCTAAAATAATGATATTATTTTAGGTATAAGTATTCTTCTATTATGTATATACTTAGCATAAAACAAGTATTTTTTTTCGGCTAGAATAGCAAACACAATTTTGGATTTTTTTCAACTGTTTGACAAAATAATACAGCATTTGATTAACACACTATTGCTTATACTAATGCATTGCATTCTATTTTTGTCAACAATTTATAATTCTTATGCCCGTTTTCACTAACGCTATTGGACACCTACATTAATGCCTTAACATTATTGAACGTTGCTTATCCAAAAGCGCGCTTTTATTTATACATCCATTGGGGTGGCTTCTAGAGTTAGTATAATTGGACGTAGTTACACGATAAGGATCCAATCCACAAAACTACCAAAATTGAGTTAACTATACCAAAGAGACCGTAAAGGTCGATATTTTCGGTCAGCAAAAAGATCCCAGTGAAATACGAACACATGACATTGTCATAAACACGAGGTACCAGTCCACATGTATGGCGGGCGTTTATTATGAATCTACTGAAAAAATCCAATCCTCATGGATCATTAGTGAGAAACAATATTTATTGGTAATAGTATTAAATAAGTAATCTTAAAAGAGATCCAATTCACTTGGATCCTTTCTGATAATTATTGTTACTTCAAAAACCGATACATAAACGACGTAATACATACACGTAAACGATCCAAAACACTTACAAACAAGCAGAAAACTAATTGGTTAAAAACAAAAGTAATTTTATTAAAAAAAGAGGAGAAATATATTATTTTCATGAAAAGTGAAATAAATGAAGACCAGTATTGTGAACTTAATATACAAAAAAAAATGAAAGGAAAATCTTGTGATTTTTCTGAAAGGGACTTTACCATTTTGTGGCCTATAGGCAAAAAAATTGCTCAACCTAAACTAGACGATCTGAGGTCAATGTTCCATTTAATTCCAAAAGATTGTTTAGACTTTTACAAGTCTCTACAGGGGGATGAAAATATAGAGGATGACCTCGAAGGATTCAGTGGTCAGCCTGATTTTCATATTGAATATGAAAGTCAGGAAGAATAAGCATATTAGAATAATGATTATGCAATGAATCTCATTTTTTATCTTTTTTTTTTTATATTGATAAGAAAAGATGTGTGCGGTTATATGAATAAAACTTTTTTAGTGAATTATTAGTAGTTTTATTTATTTTTCAAGATTTAGTTAACAGTTCATGACGTGGTTCCTTATTGCGAAACATCATTTTATGCTGGTTTTATTGAGAATACAATTTATCAAAAAGGATCCAAACCCATATTTTCTTGAATAATATTTGAAATATCAAATTAAACTTAGTAAATTTGATTTAAAGTTAAAATATAAATAGTTTTCCTTATAATTTCAATAAAACCAACAAATTTACAGCACTACATCATAGAAGAATTCCGATGCAAACTTTAAAATTCAATATCTCAAAACTAGCTTAATGTGGGTTGGTTCCTTATCGTGTAACTACGTCCAATTGGGCGTGACCACAGACATAAATCTAACTAGATAACGCAAGTCCCTCCATCTGTAAACAAACCGAGCGTGACACTTTTTCACACACAACTTAAAAACAAATTTACTTACCAATGAAAGAAAACATTTCCAATGCCTCTGCCAACTTTTTCTGTACAGTCTTTACAGCTCAATATGGCATGAAAAGGCATTTTTCTAGATTGCGGTGGATTTTCGGTGACGATAATGCTAAATGAAAGTTCAAATTACGATCATTTATCGTAATTTTACTCCGTTTTTTGGCAGGCGAAGTACATAAAAACGCGTCATCTAGTTAGATTTATATCTGTGGGCGTGACTGTTTATAAAATAACGCACCCTTAAATATTTTCTTTAATTATTTAATAAGTTTAATATTGTATTAGTTATTTTTTTAATTTATTGCAGTGTCTATAGGCTTTACTTACTAACAAATAGTAAATATAACAAAATTATATTTCGTTATAATGTTTTGTATTTAAGTCAATTATTTTATGGTTATCCCATTTTCTTTCGATCTTGTGTGTGGCTGACAAAACAATATATTTTATTTTTAAATATTACATAAGCAGGCTACAGACAACGCCTTTCACATGATTCTTTGTATAACGTCTGTGCACTACAACTATTTTCTTAATGTCCCTCGACAAACTTCGTGTTTCGTCAGTGGTCGGATTTCTATCAGTTGCCCTTTGCATAGCCAGTATACTATAGTAGTCTTTGCCTTTGCACTTGGTGCAGACCGGACGCTCTCAATCAACTTTTAAGTATATAGGAGTTGTTAATACTCTTTTAAATTATTGTAATTTATTAAAAAAAATGGAAGGAAAGCTGCTAAACGAAAATAGGAACATAGTTTTACAGCTCTTTATAGTAAAATCAAAGGAAATCAAAACAAAACAATAGTAAAGTAATTAGTTCTGAATTCAAATTATATATATACACGATAAATCTTATAATTGATGGACATAAAAATAGAACTCGTTTGTATTCGGAAATGCGATGATTGCCGAAGGCCTAAAAGAAAATAGTTGTATTGTACACACCTTTTAAAAAATACAAAATATATGATTACTACACCCTTTTTGTCTTTCCTTTTTGAAATTATTAACCATCTGTTCACTATGGCTATGATATTACGAAAAATTGAATTTCAATTGTGAAAAAACTTTGTAATAAATTAAGTTTTTATAAATTAAATGTAGTGTTAGTTATGTGTGAATGACTGATGTAGTTCTAAGTGTTTTTAAATGTTCAATTATTTTGTAGGAGAGTGCGGATCTAATATACCCCATTGTAATGTTTTCTATCTTGTGATGTATATTGAAGTGCTGTGCGTTTTTTTATGTCAAATTAAAGTTTATTGATTTATTTTGGTGTTTATTTATCCGATAGTTTTTATCAGCCTGTAAGGGTTCAAGCACACCTGGATAGATTAGAAGCGAAGCGACGGGTCAGTCCAAAAATGTTTGTCCATAGCATATTGACCCCTGTGTCCACAACGTAATGCTACAGATAATATAATACTAGCCTACAGATGCCCCATCCCATACAAAGAAACCGTGCCGACGTAACTAGCGTTTTTCGTCTGATTAATCTTTTGTTTTTTGTACATCGAATGCGTTCGGTTCTGTGTCACGCTGATAAATAGATGGTGTTAGCAGCAACTTGCAAGTAATAGGGTTTACTAAGTTTTTTTTTGCACGTTTTTACAGTTTTTTTGCAGCAAAATGTGTTACAATGCAAATTTTAATGATCGAGTGGAATGCCTCAGAAATTAAAAAATGCGCCATCTATTGGCATCAATTTTAAATAATCCGTTCAAATAATCTTTGAAATGTGAATTAAGAGCCCAATATTCCATCATTTTGTACTCAGGAGAGTTGATTAAACAAGATCATAAATTTTTTATGTACAATTCCAGAAAATTTTAGTTTTCACACATTCAATAACAGATACCGCGCATATCGCGCCATCTAGTGAGATTTATTTGAACCAAATTTTATTTCTTAGCAATGAGACCCCGTGGTAATGCATACATTTCTATCTTTGACTCTAATTGTAATATAAAGAACTTTCATTATCCAAACATAACACCGCCTGTATTCTTCGAAAGGTTACGCAAACGTTTGCCAATAGGACACTCGCATTTTGCCAGTGATTTTGAAGATCCATGTGCCCGGTTTTTAACCGACTTCAAAACCAGGAGGCTTTCAATCGTAGGAACCTCTTTTTATGCATTTGTCTGATTACTCAAAGACGTTTGGACCGATTTGGAAAATTCTTCTTTTGTTTGATAGGGTATATTGCCCCGGTGGTTCCATGGTCATCAAATCAGGATCTGATGATGGGATCCAATGAAAATCGAGAGAATTCCTCAAAAGGCAAACATATAGTGATTTTGGGATTGTTATCAACATGGCAAGCATTTGCAATCGGAAAGAATCGTTTGATTATGCTAGTATTATATTATCTGTGGTTTGGTGAAGTGAACTGATGAAGACCACAGATGACCACTGGAAATCCTTAATGATAAGTAGGTATGTCATGAGAATGGTACGGGTAGGTAATAGTTATATATACGGGTATATAAATAAATGGGACTGATGAAATTGGTACTATCGAACTGCTGAAGCGATTATTCGCCGATAACGTTAACAGCTCAATTATCGAGTCTTGAGAAACCGGGGGTATGAGTATCTGAGCTAAGCTGCAGACAGACGGATATGGCGAAACTATAAGGGTTCCTTGTTGGCTACGGAACCCTAAAAAGACTATTATCTCGCGACGTTTATTATAAGTTGGGATTTCCAATATTCCGGTAACATGCCTCTAGTATCTACATTACAAAGGGTAGGTATGTCTCTGCAAAATTTCAGCTCTCTGCCTTTATAGTTTCAAGGGTTTAGTCTGGGCGTTGAAGAGTCTTATATATTATAGAGAACTTTATAAAAAAGTCCTATAGAAGTCCTGACTCCGACGTGGAACCTTTTACATCGCTTTTATAAAGTTTCATACACGATTTCAACTCGAGAATAACCTACTATTAACGTACTATTCACTCTTGGACGTCATGGATGGGCCATCACTACCTTCTGTGTGCATAAAGTCCTGGGTTAGATTTCCGGGTCGGGCAGTGTTATAGGGTTTTCCATCTGGAAAACACTAAACTACAGAGAAACCTTTTTAACAAAAAAACTCTACTGACTTGCAAAGCAAAACACTACAATACGAAAAATAACTTTCTTTTCCGAGGTGTCGGTGTCTTTGGTGCCTGTTGTTTTTCCTTTTTCGACACCGATTTCGGAAAAGAAAGTTATTTTTCACTTTGTAGTGTTTTGTTTTGGAAGTGGGTTTGATTTTTATTCTGGTTCAGATACGCATATTAGATATAGATCATCTAATTTTGATGAGTGAGTTTATAGTCTCTCAAGATATACTACAAACTTACGGTGATTGCAAGAATTCGGCGATATATAGGTACAAAGAATATGGATATATCCAAATTAAATTGCTAAGCTATGAAAAGGGTGGCACAGTTTGTATGATATTTTACATAATCCACAAATAATAAACTCGTTGGGATTACTCGTTCCAATCAGTATCGTACCTACCTATACGGTTGGGACCGAGGGAGAGGCTGTTTAAAGCTCCAGTAAACCGTACAAACCTGTTCCAGTGTTTCGACCGGCCGGGCAGTAACGATACGCGTTTGGGCATTTTTTCCTGTTCTTTAGCAAAATTCCTGACGGTGAAACATAGCTTGTTGTCCTCTACTTGAGACTGGTCAATCAGGAATATGTGTGTGATCAGTTTTTGAGGGACGTCTCTGGGAGTGGCAATATGACTAAGTACTTTTTTTTCCTTGGATCCTATCTGTAACAACAACATGTAAAAATAAATAAATAATTTCAGCCAAAGGACGAACATTGCTGGTCATAGTTGCCGCATCGACCGGTCCTGTCGGTCATCTTGCATCCACCAGATTCTCGCAACCTTCACCAGTCATTAAGAGCTCAAATTTATTCGACACAGGTGACTTTAAGCCTTCTCAGGAGGCAGCCATAATAAGCCCGACTTATACAAATGTACTTACGAGTATCTATATCTCCATACGATCTGCCCCTTCTTAGGCGCCTTTCTCACCGACTAGGTGCGTTTTCGTTTCTGTACCGAATCTGTACAGAATTTTCATCGAGAACCACTTCTTGACTGTTTCGGTGTCGGAGCACAATCAAACAAAACGAAATGATTCCATTTCGTTTTGTTTGCTACGATTTTGGTGAGTAGACGGTACAGAGACGCTAGTATGTGCTCGGTACAGAATCTATACCGAAACGCCTCAGATAGGAAGTTCTAATTTATGTTGGTATTTAGACATACATTTGGTAAAAAATGTGTATAGATTCTGTACAGAAACGAAAACGCACCGACCCTGTGAGAAAGGCATCTTAATGTTAAGGGACACGTGCTTGAAATTAATGCGTAATTCCTCACGAATTATGTACCTACCTACTTATGTAGGTACTGGAGTTGTCCCAATGTAATTCCTTTTTATATAATATCAAGTCCTCCACTCCCTACGTTAGGTACCATGACAACGCGTTATTTATTATTACTGGGCCACCGTTCTCCACTTTTTTATTTAGGAAAACATTATTTTGCTCTCAGGGAATTACTAACAACGGATATAAATTTGTTGAGAGGTGTATGTATGTACTGTAAAAGCGGAACGCAGCCAGAGGCTAAAAAATACTCTTGGACTTCTACGACGTATATTTATTCAAACGTGCCGTCCGTAGGTCGGCTCTCACAGAAGTGCCGGCTAAACAAAAAACTACATGCGTTCGATTTATTTCTAAATATTCTGTATTCGATTTCCTTCCAAACTTAAAATAAATATAAGTTGTCAGCTTTAGGTGTCAGCGGCCGAACAGGTTGCTCGTCCTATGTGGAAAACCTCTACATGAGCTACGCCCCTACGAATAGATGCGCAGAATCATATGAAGCGCAGCTACTCTCAACTTTGGAAGGAAAATCACTCTTACCTAACACCTTTACCTAACGGAGGAATTAATGTGAGGTCCTTCCCTTACAAGGGGAAGGCTCAAGTCATGGCAAACGAATTACCGGATTCTCCGATATTTACTCTAACTTCAGCTAACAAGTGCACATGCATTAACAAGTCAACGCCGTCATGCTTGAACCTCCTTGCACAAAACCTCCGCAAAAGTAACAAGGCGGCCTCTTATTCCTAACAGAAATGATGTGATAACTCACATCCACCCGGATGGGGTTTAATTATGTGAAATTCAAACGTGATACAATATTTCATCCTCAAGCATTTATCAGGCCAGAGAAGGAAAGGCTGGATCGCATCGAATCTTCTAAACCTATCATTGAACTTTATCCAGAGCTTATCACACTTAACGTGTTTAATATTATCAATAAGTTATTAACTGGACCAATGCCATAAACTGTCATCAACTGGACCAATGATGCCAAATCAACATCCTTTGCGAAGGCTATGCCCCGTATGCAAAGTCGGTTTCAGTTATGACCAATACCTCTCCCACTCTTGAAATGCTTATATCATCAATGCACTGGATTAAGCTCAGCCTAGCTGAATTAAAAAAAACAAATATTGCTTCGATGCGTAGTCAGCATTGCCAGCCTTTTCTTCCCCCGGCAGCTTACATCAGCTCATGGAATTGGAAAATAATTTATTTTAATCACATCGATACTAATTGCAGCAAAAATCATCGATAAATATATTTTCTGCTTGCCCATCCCTACTAACTATGACATGTCAAAACTGAAAACTGTCTATCATCACAAAAAAGTCATTCGTTAAAACACACGAATCCACGATAAAGTTGATTCTTGTTTTGCCCATAATCGTTAGAAAAGAACCCGAAATGGATTTCACAAAATGTTTCGTCTCATCACTGGTATGCTTCAAACCTAGCAGCACAACTAATTCTTCGGCGATGCAAGAGATGGAAGCACCTGTGTCAACTAATGCGTCATACGATCGGTTACCTATACTAATTTTAATAAATGGAGTTTGATCACCGTGTTTATTGTTTTCAATCGGGAATTGCTCTTTCATGGACACAGCCCGCAACTCCTCATCCATCTTTATTGACTGTGTCCTGGTTCGTTTGGGTGATCGGTTGGTAGTGGGCTTCTATATCTAGGGGCAATACGAAAGCGGTTAGTTCTGTTCTCGAAGCGCTGCCTTGGGCGAAAATCGTACCTCGGCGTGTGAAAGGATTCGCCATCGCCTCCATTTGTAGATGAATTTAAAATAAGCGAGTGCCGGGCCGTCCAGGTACGCTCCCAAAATGAGCCCTAAGTCCTGTTCTTGCCATTTATTTATAGCGGCGACAACCTTGAACTGCAAGAGGAAAGCCTCGAAACTGGACTTTGTTCCGGTCCCCGTAAAAACTGGCTGTGCCATTTTTAATTAAAATAGACCACTTATCTTTATTTTCTCTGCGTTTGCTCGTCGGCTGGGGTCCTCGCCGACAGGACTTTCGTTCCTCGTAACGACGCGACATACACTCGTTGATAGGGCTTCGCGCACTGTTCTCGCCGTGCACACGCGAAAATATGTTTTTTCGTATTTTTTCTTAGATTTTTACTTATTTACCGGGATTTTCACTACCCGGCGCCTCCACCATTTGTAAAAGGGGAACGCAGCCAGAGGCTAAAAAAATACTCTTGGACTTCTACGACGTATATTTATTCAAACGTGCCGCCCGTAGGTCGGCTCTCACATAAGTGCCGGCTAAACAAAAAACTACACGCGTTCGATTTATTTCTAAATATTCTGTATTCGATTTCCTTCCAAACTTAAAATAAATATAAGTTGCCAGCTTTAGGTGTCAGCGGCCGAACAGGTTGCTCGTCCTATGTGGAAAACCTCTACAGTACCTACCGAGATGCTTGATTGGCGTCAGTTACGTGGAAAATTTGCTCAAAATCAAGACTTTTTATCCCTTGGTCGAGCGTTTCATAGTTGATTTTAGTGAACACAGAGCGATTTGTGGATTCAGAGTATCCCCCACTGTGTCTCAAACAAAGTTAAACGCAGTTATGATATGTTACAGACGAATTGAGAATTAAGTTTAGTACATCATAGTTAGTTTTAAGCATCACATAGTCCAAGCACTTTGGACCACGTGTGGGAAGCATATGCGCAGGCAATAAACCATGACAGGCTGATAGGTTGAAATACTCTGAGGCGTGGGAATCACATGGAGTATGTCCAATATCAATATTGATATCACCAATTACAGCAATATTTTTGAAAGAAGATAACGATCTTAGGACAATATCCAGGCAAAAAAATAAGAAATTTGACGTGTTGGCAAAAGGGCGAACGGTAAATGCAGATGATCGCTATATCAGTACCTATTTTCAGCTTACATGTACACACAGCAAATCAGATAGGTTTGCAAGGCACACCAACATGGATGTTAGTAACGGGTGTATTACTTCTATTTATTAGTGTTTGCTTCACAATAATCCGTTCACCACGCACACACTTGCAATTTCTTGTAACTTTAATGTTGTGTTGCGGGGAATATGATGCATAAATTTAGCTAATATAACAATCGTCTCCGTGGCGCATTAGTCGAGCGTGCGGTATTATATTAGTATAATGTATAATATCTTACGCCCTTGCGCCGAATCCGACTGCCGACGGCACAGATTAAAAAAAATAAAAGGTAGGTAATCTGTGGCCGACGGCTAATGTTTTTGTAAGTTTTAATAAAATATTTTACATTTGTTTCTTCAATTCATTGCTAAACTATTAGCAAGTCTTCTTTATGTTTGAGTTGGAATATTATTAATTGTCTACCCTCTAAAAATTACAAATCATTTAAAAATTAGTAGTTGTTCATCGTCATAATGCTATTGACTATCGGGCTTTCATTACGTTTTTAGACATTATATCCTGCAAGTTTTGAGAAGTGCTTTTATTTGTGAATCACTTTACTATACTCAAGAGCTGAGATAATTATTTTGCATGAGCAAAACGTTTCAATGAGTGAAATTGCGAGGTGTTTAATGATATCGCCATCGGTGAGTAACAAAATGTTTTTATTATGTTTAGAAGTTTAATATGTTTAAATAATGTGAACAATAATAATATTTTATTATTGTTCACAGAGAAGAACTGTGCAATTGTGGTTCCATCGTTATGCAGATTCGGGAAGCATTGATCCTCGCCGACCGGGACCAAAGGCTGCATTTGCACATACAGATGCCAAAGCGCAGCACCGTGATAAAGGAAGGGCTCAGCCATATGCCAAGCAAATATCTTGGCATATGGCTGAGCCCTTCCTCACTAGTTCACTACTCGTTCCAGGATGACTAAATATGACGTCACAATACAAACTGTACGGAACCACTTGGGTGCAACTGGTGTGAAATGTTGTAGGCCAGACACATTCATAATCTCAAGCAAAACCGGGTACGCTTCGCAATAGAATATTAGGATTTAGATTGGTGCAATAATGTAGTAATATTTAGCGATGAAAAATGTTTAAGTCAATCAAGGACGGTCGCAAAATATTGTGGCGAAAAGATGGTGAGGGCTTTATAAAAAAAAATATTCTTCAATGCAGGTCTAATGCCCGTATTATTTTGGGATATTGCGGATGGATGACATAAATGGGTCCGGTGAATTAGTGCAGTACTAATCAAGGTTACTTGGACGTTTTACAAAACATGATGCTACCAACTGTGCGCATCGCATACCCGCAAAAACACATTTACTTCGTGCAAAATAACTGCGCTGTGCATCGCGCGCGATTTATACAAAGCTGGTTTAATGTCCAAGAAAATTATATTGTGATTGAATGGCTATCAAAAAGTCGTGCATCAATCGGCTATTTATAAAAATATCAGGGGGCGATTCAATTTGTTTCATGTGAGTGATGTTATTGTTAGTGAGATTACAATAATTAAGGATACCTGTATCTTAAAATCTAACTTACTGACATGTTTATTCATATCACTAATAAATAAATTACCCACTTGAGTATCAAAAATAACGTTATACTTGTCCCACTTAGAATATTTGTCATGCACAAAATTTTATTCTCGTAATTTGTAATTATATATTTTTTTAAACCTAGTCAATATATATTGTTGATTTCTGATTAAGAATTGTTTAATTTTTACTTCAATGATTTTTTCTCAAATAATGTTCTTATTGCTTTGGTGAGACTCAATCCTAAGACCTTTGATTTACCAGACGATTGCTTATACACTCATGCCACGGGACCAGTTAGTTACATAGTTAAATTTATGTTTCATATTGTTTGCTTCATATATATTGTGAAACAAACACTAATAAATAGGCGAAGTAATACACACTTTGATTTTACGCACCCGAAACAACAACACAAGCCCGCTAGCGCTGGCGCTGCTTCGCTTGACACCTAAATAAATGAGCTCCGTGCTAAAAGGACATGGCCAAAAATTGTATGGGTTTGTGCCCCAGAATGGACAGATATAAAATCTATGTCTGTTAATAGTACTGATCTTCTAAAAACAAAATTAAAAAGGCGCATATTGCTTAGCAGTCGTGAACAAAAGTTATTAAGGATTAAAATAGTTGATTTCTGCACTACGGGTAAGGTATTTTATATGAACTAATGTACATATATCTATGGCTATGCCAGGCGTTTGAGTCAATAGTTTGATTGACATTTGTCGGCGGTGTTGCCAGTAGTAATGTAAAATAATCCTATCCGTAACTGCACTTATATTTATAATTATTTCAATCAATCAAAGGTGGTTCTATTTATACTTAAGAAAACATACAAAAATAATTAGTTTACGAATAATTTACGAATATATTTTTTGTGTGCATATTAAAAAACAAAACTCCTAACAGTGTTGTTTTTTTTTATGTGTCGTTTAGCTATTATTTTCCCTGGGTGTGAACTTTGTTAATATTATATGGCAACATTAAAAGGTATTATTGAGCAAAATCAAACAGAACAACTTTTAATAAATATTATTTCTCCACTGCTGCTATAGTGCTTAAAAAGCCATTTAAAATTCATATTTTTTTTAATTCAAATTAACTGCAATAAACGTATGTTTGCTCACAGTGCCATTTTGGCCATGTCCTTTAATGTTTTTTTTTTCAAATCCGACTCTAGTGATATAAAACATAAAAATCAGTTTATAAAGTCCCAATTTACTAAGGGAACGATATACAAACTGACATAATCAACTTAACAGTGACTTATACAACAATGACTATACAACAATGACAATAGTGAATTATAAACAAACTATAAAAGTGAATTCCATAAATTTGCAGATCACATGGCTCGTCAATGGTCACCAGGTAAGTGCCGAATACAAGTTGGTTCTCAATCTATTATAGAGGAGCCAGCTACCTGTTCTACACAGGTAAGTTCATAGAATAAGGCTTGAGTATAAGAGTGGTCGATATGATTTTATTAGCGGTAAGTATTTCATTCCTTTCGCCAGAAGGTAAGGATATTTGGGAATAATAGCCAAGGATTCATGAAAGATTGGTAAGGAATATATCTTAAAATAGATATATGATGAGTTATCCGTAAGTGGAATTTCCATTATAAATATAATCTGATTATTTTTAATAAATGATTTCACACAAATGATTTCCTCTATTTTCAACAAATTTATTTCAAGTGGAGGATACACTAAGTTACCAGAGTAAGAAATCAATTCTAAATGATCTTTCCCATTAGGTCTTCAAATCGTCTTTATTGCTTGTCGGAGAAAGTAGAGGAAAAGTAATCAAACTTACTTGGGATTCTAATTCTGTGCCTTCATATTTCATTTTCTTATTTGTTATACGATCAGTGACGTCTTTTGCTAATTGAGATCCATCAGGCGTATCGGCGCATGAAGGTAGTAGTGAGTCAAGCGGTGTTCCTGGGGCTGAGTTACATTCTGACGTTAGAATAGACGTCATTGATAGTGAAGAAGGCAGGACAGGTGTGCGTTTGATAGGCATATTACTTTTGAGAGATTCCACCCAAATAGCAGGCGAATAAAAAGAGCGTCTGTCTTCTGGCCTTCTGATATAACACAGATTTTATCAGAAGGTCAGAATATCTCTTTTTTAAGTTTTTAGTTCAAAGCAGTACAAGTCAAGAACTTGTAGTAAAATAGTAATAAAAACATATAAAAAGTTTAAAAAAAGTTCTCTATCGCGGCCAGGATCGAAGTCGAGACGCTTTGTTCGACAGTACCTACTCTGCGATCGGAACTTGTCTAATCTAACTTGACAAAATTTTGTTTGTGCATAGAGTGCGACTTGCTAAGAATTCAAAAGGTGAGATGATCTTTCGACACTGTCAAAGTCACGGTAACAGAAAACAACAATCACTTTCACCCACACTTTAAAATTGTTAATTTTTGTTTGTTTTGCGTTTTGGTTAATTTAGAAGTAAGTTTCCGTATAATTTCAATTGTTCTTTTTCACAGTTTGAAGCACTATTCATTGTCCACATTTTTTTTTAATTTTATCTTGCAATCGGTTATCAACCTTTAGCAGATTTTTTGTGCGGACGTTGACTGCTGAGGTCCATTCTTCCAGCGAAGAATCTGCCTCTCAAAATTGTTTTCACTTTATTTAATAAAGTCCCATATGTGCTGGCGTTTTAACCTTTTCATGGTATTTGGTTCGCTTAGGGCTATGGCTAAGATGTTGGCATGTGATGTGATTCGTTGCTTGTGTGTCTGTATTCTGTGTCCTCTTTTATTGTTTTTATTTGTAGATGGTCATGTATTTCTGAGGTCTTCATAAACCAGGGAGCATTTGATATTATTTTGAGAGCCTTGTTTTGAAATCGCTGGAGAATATCCACATTTGAATTTCTCGCAGAGCCCCTCAGCCCCATATGTCCAGACAGGCTTTAATACTGCCTTGTAAGTGAGTACTTTGTTCTCCAGTGATAAATGTGATGATCTTTCTAAGAGCCAGTTCAGTTTTCGGAGCAGGATGTTTAGCTCGTCCCGTTTTTTTACTCTGTCGTGTCTCCAAGTTTGTTTCCTGTCGAGATGTAGGCCGAGGTACTTAGCTGTTGTTCCTTGTGGAAGTGTGTCACCTCCGAGCTTAACAGGTGGGCAGTTGTCCTTTCTAAGAGTAAATGATTTGTAAGCGCTAGCTTTTATCTTCCATTCTCTCATCCAATAGGATACTTTGTCGAGGTGATTTGGTAGTGCGAGTGAGGCCATGTTAGGGTCTTTGTAATAACACAAAGCAGCCGGATAGATGGTGTTAGCAGCAACTTGCAAGTAAAAGGGTTTATTCGGTTCGTGAATATTTTTTCTTAAAATACAGTGAAGGTTTGTTTTATAGTATTTTTTGCACGTTTTTACAGGTTTTTTGCATTTTTGCGTTGCAATGCAAATTTAAACAACCGAGTGGAACGCCTCAGCAATTAACAACCGCGGCATCTATTAGCATCAATTTAAAATGGTCCGTTCAAATAATCTTTGAAATGTGAATTAAGAGCCCAATATTCTATAATTTTGTGCTTATAAGAGTTGATTAAACAAGAACATACAATTTTTATGTTCAATTACAGAAAATGTTAATTTTACACACATTCAATAACAGATCTGTACCGACCTGTTATTGAATGTGTGTTATCGCGCCATCTAGTGAGATTCTACCTATGACAGTATAGGCAAATAATTAAAATAATATTATTGCTATCATGACATAATGGGGTATGTGAATTATTATAGTGTCGTGAGATCTAAATAAAATGCTGTACTTACCTTTAATTTAGATGCGTGCAGTTCTATTATATTTGTCAATGATAAGTATTATGAATGCTCGTGTATTTAGAATAGAATATACTTTTCTTCCAACTATTCTTTAATTTCATCACAATCACACTAGAAACCCAGTACAAAGCGAGTCTTTAATGCTCTAGAGCAATAAAAATGTATGAAATTTCATTATTGCACAGTTTATTTTTTAATCGCACCAAAAGGTGCCAATCTCAATGGATTAGCTCTATTCAGCCAGCCGATATCAATACTTTTTACTTTTTTTACGTACGTATTATTCGTTTCTATCCTACTTGTTCCAAATTTAAAAAATGATTGCTGCTAACTCTGATTTATAAATGAAAGGAATTTAAAAAAGTGATTTGGTGGGAACTTTGTTAATTTTGCTTGACAATATTTTTGGAAACGATAAAGTGTGATACTATCTGATTTTGAGTGCTTCGGCTTCGAATTAAAATGGAATCATCTAGCGACACATTAACTCCGGAAAACATTCTAAAAGAAGCCGACAGTGTTATAGAAACTTCTATTTTAACTGTTTGATATGAGTTTCTTTTATCTACTATTCCTATAGGTAATAGTTGAAAGAAAAGCAGATTATGCACCTCGCCTTAAGTAATTTATATTGCCCTCGTGCCTGTTAGATTAGAGCCCTCGCTTACGCTCGGGCTCTAAATCAGGCACTCGGTGCAATAATAAATTACTTTGTGCTCGATGTAATAATCTACCATTATTGTACACCATAAAGTTATACACATTTACAAGAAAACTTATTTATACGGGTACAAAGGCGGTCTTATCGCTGACAGCGATATCTACCAGACCTTTGGATGGACTGAAAAAACTAAGAATAAAAAAGGGGGTAATCTGCGGTGTCTGACTGTTATTACATTAAAACATAAATACATACAAAATTTTATTACTATCATAAATACTATACATTAACTTATATATAAACAAACATACATGATACGACATGAAATTCATAGAGAGAGAAAAAAAATTAAAAAGGGTTGGGTTTAGTTAGATTGCCTAAATAAATAAATAAAAACGTACTAAAGTGAACAAAATTCTGCATTTGTAAATCTTCTTTGTAATCACTGCAGGTATTAATCCGATTGCGAAATTTCTTCACTAATAGAAAACTACACTATCACTCAAGATCTTCTTTTTATCCGGAAAAATGCATAATACCCTGTAGTAGCCATGCGAGCGAATTCTCAGAAAAAATCTAGCGTTTCAATGTAACTGAGGGCGACCCCATTCCTAATAAATGAACCCGAATCCGAACTTACCAAAGCTTTTACTGAGAATTTCGCGGCGGATAATTCTAAGAACGCAGGCATCCGCGGGAATGCCATCCTGTTTTCGGTCTCCCTATTCTTAGCAACTGAGTTGTGCTTAAAAACACTGAGCCAACAAGTTAGACATAAAAAATTAGCAGTTAAGGAATTGACCTACGGTGAACAAAGAAGATAAGCCTGGCAAACACATCTTACCAATTAATAACTCTTGCTTTGAAATAAATAAACTAAATTAAACTTGGACGTAGAGTTGTAAACTTCAGCTTATTTGCAAAAAAAAACTGCTCTCTGATGGCAGCCTTTCAAAGGAAGAGTGAACATGAACACGCATCTTCAGTGCACGTTCATTGGAGTTAGTTATCTGATTTCGGGAATTCTTTTACTGAAAGAAGCTGAGTAGCTTTGTATGAATGTAACTTTTTCCCCTTAAAAATGCACAGTTACTATGGATAAGCCACGAGACCTAAGCCGCGGGAAAACACTATTTCGTCTTCCGTCATATTATCGCGAATCCTGTCACGGTTGTCGGTTCATTAATCCGAAGGTTAATTAAGTAACACTCATCCTACACCGTGCACCATTGAATAACATTTAATGTTGAATAAATTAATGATAAACCACATTTATTGTGGATATAGTACCACCCACCCAATACATAAAAGAAAGACAAACCGACCCAAAACTCGAATCGAGTTCCCAAGCGATAAAAAATCGACTTTTTTCCAATAGTTGCATTTCAAGGTCGCATGAACACCGCTCCGTCAGTTTAACCGCGACTACCGGTAAGGCGGCCCGCCCAAACGTATCCGCCCAAACGTTTCACCACCAAACGACTCGAATAATACCGCTACGAGTCGCAAACCCTAAAAACAAACAATTTTAAAATGTGAAAATATAAAAGTGAATGAGAAAAGTTAACTTCTAATATTTTTGTGAATGTTTGAAATTGTTAAAGTGTAATGTGTTTCTTATTTACTTCGGAAAAGCAGGCTTTTATCGTTATTTTCCGCGTTCAGAATTTCAAGCTCTACTTATAACACGCTTTTATATTGAAAAGCTTTTTCGTCTAAAATTATTCAGCCTTTGAATCGCTGGCAGATATTTAATATTCAATGACAGGAGTTTGTGAAAATATTTTTTTACATCGTTTTGAAATGTCGTGGTATTCTTTTTTTAAATGTAATAAGGAAGAGATTATTTATAGGGGATATGCAGAGTTCTAAAATAAATGATAAGTTTAGGAGTTTTAGTAGGCCTAATTCTTATTCTTATTCTATAGATATTTAAATATAATTGTTTACTTATTTTCTATCCATCCGCCTGGCTATTTTTCCTCAATAGTGTTGGGATAGACTCTTGGAAGGGAATAGGTAAGGCTTATATTTGGTACATTTAAGTACACAATGAATTTTTATTCCAATAACAACAGGAAAACACATTATAGAAATGAAATAAAAATAAAGGTCCTCACCAATTCATGGATTTTCCGTGGCAAAAGTTGCTTAAATTTGCAGTCAGTATGATTTATTCACACAGCTATTTTAGTTAAAAAAAATAAACTAATTCTAAACCCAGACCCCAAATTGCCGCTCAAAAAGCTGCAAAACTGAAATGGGACTGGGCAGGCTATGTCTGTTGGATGCCGTATAAGTATCCGTGTGTATATGGGCTCGTGTATCCCAAGACTGGAGCCCTGACACAGCTGGACGGGGTCTCGGCAGACCGAGGAAAAGATGGCGGGACGTCTAGGATGATTTCCTCGAGAATCGGTGAGAGGGAGTAAAACACCGAGGAAAGAATGGAGGAAGCCTTTGAATGGAGTAAATATTTGCTGGGACAATTCAGACTAACAAAACAAAAAATCTGGACCCGCTCTTGAAACGAAACTAGGGAATAATAAACTGACCATTACCTAGCCTACAATGTTAGCTTATATATCTTAGTTTATTTACTACAAGTATGTATCAATAATAAGATCACAATAAGATCGTTCGTATGTGCCTAACTAATTAAGAGTGAAATAAGTACCTCCAAGACAGATAGAGGCCCAAGTTGAGAAATACTCGGAAATTGGAGGCCTTCTAACAAATTATTGGAATAAGGATGCTGTTCCACTGGAGATGTGCAAAGCGCAATAAAAAACAACAATGGGATCACTTCATTGATCTACCCTGGCTTAGCAAATCTGCTCTGGTGGTAAACGGCTAGTGGAGCCATGTATTTGTACTTACAAAAAAGCGAGAGATGTGTGCGAGGAATGCGAGCGAGGAATGTGTGCGAGACGCTCATTCCAGCCGACTCGACTCCGACCGCGCATATTTGAAAAGAATACGCCACGCATTTTCTCGCCAGCCAGACACACACCGTTTGACAGCTTTACTACGAATCCTTATACCGCGCACGCTCCGCACACAGCTTTAGTGGAAACAATCACACATTTGCACAACTCTGCTACACAATATACTCGCACCGCCTAGCTTCTCTGGCGGGTAGCGAGTAGCCTTAAGGGTCGTATAATGTAATTAATTTTTAATGATCACTTGTGCTTAATTTCGTCTGTTTGTTTTCGCAATGAGTCGATACTCTTGTTTGTTTTCCTGGAGAGTTGGCAGGAGTCTTGGTTGACTTTACAAACGTAAATTATTAATTCTATAATTATTATAAGACGTCTAAGACTTTTTAATGGGTTCTTTCTCAAATTCTGGGCTCAAAAATCAATGTACGCAGTTATAAAACATCGGATAATTATCTCTCCTTTTTTAATTTCAGCTCAAACGGTAGGGGTATTTGTGTTAAAATTAAGTTATAAGATTCGACTCATACATAGTACTGACTAATTTATTTATTTATAATATGTACACCAATAGCACTGTCACTTACAATTCAAATAAAATAACATCTAAAATCGGCATTTCAGTAACCATGCAAATAACAGGTATGCATGATATTGATACAATGAATATTAGAGACAAAGTGAGATAAAAAGTGTGACCAATAGACCTAAATCTAGAACATTACAAAATCAAAACAAATTGAGTTATATACGCGTACATTGTTCGCACTGTTTACATAGGGAACGTCTGTATGAAGCGAAACTCATAGAGAAAACATCGATAGGGTAATCCGTCAAGTTGGAACTTTCATTATATAGCCTTGCCATACGTGTTAGGGGACTATTAAAGGTAGCATTTAAGGTAGATGCGATGATGTCGCTTGCTACATTGGTTAGTCCTAAAGCTTAAATAGTTAATCAAGTGCGTATCTTTGGAACCATTTATAATTTTGTGCAGTATACAAGACAAGACAAGTTACATAAAATCTTGCAAAAAGGACACGTTAATTGTATAAAATGTTGGTACTCGTATACATAGTCTTATTTTCTGTTAGAGAACAGAAAAACGTCTAAAAGATTAAATAATATAGGTATCTTTTATTACCTATTCATACATAATATACATCCTACATTACATAACATACCTACATAAAGATTACTTTAATTTCGTATGCCACACGGGAATATTCGGAAGCCGAGGCTTATCATTGGAAATGCGAGAGACAGCCTTCGGTGTTATTATCAAATATTTCCGCAACAAATATTATTGAGATTGATGTTATAAGAATTTATTTTTATCCAACTTTTAAAAGAAGAAAGTCAAATGTACTCGTAAGTCTACTTCATCTTTTCTCTTTTGCATGTTGTCAATTCGTCGAATGTTTTAATTGTTATATAATCTTTAGCTCCCTTTGTCTGGTGAGGCCTCTTCTTAACAAAGTGCCAGTACCAGTAAGTTAGTCAAGCTGCACTAGGAAGATGTAATTTACGCATAGCGGCTGCACATTAGCCCAATAACTGGGTACCCTACAAAAATAGGTTTACAATATCTATCAACAGCCCTTTGTTACCAAAGGTAAGTCTTTTTTCACTTAGCCATGAGCCCATTGCCTAAAATAAACAAAGCCATAATTCTCATATAATTTCAAATAGGTAAATGTCATCCCTCTTACCGTCCATTCGGATCAAAGCCCAACAAATACCCGTCCCGTCCTAATGGCAGCCACTTAAGTAGTGACGTTTCTGGATCATTTTCCTTGTCAACTTAAATATAAAAATATGAGTTGAGGGTTAGAAGGGAACTGGCACTCACCTCATATATTTTCAAAATATTGAGAGGGAAGTTGCATAATGCAACTGTTTTAGAACAGGTGTGTCTGTGTGTTCCGGACAGGTACGTATGGCGACGCCGGCGGCCGAGCTTGTTAGTTGAGCCGCGCAGTCGAACCAACCTTTTAAGAGAGGCGCCGCTGACGCGTGCACTCCGCACGCTCAACCTTGTGGCTATTGAGACCGATCTATTCTGCTGTACTCTGGGTGAATTCACAAGGAGTGCATTGTTTAAAATTTGTTATAGATAAAATTTTGTTTGTAAACTAATTAACATTAAATTAGTTTAGATATTTAATATGTAATTAGATTACTTAGGATAAGCGCATTTATCGTATTGGGTGTAATCCTGTAAAGATTAATGTGATAAGGTTGAAATAAATAAATAAATAAATAATAAATTATCTACAAGTCAAGACCCACTGTTACGTGATCCTGTATCGATCGCGATTATTTTACTTAGAAATTTTGTAATTTTTGACTGCGCACGGCCTTCTGGGCATACTCGTAGCTACTAACGATTGTCGTCATCATTCGCCTAGCCTTTTTTCATCTATGTGGAGGTAGTACCGGTAGTTTTCTTGGAGCGATTGCTTTTCTATAAGACAGAACGCTTAACTGAGACCACTCTGAAGTAGCTGCGCGGTACGGAAGGAGTGTATTTATTTATGTACTAAAACTTCATGCAACATAAAAGTATATAGGCGGACTTAGTGTCACCGTAGGTGTAGTGACCTGTCAGTCGATAGTTCCCTGATGGGTGTCAATATCTGTCTTGCTACCTTAGGAACGGTCTCAGATAAGCGGTCGGCCTTTAGCGTACACAAATTTGCTACTGACGCACTTTATCCCTTAGCAATAGTGATAGTGGGTTTTCCCATTAAGATTGCTTACGGTTGCACTAAGATTAATTCGGCAAGGCAAAGGGCAAAGAGTATGAACAATCGACCAGTCACATGCGAGATGAAAAACGTGATGTAGACTTTCAGTCTATGTGATTGGTCGATTGTTATGAACAATCCACCAGTCTCTGTCTTTGCGCTTTGCCTTGCCGAATTCACTTACACAATAAGGCTGCTGGTCGTGACACATTACCGTCCAAAGACAGAGACAGAGAGTGCAGTAGTGCACCTGTGTTTACGCGCTCTCTTGTGGACAATGGACAATCGTGTAATAAGTTCTCGTTTGTTTTCGATAATATCTCCGTCAAAGCTTTCCATGACGGGCATGACTTTCAATAATTAACTCAACGAATAAGAAGAGAAGATTTCGTTCATCATACGTTCGTTCGTGGTCGAAACTCGGCTTGATGGCCTATTATTATATCTAAGTAAGACTGGTTGTCAAGTCTGGCAACCAACAGAACCCCAAAGTCTTGGGGTTCTGACTACTACTTGGTTCATGGACAGATGGACCACCTTTTACGGACTTAGACTCCAATTTGGTCCGCTGTGCGTGCAGGCCTCCTCTCTGTGGGAAGGAACGAGCCGTACTCCACAACGCGGGCCCGGTGCGGGTTGGTGAATGTCACATGTCCTCCAATTTTTTTGCTCTAAGACATGCCGTTTCCTCAAGATGTTTTCCTTCACCGTTTTGAGAGCAGTAGTGATGAAATAATTTAGACAAAGTAAAGCGCCTGTTTCCACTGGGCACCAAAGATAGCCGGAACGAACAGTTGATCGTGCTGTCGTCGCCTTACGTCCATCATCCTCTTGTCATTATTTGCGATCTGTGCAGCATAATTTCTTATTTCATACAGATATATGGCACAAGATGGCAATGGTCAAGAGAGACAGATACGGCAAATAGATTTGCCGACATCTCAAAACTCATTTTCTTATATCTTTCACCTTCGTAGGATTGGGTAGTTTATGAGTGTAATGTAATGATTAATTTTTAACACCGTTGCTCGTAAAGCTGATGTAATTCCACCGGTTTTAAATATGTAAAGCGGGTCATAAAAAACGCGTGTGTTACCAAAGCAAATAGTTAAGTTATAGTCCATACAAATTCCATAACAGAATCGCCGCGCGGCGCCAGTCAGTAGGCAGCGCTAGCGCGCTGTTAAAATGGCGGGAAAGCAACAGTGTGCATTTACAGATTCAGTTTATTTAAAATAAAAAAATCTGTTTATTCGGTAATTTAAAAACTTGGCTGCATGCTCCAACGTCTTTGCCAACATTTTCACGCAGCTACGGCAGAAAATAATCCTCGCGCCATTTTTCTCAAATTTTCTTTTCTTTGTACTTGTATTGTGAAAATTTAAATATGACAACTTTCAATAATGAAGAAGAGCCATATATTACTTCAACTCCACCGGATATACTAACAGAAGCGCGAACCGCATGCGACAGCTTGCTGCCGTCAATATCCAAAGACAGATACATAACCAGGTATGAAAATTTTTTGAAGTGGAAAAACATGAAAAATGCCAAGTCATTTTCCGAAAATGTAGTTTTGGCGTATTTTAATGAACTAGCTAGTAAATATAAGCCTAGCTCGTTGTGGACAACATATACGATGCTGAAAAGTACCTTCAAGATGAAAAATGGTGTCGATATTAATTTATATTGAAATCTCATTGCATTTTTAAAGGGACGCTCTGATGGTTTTATAAAGAAAAAATCTAAGGTACTGTCATCAAATGACGTCGAAAAGTTTCTAAGAGATGCTCCAGATAGCCAGTACCTGGCAACTAAGGTCAGTTTGCCTCCTTATTTTATGTATTGATCTACCTACTGTACATACTCTTTTACATATTTTTTAACGACCGTCTGTAAGCTAAGTACCTATACCTTATCTTACACATTTTTATTTCTTTTCAGGTTGCGTTAATATTTGGTATTAATGGTGCATGTAGACGGCAAGAGCTTCGCAATATTACCACAAATGACATTGAAACTCAAGGCAAAATGCTTTTAATTAAAATCCCAAACACTAAAAGCAAAATACCCCGATCTTTTATTATCAACGGCCCATTTTATGACGTGGTCAAAAAATATGATGCTCTGCGTACAACTAAGGCAAAAAATAAACATTTCTTTCAGAATTACCAAAAAGGTAAATGTACTGCGCAACCTATTGGCATAAATAAATTCGGTGCCATGCCAAAGGAAGTCGCCAAGTTTTTAGGATTGCCGGACGCTGATTGTTACACAGGGCACAGTTTCAGAAGAACATCAGCTACATTACTTGCTGATTCGGGAGCTGATATATTGACTTTAAAGCGGCATGGCGGGTGGCGTTCTAACGCAGTAGCAGAATCTTATGTAGAAGATGCCATCCAAAACAAAGCAAATATAAGTGCAAAAATAACTCAGGCAATAAATTTGGAGCCACAAACGAAGAAGTTTTGCCCTGAGCCGCGCCCCTCTACTTCTACTGAGGATATTTTTTTATTTACAAATAATGACGAATTACAATGCTCTTCTGCCGCCTTTCAAGAAGTTTCGTCGTCTCCAACATTTACCCTAACACAAAACAATGACATTATGAATAGTAATAATAATAATAAAAACATAGTTAAAAAACCAACTACAACTACGTATCATTTTAATAATTGTAATTTCACTAACTGTTTCAATAATTAGAAATGAACAAAATATAAAATGTTTTTTTTTTCTGTGTCCTCGCAAATGTGTTAAAAAACGTCGTACGATTTACGTGCGTATTGGTTATAATATGCTCGCCTCAATTACGCCCTCGCCTTCGGCTCGGGATGAAATTCCGCCTCGCATGTTATAACCATCATAACGCACTAATATCGTAATGTACTATTACGAATTGAAGTTCAAGTTCGTATCATCGATCCTCTTCAATACCCAATTACGGTTTTGTATGCCTTTCTCGTAGTGAAGTTATCTCGAATATTGGTTTCATCGTTATATCACGTAACTCATGAGGAGCTGAATATAATATTAATATCCATCTTGAGAGATTCCGTGCTTTTATCATTTGATTGACGATATGACCTTCTTATTGTCCCGGTAATCGAATTGTTAAGAGGACCTGCCTACTTACTTAGTTTACGAGTAGTTGAGTTCATATTAATCTTTAATTGCGACAGGATACCCTTTAGAGAGAATATATAATAATGTTAAGAAATAAAAAACTTATTTACAAAAAAATACTACCGACTTCCAAGTAAGAAAACTACAAAGTGAAAAATAACTTTATTTTTGGAAGTCGGTGTCTTTCGTAGGTACCATTTTGCGTTATGGACACCGACTGCCAAAAATAAAGTTATTTTTCACTTTGTAGTTTTCTTAATTGGAAGTCGGTAGTATTTTTTTGTAAAAAAGTTTTTTATTTTTCAGTTTTTTGTTGTACCTACCTAATAGGCAAGTTGTTTAGTAAGTTACCTTAACGCCAGAATAGATTAGCCGAATATCATGAAACTTGAACATAAAGGGTGAAATGAGAGATCTGCGTACCCCTCAAGAGCGTACTGGTGTGATGTTATGTTATGAAATGGTATAAACAATAAACAGACATGCGATTGCAGCAATCCCGAGAGATTTCCCGTAATTTATTGAAGAGTTCTGTTGTATATCTTCGAAGTTCTTCATCAAATCTTCACCAAATTAAATTGGGACCAATTTCGAAACATATTCTTACATACAAAATTTTCAAAATCGGTCCACAAGTGACAGAGATATCTGTGAACATACATAAAAAAAAAGAAAACATACAAGAAGTCGAACATAGAACCTCCTCCTTTTTGGTAGGTCGGTTAAAAATCTAAGTTCGTTTCGGCGTCTTTTTACATATTTTGCCAATGGTAGACATAATTTTATGAATTTATTGACTTATTTAACATCCAACGTATTATGGCATCTTTGCTTCCGGGTGGAGCCAGGCTGGCTATATTAAGCAGAACACCAAGACAAGCGAGAAAAAAGGTGTCCTTATAATTATCCACCAGTCATTTATAACGCTGTTCCCCCAGTCAAAGGCTTTTCGAACGCAAAATGTCATAACCTTAATCACGGTTTAGCTCGCCGTGGATTTAGTAGTATCCGGCGAAAAACTGTACTTAAAGGCTGTCTCAACTTTGTAGCACTTTCGCTTCGCGCCATTTGCGGGAGGTTATAATCATGCCGAATCAAAAGCTCCTCACGAATTTCACACGTGGTTCCCACCCCGGGGTGTTTTTGTGAAAACAATAACCGAACACGAGAACCCAAACATTACAAACTTTGTTTTTCCAAGCGGTTCAACAACTCTATAAAGCTTATTATAATTACGAATAAATTATGTTGCCCTTATTAAAAGTAGGCCCACGTTTTATTGTAATGCGAATTATAATTATTTTTACTCAGTTTACAGCCAGTTGCAGATCAAAAGCTTTCATCATACTAATATTATAAATGTGAATGTAAATTTGTTTTTACGCTTTCACGCAAAAACTACTGAACCGATCATCATGAAACTTTGTACATATATTCTTGGAGGTATTAGAAGTAACATAGGATACTTATTATTAAAAAAAAAAAACAATTAATGGCTTCACTGCGAGCGAAGCCGCGGGCAAAAGCTAGTAACTTATATAAACTTAGCTAGCATGGTTGATGTAATTTGCCCCCATAGTGGTGTATTTTTTTCCTACTACCTACTGACAGATTTTTTCGCACCTAGGGTAGTTAGGCTACCACAGATAATAAATGTCTTCAACAGGCTTTCATGATAAAAATTAGGTAAAATATTATGTTTTGTTTGTCTTTTATTCCTGATACCTCTGATTCCTCGATACTGAACTAGCAGTGATGTTCACACCGCATTTGCCGTTTTATAGTCAGTATACCACCAACTTTCAAACAAAATGGATCAGTATTTTTTACTGGATCTGGAATAGTGTCATGTATGTGAACTCGCTCATACAACTACATACGTCACCTCCGAATAAAAACGTATACGATAAAACGACCTGTAAAACGGACCTTTTTGTGAACGAGCACTTACCTGTTAAAACTTATAGTTTCAATAATTTGAATACCGATTTTCAATGGATCACTTTTTTATGTAAGTTAAGTTGGTATTTTATGAACGTCTAGTAATTCGCGAAAGTATTAAATAAAGGGTACATAGATAAGTTTTCTAATGCCTAATATATCGTGAACTTATATGAACCAAGTCACAGGGGTTCATTTTATCATGATGCTCTCTTATTTTCAATTCGCTCTTGACTTGACCAAACAATTTATGAAAAACTAGATACTTTCAGCATGTTGTTCACCTTGATGTATGAAATCAATTTGAAAATACATTTAATCCTTTATAAACATTTTATACTATACATTATACACTTTTAAAATAAGGTAGTATTTTGAATTACTTAAGTTATAGTAATAAAATTGAAAAGCAATCTGTTTTCCTTGAGATTCCTTGTGAGTTCAAGAAACCCTACTGGAAGTTAATAATCGATACTATATATTATATATATGTATTATAAAGAGGAAAGATTTTTTTGTTTGTTTGTTTATACCGAATAGGCTCCGAATCTACTGGACCGTATTAAAAAATTCTTTCACCAATAGAAAGACCCATTATTCCTGAGTGACATAGGCTATTTTTTAATCCTGAAAACGGGTCCTGTGGGGTGGTCCACGAGAGCAATACTGCGGGGAACAGCCAGCTAATTATATTTCTGTCTATAATCTGGCGTCAGTAATTGTGGCGAAGAGAAGTCCCGGAAAAGGGGCTAATAACAGGTTGGCACGGGTTTGTGTCTGAAGTCTTGATAACAGTGGGCTCAGTTCGAGTTTTTACTCGCCGTCATTCGCGTTAACGTAACCGTCAATTTGTATTGACGGTTACGTTAACGAGAAACTGGAAAAGCGGAAGCGAAGCTCCTCTTGTTACAGTAAGGAGAAACCTCTTTTTTTTGTATAAAAATTACATTAGTGATAGTATACTTCATCACGATGGAATACGCTAAAAACTCGGAGTAAGCACACTGTAGACACGTTTATGATATCAAAAATAAATGTAGGTACTTTAATTACCACGTTTTGAAGTAACCTACTGAACTTTACTCTCTCGCATAAAAACCTATTTACATAAGCAGGTTTCGGTTAAAACTTTTCTAATTTGTTTTCAAGAACATTTTCATCATACCTTGGTGAATTATGTTAATTTGTAAACTTGTCGCATGTATTTGTATTTTTTTGAGAATTTAAGGGAAATATCGCTAAAGTATTTGTCAGATCATCGAGTGCCGAACTAGCGAATGAGCACTGTCATTATTTTCGGAGAAAGACGTCCACTGCTAAATATAGGCCTCCCCCGAGTATCACCACATTGACGGGTCCTTTGTTTCTCGCATCCAGCGGATTTCTGCAGTTTTCCATAGCTGTTGTGCAGATCTAGTAGAATTGATAATGTTGATTTGATCTTCACATTTAGACCAAAATCCAATAGTATCTGCCTATGGCCCGGATACGGCTCGACTTCCAACTTATATACTTAATTCAATGAATATAATACTTTTAAACAAGCAATTCTTGTATATATATAATCTGAATCTCGGAAACGGCTCCAACGATTTTCATGAAATTTAGTCTGCAGGGGGTTCGGGGGCGATAAATCGATCTAGCTAGGTTTTATTTTTAGAAAACCGTTTTCTATGTTTTTGCCCGAGCAGAGCTCTGTTGCCCAGTTACTGTATATAAAAGAAATAATATAATATACAGAAAGTTAGTTAAGTCACAAAGATCTGAGTGTTTTTTTTGCAATAAACTCATTAGTAGCGTTTTGACGTTAAAGTTCATAATTGTAAAACAATTGTACATTTTCGCTTAAATAGCTGATTAGGTATGTCTATGTCACCGGGTTATCACAAAAGCCGGTACTTTTTAATATATCTCGTAAGTGTATAATTTTTATCATCTCAATAAGACAGGGATAGATGAAAAAGTATCGAATTTATTGTTTTTCAAATTATCTGTTCATACTTTAACTGAGAAAGAATAGCGAACGCAAAAACTACCCAGAAAGGATATTTATAGGGTATTGTGTCAGCTTAGTATTATTGTTATAAACAGAGCTTGATCTTGAAATCTCCTTTTTCCCACACTCACGTTTTGAAACATGTAAGTTTTGAAAAATTCGCTTCGCATCACACTATTCGCATTTCTTGAATCTGAATTTATTACAAATATATAAAACCAACTCTGCACTCAGCAAACAATATTGCCAGAAGAATAAATACAATGTTCTTACACTCGTGTTTACTTGCCTCTTTCGTATAGACAACATAAAACATGTTTTTTACGAGTTAACGTATTCCATAAACATGGTTTGAGACTGAAGCTGGGATCATGCGAGTCTGAAACTATATCGTTTTAGATACCCACTTGCATGAAAATGATGGCAGAATTTCTAATATGTTACTTATCATCGGTTTAAACACTAAGAAATTGTGACGGGCAGGCATCGTTCTCAGCTTAGTTTGAATAAATGACTTTTGCTTTTAATCCTGAAAAGACAGAGTGGATTCTAATTTAAAATTCAGAATTCATTTTTCCATAAGACAATTTTCTTTCCAGAAATGATAAGCATTGAATGATTATCATAACTAGAAGAGAGAGAAATAGATATCGTGGCTAAGATGATTGATCATTACGAAGTGTATCGAAAAAGTTCCAATTTGTAACTTTTCGAGTACAGTATTATCAGTGGGTCCGAAAGCTTTTGTCTAAATTGTGCATTTCTTGTTAAAATGTATAGGAATGGGTAAATACTGAAAAAGTCCATGACAGTCTCCTGAGAACCTAACAGCCACATTCGTACTTTCTATAAAAAAACCCGTACTTCCGTCATCATCATCTTCCTGGCCTTATCCCCTGTTATTTGGAGTCGGCGCAACACGTTTTATCCTTTAAAACGTTCCTTCGTTCTTCTGTTCCTCGTCGCGCTATCACTGACTACATTTTCTTTCATATCCTGGTTTTCCCCTCAATCTCCATCCATCCACATTTATATTCATAACTCTTTTGTTGACATGGGTGTTTTTTTAAACCCGTAGGTACCTACCTATATCAAAATGTTCTGTGTAAAATCATGGCTGTCGTTTGTCATAGTACTTAACAAATTTTCAAACATCCAGTGCGATTGCGGTGCCAGGAGCACAATGTCTCCAACGCTGCAATATGATTAAAAATGTACCATGACACGAAAAGAAGAAGACCAGCTGATGCTCTCCGTATCGTGTTTTCGCTGAATGCACACAAGATAGTCAATCAATCGGTCAATCAATTACGAAACCGTTTCATACGTCACACCATACTTTTTGGTCAGTGTTTACAATGACGTCTGCATGTTCCATTTTTAAAACCCGAGTATTGATAAAGAAACTCCACATATTTATAATTAGAGATCCGTATTATTTTCGGATGTTTGTTATTGTTGAACATGGATGTAAGTAATTGAACTTTTGCCAGTACATTAGATACGTAACGATCACCGGAGTAAGAAACATCGAATCTCTCAAGGAACTGAATGAGGATAGACAAGCACAGCTTAAACCACAGATACAATTTTATTTTTTTAAAGGTACAAGGAGAGTCTTACAGTAAATACCTAATATTTTAGACCACATTAAATCAGATATATTTGACGCATTAGAAATAACAGGTATCTTTAGGGCTCCTTCGTTCCGTTATAGCCCTTATCCAACAAGAAGACCTGGTGAAGATCAAGTTCAAGACCTGGTGTCTTGAACTTGATCTTCCCTGATGAAAAGGGTCTCACGAAATAAAAAAATGTCCTGAAGCGAAAAAGGTATCCAAAAATATAAACGGCAAATGGAAGAAAATCGGCGATCGCAAAAAATAATAATCATAAAATAAGACCATTCATTCGTTCGCCATTAGTTTCGTTCACTTCCGAATTTTTGTGAAAAACACCACATTTGAAATGTCTTGAAAATGTAGAAGCTATTTCGGCCAGTTAATGCCACACCGATGTTAAGTCCATTACACACCGGTGTAAATACCGTATCACTCATGATAACATACCTGATATGCGAAAGAGAGAAGCTGAAAGGTCACACGCGCCCTCTCTTTCCTTTAGGCTGAGATTATTTTTAGATGTGGTCTTCGGAGGTCCTTTCAAAAAGAATAATCTCAGTAGGTCACCGATAACAAATAGGATGCTGAAAAATTCAGGTATGTTTTGTAAAGGGTTTAGGGTGTACACACGAAGAATTTATGTTGGGTAACATTTATATCAGGTATCTCAAGATTCTGGTGATGGTTTTGTCGGGCATCTCGTTGGTAAAGCTTTTTCCCTCTTAACCAAAGGGGAAAGAAAAGGATGCCTCTTAAAAGATGGAACGATGTCTTAGTCAAAACGGATTGAAATAACTTTTTTTCATACATATTTGGATACAAGCCACGCAGATAGTTAAAACTGTGATAATTAAGGCTATAAATTAAAATTTATCGAATAGATTATAATATTATGTCTACTCTCTGTGAATAGAAAACATTTATTCGAAATAGGCACAACACATCAACAACAATCACAAAGTAACAGAGAGGAATAGTAAAAAAAGTAAGGTAAGGTTTAAGAATTGCTCCGGGCATTACGAAACATACGCCCATACCGAAAGGGTTACCAGCTGAGCAATTGCTGGGCGTCAGACACCCAGCACTGATTTTCAGTTGGCACCCCGCTAGTGACACGGACGTGGGTAAATAAAATAGATACTTAAAGTAATGTCATAATATGAATATGTAGTTGCTTAACTGATAAATTGAATAAAGATGTTAAATAGATAAACAGAAAGTAATAGAAAATAAAAAATATGAAACGTAATAATATAAAGTATTTAAAGTGCTACAATATGATGGTTAAAATTGTCCAAAAAAATCACCAAGTGACAATGTGGCATAGACGCAACCGACACGACGCCCTGTGGTAATGAGTCTATTTTACAAGCTCTTATATAACTTGCAATGTATGTATGTATGTGTGTTCGGGTTCGGTTCCACCGATTAAGATGAAATTTTGTATACACGTATAGTATGGATGACAATGCATGGTTAGGTTAGGTTAGGTTAGCATATTGGATTTAGAATGACTTCATTTAACGTCATTCTAAATCCAATAAGGTGGACGGCCCAAGATGGCAGACTAGTTATTTTTTGTGCACTGCTATGATATATATCAAATAAAAAGGGTTTTGCTGGGAAAATTACAAAAAAGCTTGTTTTAAAAAGAGATTTTAATGAATAGTTTACATGATTGCATTACTTTTACCTGTTCCGGTGTCTGTAATCAAATCTTGCAATTTAATTAAGACCTACTTCACTGTGTTTGATTGAGATGAAATTTTGCACTAACGTTCTTGTCTCGCGACAATGCATTTTATGAAAAAATCAAAAGCTTGTTTAAGAGAATAAATGTAAGTAATTTGTTTAAAATATGTTTTACCCGACTACAGCGAAGCCAAAAAGAAGGGTTAACGATTTTAGCAGTCTATGTATGTACGTATGTTTGTATTTACGTATGCTTCTCCGTAGCGCCTAAACTATTCATCAGATTTTGATAAATAAGGTATCAATCGATTCGTTATTATGTCCCGGATAACACAGTCTTAAAAAATCTTGTCTCAATTGTCAGGTTACAGTTTTTTAAAAAAACTTTTGCTTGTTTAATATATTCAAATGAGCGCAACATTTTATTTCGTCAGCACCTAACACTGGCTTACTTTTACTATCAATTCACTACCTACTCGTCAGCAAAATCTTAAAAATCTGTTAGCCAAGGAAACAGCTGTTTTAAACCAAATTCAAATATCGGAGGCATCTTATCTAAATTCTGAATTGTTCTGTAGTTTTGGACGTAAGGAAGCGTGACGTAGGTAGAACAATCGGACGCGCATGGCAAATATCTGCTAGGCAATAGATACTTCCATTTTGACTACTCTCCAAATAGTATAAAACATAGTCGCTGTCTGCCTCCGTCGTTTTGCCGCTTATTTCTGAACCACGTAACAGATTTTATTACGATTTTCACTAGTAGAAAGAGCCATAAACGAGGAATGTTGTGTATATGACTTGAAACAAGAGATTCATCAAGACACTATGTAGGTATAATACCCAGGTCCCGTATGTTTTAGTGGTGTATAATAAAGTATCCTACTTCCTACTATCCTATCCTACTAAACTAAACCTATAAATGCGAAAGTTTGTGAGGATGGATGCATGTTTGTTACTCTTTCACGCAAAAACTGCTAAACGGATTTGGATGAAACTTCACACGGTTAGACATCAGAATAACACATAAGCTACAATTTATAATATTTTTTTGTAATTTGGTCATAATATAACGATAAATATCAAGTAAGTCGGAAAAAAAACTGCCCTCTGAGAGCTATCTTCGCGTGCGCTGCCTAAACCGTTGGATATACACAAAAATAATGTAAGGTAGGATTGTTTGTCTTAAATAGTTCTGCATATATCTATAAATGACCATGATAATTAGAGATTCATATGAAAATAAAATCATATAAAATTCATTCTTTGGCGTGCGCTGAGAAAACTATTGATGATACTTATATAAAATAATATAGATATAAAAAATATGTACTACATGATCAGGTGGGGTAGGGTAGGTGGGGTACGGTAGGTAGAGTAGGGTAGGTAGGTTAGGTGGGTAGAGTAGGTATAGTAGGTAGGGTAGGTAGGTAATAGACGGGAGCGAAGCCCCGGGGGTCAGCTAGTATAATAATAATATGAATCAAGTCAAGTCAAATCGGGCAATGTTATGTATCTACTGATTTCAACTTTATTATTTATCACATTGTCTGGTTATTATGAATATTGCTACATAACTGTTAGACAATTCGACAATTATGGTAGATTAGTAGAGTCAGCAGTGGTACCGATATTTGCAATGAATTAGCCCAAAGGGCGAGCGAAGCGAGCTCGCAGGGCTACCCCGACACGGATAAGTTAGGTTCTAAGGGGATGGTGGTTAATTTAGATACTACAGATAAAAGAAGCCCATCACAGCGGGGCTCCGTAAACTTTGTTGCATCAATATTAATCGTACTTACCCTTTTTCTGTTTTCATTTACCCTTTTAACCTGTCCGGTAAGTGATGGGCATTATTCAGAAAGCCCGATCAATTTAATTATTTCAATAGCTTTTTGCAAATTGCCTACTCATATTGGGCATTTTTCAAATTAGCTGGTTATTATGAATAATGCTATATATTAATCACTTGTAACACATAAAATTTGTCCCGTGCGAAGTCAGGGCGGATCGTTAGTAATGAATAAATTCCTTTCCTTGTTTTGTTTAATCTTAAAATGCGGAATTAAATATAGGAGGAAAAGGCCAGACGGATATTGATAGGAAGATCACTATCCTACAAATAGGTTGCTTGATTTAGCTTAAATCTAAGGAGAGTTTTCCCCATGAAAGATGGAAATCTTATAAATAAAATTCTCGTGTCACAATGTTAGTTACCGTACTCCTCCGAAACGGCTTTACTGATTTTTACCAAATTTTATATGCATATTCAGTAGGTCTGAGAATCGGCTATTATCTATTTTTCATACCCCTAGGGTAGGGTAGGTAGGGTAGGGTAGGTAGGATAGGGTAGGTAGGGTAGGGTGGGTAGGGAAGGGTAGGTAGGGTAGGGTAGAGTAGGTAGGGTAGGTAGGGTAGGTAGGGTAGGTAGCGTAGGTAGGGTAGGGTAGGTAGGGTAGGGTAGGTAGGGTAGAGTAGGTAGGGTAGGGTAGGTAGTGTAGGTAGGTAAGTAGCCAATTGACGAGAGCGAAGCCCCGGGGGTCAGCTAGTCATATTATAATTTTAAGAACGTAGTTATCGATTCTTCTAATCAAAGTTTTGTATAGTCAGCATAGAAACAAAATTATGTTAATATTATTTTCAATGAGAAATTTAAAAGTGGATACAGTTCTGACGTAGTTTTGAGTACCCAATTAATATGTTACAGCCTTTATAACCCAAACCAGCCACATTCGTGCCTCCCTAGCCAAAAGTACCAATTTTAAAATGTTCCTCGCACTAAGTGTTAGTGTATTGAAATTAGTTGTACCAGTGTTGAATAGTGTGTGTTAAAACTCCATGTGGACTAAAGAATGTCGTCAGGATGAGGAAATGGCATGCGGCAGTGTGCTGCATCCTCACATGGATGATGCCGACCCCAACAGTGAACTTCCGGACCCAAGAGATGGGGTTGATACCCCCAAAGTTCGAGCCAACCCCGAAAACAGTCACCTCGAAATCCAGTGCCGCAAAAGTGATTCCAAATTCGATAGCAGGGTTCTTCGGACAGTCCAAGACGAAGGTGACGAGTCCTGGGTCTACTACAGTTACTGTGACGACTGTAGATGATGCCCAATTTTTGAAGGACACTACCAGTGTAAAGAAGTTCAGCAGGCCTCCCGTGAGTATACTTAGTTTTTAACAACCGACGGAAAAAGACGGGTGTTATAAGTGTGTGCGTGTGTTTGTGTATTTGTGTATTTGTCTGTGGCATTATAGCTCTTAAACGGATGAACCGATTTTGATTTTTATTGTTTCAATGATGATTTTATCGAGGGTGTTCTTAGCTATGTTTGATGAAAATCGGTTCAGCCGTTTAAAAGGTATTGTCGTTTAACTGTTTGAATCGGGCTGCTCTCGCAAAATACCATGTCATAATTAAGTGTTCAATAGATTGTCGATCGAATCGTGTCTACTACTAGATAAATTATGTAATATGAAATAAAATCATGTCGGGCATTTTTTTACTGTAGATATATTGTTTTTAGTAGCTCAAGCAATGTGGAATGTAGAAGGTAAACCATGTAATCAAGTTTTTGACGTAGGTATTCATTTTTCCATCGATATAACTCGAACCGATACTAATGCTGAATCCAAATTTTCTAGACTTATGCCATAAGTCTGGAAAAATTGGAAACAGCGTCTATGAAAAATATTATCATGAGCTATTGAACGACATTTTTGATGGCGAAGTGTTTTGAAAGAATCTTTGTAGGGATGTGCCCTAACAGGCATTTTCAGTTCACGGGATCTCATTCTACGTGCTGATGGTGATCACTGGGGTGGTTTTAGTAAGGTAAAAATCCCCTGTCTTTTCCCTAATAGTCCAGGCGCCTTTTAAAGGTGCCTGGTGGCCAAACAAAAATAAAAATGGTATTGCAGAGCAACAATAAGAATTTTAAGATGATTTAGGATAAAGTCAAGATAAATCTCTATTGACTATACCGAAACAGATTACATTACTATGTATTTAATGGTTTTACTTCAGCGCCTCGATCAGATTGCTGAGATTTATATTACGCTTTCTTTCTTTGTATTGGAATCGATTCCATTGAATTACTGATGCAGCGAGCGATCTATTATATTCGGAATATGTATTTTCTAAATTCGGATTACTATTTAGACTAAACGCTACAAATATTCTTCAATGTACGCTATTTTCTAGAAGGAACGTTCAGAAAAGCAATACAAAATCTTTTTTTTTTGAAAATTCTGGCCACTATCGGGGAAAGTTTTGGATTTTTATCCTTTTTATGGCGTTGCAGTGCAGTTCGGAAAATCCTATTGAGGAGCTTATTCACGTATTTTTAATGGCAGCGTATTTTTTACAGATTGCGACTGAGATGCCAGTACTAACGTTCTTGAAAAATACGACATAACGACACTTGCCCCTCAGGTCTTAAAAGTTAGCCATTATTTTAGGACTGCCAAAATAATAAACATGTTGTATAATATTCTATTCGGAAAGTCTCACAATCAACGGAAAACCATATGACTGAATTTCCTTGAATCATGAAAGTTAAACGCAACTACGCATGTAAGAGTTACTCAACAATTCGTCGTATTCATTTGTTTACACTGTTCCGCCATATTGTGTATGGTTGTATCCGACCTTTCATTCCCTTCGGTATCCATGGTGCCAATAATAATAATGTTTACACCGAGTTCGATTTATCTTAGTAGCGTTAATTTGCGGCACGATTATGCGTCAAATTGTTTATCGATAGTATATCGTCCTTGAAACCTCACTACCTATGGCTCGGACGGATCTGTTTGCTATAACTATCGATAATGTATCTATGATAATATTATGATCTGTTTAATTTGGCGTAAGTAGGCGAAAATTACCAATTTTGCCTTATAAACAGCGGTTACGAAAGCGTTACGCTGGTTCATTAGTTGTTGTCAAAATCTATCATCGACATCCTCCTGCACTTATTCCATCTTCATTATCTACAGCAGTCCACTGCTAGACATAGTCCTCTCCAATCACACACCATTATCTTGATTTTCGGCAACTCTCATTCAGCTGCTACCAGCCATTCTGCGAAGATCGTCGCTTCAACAAGCCTGTACGCGTCCTAACTTACGTTTACCAATTCGCGGTCTCTACTCAAAAACACGTGTTGATGTTATGAAAGAAGATAACAGCTTGTAAATATGTATAAGCGGCCATCTTTAGAGCCTTTTTTATTTTTTACAGCGTTTTTGTATTTTAAATTTTTGGCACAAGACCAATTTGACCCCCTTCAGTAGCTTTTATTAAATCAAATGTCAGGTGCAAATTAATCTTCGTTCCCATTATTACACCCGACGGAAAAAGAGGGGTGTTATAAGTTTGACGTGTGTACCTGTGTGTTTGTGTATTTGTGTACATGTGTATTTTTGTATATCTGTCTGTGAGTGGCATCGTACCTCCTAAACGAGTGAAACGTATGATTTTGTTTGAAAGGTGACTTTATCGAGAGTGTTCTTAGCTAAGTTTGATCAAAATCGATTCAGCCTTTCAAAAGTTATGGGTTTTTTACTGTTTGAATCGGGGGGTAACGTGTCATTATTACGTGTTCAATAGATTGTCAATCGAAGCGTGTCTATTACTAGATAAATTATGTGGCATGAAATAAAAATGTGTTGGGGCTTTTTAAATTTACTTATTAAAAAAGGAAATTTGCTTTGTTTCACAGGATATCACTTACCATCCACTTAAAACATGATTCACAAATATGACAAAGCAACAGGCTATTCCAGGCTCATACAACCGTATACAAACACACAACTTTATATCTTATCCATTTTTATCAGTATGCACGTCAGCCATCCTCGAATTTTGGCATTATCAACAGATTGGACTGAAATTGATATCAATAACTCACTATCTTAATCACGAAACAATTCGCCTATTTGTGTAACATGCGTACGGACATATTTTTGAAGACAAGTTCCGAACTTGTTTATTTAAAACAAAAAATTAAGTTTTGTGTGTGACTTTCTTTGTGTAAAACACTGTTATGTGCAGTGAGAAAGTGTTTTAGTGAGAAAATGTGTGTGCGAAATGTGATTGTGTTAGTGTTATTGTGTTGTGTTAACTCTCGGGCTCAGTGGGACCCGAATTCGTCGCAAGGATTTCAGAATATACCTGAAAGTCCGGGTCTGCCTTCGTATGGCACGGCTCCTCAGTTTGTTATAAATTCTGGATTAACAGACACTTCCGCAAATCCTGCTTTAGATCCGCAAGAACCATCTCAGTATGGTCCATCCCTAGAATTATCACAAATACCTGAAAATTCGAATATGAATACACAGTATGGTCCACCTTCCAGAAATCTCGACATCCAAGACCATATACAGCATGGTCCATACCCCGAAATGCCAAACTTCCGGGATCATCCGGATATGCATTTGCCGAATGATCTACCCCCTGTAATTTTGGAAATACCATATCATCCGAATATGAATCCACAGGATGGTCTACCTCCCAGAATTCCAGACTTCCAGGGTCATACGCAGTATCCATCCCTCGAAAATTCAGACATCCCCAATCATCTGGATATGCATCCGCAGTATGGACAACCCCACGGAATTCCGGACATCCTGGACCCACAGCGTGGTCCTCCTCACGGATTTCCGGATCATCCGCAGCATGGTCCATACTTCGGAAATCCGGATATCCCAGGTCATCCTCAACATGGTCCACCCCACGGCAATTCTGACTTCCTGGATCATCCACATATGCACCCACACAAAATGCCGCCGCCGCATCAACCGATTCTGGAATATGTAAGTTTCAAATATAATACTTACGTAATTATCTATGGATATGAAACAAAAAATAGCTAAACAAAAAAAAAAACGATATGTTTTCAAGCATATGGTTTGTTTTTTTTTGTATAAATAATGTAATAGTAGTTTATGCAACGGTCATATAATAGGGGTTATTAAAATACGAGTGATAATAGCATCATACGCGTGCTTTAATACCTAATTATATGCTGTTGCATACTATTTCATCTTCAGTCATACAGTTGAAATAAAAAAAAGTGGAAATGGAAAAATATGAGGAATGGATTTAGATTCTCACTAGAAACAGACAGAAAGCGCACCGTTTTTGTATTTGTAACGTATTTGTGTGACATTATTATAGACAATGACACTATTTTGCTACATTTAGTCAATGAGCCCATACGTGCCAATAAATTAAAAAGTAAAAGTGCGCTATAAAAATTAAAAAGTTATTTTATGATGCAGTTGTTTTAAAATCGAAGGAGCATTTAAAAAATTTCCTATCCACGAAAAAAAAGTACGTGTTTTTACAGTATTATTTTTATTCATTTTTGAATACGTTGTGACTGTTGTGAGTGTAGATAAAAATAATTATTATAAACTCAGAAACTTTTTGTTTTGCTTGCTTATCATAAGTTTAGGAATCACACTAAGATGATGTATAAAATTCCGATTTGTGAATTAATAAGAATTCTATGTTGAGTATTGGTCAATCTCTATTTTAGCGTGAAAATCTAAATTCCACCAAATACTTAATGCAGAAATCTAAACATAGAATGCGCATTGCGCGTTGCTGTTTCTCTCTTGAAAAAGGAAAGAATTTCAAAAGTGACGAAGGTTTAAACGACTCAACTGTACCGGTAAGGTACCTGTCCTATAATTAAAGAAAATTAAAAACAAAATTTATATAAGTATTTATATCAAAATATTCGTATCGGAATCCTGCAACAGGTTATTAAGAAGTCTCCTATGAAAAAAAGTAATAAAGAAAGAAAGAAAAACAGATCAAAAGAAAGTTCAAAATTAGAGGCATAAACACAAAAAACTAATCCAAAGACCGAATATTTTACGTATAATTTTGAGCTGGAAAAAAAAGATGGAATTTCGCCCACACTCGGTTTGCTTTGTTCAATAAGATGTTGATGTAACTAAAATAGAACCGAACTTGAATTAAGTTAGATTGATTTTACTTGCTATGGATAAGATTAAAACTTTTAATTACATTATAACACTTTCTAAGTTCATCTTGGTTATCGCTGACATTGGTTTAGGAAAATAGAATAAGCAAACCAGTTAATACGTTTAGGTTTAACGATATTTAGTCTCAAAAAAGTTACATGAGAACAATGTTTAAAGTAAATTAAATAAAATTTGTCACAGACGTCACGGTAGCAAAATATTAGGTCATTACATAAGAAATTTACGCGTTTGCATTTGCGTTTTGTCGTAGTGGCCACTTTGATCTCTAATATCTCCTCTTTGGTTTGGAATTCCAATTTTAAATTTATACAGCTTTTGTGTTTGGAAAACCGTAATTCGTTTATTTTTTCCTCTTTTGGTTTTTCTTCGCTCGAGTCAGTTTACAAAATGGAAAACTTGAAATATCGCGTTATTTACGAGTACAAGTTCCATTGTGGCACCAGTTCTGCAGAAACGGCTCGAAGGATTAATGATGTCTATCGCGACGGTGTCGCTAAAGAAAACAAATCTGCATTGAGCAAAAGTAGTGATTAATGCTTGGGCCTTCTCTGTATGAGAAATATTACTGCTCCTGTTAACAAAAATAACTACGTTCATTTCATCTAAACCGAGTCACTCTTGTGGTCTATTCAACAGGAACCGTGCATTTTTTTCGGTATAAAAATGGTCTATGACACTCAGCAATCGTGTAGCTTACTATTCATGAAATAATTTTCGTCATCGAAACAGAACTTCAAAATATTAATCACATTTAAATAACCAAATTAATGGTAGAGGATCACGCAAATGATCTCTAACTTACAGTTGCCCATCACTGTAAGCGATTTCACATATCTGGTCGCCAATATCAGCAACACAGGGTCCATCGAAAAGGACATTAGGAGACCTATAGGGATGGCCAAAAATGCTATGCAAGACCAAAGTGAAACTAGTAAACTCCCTAATGTTTTCCATCTTTAGCTATGGGTCCGAAACGTAGACTTTAAAGAAGGCCGATCGTGACCGCGTAGATGCTTTTGCGATGTGGTGCTGGAAGAAGATGTTACAAACTCACCAATGACTCTACCCACCGCGAGCTGAACATAAAGATCAGACTCTCATTCAGACAGACATTTTGCCTTCGTAGAATTTTGGAGTTTTTCGGTCACCTTGCCAGAAAGGATGGATACAACTGCATCGAACAGCTGATGCGTGATGGTGGCTGGTGAAATCGACAGAAAACCTCCTAGAGGCCGCAGTCCCATCAGAAAGTCAGACCAAGTCCTCACATCATTGAACACCAAAATGCACGATGCTCTCCACGACGCAAAAGACAGACATAGATGGCGCAAACCTGTGAAAGAATAGTTGTTTCCACTACGAGGGAATCACTACCCTCAGTAAACGAGGAACACGATGCGAGACGGAGAAAATAGATAAACAAACCAACAATTCTTCAATTCAATATTTGTCTATTTATATAATAGTAGGTTGTTCTCAGGAATGCGACCAGTAAGTCTAAAGCAAACATTTACAGGTCTAACAATAGTTCGTTCTGTTTAATTTTGTATGTTGTACCTACCTCACTTTGATCGCTAATCTTGTGACCTTCAATATACTTATACACATCTCAGTGCATTTCATCTACAGTAGCTACAGTTGCACTAGATCAACAAAAAAATGTACTTAGCTACCTACAAAACAGTTGTACCTGAAAAGGCATGCGCTTCATCATCGTCTATATTTGGTAACACGAAAATTTGGTAACTAGAAGATTCAGCCCGTTCTTATCTTGAAAAAAATTACCACTAACTTACTGGGAGCAGGCTCTCCATTCTCTCCATTTATCGTCGCCACTTATTTCCAATTTAACTAAAGAAAATATGCAAGTCGTTCCACCATCTCCTTCGAGGTCTGGAGTGGGACAGTAAAGGATAGCTCTAATTCTGTAAGAAAAGCATTTTTTTTTTTATTTTTTTTTTATTGATTATAGGCTTGCGCTTGACCACTATCTCACCTGATGGTAAGCGATGATGTGGTCGACGATGAAGCACGCTTGCCTAGAAGAAACCTATTCACTCTTGACTTGAAGACTCCCAGGATTTAGGAGAAACCCTGTTATAGAAAATATTTCAAGTTTATCTATAATAATATGATAAACACAAAACGTTAACTATTTAAAAGACAAAGCTTATCTCCAAATATTACGAAAGAACGCGTGTTTTAATCCAATGTCCGCCCATCTGGTAAGATTTTTTAAGTCAGTGTTTCTTGTTCCGACCAATCTTCAGATCAGATGTTTGATTTGTTTATAAAACAAGCTCGTAACATCCGAATTCCGAATTGTTGGTACGCTGCGCTTTTAGAAGCCAGGGTCAATGGTAATTCTTCTATCATGTCTGTTAACTCAAAAATCGCCTCAACTTTTCTGATTTTGTTCGAGTATGTAGCTCAGTAGCTACATACTGGCTGAAGGGAGGATCATGAGGTGGCCCATATCCTGCGAAGGGGTCACATTTATAATATTCCAACTAGCCAGGCATTTCTACAGCGGCCAACTTGGGTCCGCTGATCAATGTATAAATATGGGTGTTATTGATTTCAAAGAGACCTAGGATGAGATTCATGATCACCATCATTTAATTTGATAACGGCCACAGCCAGAGAGCCAGCAGACCATATGCGCCATGTCGACAAGTCCTGTGCTTCTCGCATCCAACGAACACTTGAGGCCCTCACTAGGTGATCGGTCCACTTTTGTGGGAGGTCTTCAATCACTGCATCCTCCAGTACGCGGTTATCGCTCCAGAACCTTTCGGATGACTCATACATTAAAGAGGGTAATTCTTGAATCCTGCCACAGTCTAATAAAACCACAGACATAAATCTAACTATATGACGCGACTGTATGTACTTCGCATGCCAAAAAACCGGAGAAAATTTAGCATTATTGGCACCGGAAATGCACCGAAATCTGGAAAAATTCCTTTTTATGCCATATTGAGCTGTGAATAATGTATAGAAAAAGTTGGCCGAGGTATTGGAAATGTTTTCTTTCATTGGTAAGTAAATTTGTTTTTAAATTGTTTGTTAAAAAGTGGCTCGCATTGTTTTCATACAGATGGAGGGACTTGCGTTATCTAGTTAGATTTCTATCTAGTTTTGTGATCCGTACAATAACATGTCAACACCATCATGATGCCGCTGTGAAAAAGAAATAGTGCTATTCATCAAGTCTCTCGCCGTCTCTCTCTTACACTGGAGCCAAGATAGTGTTGAAACGACAGAGTCAGGCCTTAGATTTGTTTACTTCGAGCATTATCAATTGGTGTCCATCCAAACAAAACTAAAAGCATTACATTCAGAACTACAAACTCCAAACTCAAACTAAAGTTTTCGAGGTCTTCTCTTATTTTTTAAGTCGTATTTACAGAAGAATTTATCAGCCATAGTCTAGACAGCTTGTTTTTCTTTTGTTGCTAGTGAAAACAGCCTCAGAGCCACAGAAAACATACCATTTATGTAGTAAAGTTGAATTTATATATTATACACTTACCCTCTTGCTTGACGAAATCGTTTGAAAGACAAACAGGCCTGAAGAAAACAGAACTGAACTATATTAAGTGCGCACGAGTGGTTTTAGTTTGTGAGTTTTACTTTATGTTATGATTAGGAAATTATGTGAATAATTTAGTGTTTCGTTGGTACAGGGATCCGAGATTTATTTTTATGTTAGGTTAGTAAAGTTGGCCTTAGTAATATGTGTGTATTTGCTATATTATATTTGCTAAGCCTTTTCCTAACTGTACTGGGGTCGGTTTCCAGTGTAACCTATTCAGCTGAATACTAGTATTTTACAAGGAGTGGCTATCTGACCTCCACAACCCAGGGTAATACGATAGGTAGGTACACCTTGGAATGGCTTGTGACACAGTTCAGTCTTCTGAGACACGTAACGACAAATATCTAGAAATGACAACCGGGACCAACCAAAAAATGAATGCTAACCAAAAGCTTAATGTGCTTGCCGAGGCTTGCAGGAGGCTGGGTATGTAATTAATGGTCAGCAATCCAAAAGCCGACCTCGACAAGCTTTGCTTAACCTCGAAAATCGACTCCTAGGGTTGTTATTATGTTGTTACAAGCTCATTTGTTAGGCATATTAGTTACTACTCCATTATTCAGCACCTACTTACTGGTCCAGTTGAAAACAAGCGTCAGGTACTAGTTGTCTGGCATTTTTGCTGAACTTGGCCATTTTGGCGCGGCCGTGAGGCACACTTTCCTGCTAATTTACTTCGGATTTTATACTATTTTTATCTGATGTACATGTATCTGGTATATTGTTTGTCTTTTAGTCTGTGCTAAATAAATATATTTTCTTTAATTATTTCTTTCTTACTTTATTATTGTTAACATCAATAAATCTTAACTAATATTTTAAAGAGAGAGCCCGAGTTTTGTGAGCTTGTTTAGACGTGCAGGGTAATATCTGGAACCACTACACCTATTTGAAAAAATCTTTCACCGTTTGAAAGATACATTATTCCAGATAGGCTAAAAAATATTGTGACTCAAGCAAAACCGGGGCGGGCCACTAGTTGTACACTGCCTTTACTGCCTTTTCATTCAGAGAATATTGCCATAATGAGTAGTGACCGTTCGTCAATACAAGTGGCCGTTCGTTGTGAAGCGACAGGTAACACCCTTCCACACTTCTCTCGCTGCATTATGATAGGGTGACTTTTAATTCACTGCCAATTTTTCAGGGGGAGTTTTTCAATCAAAGACATGTGACAACCGATCAACCCGCACTAGATCCGCGTGGTGGATTACGGCCCATTTTCTCTCACAGAGAGGAGGCCTGTGTCCCAGCAGTGGGAAGAACAAAATGCTGATGACGATTTCAGGGAGTGAAAGTATTCATATCCTACTATTATTGTAAATGTGAAAGTTTTTGTGGATGTTTTACACTCTTTCACGCCAAAACTATTGAAGGGACTTTAAGGAAATATTTCACTAATACAGCTTAAATCAGAATAGCATATATCTTGGCTATAATTTATAAAGATAGAAGTATAAATTCTTGGCGAATGAGGCCGCAAGCACCAGCTAGTATTAAAAACATGTACTAAAAAACACATATGTATAAAACACGTCTGTGGCATAAAACACGTCTGTGGCAAAAAAAAATGAAAGTCAGCTGTTTATTTTTACCACTGATTTTATTTTCGACAGAGTGATTTACGTTTTTTGGATAATTTGACATAATTCCAGGGAATAACTGATATTTTTCTGCGATCTCAGGGTTGTTGCCATAGTGACAGTTGTTCTTACTTTCTTCTCTTTAAATATTGCCGCGAACTGAAGTCAACCTGTAGACAGATTAAACCATCGAATATTAAATAATCGATTTATACGTCATGCGAGCGTACCGTCCCTCGTGGACTTTCGCAAGGCAGTGTACTCGGACCAAACCTGTTTACACTCTATATTAATGACTTCCCTAAATCCATTAAACATCCCATGACCCTGTTTGCGGATGACATGTAGTAGTGGCGAACATAGATATGCCTATATTATAAATTTAATTATAATTGAATGCCTATTAAAGTGATGTAAATCGTCATTGTGATATTTGTAATCTGCTGTGATAATTGCTATCTCCGAAAAATGTAAATATTGGACAAGGAAAAAAAATCATTGAATAATGTAAATGATTGAATATAAGAAATCTGTTTTAAATGTGAACTATATTTAATGTATGGTTGTAAAATGTAAAAATCATTGATTCAATAACAATAATTGTACCTAAAATATTTGAACGCCATGAGAAATTGCAGACATGTCGTGAGCCACTCTTATTTAAGATCTTGCATGCATTTATTATTTTAATTCTGTATGAGTACACATGTTTGAACAATTAAAATTTCTTATTCTTAATAAATATTTGTTATGTTCCTTGCTGACGAACCTTCTGTACGAAATTGTGGTTTTATTTGTGGTTATCTCAATTTCCTTTATTTGAATATTTTTTTTATTCTTCAGGTCCTATTGATATTTTATCGATAGAGTTTACAAAAGTGTCATTCTTTCATCGGAAGCGTGGTGATAGCAATTGGAAAAATTACAAAAATGTATGAGAACGTTAAACGCTATAGAAATGTCACATGACCAATCTCTTAAGGCTATTACACTATCATATATCTAGTATCATACATAAGTTTGTATTATACTATCATATAAATATTTATTTTTTCGTTTATTTTTGCACTGGCACGCCTTGCTGTACAATTACACCAATGGAGCACAATAAACTCACTATAAATCCAGGTTTCCTCACAATGGTTTCCTTCACCTGTAAACGATGTCCAAGATAAACTTAGAAAGTACATATGAATTGAAAAAGTAACATTGGTACTTGCACGACCTCAAGAACGAGAAGCGAGGTCTTATCCACTGGGCCACCACGACATACTCATACTCATACTCATAGATCCACGATCCTACAAATATGATAGTGTAATACATCATACATAAGATCCTATCTCTTATTCTAAATATATGATCTTTAGAATCATATCTGTGTGTTACATTATCATAGTTCTTTGATCCTATTTTTGTCATATTTGCTGGCAATGGAGTACAAGTCGGTTGTGTGTAACAGTACTACTATTGCTTCGGCAGTGTGCACAGCAGTGTTCCCGACAATAATTTTAGAAATCCACATCCGCTAAACATAATAAAATTTCCGCCAAAATATCTATATACTTACTTTATTCCGTTAGAAAAACCGTCACAATAACAATTGCCTTAGAACTTAGAATACAGTAGCAAAACTGAAAATCACGTAATTTTATGGACAGGTAAATTATGGAAATAAATTTGATAATTCTAGATAGCAAGATTAAATATGGCAAGACCAGGGGCCTTATACCATGACTTGTTAAAACTATCATAGTGCGACAGTGAAAAGAGACAGAGCTATTTTTCTTTTACAGCTACGCCCTGATTTCTATGATCCTATCTAACAACAAATGTCAAAAATCTTTTTGCAAAGACTAAATGATCCATATATAAGTCATGTTTATGTAGATATATGATAGTGTAATCCCCTCCTTACATTTTAGTATTTCGACAATCACCTTTTCTGATAGATGTATAAAGCCCTGGAAAGTCCAAGTCCAAGTCTCTGGAAAAAACATGTTATAAATAGAAGTTTGTTTCTAAGCTCGTCCTCACCTTTTCAATAGAACTGAACATTAGTTTTTTTCCGTTTGGTAGATTAATAAAAAATATTGGACACGTATTTTTTCTTTTGACACGTAACCATAAAGTGACGACGATATAATGCGTTGAAATATCGTGTGACGTCACGCCGTTAGTAAACTTTATACTGACATAGTGACGTCACAAGCTACTCCTGAACTTTGATGCGCTTTATCTTTGTCATTTTTTATTGATTTGGTAAAGGAATAAAATATGTCTTCAAAACTATTTGATAATCTTGCTGACGGACTAAATAGAAATATCATTTTTCTACAAAGGAAACATCCCTATTATCTATTTTAGGAAAAAAACCTATTCAGTAAACAAAAAACGTTAAGTTATCGGCAAAAATAAAATGCTGCCTACGCCTCATAATTCTTGCTTCCTGATCGAGTTACCTGTCTGTTGAACTCCATTGTTTTTTCCTAACTGTGTTAGAAAACATTTTTAAATTTGTGTTTTTGTACACCAAAACAGAAATGAATTTGACTTGCTCAGCGATATTGTATCCAGACCCAGCCGCAAAGTGCATATGCTTAATGTCCCTAGGCGTACAATTAAGTTGTTTTCTAATGGTGTATACTGCATGTCCATTACTGTTTACAACAAATTACCTGATGGCTTCAAAACTCTCAGCCTCAGAACATTTAAATTTCATTTTTTTAACTTTCTTTTAAGCAAATGTTATTACTCGACTGAAGAAATCATAAATGAAAAAATTACCTAAATATTTGACATTATTGCCTATAAATTATATTTTATCTCTTTGACTTCATTGAATTTTGACTTCTATAATTAATCTCTTTTACTACTATTGTTTAAATTATTTGTAATTCTAATTGTTAATAACTTAATTTTAATGTAATGATAACCAATAATTTTACAAACCATATTTGTACGCCGGAAACGGCAGAATATTATGATCGTAATACAGCTTTGTACAATATTCTGACAAAAAATGCATTCTATTCTATTAAATATTATTTTTTATCATTAAGTATATTCCTCGACTTTGACTTTGTATTTTTTCACCAAGGTGACCATTACTTTATTTCATAAAATTTCTTCAGTACCTTGATAGAATTACCCCCAATTACTCTGTTTAAAATTTTCTGTTGATCAAAGCCGAGTTTCCTTATAATTTCATTGTCTTTATTACTTTCGTCAAAGGGACTATGGTCGAAGTAATTCAGTTTGGTTGACAACACTTTGAGAATGACTACGTCAGAGAGACTTTGCTGAAAAAAGTATTAGTGATGGATTTGGACAGAGTTTCTTGTAATAAGTCAATCAGTTTTAGTACTAGTCCAACAGTTTACATTGCTGGATGAAAAAATAGGCCTTGCCCTAATTAATAAATACCAGATTCTGCTTAGCAAATTGCTCACTTAACAAAAATTACTATAAAAAATATGTGGGTTGAAAAAAATTGTGTTTTAAATGCTTAAGTACTTAGTTTGTGTTGACAAGATAAAAGAAAGGCGTCTAAAAAAGTAGGGTTAGTTTCCAAGGCAGTTGCGATTGGAAACGCCTTTACAGTAAATTGGTTATGTTTCCAGAAAGGTCTGGTTCGTAGTACTCACACCCGGTGACGTACCTGACGTAGACAATGGATGAAAGAATATATAAGGGTCGTTGCAGTTAGCATTTTATAGTTTTTGACTACCTCCATGGGAAAAAACTAGGAGTCTATTAAATAAAATAAAAAACTTTTTTACAAAAATTACAACCGACTTCCAAACAAAAACACCACAAAGTGAAAAATAACTTCAATTTCGGAAGTCGGTGTTCCTGTTTACGTTTTTTTTTTTTTTTTTTTTTTTTATTGTGTATAGGCTCGCGCTTGACCACTATCTCACCTGATGGTAAGCGATGATGTGGTCGACGGTGAAGCACGCTTGCACGTTTCTTCATTTTTTGACACCGACTTCCGAAATTGAAGTTATTTTTCACTTTGTAGTGTTTTTGTTTGGAAGTCGGTTGTAATGTTTGTAAAAAGTTTTTTTTTTCACTTTTTAGTTGTGGTACACGCGTATAGTGCCCAAAGTGAAGCTAGAATAGATTAACTCAATAACATGAAACTTAAACGAAACCAGTGCAATGAGAGTATACCAGGGTGAACTGTTCACACCTGCGTACCGCTTAAGAACGTACCAGTGTGATGTTATGTTATGAAATGGTATAAACAGACATGCGATTGGATCTATCCAGAGTAATTTGCCGTCATTTATTGAAGAGTTCTGATGTATTTCTCCGAAGTTCTTCATCAGATCTTGATGAACATTAAATGGGACCACATGACAAGCACCCGCTTTCAAATTAAAAAAGAATCATCAAAATCGGTTCACCCAATAAAAAGTTCTGAGGTAACAAACATAAAAAAAAAACAGTCGAATTGAAAACCTCCTTCTTTTTGCGAAGTCGGTTAAAAACTGGCCATGTGCGAGTTGGAATTGCGCACTGAGGGTTCTGTACAAACAGCTACATTATCGAAAATAAATAAATAACATTATCGAAGTTCATAAACTATGAGGGCACCGAACATTGTTCTAAAGATAAGATAAACAGAATTGAGGAACAAAATTAACATTGCCGTTGGAAAACTGTAGTCTCCATACATCGACATAAGTCACGGTCAGTTTACCAACTGAAAATAAGTTAATAATCTTTTTTAAATGTAGATACAAATTTATGGCTTTCTTTTTTTTTTCTTTACTTGTGCTATAAGTCATTGCTTCTTGCCAAATTTCATGATTCTAGGTCAACAGGTAGTACCCTGTATATATTGATTCCCTTGCGAGTGTAAAATACGCGTCATTAATGGTTGTATCTCTTGATTGCATTCATCTAGAAGTTTGACAGCTGCAAGGGGTTGCAAACTTGAGTATACGATATTAATTTCACCTCGATACCTCCACACGTTCCCGAGATAAAGAATCTTGACAGACAGACACAAAAGTAATCGTATAAGGGTTCCGTTATTTCCTTTTGAGGTACGGAACCCTAAAAATGGAGTCAGACAATACTATCTTCGTGCATCAATAAATTATCGATTAAATTCTTTTTTTTAACTTAATTTATTAATTACTTATCTATCAGTAGGCATTATAAAACCTACTCCCTCGTAAAGTCCGATAAGTGGAAATAACCGGAACATCAAGGATTACCGTCAAATTACCCAATTGGTACTTGGCTATTGATTAGCAGCCGTCACTGATAACATCAGCAATATCAGTTTGATATACGAGCTGATGACTTCATTCGCTACCTGAGCTTTGAGATGGGTTCCATCATAAAAGCACTGAGTACTGCCTCGTTGGTCTCGCGGTCACTATTAGTGCGGCTGCTAACAGACCAGATAAAATATTATTGAATTTTCTTAGTGGCAGCCCAGAGTATGAAAATTGGCGGTGAGAAAACCCCGTGACTTGGCAAGCAAGTTAAGCCGTTAGTCCTACACTTGACCTCTCACTTGAACAGAGAGTGTATAAAAGTTACAACGGATCTTTATGTCTCTGAATTGGTTGCAAGACCCTGAGCAGTAGCTTTTTTTGTGTCAATGTTGAAGGATAGATAACTTTGTATAACTGTCTCTTTCACTCCCTTATGTTTGTCGCATCGTCCTATCTCGCTTTCTCTATGCAGTATACTCGATGACAAACGGTTTTTTGCGCAATATTTGGCAGAGCTAACTTCAGAGACACAAAGATCCGCTGTGATTATTATTCCTGTGTTTGCGCACACACTGGTGCACTATAATATCCGGCATCCATAGCTAGTCTCTGTTGTATTGGTCGCAGTGACCGAATTCTGTCTGTAGGACTATTAATATAATGTTTAAAGGGCAGTGCTGTAATTCCAAACATAATCAATATAATTTTCAGCCGAAAGACTTCCTTACGGAACATAGATCTCTCCCAAGCGTCACCACAACAGCAGTATCTGTGCTTCGCGCATCCAGGGGATTCCCTTACCTCGAATCCAAACCATAGTAATTGGAATGAACTTATATTGTTTGCATCTCAAGTACTGGTGTGTACAGATACCCTTCAGGACCTGGCTGATGGGTTTACAATGAATATAAAGACGCACAGTGCTGTCTTTACAGTTACAGTAAAATTAAGTCGTGCAAGATAGCCAAGGCTAATGAAGAATTGCAGCGCCTTCAAATTGAACTAGCTGCAGCACACTTAGCTTTACTAGAAATAGAAGATACAGGAGAAGAAGAGGGTGATGTATCCGTATACTCAGAAACAAAAACAGAAGCATAAGTAGACACCTGGGTGGGCAAAGAAGTCCCTCCACCCATTCTAGTCATTATGGACCATCCGCATCAACCACTCAACCATTCAAGAAGAGATTGAAGATCCTGAAGCTCACTGCCGTAGCTAGTAGAACCCTATGAATAACCAGTCGGCACCGGCGGGTGCCTACTCAAATACGCAGTCAAGACTAGTAAAAAAGAAAACAGAAAAGAGGAAAGGAAAGAAGAACCAAATAACGTGTTTATATTAGCACGCCTAACCAAATGTTTCCCGGATAAAAAAAACAATCGAAACGTTTTATTTTCAAACTCATTCTAAATTCGAATGCGTGTTTAAATCCAGCCAGGACTATGGTCTGCCAGGATGCTGTAGAAGTGTAAAGCTTACTAAGCAGGCAGCCGTCACACTAATACCTGCTTTGCCCTGCTTCACTTTGAAATTTGCATCAAAAAAGGTGTGGCTAGAAGATTTAAGGTAAACCTAAGTAGGACCAGCATAAAATAATTTCACTTGAAAGAAACATACTGTGTTAATTTTCACTGAATATCATAATAATGAGCTGAATTGAACACATAATTTTCAGTTTCTCGTTCTATAAATCTATAGGTTTATAAGTAGTAAACCTTGTAAGAATTTTTTTACCGACGTTTATTCCATCAACTTTAGATATTTCAACAGTCTAGTTAATCCCGGCTCAAAATAAATCAAGTACATTTGGCTATCCATCTCAATCATTCAGTAAATAGCTGTTATGTAAGGTATACAGTAACAATATTTAGATACGCCAAATATTTTGGCGCCGACCCGCGTGCGCGTTATTTTTAACTCGAATATCAATCATATCATGATTGTAAACTATATTTTGCAGCACATAAATATATGAATAAAATATTGCGTAAGTCGAAGTGTATTGATGGTCTACATATAGGTTCTCTCGTCTCTACAAGATTACTTATAATTCGTTAGCAATGTTTCAGGGAGTGATACTGCTCATGAATATAAACCACTTTCACTATGGGATCAACTCATCATCATCATCATCATCTGTCAACCGTCACATTATCACTGAATCTCTTTCCTTTCATATCACTTCTCTCAAAATCCATCCATTTTTTCTTTGGTCTTCCTTTCCCACTCCCTCCATTCACATTTATATTCATAACTCTTTTAGTAATATGAGTATCATCTCTCCTCTTCATCTGAACATACCAAGACAAACTATTCTCGTTTAACTTTGCCGTTACTGGCGCCATTTTCAATCTTCCTGTTATATGCTCATCGCTCACTTTATCCATTCTCGTCATTTCGCTCATCCATCTCAACATTCTTATCTCCGCTATATGCAATCTCTTTTCATCCGTCTTTTTTACAGGGACCAACTATAACATAGTAATTATGAAATAATAAAACACAATCAGCCGTTGCTTACATTTTGTCGAGTTGTATGAAAATAAAATGGATCAATACATTTTTATTTTCGTAGTTGTTTTTTATATTTTGGAGTTGATCCCATACTAAAACATATTTATTTTCAGAAGCCCTTTCACCCCCTGCAATATCGCCAGTAAATTAAAATCAAAAGTCAAATCAAATCATAAATCTATGCTATCGGCTTTGCACAGATTTATGATTTCACTGAATCTCTTAAGCTTCAACGATTAAGGTCTGTCTATCAACCAGTCACTCAGTGAAAATGCATGAGGAGTCGGAAATACTTTGGATAGGTAGGTACCGGAAGAGAATGTTATAAACGAAAGTACATTGTTGATAATATTATTTAAAAAAATCTCATGAAGTAAATTTAAGATTGACACATTTACAGTTAACCTTCATGATGTTGATAGACTTATTCATTATAGCTAGATGCCCAGTAAAACAAAAGATAATTAATGACTTTACCTCTGTCTGCGTCGAACGGAGGGTAATGTCGGACTTCTATCGACTTACAATCCCATGGTTCTTACTAATGCCATTAGATGAAGGCCCAGGAAATACTCAGTATACCTTCACTCGTAGCTTTTGCCCTTAAATAATCTCTTGATAAATTTAAAATAGTGTTGATTTCTGTAAATTATTTTAAACAAAGACTTTTTACACGTCAGATATAAAAAAACTGCATAGTTCGGTTTTTCGGATTCGACTTCTTTATTATAATTATATTTTTAATAGGCTCGCGTTTGAAACACAGAAACAAAACTCGGAGGTCTCAGTCTTTTTAAAAGCCCAGGCAATTGCACTGGTCTTTTGAAAAAAGAACAACACATATTTCAGTAACGTGCACATTTTTCGGTGGTCGTGTAGTTCACGTTTTTCCCATAGTCTCTAGAGTGCACCATAAACTATCTATAGTTTGTATTAAATACCTAGGTAAAACAATACATTCTCACATCACACGCCAGATTAAACAGTTCAGCTCATCTTGTATAAATAAACGTTGCATTAATCAACGTTCTTCTCATTCTCTTGACGTTTCAAAACACTTCAACGTCAGCCTAAACTATAAACTATGGAGAATATACTTTTATTACTAACTAGCTTTTCCCACACAACCCGTTTTCGGGTAAAAAATAGTCTATGTTACTCAGGAATAACGTAGCTTTCTGTGAAAAAATTTTCAAAATCGTTTAAGATGTTTTTGAGTTTATCCATTACACAAACAAACTTACAAACAAATATTTCCTCTTTATATAATTATTTAATACATCTTTGAGATTTGAAGTGCGTACCAGGGGCCGAAACCAACTCGTAGAGGCCTTGTTAGACATGTAGGATAAAATGTGACACCAACCGGCGATTAACACTGTATGTACTAGTTACTACGCAAGAGCACCCAAGGATCAATCCTTGATAAGGGATTGATCCTTGGGTGCTGCTGCGACTATTGCAAAATATGGAGACGAAATACTTTGGGCTATGAGTTTGAAAGATTTCGTGGATCGATTACCTAAAACTATAGAAGGCTACCCCTACCAGCTCGCCACAAAGCTGCTTTCTGTCAGCTGTGGGACGCAGGAGACCCACGCCCTTCGCAACCGTCGCCTTGGCAGCGGGCGGGGCGTCGTATTGTTGGTTTACACACACGTTTTTTTTTAACCACACTCTTAGTTCTTCTCAAGTACAAACCAGCTTCTAATATCGGCAATGATTCTGTTACCGTTTCGTGTATTTTTAGAGCACCATCAGACGAACCGTTCCCGCAGAACAATAAATCGCTGCAATTACATGCTCACCGCTGAGAGGACTTCACAATCAATAGTGATTTTCTAAGTTCTTTATTTTGCTATCGAAGTAGCATTTTATTATAAACCCACTTAGGTGATATCTTCAGAAAAGTCACCGTCAAAGTCATAAATTTAATTTATAATTTTTTCACAATGTTGAAACTGTCACCATGTCAACCACAATATATTTGCCATATTTTTTTTTTGTATTTCTTTTTTAGGGTTCCGTACCCAAAGGGTAAAAATGGGACCCTATTACTAAGACTCCACAGTCCGTCTGTCTGTCCGTCACCAGGCTGTATCTTATGAACCGTGATAGCTAGACAGTTTAAATTTTCACAGATGATGTATTTCTGTTGCCGCTATAATAACAAAAACTACTCAAAACAGAATAAAATGAATATTTAAGTGAGATTCTCATACAAGAAACGTGATGTTTTTGCCGTTTTTTGCGATAATGGTACGGAACCCATCGTGCGCGAGTCCGACTCGCACTTGGCCGGTTTTTTTTTAATACTCTGTGGCTGCTACAGAATAGAACACTTTCCCTCTCCTCCCCCATAAAATGGCCTCTTTCATAAAATTGCTTAAAATAACATTAGTGCCATTTTGAGATGAGTTGACGTTTCTATGTTTAGATAATCTTTTCTTATAGTGCCATATTATTATTATATTCTTTATTGTACACCACAAAAATATATACACAGGACAAAAATCATAAAAGCAAATGTACAATGGGCGGTCTTATCGCACAGGGCAATCTCTTACAGACAACCATAGTGCATCATTCACCCACTTAAGTTCCAATGATACCCAATTTAGTTTGTCACAATGATATCGAAGCTCTAAGTTAGAGCAGATAGAGAGATAACAAAATATCTCATGTTCTCGATAAAGAAGACTCCCCCATCTGCTTATGAATTGGTTGAAGTCCGAGCACGCACCTGTTATCAAAACAGTATCACTGAATGTAGATTCTATTGAAGAAACAAACAGTATAAAATATCTCTAAGTACAAGTAGACGGCCAGTTAAATTTCCAACACCACGTAATAACATTAAGCTCTAGAGTTAGGAAATAATTTACAGTTTTTAAGAAGTTACGCAGGGTGTGCGACTCGAGCCTGTTGAAAACAATCTATCTATCCCTGTGCTAGTCAGTATCTACTCGAATACTGTATCTCTGTCTGGAGAAGTAGGTAAATACAAAACTCATAAATTAAACCTAAAAAGAGCCTAGTTCTCAAAGTTATACAAAAAAAAACTTTCAGTATCCAACGGAGCGGCTATACAAGGTTTGTATGGTTTTAATGGTTCAACAACTTTATATCAGGAGGGTTCTGCTTATAAGCATCATAAAATAAGTAAAAATACACAGTTACATAACGTACCGATAAAAAAAAAAAAAAACTTACCATAGATAACTTCCATCTCTCTCAAAATTATGCATACACTGAAAATTTACTAAAACGTATATAAAGTATAAAATAAAATAATAAGAATAAAACCAGTCAAGCCCACACACACAAGCAAACACACCACACCACACACCAGAATCTGAGACACACACTTATGTTCATACTCACTTGCACACTCATACTCTACTAAAATTAATTATAGTATAATTATGATACTTACTTTTGCACCGCACCACACTTGTAATGGCATCTCGAACACGTTGGTGACGGAAGTAACTGGTCCCTATAGCACAGGAATCCTCCTAGTTTAAACACATATTTTGTATCTTTCCACTAACTTAATTAGTCTAATTTAAGGTACATCCATTGTAAAAAGGTTTAGGTCTTGAACAAATAAATATTGTTTATACCATTCCCCCTCTAAAAAGCTTATTTTATTCACTGAAAACAGTGAATAAAAAGCACTTTTAATCACTGTTTTGTTGTTTGAATTTAGAACATACATATTCTTCCTCCACCTCAATGCTATACAACCTCCTTGCGCATAAAATACTCGATGCAAACTTCTTGTGCAAAGAATATTCGATTTTCAAACTCCTTCGTCGATTTAATTTTGAGTTTGTTTATATTTAGGATTTTAATAATGATGTTGATTTTGGTCTAGGATATTTAGTGAATACTTATTTGGATTGTAATTCTAATATTTATTGCGTGGGTGCTTAATTAATTATAATTATTTAATGTAACGGAGGTGGTCACTGGCGTCTAAAATACACCTAGCTCAGCTTAAATTTACAAAAAATGTGGAATCCTGAGGTTTCTAAATTTTTGTAATTTTTGAAGGTAATTAACCATTTATCCCTTGTGCCTTTTTGCTTAAATCTTTCTTTTTCTCGTAGTCATGGTATAAAATATAGTATGCAACTCTTGAATAAAACGGATTTATATCGAGGACCATGAATCACTCGCGTCGCTCAGGATTCTAACACTTGAATCACTCGCTATGCTCGTGATTCAATCATCATGAATCACTCCCTACGATCGTGATTCAGTTTTTAGAATCCTTCACTTGTTCGTGGTTCATCAATGGCCCTCGCTTTAAATCCGTCCTTTATTCACTAGTTGCATAATATACTATTATATATAAAATAACAAGTAAAAAATACAAGTCTCCAAACTTCCAAAGTAGTTCTTCTACAAAAACTTGAGATAGATGTAAAACCAGGTCGAATACTTTATTCAGTAGGTCCCTTAATAATTAGGTAACAAATTAACCGACTTGGTTTTACATTATCAAATTTCAGGCTTCTAGCTTTATCCACATCAATTTTGAATGGGACGAAAATTTTCTGAATGGCTTCGAGAAAAGGATGATACTTGGTGGTGATCAAGGTGAAACTTTTCCAAAGTGCAACATTTTAAACGACGACAAAATTTTAAAGCATCCTTAGATTTTATTGTAGGGTGTAACCTAATTTTTTTTAACACGGTAATATTCTGGAACCAGGCTTTGACAATCAGAACATAGAACCAGTACTTCCCGCGACAGTACATATTGTTATTAAACAGTGTTCTCATAGAACACCGAACGATAAAGAAGTGGAATTTTCCCTAAATAAACAAATAGTGTTATCCTATGTGTGTTATGGAATAGTAAATTGTTACACGAGGGTCGAAAGGAATCAATTCCCATACGAGGTATCTAGACGGCTAAAGTCCGAGTAGGAATTTATGTCTTTCACCCGTGTTAAGCACTCTACTTTTCATTTCGAATATAAGGAAAGTAAGAAATAGTATTTTTTGTAAATATTTATTGATAATAGTAACATGAGTAGTACTTATTTAAAATTAATTGAGAAGTTAAAACAATTTATGAAATTTGTTACATTTTTGTTATATTATTTACGCTGTTTGATATGTTATGACAAATTTGGCTGTGTTGAATTTCGATAAAAGTTGGAGACTCCAGTATTTGATGAGACGGTGGAATCCATGGCGCAGACTCCCTTGAAGTAGTTGGTTGAGGCGAAGTGGGGCGTAAATTTATAGTATCAGTTAATTTGTTTGTAATTTTAGTTTTATTTTGGACAGAATCCTCAATGTGCCGTAACTGTGCTGGATTTCCATCCTCCATGTCTTTTTAACATTGTCAAGTTCGCCCCAGAATCTGCTAACAGTGTCGCTGACGTTCTTCTACAACAATGCCCGTTATACTGTTTACAATTTGGTAAATTCAAATATGTTGCTATTTGCTTCGGCATACCTGAAATTTTAATTTTACCGATCACTTGTTTATAGCTGTACGATTCGTACACTTGCAGAGTTGTTGTTGTTGAGGTTGAAGCACGAAGAGAAAAGATCACTCAGTTTTCGTTAGATTTATTACGTATTTTTGTGTTTACAAGTAATACTGTTGACGATTCCTTTCTCTAATGTTAGTCACCGCGTAGCAGTTATCGTACTCATTGATTTAAAGTGTTTCATGTGTATTTATAATATTATTGGAATGACGCACGTGTGGTGCACGGCACCGCGTCAGCAAAATATGTACAGTTTTAAACTGTACATCTTGGCAACCCAAAAAGAAGAAACCAACGAGAAGAGAAAGGAAAAGTCATCACAAAGTTAGTTAAGTAATTAATCAATCAAATAGAAAGGCGATGTTCCTGTTCCCAGGTTGAGGCTCCCGCCGCAAGTCCTTTGTTGTTTGTGCTGCGACGGTTTCATGCTGCTGGCACTCTGTTTTGCGGAAAACTTGAAGTTCAATATCTTCAGGTTGACTCGAAGTTTTGTTCTTAGCGTTGTGTGTGCAATAGTGTGGACAACGATTTCTCCCAACCACGACAAGTACGACTATGATGGCGATCGCCAGCAAAGAGTAACTTATGGCATATTGATGAATGTCGTGACTTGTTAGTGTTGGTAGTGAAGCTTCATTTTGCCGTTGAGTTGCAATTTTCTGATCAATTGTTACAATTTCCTGATCCGTAGCCTTTGACTGAAGGATATTTGGAGCATAACGATATGTTAAGTTCACTATCTTGTTAATAGATGTATCAAATGTTGGAGCTGTAAACTCATAATCCATCTTCATATGACTGCTGTATCGGCGTTGAGCGTAGATGGTTAAGTCGTTGGATTGCAGTACGCATCCCTGAGATAATGTCACTATGCTCGATAATGCAATGGTTTGTGATGTGACGTCGTTGCTACATATGATTCGTAATGCACACGTTTCGCAGCAAATCGCCAGCCAGCTGTTTTGAGTTTGTAACTCTATCCAAGTGTCTTTGCATGACGCGCGTTCGACGTCACAAGGTTCATTGTTTTGATGCGATAGCAGTTTTGCCTCACAAGGAGCGTTTTTGCTGTGTAGGTCAAATGATGGCAGGTTTTTCTTGCATAAGAAATTCTGCGATTTTTGTTGCATGCAGTGTTTCAAGTCATCTTTGGACATAGACACGTAAATGTTCTTCTTGAAGTTGACAGCGATGTACTCGTTTGATAACTGCACATATGTAGTTTCCTTAGCATTGTTAACCGGTAAAGGTATCGCTTGGTATATTACGAAATCTTCGTTAGCTACAAGTGGAATATGTGCTTCGAAAAGAAAGTAATTTTCAGTAACTCGTGCTTTCACATTGATCAGCTTGTAGATATCTTTAATGTTTTCTTTGTAGTTCTCAACTGGTAGCGATAAAGATTTCGGAAGGCTTCCGGATATTTCCATTAATTTTTGAATCAGACGCACCGGACTTATCAGATGGACATCTACATGACCTTGGTAGACGTTAGTTAGAGTATTAAACAGCATCTCCTGGAACGTCCTCAAGCTGTTGATCAATAGGTACGTCGTTAACGAAGCAGAGTTGAGGTAGGTAGTAGCCGAAAGTATTTCCATTTCCGTTTCGATGGATGCTATATTTTTATTGGTCTGATTGATAAAGTTATCAATGGAGTTGAATTGACGCTGAATATTGTCTTCAGTTTGTTTCAATACTTGATTCTCAAGCTCCACAATCGTTGTTTGATTTTTTAATAACTCAAGTAAGTAGTTCTCATTGGTTTGCAGAGATTGAATATCGTTTTGATATTTCTTAGCGAATTGTTGGTCCAATATCCCAAACAGACTGTTAGCTATGTAGCCGACTCCGTCGACTAGACCCCGTTTCTTCCTGTTGCTCAGGTGTTTGTGGGGATTTATAAGTATAGAGTTGTAGTAGTTTAGAAGTTCTAGTTCATGATTTAATTGTTCCATGGTTGATCTGCAGTGTTGTAGATTCGTTTTTTGGCATAAGTTGTGAATATTCTCGAAGTAAGTTTGAGTACGACGAGTCCCATCCCAATAGTTTGTTAGGTTGTAGTACATCATTAGTATCCATTCATCGTGCACTACTTTCATTTTGCCGACGGTGTCATAGTATATGGGCCGCTCGCGTTCCAGACTTGTAATCTGAGCGGTCGCCGCCGGCGCTCCGCGCGTGCCATCGGTGGCGGTATAAGATCCCGTTACAAATGTAAACAATGATAACATTGTTATTAGTAACGTTGAGATAAGATTCTTTGACTTCTTCCGCCGTTCGTTTTTCGATTTCTGTGGAGGCTTATTTTTCATTTCGTTTTCTTTGGTTTCCTCAGTTTCAGAGTTCAATGGTAATGGCGACAGTTTTGTTTTAGCGTGGTTTAAGCCGCCAAAATTCGTTTGGAAAGTGCAAGGCATATCTGCCGGCGGATCTTGTTTTGTTAAGAACTCTGGGCCTTGCCACCACAGGTTGAAGTTTACTAGTTTGCTTGGCAAAAGACCTCTTGAGGCGCAGTCTGCTGGATTTTGCTCTGATTTGACATAATGCCACTGAGCTGCAGGAATGACGTTTTTGATCTTTGTAACTCTGTTGGCTACGTAAGTTTCCCATCTTGATGTTTCGCCTTGAATCCACGCGAGGACCACTTGAGAATCCGACCAAGCCCGTGTTGATATGTTATATCCACAGAATGTTTCCTTGGTTTTCTCCATCAAGTCAGCTAGTAGCTGAGCACCACACAGTTCCAGTCTTGGTAGTGTTGTTTTCTGAGTCAGTGGAGCCACCCTTGTTCGAGCAGCAAGTAGAGTTACGATGGGTTGGCCATGTTCGTTGAACACCTTGCTGTAAATAACGCAAGCGTACGCCTTTACACTTGCGTCGCAGAAGCCTAGCAATTCGACACATTGTTGTGTGTCGCCAATCCATCTATTTATCGTTATTTTATTAATGAACGGCAGTTCTGTTTTTAGGTTCAGCCACTCAGATTCAATGTTGCTGGGCACTATGTCATCCCAGCTAAGTTTACTCATCCAGACTTTCTGGAATAGTAGTTTGGCCTTGACCGTTACTGGGGAGAGCCAACCCAATGGGTCGTAAAATCTTGATATGGCTGAGAGTAAAGATCTCTTTGTTAGTTGTTTGGAGTTTTCCACAGGCCAGTTAAAGTGGAAGTTGTCGCTGTTTGGATTCCAACCGAGGCCTAACGTTTTGCTTGATTCTTCCCCTTTAAAATCAAACATGGTTTGAGTTGAAATTTGATCCTTGCGTAAGTCTTCCAGTATAGCGCGGTCATTGGCTGTCCACTTCCGTAAATTCATGCCTCCTCCTTTTAACAGTTGGATCAAGGAGTTTTGCAGTTTTTTCGCTTCTGTGAGGTTGTTATGGCCGCTAATGACGTCATCTACGTAGCATTCTTCTATGAGTGTCTTGGCAGCTGCCGGATGTTTGTGACCGTCGTCAATGGCTAGTTGCTTCAATGTTCGCATAGCTAGCCATGGTGCGCATTTGGTCCCGTAGGTTACTGTGCAGAGCTGGTAATCGCGAAGATGTTGATCTCGTGAGTCCCGCCATACAATTCTCTGTAGATGTTGTTGTTCTTTTGAAATCCAAATGCAGCGGTACATCTTTTCAATGTCAGCCGTAAATGCGTATTTATACGTTTGCCATTTCAGTATAAGGGCCTGAATGTCCTTTTGTAAGTTGGCGCCTTTTTCCATGACGTTGTTCAGGCTGACGCCAGTCGTAGTTTTTTGAGAGGCGTTAAATACGACCCTCAACTTTGTTGTTGTCGAGTTTTCTCTCAAGACCCCGTGGTGCGGTAAGAAGTAGACGTCAGTAGGTATCTGAGGTGCTAATTTCATGTGACCCAGATCCGCGTACTCTTCCATGAATTTTTTGTACATGGAGGAAAGCTTTTCGTTCTTCTCTAGCCGTTTTTCCAACTGTAGAAACTGCGAAACCGCAATTGTTCTAGACTTGCCTAGTTTCTCTTTGTAGTCTGGAACTAGAGGCATTTTGACGATGTACTTTCCGTCAAATGATCTTCTTACAGTTTCGTTATAAAATTGTTCACACTGGTCATCTTTGGGGATATCTTTAGTTTTTTGAATTTCTTCATTCTCCCAAAATTTGGTTAAATCCTCTAAGTTGACTACAGTAACGTGGCAGTTAAACGTTTGTTTCATCTTTCCGCATAAAATCCACCCAATTTGCGTTTGTTGTGCAACTGGGGAGCTGTTATTGCCTTTCAATACACCTCCTAGGATAATTTCGGAGTATACGTCGGCTCCTAGTAATAGGTCGATTTGCCGAGATACGTTGAAGTCAGGATCTGCAAGTTTCAAGTTTTTCAAGTGACTCCATGCACCTTTCTCGAACGTTTTCATAGGCAGGTTGTTTGTTAGCTTCGTCATAATAAGTGCTTGAGTTTCAAAGTTATAATCGGAGTGAATCGATTGACAGGTAAGTTTCAGTTTTCCCCTGCATTCTCTGGAAACAGAGCCGATTCCCGATACTGATGCGTTGATCCCGCGCCGAGGAAGACGTAATATTTGTGCAGCGTTTTCTGTTATCAAGTTCACCTGTGAGCCTTGATCGAGCAACGCACGTAGTGTTACATAAATCCCATCTGCAGATTTTATTCTCAGCTGGACCGTAGTCAGTAGAACCTCCATGTTGTCTTTAGACAAATGGTTAGATGTTGGTTGTTGAGATGAAGGGCGTTGTTCAACATTGTTTTTTCTAGTCGCTGACGTTATGGTTTGGTTGTCCGGATTGTGCAATAGTGTGTTGTGTTTCAAGTTACATTCTTTGCACATTTTCGTGGATTTGCACTCGTCATTTCCGTGGCTGAATAAACAGTTTTTGCACAGCTGCAGTTTCGACACGGTGTCATTTCGCTTGCCAAAGTCCATTTGTAGGAATTTGTCACATTGGCGCAGAACGTGACTTCCGTTGCAGAATGGGCATTTTCCGTAAATAGCATGATAGTTGTTTGTTTTATTTTGATTGAAGTTATAGTTATGTTTCTTCATCTGGGTTTGCTTGTTGAATGTTTTCCAGTTGGATGATTTTTCTGTGGCTGTAGGGTTCGCCCTTTTAGCTGATTTCATCGTTTCGTATGCCATGAACTGTGTTTCGAGGAAATACAGGAAGTCGTGGAGGTTCTGTAGTTCTCTGTGATCTTGAAGTTCTTTCATGTAGTCACTCAAAGTACTGGAGTCCAGTTTTTGTGACATGATGTGCACAATGATCGGGTCCCAAGTTGAAGTATCAATACCGATGTTAGAGATGCCGTTCAGGCATTCGGTAATGACGTCATGCATCTTCTTCAAATTGTATGAGTCTGCATGTTGTATGATCGGCAGATTTAGCATGTTGTTCATAAATGAAGTAAACTGGAGGCGACGATTGTCGTAGCGCTGAATTAATATATCCCAGCATGAGTTATAGTTTTCAGTGCTAATGGTCAGATGCTGCACTAAGCGTTCAGCTTCTCCTCGCAGCTTGGTCTTTAAGTGTTGCATTTTCTGCGCGTTGTTGATCATAGGGTTTTTGTGAATAGCTTCCAGAAATAGGTCTTTGAAGGAGATCCACTGACTGTAGTTGCCGGAGAACTCAGGGATTTCGATCTTAGGTGTCGATTTCTGGTAGTGGACGGTGGACCAGATTTTGGCATGGATTTTCCTCTTTAGCTCATCATATTGTTGTTCAATGTCCGTGAACATTTTGTAGTAATGTTCGTTGGATCCTTTCAGTTGAAAGTCTATTTCCCAATGAAGTTTATCGATGGGTTCCCATTTCGATTTCAAGGTTGCGAAGTGGTCTTCCAGTTCCCATCTTTCCGATATAGTGATTAAGTCAATCTTGGAGATGACACGGTGAATCGCGTTGAAATTGCATTCTTGCTTGTTAAGCAAGAGTTGTATGTTGCTGTCGTCATCTTCTGAAGTCCCACCTAGGTCGAACTTCACGTTTTGTTTGCTCAAAGTCGTCAGTTTGCTAGTTATGTCTGTTTTAGTTGATAAGAACATTTCTTTAGTTTTTTCGTAGATGTCGTCCTTGAAATATGCTATGTTCTTATCTTCTAGTTCGAGCAACAGTTGGGCATGCCTGCCTTCGAAGTCTTGCCATTGGTTTTCTAGCGACGACAAGCGTTTCTTCAGGTATTCCACAGATTTTCGTGATGATGAATCCTTGCGATAGTTGACACATAATGCTTTGATGTTATCGAAGCACGTTGACTGCAATTCTAGCATATCCATGTTGATGCTTGCTGACACGTCGTTGACTGTGGCAGGAGAGCGTTGCGTTGTATTGCGAAGGCTACTGCGTTGCTTGTAGTCTTCTCCGTTTCAAATCTTGAAATCGTTGACTTACTTGATTTGAAATGGTCAGTGGAACTCAGCACCCTTGCACCTCTGTCACGATATTATGCGACTTCTCAATCTAGCTGGGGCGACCCGCTTCTGGGAGACCAGCTAAACCGATTCGCTACCGTAAAGAGACACAGTGGCACCAAACATCCGGCTCGAAGGACCAAAAAATGTACGATTCGTACACTTGCAGAGTTGTTGTTGTTGAGGTTGAAGCACGAAGAGAAAAGATCACTCAGTTTTCGTTAGATTTATTACGTATTTTTGTGTTTACAAGTAATACTGTTGACGATTCCTTTCTCTAATGTTAGTCACCGCGTAGCAGTTATCGTACTCATTGATTTAAAGTGTTTCATGTGTATTTATAATATTATTGGAATGACGCACGTGTGGTGCACGGCACCGCGTCAGCAAAATATGTACAGTTTTAAACTGTACAATAGCATTTTCCTTTTTGTTAGTTGAGAAAAAAAGCGATTCGTTTTTATGTCATTAGGTCTGATTTTTTATATTTTTTTACTATTTGTGTAAACTCTTCTCGTACAACAAACGTGCGCTCAATATTTGTTTTTGTTTAAGTCAATTTTACGACTAATAACTGGCCTTGATTTTCAAAGTCGTTAATTATTGAATTTGTGAGTTCACTGCTTCCGCTAGCGCCACTTATACCGAGTAACAACACTACCTGTAAAAAACATGATTTTTTTATTACTATTAATCTTTTAGGTACATATGTAGATAGAATAACAAGCAGAGATCTTTTACTCCAGAAATGAACGCCTATCCGACGTCTTTACTCTCAATTTACGCAATGTGTTCAGTGTGTTTGATTGATAAGATTGCCTCTTTTTATGGAAACCTATCTATAAGACATATCAGAGAAAAGTCGTTGGGATCGACGTTTATTTTTAGAGTAAAAGATCTCTGCCTACTTCGATAAACATTTATAGCTTACCTTCAGTGCCAAATATATCTCGTCAAGGATTTATTTAAAAATGTTTCCACTTCGTAAGAGGTGAAAACTTTAGATTTTTTGCTCTTGAACCCCTGAGACTGTCTTTTCAGAAACGATGTTAGATTATGGAATCTTTTCAAATCGACATTGTGTTTTACTGTAAGTGTACTATTGAGCATTGATTACCTGATCCATAGCGTAGAAAGCTTTATTTTGCCAGATAGTCCATTGAAGTAAGTAAGAAATACACTTTCGGAAAATGATTTTATTTTCTTATCTGGTCGTCAATTCATAAAGTCATTGTATGTATTTAAGGGCCTTCCACCGCTTTAGTGCGGTAAAACGGTTACTTTATGGCTTTACGGCTGAAAAAAAAAATTGATTCATGACATTATTTTTGAAACAGGGTTTTTTCGTGTAACTAATAGTTTTACTTTAAAAAAATAATTAACTACACGATATTTTTTCGCAACTTTTTGATACTCCTGCAATGTTTAAAAATATTTTTGCAAAGAAAAATTGATGGCTGGAATTTCTTTATAACTGAAATAGCATATGTAAATCAAATAATATTTTGCTAACAAAACTGTTTAAAAGGAGGATCAATATTGATATTATGGCTCCGAGCGGGCGCACGGCCAGTACTGCGTTAACATTGGGGTGCATATATCGCCTTAAATATCTTTCCTTAGAAATTTCTGGCAAAAGATTTTCGATAACTGTATTTGCCTCGTCTTTAACGAATCTATCACTTGAACTCATTTTTAATAAGATATAAGTCTTAATCTGAGATTTCGATACAGCTTAAAGAGTTAATATCCCGCCAAATTATATAGCCTATTTAAAATTTGAAACACACCGCGTCAGTAGCATCTTCCACCCGCTACTCGGATCAAATATAAACACTACTTTCCGAGTATGAGAAATGAAAAACAATATTTATGTCGTGAACCCAACACACACATAACAAAATCAAGACATGCTTGCTTGACCCGAAGGGTCCAAACGGAGCGCTATTGCTGTCACTCATGTATTTGTCTGTCTGTCTGTCGCGTCGTCTGTCACACAGATTTTAGAGTCGAAGGGTTAGAGATACAGTCTTCAAATTCATTGATAGGCTCCCGTTTGGCCACTATATTACCTGATGGTAAACGATAATGTGAAGCACGGTCGCTTAGAAGTAATCTATTTACTCTTGACTTTAAAACCCTCATGTTGCAGCTATCGGGAAACACAGACCTTGGTAGGGAATTCCATTCCATTACTGTACGCACAATGAAAGTACCTACATATTCTCAAAACATGTAAGGAGCTATAATTAACATTAAAACCAAAAGTATTTCACAATTTTTACATTCAAGTAAAAATGGAGAAACAGTTTTAGCAAGCCATCCAAGAAGTCGTAGAATTTGAGATATACTGCTGATAATAGGACCACTTTTAGCTTAACACTAACAAATAAAACGCAATTTTTCTTGCATCTAAATCTGCGCGGGCCGGGTTCGTGTGCAACTCTCATATAAATTACTAGGAAGGTCAAGAGTATGTTTTGTCTTGTTTTCAAATGAAAAGCACCTGGATTGCTTTTTATCTTTATATCAGTAATTGTGTTTACGAAACTCTATAGTGCCCGACTTTCCCAGTTTTTTTCTGCGAATTTCGAAGGGTAGGTCGGAAAATTAACAATGAAAATTATATGATAATAAGCATGGCCTTGAACCTACCTATCCGAGTAGTTACGTTGTTTTTCGTAGAAGAGAACTATTGACATCTACTCTTGTTCCTCGAATAATGTATCCGTAGAATCATTTATATGAAAATAATTCGTCGCGTCGGTGTCATTTTGTTGTAGCGACAGTCTGTGGGAGCTTTTGTTCTGCCTTTTAATACATATTTATTCATACAAATGCAGGTAAATCATAATTTCACCATATTTAATCAATCTTAACATAATAATGAGTTAAAATGATTTCTTAGTATGTTTTTAATGGGTGAAGAAAGATCCGATTTCAAAATTAATTTCACTAATAGAAGGTGTCGTACCGCTTGTTATCCGGAAAACGCTGTTTAAAAAGTGTTTTGTCCTGGTTAGGCAGGGGTCACATTACTTACTTTGTGTAAATTATTTTATCACCAGTGCTCTAAAAACGGTGAAGGAAAACATCGTGAGGAAACCGACATGTCCTAGAACTAAAAATCCGAAGACATGTGACATCCACCAACCAGCACTGGGCCCGCGTGGTGGATTAAGGCCCATAAACTCTTCAGCAGCCTTATTGCGTTATGAATTCGGCAGGGTAAAGAGTTTCAAAAATTTACCAATAACATGCGATATGAAAAGACGCGATGTGTATTTCCGTCTGTGTGATTGGTCGATTTTACATACTCTTTGCCCTTTGCCTTGCCGAATTCATTACGCAATAAGTCTGCTGGTCAAAGATCCTTTCAGTCAAATGTTCTACAGTAAATTCTTCTTAGTGCTTACTCGTTTCGACCGTACCGGTGTGATGTTATGTTATGAAATGGTTTAAAAATATATGGTTTTACCCGACTGCCGAAGGAGGGTAATGTGTTTATCAGTCTATGTATGTTTGTATGTATGTATGTTTGTTCCTATGAGGCGTTCTAGAGACCAAACTCGTTGGCCGATTTTGATGAGTATAGTACATCAATCGATTTGTCTTAACCCTGCGAGTGTCACTGGCTACAAAAATAAAATAAAATTGGAATATAAAATTGGAAAATAGAAACATGGCGGCTTTCGGGCGCCATATTGTAGGGGCCCAATTTTTTTTTTCTTCCAAGGCCTTCGTGTGGGGTATCAAAATAAAAGGTTTTAAGAGGTGATTACAAATTGTACATAACTGCAGAATCCAGTAAGTAAGCCTTCCTGGCCAAGTATGAGTTAACCGGACCGAACTGTAGGTGAGGTCCGGTTATATACTAGGCCGGGATGGCTTTTTTACTGGTTCAGGCTTGTATAATGCTTTTCTCAAAAATGAAAGAAAGTTTAACCACAAATTATTGTTTTTGAAACTCTATGTCAATTTTAGAATGGAAAGTTCTAGTCCAACATGATTTATAAACTGAAACTACTAAATATAAACATAAAATCCCACACTATACTTCTACAACATTACTAAGTACAAGTATACTTTTTCTGCGTCGCGTTAAGTGTCACAGACTATAAAATGGCTGTTTAAGGCTCCAAAAATAAATCTAACTCATACTATAATAATAATAATAATACACTGACTTCTATAGTTCAGGCGAAATTGCAATTTCAAAAGTTGCATGTTATGTGTTGCTGGATGTCACATGTCTTCGAATTTTTGGTTCTAGGACATGACGGTTTCCTCACGATGTTTACCTTCACCGTTTTTGAGAGAAGTGGTGATGAATTAATTTACACAAAGTATAGCGCCTGCCTGGGTTCGAACCCACGACCTAAAACTTGTAAGTCGCGGCCAATACCATTGGGCCACCACTGCTCTCGTCGTCAGTAGTAGTACGGAATGTGTAAAATGAATTAGGAGCTTTAATTATTTTGAAAAAGAGCTAAATCCTTGAAGGCAATATTTCAATCTATACTCTATACATATAAATAAAATTGGAGTGTCTGTTTTTAATATTGAAATAACCGTTTTTTACTACATGCATATGAATATATAATACGGTACATACACCAAAATAACATTTTTTTGAATTTTTGTCTGTCTGTCTGTTCCGGCTAATCTCTGAAATGGCTGGACCGATTTTGACGGGACTTTATTGGCAGGTAGCTGATGTAATAAGGAGTAACTTAGGCAACGTTTATTTTAGAAAACATTTTATTTTAGAGATTTCTTAGGCGGAAAGAACTTCGCCGGGTCAGCTAGTTTGTAATAAATTAAGTTGCAATATTGAGGTCAAATTATGTGTACGCCATTGCAATTCTATTTTTTTTTTCAAATATTTATATCATAGTGTATCTTCACTTTTGTTAACAGATTTTTCTGCATTGTTCTTTGCTTATATCATGCCTTCCCGCGCGGTGGATTACGGCCCATCCCCTCTCTTAGAGAGGAGGGCTGTATCCCAGCAGTGGGAACATTAATAGGCCGATGATGATGATGATGATCTGTTATGTGTATAGGTAACTTTATCAACAACTAGCTGTGCCCACGACTTCGCGCACGTGAATTTTCTTATCTGTTATGTATGTATTATTAACGGAAACGTGAAGCCAAATTATATTCGTAAGAAAATTCAGTACATAATAGCTTATTATTAACAAAAACACTTTGGAGTAGGCAAATTAATCTTTGTGTTAAGGGCCTACATCCGCTTTAGTGCCGTAAAACGGTAACTTTATAAAGCATACTCCGTAGGTTTTAACCTAGCCGTTACTAAGGAGTTACTATTATTTATAAACGCCATTTATAAATATTTTATCCAATTACGTCTTTGCATTAGAATCGACAGGTTGTATTATTTAAAACTGATTCTAAATTCAAATAAGTCTTCATAACTAGCCAAAACTTTTCTTCTGCCAGCCTCCCTTCAGCGTGCATTTTAATCCATCGCCACCAACTCAAGTTTCGACTTTAATGTCGTATATTTTAAATAGATTTTTATGTGACCAAGTGTATTAATATAGCTAACACAAGTCCGGGTTTGGTACAGCCGGACCACGGATTTGTAGGTGGAGTTAGTCCGGCCGTACCATATCCGAACGTGGTCCGCCCGATCGACCGAATTGAGTCCTTCCTGTTCCGCTTGTTTTCACATCGGATATGATCTGCTCCGTACCAAATCCGGACGTGTGTAAGGTTGTCGGCTGGTTGGGCCGTATCAAATACGACCAGCGTTAAAAAAGTCACCGATTTATGGGAGATCTATTTTTAGTTATTGTCTCCCCATAATTTTACTTTAATCTTAGTCCTAAATAAATGTTCTAAATACGGCAATACTAGGATTTGTATGCGGAGTTAGTCCGGCCGTACCATATCCGAGCGTGTGTAAGCGAGAACGGATTTGTGGGCGGAGTTCGTCCGGTTGTATTTATGGAGGGTTTTGTTGCAATTGAATTTAAACTTAGTCATAAAGTCTGTTTAGTAAGCTGTTCCAAAATTGGCAAAAAAATATCTCCAATTATAATTCAAATAAACGTAAATCGCATTTTTCCGACCGTGACCATGATATTTTCTTTATACTACACCTGCTCGGAAAGTACCTTGATACTTTATCAAATTTACGGTAGAAAGTACGTCATTGCATATCGAACATATATGCGGCGAGAAAACGCATCTGAGCGGGAGAGAAAAGTGTATGAAAATCCATTTCTTACGTGGTTTTTCTTTTTTAATTTTGGGTAAGACTATGCGCTGGTAACCTAAATATCAAAAGCCAAAAAGTTTTTACAGTGAGTTTTTATCTCCAAGTTCGCAAAATGACACTGGCCACTAGCTGTGTGTTGGATGGTGTCAAACAATTTGAAAAAAGAACATGTGAAAATAATTGCAGACGTCATTGGCGCCATTTTCAATTTGTGTGTTGTTTGAGGATTCAGTTTTCGTAGAAAAGTAAAATAAAACTATCAAAATGATAAGTAGTGATAGTGATGATGAAGATTTTTTAACTCCGCCGCAGTTGAAGGAAACAGCAAAAATACTGATTGATAACCTTTTACCACAGAAATCAATTAAAAAATATAATAAAACTTATGACGATTTTTTGCAATGGAAAAGTGAAAAAAATGCGGCATCTTTTTCTGAAACTGTTTTGCTAGCTTATTTCAGTGAAAAAGCGCAAAAATACAAACCAAGTACGTTATGGTCTATGTACTCAATGTTGAAAAGTACTATATTGACAAGAAACGACATAAATATTCAAGAATACAAAAAACTTACAGCATTTCTGAAAAGAAAGTCGGAGGGATTCCGTAGTAAGAAATCAAAAGTGCTTACTACAAAGGATGTTTATTCCTTTTTGCAGAATGCTCCAGATGACAAATATTTGTTGATGAAGGTAAGTTTATGAACAAAATGCACTGGTTTATGATTTATTACGTACCTATTTATGAGTAGAAATCTACTAGGTTTTCATGTTTGATATTTTTGTTTACAGGTTATTTTGATTTTAGGAGTAAATGGGGCCTGTCGTTCGCAAGAACTTGTGGATATGACAACAGACGATATCGAAATCCTCGAAAATGGAATAATCGTCAATATTCCTAAAACAAAAACCAAAATTCAGCGATCATTTGTTATATCGAGCTTATTTTATGAGATAGTGAAGAAATATAACGAAATTCGCCCCAATGACCCCAAAACCAATCGGTTTTTACTACAATATAAAAACAAAAAATGTACGAAACAAGTAATTGGGAAAAACAAAATAAGTACTGTGCCAAGAGAAATAGCTTCCTACCTTAATTTACTCAATCCACTAGAATACACTGGCCACTGCTTTCGCAGAACTTCAGCGACTATTCTTGCCGATACTGGTGCTGATTTAACCACAATAAAACGTCACGGTGGTTGGAAATCGTCCGCTGTTGCAGAAAGCTACATAGAGAATTCCGTAGAAAACAAAACACGAATAAATAACCAAATATCGGGATCGATTAATGTGCATCAAGACTCATCTCCTCAACCATCAACGAGCGCGGCGATGCCAGATGCCCCTCAGCAGCCAGTTGCCCCTTTGGCACCACAGCCTTCTACGAGCGCAGTGCCAACAGCACAGCCAGTTATTCCTCCTACATTGTCGCAAACATCTCAAACAAACATTAATGGAAAAAGTGTTACATTAAGCTTCACTAACTGCAACAATTTCAATATAAATTTCAATTAGTAAAGATTTAGTTTTTTATTTTCCTCGTAGGTGTAGTATAAAGCACTATGTATCACTAGAGAGAAAGTGCGATTCCCGATCTCGGGTGTTTTAAAGCCCTCGCCTACGGCTCGGGCTTCAAACGACACCCTCGACGGTAATCGGTCACTTTCTCCTCTCGGTGAACAATGTACTATAGTTTCGATCGATATACTTAGAACAGTTGAACAAAGTATTTCTGCATGCATTTTCAATTCCGACAAACGATAGAAATATTGCGTTTCTGTTTAGTCTAAATAGAAACGTCAGTGAGTTAATCTATGTGTCTATAAATTGTAGCATACAAATTATAGATTGAAAATAGACTTGTTTCAGTAAGTAAATGCATTTGCATGACTGTAGTTTGAAACCAAATTAATTTTATTAGTTCAACGTTTAACTTAAAGGTAGGTTTATAAAATAGGTGTATATATAAAAAGGTAGGTGTATATAAAACGGACCCCTTTGTTCGCAACGAGTCACACTAAATCGTGTCACCGTGTGACTGGTTGAGAAAAATATTCGCATGGAGTAACAGTGTGACTCAATGCGAATTTTTATTCTCATCTAGTAACACTAGTACACGAGTAGTGTTACTCGTTCGGAAAACCAAATCGCATGGAGTAGCAGCGTCATTCGATGCGAATTTTTATTCTCAACTAGTAACATTTTTCAGAATGTCTATTTGACAACGATAAAGTTAAATAAAAATTATAAAATAATGTATGAGTTTCTGATATTTTTTACGCACCGATCTGGCAACATTGCTTCATGGTGAATCGTGCAATGCGTGTGACAAGTTCAGTACACGCTCCGCTGTCATTCAAAATGGAAGCTACGTCTGGTTCGTCAAACAGTGTTGATTTAGTTTTTGTTAATAAAAACGGTGGCACTGTTCTTCTTCGAGCTGGTCATCAATATTACGCCAGGAAAAAACATAAAAGTGGATTGATTGTGTGGGCGTGTACAAAACGAAAGGTGTGCAAAGGGCTTGTAAGAATAAAGGTAAGAAAACTATATTACCAAAATGTATTCCATAGCTTCGTTGTATATAATATTATTGATTTATATGTTAAATGTAAAAAAAATAAAATGTAAAATAGTGATTGTATATAATCATTTAATAAATAATAATACTGCATCTTGAAAAACTTTCCTCGCGTCCTTTAGTGGCAGCCATTTTGTTTTATCACGCTCACTTGAGATTTGTTGAAACCACAGTGACGTATTTTGGGTGCTAAAGCTTTGTCTTGATTTATTTATAGCTTTACAACTAGTTTTATATAAACATTAGCTTATTGAGAGAACAGGCTTTTTAGTTTTAAGTCAATATTTTACCAATATTTTATTTTACTAATATTCTATCCCATTTTACTATTTTAGGAAGAGCGTATATTAGAAGAAACTCCTCATTTATGTACACCAGATTTTGCGAACAACGAAATCCTGAAATCTGTCCAACATTTAAAAAAAGATATAACTACGCAGGAATTTCCCAGTGTTCCTCAAAAATACAATGCCATGGTCGGAAAGCTAAAAGATGCGGGAATAGACATAATTACTTCAATACCTAAATTTAGTTCCATTAAAGACACGTTATATAGAACACGTAATTCAGCGGCTCAAGTACAAAAACTACAACATAAAAATGTGCTGGAAGTCGAAGTCCCACCTCGTTATCAAGATTTTTTGTTAGCGGAGTACACATGTGATGATACACGAATACTAGTATTTTCTTCTTCCGAAGCAAGGCAAACTTTGTGCGAGCTAACAGACTTTTATGGCGATGGAACTTTCAAAAGTTGTCATATTCCATTTACGCAACTATATTCAATCCATGGCGATATCGGCAGCACGATCAATCACACTAATATAATACCTCTAGTCTACGCTTTGATGAGTCACCGAAACACAGAAGCCTACGTGATTCTGTTCTCTATAATAAAGTCGCAGTTACCCAATTGGAATCCAATAATATTTAAAGTAGACTACGAAAAGGCCGCCATGCGAGCAATTGCTACAGTTTTTCCTTCAATTGCAGTCAAGGGCTGCTATTACCACTATAATAAGGCAATTTTTAAGAAAGGCCGTGAATTGCATATAACAAATACTCAAGACCCAAAGAAGAAACGCATGGTAAGCCTAAGCGCAGTTCTACCACTGTTACCTCAAGAAGAAATCATGAACAGATGGGAGTATATTATTTCGCGATATGATGATAATGACCCACAACTCCAAAAAATTGTGAATTATATGAAAAAGCAATGGCTCCACGAAGATTTTTTAAAAGTCTGGTGTGCTTTTGGGGAGACTCATCGAACCACAAACTTCATTGAAGGCTGGCACCATAAATTGAACAAAGCCGTCGGTAAGAAGAACCCAAATTTGATGCAGTTGTTGCTCATACTTAAAGAAGATTCCCCAATTATACACCGTTCGCAACATTCAACATCAAAACAATACACAACCATCCAGAAAACGATTATCAAAGTCAATACTTAATGATAATTTTATACAAGATGCTCAGATAGATTTCGTAAATGGTACTATTACGATTGGGACCCTCCTGGAGATTTTACGACACTAAACTTACGAATGGTCAAAAAGCGAATATTTCTGAATAACTGTTGATTATATTGTGATAAAAGAGAGACTGATTTTAAAGAGAAATTATTAATGTGATATTAGTTGGTAACTAATCTTAATATATAAATGTGATTATTTTGTGTTATAAAGAAGGCTGATTTTATAGGAAAAATTATATAATAGTAGGTAAAAAAGAATTATTTACATTTTGTACTGTAACCAGGTTGTACATCGAAGTACAATTAGACAAAAACACTTTGTTTTAGATTAAGAAATGATTTAAACTAATCTTAATAAATAAGTAGAAAACCTGATCAGTTTTTTTCTGTTACGTCCCTACCTATTAATATGTTAGAAATTTAAACATTATTTTATAATTTTTATTTAACTTTATCGTTGTCAAATAGACATTCTGAAAAATGTTACTAGTTGAGAATAAAAATTCGCATCGAATGACGCTGCTACTCCATGCGATTTGGTTTTCCGAACGAGTAACACTACTCGTGTACTAGTGTTACTAGATGAGAATAAAAATTCGCATTGAGTCACACTGTTACTCCATGCGAATATTTTTCTCAACCAGTCACACGGTGACACGATTTAGTGTGACTCGTTGCGAACAAAGGAACGGACCTATATAAGGATTATAGGTCCGTTTTCGATTTATCTTATCCCACGGGGACACGGGCACTGTGTTTATTTTCTCAACCTATTGTACTTAGCGACAGTGTTGAAAGTGGTGACAGAAAAGTTGAAAGGAAACCGTTTGTCCTGGTATGGTCATTTGATGAGTAGGGATGAAACACATGTTACTAAAAGAGTTATGAATATAAATGTGGATGGATGGAGAGGGAGGGGAAGGCCAATGAAAAGATGGATGAACTGTTTGAGGAGTGGTATGAAAGAAAAGGGAGTCAGTGATAGCCGTGAAAGGGGACTGGATGGTATGGAAGAAGAAAACCGTTGTTGCGCCGACCCCAAGTAACATAGGATAAGGGCAGGAAGATGATGATTGTACTAAGCGACAGTTTTCTATCATTATAAGAATGTCCGCAACCGGATCAGTACTTCTAGAGGAATCCTCTTACAACGGCTACTATTAAAAGAGTCGAATATGAGAATATGCACAAATAAAGGATAAATTATGCTATACCGTGGCGGGTGCGAGCCGTGTCCGAGTCGTCCGAGCAATTTTTTTAACCGACTTCCCAAAAAGGAGCAGTATTCTCAATTCGATCGTATATATATATTTTTTATGTGTGTTCGCAAATAACTTCGTCGTTTATGAACCGATTTTGATGATTATTTTTTGTTGGAAAGGAGTGGTACCATGATAAGAAAACTAGAATTTGATGATAGGATCATAGAGAAATCGAGGGAAATCCTCAAATATTATAGGCATACTTAAAGCGATTTTGGTATTTTCATTAATAATGCAATCATTTGCACTCAGAAAGTATCATTTGGTGAAGTGGAACTGATGAAGAAGACCAAAATGGACACCGGAACTCCGAAATAAAACAATGTATCCTAGTCGTGTTTGGGCTTATTGGAATCCTTATGAGATGTACTTAGGCTATAAATGATTTTCATGGTTCCTCCAGTACCTACCAAAACTAAAAAGAGCAAAATAAAAAACTTTTTAACAAAAAATCAAACCGGCTTCCAAAAGTAAACACTACAAAGTGAAAAATAACTTGCTTTTCCGAAGTCGGTGTCGAATTACGGAAAACAATGGGTACAATAACAATGAGTTAGATTTTTTTTCAAAAGTTTTTTTTAATAAATGGCGTCTTGCAGTTCAATAAAAGTGACTGGCTACTGCTTAACCGGGCTATTCTGTGGAGACTAAACTAGAGCCTCCAGCCAGGCACAAAAGCTTAAACTAAGCGACCACGCCGCGGGCTACTGTCTATGGGGTCGAACCTCGGCTCAGGGCGTCGCCGGGGGCAGAGGGTCCGAGCCTCCGGGAAACGGACGCTACACGGTGAAGCATGAACGCATCATATAAAATGTTCGTACAGTTCTGAATCCGTACCTCATCTGTGCCTCTTGCGGGGCTTGGCTCTACGGTCTAGCATAATTCACCCGTGTAAGATTTTCTCACATTTTCTTCCTGCAATTTATTGGTATTCTCAGCAGTCACATTATAGCGTCGTTTCTTTCTACCCCACCAAATTCATCGCCCATCTGTAATTTACTGTATTCTATAACACGATCTTGTTTGTTACAGGCAGATGACCCAAAGCCTCCGGACTTACATCATCGACTGGTATACGCTGGTCTACCACGGAAGCTGGAGGTCTTTCCTCTGCCGCTGGAGGACTCAGACCATGAGCTTCAGTTCAACGTGTCATGGGTACCTACTTTAGGTAAGGGTATAAATTTTATGCAGAAGATTCTATCACATGCATGATTCTTGCCTTTTGGGTTCAATATTTCAAGCATGATTGACCTCTATTTTTCAAAGGTCCATAAAAACCATTTTGTCATCCAAATATTGCAATAAAACCCTAATGACTAACCTTTTTGTAAACGCATATGAATAAATAAAAAAGTTAAGTATTTTTTATAATTTTTGGCTGTCCATCTGTTTGTTCCGCCTAATCTCAGAAACGGCTAACCCGATTTTAAAGTGATTTTCCCTGCCACTGGCTTGCTACTTTTATTTTAGAAAAATAATTACGGTTCCGCGAAAACAACAAAACACGTGATTTATTCTGTTTTAAATGCAAGCTGATGAAATCGCCAGCAACAGCAGCTAGTAGGTATGATAAAAACTTAATATCAAAAAAAACACAACAAAGTGAAAAATAACTTTCTTTTCCGAAGTCGGTGTCTTTGGTACCTACCTATTGTTTTTCGTTTTTCGACACCGACTTCGGAAAAGAAAGTTATTTTTCGCCATGTAATTTTTTTTTGGAAGCTGGTTAATTTTTTGTGTTAAATTTTTTTTTATTTATCTCTTTTTAGTTTTGGTAACTCAAATTTCCATAAAAAATATTATAGCCAAAGTACATCTCATGGCGATTCCAATAAGCCCAAACACGACTAGGATACTTTGCTTAAAGGAGTTCCAGTGGCCATCTGTGGTCTTCTTCATCGGTTCAACTTCACCAAATGAAACTTACTGAGTGCAAATAATTGCACTGTTGATGATAATACCAAAATCGCTATAAGTATGCCTTATTTGAAGAGTTTCCTCGATTTCCATGGTATCTCATCATCAGATTTTGACTTGGCGACAATGGGTTCACCTCAGGAGTATATCTATTCAAACGAAAAAAAAAAACGGTCTACAATAACAACGGATAAATCGGTGATCGCACATAGAACCTTCTCCTTTTTGGTAAGTCGGTTAAAAATAAAAGTCTTAGGTGTAATATATCTGTAGTGCTCGAAACCGACTTGCTCTTGTCCGGATTTCCTCTGTGCAGAGCACTACAATTTTCTTTAAAGGTATCTTTTTATTTTACAATTATTTGAAGTTATCTTTGAAAATCGACTATAGCACTTCCAAAGTAAGAGTAAACAGACATCTTCTGGACTCATTCCCCTGTAGACCTCACCCACTGATAAATCGGTTAAAACAGCACGAGCACCCATCGCGAAGAAAGAAAATTTGGTTCATATAAATTGCACTAGATGGCTTGCAAGCTTCGATTTATTATTGAGTTTTGTGAAATATTAAGATTATCTAGGGACGATCATAAAAATAATTGTTCTTGTTTAATTTACGTCGGCACGGTTTCTTTGTATGGGATGAGGCAACTGTATGCAAGAGCGGTGTCACCAAGAATACAAAAATGCGAAATAAGACCGATCATCCGACCTTTATATTCTATTATTTATTACTCCGTCAATCATGCAACAATCGGTTCCACCACACGTGAATGAAACGCCTCATAACACAAACAGGCAACGCGTCGTAGCGGAAGCATGGCTATTATTGACTCATGTTGAGAGAGAAAACATACCAATCGTTCGCGAAATTTAACTGATTACGATCTGTTAATGCACTGTGTTGACGGGGAAGAGAATTCGGATCGGAATGACGCAAAGGATTGCAATAATAATGGTTTAGGAGCAATTAAGAGACCCTGTTGATGTGGATTTCTGGATTTGAATTGCTGAAACACCATTTCATGTATGTACTACTATAATAGCCCGAGCTACGGTAAAACCTAGTTACCGATAAATCCTAAGACTTACCAAGTCTTACTGGTAAAAGTCCGAAATTATTTATGATTGTGGCTAATTTCGGGCTTTCACCAGCAATCCCACGGTAAATCTTAGGATAACATTTGTTTCATGATTAAAAATAATACCTACTTGATTTTAAAATAATTACCGTTAAAAATATTCGTTTTTTTTATTAATTATGTCAGTATTTTACTGTTAATGGATATTAGTGAAGCTAATCAATCAGTATTTAATTATCGACAAAGTGTGACATTGTGTGATAAGGTTTGGTAGGGGTCCTAATTTCATGACGTCACATTTCAAAATCTAATACATTTAAGTTTAACACAATGCCAAAATTGAACTATTAACGAAAAACTTAAAAAATATTTCAAACTCTTTGTATATGGGCGGACTACTGGTTAGACTTTCACACTTTTGTTTCATTGTTACCTGTTTTGATCATCTCTTCAATCATATGGGTTTTTGCAGAAATTAATCCATTTGCCATCTTCGTCGGTTCAGCGCAACACGTTCTGTTCCTCCATTCTGTCCTCTCAACCCTCATTCTATCACATACTTCCTTTTTTCGTGCAATTGATGCGTTATTGGTGTACCATATTCACTCCTACGGATGTATACAAGTCATATACACCTGTCCCTTAAACACACTTAAATAAAAAAAGTAAATTCAAAAAATCTAAAAACCTGACTGCTTAAAAAGCGAACTAAACAGACGTAAACAAGATGAAAATCATGCTGTGCAGTCGGAGGATACATATTCACGATCTGGCCATCTGCTCAATCCAGATTTTTATTTGCAACTTTTTAGTTATTTTTTTTCGAATTAGATACGTTTAAAAATATAGGTGTTATATATTTTTGAAATCACCTCTTAAAACCCTTTACTTTGATACCCCACACGATAGGCATGGATGAAGAAAAATTTTGTCCCCTACAATATAGCGCCCAAAATTTTTCTATTATCCAATCTTAATGCAGCCAGTGACACTCACAGGGTTAAGACGAATCGATTGACGTAAGAATCAACAAAATCGGCCAACGCGTTTGCTCTCTAGAACGCCACATAGGAACAAACATACATACATACTGATAAACACATTACCTTCCTTCGGCAGTCGGGTAAATATCCTTGCTTTATAGCTTATGCAAAGTGTGATCGATGAAATACCAGTTATCGTTGTTTCGTCATTACAATGTGTATAAAGAATTTTTATCTTTTTCAATTTGACATTATTCCGATAGATATCAAGCAATTTTTGCGTATCTACTTCTAATCTAAATATGAGGTTAGCTTACAGCGATAGGTAAGCCTTTACGATGTCATTGTTGCAATCAATAGTAGATTTTTTCCCGCGAAAACAAAATTCTTTAGTTAAGACTCGCGCGTTGTACTATTGTAGAACACGCATGCATTTCGTGGAATTTAAATATGTATTGTGGGTACCTAACGCACACATTCATAGTATTCCTCTATGGCTGGGCTGGTGATGGTGATGATATATATATATTAGTGTTCTTCCTTGCAGCGACCTGCGCGACCGCACGGGTGAGAAACATGTCAAACCTAAAATTCTACAATAGTAGAACGCGCGAGCACTCGCGTGACATTTTTGCTGCAAGTTTACCTTCGCAGTAAGTCCACCAGAAAAATATCACAACTGAAATAAGTCGGTTTGTCCTCACCACCAATTTCTTCAATGTCCTGATTATTTTTAAAATGATGTGGTGGATATGTGGGAGTAAAAAAGAAGACGTAGTAGTTAGACGTAGTAGGTTCGATGTCATAAAAATAATTGATTTTGCCCATAGTTCTCAAGAAGTCTGATTATGTTTCTAATAAATGATAACAGTTATGATTTGTTTCTTTTAGTTCCTTAATAAAGTTTATTTATTGAAGTATTTTTTAAATTGTTTTATTATCCCTGTAGAATCTTTACACAAAATAGTTCTACATATGTAGAGCGCGCGAGCACTGGCATCCGAAACAGGGGCGCGTGTACTGGTGTTAAACAATTTTTTTTTTGGTTTGTTAATCATCCAATGACTTCTCCCGCTCTGAATGAAGCGGTATCAGAATTTTACTGACTAAAAAACCCACCCGTGTTCCTTCAGTTGCCAAAGGGCCGCGGTAACTCTCTTGCAAATTTATCACTACCGCCGCTTTTCCACCTCTATCTAAGCACTCGCATGCAAGTTTCATTACAATAGGGAGCACGATCTAGCAATTGATCACATATATACCTCGAAAACTTGTCAAACTTGGCAATCTATTTCCAAATAAAACACAGGTTTAACATAATTTAAATTCAGTTGCCAATTATTATTTTTACATTTACTCGTAAATGTGCTATTAATGCTTATATGTAAAGGAATCGCGTGATGACAGAATCTGTCAACAAGAAAAATATTATTAACTAGCTTTTTCCCGCGGCTTCGCTCCCGTATCCCACCCCCACCCCACAGGACCAGTTTTCGGGATAAAAAATAGCCTATGTCGCTTATGTCTTACTGGTGAAAGAATTTTCAAAATCGGTTAAGTTTTTTTGAGTTTATCCATTACAATAAAACAAAACTTTAAAATAATAAAAATCTAATCTGTTTATTTAACCCTTTTTTTATAAATATTATTAGTAGATGTAGACAACCTTTTGCCTGCGGCGTTACCCGGGTGAAAGTCGAAAATTATTCCGCAGGAATGCTCCCATAGCAGCCATGGTTTACATGGTTTTCCAGGCCATGGTTTAGTACACGTGTTCCAAATTTCATATAAACCCATTCAGCAGTTGAAGCGTAATTGATCAGCCTAATACAAACAGAAACATACAGACTGTTACATTTATAGTATTAGCGAAGGGTCTTAAGTCTAAATAACTGGATTCCTATCAGAATCCCTATGATAATGCTAGAGGGTCTGTTAATGTCTCAGTTTGATTAGATTTATCCTTTCTTACTGTCACTTAATCCGCCCTGACTTTTGCAGGTTTTTCTGATCGATAACAAAAGGTCACATGTCAAAAATCTTATATCGTGGGCTTCTTTTTAATGTGACGATGGTAATTCCGTCGCGCTTAAAATAATTGAACAATCAAATCAGCTTACCTATAAGCGCTGTTCCATTGAGATTAATTATTCATTCATTCTTTTATTCCTGTTATTTTCTCGTCCGAAGATGACGAAGAATGTTACAAGTTAATTCCTGGCTACCTGAAGGCGTCACATTAAGTTTAAATCTTAAATATAAAAATATTTCCCATATCCAAACGCTCCCATTCCCAGCTCATCGTTCTATTAACTATAATCTTGCCTCTTTTGACGAGTAGAAGTAGAAGAGGAGCTCGTGGCTAAATAATAACAGCCGCACGGGTCGATCTTCAAGGTTAAGCAACGCTTGACGAGGTCGGTCCGTGGATGGGTGACCATTTTCAACTTACCGAGTTTCCTCCGTGCCTCGGAAAGCACGTTAAGCCGTTGGTCCCGGCTGTCATTTGAAGATCTTTGACAGTCGACTGGTAGTCAGAAGCCTGAGATCTGACACCAGTCTTGCCAAGGGGTACCGTGTTACCCAGTTACTGGGTTGTGGAGGTCAGATAGGCAGTCGCTCCACGTAAAACACTAGTGCTCAGCTGAATCCGGTAAGACTGGAAGCCGACCCCAATAAAGTTGGGAAAAGGCTAGGCAGATTGATTTTGCCTCTTTTGACGAGTGCTTCGTCCTCAGGCAAAAGTCTTCGATTAATACATCCCTACTTATAATCACGCCTGTATTATCCGAAAGGGTTGAGCAGATGCACCTTGATTTATATCAGTTAATAGCAACCTATAATTGATTTTTTCAATTGATTGATTTTATTGAGGAAGACTGAGTTGAATGTAGCAAATGCCTAAGTAATAGTTATTTGGTGTAATCAGTGGCGTTCATCAGTTTCCATAGCGTTTAGGTTTCAGTTGCGTTAGTGCGAGTTTAAAAACAAACATAGTCGATCGCGTTAATTTAAACATTTTGTATTAAAACTGAATCTCTAACTAACTCGTCAATATCATCATCATATCAGCCGATAGACGTCCACTGCTGGACATAGGCCTCACCCAAGCGTCGCCACATTGACCGGTCCCGTGCGTCTCGCATCCAGCGGATCCCGGCAACTTTCACCAAGTCCTCGGTCCTCCTGGTGGGACGCCTTCCAACGCAAAGTCTTCCGGTTCGCGGTCGCTACTCCAGAACTTTTCTGCCCCATTGGCCATCCGTTCTGCGAGCAAAGTGCCCTGCCCACTGCCACTTAAGATTGGCAGTTCTTCGGGCTATGACGGTAACCCTGGTTCTCTTTCGGATCTCTACATTTCTGATTCGATCACGCAATAGGACACTCCGAGCATGGCGCTTTCCATTGCCCTTTGGGTAACTTTAGGCTTTCTGATGAGGCCCATTGTGAACGATCACGTCTCACAGCCGTTGGTCATAACTGGCAACAGACACAAACAATGAAAATACGCTGTCTGGTGACAATAATAATGCAAGCGTGCTTCTCCATCGACCACCTCATCTCTAACCATCAGATGAGAAAATGGTCCAGCGCAAGCTTATTAATAAAAAAAAAAAGACATAATGGCCCAAGATCCGAGTAAAGAGCTACCTTTACCCATCTGTTTAATGGATGAAAAACATTTTATTTACATTTTTTTTTTTAATAACTCGAGTTGCCTGAAAAATTCCTGTTAACACTACTTAAATAATAATAATAACAATACAATTTAAAACTGAGTAACATGAATATGAATGATGAAATATAATGAATTACTAAGGTAAACTCAAAATGGGATTATTAGATGAGTTATGACAGGCCGCCTACCGAACAGCAAAAAGGTTATTGTATTCTCAAAGGTCTTCTTTTGTTCTTTATTTAAGCCATAGATACTACCATTAATTATATCGCAGTTCCGAAATATTAGGGTAAAATAAAATTTTTAATTAATTATAGTCTTGACAGGAATTTTTCAGACAACCCACTCGCTATTTACTTATTTACTATCATATTAAATTGGATACAAAATGCTTTCCACCTACAAATGGGTGAAGATCGCCACTTACTCGGATCTCCCACTACTCGTATAAGGTTAATAAATTCGAGTTAGTGTACATAAAAACTCTCACCAAGTCCTTAGAGAACACGTATGACACGATATCATGATTGTGTCCTATTGCTTGTGGACATCGTTTTTAAGTCCCGGTAACAGAGAGGTGAAGATTGAACGCTCAGTATTTTTGAACCGGAACTACATAAAAACTTTTTTACAAAAAAATACAATCGACTTCCAAATAAAAACACTACAAAGTGAAAAATAATCTTAATTTCGGCAGTTGGTGTTTTAGTTTTTGTTTCTTCGTTTTTTGACACGAACTTTCGAAATTGAGGTTATTGGCCACATGAGAAGCAACAGCTTTCAAATAAAAAAAATCATCAAAATCGAAAATTAATCAAAATACCTACAAGTAACGTTGACGAACGTAAAAAACGCACTACGGCAGGTCGAAAATTGGTTCAATGCTAATAATTTTTAGTTTTAAATGGTAACAAAACTAAGTGCGTAAAATTTGCTTCGCCGAATGTCAAACGAATGTACTGATTGTGACATTATATTAAATAAGGAGAAGCTAGAATTCGTCGATAAAACGGTTTTCCTGGGGATCACGCTAGACTCAGGGTTGTAATGCTCATTTAACTTTTTTTTCATTTTGACTTTTTTGGATAAATCATTTACTGTACAGGCTACTCGTCTATGGAATGCATTGCCAGATCCAATCAAACGTGCTCAATCATTGCCTGTGTTTAAAAGACTTGTAAAGGAACATTATCTGTCGCTGTCTTCTTCTTAGCTTGTCAATTTCATACAGAACTGTCATTATCAACAGATTGTCGTTTTTTTTTTTTTGTATTTCTTTTTATTTAACTATAGATTAAGTGGGTATATATGTATTTATGTATCTATTACATAGCTTATGTATTTATCTGTGTATCTATTGCAATATATCATTTTAGCACTGTTATTGTTACACCAATGTTCGCCCCGTTTCATGCCCAAGCAATTACTGTCCATACCAGGTTGCCTGGAAGAGATCGCGGTATGCGATAAGGCCGCCCATTGTATGTGTATTAGACTTAAGTTTCTTTTTATTAATGTATTTTATGGTGTACAATAAAGCGTATAATAAATAAATAAATAATAAATTTAATATCTTTTGCAGGGCAGCTAAGTTGGGCAGCTTATGCTATTAAAAAATTCGTCAATTTACTGATGCAGATTCCGCGAGGCTGGTTTATTTTAGTTACTTTCATAGTATAATGACGACACGGCTGGCGTAGTGGTTGAGCGATCGACTGCTGTGCTGCGTGTCGCGGGTTCGATTCCCGCAGGGAACAAATATTTGTATGGCCTACAGATAGTTGTTCCGGATCTTGTGTATTTGAGTTTAAATGTTTGTAAACGCACCCACGATACAGGAAGAAATTCCTAGTGTGAGGCAAAGATTAAAAAAAAATGTCTTACGGTATTTTACTATGGGGAAAGGCTGCAGACATCGAGTCAATTCTAATTCTGCAAAAATGAGCCACCATAGCGATATACAATCTCCACCGTCTGGATTCACTAAGGGAACTGTTTAATGATATTAACATAATGATGGTAATGACTGAAAATACATTCTAGAAGGAACGGAATGAGACGAAATCTAAAACTTGCATAAAACGCACACTATGCAGACAGGCATTTTATAAGTTGGGAGATAACATCGCTGATACAAATGCTTGACTCAACCACAAAATAAATAATAGTAGTCCTTATCCAAACCACTAGGGCACAAAAACAAGTGATAAGCAAAACCGTTGGACCTGCTAAAGACTGTATGAATATATTTGTATTGTATAAACTCAATTTATTTTTGTATTATATAACTGTACAGTACTTGTGTGAATACTATGTACCAACTGTAAATCTATCATTCACAGTACCTATTATGTTGTTCGTTGACTCGAATGTGCCCTGGCAGTTAAGAGTGTGTCATGCTATCTCAAATGACTCTGATGGTGGTACATGTGTTGGATCGTTCGCTTGCCTTCATTATGGTTGAGCTAAGTGGTGTCAATCCATGCGTCATGTTCGTGAACGAGCGCCATCAGTTGGGATGGGTCATAACTTGGATACCTCGGTCTATTTTTAGTTAATAATTGTATTTTGTGGTTATTATACTTTAGACGTCTTTACGTGCACGTTTTTTTACATCGTTCTTACATATGTAATTTTCCAACAAGAATGATTTAACCAAATATTTGAAATTCAAACTTATTGATGGAAAAGAGTGTCCGTGGAGATTTTTGCGCGTTATTTTCCATAGAGACCTACTGACGCTTGCTAATGTGCAACAAGCTTCATTTTTTTTTGCTGACGATTCAAAAGATCACTTTTGAAATGGTTACCGATTCGCCAGCGTACAGTGCTGAAGGCCTTGACTACCCTGTTTCTTTTATTGATAAACCCACTTCTCCTTCCTATCTGACTTCACATGTCCAATTACTTTGTTCTGCCCACAGTAAAAATCTTCGTTCCGCCAATAATCGTCTTCTACAATGAAGAGGAAGGAGGAATGGATAAACCCAGAGCGGTGAGAGGGATCTCACCGCTCTGGGTTTATCCATTCCTCCTTCTTTGTCCAGGCGATTTCCCTTTGGAATGCGCTCCCTCAGAACATCAGGATGGCAACCAGTCGGTTGTCTTTCAAATTGAAGGCACGCGAACACATTCGCAAGAAGTTTGCAGAATCATCACAGAGTTAATTTGTTGGATTCGATTTCTCAATAACATATTTTTTATGTATGTATGTATCTAAGTATGTATTTATATATATTAAATTGTTGTATTTATATTTCCTTACTCTTTTTTTTTTCATTAAGTTACACCTGCCATATTTTATCTCTGCACCACCCTAAGGTCGACTGGTAGAAAATGCCTAAGGCATTAAGTCCGCCTTTGTACTTGTGCATAAAGTTTAATAAATAAATAAATAAATAAAAGTACCTTAATGGTTTAGTTGAAATAAAATATTTTGATTGATTGATGATAACACACACATTGGAGTTTCGTTGTCATGGGAACTGTTGTCAAAAATGGTAACCCATTGATTGCCCTGGTTTTAGACGTGAATAGTGTAAGTACTTGTAGAGGCTCTTATAATCATCCCTATTAAGCAATTGGTCTTCATATTTTTTTTATAACTACTACTTCTATTTTTCTATGATAACCTGATAATTTAAAATGTTTTAATTGTTGCAGGAGGCAAAGCGACAGAATATTCCTTAGAGGTTCGGAGTGTGACTGACACCGTCGACTGCAAGTCACTGATGTGCTATGATCCCTTCATTCCTGGGGTGAGTCATTCTGATTATTTTAATGAAGGTGTCGTCCATCAATCATCCAAGTACTAAAAGAAAGAAGTGTTAGTCGTCTTGCGGCGAGATGGACCGACGTATTTTTTTCCATCGTCGGTATATTCAGAATGAGGCTGGCACAGGAACGTAACCGAAATCAGGCTATAGATGATAATTAGCTTCCGATAATTTACCTCTATTAAAGCCAGAGATTTACCAATAAATATGAAACTGCTGCAAATGATTTTAATAATCATAATCCACCCATTTCTGTATGCTAGGCTAGTTTTTAATATGCTTTTTCTCCACAGAACTTGACGTGGACGTTGATCCCTAAAGCCGCGAACCTCGTGGCCGATACATGTGCTGTGCGTCCCGGCTGCGCTTACATGGTGAAACTGACCTCTCATCCCTGGGATGGACACACCAGCGCCAATCTTCATGTGGAGCTTGATGGTGTGTTGGTTCAACAACCTTTTTTTCTGAAAGTTTAATCTATATAATTATATATTTGAATTAACGGAGTAGACGAGTAGAGATGAACTCGACTGATGGCGCGACGCAATTTAAATTGCGTCGAAAGGCGATATCGCGAATTTATTTTCAAAGAAAATTTCAAGTTCAGATCGGTCGAATTGCGTCCATGTGACTTTACTTGAACTTTCGCACCACTTGACCGCCCCCAAAACTGAACATACAGAACATTCTAACCCAAAGTTTTTGTTCCAGAATGTGTGGCAGGAGTATGCTCCTGCGCACACTCGCCGCGTCTGCCCACACCGATAGTGTCTGCCCCGACAGTCGTCATAAAAGGCGTGATGTACGCCAACGTCACCTGGACCCTGCCTACACCGAGCTATCCGCAGAGACTGCCCTCTGCTAGACTGGGCAAGCAGAACTATGTTGTTAGGTTAGTATTCATAAATAGAATATTGTCTATCAAAGATTTACTAATGACTGCCAGAACCAAAGGCTTAACGAGACACGCAGGGGTCTCAGCAAGCTCTTAATCGATGGTCGGTGACCCATCCAAGGACCGTCCTGATTGCTCATCCTTAAAGTTAAGCTGGCAACAAATTATCGGACGCGTCTGACGGACGCGACTGGCAGCCGTGACTTACAGAATATCTGGGTAATGAATGTACATTGCATTGTGCAAATTATCGGACGTAAATCGCGGACGTGACCTTGGGTTTTCGAACGTCCGATAGAAATCTGGCCCGCTGGATGTTTTGTAAGACGAAAACGTTCGCGGACGGTGTGCACGGGGTGCGGGACGCGTCCCGGCGTCAGAACAACTCAGACTACGCGAAATCTCGCAAGTGCGTTCGAGGTTATTAAAAATGGGAGAAAAACTTATCGAGTGTGATCGCAGCAGAGAATTGCGTTCTCACTTTCACTACTCGACATATTTCTACGTAAATATAATCTTCATTGAATAAGCTATATTGTCTATGGAATAAGCGCTCGGACGCGTCCGCAAGACTCGTCCCAAACGAGTGTGCACATATATCAGTAGTCGCGGCTATCAGTGCCGTCCGTCAGCCGCGTCCGATAATTTTTTGCCAGCTTTACGCTCGTACAGCTGTTTACGTTGATGCCCATCTCCAATGTCTCCACCACGTAAAATGCTATACAAAGGAAAAAGAAGCTAAACTATATTACTCAATTGAATAATTCATACAAACGTCAAGCAATACCAAGACGCGGATGTTATCCTTAACCAAAGTTTATATGTATATATAAATATTTTTCCTTACCGTGACGAGACATCTGTTTGTTTTTCCACGTGGAGTACGATCCGTCTCATCGAGGAAAATGGATTGGTTTTCATGCGACATTTCGCTTTTGTCTTTGTAAAAATGTCACCTACAAAACTTAAGCGAAGTGGCCTGCCAATTCATAGCTGCACGTGGATCTTTAGATAGATTAATCATTTATTCGGCACAATAAAATAAACAAAACAATACAAACATTGATAGCTCAAATTTAGTTTGGACCCTTAAGGTACTTGTCCCACCGCCGCCGCCGACAATCAGCGAGAAGAGCTAAAAACTAGATACGATTTGGCAAGTAGCGAGAATTTAGTGTGTAGTTCTGGTATATTTATCGCTCGGCTATAAGCGAGTGTTCTTGTGAGACGGGCGATTACTCGCACCACTCTCTCGGGGCGACCAGTCCTCCGCAAAACTGCACGAGTTGGTTGGTGGGTCTCTCGGCGTGAGTTCTGACCACCAAGCGACAACAAAGCTGTGAAGCGATTAGCTATTGACTTTTTTCTCGCTGAAGAAACGGACAAAGAATATAGATCCCGTGTCAATAAAAGAGAGACATATGTTATAAATTGATCGCTGGCTGTTCACAATGCCGCGCCAGCGAAATCTCTCTCACCACTAGTTTGTCACCGCGACAGGAGCTATCAAAGATAATACTCACTCAGCGATACTAGGTCAGCGATACTGGATCAGCGATGCTCGCTTGGCAGTCAGAACTCACGCCGAGAGACCAACTAGCAACCGGGCGCCCTGAACGAGTGGTGCATGCGAGTAAACACCCGTCGTAGAAGAACACTCGCTTATAGCCGAGCGACAAAGCTATGGGCACTTTACACTCGCTTCTCGCAGCTCGTCAACTTGTATCTGGTTTCTAGCTCTACTCACTTACAACAAGTGCCTTAGGTCTTCACTGTGAGATTTTATACAGAATAGATCGGTTGTTTATCACTTTCCATCATTCCTATTAAAATCGTTAGTGTAAATATACTAGATACACATAAAATAAACTATATTAACCTAGTGTCATCAGACCAATTTCTCACACAAACTGGGCAGGTCCCATCGAGTCAACGACGCGTAGTACCCTGATTTCTGGCCCTCATATTTCTTTTTCCTTTTCTCTTTTATTTCTCATCTTTTCAGGAGTATGTGTGTTATGAAAGCAGTCACTTCATCGTTTTCTAGGTCTTTAACTATGAAATTCCCATTTTAAACTGGGTTAAAGTCTAGTGAAAGTCAAAAATTATCCCAAGGTAACATATTCCCGGAAAAGAAAGTATTCTATGTGCCATTCTAGACTTTAATCTATCTCTGTGCCAAATTACATCCAGATCCGTTCAGTAGTTTTTGCGTGAAAGAGTAACAAACATACAAACACACTTACACACTCACAAAATTTCTACTTTATAAAGTAGACATTTTGTGTGTGTAAATATTAGTAGAAATTATTAGAAGGAATAGTAGGATGGTAAAGTAAGATTATATCGCCCATGGTTATTCTTCACATTTTATAATTAAGAATTATTATTTCTAACGCATTTTATTAATCTGCAATAAATAAATTATATCTTCTTCCACAGTCTTGGCAAGCAAATGATATCAGACGCGCACGTTATGGCCCCATGGTTTTCCATCATCAAGAGCCGCCAGGTTCATGCTGAGGGCCTGGTATCAGAAGGGGACACCACGAGGTCGTTACTGCTATCTCTTAGCGAGCGTGGTGTGCCTAATGTGAATATCTTAGCTAGAGTCAATTTGGTAGATGAAAGGGGATGTGTTGGACCTGCAGGAAATGCTACTGCTTTCAGTGAGTATTTTGTTTTCTTTTTTTTGTCTTTTGAAGTCTCTATGATCGTCGCTTAGAAAATAAAACCGCTTAAGTCTAGCGAACTTTGAGTGTCATTGGATGAACTAATTACTCCTTAGGCGACCAACCAAGAAGTCCTGTATTTAAATAGGTACTTCGCACAGTGTCCTTTTGTCCAATTTTTAAAAGTTTTACTGTTTTCACTCTAATGTCAAGTTATTCAAAATTATATGAGTAGTGTCTTTTGCGACACATACAAGCTTCTGCCAATGGAGAGATCAACCTGTGCAAGTATGCGCTCGTCGTAAGCTCCATTAACTGCATAGGTCTGTGCCAACAGTGAGCTGCGAACTTAACCCAAAATTGAGTTTTCTAACAGCAATAGATATAGCTTATTGTTATAAATAATGTGTTAATGTGCTAAGAAGAAGTAAGAGAAAATAGTATAATATGCAACTAGTGAATAAAGGACGGATTTAAAGCGAGGGCCATAGTTTGAATCACAAGCAAATGAAGGATTCTAACGACTGAATCACGAACGAGTGATTCATGGCCCTCGATAGAAATCCGTTTTATTCAAGAGTTGCATACTATACTTTATACCATGACTACGAGTAAAAGAAAGATCTAAGCGAAAAGCAAAAGGAGTTTTTATGTCGAGTATTCTTTGCACAAGGAGTTTGTATCGAGTATTTTTTGCGCAAGGAGATTTATAGCAGGAGAATATATTGGTGTGTTCTAAATTCTGTTTTCAGTGAATAAAATAAGCTTTTTAGAGGAGGAATGGTATAAAAAGTATTTATTGTCACAGAAAATTGATATATCAATACATACATTAATGCTAAAACTAAACCCTTAACAAGAGTATTAGTAGTAAGTAGTACTAAAATCTCGGTCTTTCAATTAGGTCATTGATGTTATGTGTTCCGCAACCGAATTGCGCAAGTGAATTCGGCAACGCGAAGAGTTTGACCGCTATCAAATCGACCAATCACATGCGAGATGAATGACACGTTGTGGATTTCCGTCAGTGTGATTGGTGAGTGAATACGACAAAGCCGGCATTGCCGTATTCACTTACGTAATAAGGCTGCAGGTCTAACTGTTCATAGCTGATGTTTTCCTAATTTTCTAATTAATTTTACTTTCTTGCAGGCCCTGAGAAACCTACTAAAAGCAAATTCTCATTTGGAGTTTACGTAAGTCAAACCTTCGGTAAATAACATACACGTAAGATTAATAAAATCATTAAATGAAGATGACTTAGGTACGGAGAGAAAACTTATTTTTAACTTATATTTTCGTTTCTGTAATGTGGAACAATAATTTTGTTTTCATCCGCTTCGGGGACATAAATAAAAAATAGAGCGTATATAATGGTCATCCCACGCACATTAATAATACACTAAAATAGGATAATAGAAATGGAGGCAAATATAATGCTTAACGAACAAACGGACATTTGGACAACGGGTCTTAATGTAAGCCCGTGTAGGACAATGAATATAGGCGAACGCCCACGACAACTTTCTGCATCGGTTCAGTGGCTATTAGGCCTTTTTCGCATTTGCAACGCGTCTCGATGCAAACGCGTACTGTATTGATAATGCATTGCGACTAACGCGCGACTGCATCATCGGTGCAAACAACAGCGTCAACAAGCCTTCGTGGGTAGTCACTACAGGGGGGTGACCATAAGCACTAAGTAAGGTTATTTTGAGTGTGCGTAAGGGGCAGATGTATACAAGTAAAGAAAGTAAAAGAAAGAAAAAAGTGTTTATTCGCCACAACAACGACATACAAATTTTTGATTTTTCCTTAAATTAAACCCTTAACGATAGTATTGGTAAATACCTACTTAAATTATGTAAGTAAAGAAAAGAAAGTAGGATAATTAATAAGTAAAAGCAGGTACATGTCGTGACAAGCAAGCAAGCATGCAAGTCATATACATCTGTCCCTTACACACACTCAAAATAACCTTACTCTAAGAGCTTATTGTCACTCCCCTGGACACGACTTTATCGATGTTGCATCGCGTCTGTATCCATGCTGTATCTTCTTGACTGTAGCGATGCAGAATCTTTGTTACATGGATGAAGGTCTGAGATCAGCAAAAATATCGCGACTGCATCGCAATCTTTTTGCAATTGTATTTGGTACCGAATCGCTGTAAAAAGACGCCGTGGGCGACCTCCAAGTGAAATTCTTTCTTAGAATATTACAAAACTATCAAAGGGTTACTTACAAGATGAAGATTACAAAGGTCCTCTTGTGATCATCTAATTACAACATACTCATTTTTCCTAAGACAGATGGGCTAATCTAAATATCAATATCCGGTTTCTAATTTTCAGTTTTATTGAAGATTGAATATTCTTCAACCTGTTTGCCTACTTTTATTCTTTTGTTCTTCAAATTTACTTAACAGCATTACAAGTTAAAGTGAGTCTACAAGATCATAACCTAAAATCTTATTGGCAGTGACTTACAGAACGTGGTGCCAAGCCAATAGGAACTAGACACTTCAGATCACTAGGGGATCCACAGTAACTCTATCAATACAAGGGCTATCCCAAAGTGATCTTACAGTGGGGATTTTCTTATATCTATGGAGCCGGCAATGTTTGTTGAAGAACTGAAAGCTGATAGACCAGATGAGGCCTACAATGAAGATCTCGTATTTAATTGATTGAAACATACTTAACTGATTTTCCATCCATCCATCAAACTAGCTCTCGTAGTTCACTACTAGACATAGAACCTTTCCCAAGACCTAAAAAATACCCAGTTACTCTGTGCCTCCCTCATCCAGCTATCTTAGTATTTTATTTTCAGCGTGTTCTGTCCCACAGCAGGGCCTCCCTTTCTTCCTTAGATTCCTCCTGTTTTTGGGTAATTGTGGACTAATTCTGTTGATAGACATCATGCTCGTCTAAATTCCATTCATACGTACAAAAATTCCTTTTGTGCCACCAGGCAATCCTAGGCGCTCTAATCGGCGCTTGGGTAATGGGTGCGGTCTTCGTGCTAAGCGCGCGCGTCGTAAAGCGCGTATTGAAGTCTTTCCGCCCTGCTCCCGTCTCCGCTCCGCTTGAGCCACTTAGGCGTCGGCCTGCGTGGTTCCCGCTGCAGCTGCGTACGTGAGTAGTAGAATAATAGACATTTATTTGTTTTTTTTTCTGTGAAGAATTTTTGTAAATGGAATATAGAGTTGTTCTCAAGGTTTTAACGGGTCTTTACACCGTATCATTAGCTTATAAAATACGGTATTGTTTTTTTTTTTCAGATATATGTTTCTGTGTGACTTATTTTCAGATAGGTACTAGAAAGAAAGAAAGAAAAGAAAAAGTGTTTAATTGTCACAAAACGACATACAATATAAATACATGCTTATGCTAAACCCTTAACACTTGTTGCTACTTGTTTATATCTGAACTTTTTAAGTTCATCGGCCTTGATTTTATCGGCAAGTTTGTTCCAAAATGTGCTTTTTCAGTATTATATTGATTGATAGAATAATATTCGCTAAATTAATATAGAGCTTTATGGATCAATACGCTACATTGCCTCTCACTGCGGTAATTTACATTCAGGCAATTAATTACGCTGTAAACTGCTCATGAAAGAGGGTGAATTGATTGTGTCTCATCCATTAAAAAATAAATAATTTATTCGTATTCGGAGTGAGTGATGTGACTATGTAGGCAAACCCTTTTAAATGAACGCTCACGTTGTAAAACCTTTTAGTGGTTTTAATTAGGCGAGGTTTATTTTCGTAGCGTAGGTTTCTAGGGAATCAATAATGATATGTTGGATGATAAAAGATGTTGGATGATGAACGATGGTTACGAATATTTTATTAAGGTAAGTAACTTGTAAGTATGTGTGTTAATAGGTAGATACCTAAACATTTTTAAGAAATCCTTGACTAATCATGCGCAAACCACTATCTCACCTGATGGTAAGCGATGATGTGGTCGACGATGAAGCACGCTTGCCTAGAAGAAACCAAAATCTATAAATCTATCTATATCTATTTAAAACATAATCATGTATCACGTTAAGGATAACACGAGTAAAGTAAATCGATAGGTGCCGTATGTTGAAAAGCTCAGGTGCTATTTTCAATGCTTTTAATGGATATATAAGCCTGATTATTGTGATTTTTCATGTTTTCTGTTAATTGTTGTAATGGTATACTAGGCTTTTTCTTTTATCCAAAAATTTACCTTATGATTTTCATTCTGACTGTAAAAAAATTGCTTAAAAAGCTATAGTCCGAAACACCACCAAAAATATTAAAAATAATGAAATTCCTGTTTCTACCGGATCGGACGAAACTCAGCGGCCGAAACGCCTACTAAGCCTAACTCTATTTATGTACCTAAAACATTAACGCTGCTAACAATACTAACTTGCACACAGTTTGCGGAATTCTTGGCAACGGTTAACTTTCGCTTTTCGACACAGTTTAATGACATCTTAATATACTCTCCAATGCTCTGGACTAATAAACTATTTAACAACCTTATTCCTTAGAGCAACTATGTAACAAGTGCCTGATAAAATATGAATAGCAACTCGCATTGTTACGCAAATGTTCCTGTAAAGCCCACAGGCGTTCAGTAAGAACGCTTTCTCTTAAAACAAGTTTTGGGGTAAATGGATTTGAAAACGTAAAGGATCAATTTTGAGACCCAAATAATTAGGTACAATAGCTCAAGTTTTAGTAAGAGTTGATTATTTAATAATGAGCTATTGTAAGATCTTAGTTAAGGGAAAATTAAGAGAAAACAGCACACGCACCTAACCCATATTAGTTATCCTCAAATTGGTTTAATAAATGTATTTCCTTCACTGTCATGTATTAGGTTGTATAGAAGACAGGACATAATTTAATTAAATGTTAATTTCCGTATCGGAAAATCCTTTGTTCTCTTGCTCAAAGCTTACACGTGGATAAGGAAGAAATTAAAAGGGACTTATATTATATAAAGGGCATAATAATATTGTGCCCATCATCCCTAATCGTTTGTTAGTTGAGTTAATATCGCCTGGATTAACAGTGTTTATCGCCGTAGTACCACCCCTACCTAACTATTGGTTCGATATCTTTAGGTATCTCATTGTGTGTATGAAAGAAAGAGTTAGTATGAAGAATGATTGTATGAGAAGCATGAACTATTGACCGGAATGATAGAGGTTAAGCACTTAAGGTGCTAATTTTGTTGGCGGGGATTAAAGATAAGAAAAAAAAAAATTATCTTTAGAAGAGCTTTTTTACAGTTACATTGTTGTATATGTCATGGTGGCCCAGTGGCTAAGACCTCGCCTCTCGTGCTTGAGGTCGTTGGTTCGAATCCGGGCAAGTACCAATGTGTATTTTTCAATTCATATGTACTTTCTAAGTTAAACTTGGACATCGTTGACAACGGTGAAGGGAAACATCGTGAGGAAATCTAGACTTATAGTGGGATTATTATAAGATTGTGCTCCATTGGTGTAATTGCTGCAAGGCGTTACAGTGCGAGGATAATATAATATAATAAATAAATTGATAGCGATTAAATAAACGTGTCGATAAATCAAGCACGTAGTGGCATTTGAATCTCAAAAGCTTCAACCTGAAACCCTAAAATTGCCTTCCTGACCCATTCATTCCTTTCGAATTATTATAAAACGATGTAATAAAACTTGCATGGTTCGGTTTTCTACATATTTGACTGCCACAATGCCCTTTAAAGGGTAAAGTTTTATGGGTTTGCACATAAAATGTTTGCCATAAGACAATCCCACTGCAACTCCTCAAAGCCAGAATCAACAGTGGCGACCACCAGAAAAGCGCCGAGGCAATGAAGCTCGACGACGTCCCGGAGAATAAATTTAACTGTCTTGGGTCCCGCAACGAAATTAATCAGAAAAGAATAATGGAGGAGTAGGAATTATCTCACCTTCATTGCCATTCGGATAAAACCTATAAGAGTTTACTAAACTCATTATGTGGCTGGTAGTGGCTAAGACATCGCCTCTTGTGCTTGAGGTGATGGATTCAAATCCGGGCAAGTACCGATGTGACTTTTTCAAATGTACTTTCTAAATTTAGCTTTGACATCGCAGGCAACGTTGAAGGAAAACATCGTGAGGAAACCTGCAGCCTTATTGCGTTTTGATTTCGGCAAGGCAAAGGGCAAAGAGTATGAACAATCGACCAATCACGTAGACGCGCGCGCAATCGCGTCATTATCTCGCCATGTGATTGGTCGATTTTTATTGATTTTTTTGTAATTTTTTTTTTTTTTTTTTTACTTTTCATGGGTTTGCTCTTGACTCTAGTCTAAGTCAATGACAGAGACTATTGGTCCTATGCCTTGCTGATTTCATTACGCAATAAGGTTTTTGGACTTATATAGTTAATGTAAGTCAGATAGACCTAAGACAGAGGCCTGTGGGATTCCCAAAGGTGTCTTGATTAACGCTGACACCAGAAGTGGCCACATGCTCACACGAAAAGAAGAATAATTATTTTGGAAGCTTGCGGAGTAACACCCCCGTACTTCAGAAAGCATGTTCTACCTCATGATTTCTGAAATTGGCGGAATGACACCCCCGCGCCTTGGACAGCACGATAACCCATTGATCATTAACACCTTATCTCTCTCCGGGCGTGTCAGATTGTACTCCATCAGACTATGGGATTGAATGAACAGACACACACTCTGGCTGGTTGGTTTGCCCACACACTGGTGCACCATAATACCGTGCCGTGACCGATTCGGTCTAGAAGACTTTTATTAGGACATCACTAAGTAGAAAATATAATTTCTTACCTCCATTTAAAGCACTGATAAACAGCCTTATCTGTATACATTACTAGCTGACCCCCGCGGCTTCGCTCCCATCAACTGGCTATCTACCTATCTATCCTACCTACCTACCCACCCACATACCCACCAACCTTGCCACTCACAAATAGTGAATTTTATCGGCAAAATTTTGCTACTTCGGGTTACATCATTGCAATTTTCACATGGATCTCTAATTGTTTTGAAAATAATTTATAGCCTATGTTACTCGGGAATAATGTAGCTTTCCATAGGTGAAAGATTTTTTTAAATCGGTCCAGTAGTTTCGGAGCCTATTCGGTACAAACAAACACACTAACAAACAAACAAAAAATCTTTCCTCTTTATAATATTGGTGGCAAAGTTTGAATTATACATTTATTTCTCAACAAATAACTTATTTGAACAAACAGAACTAATTTAAAAGTAAAGTTAACCGTAACAAGGCAGCTGTCAAAACTGTGATACAGACTTAATGGGGTTCGTTGAGCCAAATAGTAGATGGCGATGAGGTTCAGTACATCGCCCACTCCCTTACCTTTTAGTTGCCAAGTTGGTTTAGCGTGAATTTGTTTTAAATAGGGATCGAACGTTACCTTTTAATGAGGAAGTTTTGGGGTTTCAAATTATAATTAATCCATGCTGAAATTATAAATTCGAAAGTAACTCTGTCGTTCTGTTTGTAACTTGTAAACAATTTTCACGTCTTAAAGGCTGAAACATGATTGGTGATTTCTGGTGGCACAGTGATAACGTGCTGCCGAGCACAAAGAGGCTCAGGAGAGACGCTTCTCAATCTCCCTAGGCATGTGCCCTAACAGGCGTTGCACAGAGAGTGTTTCGGGGTGGTCTTTTAAGAGATACCCTTCCAAGTGCTGATGGTGATCACCGGGGTGGTTTTAGTGAGGTGAAAATCTCACACTCCCCGGCCTTTTCCCCAAAAGTCAAAGCGCCTTCTGAAGATTTCAACACATAAAAAAAAAAGAATGTGTAGATTGGATCATGAACAAGGACATGTGGTAGGACCTTTTCGATCGGAATGTCCGTAATGCTGGTTGAGCTGCTGGCATAAGCTAACATTTAATAATTATTATCTGTATATTATTATTATCTGTCATGGATTCCCTTCCATAACAGAGACTGAGACACATTCGTTCCACGGAAGGCACATTAAACTGGTAAATCCGGGTATCATTTTTAGACCTTTGACAGATGTTACAGGTTGATTGAAGACAGAAAATATTACAAATCTGTATCGCCATCCGGTTGGACTAGTAGCCGACCCCATGTTGGGTAAACGCACCTTGGTTGACTTAATAATAATATCTGCGGGGTGTACATAGTTCAACTCAGCTGTGCGCGCGGCGCCATGTGTGCGTGCGCTTATACATTGTGCATTTGTGTGGCAGTGACGCGGTAGTCGTCGTCCGAGCAACCAACACATACTTACTTACACATAGCGTCGCGCGCAAAGATGTGTTGAACTATCTGTACTTACGTGACAAAAAATCAATGGCAACAACATTTTTGGTGTTATTTACGTTTTAGCGGAAGAATTCTTCAAAATAATGAAGCATTGGATTTCCTTGAAAATTCTTCGGATTGTGACCGAAAGTACTAATTTACGCAATTGGGGAGATGATCTGCATAACCTTTTGGTTAACACAATACCCTTTTGTAATACTGGTTGTACCTATGTTTGCTGGACTCCTGGGTAACATGCAACGCCTAGGCAATCTATCAGAGATCTACAAAAATGCCATATTTGACTTATAGCTTTGCAAGTCAGGGTAGGGTTTCATTATAATGTTTGATCATTGGTCACCCATCCACGGATAGGTTGCGGCAAGTGTTGCTTTAACTTAATCAATCCAACCGAGGTATTACGTATTTCTATCTTCTATACATTTTATAAAACATTTTTACAAAAAAATACAACTGACTCCCAAAAAACACTGCAAAGTGAAAAAGAAAAACAGTTTTATTTTCCACCGTTTAGTTGTGGCACATTATGAGCAGTTCTTTAGTAAGGTGTAACCGAGTAACATATTTTTCTAGACATTAAAAGCGTGCAAAGCAAGAACGGGTCGCCCACTTGTGTTTAATTACTAATTATTGGTTGCTAAAACGTCCTTCGCACGTTCTCGAAACGTAGCAAGTCTGGCTTGTCTCGAGAACGTCAGAAAAGTACACATGTGCGTAGGAAAGCACATGTTTACCCACGCACCCAACACTGTTATTGTTGACTAACCAATATCATTAGGCTTTCTGCCAGCCGCCTTCCTCAATTTTCAATTAAAATCGTGCAGGTTTATGATGAAAACTAATCCAATTATGGGTAAACTCGCCTTTGTACATAAGCTGTCCTACTGTATTTGTATATGTATATTTTTTTTGTATAATAAAGAATATGAATATATATAACTAGCGGCCGCCTCGCGGTTTAAACCGCGTAGTTCCCGGTTTTCGTGGGAATTAGGGATAAAAAGTAGCCTATGTCACCTGGGGATAGTGTAGTTTCCCAACGGTGAAAGAATTTTTTAAATCAGTCCAGTGGTTTTTAAGTTTATTCGTTTCATACAAACATACAAATCTTTCCTCTTTATAATATTAAGTATAGATTAGTATATAAGTATAGATATAGAAGTGTAGATATCATCATCATCATCATCATCATTTCAGCCGAATGACATCCACTGCTGGACATAGGCCTTCCCCAGGCGTCGCCACATTGACCGATCCCGTGCGTCTCGCATCCAGCGCCTTCCCGCAACCTTAACCAGGTCATAGGTCCACCTAATGGGAGGCCTTCCAACGTATCGTCTTCAGGTTCGCGGTCGCCATTCCAGAACTTTTCGGCCCCATCGGCCATCCGTTCTGCGTGCAATGTGCCTTGCCCACTGCCACTTAAGTTTGGCAATTCAGTGTAGATATATATATGAATATATCATATTATGAATATGAACGCTTTGAGGGTTAGGCTCCGCAACTCTTGATTATGACAATGAAGAGTGTAGGATTGTTGCCTCACTGAAACCACGCAGATGATAACCATCAGCACGTTAAAGGTGCACCGTGTCCATTTTAACCCGTGACGGAAAAGAGAGGTGTGACAAACACCCCAAATTAACATATCTGAGTTTGACGTGTGTACCTGTGTGTTTGTGTATTTGTGTATGTATCAGACTGTGGCATCATAGCTCCTAAACGGATGAACCGGTTTTCTTTGAAAGGTTACTTTATCGAGAGTGTTCTTAGCTATGTTTGATGAAAATCGGTTCAGCTGTTCAAAAGTTATGGGCGTTTTACTGTTTGTATCAGGGTGTTTTCGCAAGATACCTAGTCATAATTACGTGTTCAATAGATTGTCGATCGAAGCGTGTTTACTACTAGATAAATTATGTAGCATGAAATAAATGTGTCGCGGATTTTTTAAATTTTATTTGTTTAAAATACTTTTATGGTGTACATTTAAAGTTACCCCCGCATCAATTACAACTACTACCGAATTTAAGGGCGGACGACTGCACTGTATTTCCTCATGTCGCTGGTGAGCGAACAGAGTCCCTACTCTGGTTGCCCACGACCCAAAATAAATACTTAATTATAGGAGTAAGTACTTACATCAACGCAAAAAAAGTGAAAATCTGGTCAACCGTTGACTCTTAGAGCCTTTTCTGATGGCGCGACGCATTTTAAATTTCGTCGATAGGCGATATTGCGCAACTATTTTTCGATTTTTCGGTCAAATTTGCATTGCGTCCATGTGAATATACTTAGTAATAATCGCTTATCGCGTGATTTAAATCGTACGAGTTTTGCGTGGCGCCATCAGGCTTTGGGCCTTAGTTAGCTAAGCGTACAAAAATCTATCAGTCTTTTCATTCCTAATTACTAATAAAGAGCAAGTAAGCATATATATTATGTACTTATTCACAAATACTAGGCCCATTTACATATAATATATAATTATTATTATTATATACTTTATTGTACACCACTTAAATAATTACAGGACAAAACATTATAAAGATCAGTGTACAATGGGCGGTCTTATCGCACCGGGCAATCTCTTCCAGATATTATCATTTTTATTTATTTTTTTCGGGGTGTGTGCGATGGAACTACACAATTTGATTCCGCCTAGCCCTTTCCATCATCGGACTACAAGACGTACGGCAATGCGCCATCGGTACATGGTTGATATCCCACCCATACGCAAAAAGGGTTTTGAAAATACTTTCATTGTGCGTACAGCTAAGGAGTGGAATTCCCTGCCAGCGTCTTTGTTTCCTGATAGCTACAATCTAGGGGTCTTCAAGTCAAGAGTGAATAGGTTACTTCTAGGCAAGCGTGCTTCACCTTCGATCACATCATCACTTAACATCAGGCGAGATAGTGGTCAAACGCGAGCCTAAAACAAATAAAAAAAAAAAACTCGTTCAATAACATAAAAATGCAGGTCGACGACTTGTACATACTTAATGAAGGTGATCTTGCAAATTTACATCACATCATAGTGTTAATAAACTTGATATTTGATAGCCATAAAACCCATCAAAGATGTTCACTGTATTACGCATCTGTTTTATAAATCATCTGGATGATCTCTCATCTAACTATTAATTAATTTATGAATTCCATAACCGATTAATCAATTTGTAAACCGGTTTGCAAAATACTGTGTAACGTTGCATATTTGTTTTTTATGCCTATGAAGCTTCTATCAGTAAAAAAGAAGAGTCCTCATTAGTGATTGAAACTACAATATACCCAGTATTGTAGTTATAATAATTATCATCATTTTGCATAGGTGGGTCGATTTAGGTTCGTGCTCGAAACTTGGCTCCACACGAGACAACTGGGTTTTTAGGATTCCATACCCAAAGGGTAAAAACGGGACCCTATTAGTAAGACTCCACGATCCGTCTGTCTATCTGTCTGTCCGTCTGTCACCAGGCTGTATCTCATGAACCGTGATAGCTAGACAGTTGATAATTTTCACAGATGATGTATTTCTCTTGCCACTATAACAATATATACTACAAACACAATAAAATAAATATTTAAGTCCTCCGATACAACAAACGGGGTTTTTTGTTGGCGTTTTTGGGATAATTATACGGCACACTTCGTGCGCGAGTCCGACTCGCACTTGGCCGGTTTGTAATGTTTCGGTCATTACGGCATTCAACCGATTAGAAATTGAAGACTTTGTTTTTGACTGTTTTATGAGTAAACTTAGAATTTATAGTCTCCCTCTTCTTTCTCCTGCGACCTATCAACTTGGGGTAGGGCTGCCTTGTTCTTTTGACATTATAGAGGTATTATAGTCATCTCGTCTGGTCTCTTCCCATCGGCGCGGGGGAAGAGACATCTCTTCCCTTTCTTTTATTTTCTTTTTTTTAGTTTGGTTTTCTATTAAAGCCTGTTTTTAAAATTTTCAAACTATTATTTCACTAACCGGTTACGCAAACGACGGTCTTCTGCTCATTCAATCAAGTACTCGAGCTGGACTCGAGAACTTGGCTGACACTTGATTACGATTAATATCTCTGTGGGGCGATCGAAACGGCATGATCTCCGCACAAAACTTATCAACTCAATTTGAAAGGTTATCTTAAATAGTGTCCTACTATAAAATTTAATAAAGCTCCCGTAAAAAGGAAGCACTCCGTGTGCTATCTTGGTCTAGTATTTGAGAGGAATTTTGCATTTATAGATCATATTAAAATAGTCGGTGAAAAGCAAAAAAGAACTTCTATGCCTAGACGAGAATAACTAAATCTACGTGGGGTCTGTCTTTTTTAACTTTAAAGACTATTTATGGGGCTACTTACTTGGGTTGCATGTGCTATGGGGCACCTTTTGAGCGATCCAGCATATGGGCGGTACGACGTAAATTACTTCAATGTCAGCGTTTAGCTTTGATATTCTTATGCAAAGCATACTGGCCTTACCGGTACATTCTGGCGTATTTCTGCGACTTTGAAGTGCAGCGACGTGCTGCAATGATTCATCCTTTAATGGAACGCGCAACGAGTCTGACCAGTTCGCAAGTTGTTTTCAAGAACTGAAGAAGCTCCTTCACAGTTCCAAATAGCTTCTCTTTGTCGCCGCCCGCCGTCCAAGTGTCATATTATCAGAGCTATAACTAATATGTTAAAAAAAACACGCTCTTAAAAGTATGTAACAAGAAAATATTCTCATCTGAAATTGTTATGTACACACTATTCGATATGTATCGGGTTTTAAATAAACAAGTTACATATAATACATAATTTATTGAAATCATATATATTGATAGTGGTGTTCAGAGGATAACCGTGGGCGTATGCCACATACCTATAATACATTCTGCAAAGTAGCTTACGACCAAACTTTTTGATATAATATCCCTTAAACTACACATTTTGTTTGGGATACCAGTACCTACCCTAGAGCAATAGATAGCGAAAAAGTGATTAGCAACTTTTAGGTCTGCTGCATAAATTAAAACAAAATTGAATGAATATTGCACTCTAATGATGCGTTCTCGTTAATCAATATCGAATAAATTGATGTTTCTTAGAAGTGAATATTTTGTGTTGGTTTGCATAATTATTTACTGACAGAGATAGTTGGGTGTGTTGTTAAATAATTTGAGATTAGAAATCGTTCTTTCGTTAGTGACTATTCAATTATTTATTAGAATATAGAAATAAAAATTTGCAGACATTATAACATCTACCAACTTGCACCGGCCCGCGTAGTGGATTAAGACACATTCTCCCTCACTGAGAAGAGTTCTGTGACACTGTGTCCCAGCAGTGAGAACATTATAGGCTGATTATGGTTTATTATCTTTCTGCCGCTGTTCTTCTTTTGACTTCTTCCATTCTTCCCTGACAACCGTGGCGCTATCTTGCACGCCCTTTTCTTTCATATCCTTCCTCTTAAAATTCAACCTATCTCTGGTCTCAATACTACCACTTAAGGATACAAAGTAGTTACTACAAGATGAACATCAAATGGACACTAATTTAATTCATTCATTCGTTTTCATTTTATCCGATACAAGCAATACAATAATTACGTTCTTTACTCCTTACTCCTTCTCGAAAGTTCCATTTGGAACCGTTTAAACCTACAATTTCAGTAAAACTCAATAATTTCTCATAGTCACGAATAAGTCATCATTAAGACCCACTTGCAAGAAAAAACTTAATTCAGGGTTAGTCGCAATATTGTTAGGAAACTCAACCTATTTAGTATTCGGAAACAGCGCTCGATGTTAAAACAGTAAGCTACTGGTTTTACTACCACCTATTAGTAAAATGCATATTCAACACGACTTCACAATAAGCCGACCTCATCTGCAACTCTGTCTTAAACGCAGCATGCATCATTATTTCATCCTAGATACTGGTACAAGTACTTTCCTTCCTTATTCTGTCGATTATCATTCTGAACACAGTCTGGGGCACAGTGACTCATACTTACATAAACCGGTGTAATTGTTTACTAGAAATCTTTACTATTTGATGCTTTTTGAATACAGATGGCGAACTATGGTGAATGTTGACGAGTCTGATGGTTTAGCAGTATTGAAACAGGTAGGCACGCCTTTTAGTTATATAAATAGTTTTTGCTGCTGGCGAGTTAGTTCGCATACAAATTGTAACCTCAGCAAATTGTGTGCAATATGCATGGGTTCTTGTTAAACCTTTAACAATGTGCATCTAAATGTACTATAGAACATAATAATGATTTTTGGTGGTAATATTACCTCACCGGTGTCACGGTAATCCATGATTGGATAAGGCCATAAGGGGGGATATTTTTTAAACTGTTCTCGAGTAAGAACCTCCAGTATTGACCATTTTTCTCCCTATTAAATCCCAAGGCTTTAAAAGATCGCTTTTAGCGTGATGGCCGTCCAATCAAATGGTTTCTAAAATTGAATTTTTACCATATTCCATTTACTTATCTATAGTTGCATTCAAAACACCTTTAGTTCATCTCTAAATAGTCTAAAACAGAGGTCACCAATTACTATCATTTTGTGTCCGTTTTTTTTTAAATAACATGAGCGTCGCAGTCCGTAAGATTTAAAACCACCTACATCGTCTTCTACGCTGCCCCCCAAGCCAAGTTACAAACGTATCGAATCGAATGTCTTTCTACAATCGTTAACGCCTTCTATTTGTATGATCTGACCACGTAACTTAATGTTCAGATGTGTCATTCCCATACATTGATTCGTTTTCTACTAGCGTTATCGATTGTAGATTGTCAACTTGGCTACAGGTGCTGGCCTTTACATCGTTAACGTATTTCAATTTTAAACAAAGTAAATAAATTTGCTAAAATTTAAATAATAAACTTATACAGTTAAAAAAAGATTCTGCCGTTGTCAAATCGCGGCAGTAAAGACAAAGTATGGGATAAATTATTAAATTACGTACTCAAGTAACTCAAGTAAATTATTTTACTGTTTACTTAAGGTCCACATAAAATAGGTCGGCGGTCCGGGTCCGGACCGCCGACCTATTTTATGTGGACCAGAATATGTATTCTTCGGTCTGAAATCAGTGCCTACAATTAAATTAGGATAGTTATAACAGGGAATGAGTCCTGGCCTGACCTAAAAATTATAATTCTATTTAGTCCGTCTGTGAGTGTCTAACCACTCCAAACAGATGTCACGTGAAGTCGCAATACTGTTGAGGGTGCGTTAGTACATGTAGGGATATGATACGTCACGCGCCTACTGAACCTATAAGCCTAACAGTCCCTACGACTATAATCCCTATAAGCCCTACAGCCCTAACCTACCATATACCTAGTAGTGATATATAAATATATAAATAAGTTCAGGATGTCTGCACCATGCGACCTAAGGTTACAGACGGATAGTAGACAGGATGTCCAGGTTCGGGAAGGATAAACTCACTGCCAGCTCGCAGACTCACGAGACTGATCAGAGATGGCTAAAGGTGTCTTGGCCACAGTGAGGGGTAATGAGACAAGAATATAAAATTCAAATCTGCTTTATTTTACAAGATGTACAGCTTATATACTAATTTAACTTAATACACACTATTATACAAAGTTGTATGTGTTTCATGCGTGTAAGATGCAATTCAGTCATTATTTTAACTAGGCCGCTCGTGTAGTCGTCGCCGGGCCAAGTGCTGATTCGATGTTCAAAGGTTAACTTTGAACAGTGAGATTATTAAATAATATTGAACACGTATTTTTGATTTTTCAAATAAATATAAATTGACAAAGATAAAAAGCATTCAAGTTCAGGAGGCTTGTGACGTCACTTTGTCAGTAAAAGTGTAGCACGGCGTGACGTCACACGATATTGCAACGCACTGTATCGTCGTATTTTTTGTTTTGTGATATAAGAAAATAACACGTGTCCAATATTTTTAGGTTATCTAACTGACGAACATAACATGTTTTTTTTGTCATCTACCCTATGGCCAGCTATGGTGGTAGGAACTGTGGGATTTAGTCAGTTGACGTCCGAAATAGCCCTCCGTTTTCCCCAGACAAAAAATATTCATGAAGATTTCCACACATATAAAGCTATATGGCGTATTTTGAAAAATGTACATGAATTAACACTTATTTTCAAGATGTTACAAAAATTTGTAAAACGCCTTTGAAGTTATTCTCTATCTTTGGCTCGCTAAACGATCTTTTTACGCTAAACGATATTCACAACTTCTCCAATTCTTAAATTGTTAGTGTTCCAGGAGAATGGGAATTAAAAAATACGTAACGAACTCTCTAGCTTAACAACTATTTCGTTCTTAGATTTGCTAATAACAATGCTTATCCTAACAAGATCTTCATCTGTTAAACATCTGTCGTACTGTCACATTACAAGACGCAGATAAATGAAACGTCAGGTAATCTTAAGATGATTGACATTCGATTGAAGTCGAGTAAGCTTGGTAAATACGGCTCCCTATAGACTTGTATTATTCAAAACGTCTGTCAATCTGGCCACATGGCTGGCCTTGTGGTATTTACATGAATAATGTTTGTAGAAGTAAATAGTCGAAAACTTTTTAAAAGTATATCCGATTTTTTTTATTGAAAAAAAAATGATATCGGGTGTTTTTTTTTTTTTTTTTTTTTTTTTTGTCGACGGGGAAAATCATCTTATGACAAATCCCGCTCTTGGGTGGAGCGGGAGATAGTGTCAGACTTGTACTGACTAAAAACCCCGCGCCGTTCCTTCTAGCCTTCATACCGGGGCTCTAGCTTCCTTTCGGATAACCCCGAACCCCGGTAGGCTTCGACCCAGCTGGGCCCCACTCTTTGCTGACAACTCCTTGAGGCGCGCGGGAACAGTGCGCGCCGTCGACGCCTTGGCTCGGTCCGGGTAGTTACCGGACGATCGGACAGCGAGCTACCCATGACTCACTGTCCACGAGCCCGCGTCTACGGTGGCTGGATATCGGGATTGGGATCCCGGCGGCGGCGGCGAGGGCGCCGTTGCCTGATGCGGTCGGCCTCCTCCTTTGCTAGCATTACTGCTTCGCAGAAGGAGGCGACCGCCTGCCACTCCTCCTCGCTACGGACCATGGCCTGAACCAAGGCCCGGCGCGAGAGGTCTCCGCCGCCGATCACCCCCACGAGGGCACGGCGGTGCTCCGCCCAAGCAGGGCACACCTCGACTGTGTGCTCCACCGTGTCCTCCGGGCGTTCCGCACAGTGGCGGCACCCGGGCGTCTCTTCCGCTTGGATCCGATGCAGGAACCTCCCGAACTTGCCATGTCCGGTGAGGACCTGCGTCATGCGGAAGGTAAGGACGCCGTGAGGTCTTTCCAGCCACGCCTCAAAGAGGGGACTTACCGCCATTATGGTGGCGTGCCCAGCACTGGGTTGCGATAGTCGCTGACGCCATTTCACCATGAGATCCCGCCGGAGCTCTGTCCGCCATACCTCGACCTGTCGCGGCAGCGGACTTTCACCCCGGCGTTGCATCTCCACGCGCATGTCGTGCATGTGTGCAAGGACTGTTGCCTCCAGATCCCACGGTGGTAGGCCAGCCAGAAGGCTCGCCGCTTCGCGGGAGATCGTGCGGTAACCCCGCACCATCCGTATTGCCATGACCCTCTGGCAGCCGTTCAGTATGGTCGCCGGTCGCTTTTGCAGCGACGGCGCCCACACCGGCGCCCCGTAGAGGGCCATGGACCGAACGATCCCCGCGTAGAGCCTCCGGCAGGAGGCGTCAGGACCCCCAAGGTTGGGCAGGAGCCGTTTGAGAGCAGCCCCAGCCCGGTTGAGTTTGGGAGCCAAACGTCGGAAATGTTCTCCGAAATTCCATCGGCTGTCGAGAACGAGTCCCAGATACTTCATCGTCAACCCGACGCCGATGCGAACTCCTCCTACCGTAAGCTGGGAGTCTGGTGGCGGCGCATTCCGAGGGCCATGAAAGAACATGGCCTCGGATTTGTGCAGCGCCACCTCGAGTCCCAACTCCTGGATCCTACCAACGACTATCGCAACCCCGCGTGTCGCTAGAGCGACCGCCGCCGGGTGCGACTCTCCCTGCGCCAGAACCAGCGTGTCGTCTGCGTAGCAGACCACGCTGACCCCGCCAGGGAGGTCGCCGCGCAGCACGTAGTCGTAGCCGATGTTCCACAAGGGTGGCCCCAGAACCGACCCCTGCGGAACACCGCACGACATCTCTCGACGTTTCCAGTCTCCCTGGTGACCGGGGTAGACAATGTACCTGTCCGACAGGTAGGCCTCGACCACTCGACAGAGGTATTCGGGCACCCGGTGGTACCGGAGTGCCCTCCGGATCGTACTCCAGGGTAGGGAGTTGAAGGCGTTGGTGATGTCCAAGGACACCGCCACGACGCTCCCACCCCGGGACACCGCATCCCCTGTCGTGAGGGCTCGCACGCGCATGATGGCGTCCACCGTAGAGCGCGCCCTGCGGAAGCCAAACTGTCCGTCCGACAAGTCCGGCCCCACCCGTGATAGGCGCGCGACGAGGCGGTTTGCAATGACTCTTTCAAAGATCTTGCCCACCTCGTCGAGCAGCACAAGGGGCCGGTACGCGGACGGAGAGTCCGCAGAGCGCCCTGGCTTCGCTATGAGGACCAGTTTCCCCATCTTCCAGCGAAGTGGGAACTGGCCCCTCTCCATACATGCGCTGAAGAGCCCTCTTAGTCGAGGCCCGAGAGCCTCCATGGCCAGGACCCAGGCTTTCCCTGGCAAGCCGTCGGGTCCTGGGGCGGTGTTCTTGGCACTCAGCCTTCGCACCGCCACTCTCACCTCTACCTCGGTCACCTCTGGAGTATTGTCGTCGTCGTCGCTGTTGTGGTCCGCGTCAGACACCGCTAGCGGAGGCGGAGCCATGGGCGGGGGGGAGTGTTCCCCTCGCGCAGGGAACAGAGTGGTTACCACACCCTCCACGAGTTGGGGCCGGAGACTCCGAGTCAGCGGCGGAGCCCAGGGGCGAAGCTTGTCCCGTACCAATTTGTACGGGCGCCCCCACGGATCCGCGTTCAGAGACCCCAGCCACACGTTGCGGGCCTCGAGTTTGGCCCGCTTTATCTCCGTTCGGAGGGTGCGTTTTGCCTCTCTGTATCCCTCATACAGCTCCGCCTCTCTGGCCTCCGCATCCGGTGGGCGGATGCGGCGCCTGCAGTGTCTGTCGTACCGGCGGCGCGCGTGATTGCACGCGTTGCGCAGTGCGCCGATCTCCGGCGACCACCAGTACACGTGGCGCTTAGCACGACCTTGATGGACTCGGGGCATTGCCGCGTCGCAAATTTGCGACATGGCCTCCCGGAACCACTCCGCCTCGACGTCGATGTCGACAGGCCTGTCCGGTGCTTGCACCCAGGCCTGTACCGTCGCGGCTTCCAGGAGGAGCTCCCGGTCCATCTGCTTAAGCGCCCACCGCGGACCACAAGGGCTCTGTCGGACCGGCGCGGCCGAGGTTTCGGCGGAGACGTCAAACTGGATGTACCGGTGGTCAGAGTACGTCTCCACCTCCTCCATAACGCGCCAGCCGACGACACGCGGCGACAGAGCGGGGCTGGCGAACGAGATGTCCACCACTGATGTACCCCGCATCCGCACCAACGTGGGGACAGAGCCCCGGTTCAGGACGGCCAGGCCTAGCTCCAAGGCCCAGTCCTCCACCATCCGACCCCGTCGGTTCGTGTACCGAGAACCCCAAGCCGTGTTCCAGGCGTTGAAGTCCCCGCAAACGACCACAGGGAGGGAACCGAACCCAGCGACGACGGGATTTAGCTCCATCAGGGAGACGTGGAGTTCGTCGAGAGATCTGTTCGGGGACAGGTAGACGCCTACCACAGCGATGTCCCCGAACCGTGCTGCCACGCAACCTCGCCCCCTCGTGACGGACTCGGGGGGCGGGGTACCGGCGGCGGCCGACGAAATTAACGTCACCGAGCCGTCCAAGTCCTGAATCCAGTCTCCACGGGGTTGGACAAAGTACGGCTCGGCGACGACGGCGATATTGATCGACCACTGCGCCATACTCTGGAGCAACAGATCCTGAGCGGCGGCGCAGTGGTTGATGTTCGCCTGGAGGAGACGTAATGGTGTCTTTATTGACATTCCATTACCGTCTCCTCCTGAGCCCTTTGTGGGGGTCCTGCCGCGGCGGCGGGAGCGGCGGCGGGAGCGGCGGCGATAGCAGCGCTAGCCAGGGTAGCGGCTGCGGTGGTGAGGACGTCAGGGTGGATGGGCCTCCTGACCTTGCCCTTGGCCTTAGTGGGAGGGTCGCAGGACCTGCCCCCAGCCCGGTGGTCGGCCGGCTTGCCGGCCGCCGCACATGCGTAGCAGTGCGGCAATGCACGGCATTCGACGGCCTTGTGACCGGGCTTTCCGCACCGGTGGCAGTGGTCACTGCGGTCTACCTCTGCGGCGCAATAGGCCCACACTCGGGCCTCCTCGACGTCCAGAGACGCCCTGATCCTTTCGGCCAAGGCGTCAGCGGCCTGTCCGCTGTCCGCACCTGGGACCTCCAGGATCCGGGCTCCGGTTGCGGTGCGCCTCATACGGAAGCCCCCGGAGGCTCCGTATTCGTCGAGGTGGCCCACCACCGCCTGTTTCGCCTTGGCCATGACCATGTCATAGTTCACGCCCCTCTTTTCCGCAGCTGGCTGTAGTGTGATCACTACAGCTGCGGAAGTTGGGGCGCGAAGTCTGGCGGCCATGGCGCGCTTCTTCCGCTCCTGTCGCCGCTTTCGCTTCTTGGCTGCCCTAGCCGCCTTGCTCGCCTTTTGCTTGGCGCCGGCGATCGTCCACTCGGCGCCAGCCGAGGAGTCTTCGGGCGGAGGAGGAGGCGGCGGCAGGCGCGACCCAGTCGCCGCTGCGGCAGGACGCCCCACCGGTTTGGTGGCAGCCGCTACCCTGCCCTTCGGGGGAGGGGCAGGCTTCCCCTGCCGCTGCCGCTGCTCGGTAACCGGGGCCGGCCTCGCAGCCTCCGGCGCCGCGGCCCCGCGCCCGCTTTGCCCCGACGGGCCTGCCCTGGGCGCAGCAGCCGTGGCCGCGGCGGCAGTGGCATATGACACCGCCCTCTTCTGGCCGGAGGCCGCGAGAGGAGGGCGCAGGACTATGCTCTCCAGGACGGAAAGCTGGCTCTGGATATGCTCCTGAAACCGTTGCTGCTGTTGCTGCTGCTGCTCCCTGGCAGCAGCCAACTCTTTCCGCAGCAAGGTTAGAACCTCGCTTTCCGCCTGAGGCAAGGGCAGGGAACGGCCCTGCTCCTGTGTGCTACGCCCTTCCAGTACCGGATCCGGTTCAGGACGGGAGTCCTGTAGACCGGCCAAGGCCTCGAGCCGGCCAATCCTCCCTTTGAGGGTCTGCTCGTAGGGCTCAAACACGAACCCCAGAGCCCCCTCAATCGTGGCATTGGCCAGCTCGATGGAGCGCTTCTTGGCCACCCTCTCTCGTTTATTGGCCACGCTTATGATGGCGGCTGCCACGACCTCTTTAAATTTGGCCATGGCCTCCTCCATTCCTTCCGGCAGCTGGCTAGGGATCGCCGGCACTATGGCTCTAGCCTGGCGTCCCTCGCTGGCGCTCTCAGCGGGGAGCCCTCTCCCTTTGCCCGTCTTTCGGCCGGTACCCCGCCCCGAGGTCGAGACCTTCCGGGCAGGCACCGCCTCGTCGTCAGAGACGGAGCGCAAAAACTCCGCCTTCCTTTTGTTATTGGAGGTGGGTTCTTCCGCCTCCATAACGTGAGAGTAGTGTGAGGACGCGGCATCAGAGTCCGACTCCGCGTCCTCACTCACCTCTCTGAGGCCGAAACTACGGCCAGCCTCCACCGGATGATATCGGGTGTGATCGTTTGTTTAAGTTAAAATAAAGTAGGGCAAAATATACTACCCTGTGGAACTCCACTCTCAATGAGGTAGTTATCACTGAAACGGTCGGTACTTCGGCTCCACGGATACGTTGGACACACGCAAAAATTACTGCCTGCTCTTTACTAATTTTGTAGCAATTACACCATTGAACTATATCATGTTTTGGTATACCTTTAATAGGTCAGGTTAGGATTATATTTATCCATCTTTCTATATTTGGTGAAGTTTGACTTTCATTTTAATTGGGTCCTCATAAAGTAATCCAATAATCACGATCATTCTTCGTTTGAGTCTTTTCAGAGACCCATATTCAACAGACTGTAAGCTTTTAGGATCACACAAATACGGATTATACCCATCCAAAATCTACCCGTCTAAAGAAAATAATAAATAAAACTACCCACACAGGAAATACAAACAAACTAAGGCGTAATAGATTAGATTACGCACCGTATAGAGTCGAGGTTGAATTACGATCACATCACTCATAATTTAACTTGCCAAGCGAAAACAACTTCTAAAACAAAACACAGAAGGGTTTTTCGTACGTCGAAAGTTTGGTGTACAAGGCCTTGTAATCTCGCATATCAAAAGGGTACGTTTTGCTTTGAATAGTGGCAAATCTGATGGAAAGGGGTAAAGGACCACTGTCTGTGACAGCGGCAGAGCTACTTTTCTATATGGATAGACATATAAAAATGGGCATGTAGTTTTTTATTTATTTAAGGGATCATTTATGCTGTTGATGATCAGTTGTCCTGTATATACAGCACTTCTCTAGTGAAAGCTGTGTTATGTCTTGTACTAGAAGGCACCCTATTTTAGAGGTAATTGATGGACGGACCAATGGAAGACAGAATTTTGAGAGTTACAATAATAATTGTTTATTAACCCTTTTCTTTGTACCGGAAGGTGTGTTCCAGTATTATTACGTGGGACGATGTGGTCCCTAGTAAGGCTGACGGGATAGAGTAATACAGTGTCTGTGACCAGCTAGGAATTCCAGAGGCAAGTGGGTGAGACGGGGCTCAAGTCATTAAAAACATTTTTCATGGTTAGACAGAGAAAGACTAGAATTGAAGCAGGATATTTTGTTTTTTTTTTTATTTTATTGATGATAAGCTTGCGCTTGACCACTATCTCACCTGATGGTAAGCGATGATGTGGTCGACGATGAAGCACGCTTGCCTAGAAGAAACCTATTCACTCTTGACTTGACTCCCAGGTTGTAGCTATCAGGAAATACAGACTCCGGCAGGGAATTCCACTCCTTTGCTGTACGCATAATAAAAGTATTCCCAAAACGTTTTGATAAACTCCTACATCATAAGGGTTCGTCGTCCACTTCTGAACATAAGCCTCACCCAAGTGTCGCATCATCGACCAGTCCTGTTCGTCTCGTATCCAGCAGCAAAGACTTTGGTTCCTGATAATATTGCAGACACCTACATTTTAAGGATCTAGATTTAAAGGCCAGCCAACCCCCTATTGGCCTCGATACAGAACTAGATTGAAACATAAATCATAAAGTTACTTGTAAAGCCCCACCAAATCTCAATCTATATTTTGATTTTTCGTTTCTGTTATAAGTATAGCCAAAAACATAATTTATATGCCTCAAAAGAAAACCTTAGTATTTAATAACTTTTACCTACGAAATAAAATTAATTCGCTGAACACCTCAACTTTAAGTCGATAATCCGGGGGAACGGGACCTTAACGAATGTTTTTGACAGATTTGTAATTGACCTTACATGTAAATCTAGGTTGAACTTTATTAATTTATTATGTTTTGACCTGGGAGAGGTACAGCTTTATTGATTTTATAACCACACGCACAACATTAATGTTCTTCTTTGTGACCTTACAACCTTGCTTCTATCTTTTTTATAAGGGCTTTAAGATGCGTTGAGAGTGACGCATGGCTTAGCCGAAGTTCAATAGATTTGTTTCCGTAAAGAAGATTCCAATTTATCAGAGCTATTTCTTAGGAAATAAGCTCTTTAATGGCGATTAACTTGGCCCAGATAAATAATAGTGGGTACTACCCACTGGATAGGTGCTTACTGCTGGTGCATACTGGTTACCTAGTAACTAAGATGTGGACGTCACATAGGCAGTGGGCCCAAATAAAATTCTAGTATCCGACTGTATTCACCCAGACTGGCAATCGACATGCTAGGCAGATAATGATGTATTTATTTATGTCGGTGTGTCCTCTCATCATAAGCCTTCTAATATTTCCACTGCTGGGACGCAGGCTCTCTCTCTGTGAGAGAGATAATGATTCTTGATCTACCACGCAGGCCCAGTGCGGGTTGGTGGATGTCACATGTTAGAATTTTTGGTTCTAGGACATGCCGGTGTCCTCACGATGTTTTCCTTTACCGTTTTAAGAGCAGTGATGATGAAATAATTTACACAAGGTAAAGCGCCTGCCTGGATTAAAAAACACACGACCTACGACAAGTAAGCCGGCGCCGTTACCTCAGGGCCACTACCTCTTGTGTCCACTAACTTCAATCAATTAATATTTTAGTTTGTGACCGATGGAAACAAACACTTATTTTAAGGATAGTGGTACTAAACTAGAAAATACATTAGCAATAAAATTAGCGAACATCAATGAGCCAAATTCACGACCCTATTGACCGATTGGCTCATCTTAAATACCTTGGCAAAAGACCCCGCAACAAGCCCAAACTAAGATGCTGGACTGAAGGAGTTAAGTCATAAGAAATGGCCCTTAGCAACTTTGAAAATAGAGAAAGAAATAGAGAGCTGGGAGGCGTTCGCCTTACAGGCCTTCACTTGGGATGATGACGATACATAATGTACCTATAATAAACAAACCAAAAAGTGTTTAAGGGACTTCTGGCCTACATGAACAAACAAATATTGATCAAAGCTATTATCATTTTGATACATAGAAAGGAACACAGAATTTGTACAACAAATATTGACTTCCAATACATTGTGCAAATATCCAAGTTTGCTTATCGATGTTTCTTTTAGGAAATGCCGAGTATCAATAGTGAATCTGGATTTTCGGCCTGGTTACTGAATATACTCGACCACAAACCCTTCTGTTTAAATATTGAATGTACATGTACTGAAATCGTACTTCCTGTACTTATTCTTAGATTGTACCCAAATATTGTAAGCGTGAAATTACATAAGTCTGTATATTTGGATGTATCGCCACAACGCGCAACGACTGAACGGATTAAAACTAAATTTGGCACTTGTGTAGACCATCACCTGGATTAAGTCACAGGATTTTACTTATACCAGCTGAGCGAGCACGGCCTCTGTGATAGGCTTGAGTCACGCATTTTATCACGGTTTTTGTTCCCAAACTGTGATAAAAATGTGTGACTCGACCCTGCAACAGTAGGCCGTGTTCGACCCGCAGTAGTACGTTCCCGTGGGATGATTTCAAACCTGAACGTGGGCGGAAATGCTAGCAAAAACCAATGGGCTTTATTCTAGTAATGCGGTATAGTAGTGCTCTATGAGAAGTCGCAAAAGTTACAACCAAGTTTTTAGTCTGTGGAAGATGATATTCATGAAGATATTATTGATTGATTTATTTTTAGCCTGAGTTGTCCCACTGCAGGTCAAAGTCTCAATAAGTGATAGGTAGGGTAATTTTAGTAAGTACAACGGGACGTCATCTAGTTAGATTTATATCTGTAGTTTATGCCTACAGCTTTTTGCAAATATTCTCGCCTGCGGAAGTGCGGAGTAAGAAGTTTTTACTCCAAACTCGAATATCTGACAAGACAAAGACCATCCAATAACATTAATCCTATTTATTCGTTTGCTCTCATGTTATTTCTCTGTAACACCTTACATAAAAGATAACGATCGCATTGACTCAGCGGAAACTATCGGCCCATTGTTCGATGTAACAGGTTCGCTTCCCCGGTCGATTTTATCTTCTGCTCTGTCATGCTCATTTAAATTCACTTTCTACGAAAATATTCTCATACGATTATATTTGTTTTTTGTAGCATGTTTTTCGCACTATTCTTAATAGTTTGTAGTTGATATATAAGTTTTGTCTGTTGTAATGAAAACCATTTTTGTTTTATTTTAGGGTTCCGTAGACCGGCAGTTGACATTTTCACAGATGATGTATTTCTGTTGCCGCTATAACAACAAATAGGTACTAAAAAAACTTTTTAACAAAAAATCAAACCGACTTCCGAAACAAAACACTACACAGGAAAATATGTCTTTTGTATCCATTGTTTTCCGTTATGCGACACCGACTTCTGAAAATAAAGTTATTAAACTAGCGTTTTTGTCTGATTATTTTTAAGTACTTCGATCGCGTTTGGTTCCGTTCCACGGCTATAGATGGTATTAGCAGTGACTTGCAAGTAAAAGGGTTTCCTTGGTTCGTGACTTTTTTTAGAGTTCCATCCCGTTCCCAAAGGGTAAAAACGGGACCCTGTTACTAAGACTTCACTATCCGTCTGTCTGTCACCAGCCATGTCATGAACCGTGATAGCTAGACAGTTTAAATTTCCACAGATAATGTATTTCTATTGCCGCTACAACAACAAATACTAAAAACAATAAAATAAATATTTATGTGGAGCTCCCATACAACAAACGTGATCTTTTCCGTTTTTTGCGATAATGATACGGAACCCTTCATCCGACTTGCGCTTGGCCGGTTTTTTCTTACTAACTAGCTACTAATTCTGCCTCCTTTTGTTCTTGGTTGGCAATACAAGTTTTTCTTTGATATTCCTCGCATGAAAGTTGAAAATTTTTCTACGGGAACATAAAAAGAACATCAATCTAGGGGTCTTTAAGTCAAGAGTGAATGGGTTTCTTCTAGGCAAGCGTGCTTCACCGTCGACCACATCATCGCTTACCATCAGGTGAGATAGTGGTCAAGCGCGAGCCTATTGATAATAAAAAAAAAAGAATACGTCCTATATCCTATCCAGGTCACGATCAACCCGTGTTCCGAATTCACTCAGATTGACAAGATAGGAAATTATTCTCTTGTAATATATGTTAAATTCCTAACCTGAAATTATTTTAATCACGTGCTTCAGCGAGCAATTTTCATAAACAGGAAATTCTATTAGTTTGTCAAGTCCCTGAATGGCGTATTACATATCAAATTAATTATATAATTATTAATAACTATGTAAGCTATATGTGCTTTCTTAATTATAGGATGCCTCTAAACCTACATAATATTCTAACTAATTATAATTATGAATACTAGAGTTACTTATTATAATGAGAATGATTCGTGACATGGATATTTACGTAACCTTGGCAAGTTCTCGCCTGCATCTTTGGAAGGGTACCGTAAAGTATAGAGAGGTCCACTGCTGAATATAGACTCCAAGCGTAACCACATCGACCGATCCTAAGATTCTCGCATTCAGCGGACTTGTGGCAGGCCGTCCAACCTTGCATCTTTCGGTACGCGTTTGTCACTCCAGAATCTTTCGGTTCCATTTGGTATTCATTCTTTGAGCAATATGTATGCCCGCTACCACTTATGTTTGGAATTTTTTTGGGTTGTGTTGGTTACACTGATTTCCCTGTCATCATCATCATCTTTTACGTCCACTGCTGGACATAGGCCTTCCCCAAACCTCCTGTAACAGGTATAGTACTCATATTGTTAGGTATAGTACTTGTAGAACACGGAACTCACAAACGTATGGCCTACGTTGTAAATAACCTGCAGCAGTCCAAAAGGTCGTGAGAACCTCAGTCACCGTACTATAGAGTGGGCTGTTGATCTACTGCTATTGCAACTGTATTCAACACAGCTGGGTTACCAGCAAAACAGTTTCCAACTATTGAATAACAATTTGATTCGTAGCATGAAAATCATTAATCGAACCAATGGCCATTTTTTTTTGTTTTAAGCCCACAAGCTATATGCCGATTTGATTTCCCATCTGCATTAAAAACGAACATCCGTACAAAGTTTTATTCCCTATTGGGTCCATTTCATCATCAACCTTTTAATGTTCACACTGCAGGAACACAGGCCACTTTTCTGTGAGAGAGGGAATGGGCCTTAATCCAACACGCGGGCCCATTGCGGATTGGTGGATGTCACATGTCTTCCAATTTGCTGAAACATGTTTCCTCACGATGTTTTCTTTCACCGTTTTTAGGGCAGTAGTGATGAAATAATTTATATTCGACCCTCGACCTACGACACTGCAGTCGAGGCCGTTACCACAATTTTCCAAAATTCATTCTGAATTCTCACCTTTCTTTTGTAAAGGTTTCTTGTGGATTCTATCCCAGTGGTTTAGGAAGTGAAATGATTTTATTTAGCGGATATTCTTACCTAAAAAAAACTCAAATTCAGGACAATCAAAATATACTGGATCACAACTCAACATTTCATACTTCTGCAATCCAAAAGTTCATTAGTTACTTTAATTTAGTGCCTTTTATAAAGTTATTAGGTAAAGTGTTATATGAGAATTGAGAATGGGCCGCGCCGCGAGTCCATAGAGCTGTGCCCCGCAATCATATGATGTAATGCGCCAGCGCCGGTGATTAGGGCTGTAGAACTAGCGGGCCGATGAGCGGAGCGATTATTTTGTTGTTGAATTTATTGTGTAGGAGAAGAAAAGATTGATGGACTGTGTGATGAGTGATATGAAAGAAAATGGAGTCCGTGATAGAGCGTGACGGTAAACAGGAGAAATGCAAGTAATAAGGGCAGCTGCCTCAATTGTTATTTATTTATACCGTATGTCTCTTTGAATGTTTATGGTTTTTGTTAATAATATTGGAAAATAAGAACCGAAGAGTAATTGTAAAAATTTTCTCAATCAGTCAGTTATCTGTCTATTAATCACATTCGAAGTACCTACTTACTTAATAAATTAACTATAGTCAAAATCAAGAAGGGAAACACAATTCATATATAAAAATAAATAAATAAGTATACATTTCGCATAATTCGAAAATACACCAGACAAAAGACTTTAATGAAATTACTGAATTACGAAAATCCATACATATTTTTTATCAATATTTGCATGTACATGATTTTATACAGACTGTGATACAGACAATGAAATATTGAGCATAGACAAAAAAGAAGGCGTTCTCAAACCGCCTATTTCGTGGCCACACACAATCACGTGAGCAATTTTCCCGGTAAACTAACTGCTAGACAGATTATTATGTCTGTAATAGTCTTTACAGCTGCCTTTATCATAACACGATTAACACTAATCGACGTCTTCATAACGCCAGAGTGAAATTTATTCCGTTTTTGTAGAGAATTGACACTTTAAATTGATTGGACAACTTTTTTCTTTGTAACGAAGTATTTGCCTGATAAGCTGGGTATATTTTGTTTGCGGTGAACCATCCACAAAATACTGATTATTAGCAACTGAGGTACTTCTCCAATTTCCCTGGATTTATCCTACTTTTAATCTTGCTACACTACACGACACTGCTGACGGTGTTCATATTTCAAGTACGGAACAGAGGGAATGGATATCATAACACAAAACCGAGCCAGTGGTCAGATTATCCCACTTCTGATTAAATTTTCATCAGTATTCTTGAGACAATGTCTCTCCAAAAAAGTTATTCTGCATAGAACATTGACATGCCCATGTAACATGAAACTCCATGGTAACTAACAAAACGTCTTTCGACGGTGCCAAAATGAGACAATTAAGAAAACCAATAAATCTTGTTACCACACCTGTCCTAAAGATAAGGATCAGGAATAATGATGACCACCATGACGAACATTACAAAAGACCATGAAATATGTGACCAGCTGTGAAATGTTGAAATATGAACTAACCGTTTCAAAATGACGATAACTCTGAGTTTAAAATGCCAAATGAAACGGGTTCCTATTAATTTAATGTAATGTGATAATATCTGATGTATGAAATAGCCGTGAACAGATGTAATTATGTTTCAGTAATGTCTGATATAAGATTTTTACTTACTGATTTTGAAATTATAAGCGTTCAATGCTAGTCTATTTCAGTCAAATATTAATTAAACACTAGCTTTTTTAATGTTGAAATCTTTCCCACAGAAAAAAATATGCAGACATTGGGACCGGCAGAAGTAAAGTTAAAACTTTGGACTTTTAAGTTTTCACTGGTGCAACAGGCTATATTAGTATGTCGATGATGCGGTCACATTAAAATGTCGCTGACGCAAACCCTTATGTTTTGCGCCTACCAAAAATCGCTCAACGCAGCTAAAGAAATTTACACTTCAAGAAGTATTCTTTTTGGTATAGTTCGCCCTTTCACGCGTGCTAGCGAAGCTTTGATAATTAGAAAGATATCGTAATAACCTTATTGAAATAGATAGGGAACATGAAAATGCTTTGCTTATTTTAAAATGGTTGGATGAATAGTTTCAATAGAAATTACAAGTTTTTAGAACATTTCAACTTTATTTTCCAGGTTTTGAGTTTTTGTGGTTTTAATTATTCTCCAAAAGATGGAAAATTGCATTTATTTGATCCTTTATGTAAACCTTCTTACCTAAAAAACCTTCGAGATAAGTCTGGATCCCTTCATGTGGCCTGATAATTGGTTTCATTTATATGCACGTAGGTAAACATAGATTTTCAACTTAAGCTGGTTTTGACAACACAGCAGAGTGGCGTAGGAACATAATGCCTCAATTTTAACTTTTTTGAGAATCAACATATCATTTGCTTTTGCTTGCCCTTATCCCAGGAAACCTGAACTTATACTTGTGGTTAATGTAAATTTGAAATCGCCAATCCGTCTTGAGCAACCGTGGTTATCAGTGATCGTGCCTTGTCTGTATGAGAAGACTCATTCTTCCTGCAGTAGGATAGTTATCGGCTGGTATTATTATCGCAATTTAGAAAAAGAGGGTTGTTATTAGTTTGACGGTGCTGCTGTGTTTCTGTGTATATGTGTGTCTGTCTGTGGTAACATCAACCTCTCCAAACGGATGAACCTATTTTTATTTAGTTTTTTGTTGAAAAGGTGATTTTACCCAGAGTGTTCTTAGCTATGTTTGATGAAAATCGGTTCAGAAAAGTTAAGAGCATTTTCAGTTTCTTTGAATCGGGGTTTTTTAGCACGATATCGTGTCATAATTACGTGTTTCGATAGATTGTCGATTGTTGATGTCTACTACTTGGCAAATGATATTTAGTTTAAAAAGCAAAAAATAAGCTTCGTACTCGCGTCGGGGTACAGCTAAATTGCGGCTAAATAAATTAAATAAACTGCTGTAAACGGTGGCGGAACCCTGACGCGAGTGCGAGACTTATTTTTTGCTATTTAGAGGTTTTTGTGTCGGCGGTTATTAATTTTTTACATGTACCCAATTTCTTTATAGCCAAACCATCTCTCAAATAATCCATCTATCATTTCTTTAGTATTTCTTTCCTCTTATAGACACATTCATACTCAAAATATTCCTTGTGACATTTCGTCATTGCCGAGAAATAGGGAAAATATTACAACGCGCCCAGAAATAAATTGATCTAGTTCAAAATGCCTGTAATTTCTGATTTAGAAAAAAAAATGACCATAAAAAGCTAGCATAGTTTATTTTTATTAATGTATTTTATGGTGTACAATAAAGCATATAATAAACTGGCTGTCCCACGCGGCTTCGCTCCCTTCAACTGGCTACCTATCTACCCTACCTACCCTACATACATGAATGTTGCGTAACTTTAACCGCTTACGCAGCGCACGCGACGGAAGCTCTCAAAAAGGTTAGGTTAGAACGATCCTAACCTAACCTTTTTGAGACCTTTTGCAACATTTTTCATTTATGCTCCGCTCCTATTGGTCTTAGCGTGACGTTATATAGCCCATAAACTTCCTCGATGAATGGTGTATACAACACTAAAAGATTTTTTCAATTCCAACCAGTAGTTCCTGAGATTAGCGCGTTCAAACAAACAAACAAACTCTTCAGCTCTATAATATTAGTATAGATAAATAAATAATAATAATAAAAAGCCTACTCTAAAAAAGAGAGAGATAGAGTGAAAAAGAGACAGTGTAAAAGAGCCCGAATTAACTCAAATTAATATGGCGCTTTTTCACTGTCTGTCTCTATAAAAAGAGGCATTGGGTACTTTTGAAAAAAAAGTACAGTCCCATCATAAGAAGAATCATACAAAAAGTAGGTCAACATTATATACAATATAGGCAATTTACGACTACTTTTGTTGGTCTTACCTGTAAAAGCAAATGTATGAATGAATAATATCTGAAGATGCGACGTATGTCCATAACATGACAATCGACTTCCACACAATTTTTCAACCAGTTTGCGAAGAAATCTAGATTGATGATAAACCCCATATTATAAGTATGATAAATTTAATAACGAACGGTAGCTTAGACCTGTCAATTTTATTATTCACTAGTACGCAATAACCAATAAGTTATTGCGTATTGCCGGATTGTATTGCCGGATGTTTCAAAACATTTGGAAATATTCTGAATGAGTTTCATTATGATGAAGACAAGCGCTTTAGTTAAATGTTTCGACACACTTTTGGCAATTATTATGCTTTTGGCAATTATTATGCTTTTGAATATCAAGGACTGAGTCGGAGTTTTAACTTTGTGGCTTTGTAATTATCGTAAATGTATTGATGAATAAAGCTCTCTAACTTTGTTTTCTTTTCATTGCTTAAGATTTAGGTGGAATGCCCGTCGATACAGCTTCAATTTTTTTTGGAAATATCCGTTTTTGGCCGTCTTTATCCTATAAGTTGAATTTTCAGGCCCTTTTTTGCGACACCTTAAGGGCCTAAATCCGCTTTAGTGCCGTAAAACCGTAACTTTCTAATGCATACTCCTTAGCAACGGCGAGGTTAAATGTTGAAAAAAAATATATTTATTATTGTTTCATGTCCATTATTTTTTAAACATGGTTTTTTCGTATACAAACAGTTTTGCTTTAAAAAAATAATTAGCAACACGATATTTTTCGCAGCTTTTGGATACTCCTCCAAAACGACTTGGATGTTTAAAAATATTCTTACACAGAAAAATTGACGCCTGGAATTTCTTCTTAACTGAAATAGCATATATAAACCATATAATATTTAGCAAACAAAATTGTTCAAAAAGAGATTCAATATTGATATTTTGGCTCCGAGCGGGTGCACGGCCAGTACTGCGTTAACATTGGGGCGTATATATCGCCTTAAGTAAGGTATCCAAACATCAGGGGTCGTACCACGAAGTACCAATGCCTTCATGATTTTTTATTCATCTTGTATAGTTCCGTATCTCTCTCACACACCGGAATCAAGATGATTTTAGGATGTCATAGTTAGGGCCCCTGAGGCCCTAGACAAGTGACATTCTATCATCGAAAGCGTGGCGAAAGCAATTGTCAAAAAGGCAAAATTGTATGCGATTGACAAGCGATATCGAAAAATCAATCCCTTACATTTTGAAATTTCGACTATCACCTTGGTTGACATCAAATGCCACTTGTTTAGGGTATCTGGAATGTCTATATCCATTGGTACCTACATACCTGTGTACCTACGTAAACTTACGCTTATTTCCCATGGATGAATGCAGGAACGAACTATAGAACACGCCTGCTATAATACTCACAACGGATCTTTGTGTCTCTGAATTGGCTGCAAGACCCTGCGCAGTAGCTATTTTTGTGTCAATGTCGAAGGTGAAGATATATTGTATAACTGTCTCTTTCAATCGCTTACGTTTGTGGCATCGTCCTTTCTCGCTTACTCTACGTAGTATACTCGATGACAAACTGTTTCTTGTGCGGAGCCACCTTTAGACACAAAAATCCGCTGTGACTTTTATACGATCTTTCGTCAGCATCATCATTATTTCTGCCGAAAGACGTCCGACTGCTGAACAAACGCCACCCCCAAGTGTGGCCAAATCGATCGTTCCTGTGCGTCTACCATCCAGTGGATATACTTCTTCTGCCTAGCCTTTTCCCAACTATATTGGGGTCGGCTTCCAGTCTTACCGGATTCAGCTGAGTACCAGTGTTTTACATGGAGCGACTGCCTATCTGACCTCCACAACCCAGTAACTGGGTAACACGGTACCCCTTGGCAAGACCGGTGTCAGATCTCAGGCTTCTGACTACCCGTAACGACTGTCATAGATCTTCAAATGACAGCCGGGACCAACGGCTTAGCGTGCTTTCCAAGGCACGGAGGAAACTCGGTATGTTGAAAATGTTCACCCGTCCACGGACCGATCTCGTCTAGCATTGCTTAACCTGGAAGTTCGATCCGTGCGGCTGTTATTATTTAGCCACGAGCTCCTCATCCAGTGGATATACGATCCTGACATATTCTTTTGCGACATAGGTATGGCGTATCGGTGGCTATTGGACGTATGGTGTTATTATACACCACCAACATTCAACAGACGAAGGATATCCTTGAGGAATTCAACAAGAAATAATGACGTACCACCGCTAACTAGATTCTAAATGTTTTAAAGTACTTATAGGTACTGTTCGATTCTTATTATCGAATTGAGGGTAGTTGGTAAATCATCACTAAACTCGCCTTCGACCTACATCGCGGTTCAATATACCTATCCGTGGCGTGAAGTACGAATTAGAGCCCTGAGCTGGATGAACGTTTCTTCCTCTCTTGTTGTGATCATGTCTCAAGCTAAACGTTTTAGCATCTGTAGTGTTTGTGGACTCACTACCGTGTGGTGTGCGATCTTCAAGATCTTTGAACCCAGAGTACGTCTAGACTGCCTATCTGTGAAGTGCCGTGCACGCCGCAGGTCTTCTGCTGACCCGGGAGTTGAGACGAGGTAGGTGGTGTTCAATTGCCTTCTTGGAGATAGTAGGAACGAACGATTTCCAGCCACAAATACTTTACATACACATTCTTAGGTTCATAAGCCGCCAGCAAATATTTTCTTAAAAAAGGTTGGTCAAAAACCAAACAGGTACTTTAAAAGTTTAGCAATACTTCAACGCTAACGAACCGTCAGTGTCAGTGAATAGGCATACGAAACTCCGAGGTTGCCTTGTGGTCAATTATTAGAAAAATGTACTGGACTTGAAATATTCTTTTGATCTCCAAAAGGTCAAGTACGTCTCTATCAAATTCAGTCGTAAATAGTACGTACTTTCTTGGAACTTTATTTTGATCTGGAAAATATAAATAATCTACAGCAAATACTATAATATCTAATCTAACTAAATATATCAGGGTAGGCTTCTAATTTTATAAAGACGATTTGAATATTTTGTATTCAATAACAAGTAATGATTGCCATCTATTTTCCGCTACCCAATTACTAAAAGAGTATTGAAGTCCAAAACGGTGTCTTTTGATTCTATATTTAATGGCTTCATTCAGAATGTTCAGCAAACAATTTATAAGCATTCATGCTGTAGTTTGCGAGATCAAAATTCACAGGCTAATTCCATTAATTGGAATACACAAAGTGTAACGTAGTGTCACGATCTCATGTAAGCAGCTGCAGCTAATAGAAAAAAAGTTTATAAAACTGCCACGGAGTCTGTTCTTCAAAAAATGTAAGCCGTTTGCAAACGAAAAGCTCCACGGAGAAGTAAGTACAATAAAGATCCCCAAAATCCTGGTTGCATTATTTTTGTTGCTTTTATCTCATCAGTGTTTGTGAAGTTTCGCTTGTACAGATTGCCGTTTCAAGTCTAAATATCGTCGGAAATTAAGCAGACTTATCTAATACAGAAGAAATTTCTTGGTAAACACGTTTTTCTCAAGTTGTAATGTATGAAGTCCCGCTGCCTCACTAAGGTAATGAGGCATAATATTTACTTGAACACAGTTATTATAATTTGCACTTTGACTTTAACAAAATAGGTGTGAAGTCTATCTCGCGTCATTAAGTACTCGAGAGTGAAAGGAAACATCACGAATAGCACAATTGTTGGCATGTACAGGTCGTTCGGTTTGAACTAAGATCATAATATATAATAGGGATATTTCCTGGGTAACTAAATTATAATTTAATTTAGTCCGTGAAATTGTCAAATAATATTGGACACGTATTTTTTGCTTTACCAAATCTACAAAAAATTACAAAGTTAAAGTGCATCATAGTTCAGGAGTGGGGGGCTTGTGACGTCACTAAGGCAGTATAAAGTGTACTAGCGGCGTGACGTCACACGATATTTCAGCGCATTATATCGTCGTCACTTTATGTTTACGTGTCAAAAGAAAAAACTACGTGTCCAATATGTTTTATTAACCTACCTGACGGACAAAAAACTAATTTTCAGTAAACTATATAGTATATTATGTAATGATGAGCTGTCCTTGGTCGTACAAAAATTGTTTGATTGCGTTCATATAACATTAAAGTATCCCATCGTGTTACCCAGTTACTGGGTTGCTTAGTATGTAATACGAGGAGTCTAAAACTTTTGGAGGCTTGGGCGGTCCAAAACTTTTGGAGGCTTGGGCAGTCCAAAACTTTTGGAGGCTTGGGCGGTCCAAAACTTTTGGACCGTCTAAGCCTCCCTATGTTTATTGGTATTTAACTGGTGTTAGACCTGAAGCCAGCCCAACAAAGTTGCAAAAAGGCTAGACAGATTGGTTAATATTTAATTCAATTTTGGGAAGGTATCTGAATATGACTGAATCAATTTTAGATATTGAAAGAAAGAAAATTATTTATTTTTGACTCGCACAGGAGACATGCTAAAACAAAAAATAACAATAATAAAAATAAAACTCCGTGCGGGACTAAAAAGGCTACCTCAGCATGTGCAGCGATATTCAAAAAGAAAATGTCGCTGCGCTGGTATTTTGAAAGTATATTGAGCGAATCATGGCTATTAATAACCAACCAGTTTGCAAAAAAACCTAGATTTAAGATTTTATTAGGATCCAGCTAGTCTGATGAAACAATAATGCGGCACGATTCTGGCCATCACAGCGGTTATTAATTACGTAATAAATAAAAATATTAAAATAAAATTAATGGTTTGTAAAATGTTACTAAATATATAAATAATAGGAAGTATATAAATTATAAACAATAATTATAATTCCTAAATTCAATTCTGTATTAATAAAACAGTATAACTTACTAACACTTAACCAATAATACAAGTTATCACATTAAACACTCAGTGTTCTTCCTCCTTTCTCCTACTTGATCTATGCTGTGCCCGACAGGGTCCAAAATTGTGACTTATATATTTATTTCCCTACCAACTATATACATTGTGGAACGGAATAAAGAATTGAGAATTGATAGCTGTAGTCGTAGATATCTTATTAAGGTATTACAAAAAATAAATATTACGTTACCTAAACACAATGAAAAACTTAAATCTTGTTTCGAACAATAAATTCCTATCTTTATTCATCCACCAACACTTTATTTACTTAGACATGACTACTATTCCCAAGCCTAAAGAATCTATTTTCCAAACTTCAATCAAAACAAAGAAAACAGCGTGAAAACTAAAACTAAAGACAGACCTTTTCAATTCCCGAAAGAATGAAATATAAATAATGGAACAGCCTATACATACAGATAAACAATTCGTACCGATGTTTTTGTGAGCAGTTCCTTCTGTGACCCCTGACCAAAATTTGTCGAATACATCTCCCACTTGACATTTATAAGGCTAACAGTGATGTTCAACCTTTTTGGTTTGGCCTACACTGATTACGGATTACGTCAAGTCCGCGTGAGGTCATATTTTTTTAGAAAGGAAGAAAATAGCGTCACCTTTTGCAAATAATCATCAATATCGGAAGCAGCGTTTGATTACCTCCTATAAGGTGGCACGATCGATGACCTGGTGAGGGCTGCAGGAAGCCGCTGGATGGTAAAAGCACAGGACTAGGAGATGTGGTGACACTTCGGGAAGATCTATACCCGTTAGTGGACGTCTTTCAGCGGAAACAATGATGATATCATACATTTAGAGAGAATAAAAAAGTCTCCAAACAGGTGAAAGATCTAAGCCTGTGCTAAAAGGTGTCCGGTTCAGCATAAGTTAAGCGGTAAATTATGCCATTGAACTGTGCACTGTCTGGCAGAGCCATAAATATGTATATATACGTAATTTTTCGGGTCTAATTCGCCGAGAAAGACTATGGGGCAAAGGTTGACAATCTTTGATAAAGTACTTAGTATCTTACTTCCTTAGGCAGGTTAGTAAAATACAGGACAATACCCTGAATAAGGTACTAAAAGTTTAGTTGCTATTTCACCGCTGATGCATACGGCGACGGAGCGAAATGCCATTTTAGATGTTATTCTCAAGAACATTTGTCTGACACTGATTACCGCAGCGCTATGCGTGCCGATCAATAAACCGAATCTTAAAATATCAAAAACTACAAAATACCTATTATCTCAGACCGTACCATAACATAATTACGTAAGTAATAATTTCCTTCTGTAAAGGTACAATCGGTAATACAATAACAAAATATTCTAGGTAAAGGCAAAATATAATATCGGTAATTGGTGCCTTCAAGTACCATTGAGCTAAGGGTCAGTAAGTTTAATACCCAAATCAGAAATTAACCGATGTTATTCAAAGCAAAATCGAGATATTGTTCGATTTGGGTAATAGGGAACACTGAACGTAATAATTTTATGATCAACTTTGAACCCACATTTGAGGTTTATTTATTTACTTGGATAAGTAAAAATATGTACATTGTTCAAAAACCTAAAAATAAAGTAATCTACAATATGGCGTCAAAAAACACCTCCGCATCGCTGTCCACAGGTGTTGTCGCCAAAAGACTGGCAGCATTGCCTCATTTATCCTCTACCAAGAAGTGGTTTGATTAGTTATATTAAGCTGACTTCTCACGAACCACGGGCGAACCCGCGTCACCCATTCCCTCGGATGCGGCGCGGCGTGCGTTGAAACTTCTGTGCCGCATATACTAGACAGAACGAGGCACGAAGCATTTCTATTTTCGTGCTCTGCACTTTTCGGGTTCCACAACGATGGTTCGTTTTCGAATAAAATTAAAAATTGGGAATTTGTGTTATTGCACCACTCCATATTTACGCACGCATGAGTACTTCACGGTCGAACGAGTCGAGATGAAATGAAAATGAACGTGTTCAATAGTGCGAGCCCGCGCCGCAAAGCGCGCGCTCGCGCCTCCACGACTGCGCTCGTGCCGCGCCTTTGAAGTTACCAACATTTAGCAGATCGGACGCGCCATATCGCACGAGCCAGCTCGAGTCGTGTAGAGCCACTGCACTGCCTTCACACGGCGCAAAGGCGAAACGCGCGAGGGCGCGGCGCGACTCGTGATAACACGCGCCGTGAGATGCCAGCTTGAGAAAGTAAAATAGCTTTATTTGCTTATAGTTTTTCACCATGGCTTCTCTTTCGTGGCTTATTCTATATTTCTTTCAGATACCGTGCATTTTTATGGGATTAGTAGCCATTGGCTGACATAAAAATTTACAACTACTATTTTAACATTTTACAACAAGCTTAATTACCATTTTACACTGGCCACCCTCAAAGCAAAAAACTTTAAGCTTTTACCAATTTCTGCAGTTATGTCTAATCTCTTACGATCTAACACAATGGACACGTTTAGGAGACGTTTACGGCAGTATCTGGTGGAAACGCAACGTAAGCTGGATATGGTCGCACTGAATGCCTCAATAATATGACGCATTAGCCTACCTACTACGTAGTGTACATGTATTTTTTATTATTTGTAATATGCACATACAACACATCTATTTTTATCTTGTATATAAGTAAGTACTTGTTTCACATACACATTTAGTTACTATATAACAGCTTTACGTCCGTCACGTCGTCGGTCACAGGTCCAGTTGAAAACCAGCGTAGGGCACTAGTTGCCCGACATTTTGCTGAAGTGGTCCTATTTGGCGCAGCCGTCGGACACACAATGTTACTTTTATATTGATTTCTTTTTTATTACGCGACTGCCGAAGGAGGATAATGTGTTTATCAGTCTATGTATGTATGTATGTATGTTTGTTCCTATACGGTGTTCTAGAGACCAAATGCATTGGCCGATTTTGATGATTCTTGCGTCAATCGATTCGTCTTAACCCTGCCAGTGTCACTGGCTGCATTATGATTGGATAATAGAAAAATGGCGGCTTTTGGGCGCCATATTGTTGGGTACCAAATTTTTTTTCATTCAAACCTATCGTGTAGGAAAGTAAAGAAGTAAAGGGTTTTAAGAGTTGATTTAAAAAATATATAATACTTATATATTTAAATGTACCTAAATATAAAAAAAAAAAACTAAAAAGTTGAAAATAAAAAATCTAAAAACCCCACTGCTTAAAAAGCGAACTAAAAAGACGTAAACAAGATGAAAATCATGCTTTGCCGTCGGAGGATACATATTCGCGAGCTGACTGCACAGCAAGATTTTCTTCTTGTTTACGTCTTTTTAGTTCGCTTTTTAAGCAGTCGGGATTTTAAATTTTATCTTTGTTATTATTGTTGTTCAGTCTAAATTTCCTTTTTTCTATTTTTATGTTTATGTTGTGTGCTCTGGCTTGTGTCAAAAAAAATATGTTTTCTTTCTTTTCTTAACATAATTCGGGCCGAATATAATAAAATTCCTATTGATTTTCAACTCCATCAGACTTTCAGCCGTGACTGTTTACAGAACAAAAGTCAGTTGACAATATTATCAAAGTATCCTCGGGCTATTATCTAATCCCCCAGGCAATAAGTAAGTAGTACTTATTCTTCTCAAAGGAAGATAGGTTGAGTGCTCCTTAGGCTATTTTTGTTGCTCGACAGTGGAGATAAAATAATTTATCTGAGGTCGGCAATTCGGAATCGTGAGTCCAATTCGTCTTTGGAATTATAATGAGTGGATAATCTGTCTTCCCTTTTGAACTGAGAGTACCTATTGACTTATATAGTAAGGAGAGGGCGGACTCGTGTTTTTCTGGCACCACTATTTATTAATTCCATGAGATCTCGCGGTGGAGAAAATTCCCAAGGTGGATACTTTTTGATTCAACAATATTTACCAATCTTTATTCTTATAAAACTCTTGATTTTTCCTGCAGCTTCGCTCTTCTATTCTACAGTAACCATGCATTTTGCCGAAATAAGTTACTGTGTTTTATCCGTGAAAGAATTTGGCAATCACATTTCAGCCTCCGTACCATGACTTGTCAAAACTACCATGGTGCGACTGTTAAAAAGGGAAAGGAGGGTAACCATAAGCTCTTAGAGAAAGGGTTATTTTGAGTGTGCATAAGGGACAGGTGTATCTGACTTGTATGTATCTGTCCTTTTTTTAACCGACTTACCAAAAAGGACGAGGTTCTATGTTCGACTTTATGTTTGTTTTTTTTCGTCAATTGTGGATAGATTTTGAAAATTCTTTTTTTGTTTGAAAGAGTATGATCCGAAATTGGTCCACTTTTAATTTGATGAAGATGTGATGAAGAACACATTTCACCTTGGTACACTCTTATTTCACCGGCTATGTTCAGTTTCTTAATCGTATGGTAATAGCTCGTATAATCTATTTTGGCATTATAGGTATCTTACTTAATTACTTGCCTATTAGGTAAGTCCAACTAAAAAGTGAAAAATAAAGAAACTTTGTACAAAAAAATACTACAGACTTCCATATAAAGAAGAATTACCTCTTCCTCAGCGACGAGGGAGACGCTAAGTGGAGCCATTAGGAAAAGAAAAACTTTTTTTACAAAAAATACTACCAACTTCCAAATAAGAAAACTACAAAGTGAAAAATAACTTAATTTTTTTAAGGCGGTGTCCATAACGCAAAAAATTGGTAACTACCAAAGACACCGACTTCAAAAAATGAAGTTAGTTTTCACTTTGTAGTTTTCTTATTTGGAAGTCGGTAGTATTTTGTTGTAAAAAGTTTTTTTATGATAGTTTTGACATGTCGTGCATGTCGTCGTTTGTGTCGGGCAGATGTGACATGCTAATTTAAAATTATATTCTATTATAATATCTTCTTGACATTTAATTCTTTTTATTTATGACATTTTAATTTTTAATTTACCTAGTTTTGATTAATTGTAAATTTAAATTTAATCAATTGACAATTTGTTTACAGTCAATTTCTCGTCTAATTTCCCAATATTTTTTAAACGTTTATTTGATTTGGAATGTAACTTTTACTAACACTAGTTTTATAAGTATTTGTTACTAACAAGAAATGGACTGTAAATCGTCTGATATAAAAATCCCTTACGCACAATGGAAATAACCTTGCTCTAAGAGCACATGGTAAGTTGGCAGTAAAACTCTTTCCATTTTATAAAAGAAAAATGTAACGTTTTACTGTTTTTTTTTTCTATGTTAAAAAAATCCATGTATTATTAGACAACCATAGATAAAATTAACTTGTTGGGTTTGAGTTGTGACACTTGCAAGGAAAGCCATGTTTGCTTCCAGATTATCATGTAAAATGGAATCATTTAAGTCATTCCAAGTCCTTGTGATGGATAGCAATCTCATCTGCTCCAGTTAAGAACTACAAAGCAAAATGACTCATCTTATGTCATAATTTGTACCAAAACTTAGGTAGGTATACAAATCCAGTATAAGTTGACCGTGCATCCTAAAGGCTATTCCACCAATCAGAGATCAGTTTATACTGAAAATGTGTACTTTGATATGTGTACCATTGGCAGATCATTATCAGATTTTCGAAACATTTTTGCCAACAATAAGTAACATCTTTCATGCAATCTCTCAAGATAGCAGATCAAATGGCGATGACAGATAAATTACTAGATTATCTTGATCTCACGAATTTGAGACGAGCTTTCTCGTTTAATCTTGATGTTACCGTTTTTGACCATTTTGTAATAGGTAACTAACCTATATTATAGTTTTAAGGACGATTAAAGAAAGTTCATGGCTATGTAGGCTTGCCTAAGTCGATCCATGGGGCAGTTCCACTGCCCTCCAGGAATGCATTCCATTGCGTTCCAAGTTTTTATTACCTATATACTATTTAAAAAAATATAAGTATCAAAATGGTTTCACAACGCTCCAAAATAAAATGAGTAGAGTCTGCATAAAAGACAAAGCTTATTTTTTTTAAATTCCAAATACAAATATCGGCATTGTTAGATGTGATGTAACGTTATGATTATGACTGAATAAACATATTGAAAAAAAAACATATTTGATAATCATTTTTTTATTTTTTTTTTAAATATAATGTTTCATGCTTAATTTATTTTTTGGTAACTCTACTCACAATTTTTTAGGGCGCGGTGCAACTAAAATATTGAAATATTGTATGGCAAAAAATTCTTGGAGCGCATTGAAATCATTGTATGAATATTAAAATTATGAGAACAATGGGTTTGGAGCGTAGTGGAACTACCCGATCCGTGTATGGGTCACCATCCATTGGTTACCAGGACTTCACAGTGCCTCGAAAAGCGCGTGAAGCCATTGGCAAAAGGTAGCCGGGAGGTTGACTTTGTAGTAGATCTATGATAGTTGTTACCAAGATTTTGCCAAAGAGTGAATGATGCATACTAACACTAAAAATAACAAAGCCCAAAAACGCCTATCGCTGTGAATAGGCCTCATCCAGCGTCACCACATATACCGGTTTTCAAATTCAGAGTCAAATTCAAATTTGTATTCCGTATCAATTTATGTGTCTTGTTCTTCTCGCATCCAGCGGATTGCCGGTTTTAGATTCATTCCGTGAAGTTGAGCTAGTATCTCAGCTTCACTCCAGAGGTCTATGCCACAAGAACTATGCATTATTTTGAGATAAACAGGGATAATAAGTGTAGAATATTTTACTGTAATCTCACAGTTATTCAAGCGATTCCTTCCTACAAACAATTTGATCCATTTACAATATCATCTTAGATTTTTCTTCAAATAAAACCAGTAAAGCTACTTTGCGTACTACTAATCGCCCTGCTTTCAATTAATTGAGATACCTTGTCAACAACCAAAAACCAGGGCTTACACCACAAGAGTCCACAAGCCCGACCATCGTATCCAAAGCAAAGTTTAATGCCTTGTTTGCCGCCATGCTTATTTGCAGTCATGTTAAATCCACGGCCAGAGAATCCACGGTCACACTTTGGACTTGACCGTCAGAACTTGTTCCAATGAACAAACTCACAGATAATTACGTCAGTACAAGGTCACTGCACACCCTCTGTGCCGTAACGGTATCACGTTTACTTTGAACGTGTTACGTATTGACCGTAAACATGACACTTCGGACTTTAGAAAAAGTTTGGGTTTGTAGGCTGAGTAGAGCGTTGTATTTGCCATTCATACCGTTCTGACAGTCTTTTTCTATGGTTGTATATGTCAGATTTATGCTCGAGTACCAGTGGATAAGGGCCAGCGTTGGTATGCGTAGTCCCAGTAAGTCCACATATAGGTACCATGTCTTCGTAGACGTTGCAATGGCAGTGTAGGCTCTTCATAGAAGTCTAATTCAAAGTTGATTTTTCGACGAGACTATAGCGACTGTCTTTTATAAATTTGCAGAAAGAGTACACAATTTCCCTTTACTATTCCGAATTCTGTAAGACGGAATGAATTCAACATAACATAAGAAACCTACATCATCATCATCAGCCATATAATTGGTGAACATAGACCTCTCCAATCGCAAACTACATAACTTCTCGACTTTTTTGAAACGAAGTCACTGACTATTGTGTATCATAACAAAATAATAAATATTCTATGTATATTAAGTTATTTAGAAATAAAATATCACTTAGCTTGACTGTACAAATGGCACTGAATTGGTAATAAAACATCTGATATTATTCTTCGGGTCGAGTCTAAGCGGGTCGAGTGGCGCGGGCCCAAATTTCTGTCATAAGTTCATAACATTATAATACAACTTCTGTATCTATTTATTGCCTAAAGTACTAGGAATTGTATAGTATGTATAGTATGATATATAAGTCCTAAGTAACAGGAGGCGATTACACAGAATATTTAAAGCAAAATAGCATTCGCACAGAAAATGTATGTCCTCAACATCGTTTCAGCCGAAATACATCTATTGCTGGCCTTAGACCTTCCCTAAGCATCGTCAAATCGATCCTGTGCCTCTTGCCTCAGGCAGGTTCCCGCGGTCTTCACTTTGTTATCGGCTAGCTTGTGGGAGAAAGCCTTCCAACGCAGTTTGTGGTAGACCCTTGCAGAACTCTTCGACGCGGCCCCATCAGCCATTCTTACTGTGAGGAATGTGCCCTGCCTACTAATAGTTAGACCACTTTTCTGTATTAGGAAGATGTTATTACCTTAAAGATTACATTGACGTGGAAATATTATTTGGTATATATATCCTAAAGATCTAAATGAAATGTTGAAAGGAAACCGTTTGTCCTGGTGTGGTCATATAATGACTAGGGATGCAACGCATGTTACTGAAAACTTAAAGTCAAAGTCAATATTCTTTATTTCAATTAGTCATTAGGCCTATATTTCGTAATTAAGTACTTCAGAACAGATAAATGATGTTCTAATGAAACAAAATATCGAGATGAAATGAGAAGGCATCGGATAAAACGTTCATATTCAGCACCAAAATTAAATCACCGAATCTAATTACATATTGACATCAACACCTGTTTTCAGTGGCAATAAATTCCAGATATATCATACAGGTTTTATATTCTATAGGACTTAAATCGGTTTTGAAAAAAACCTGAATATTTTCACTTCTTAGTTTTAAACCATACTAGCGTTTTTACCCTTAGGCCGAGAGGGCCATGGATGGCCTGGTGCGTCAAACATCGAGGGGCGATTCAAGCTGCTCCTACCAAACCTCCCTATTTTCTTGAGTCAAGCACTACCACGCTCTTCTAGCCTGTCGACCCTAAAAGAAAGTCTAACATACCCGAGGCCGGGTGTTAAATTTTCGAGCAAGCTTCGTTCGCTCATGAATACTTAACTAGCAAGAGTGAATGCTTTTAAAACAGTTACTTCTATTATTGTAAAAATAGAAAAAAAAATCTATTACATTAAATTAGATTTCTACTGAGAAAAAAAAATCACCCTTAAATAATTACTTAAACAGCGAAAAGTGTTGCCCTTTTTTTGGGCTGGCATAAATATTTGACTCAGGGCGAAATCGTTAAATACGCCACTGATAAACCTAAGTGCTTTCTTGTGTCAAAATATATTTCGTATATACGAGTAGGAGTTAATGTGACATATTATACAAGTTCAGAGTAACACGTGTAGATTTATATATTCTTATGAAGGTTCCTACTGACTTATATAGAATAAGTAAACTTTTCTTATTTGTCCTTCAAATGTAACGATAATAAGATATTATCTACCAGCCTCTACCCGCGGCATCACCTACGTAACATATTTTTTTTAATTATTGACAGACTCGCGTACCACTATCTCACCTGATGGTATGCAATGACGATTTGAATGAAGTAGCTCTGCACGAAAGTTACGCTGATGTTCATGTTCGAGTATGTAGGTATTGAGAGTTTGGAGATATGCGGAACAGGGTGTAAAGTTCACAAACCTCCATAGAAAAGGGAGGATCCTCCGACCAGACGGGTGTTGTGTCTGGTCCGGGCAACTGCCCAACGGTTTCTGTCGGACTGTTGTGTATGATCAAATCGCGCAGAAAACTTTGCTTGCGCGATGCAAGATTTATGTAACGTCCTGAATTCTTGAGTGTTCAGAGACCCTGTTTGAGTTTTTGGGATAAAAAGTATCTATACTATGTATATATATACTATGTATTATAAGTACAAACCCATTACTTTAAGTCCAGTTAGGTTTCGCACTACACCCGATCCAAGTCCGCGAAATTTCAGTTCCGAAGTAGCCGTAGTACTTCTTATAGGGAAGCTTACGCACTACATCCGAACTCTATCCGAACTCTATTCTTCATAATCTGTCATAATTCAGAACATGTTGAACTCGGAACTCAAATCAGGGACCACGGATTTAGTGCGTAAACGCCATAAAACATACCAAAGCATCTGTAGGGAAAAATTCAAAATTGTATGGGATTATCAAGCGCTATTGCGAATTGTCATTTCAACAATACTCAATGATAAGGGTCTCCTTTCGTATGAATTTACTTTACTAATCAAGTCTAGAAGACACTATGCTTATCTTGCTCCGCAGACTTATAATAAATTTACTAAAATCCAGAAAGTAAGCAAATTGAATAACAATAAATTTAAAATAATTCTATATACCTGGTTACAGTCAATGGACTATACGGATGTAGAAAGCCTCATAAAAACATAACCCATCCTACACAGCACACGCACACTCACATACACAAACACACACATGTACACACCCACACATACACAAATAGACACATACACAAACATTGCAGCACGTTTGTTAACCTATCTATTCTTTTCATTTATTCTGTCTGATGTAAGATAACTGCCACTTTATTAGGGGAAGAAACTAGCACCTGCAACACAGTTTTCACTAGCGCAGGTGCTAGGGAATCCTTTAACAAAATTGTATTCATTGTGTCAATAAAGAATATTATTATTATTATTATATAGAGTTCTTTAGTTTTCTTCTCTTTTAAGAGAGTATACGACCTTACACACGGGCCAGGACCAAGTGTGTGAGGGGAAAATTAAATTGAAAGGGTTGATGATAATGTAGAGGAAGTCAAGAACTTCCGGGTTATGCGACATGTATTGAGGATGGTGGCTTTTTGGAGCATGTATAGTGTGTGAGAAGGCATGTGTAAAGTGTCAAGACTTTGCGTGAGAGCTTTTGGTACTACACCGGTGGATGAAAGTACTATAGGGACTATGTGGACGGTTTGTACTCTCTCTTCTTGGTACTTACTGAGTTTTTCGGATATTGTTGATTGGATGTTGTGTGAATTAGGTATAGCTATATCGATTAGGTACACTGTTTTATCTACTTTGTCGTGTACAGTGATGTCAGGTCTATTATAATGTATAGTTTTATCTGTAATTATTGTTCTGTCCCAATAAATTTTCTGATTTCTGTTATCTAAAATTATTTCAGGTTTATATTTATAATATGGAATCATCTCGTCTATAAAATTATATTTGTGTGCTAGGTGTTGGTGTATAATGGCGGCAACTTGGTCATGTCGGTGTTTATAATCTGTCTGTGCGAGGGATTTACAGGCCCCTGTTATGTGTTGTATGGTCTCAGAGGCACTGTTGCAATGTCTGCATGTGTCAGTCGGTTGATTACAGTCTTTAATTATGTACTTTCTGTAATTACGTGTTGCAATTATTTGATCTTGGATCGCAAGCATGAAACCTTCAGTTTCGTATTATTATTAAAATAATAATTTCTATTCTTGCGGCAATGCTGCCAGCGTTCTGGGTCCGTTTCCCATTGACTTCGATGTGGACGAATTTTTTGATGCGCAATGGTCCCTTGTCCCTCTCCTCTTTGTATGTAGGTTTGTATTGTTTAGAATATTCAATAATATATGTTAATAAAAGAGTGCGGCCTCTCTAGGCCACCTTCTTTTCATTCTCTGGACCTCTGTCTAGAGCAAATTGCAGGTGTATGGGCACAAAATGGAGAATGTTGGCCTGAAATTGAGAAGAACTAAAACAGAATACCTTTTCTGCGATTTTGGCGATCTCTCAAGTTCGGTGCCCATACGTCTCGCTGGAACATTCATATACCGATCTACTCCGACTTTCGGTACCTAGGGTCGCTTGTGCAATTGGATGACGAAGTAGACCGAGACGTAACACACCGGATCAACTCAGGATAGATGACATGGCGACGGTTTACTGTAACAACTTGTGACCCACGGGTAAGTCAAGTCAAAGGGCAAAATCTACAAGTCCATGATTAGACCTGTCGTACTGTATGGATCAGAATGTTGGTCTGTGAAAAGATGGATGAAAAGAAATTGTATGTAGCAGAGATGAGAATGTTATGATAGATGTGTGGAGTGATGAGAATGGATAAAATGAGAAATGAATATATAGAGTAAGTTTGAAAGTGGCGCCAGTGACAGAAAAGTTGAAAGGAAACCGTGTCCTGGTATGGTCATGTGATGAGGAGGGATGAAACGTATGTTACTAAAAGAGTTATGAATAAAAATGTCGATGGATGAAGAGGGAGAGGAAGGCCAAAAAAAAGAATGGACTGTGTGAGGAGTGATATGAAAGAAAAGGGAGTCAGTGATAGCGTGACAGGGGACAGGACGGTATGGAAGAAGACTTTAAGTAACAGCAGATAAGAACAGGCAGAAGAAAAAGAAGATATGTTAATAAAAGCATCTAATTTATCATAGGAGGTAAAAAAAATTGTCAGTTTGTTGGTAGAAGGTGTCTGGACTAGGTACCTACTGATCTTGAAGGATACTTTTCATCCGAGAAAATATACGGTCCCTGTTGGCCATGGAAGAAAGCCACGGGAAAAACCATAGCTCAAACATTATTCATCATTTGAGTTGCCTAATATTTCATTAAACAATTTATTTGGGTAAGTACGTTTTCCCAGAGGATATTTCCCAAGATATCGATTTGGTAAAACTTTTCTGATAGATTGGAAACTCCGCTCAACAACTGTCCAACAATCTTGGTTTGTTTCTGTCAGTCGTGTTATTACGTTTCTATGGAGACAATATTTCTTCAAAAGTTTTTGGACGAAAAGTTGTATTTTCTTTATTGATTTATTTAGATGTCTTCACTTAAGTATGGAATAGAGTTGGTTGAAATTTATTGTTTTATACATTGGTTATTTACAGGCTGGTTTTGATATCAGTTGCTTATTTATTATATTTTATTTGTTCTTTTTTGTGTTTTTAAAACGTTGCCCCACACTAGGATTTTTTCCTGTCTCGTGGTTGCGTTTACAAGCATTTAAACTCACATACACAAGACACCCAGATCCGGAACAACTATCTGTAGGCCGTACAAATATTTGTTCCGTGTGGGCATCGAACCCGCGATACGCAGCGCAGCAGCCGATTGCTCAACCACTACGCCAACCGTGTCGTATACTTATTTAAAGCGGTAAGAAAATTTATGGTATTATTTAACTCTTTGTACTTACAAAATTTACATATTATAAAATAATTAATTAACAAAAACTATCTATATCACACTCAAATAAAAAACTACGGACGCGTGCAAAAGGGGCAGGGCTAAAAGGCCGTCAAAAAAATTTTCCACATCGCTGTCAACGAGAAAAGTGGCCAGAACGCTGGCAGCGTTTTAGTCGAGTGGAGTAGAGGAAGATTCCTTCAAAATAACTTTCTGATCACTCTGAATAGTCCCTTCACTAACCCTGTTGACTATTTAACTTTAAATCAAATAACAGCTAAGTAAGCACTTAAAACTTCAAACCTAAGTCTATGAATTGTTAACACTATTCACAAATTACCTACAAATATACCAATCCCTAGATCAACAAGTATTCAGGTAAGTTCAATAACTTGATTAACTTCAAAGTTATACGATGAAATTGGTTGTTCTCTTGAATTCAGTTACCAAGAGGTAACGACTTAAGTATCGTAAGTCGCGGGTTCGAACCCAGACAGGCTCTTCACTTTATGTAAATTATTTCATCACCACTAACTGGCTAACGCGGTGAAGGAAAACATCGTGAGGAACCAGGGAATGTCCTAGAATCAAAAAATCGAAGACATGTGACATCCACCAAACCGCACTGGGCCCGCGTAGTTAATTGCGGTCCATTCCCTCTCTCACAGAGAGAAGGCCTGTGTCCTAGTAGTGGGAACATTAAAAGGCTGATGCTGTTTATATTCTTGTTGCTTCTAAAAGTAAAAATCAATGTATAAATAAAAATCTAAACATGAAGAACCAGCTAGCCAGAGCTAGAGGAGGGACGGCGTCGCCGAGGCAAACTCAGAGAGCGTTGCGAGATGACTTGGGCCCTACCATGAGCTCGTAGAGAAAGATTATTGTAAACATTTGTTCTGCACAATGGAAATAGGTGGATGATGGTAGGACCCCTGGACCCCTGGACAAAGACTGATTCGAGGAGGCGCAAGAAAAGAGTGTCAGATAAAATATGGAGGATGCTTTGCTCAGCAGTGAGACATTCTAGGCCAATTAAAAACAATTTGCTATCTACCAGCCGTCATCTCAGATTCAGAACTCCATTCTGGCCATTACCTCATATTATATATGAATTAAAACATATTATTACTTGATAGCAGTATTATATTGAATGACATATCCAGTCAACAACGGTAACCAAGTAACACATAATTAGTCTATGACACGCCTCCGCCGTGATTCCCAGGAATCAGAGGCGCCGGGAGCAGCTGGTCGAGGTGGCGCATCCATGTGCGTCCGCTGTCGATCTCTATCTCATAGTGGAGGTTTCCCAGTCGGCGGGTCACTGTGCCAAACTCCCACTTCCTTCCTGATACAGAGTAATTACGAGCTTGCACTCTGCTTCCGACTGCAAACTCTCTCACCCCTTCTCTTCTGCCCCTATGTTGTGCCTCTGGTGGAGCTCTAATCTTGGCTACCAATCTCGTTCTTACCTCTCTTCCAAACATTAGCATATAGGGCGAGTCGCCTGAGATGACTGGCGTAGCCCGGAGGAGACTACTAACTGTACGAACCTTGTGCAGTATCCCACCACTATAATTAGTCTATGACACCTCACATAACACATACCAAAAAGTCCACCAACTATCGGCTAGCCACACAGGAAATATTATAAAAAGTCAATAAGTATTAGAACTTCCTGAACAGATCTGTCTGGCCTAGATACCAGCTAGATCATAGCTAACGAACCAAAAAAGAAAGTCATTATTTATCTACGACCACAAAACAGCTGCTTAGGAACGAAGCAGGTTTCCATTTTGACAGGTACACAGTAATATCTGCTTTCACTGTCATTTGAGAGAGATTTTAATTTAAAAATGATGTTTTGGTAATTGAGAGTTGGAGTGTCACTTTAGTGCAGTGGTAGCAAATGCGACTGTTAAGCGTTGAGTCTTTGGTTAGATGTCTGGGTCGGGCAAAGTTCCATTGATTTTTTCGCAAGATTTTGTTGTCACCTGTCAACGATGGATGAGGCGTCAGGGAAATCAGACCAGGGCGGGAGGCTCTTATTTACATCAAGTCATATACATTTTTCCCTTACACATACTCAAAATAACCTTATTCTAAGAGCTTATGTTCACCCCCCAGGGGCCGTACTATAACGTGTTGAAGCCATCATGATTCCGCTGTAAAAAAGGGATAGTGCAAATCGTCCTTTATAGCTCCGTCTCTTTCTCATATGACACCATGATAGTTTAGACACGTCAAAATAAGGCCCCAGCTTCTTAAAGGCTGTCTTACTGTGTAGATGATAACGGTGATAATACACTGACCTGATCAATAAACTACCTAACTAATAAAATACATAAATAATTTCTAAAACAATAGACTAATAAATATTATAATCATACTTCATACTAATATTATAAATGTGAATGTAAGTTTGTTTGTTACGCTTTCATGCAAAAACTACTGAACCGAATTTTATGAAACTTTGTACATATATTCATTTTTTTTTAATGGCTTCACTGCGAGTGAAGTCGCGGGTAAAAGCTAGTATTATAATAAATCGTCTACACCATGGCTCTTTATGACTAGCTAAATTATCTACAAATTACCACAGCCTACTGGCAATAGATAACAGCCTCTCGCCATCAAAGCCAGTCTCAACAGCCATGCACACAAAACTAATTCAATCACTCAAGACGTCAGAAAAAGTTAAGACACATTAAAGAATCTATCAACATTCTAATCGCAAATCGCCATAAACGGACGATGACGGCATTCTCCTTAAAAGGCTTGATGCAACTGTCCCACTAAACGGGTGATTGTTTACTAAAGTCATGCTTTACTTACTTATCTCGGCTCGGATAGCCGCCATCTTGTAACGCTGATGAAATCAAGACATATTGCGCGCGAAAAGTTTGACATTCGCACGTGAGTGATGGGCAGGTGTCGATCTTGTGTCGCTGATCTTTATCGATGAGAATGCCAATCAAAAGTAAGAGTAGTGAGCTAGGTACTTGTGGTCTAATTATGTAATGAATTAAAGCATTTATATGTAGAAAGATTACCGAAATATGGATGATTTGCCAAGTTTACAAGTGAACCACAGTGTGCCTAATCATTTACTTTTCTGCTAGTGTCAGTTACTAAAACTGTCAAACGAACAAATTTGAGTTTTGCTTAAGTTCAGAGTTGAGCGTTTGGCAGTTTTCACTTTTGAGACTTATGAATTTGTCACCTCGAATAAATTTACATCCCTAGTAATTGGTACTGTAGAATCTATCTCACTAATTACGAGTAAAAATCGCTTGATTTATAAAAACTGTTATTAATTTTAATCACCTTCAAATTGAGTAACATCTTCTAAGACTATATTTAACTTTCAAGGTTTTAAAAGCTTTAATTATAACTTAAGAGGATTAAGTATCGTTTGAACTTTCAGTAACAATGTTAGGCTATTTACGGCAAAATCATTATTATTAAAATATTCTTATCAGACTCCTAAAAACTTTCAACTTTGTAGGTTAAAAACAGACTATGGAACATCGAGAGGCCTCGACGGTCACTGCTAGAGACAATATTGTTACACCAAGACTGTCAATGAGTGTTACTGTTTACTCATAAGTGACAATTCTTATTGTGGCTATGGCAGCTGAAACCTGTGGTCAGCGCGTGTCATTTAGGTAAGATAAGATAGATGGACCCTATTGCAGCACTTTGACTCCCATTTGGTCCGTTGTGCGTGCAGGCCTCCTCTCTGTGAGAGAGAATGGGCCTTAATCCACCACGCGGACCTCGTTCGGATTGGATGACACATGTCTTCGAATTGTTGGATCTAAGACATGCCTGATACCGGTTTCCTTGCTATGTTCTCTTTCACCGTTTTGAGAGCAGTGGTAATGAAATAATGTACACAAAGTAAAGCGCCTGCCTGGGTTTGGACCCACGACCTACAACTTGTATTATTATTACTTTAGTTCTTTCTATACACCGTGTCTTCGTCTATCATCCAACTATCCTGTCGCAGTTAGCTGGAAAAAAATCTACTGAATTAAGCAGTACCTTTGTGCTCTTCTATGTTTTATTTCTTTTCTCTGTTAAGTGTTTTCTGAATGCATAATATAAATAAATAAATATTAAAATAGATTTAGCGGTTTAGACGTGAAAATGTAACAAACAGACAGACAGAGTTACTTCCACATTTATAACACTAGTTTTTGCCAGCAGCTTCACCCGCGTTAAAGTCGAAAGTTGTCACATGGGAACCGTACATCTTTTCGGGATAAAAATGTAGCCATTGTTATTCCAAACTTTCTCTGTGCCAAATTTCATCCAGATCCGTTCAGCCGTTCTGGCGACAAACAAACATCCATCCAAACTTTCGCCTTTATAATATTAGTGTGATTAATATACACATTTATAATATTAACTAGCTGTTTCCCGCGGCTTCGCTTACATGGACAACCCCACAAGACCCGTTTTCGGGATTAAAAAATAGCCTATGTCACTCAGGAATAATGTAGCTCTATCAGTGAAGGATTTTTTAAATCGGTCCAGCAGTTTCGGAGCCTATTCGCTACAAATATACAAACAAACAAAAACATCTTTATAACATTAATATATATTAAATATATTTATATATAATATTAGTAATTAGTATTAGTATGGATTAAGTATGGATAGCGGCTCTTGTCGCTGCTTGTACGGTATTCTGTGCTCTTTGGTTGTACCTATTATAATAACAATTTTCAGTAGGAAATTGCTTCGAGAATATAATAAAATCTGGCAACTGAGTTTGACAGGGGTAACAGGATCAATCATATTTCGTGATTTCGGAGACAGTAGTACAATTTACCATATGATTGTGTAACTTTTTATTCGTTATTTGAAATAAAATGCTTACATTTTTAATAGCCAAAAATGTAAGCATTTTATTTTAAGTCTGCACTACGTCTCAACGCAGCTCATAAATTCTAGATTAGAAGGTGATTTTCGGGTCATATACTCTCCACTCTTTTAGTGGAGAACGCCCCATGGTCAGCTCAATTCTTCATATTTGTAAAATTCTCTGAGCTCTGTAGTAGCAGCATTTTTTATCCTAATTCTCTATAGAAGATTTTAATATAAAAATGTGCCAAGGAATCGCTTAACAGTGTCAAAATTTGTATTAATAAGGATGCTTGTACCTCATTATATTTACTATCGTCATTAAACGAAGTCAAATAGTAAAACAATATTATGTACACACTTATATTGAAACAACTTTGTACATTGTAGCAATCTACCGGTACCACTTGATTCAAATATTGCAATGTACACATGCACATCTTGTGTTAAGATACACCACTTCAGCTCAAAATTGATTTGTTACAAAAGCAATTAATGCTTTCCCAATCAGTAAATATAAGCTAAACCACTATAGCATAATGATGTATTGATTTAAATTGATGCACTTTTTTATGCAAACGTCGACCTGACGACGGTCAAGGCTGCGGGAGTCTGTTGGATGCAAGACGCACATGACCGATCAGTGTGGTGAAGACGCTTGGGGGAGGCCTTTGTCCATCAGTGGACCTCTTTTGGCTCAAAAGATTATGTTGAAGACTTTTAACCGACTTCAACCTGGAGGAGGTTTCTCAATTTGACTGTATATCTGTTTTTTTTTTTAATGTTTGTTAACTCAAAACCTTTTACTAGGTGAACCGATTTTGATTCTTTTTTTATTTCAAACCAGGTGCTTCTCGTGAGGTATTATTTAAATTTGATCAAGATCTGATGAAGTACTTCGTGGTTATACAACAGAACTCTTCAATAAACAAATCTAAAAACTCAATCTTAAAATCTCTCGGAATTGCTGCAATCAAATGTCTGTTTACCGTTTACGCCATAATACAACATCACACCGGAACGCTTTAAAGGTGTACGCAGATATGTACAGTTCAACCTGGTACACTGTTATTTCACCGGTTATGTTAGTTATAAGTTATTCGGGTAATTTGTAAATACTTATCCTTGGCAGAAGTCTGACCCTATAGACAGCTACAGCCCTTATATTGTGTAAGTTAACTTTTGTGAACGATTTGTCGTATAGCAACGCTTCCAAATTGCCAAGACCTCTACTTCGTATCACTGTTCCCAAGGCTAGCCTCAATGAAGTGCCAGATACTTATCCCATTTTTTGAGGGTCATCGCTGCGTGTCTTCTTCTTCTGTATATCAATATTTGCCATCATCTTAATAGTCATCGTAATTTGCTCAATATTACCATGGTTTCTTTGTTTTTTCTCTACCCTTGATACCATGCTCTCAGGACTAGCTGATATTGCAATTATTATTCGACGTTGCTCTCAAAACGAAATTATATATTGCACCACTATAAACAATGTGGTATTTAACTCAATTAAGAAGCAAATTAATGCGTTTTGTTTAAGGTATATAATAGATTCAGATCGTTATTTTAAACAATAAATATTTACTAGTGTTGCATCAACTAGATGCAATACTTTGAATCATTGTCTATTAAGGCGATATATACGCCCCAATGTAAACGCAGTACTGGCCGTGCGGCCGCTCGATGCTACGAAGAAATTCCAGCCATATTTTTTTCTGTGTAAAAATATTTTTAAACATCCAAGTCGTTTTGGAGGAGTATCCAAGTTGCGAAAAATTTTGTGTTGCTAATTTTTTTTAAAGCAAAACTATTTGTTATGCGAAAAAATCATGTTTAAAAAATAATGTACATGATACAATAATTAGTATATAATTTTTTTCAAACCTTTTAACTTAGCCGTTACTAAGGAGGAAGCGCTAGAAAGTTACCGTTTTACGGCACTAAAGCGGATGTAGGCCCTTAACATCTTTTAATTGGCGAAAACCACAATGAGAACCAAATGAATGCAATTTCAAGAGTTGTTATTATAATCGAGCCACTAAAAATTGATGCAACACTTTTAATCAGCGTTTATCATTATCTTTAATATGATCACAATATGACCTCTTAAACCTTGTACACGGACGTAAACCGCTCTCTTATTACCATACTTCGTGAACCGTAGAAATTCGCTTCGTTTGTATCCAAATTGCATCACTGCTCATCTTAAATTCGCTTTCCTTACCGGAAAGGATTTGTATTCATTCTCCATTCGAGCTGAGATCAAATCTTGAATTCACCTTTCACTGTGCGTGCCTACACTTAGTGTTGGTTAAAGTAGTTAGTCACTTATCCTACGCCATTCAAAATATCTGAGGTCACGACTATTAGGCCTTACTAAGTATCTTTCATTTATCTCTAACTACCAAAATTCTAAAAGAGTCTGGTTTGTCTATTACGTTTCACCGTTAACCTACGCTAATGGAATTTGGCAAAGATTTAGCAGAAACGCTTAGAATATACATATTTCTAGGAAAGTTCTTAAGCATTCATGTTTTTATGTTTGAGCTTTACGATAAAACTATTTGTCAGACTTTAAATATACACAGAGGTTAAATACGGTCTGGGAAAAGACTTCTGATACTTCTTATCCCAATCTAAAATGTGATTGTCCCAGTATAAGATTTAACCTGCAAACAACCACGAGCAACTAAAAATTTTATAGAAGTAATTTAATTAAGGCAGTAATTTATATTAAATATCTTAATATCAAATTTAATATTTTTTTATTGACAAATAAACTGTTTACACCAAAATAATTGAAACCCTATTTTCTAAGCTAGGTAAAAACCCTGTGTTACAGAAGTCTGTCACATTGTTAAACAACTATTTTAACAAGCGTCAGCTTGTTTACTTTATTCTGTTTTTAGTATTTGTTGTTATAGTGATAGCGGCAAAAATTTCAACTGTCTAGCTAGCACGGTTTATGAGAAACAGCCTGGTCACAGACATACATACAGACGGACAGTGGAGTCTTAGTAATAGGGTACCGTGTTTACCCTTTGGGTACAGAATCCTAAAAAGCGGGCTCAAACTAAGATTAAAATTACATAAAATTAAATTACAAACTGCAATTAAATTAGATAAAACTAAAATCAAAATAAATTCAAAATTATAATAAAATAAAATAAAAATCACAATAAAATAACGTCAAAACAATATTTTATTAAAATTTTAATACAATCTTAAAATTAAAATAAAATTAATTCAAACAACAATCAAATAAAATCAAGTCAAATTGATTCCAAATTGCAATTATATAAAAGAAAGTTAAAATCACAATAAAATAATGAAGGAAAAATCAAAATTTCAATAAAATTAAATCAAAATTTCAATAAAATCCTTAAGAAAGTTTGTAGTGTGTATGTTAGTGTGTGCGGGTGTGTTAATCGTGAGCAACGTGAGCAAGCGGTACGATCTAAAGACCCAAAAATTCGAAGATATTTAATATCCACTGCACGCGGATCTGGATCCACGCGGTCTCAGAGACAGAGAGGAGGTCGGTGTCCTAGAAAGTAGGAACGTTACAGCATAGTTTAATAACTGTGGTTAAAAGCTGATTGGTTAAATATGAGCTATGGCATGGGGCTATAGTAAAAATATGAAGTAATACATTTCCTAAAAAGAGTAAATTAATGGTTTAGGCTGTAACCTTGTGTATTGTATATTTGACATACAAATTGTATGGAATTGAATGAGAAGCTAAAAGGGTTGCACGTCAAAGGTCGTGTCATGGATAAATGATAAATGTGTTTGTGACTACAGTGAAGTAAATGGGATCTTCTTTGAAATAAAATGAAGTACACGGAGTAGCGATTTTCCTGCAAAAATATTTGTGATACCAGTATTAAATTTTCATTCATATATTTCTCAGACCGCCGTTGTACCACGTTGTACCTATAGATTAAGATTAGGTTGATTAATCTCTAAATAGGTTACAATAAAGTCGCCGTCTATCTGTCCGTTTCATCGCTTACTTTAAAGAACACAAAGTACTTTGAAACGGTTTTGTTACTCTAATACTCGTAAGAGCGTTAAACAAGGAAGGTTTGTCCCATCTGCAGCTGGGGTGAGTCACTAGTAAATTAACTAATATAATAAAGAAGTAAATTGTACGTTTGTTTATATTTTTGCAAAGGATTATCTTCGGATCTGGATTTACTTACTGATCTTATTGCTAAAATTATTTCACTGGTAGAAAGCTCACTATCGCTGAGGCTTCTTTTTATTTCGGTTTCTGCGGGATAGACGGGAGCGATCCGAGGGAAAAGCTTGTTTTGCAACTACTAATAATAATTCAGTTTTAATGTAAAAGTAGGTATAGATGCTAATATAAACGGATCAATAATAATAATGTCTATTAATTATTGTTAACAACATAATAAATCATATTTTTTAATGTTTTTTTTTATCAGATAACAGTACCTGGGCGACCGAGCTCTGCTCAGTTGAAAATAGAGAAAACGACGTTTTCTAAAAATGAAACCTAGCTAGATCTATTTATCGCCCCCAAAACCCCTTGCATACTAAATTTCATGAAAATCGTTAAAGCTGTTTCTGAGATTCAGATTATGTACATATATATAATATATACATAGATATATAGAAGAATTGCTCGTTTAAAGGTATTAGATTAAAAAATGTAAAGAAATGTGAAAGTAATGAATAAATGCATTAATAATAAATCAATCTGCCTAGCCTTTTCCCAACTATATTGGGGTCGGCTTCCAGTCTTACCGGATTCAGCTGAGCACTAGTGTTTTACGTGGAGCGACTGCCTATCTGACCTCCACAACCCAGTAACTGGGTAATAATAATAATAAATATATGATAAATGATAAATGATTTTATTTCTGTAAGTAGGTTTGTACAAACACTTTTACATGTCGATCATATTTTTAAAACTAGATGAAGTCGGTCAGTTATAATAATAATAATGCATTAATAATAATAAGTGTATATTGGTACAAAAAAAAACACCTTTTTTTTTAACCACCTTTGCACCTTTACTTACAATTATAGTGTAAAATAAATTATTATCATATCCTTGATAACTATTAGCAGGGTTCAATTAATATAATTAAACTCTACAAAATCAGATTATCCAAAGGTTTTAATATTTGATAAAAGTTTCTAAAACCGGAAACTCCCACTTAAACTAATGATAATATGTTAATCAAAATAACTGAAATTCTCAATTTCTTGGTAAAATCATAATTAAATTAACACATTACTAAATCATTATTTAATTAATTCAATAAACCATCCAATTACTTAAACAAACTAATAATTTGACCTATCGATATATTGCACATTCAATAAATGACCTTAGCCTTAGGCCTTCCTATGAAGACTTGACACTTGACATGACTTTGACAATTAAATCTTCCAAATTGATACCATTGACACCTTGTTGCTTCACACACCTCTTTATAAGCGTAACAAATATCTTTATAAGGCGTTTATTAAGAGGTGATCCACAGAGTTCTGGCTCGGTCACGGCTAGAGTCGCGCAATTAGCTGCTGTTCTCTTTCTTTGCTCTCTCTAGACAACGCGGCCCGTGACAATTCTGACTAGATTTATCAATTCTGACAGCAGATGCTTGTGCTCAGCACAACTTATACGAATACCAGCTTTTACTCGCGGCTTTATCCGCATTAAATGTTGCTACCAAACTTCGCAGGATCATCCGCTGGGCTAATCTAAAGATTACCTGACAATCTCATAAAAATCACCCCAGTCATTTTGGAGTCAATGTGGGAACAGACACAGAAACATTATTTTTATAGATTCAGATTATTGGTAATGCCTTCTCTAGTCGCTGCCGATTCGGTACTCTGTGGGGTGGACTTACCATCTCTTGCACATATATTATGGTACTTACAATTGGTAACTTTTTGATAGTTATTGCGTTAGTCTGAGTATGTTGTAGCTACTGTGGTCACGATTAGTGTGATTACGATGGTGTGTTCATGGAAATTGAGAATTAACAATCTTACATTATATATAGCTATAATTTTATTACAACCGATACGACCAATTCGAACCGAGGACGTAGATTCTGATGTTTTATAAGTGCCCATTTCGCTTTATAAGTGTTTTAATTATATTGATTTTCTGAGTAAAACATTCCATTGGCACTCTACTGATTTACTAGAAGTTGCTGAAAAAGACATTATAAAACTATATATATATTTACGGCGTCCCGCGCCTATTTTTTATAACTTTGATATTCAAATTCACATAATCAATAATCATAATTTTTACGATGCTGCTTCAGAAAAGGTGCTCAAAACTCCGACCAATTGTAATGCGATAATTCGAATTAACCGGAGTCAAACACCCGCTGAGTCGTATATTCCTGACCTTACAATCACCCATTCTGATCAATACTATCTTGGCAACATCTAGGTCTCAACTTTGCACCTTTACTTACTAATGAGAATGACCTAAGATTGCAGCGTAAATACTTAAAAAAAGTATTTTCAAGGTATATTAAGAACGCTAACAAGTCAATATAGATGCATTTAGATGCGTTTCAAACACTTCGCATGAGAGTCAGATATTTCACACATTCTATCAACTTCGTTTAAATAACAAGACAGAAGTATAAAGAAGGCCCACTCATTTAATTTAAGACGCGTGCTGTTTAACGAAAACTGTTAAAAAAAAAAACAAAACTGCCAAGATAAATAGACTAATTATCATCATCATATTTCAGCCAAAAGATGTCCGTAGCTGAAAAAAGGCTTCCCTCGAGTATCAACCACAGAACAGAATATTTATTCCTATTATTTTGGTTTAGTTTACAACGTTCTCGTTGTACAAATGGATGTATTTATACTGTGATTTTTAGTTTCGTAGACTAAACTGACAGCTGCCAATGACGTTTTTTTTAAAATGTTGCAAGCGCGGAGCATAGTGTTGTACGTAAGGCTCAGTGATTCATAGAATCGATGTCACATGACTCCTCAATTTAATTTTACTAATTGGTGTAAATAAATGTTTTATACATATAAACGTAATATATTTAAATATAACAACATTCATACACATAGTACATAAACTTTAATTGTGTTAAATATGAAATCAACAATAAAATAAATGCGATCGATGAAATGAAGTCTGACATAAATGAATAGAAACTAAATAAGGGCCGTTAGTTTCTTAACAAATGTAATCTTTTTGCCGTGAAATAGTTCTATTTTGGATCTACTTCGATCGATCAATAAGGATAGTCAGGATTTGACACTATTTTTATGTAACAATAAGGTGACAACCCCACAAATATCAGTTTAGTCTACGAAATAAAAAATCAGAGTATAATTGAACTTGTGTTATGAAGCCCCCAACATCTAAAACTCAAGTTCAAGTATAAATTAATTAAACCTAAATGAACTGTTTACGAAGACAAAAAATACAGGTCAATGCACTAAACGGATAGTTGAAACAGATAAGAGACTTTTCACCCTCAAAGAAAGACTTTTCATCAAAAAGTTTATTATCTTTTCTATTGGAACACGGTTACTACTGGACATAGACCTTCCATAAGCGTCGTTACATCAACCGATCCTATGCTTTTTGAAGCCAGCGGACTCGCGCAACTCTCTCCAAGTCATAATCGGTCTACCTTTTGCCTTTTAACGCTGCAGCTTGCCAATACCCCTTCTACTTCTACTAAAATCCATTTTGTTATCATTCAGTCTGATCGCCCTGATCTCTGTACCTTTATAAGTTAAGAGTTGATTTTGTATAGCGCAAAATATTTGCAGTTCTTGAAAGCCCAAACGAAGTAAGCCTTCTGTCCTCATCTCTTTTGCCTCGTTTAGTACGCAATCCTGCAATTGCAGTGGAGAGCGCCCCACGATTATCTACTCGCGCAAGTTGGCACACTGGACGGTGAGAAAAAAATAACTGAGTGACGTAACATTCGGTTTAGTTCGGCATTATTCAGCAATGATCGATGGCTGTCTTAATGTGTGGCCTTTAGTTTTCTATGGCACTGTTACAAGTGATGTAGGTGTTATATTAATTGATTTTATGCGTTTGATATTTGGAGTTGTCTGTTCGAAGATGTATAGGTTGCTTAAACTTTTTATTTTTAACTTTAACACTGGTAAAATATGGATGGATAAGCTCTTTCTCTGCGGTCCTTGGTTCTTTGGTCAAAGAAGTTTGGATCATTATCATCACAATTCTCTTGCCATTATCCTAATTTATAGAGTAGGCGCAGTATGTCTTCATCTTCCATGCAGTTGTCATCTCAGTAGATAGTCAATATATTCTCCCCTTTTTAAGTTTAGTTATGTTTAGAATCTGTATCGTTTTTTTTTTTGGTAAAATTTTTGCATCATGTACCTGCATCTGTGTTTCCGAACGCATTCAACCCGAATCTCTTCAAAGTTATAATGAACAGGCTTCTTCTGGGTAAGATCGCTGCATCGTCGACTCTGTCTCTGTCACCTATGACCTAGACTAGAGTCAAGAGCAAACACATCACAAGAAAAAAAAGAAAAACAATTAATAACACTGGCCAGGTATTACTGGTCAATTCAAATTGATGAAATCGATCGAAACTCTGTTCTGAATCTATTCCAGCCTGTCTTTTATTTTCTAGTCACCTCTTAATTTCTTTTTAATCTCAACCTTCGTGATCATGACTACTTTTTTCAGCTTTCTCAAAACCAAGCCTTTCTTTTTTTAAATACCGAGTCAAGTTTTACTAAATGTCAACGTCAAGCGCAGGAGTGGCCTGAGTTGATCACCTAAGTGCACAAGTAGCATAGATAATCAGCTTGCAGTTCAAAATTTATATCTTAAGATGTGTGGTGAATAATTTTGGCCAAAAGTATGTCCGCTTTAAGTGATTTTGTGAATCAGTAAAAGTTGAAACGGATGTTGAATTTTTTTTGGTAAGTCGCCAAATTGGTAGAAATGCAAAATGTAATAAGGTCATGATTGTCTTTAAAATTCTAAATTGTCATCATGAGTATCAATGCAGCCAAACGACGTCTACTGCTGAATAGTAAGTTATAGGCCTATCCCAAGTGTTGCCATATGTCCAGTGCTTCTCGCATCCAACGGACATTTGCGACCCGGATCCTGAAATCAATAGATCCCGTTCAGATATAGGAAGATACCTAAACTAGTTTTTCCATAGGGCAATAATTTTATACATAATAACTCTCCGTAGGATTTTTTTTTCTGTTTTAGTAACATATTCCGAACCATTTTTAACGACCACCATGAATGGCAACCCTGATTCTAAAAATACAAAAACTAACCTTGCTCACGCGCAAAAAATTAAAAAGTGCGATTGCATGTTTGCTTTGAACCCTCGAGGCTCTGCAGAAACCTTGGCCCTGACCGAAACGACGTAACAGTGACAACAGGATCGAATGCGAATAAGTTACTTTTACTTTATTGATATAAGGTGTAAATTGGAATGACGACGGTTACACGTGAAATGTTGTGCGAATATATTCGAAATTAGCAAGTTTTATTTTGGAAACTTATATATAGTAAGAGGTAGCGGACAGAAACTAGGTATGTTGTAAAAGGATGTTGTCGAATTTTATGATTCTGCAATAAAATATTTAACTTGTTATGGCGCTACAAACTAATCAGTTTCATAATATTGCTTATAATTATAAAGAAGTTTTTTTTGTTGTTTGCATGTTGGAAATTACTGGAATCTGGAATCACTGATACAATTATAAGAAAACTATTTTAGTGATACAAAGTTACACTAGCCCGTTGAGAGATAAAGTGACCTTTTTGTGGGGAAATCCTTATGGATACCTTCCGTTTAGGGAATGTCGGACTACAACCGACTAAAACCCCACAGTTCCTAAGGCTACCGTTATGGGGGCCCTTGTGGTCAGGGATACCAGTTATTTCACGTGCATCCCCGACTGGTATCAGCCCGACGTGCCTATCATAAGCCATAATCCGACCCGAAAAAAATGCAGGATTCCTAAAGAAACTCTCCTTGAGTTCCACAGGAGCGAAGCCACGGGAAAAACTATATCAAAATTTCTGACTAGCTGTCATTATACGAAGACGATTTAGCAGTCCATTGAATAACAAATAGAAAGAAATTCGTTCACATAAAAATGAAAGTGCAGTACCAAAACGAAAGTAATAACAGGTAAAACAAGTGACATTTAGACATAACAGTTATTTTGAGCACTCCATCGCAAAATCATTTCTACGCAGCGATCATTTTTACAGTCTATGAACTTTTTAGAATTTATATAAAGATGTAGCTCATTACCTGAAGACGAACTGGTCATAAATGCAATAGTATATCATGAGAGTTACTGACTACAGCTGCATCTACTCTTAGATCCAATTTATTGAGAAAAATACGATAATTATAAAATGTGCCTTGAGAATTGGCTAAATATTTATACTCCTACAGAAGAACGGAATATGAAAAGACTAATTAATAACAAAAAATCACGCCTGTAGTACCCGAAAGGTTAGGCAGAGTCGCACCTCGCTGCAGGAGACGCCCTCGTCATCGGGAGTCGCTGGCGCGGGCTTGCGGACGGCAAGTAATGGGTAGCTTGCTGTCCGATAAGGACCAGGCCCGAGGCGACGGCGCGTAGTGTTCCACGCGCGTCTCAAAGAGATCTCAGCAGAAACTGACTTGGTGCACTGACTCATTAGTACACGCACATGTATTAGGAGACGAGCCTATTACCTTTAAAAGGGCACAAATCCACTCTACAGGTTGCTACTGAGAAATTCCGGATGGGAAAACCCAATAACACTTTACTCTACAAGGGAGTCGAACCCAGGACTTCATGATGCAAACGAAATACATAATACACAAGGTACCTATACAGGGTGACTTTTATTTCATTGGCAATATTTTGAGGGATGATAGGTTATGGATCTGAACTGACTGTTCAACTGAATTATGAAAAATATCTGAAGTCCAGTATAGATATTTCTGTTTGAAATAAGAATATAGGGGTTTGAAAAATTTTAACAACCATAACCCTCGGACATCAATACTATTTTTTTTTTAATTATTTAATAATATTTATTCATTTCTCAATTGTATTTTACTAATTATAACTATAATAATATTGAGTAACTATAAATTAATTTTAACCCAAATGTTTGTATGTCACATTATTATGACTAAGTGTTATGGGTCTGTATTATTATTTATGTTAAAAACAAAATTGTACCAACAGTTATTGCAAATAAACTGATTTGGTTTGATTTGAATTGCATAACTTAAAAAAAATGTGAGCAAGAACAGGTGACTTTTGTTGCGACTAAAAATCACTGTTTGGTTGATCTCACAAAATTATTAAAAAAAAAACTAAAATGTCGAAATGTCTGAGATGTCCTTTGTGTATCTTTGTCTGAAGATCAAACCGAATTAGATGTACACGCATATTATATGAGAATCTACGATTTTACTATGCAATAGTGAATGTAAGGCTTATAATGTCGCAACCTAATGGAAACGGATTTAAAATCGTTTTGCTAATTGAATAATATTTGTTTAAGGTGAAAACTGTTTATATTTGCGTTGATTACTGTTTGATGACGGATTTACATTTTAATATTGAAATCGTTTAGTCGTTAGCCTGTAAAGTTTGTGCGAGGTTTATAAATGTTGAATGACTAACGTTAGCCCGCGGCTTTGTTTTCGTGGTTTATACCCACAGGGATCGCCCGTTTTCTGGGATAAAAGTAGCCTATGGTCTATGGTACTCAACGATAGCGGTGTATTCTATCAATCATCCTACTATCTATACCAATATTATAAATGTGAATGTAAGTTTGTTTGTTACGCTTTCACGCAAAAACTACTTAACCGATCATCATGAAACTTTGTACATATATTCTTGGAGGTATTAGAATTAACATAACTACATTTTATTTAAAAAAAAATTCACTGCGAGCGAAGCCGCGGGTAAAAGCTAGTAATATTATAAAGGCGAAAGTTTGTGATTGTGTAAGTTTGTTACTCTTTCACGCAAAAACTACTGAACAGATCTGGATGAAATTTTGCGTAGAGTTAGATTATAGTCTAGAATAGCACATAGCATATTTTTAACCCGGGAATATGTTCCCTTGAGATAATTTTCGACAAACACGCGGGCGAAGCGGCTGGCAGAAGCTTAGAGAATAATGAGCAAACAAACAATTTTATTTCGTTAAAATATTAGTTTAGATAGGTAGATAATTTAATTAAAGGAAGACCATGTTTTCTTTGTGGTCCCTTAAAACAGTGTTCTATTAAAGAATTTAATATCCATCCTCCAATGAGGTTTTACCAATAGAGACGTCATACTCATTGTAAAAAAAAAAAGAAATGGCGATATTTTAGTAACTACCTACAAGAACCTAAGCCAATTCATTTCTATCATTGAGTACGTTAGAAGATGACAGAGATATATAGGACCCCAATGTCAAAAAGAGATAAACATATTGTTCACGTGGCAATTGTCAACGACAGCCAATGACGTTGCATCGGCTGCCAGCTAGGGTGAACTGGGGAAAAATAGGTACATAGAAGGCAGAATGAAGAAAATAAAGTTTTTTTTTAATAAGAATGTTTATTTACAAATTTTAATATTAGTAGATCTAAAAAAAAACAGTGCTGGGTAGGTTTATTACACGTTTACATAAATATATTACCAACTAACGATATAATTTTTTATTTATAAAATATTTAACTCAAAGAAAATATTCTTTTCTAGCTGTGCTGTGCTCTCTCAGCTTTGCTAGCCTGGATCTATACTAATATTATAAAGAGGATAACTTTGTTTGTTTGTAATGAATAGGCTCAAAAACTTCAGGACCGATATTAAAAATTCTTTCACCATTCGAAAGCTACATTATCCACGAGTAACATACTGAAATAAGGCTAAATAACATTACGTTATGTCCCACGGGAGCGGGGCAGTAACCAAAAGCGCGGGTGAAACCGCGGTGAACAGCTAGTTATTTATATACCTTCAAATAAGCTTAGTTTATTCCTTTTTTGTCTTTTGTACACTTCTTTGCAATTGGGATTATTTTTATGTGCGTAATGTAAGCGAACATTCATGAATTTATCTATAATTGCACGTATGAGGTGAATATGGTGATTAAAATGCACAGACTGCTCAAATGAATGATCTAGTGAGTGAAAGAGATCTGGACAGTTAATAAATGATTTCAAAACTCTGTGTTTTAAAATTTCTACATCTTTCAGATCAGGAAGTATGATGTTCCCCTTTTCTTTTATGTGATTTTTGAGTATCGACTCTGATCTAAGGCAAATTTTAAATACGTCTTCACTTGGGAAACATAAACCCCCCATATCTTTTTGGGAAATTAGTTTATGAAACCATAGCTTTTCGTTTGAAAAAAGACTATTAATACATGGTTCACACTTAAGAGCTTTAAATAACTTTCTAGAAACCCAGCCAGATATGTAACCGACGATTTGATCAGTAGTTTTTTTGACATTTTCATGATTTAGAAACTTCGAAAGTATCTCTACGTTTCCATTGATCACGTGATCAGATTCTGTATGTTCATTATCGTTATCTAAAATTATATTTTCATCATCATATGCACGTTTATTAACTGTCATGTTTATTGTTTGTACTGCAGAAGAACACGTCAATATAGAGATATTTTCTAATGGTATACAATTGCCCAGAAATGAAGACTGTATTCCTAAATGTTGGAGAATTTTCCTGAAAATTCCTTTAAATTGTATAGCATTGGGATTATTATTATATCCTCCGTTTCTTCTGATAACACCGAATAGAATTTCAATATGATCTTGTGATAGCCTGTATGTTGCAATGTACCTTAAGCGTTGTTCCTCCTGTATCAACGTTGCATACAAGTGCTTTAAGCTCTCGATACACACAAGGAAGCCTAAAAATCCAGTTTTATTTTTCGATTCCACGACTTTTTTCTTTACAATCTGCATTGTGATGCGTTTACGAAGAACTCTTCTGTACTTTATAAATATGGTCAATCCCAATATGTATTGTTTGGCTTTTTTAAGATACGCCAACACTTCATTTACATTTTGTGCAGAAAGTGGCTTTTTTAGGCCATACAAATTGGATGCTCTCGAGTTCAATATATCGAAGAGATTATTAAAGATGGTAATAAAATTTACTGTACCTTCAGTGTTTTTAAACATAGAAGATGTAATCAGTTCATTACACATCACCAAGGCATTTGCTACGCTCATACTTAAAACTTGTGTTGCCAATTTAACTTTCATTACCTCATTCCTGAAGTGGATATGCCGAGGAGTAATTTTATTGGCGAAGTTTAACCCTATGTTCTTTTGTAACTTCACTAAATTTATAAGCAATTGCCAGCGAATTTGATTTCCACTTTCGTCAAATATAAGTCTTTTGGCTTCGAATGAATTTCGGACCAGCTTTGTCATATGACATGCATCGAGTATGATCGCTACTTCGCGATCACATTCAGGGTGCTTGAATGTGGTTTTCAAGCAAAAAGGATTCTTAAGGTCGCATCCCAATATATTAGCGGCGTTTATATTAGCACCACAACCATCAAATGTGATAGCAACAATATCTACACCTACATTATAACATTCACTTATCGCCGTTTTCAGTAAACTAGCCCGTGTTTCGGCTACTAATCCATTTACTAGAAAATATGCGATGGGGATTTTCCAATTTTGGTTCAAACACACTACTATAAACACATATGCTTGAGTAGCGATTTCACATGATTTTTGAGGTCCAGTGCCAAAATCAACTACGCCAGCAGTTTTTCTACCAGTCCAAATGGTTTGGTGGCGAAGGGCCATCTCGTCAGCTATAAGGGTGCACAATATTCTCTGTCCGCTAGCCTTGTGCTTTTTCTCTAAGATGTCTAGAGCTTGTTTACTGAATCCTGGATCTCCCGAGCTATTTTCGTACCATTTACCAATGACTCGCGGGTGAGGTAGTGAACTATTAAATACTTGCCTGACATACTTGTAGGCTGCCGCAGAATAATAATGCAGGGTAACTGCAAACTTTCTCAATGCCGGAGTATATTTTTGGCGATAACCTTTAGATTTGCTTTTAGCAACTAGCCGGTTTGTCAGTTCTACTGCTTCAGCTTTCAAATTCAACTCAGAAAACTGATCTACTGTAAAAAAATTTTTCTTCTTGAGCTTTGAGACGATTTTTTGTAAATTATCACACCTTTTTTTGAGTCTTTTATTTTGCTTAGTCAAATTATAATTTTTCATTTGTAACTTTTTTTTTGCTTGATTTATTTTCGTAATTTTTTTCTTGAGGTAAGCTTTTCTTGGAGTGTCAAATATTGAGTCATGGTCCGAAATATATACATCTTTTAATGAGTCGTTGTCAGAAATAATCCCTTCTTCCAAATTTTCTTTATGCTAAAAAAATGTATTACACAGATTAATAAAGAGTAATTTAAATTAAGAAATCTTAAATATAGACTGTATCTACAATAGTACCAAAAATTTGAAAGAGCTGAATAGAAATAATATGTGAAATCTATCAATTAAGTTGAGCTTCGTGTACTATCAGCGCTCTTACTTCCCAAAGCTTAATTCAAAATAGTGAAGTAGCGTTTTCTTTTTTACCTTAATTACCGGCACTGCTGTCTTTATCAGTTTGCGAACATTTTTTTTCGTAACGTACTTGTCACTTTCCAGAAAGTGTTGAGAACAAATAGTTGAGTATGTCATTGGCATCCATTCATCTTCTCGTCGTTGTGTTCTTACCACTTGTACCCATTTTTCTTTCATTAATCCGTCTTTAGGAAATCTAAAACAGAATAGAAATTAATGTTGAAAGTCAAATGTTGTTGATGTTGTTGTTGTTTGTTATGTTGTTATGTTGTGTTGTTGTTGTTGTGTTTACCTACTATGGATAATTATTAAATACTAATGGTGAAAAACAATATTGTAGCCCCATATGGCCATACGACCCCAACATCCTCTAGCATCGTTCGAACTGACAACACCGCGCGCCATTTTCTCGTTCTCTCTGTCACTCATACATGCAACGCACTATTTGTCTCGTTCGTGTAGGTGGCAAAGCGGCAACAGCGCGACAGTGATTTTTGAGTAAAATAAAATTTATGATTTTCCGTTTTAAATAGATTATACGGTACTTACAAATGAAAAGACACATCCTTCTTGCTTTTTACAGCCGGCCCAGTATAAGTATTGCACTTTCTGAACACACAACTAGGCATTTTTGTTTATTTTCATACACCAAACTCTCGCTTAAACGTACGTTCGCATCGCGGCCAGACGCAGGACGGACTGAGTTCACTCAAGCTAATCAGCTTGTGTTTGTATCGCCGCGCAGACGTCGGTAAAACGTATCTACCTCAGATTTATATATAATATCATTGCCATCCTCCATTAAAACAACCTAAATTATAAAACAAAATAAGCATAAACTCAGCGTTTGATATACTTAATTATTTACATAATTAAAACGCAGCTATCCACAATTCGTACATATTTCATCGGAAATATAGTATTCCTTTTGATAAAGAATTTGTATTCAGCAGTAAAACATTCATCCAGTAAGGTTTACACAAAGAAATGCGGAAACGTACACCTTTTCTCCTATTCAAAGAAATATATGAGAACGAAAATAAAATTAGAATAACCCAATCAATAGGTAGGGCGCACAAGATCACCGGTTGCTTAGCAACGGCGGGCCAAATGTTTGTCCAAACTTTCGCAAATTAAATTTGGCAAATGTTTGGCAAGTTTTATGAGATACCTTAACATACTGCGCACTTCTGTAACTTGAATATTTGATGACAATATCTACTTGTAAGTTTAGTTAGTTACGTAATTCGATGCTGGTATACTTGTATTTAGGTAGTATCTAGTTAGTTACTTTTACTTGGTTATCAAAATGTCGTAGGTGGATAGTATAATAATATCATTTTTCTGTGTGACATTTGTTTTAACAAGATTTTCAGATCATAAGTTCTATTCTGCCTCATGTATGTTAAGTTCGTGTATGTAAGCTACGATCTAAGTGTTAGACTCCTGTGTATTGAAGAATTATCTACTCGACTTAGACTTGAATTCATTGGAAATGTTACAAGGGCTATTTATGTTGCTGGCTCTGTGAATCCAATCCTAAAAGCGCGATAAAAGTCAACCAACAAATTCACGGTACCCTACATTTTTCGAGTTACGGATAGAAGCGGATTATTTTTACATACTTCAGAATTTATCCTATACTGTTCGTTGTAATTTTTAATTCGTGAGTAATTTCTTGTAAGATTTTATTTGATTTGCATGACGTTTACCATTAAAAAAAAAAGATAAATTTAAGTACAATTATAACAAGTATCTTTCAGCCCACCCTGTATGTAAGAATTACTGTGGACGCCCTTGGGTCCAGCTAGGGAACATAACTTGACATAATTATGTCAAGTTAAGTCTGTGTCTGTGCTCAATCGCAAAAGAGTCAATTACCTCGTATAAGTTAACATATTCAAACAATCAAGTTAGGCCGATAGATTGAATTGTACCGTGAAAAAATATATATAAAAAAAACAAACAAAAAAACAAAACGAAACACAAAAAAAAGCAAAACCAAAAAACTCGCAAACACAAAAGTATAAACTCACTTTCTCTTCAAATTGTGAATTACTTTCAAGCAGATTGAGGAAAATAATAAACATCCTTTTATACAAACCAGTTTGTATTTTTCCATGACAACTGATCACATCATTTAGATTGCTGTTAGTATTTTTAAGGGTTCCCTGGCAAAATGGCAAAAACTGAACCCTTATGTATTCGTCGTGTGCTCGCGTGTGTTATCTATCGTTGGATCCCACAATTCGAAATTTTATTATGTTTCTATGTGACTTTTACTATCATTATTTTTATTTACATATGTACATTATTTGTAAACTAGAGTTATGACTAAAATAAGAGTAAAATATTTAAAATTACGGGGCGTCAAAAAATTCATCCACATCGCTGTCAACAGGAAAAGTGATGTGACTTTTTAATTAAAATCTTCTGAGAAATGCGTTTTTAAGGTAACAGCCGCGTTAATAACTTTTTTCACAGTTTCTTCGAAAGAAAACAAACAATGTAATAGATATGATATGTAATATGAATAAAATCAATATTGCAATATTTATGTGCCCTGGATATTTATCCCGACTACGGAACCCTATCGCCACTGTTGATTCTGGCTTTCACGAGTTGCAGTGGTTCGGGAATAGCGCGGTGGGAAGGTCTCAAAAAAAAATTGTATCTAACTGTTTTCCAGCGGCTTCGCTTCTTTAGCCCGTTCTTCAACAACACATTCTTCCGTGTAAAAATCCTATGATACATAGAATGAGAAGCTCATGAGACTCAGCGACATTGTAGCTTTTTAACAATCTAAGAATTTAAGTTTAAGTATATTTAAGTTTAAAATTGTATCACTTGTAATCGTGACAATCTAAGAAGTCCGATCATGTTTCTCATTTTATATGCCGCGATAACTTTGTACGTAGAAAAATCAAATTCATAATCCTAATTAATTACTTTGTTACCCAAACACTATACTACTGGGTTTGCTGTTAGAGAACCCAATTATGGGTTAAGCTCGCCTTTGTACATAAGCTGTCCATTGTATTTGTATTTCTTCATTTTATGTTTTTGTGTGCAATAAAGAATAAAGATAAAGATAACAATGACTATCATTTGTAAGCATCATGTTTTATTATTATTAAGGGCCTACATCCCCTTTATTGCCGTAAAACGGCAACTTTCTATAGCATACTCCTTAGTAACGGCTAGGTTAAAAGGTTTGAAAAAATAATGTATTTATTATTGTTTCATGTACATTATTTGTAAACATGTTATTTTCGTATAACAAATAGTTAAGCTTTAAAAAAATAATTAGCAACACGATATTTTTCGCAACTTTTGGATACTCCTCCAAAACGACTTGGATGTTTAAAAATATTTTTACACTGAAAAATTGATGGCTGGAATTTCTTCATAGCTGACATAGCATATGTAAATCAAATAATATTTTGAAAACAAAACTGTTCAAAAAGAGGTTCAATATTGATATTTTGACATCGAGCGGGCGCACGGCCAGTAGGTACTGCGTTTACTTTGGAGCGTATATATTGCCTTAAGTATTATTATCGCTGTCTTATCCGTTTTCTTAGATTGTCACGACTACAGCAGTTACAAATTTTGTATTCGGACTACTTCCAGAGACATCAAGAAATAAACTATTTAAACACTTATGAAGAGTAAATTAAAAGTTTGTGGGGCACGAAAGCAATAGAATTAACGCCTGTAATAGTGATAGTAAAATTCTAGACGGTACCAACAAAAAAAACACAATAAAACATGAACAGTCAAACTACTCGTACAAATCTAATACCATCAAACTAAAGTGTTGTTTGACGAGTCATAAAAATGGCATAACAGCAGTGGATTGTGGAACTCACCGATCAAGATAAATAATCAGTTACATCATTCTCTTAAATTCTAGTCTCACATTGTTTCAAACTCTGATCAATTCTAACGATTAACAAATTAAACTTACATAAAACATCATAAATATTCCTTAATTGTTAACTTCACAGCATGTAGCATCACAGACGCTTCGCAACCAATTCCACCACGCACGATTAACCTTACCTGGGGTCTAACTTAACCTGTCTTTAACCGATACGATCAAAACACTCGCTTTACAAAGCCGCTTATTATTGTATCATTGTCTCCGACACTCCAATGATTGATGGGTAAGCTTAAACTTTCACTACTTTGACAACTTGTTAAGTTTGGATTACGTCTTCCTTTGTGTATGTTGGTTGGGAATTAATTCCGATATATTTTACCGTCATAGCTTGCATTCATTGAATTCGAATAGATAAATCTTCTTCAAAAAAATTCATATTATATTGCACAGTATATGCGTAATTCGTATACTCAAAGTAGAATTATACCTACTTTACTTACATACGCGACAGAACGCCATAATACTCCTTTTCCTTCGTTTACGGTTTAAGGTTCCCCTAGTCGACGGCACAAACTATTTTGTGAGCGAGGTTAAAATGCATGCTATCTCATCCAACAACAAGCGCGAAAGAGATAGATGCTGTGATCAGCACTAAGAAGCTTGTTCGCGTACGAATTAGCACTTTTGCAAATTTGTATCAAAACGGATGATGATTTAGGACGAAAACGAGCGCGCGAAATTTTATAAACAGATTTTTGGAAGTCTAGATATCATAAAAAAACGACTAAATATATATTTTCAAAATAAAATTATTTGCATTGATGAATTACTAATCTATCCCTGTATGGAGGCCGTTTTGTAATTTTCCTTCTTCTTATGGTATTTATTTACGCCCAAAGATGCGTTACAATTAGTGTTGAAATATGGAACTTTCGACGCTCATTACTTTCAAATATTTTATTTTTTTACTTTTTTGTTTCCATACAGGGCTAGATAATGATGAGACAAATTGATATAATTTTTTTTTGGAACGTACAACATCGTCAAACAGTGAAGTAATCGCTAGACTACGTTTGTATGGAAGTATGATCGACTAGTGTAAGCTTAAATAAAATATGTGTATGTTCTTCAAGGGCCCTAATTTGTGAGTAGAAATCGTCATTTTAATATAGAACAAAGAGATAGTCTTTAATATTAGGCAATTTCTTATTTCAGCATGCAAGACTATTTTTCTTCCCATTGGAAGCTTCGTAAACTTAAAAATGCTATATAGAATAAAATATACATATTGTACTCCAAAATATTTACACAAATCATTCACAAAATATTTAATTCCATTGGTCCAGTGGCGGTCATATTGCTGACTGCGATATCTACCAGACGTTTGGATGGACTGAGATAATTCAAAATGCTATTAAGTGTTGTGTGTAAGACAGAATTACAAAGATTACTCATTGCAGAATTAAATTAAACTGTCACAATACTATTCTACCTTTATTACCATTTCATATGTTCACCTTTACATCTTGTAATAGTTCACGTAAAACAAATTGTGTATAGAAAGACCAGATATTTAGATAATATGTTTTACAACTACATCATGGGGAACAGTAACTTTAATAGTCTTTTATTACCGTAAGAGTATGGGAAAATATAACCATTTTAATTCAACTTGCGTGTAAATTGTACCTTCACACGATAAAATCATTTAGTCCACTAGGTTTATGGTGTTGATCACATACTGCCGTGCACAGCGAGGCTCAGAGAAGACCCATTACAGACTCCCAGGGATGTACCCTAACAGGTGTTGGCCAGAGGAGGTTCACAGGTGTTTTTTTAAGAAGTCACGGCTCCTTCCATACCTATTCTGATCACCGGGGCGATTATAGTGAGGTAATCCCACACTCTTCTTTTACCCAAAAGTCCTGGCGCCTTTTGAAGGTTTCTCCACAATGACAATAAAAAGGTTTCAGGTAATCAAAAACGGGCTCAGTAGCCGTGGCTTGGTCACCCACGGTGAAGCGGAGAAGAACCCAAAAGGGGCCGCTCGTCAGGGTTTAAAATTTTGCCGATTAAGCCGATGACGTAGCGGCTAACAAGTAAGTTGCGGTGACGCTTGGTAACAAAGGTGACATCGCAACTGAGGCGGGCCGCGATTTCGTATGGAGCTCCCCAGGTCCCAAACGATATTGCGGCTGAGGGTTGGACGCCGCGGCGGAGAAGGAGTGCCGGTATTGCGGTGCGCCGCTGTCCCTACCTTCCGTGGCCTGGACGGGGTCGCCACCGTCTTATGGCGGACGCGGTGGGGCTGGAGGGATGGTCCTTATCCCCTGCGGGCGATAAGTGGTAGGTGGCGGGGACACTGACCTGACCATACTCGGGGTCGTTTGGGGCCACGGCGTTCTATGTGTTCTGTTGCGACGGTGATGGGGGATACACCCCAAAGGAGGGTCCGGTGACGGACATCCGCGACAGGTTCGCGATGAGTGCTAACGCGTACCCGTGTTCCCGCCATAAGCGGCACAGTAGGACACCGTTGAGTTTTAGTGGGTTGAGTTCCCTCATTTTGTAGCGCACTTTGCATGAACATTTCTCCACGCTAAAAAAATATCACCATAAGGTTGCACGTCACGTTATAAAAAGACAAGGTCAGATTTTTCTATGTGACAGAAAGAATAATCTTAGAGCCGGCACCTAAATTGAGTATTTGAAGCAGATATTTTTTGAGGCTGTAATATAGTTTAACAAATACTCAACTTCAAATTGTTAGATCAGAAATATAACCCATATTGCCAAAAGCAGAAAAAATATTTCCTTGGCTTGACATTACACAATTATAATTAATTAGTAAGGTAAATAAGTATTCTTTAGAATCAATAAAAATATGCTAAAAAGAGAAACCTTTACAAATGCCATTCTATCATAATATTTGCTATCCGTATTACTTTCTAACGTTTAGATTAGAAATTATCGAAATACTAGATACATTAATGTTCGCTTTAGCAATATTTAGTTACGTATACAGGCTGGTCTTTAAAATCAACTTTTATGGCAACAACTTACCAATCACGAAATGAGGAAAAATTATGAAAGATATAGATATATTTTTTTAACTAGCATTGTATTTATTTTGGAAACTCGAGTATTCCCAAAATAAATACAATAAATTATTATAAATTTATTTTTAATAAATAATAATATATTATAAATTTATTTTATACAGTAAATTATTATAAATTTATTTTTATTTTAATTTAAATTTATTTTGGGAACTCGAGTATTCCCAAAATAAATACAATGCTAGTTAAATAATACAATCCTGTGATGCGACGCGATCAATAAAATGCTCCTAAACATATAGAACTAGCTTTTCCCCGCGGCTTCGCCCCCTTTACCTATCTCTCAAGAATCGTTCGCGATTAAAAAGAGCTTATGGCACTCACCACTGCTCTCAGAACGGTGAAGGAAAACATCGTGAGGAAACCGGCATGCTCTAGAATCGAAAATTCGAAGACACGTGACATCCACCAATTACGACCCATTCCCTCCCACAGTGAGGAGGTCTGTGTCCCAGCAGTGGGAACATTAAAAGGCTAATGATAATTATGGCACTAAGTGATAATGTAGCTTTTTCATAGTGTACGAATTTTGGAAATCGGATTAGTACCACTAAAGTTTACTTCAAACAAACAATCAATGTAACCTCTTTACAATATTAAGTAGTTACGAAGAAGTTTTTGCAAAAAACTTGTAATAAAATGATGAGTCAGTCCGAAAAATGTAAAACAGATTCATTTTAAAGAAACCTCTTGCCGTATAAGTAGTGTGACAATGTATTATGCACCACCTTGAGGTATTCAAAGTATGCTAATAGAAGTTGCAACAAAACACCCAAAAATGGTAAAACGTGCAAATAAAGTAGCTTCTATTTAAATAATAGACTAAAACGATTTGAATGTGTGCAAGTCTTTAATTATTCTAATACGATTTTTTATGATCTTTTGTGGGCGTTGATTGGAATTTTTGATATCGATCTAAATTTATTGCATTTTGATTAAAAAAACTTGCTGCATATTTTCTGTAAACAAATGCTAGTATTTTTTTATTTGTATTTTATTATTCTAAAGTGCCCCTCCTTGTATTTTCTAACCCTTTTATCCATCTTTGCTCTCCTAAACATTTTCGTCAAATGCCAATATTGCTTCTTGTATAATGTCTTGATTCGTCATCTATGTAGTAGGTATGATAGGGCTGGCCATCATTATTATTTATTTATTATATTCCACCGCAAGAATGTATTCAGGACAAACAATCATAAAAGCAAGTGTACAATGGGCGATCTGAACGAGAGGAGAGGAATTTAGGGTTGTCAGTGTACAATATATATCATTATCCTTTAATGTTCCCACTGCTGGGACTCAGGCCTCCTCTCTGTGAGTGGGAATGGACCATAATACACCACGCGGGCCCAGTGCAGGTTGGTGGTTGACACATGTCTTCGAATTTTTGGTTCTAGGACATGCCGGTTTCCTCACGATGTTTTACTTCATCGTTTTTAGAGCAGTGGTGATAAAATAATTTAGACACGGTAAAGCGCCTCTCTGGGTTCAAACCCACGATCTACAAATTGTAAGTCACTGCCGTAAGCATTAGGTCACCACTGCTGGATTCCATGACGGCCATAGGGATGACCATGGTACTGCATAATGATTTTAGCTGAAAGACGTCCACTGTCGGATGCAGGCTTCCCACAAGATTTGTTTCATTTCGGCCGGTCTCGTTCTTAATGCCTAGTATAGAGTTGTATTGGATCAAATTATCACTTGCTATGTACTGCCAGCAGCTTCGCCAGCGCGAATGCCGAAGATTATCCCAACGGAACATATTCCCAATATAAAAAGAATTCTATGTGCTGATTTCAGACTTTAATATATCTCTGTGCCAAGTTTCATTCAGATCTATTCAGCCGTTTTGGCGTGAAGAAGTAACAAACATAGAAGTTACCAAGTACACTTGTAACCATACAATTTCATGACGAATTTTAAATATCGGCACACGGAATAACTGTGTGACTCTTGCGACCTCTTCCTACCTTTCTCTCTACCAATTTATTTATGTAGGAACGTACTTTTTCCTCAAATTCACATAATATGCCCAATGAAGGAAATAAACGTCTCCTTTCTCATCAATTTTGGGAAGTACGTGATCTGGAGAATAAGTTATGAGATGCTTTTATGAGGCAAGTAAGATAATTTTTGCTATTGCGACGCGCTTTTGCCAATATCCTGGTTGTGTCTCCATAGTACTAGCATCTGAGTAGAGAAGTCATTTTGGTAGGCTCCACAGACCTAAAATAGTAAAGATAGAGCCGTCGTTCAACATAAATATTCTGCTATACGGTAGGTACTCATGTTTAAGCAAATAAAAATGATTTGATTTGATTTACAAGACACAAGGCATTTTTAATGTCTCGTGCACACGACCGCTCTCAAAGATAGCCGACTGCGTGGCAAGTTCATTTCGGTGTAGTTGGGCCAAATTTTGGCTTCAGAAAAACGTGTAGTTCACCCTGTCCTTACTATATAACTCAATGGGTAGGCTTTATTTACAACTAGCTGTTCACCGCGGCATCTCTACCGTGAACCACCCCACAGTACCCGTTTTCGGGATTAAAAAATAGCCTTTATCACTCAGGAATAATGTAGCTTCCTATTGGTGAAACATTTTTTTAAATCGGTCCAGTAGTTTCGAAGCCTATTCGGTACAAACAATCAAAAAACCAAAAAAAAATTCCGCTTCATAATATTATTAATATACTATTTTATATAAGTAATAAGTAAGTATAGATAAATAAGTATTCCCCAAAGGATTGAGCAGAAGTGCACCAATAATGCACCCTGATTTCGCCAGACTGAATCAAGGGCGAGCTTATTGCTTGCTATCAACCGGACACAAGTCCAAACTCCGGGCTGTGACTGAGACATTCCAGATAGAAAACTCAACATCTTACTCAATACTACACTTTCTGAGTGACTATATGCCATCCTTGTTTATTTTTCCTACATGTTGGGCAAGTTGGAGCAGGATAGGCGACTCGGGGACGTCTGTCGCCCCAACGCATCAGGACCCGAGGTGGAGGCGCGTAGTGTTCCACGCGCGCTCCTTTCTCCCTCTAGGAAGTCGAGGGGGGAGTCAAACACCTCACTCCCTCCCAAACCGAGGTCGAGGCCCGCAGATGGGAGCCGGCACTAACTGGGGGTTGCGGCAGTATCGTATGTTTACAGGCAGGTTAGGCACCGTTTTGACGTACTTACCCGCCAAAAATGAGCACGCAGAAAAGGTTGACTGATTCAGTCTGACGGCCTTTAGACGTCACTCGATAATCGACTTATTAATTCGAGGTGGCTTCTGAGTGGACTTGTCCGGCAAAGGAATCGATCCCGGGACCTTACGCTCACCAATAGCGCTTGGGACTACTACGACTCAACGAGGCAGGCTTTATTTATTCATTGATTTTTTCGAAATAAACTTAATATATCAAGCTGTAATAACCAATAAGATAAAAATATAAAAGTATAATAATAAATTCAGATTCGTAGTTAAACATCTGTTACAATAATCCGGACTGTACAAGTTATAAAACAAAATTATTAATATGTATTGATGACAAGAATCGAATGTTACAATAATAAATAAGTGAAAGGATTTATTACAATAATAAATAAATTTAAATAATCCTAATTTACATCAAGTTTTTTTGGGCAGTTGTTAAATGATACTTCATTTATCGGAATTTTGAAAGTGATTGCATTATGTATGGAAATTAGTTGATCGAGCAGGACATTCGGCTGCATTTGGGTATGCTAATATTAAATTGGATTTTACTTTATAATCCGTATATATATAATTAGAGGCCATTTGTGGTTATTTAAGCGAGAATCAGAGCGAAATAAGTTATTCCTTCGAATAACCTTCAGATTTTCAGCTTAGTGTTGTCTTTTCTCCATTTGTTTTTTAACACGATTTTATTAGCTCGGTATGTATGTATGTATGAATGTATGTAACGGCATCTTTGAAAGTTATTTTCACCCCCTTCAAAAGGTTGGCTTCATTTGAAACTTTTCACAGATATCAGAAACCGATGACAATGCAATAATTTAAATAGTTTGTCCCTTTATCCTTACCACAATCTTCAAGATTAGCGATTGAACTAAACAGTAAAATAAATAATAGCGTAAAATATCTATAAAACACGCTTTAATAGAAAACCAAACTAAAAAGTAGAAAATAATTTTCAATTCATTTTAAATTAAGAATGGAGTGATTTCCAAAAATAAAAAAATATTGCAAAAAAGCGTGGGGTGCATGATGTCAATTGTTATAATATTTTGTTGACATATATTAGTGAAATTAGAATCATTTTGAAAGTATCTTACAAAACACCCACGCTTTTTACAATATTTTTTTTTTTGTTAATCGCACTATTCTTAATTTAAATTTTTTGAAAATTATTTTCTATTTTGTAGTTTCTTTTTCTATTAAAGCGTGGTTTTTTATATTCTTTAAACTATTATTTATTTCATTTAGTTGCACATGCCATATTTTATCTCTGCACCACCCTAAGGTCGACTGGTAGGAAATGCCAAAAGCATTTGTACTTGTATATAAAGTTTTAATAAATAAAAAAACATAATAAATACGATTATCTCTCCTTAACATCGACCTGTAATCTTCTTACGACCGAATATCCTAGTAAAGCGATTGGACTACCTTTAATTACCATGTTGTTCTTTAGACACTGACACTTATCCCAACATTCTTAACAAAAACACTAACGATGACTATTATCTATTTACTTACATAGAACATAAAACAGCAATAACAACCATGCAGGCTAATACGCTCAAAGCAATAATATAGGTATGACTAAGAACAGAAGCAATCAACCAGTTACGCAAAAAAAAAAGAAAACACAGCCAGACATTTTTTGCTCATACAGCTAATCGAATTATCAGAATCGATTATAAATAAATGTAAACGTAAATTGATAAGTATCTGTATCGATTTTAATATTACAATTTGTGACATCCATATTACAGCGGTGTTGAATCTTTGGCACGGGTATAAGGCGATAGTAATATGATATAACGAATGGATGAATGAATAAAAAAGACGTAGACAGAAAAAGGTTGACAAGAGATTGATTAGATTATTACTTTTTTCTTTGAGTGAAAAACTTATGTTTTGTTGTAGACCAGACAGGAAATTCCCGTATTTTTATGGAGTTTTCGCTTTCGTGTCCCAGTCGCAATCTTGCATAAAACACCTCTAATTTCGCATTTTGGAAAATATATAATACATATATCCCCTAAAGGAATTAGATTTTTCATTCAAACTTTCGCCCTTATCACCCACTAACGGTTGAATTTCCGAAAATTTTTGCTTCTATAAATTATTTTCATGGTAATAATTATGAAGTACCAACACTAAAAAGACTAAAAAAAAAAAAATAACCGTCTTTGGTAAGTATTTATTGTTTTTCGATTTTCGACACCGATTTCGGAAAAAGATATTTTCGCTTTGTAGTGCTTTTCTTTAGAAGTCGGTTTAATTTTTTTGTCATCCATAATAGCAGGCGAAATTTGCCCTGCGGATAACGTTTATATCTCTGTCGTCATTGTGTAATATTTTTAACCGACTTCATTTCGAAAATATTTGACCTATAGAGGTTAAAATGTTTGCCATCTCTGCTTAAAAAGCACTAGAAATGCTTCAAATGTTTTTGTGATTTTAGAAAGTAGATAGAGCTGTCGTGTCTCGATACATCGTAGTAGGAGGTAGCTTGAAGCGAAGGATAGGAAAGAAGAGAAGGTTTGGTCCTAAAAATCTCGGAAAATGATACTTCCGATTTTTATTTTCGTTGCATCATCATCATTTATCAATTATATCATTTCAGCCGAAAGACGTTGACTGCTGGATATAGGCCTCCCCCAAGCGTCTCCACGTTGACCGGTCCCGTGCGTCTCGCATATAGCGGATCCCCGCAACCATCACCAGTTCATCGGTCCAACTAGTGGGAGGCCTTCCAACGCAACGTTTTCCGGTTCTCGGTTGCCACTTCCAGAACTTTTCTACCCAATCGGCCGTCCGTTCTTCGAACAATGTGCCCTGCCCACTGCCACTTAAGTTTGGCAATTCTTCGGGCTATGTCGGTAACCCTGGTTCTCTTGCCGATCTCTACATTTCTGATTCGATCAAGCAAGGAATATCCGAGCATAGCCCTCTCCATTGCCCTTTGTGTGACTATAAGCTTTCTGAAGAAGCATGTGCTTTATTAAATCTGTTTTCAGAAAAAAACGGTTAAAGGCGCTCTTCAAAATAAATAATTTAGCTGGAGTTCGCAGCATTATGCTGAACCATTAAAGCTTCAGCTCAGTAAAGCTTCCGAAAGAGTGGGTCTTAAAATGAACATGGACAAAACCAAGATCATGGTGAATGCCCATGTAGCACCCACTCCTATCAAGATCGGAGACTCTACACTCGAAGTTGTAGACGATTATGTCTACCTGGGACAAACGATCCAGTTGGGTAGGTCCAACTTCGAGAAAGAGGTCAACCGTCGAATCCGACTCGGCTGGGCGGCGTTCGGGAAGTTGCGTGGTATCTTCTCGTCCAATTTACCGCAGTGTCTCAAGACAAAAGTCTTTGACCAGTGTGTGTTGCCAGTGATCACCTATGGGACCGAGACATCGTCGCTCACAATGGGCCTTACAAGAAAGCTTAAAGTCACCCAAAGGGCAATGGAGAGGGCTATGCTCGGAATTTCCTTGCGTGATCACATCAGAAATGATGATATCCGCAGGAGAACTAAAGTTACCGACATAGCCCGGAGAATTGCTAAACTTAATTTATTTATTTATTTATTTATTTAAACTTCATGTACAATGGTGATACATAGGCGGACTTAATGCAGCAAGGCATTCTCTACCAGTCAACCTTTGGGTTAAAAAGGACACAACAGTGGTAGGAGTACAAAATAAAAAATAAAAAAGAACAATTATTAAAATCTGATATTAATAAACTATCTAACTAATAAAATACATAAATGATGATGATGATGATGCTGAACCATTAAGGGACGATATTTTAAGACCCACTAACACCATCTTATGAGAAAAACTTGCACTTGAAATCACTGGATACGGGGATAACTAGTATGAGCTACTTTGCAAATCCATACTATATTTGGTATTCCAAGCAGTTGCGCAAACAAAAACAATTTACTTGTTGCACGTCCGTTCGGTTTGATTGACAGCCAACTAATGATCCTGAAGAGAGTGAAGAGATCGTACGTCACTGGCCAGTGTCATCCTAAAACGCAGTCACTCAATCCTGTCTGTCCAATATACAGACACATTGTCTCATGCAGATTGCGCAGTTGACCTCACCTTCTGCATCTTACTTTTGTTGGCAGTGAACGGCGCAGACGCTTCTTTGATGTTCACTCGATCAGCGGCCAATCACTGAAATGATTCGCATTTCAAACGGGACGGATTTAGAAACACAAATGCATTGTCCGAGGCTACCATATTTCTTAATCAACTTAATTTGTTGTACAATCTGTATATGTAATCTGTAATTTAGATGAAAGGAAGTGTAATTGGGATTTACATATGGAGCGATGTGCAACTGCAGATTGCAGATGAGTATCTGATTGTGCAACTTTAGTTTAGAGTGATTCATAACTTACTCTCATAACTTACTAATGACGGGAAATTAAATTATAAAGATATGGAAATCCGGTGGTTCTTTTTTTTGGATAAGCCGGGCTCTTCATTTACAACCACTGCAACTTTTGAAAACTAGAACTAATAGTGGTTACCACCAGAAAAGCGCCATGATGGAATAAAAAGCGGATGAGAAAGAAAAACATAATTTCAAAGTTCTCCAATCCACTGGATGCGAAAAGTAGAAGGCCGATCAATCTAGCGATGTTTGTGTAGGTCTATTGCCGGCAATAGACCTACTAGGGAAAAAAAAAGAAAAGATGCCGACGAATTGAGAACCTCTTCCTTTTTTTGAAGTCGGTTAAAAATGAATCGACTGCCACCGATTCTAGACACTGATGAAAGTCTCGAGCTTGTCCGTCTGCACGAGCCTTATAGGAAGGAGTTACACAGTCGTATAGTAACAAAGATGACCATTGACCCAAGAGGCTAATCATATTTGTGACTTCTTCCTAATAAATAAAATTACCGGGATTGCATATCGTGTTATATTACTCCGCAAAGATGTAAATAACTACACACAAACACTCTTACATCAGGTCTATTACCATAATTATTCCATTAAGTAGAGATAGAAGAAGAGAATTCAATTTCGAAGCTTCTAAAAAATACCAACGTTGTGCGTATAATAAATTGTAACTAACTTTATTACGAGTGCTTGGGTGGTGTGATATTATTATGGAATTTTCATATCGAACACGAATGAAAATGAATACCGAAATATCTCGGGGCTTTTAGCACTCCGACTGCTAATGTGGATAAAGGTAACGCGTACTTTGCTGAAACCCACATTTCAAGTTCACTCACAACCAGACATGTGGCATCCACCAAACCGGTTTAATTAAGTCAGTTTAATTAATTTGTTAAAGTTTTTTATTTTTCTCATTTTAGTTCTGGTACTATATCACATCACATCACATCATCAGCCTATTAATGTTCCCACTGCTGGGACACAGGCCTCCTTCTCTATGAGAGGGAATGGGCCGTAATCCACCACGAGGGCCCAGTGCTGGTTGGTGGATGTAACATATCTTCAAATTTTTGGTTCTAGGACATGCCGGTTTCCTCACGATGTTTTCCTTCATCATTTTTGAGAGCAGTGGTGATGAAATAATTTACACACAGTAAAACGCCTGCCTGGGTTCGAACCCACGACCTATAACTTTTAAGTCGCGGCCGGTACCACTGGGCCACCACTACTCTTACCTTACCTTATATGGTACCTTATATTACCATGGAAATACGCTTTATTACGCATAAAATACAGTCGAATTGAGAACCTTCTGCTTTTGAAGTCGGTTGAAACGGCTGATGATGATGATGACATCCAGTCTATTATATTCTTCTTCTTCATCGTGTTGCGGTACGACAGTCGTTCTATTTGACCCAAATCTTAGCCACTTCCACGGCTTCCTCGTTAGCAGCATATAAATCACCCTGATTGCACATAATCATGTTTTGAGACACAGAGGACAGGACAGGAGGTGGAACAAGGTTTGCTAATCGGCACACATGCATACCCTGCTGCTTTTCTGTCTATTATATGAATAGGCTATGTGCATTGGAGTATGCCGCATATACATAAGAGAGCGGAGGAGAATTGTAGTGCTTTAGGAAACCAAAGGAGGTTTGACGATGCTTAGCGTGCATTCAGGCAAGACGCACGGATGCCGCGCGAATCTGGACCCGTGCAGTTCTTATTTACATATCCTATCAGACGAACGTTCATGCGATTTTCGCATGGTTATTACGCGGATTCGCCATGTGTGAAGGCACTTAAAACACCTACTTCTACGGCCATGGCACTCTGAACACATGCTGATTTTAAGCCGTAAGAAGAATCATCTCCCAATAGTTATTCATCTCGCAGCTAATTTTCTACCCTGGAGCGGCGCGCCGCCCCTTTCATACTTTGTGGGTAGAGGTTGATTTTTCAAACGTCAGATAGGTATTATCTAAGTTATTGTCTTTTATCCGTGGAATAAAATTGACGTTTGACAATTTTTGTATGATAAAACTGTCGACAATTCATAATTAATCCTCGCATAAAGTCAGTTCATAAAAGATGTTGCTTTGGAAAAATCAGCCCAAAGGAATAATTATGTAATTGCTTTTATCTACACTCACAACGTAATGTTCCAATTATGAATTCAAAAAATATTCTATAAACACGTACTTTACATCCGTGGATAGGCAAAATTAAAAAAAAAAACAACCATTACAGTGCAGCATTTTCCTTCGATTTTCAAACAACTGCATCATAAAATAACTTTTTAATTTTTATAGCACACTTTTACTTTTTAATTTATTGGCGCTTATTTGCTGTCGAAAAGTAGTGTCATGTCTATGGAGGCGCGCGCTGATGAGAATTTGAATTGCCTGCCATATCACATATTTTTTCCGTTTCCACTTTTTGTTTTATTCCAATTGTATGAGTGAAGATAAAATAGTGTATGCAACGGCATATAATTGGGTATTAAAACACTCGCGTGTTATTACTATCAAATTCGCCTATTCACTCTTGACTCAAAGGCGGAAAGGTTGTAGGTATCAAGGAGCACAGATTCTGGCAGAGAATTGATGTACGCAAAATAAAGTTTTGCTTCAATTTCATCGCTGTCTAATTCAAAGACAATGTTTTTAATGATGATGTGTGTCATGTGTTTTCTCGTATTTCTTGTACTGGTCACAAGTAAATATTTTTTCATTCTTTTATTAATACTTCATGCACACAAACGTACAGAGGCGGACGTAATGCCTTAGGCATTTTCTACCAGTCGACCTTTGGGTGATGCAGAGAAAATAGTGGTAGATGCAATGGTGGTGGTGGTTTTCCTTTAATATATTCTCATTGGCCAACATTAAACAACTACAAAACAGTGTTACTACGTTTGATCGCGCCTACCGACCTACTCGTAGTGGATTCGTTACAAAATATTTGATTTACGTCTCCCGGGCGTGGGACCGCACGCTGACATGCGCGCGTTCATACGAGAACGGACCAACGATGGACTTACGCAAGATTATATACGTTTCCACTGTAACTGTCATTTGTTACCGATTTTATTTGGAAGTTTACGGTCAAAAAGAATTTATTTCTGTATAGTCTGCTCCAAAATGTGATTTTGTATTTGTGGATTTCTTTTTTTTATCAAAGTTGTCATACTTATGGAATTTGTCACTGTCTCTGGATACGATAAATATTAGCAACTTAAATAGCGGCTATTTCATAATCATTGCCACCGTATCGATTAATGCTCGTGTCTTCTCTGAATGAGAAGAGGCCGTAAGACAGTTACAGCTTGATCTTAATATTATTGGTAGCCTTTTCCCCCACTCTGTTAAGTTTTTCTCTTATGTGGCAATTTATTTATTCGTTCTACTGATTTATTTATGACGATTTTTAGATTTATTTTACAGGTGTAATGCCCGATAAAACTTCTCAATAAAAGTTAATAAATTACTCTATAATTACTGTTAAAACTCAAAGAAATTTATAGTTTAGGAAACTGCGAACAATGAATAATGGATATTATAAAAAATTTTGATAAGCATGACAAATGTTGGGAGACAAAACATTCTACTTTCTATTCAGTTTGAAAGTCGTGTTAGGTAATATTTGGTAGCATTTACTTACGTTGTTATTGAGAGTTCTTCAAGTCGTGCTATAAATATTACGCACAACCGTCATAATATGTGCGTAGCGTACGTAGCGTAATGGTTTATGCATATAAAGCTGGCTACAGACATCGATTCTGACCAAAGTTTAGTGGTATCTTTGTATTTTTCGCTGTCTGACTTTTAATTTTTATTCTTTTGTATACCTCGAGCTGTTTCAAGGGAAGAAGATTGAGTGGGTCCTTAGCATAGACATATTAAATAGTATGGACTGGAAATACCTACGAAAAAAAGGTGCCTACCTAAACCTTAAAATGGCACATAAAATGGCTGCCGATGCTATGGTTGTGTGAATCAAGGAACACACACACACTCACAAATCTCAATAATACAATAAGTAAACAACCATTTGACAGCAGACCTACCACGAACACAAGCACAAAAATCGTAACATAATATGGCGGATACGGCACTTACCTACAACTGTCCCTACGTCACAACTAAATGTTGCCATTATGAGCAACAACTAAAATATTGTTGTCTCTTTTGTCAAATACGATTACTACATTGGAAAGAATGAAACAACACGATGTTTCACATTCTGTATCGTATTTCACTCATATTTGTATAAGCTAATGTATGTATAGAACATCGCGGCGCCTCCATATTTTCCTATCTCAATGGTCCTTAGTCATTATTATCTTTCTGCACTTGCACCATGTTACTTGGATTTTTTTTCTCTCACTCTTTGAGCCTCCTTAGCTTTTTCTTTCTTTACCCTTATCGAGAAAAACTTTTGTCACTTTTTTATTATAGATAACCTCACGCTTGACCACTATCTCACCTGATGGTAAGCGATGGTGTGGTCGACGGTGTAGCACGCTTGCCTAGAAGTAACTTATTCACTCTTGAAGATCCCGGGGTTAGTCCCGAGGAGAAACATAGACTACACAATCTTGTGCCACTTCTTAACCTCCTGGGTTCTTAGTAGGCTCTAATATCTAACTTATTGAGTACAAAAAATCCACAAATTATGATCAAATAACAATCCCCTGGATCGAAACAAATCTTGATCAAAGGTAATTTTTGAGTCCAAAATTCACTACAAACTAGGCAAAAAGGGCATCAAAGACTTTCGATCGGTATATCTGTAGCCGGCCTAAAGGTTGTTCAGACACTCGACTCGGCAACGCTAATTGGCTCCCAGAAGCATGTCAACATCACTTGAAAAATAAAAAAATTCACGTCGTAAAGAAAGTTGGCTATTTAATTATTTTCCAGTGACCATACACAGTTGACGTTTTTATACGCACTTTCTTCAATACATACGACATTTGTTTTATGTAAGTACTTATTATTTTTTTGAGATGTTTTTCGTCTGATATGAGAAATATTGTATTTCGTTCTGACATGAGTGATTGGCAGTCAATATTCTCATTTTCCGGGAGCCTTGGTTATATTTTCCATGATAACTGTCGTTCTTGATATCAACGAATCTATTTATGAATAAGCAGAAACCTGAAAAACAAATAGATTTTTTTTATTTTTATTACTGTTTGATATCGACATCACGTAATATCATCGGTAATATGAATAAAACGTCGGGCCACGCGCAGTAATAGGGTTCCGTAGTTGCATAATAATGCGAACTAAGTAAGAAGAGGGTTTTTTGTTGAACATTAAATCGGTTTCAGTGGCTCACAACGTCTAAAAACGGGCCCACGTAGGACGATGTTAACTGAAGAAGGAGTTATAAAATACAACTTCACAAGTGAAGTTTAAAAATATCTATTTGAGTACCACCGCGGGTAGAGGCAAGCGTTTGTAATAAATATTTATAACCAGCGTCACTTAATAATTTTAATACTGCAGTATTGCCGTTACAGAGATAGTCTTCGATAAATCTCCAAATATTTACAAACCGAAAACAAATATTTTAGTATGAGTATTCAAACAAACTACTCAACTACCAAAAATTAAAATCAAATTATTCTATGATAGGAACAAACAACTAACGTAAATAAGCTGCAATAAATGATCTATATGAAGGATTTCAATTGCGAAAGGAGCCGATAAGAGCGCACGTTAAAGCCACGGGGAATGGTATGGTTCGTTCCTGGATAATCACGCGCACGCTCCTTGTTTATTCCTCGAATGTATTCGCCTCTAAGCTGCGGTATTCACTATTTCGTTCTTGAAAGTTCTCCGCTATTCATTTAGTGCTGTAGTAGGGTCGAATATTGGCTTTATAGATGGATATCGACAAAAGAAAATAAGTAATTTAATAGATATAAAGAGGCCCGCCCGCCTCAATGAACATAATTAAATTAGTACAAATTGATTTTACTACGTACCGGTACGACTCCGCCCACTCCAATGCGTTATTCGAGCTTAAACATTATAAATTTAGAAATCATTATTTCTTTGAAAATCTCGGGCCCGCCCGGTCCTTTGAAAGGCGTGCGAGGAGCCGAAGCTAACTCGTAGAGGCCCCGTTAGGCATGTATTAGGAAATGTGACATCAACCGATGATTATCCCTGTATGCTCTACGCAACTGCACCCAAGGACAATCCCCGGTTGGTGCAGGACTATTGCAAATTATGGAGAAAAAATGTATTGGGCTATGGAGTTTAGTGGATCGATTGCCCAAAACTATAGGAGGACTACCGACCCCTGCGCGATCATTGTTGAACTAAACGGCTATAAAATGGCAGGGGGTGACTTGCACACTCAATTAATGGGCCCCCATAAACGATCGCTAGCACTTTAGTGACGTAGCGCCAAGGGGGCAACATATACGGAGGTGGTTGAGGAGTGGAGAGGCCACGGCTATCAGTACAATCCCGGCAGTACAGGCAAGATCCCTACCAGCACCTTACTGGGTTAACTTCCTTCCTTCGAGCACGTAGAAATCATTATTATTAAGGATGTTATGATTTTATTTGTGTATATTTTTACATGGTTCATAAGTATATATTTACTATCTGTTTTACAGAGCTAACAACGTTATTTAAGTAATTTTTCAATGTCATTTGTACAAAAATTTAACTGTGCCAAGTACATTTTATAAGTTGGTCGACAATTACTTGTTAACTTGTAAGGCTTACTTAGCTGTGATGGTTTTCCTTTTAATTTCCTTATATGTAAATACAAGTAGAGTAAATACTGCCGTGAAAGTTTTCACATAACCAAGAGCAACCATTTCGCTGGCACGGGGGGACACTTGACTCGAACAAAGATTTGCAATTTAATCTTAATTTTAAGCAAACGGATCTCTGAATAGAAAAATGGTTATCACAAACCTATAATATTTTTGAATGGCCTAACCAACGATACCCCACACTATGGGATAGACGAGAAAAAAAAAACATCCCCACTTTACGACTATAGGAGGAACCATAATTTTTTTCTTTTTTTTGTACCACTTTGTCGGAATTATTAATATGTATGTCCATGCCAAATTATAGTTTTCTAGTACTTAGAGTCTCTGAGCTAAGCTGCGGACGTACAGACGGACAGAGCGAAACTATAAGGGTTCCTTGTTGACTTCGGAACCCTAAAAATGCCCATTTATTTTCAGTAGATAAAAAGGACGGACTTTTCAATCCGACGATTCAGGATTTCATGTAAATCAAAATCTTACATTAATAACTTCAGTACTATGTAATAATAATCAGTCTTAAAAAGCAACATTTGCTTGAAAAAACATCATCTGACTAGCGTTTGAGCTTGCCGTTGGGGAGGACTTCTAGTCTATCTGGATACCTACAGCTAAACATATATTTTGTATGGGGCGACTGACTATTTTACTTACAAAACACAGTATCTTATGAAGGGGCCGGGAAATAACTCGGACACTTCGAACCATTGGGATCTATTGTGGTCTACAAAACACAGTAACTAGAAAGACAATTTATTATTCACTATCTATGGAAAATGGACTGTGTGAGGAGTGATATGAAAGAAAACGGAGTCAGTGATAGCGTGACGGGGACAGGACGGTATGGAAGAAGAAAACGTGTTGCGCTGACCCCAAGTAACATGAGACAAGGGCAGGAAAATGATGACGCCACATCGAAAACATTGACCTTGATTTTTAATTTTAATTTTGTGTTTGGTTGTAATTTTAATGCGCATTGTAATTTTAATTCTTATTGTAATTTTATATAAGATTTAAATTTTATTGTTGATTTCGATTTTAATTTAATTTTATTATTTTGTTTAGTTTAATTTTGATTTTAGTCCAGGATTTTATTGAATAATTATTTAAATTGTAATTCTAATATTAATTGCATTGGTGTCTAATTAATTATAATTATGTAACGTAAAAGAAGAGGTCACTGGCCCCTGAAACACAGTTGCTGTTACCTAGTTCAGGGGTCAGGATTTAACCCTTTTGTTTTAGTATATTTTGATGCTTATAAACAATTTTCCGACCGGTTCAGTGCTTCTCGCATCCAGCGGATACCCTCGGCTTTCACCAGATATCGTTCCACATTGTTGGCAGCCTTCCAAAGTTCTATCAATTTCTTCAGAATAATGTCTTTTACCTGTAATGCAAAGTGCAATGGAAACGCACACTTGCCTAGCTAGACCAAAGTCCAGTAAGTTCACATCTCACTAGTTTCCATATTCGTAACATATCATTGGTATGAAATTCAATACATTACGTCATAATTTTATTACATAGCCGTCTGTACACAATATATTATTTGCATTACATTTGTGTTGTAAACTATAAGCAGTAATGATGCGTATAGTCTGACCCATTGAGGCAGCTTCTTGCATATGAGTTTATGCGTTCATCAATCTTCGTTAGTTCTAGGGTGATTTGCTTTCTAGTGGTTCGATTTACAAGATAAATCTGGCCACTTAGGTTCTGTTATTGGGGCTGCTTGTACCAATATATCAACATAATCACAACTCACTGGGCTAAAGGTTGAAGTAATACAGACTAAGTCCGGAACCAAGAAGTGAGATTTTAGGGTTAACCTGGAATTTAGGGAGGTCCCTCACTGCTTCGTCTACGAATGCTGATTATAAATCTACCAATCAAATGCCAACAAATCGACTCCAAACTCCATATCTCTTTACTTTAAAAACTTTACACAACTCAAAACTATTTAGAAGCCTAAGAAAAAGACAATTAAATGCTAGCCACAAATATATGCTTTAATTATATAATTTCACGCCTCTTCCCTCTCGTGATAAGCAGACATGGTAAGAATTAAGCGCGTGTAATTATTATGACATGCTTTGCAGTATTATGTTAGGTTTCGAAGCGGTGATAATCGAATGTTTAGGAGGCAAACACGCAATGTGCAGATGTTGCTAATTCATCGAAACGAGTTGGTATCTGATTTTCGTTTTAATGTTTCTGGAAAAGGAAACATAAACTGGTTTTCAAAAATTGTTTCTAGCACCTGAAAATCTTGGAATGGACAGGGTTACAGACCGCTTCAAATCAGACAGAGACGGGTCACGCGGTCAAGTGTTCAAAAGGTCACTTTTGCGTTCGTTGTGTTGTATTACGTTACATAGTTGTATTACCCACACGGGCCAAAAGGTTGTGAACGACCCTTTTTCCTATGTCCTTGTTTGTTTTGTCTCCTGCTTGATATGGAGGTTAATGGAAATTTGTATTTTTTCCTACTCCTCCATTATTCTTATCTGGTTATTGGTGGTCGCCACTGTTGATTCTGGCTTTTAGGCGTTGCAGTGGTTTGGGAATAGTGCGGTGGGATACTCACAAAGGAGGCATTCTGACCGCATAGGTCAACCAGAACACACGCGTTCGCGCGTTCACTGCTCTTTCAGTAACCAAATTGGAAGGAGGCTGAAAAGCTAAATATTTTGTAGATACGTGAAAGTATACGATGCGAAGGATAACGATTATAAAAACCGAAGAAAAGTAGTAGAAGTATGGTTGGAAATTGTTGTTGCATTTCTTCATCTTTAACCCATTTAGAAAAAAGTCTATGAAATTCCCCATCTTGTTCTCTATCCTTATTTACTGGGCGCACGCAGTATTTGCTTTTCCGTCTATACGCTGATAATAACCACAACATCAATCATTCGTCTTCCAATAAAGAACTATCGTCAAAAAACATGGTCACAATAGTGGCACCGCGTAGACCGTACAACAGCAGGGTTCGTGAGTAACTGCACGCTCGAACGCAAAACTGACCTCTTGCTCGCTTGACCGCGTGACCGCTCTCTGTCTGATAGAACCTTGGTTCTCCTAGTATTGTAGATATTAGACTTATTTCTATGGCATTTCAAAACTAAATAAATCTGTTAGAGATGTTGTGTTGTTGGATGGCAAGTTTGGCAGCAAGTCTCAAAGTTTTGCAAAAGCGGTGAAGTTAAAATTAGGTTTCAATGGTATTGGTATTGCTGGAGATCAATACGAATACAAGGTCACGGATTTCACGGGACTCACCACACGGATTTGACAAGCAAAACTTTAACATGGCAAAAAAGACTAAAGAAAACTCCTTCACTGATAGAAATCTATTGCTGAATGTCCTGCATGAGCTTCTCTTGATCTCAGAAGCCACGATAGCGAAGCCTTAGGAAGAAGCTAGTCATCATATTAATTAATATATAAGTGATTATTCTCCACAGAAGCCACCACACATGTAGATACAAAGCGGTAATACAAACAATCTCTCACTATCACTTACTAGTTATTACCTATGAACCGGTTTCTGTTTGTATGCTACCGATTAGCTGTCTACACGCATGACCTTTCGTTCAATAGAGGGCCTTTGCGTGAGCTATATGAATCGCGAATAGTTCTTGAGACCACTGTTGTTTAATTTTGTGGAATACACAGACTCAAGGTTTCTTAGTGACCCTCGCTGAGATAAAAAGATCTTATTTATGTCTTATCTATACTAATATTATAAAGCTGAAGAGTTTGTTTATTTGACTGAACGCGCTAATCTCAGGAACTGCTGGTTTGAATTGAAAAATTCTATTTGCGGAGCATAAATGAAAAATGTAGCAAAAACGGAAAAAAAATATTACTTTTTGAGAGTTTCCGTTGCGTGCGCTGCGTTAACGGTTTATATGGGTAGGTAGGTAGGTAGCCAGTTGACGGGAGCGAAGCCGCGTGGGACAGCTAGTTACAGAATAAAATTTCGTTAGCGTGGCGTCACTACCACTTTCTTTGTTAAGCATAATTAGCTTAAAACATTCCCACTGCTGGAACATAAGCCTCCATTCCGTGAGAGGGAATTCACCACGAGAAACAAAAACGGATTGTCGAGTGTCACACGTCTTGGAATTTTTCTATTCGCACGATCTGTTCTTTTTTCGTTTTGGGAACAGTGTTGATGAATTAAAATACATAAAGTCCCAGTCCCAACTCGTAAGTCAGACCCCTAGTTCACCGCTGCTCTCAACCTTTCTGATATAAGTGAAACCAAAATTATAGACAGCAACGAAATTTCTTCTACAGCTATGATTACCATGCTGTCAGTAATTTTCGCACGTTCATCACATTAAATCACAGATATCAACGGAATGATGAATGAAACTCCTTTCTTTTTGACCTTTCGCAAATCATGACACTGCAATTTGAGTGCGAAACTTTTTCAAGTCATTATACGATGGAACGACCATGCTATAGTGCTGACTACGAAATACTAATTTAACTGGAACGGTCTTTTAATACTTCCGATTTTGTTATTATTTCTGATTTCCCAATGATACACGTAAATTGGGATAAGTTCATTGAGGATACGTTGCTAAGGAATCCGTAATGGTTTCCTAATAAGACGGATGTGCTACTAAAACTGGAAGGACATCTCAATGCCAAGGATGGATCCTGAGTCTTAAAGGACATGGATTAATAAGTAGATAGATAAATAAATCATTTATTTAGGGCACACAAAAGACACAGCAGAACACACAAAATCTTAATGAAATTATTACAATTTACATGTAAGTTTAAAAACAAGGTGCCAACATAAAAAGAAAAAAGGAAACCATACTTACAGAAATCAAAGTAAAAGTGACACCCACAGACATACATCTGACTAGATAGATGACGCGACTGTATGTACTTCGCATGCCAAAAAACGGAATAAAGTTACGACAAATGACCGTAATCTGAGCTTTTCATTCAGCATTATCGGCATCAGAAATCCACCGAAATCTAGAAAAATGTCTTTTTTTGCCATATCGAGCCGTAAAGAATGAAAAAAAAAAGTTGGCCGAGGCATTGGAAATTGGTAAGTAAATTTGTTTTTAAATTGTTTGTGAAAAAGTGGCACACTTGGTTTTCATACAGTCCCTCCGACTTGCGTTATCTAGTTAGATGTATGTCTGTGGTGACAACAGTATCATTAGGTAGGTATGACAATCAAAACACAGTGCCGTGTGCGTCTCAAGGTGGCATCAAATGGGAATGCAGTTAAGCACGTGTCAGGCAAATATACCTGGCGCTGATATTCTGCTGGATCCCTGCAGTGACATATGGTCGCCAAGCAGACGTGATAATATGTTGGGTTTTGTTACAGTGTTATGCGAAGATAAGTATACCCGCAACTTTAATTTATTACATACAAGGGACTTCGGACCCAGGAAAATGCAACATCCGCCTATATATCCCTTTCTCAACCATAAGGGCTTCAGTGGGATGGAGGTTAATCGACTGTGCATCTAACCTCTAGAACCCATTTCCTCGGTAACAATTTATCCCTTGGCAAGACTGGTTGCCAGTCATTTGAAAGAAATAAAAAAAAACGTTTGTTTGCGCCATGCACGACGAATACCAGAAAAAGGAAATACTTAAATACATGTCAGCTTCTGACTAACCGCAACGACTGTCAAAGATCTTCATACAGAGAAAGTCTAAATGTAACTGAAAAAGCCTTGATCAATTTCAAGTACATATTTAAGCTAAATGTTAAGTGGACCTACCACAAGATTACGTAGCAGCATCAGTAAGCTTAAACGTTTATTTTTGCACGAGTGCGTAATCACTTTTAAAAAGCACGAAACGTTTTGTCTACAATATATGGGTTACCATTGTCTTCTTGATGCGAAGTTTACTGATTCCCATGAGGCAGATAAGACAGGCGGGTCAGTAAGGCGACTGCTGTCAAGTGCTTAAGGCTTTTAAATCTTTTAATTTGAGTGTATTGTAAGCCAGACTTGTAGAGAGATATTTAAATGATTTCAGATAGCAAATTAGATTTTTTTCGTACCAGCTCGTGCTAGTGGTTTCGCACGAGTTAAAGTCGAGTTATTCCACTGGAAGAATTTACCGGGATATATAATTCAGTTTAAGTTCTATCCATGTGCATTCATGAAAATCCATTTTGCTGTTGAACCATGACTACAATTATCTAAACATCGAAACCAATTCATACAGACTTTCGTTTTCAAAATATTATACTTGGATTCGTGATGGAAAAAGTTCATCATTTTCTAAGAATTTATTCTACGCCCACTATTGATTTTATTTGAACAAAGTTACCGATATCAATGTTCGGCGAAATAATACTTATCTACTTCTTTTAATTACTTAAATATCAGAGAGTTGTTTTTCTTTCTACTTTGTAACTTCTCCACTACTTTGTTAATTCCTCAAGAAATTGGTAATTCCAATCGCCCACGTTCCTTTTGGCGTAAAATGGTTTACGCTATGTTAGTTAAGCTAAGATTGACACATGAAAGCAATCGTCTTATTTTAATTGCTACACCATCAAAGCAATTTTGAATTTACTCCAAATCGTGTACATAGATGGATGGATTGAGCGACTGCTATCCGGCTGTTAAGTTAATATGATCAGAAAAGTGTGAGACCAGTTGTAGTAGGTATTTATCTAGAATTCTGTTTAGGTGACACTGCAAGCCCGTGACGTAACAGGGTTACAGTGACAACTTCCTTATTACAACCTACAGAAAAGATCAGATATTGGCCGCACAGTCACTTTGTCTCTTTCTACAGAGTAGTAAATTTTGTCTTCAATTAAAATAAATCAGCCTTAAAGACACGTCAAATTTAAAGGAAGGTTACCTTACCAATGATATACGCCATTTTGTGTTCTAATAAACATAAAAATGGCTCTTCTACGACCAACAGAAAAGAGGCAGGTATTGGCCGCACAGTTTGTTTGTGTCTCTCTACTGTGTATACAATTTTGTGAAGATATTGCTCAATCCATTCTTCTATGTTTATGCTCCAACCATTTAAAACCACCAATCGTATAAGACGTCAAACAAATATGAAGCAATTGGGGATTCGAAGGCAATTATAATACGTACCATTGCGTTGTACACTCGCAATCGAATAGTTAGCGACTCAACAGTTGCGCAACGTTCGGTCGCTGCCCATTTTTGGGAGAGTTTCAATTTCCTACGATTAGATAGAACCAGTTTTTTTTAAACTTTGAAAATGTCGGTCGAAAACGTTCCGGTCTGATGACAGGCATGCAAATTTTATGCAGAAACGATTAAACACAACTTTACGTCAATTTCAAGTCTGCGGAGTTCAAGTTTTGCAATAACTACGGATTAACATTCAAAACCAACTTGGACAAATTAAAAGCTATTCAAATTCGTTTGTTGAATCTACTTGTTACTCAAAAAACAGTTGTAAAGGAGGTTATAGGAAACTATTCAAAATATGTAAAATACTACCGATCAGTTACAAACATCTACATCTACATTTCCAGGCGGTAGTAGGAAGCTGAAGCTTTTCTTTCCCCTATAGACTACCTACAAAATGTCTCAAATGGAAAAATGGAAATGGAAATGTCTCATTTCTGTTTTCATCATTCTATCTTTTAGCAGTTAACCACTATGGTACGCAAGAGCATAACTTAACTCACGTAACCAACAACAGTAACACACGATCTATGGCTGCTGGCAGATTCAATGAACCCAAAGTCACTAATTACTTTGGTGACTGAACCTTTAAAAAACGTATACCATATCTATTGAACAGTCAAACAGTCGAACAGTCAGTCGGGGAGTGTGCGATGGAATTGCATGAACTAATTCCTCCTAGCCCGTTCCATCATCGGACTACAAGACAAACGGCGATGCGACATCGGTACATGGTGGTCATCCCACCAATACGCACCAAACGTTTTGGGAATACTTTTATTGTGCGTACAGCTAAGGAGTGGAATTCCCTGCCTGAGTCTGTATATCCTGATAGCTAAAACCAGGGAGTCTTTAAGTCAAGAGTGAATAGGTTTCTTCTAGATCAGCGTGCTACATCGTCGACCACATCATCGCTTACCATCAGGTGAGATAGTAGTCAAGCGCGAGACTGTAAACATTAAAAAAAAAACCGTCTGCGGCAGATAAAGCTTTTAAAATAAATTATAAAGATATTACTTAGAAATGTGTCTATTATAATTAGCTTTAAGTACGAAATTTAAGAATGTGTGTATAGAGACTAACCGACCCCACAGTCAAACCATTACTAGGGTTTTGTGGGGCTTAGTTTATTTATTTATTTTATTTTTAAGAAAGCTTACAGACTAATTACAGCAATAAATAGCAAAATAAATTAGAATATTTGCTGTATTAGCTTGTAATTAACAAGCTTCCACATGTATATTATAAGTTACTTACTTACCATCATGTAATAATAATCATAAAATAAATGACGCGTGGGTCGCGTAGGACTAGCATAAGCACTATCAGCCTTTTAAGTTTCCCACTGCTGGGACACAGGGAGAGGACCTCTCTGTGAGAGGGAGTGGGCCGTAATCAAATATGTTTTTCTTACTTCTCCGATGTTTTATCCCGATTAATTTCGTTGCGGGGTTTAAGGCAGTTGAATCGTTTCTCAGGGAATCGTCGAGCTTCATAGACTCAACGCTATTTAGGTGGTTGCCTCTGTTGGTTCTGGCTAACAGGATTTGCAGTGGTTGGGAATAGTCTGATCTGCTTGCTGCATTCGTTGCAGTTAAACAGAACGAACAGCCTTAAAAAGAGCCGAAAAAACTTCAGCAGCTTTCAGCACGGCACATACAACAGCAAAAAACTACGTTATAGAAGCGTGAATAGCCGGCGAATACAGTTCACTCATATATCTACAACGATCTTCAAAGTCTAGTCAAAGACATACATAGTCTATTTTCAGATCACGGAAAACAATCCAAATTTCATTGCTGATTGTATTAAGCCTCTTCATAAAATACTGCTAAGCTGTAATTACTTAAAACAAATAATGACGTAATCACGGAACTTGGCAATGAGTAGTTATACAATACTTGATTAGATTGTTTAATTAAATTTTAAGCGAGGATTCAAAGATGGAATTTTATTCAGCACTCCTGATCTAATCTCGAGATTTGAGATCAATAGAATTTGAGATATCCGCCGCTGAGTCGTCGGACTGGAGCCCCCCCTCTTCACCGGAGTCACCAGCAGATGAGATCGAGGGTGGCGGCCAGCGCGGTAGCCAGTGTGGTGGCCAGCGCGGTAGCCAGCGTGGTGGCCACCGTGGCGGCCTGATGTCCGGGTTCGGCCGGGAGCGACCAGGGCCCCATTCCGTTGATGAGTTATTCTATGCTTTTTTAACGCTTTGTTACTAATCCATTTGAGACATTTTGTAGGTAGTCTATAGGGGAAAGAAAAGCTTCAGCTTCCTACTACCGCCTGGAAATGTATAGGTAACTATTTAGGTACTGACTATAGTAAGGGCTGCGGGGTATACCGGGTAAAATAAAAAGACTTATCACAAAGGCGAGTATCAAAAATCATTTGAGGCAAAAGACGTCCACAGCTAGACATATGCGTCCCCCAAGCCTCGCCGCAGTAAAGGGAATCATCATCATCATCATCATTTCAGCCGAAAGACGTCCACTGCTGGACATAGGCCTCCCCCAGGCGTCGCCACATTGACCGATCCCGTGCGTCTCGCATCCAGCGCCTTCCCGCAACCTTAACCAGGTCATCGGTCCACCTAGTGGGAGGCCTTCCAACGTATCGTCTTCCGGTTCGCGGTCGCCATTCCAGAACTTTTCGGCCCCATCGGCCATCCGTTCTGCGAGCAATGTGCCCTGCCCACCGCCACTTAAGTTTAGCAATTCTCCGGGCTATGTCGGTAACTTTAGTTCTCCTGCGGATATCATCATTTCTGACGTGATCACGCAAGGAAATTCCGAGCATAGCCCTCTCCATTGCCCTTTGGGTGACTTTAAGCCTTCTGATAAGGCCCATTGTGAGCGACCATGTCTCGGTCCCATAGGTGATCACTGGCAACACACACTGGTCAAAGACTTTTGTCTTGAGACACTGCGGTAAATTGGACGAGAAGATACCACGCAACTTCCCGAACGCCGCCCAGCCGAGTCGGATTCGACGGTTGACCTCTTTCTCGAAGTTGGACCTACCCAACTGGATCGTTTGTCCCAGGTAGACATAATCGTCTACAACTTCGAGTGTAGAGTCTCCGATCTTGATAGGAGTGGGTGCTACATGGCCGTTCACCATGATCTTGGTTTTGTCCATGTTCATTTTAAGACCCACTCTTTCGGAAGCTTTACTGAGGTCATCGAGCATTTTACTGAGGCTTTCCATGGTCTCAGCCATGACCACTATGTCGTCGGCAAACCGAAGGTGAGTGATGTACTCGCCATTAACGTTGATGCCTAGGCCCCTCCAGTCCAGAACCTTGAATACATCCTCCAGCGCAGCAGTGAACAGTTTCGGAGAAATGACGTCTCCCTGTCTCACGCCACGCTGGAGAAGGATTGGTTTCGAGGTCTGATCCTAAAGACGGACTGACATGGTGGCGTTTTTGTACAGACACTTCAACACCTCAATGTACCGATAGTCGATCTGGCACCGTTGGAGAGACTGCAGTACAGCCCAAGTCTCGATCGAATCGAAGGCTTTCTCGTAGTCCACAAACGCTAAACAGAGAGGCAGGTTATACTCTTCGGTCTTCTGTATAACCTGCCGCAGCGTATGTATGTGGTCTACGGTGCTAAAGCCTTTTCGGAATCCGGCTTGTTCGGGAGGCTGGAAATCATCAAACCTGCGCGCGAGACGATTCGTGATGACTCTTGAAAACAACTTGTAGACATGGCTAAGAAGTGAGATGGGCCTATAGTTCTTCAGCCGGGCATTGTCGCCCTTCTTGAAGAAAAGTACCACCACACCCCTGCACCATGCCTGTGGCGTTTTGCCCTCGAGTATGACGGAATCAAACAGCTTCTGAAGGGCCTTAAGGACCGGTTTTCCACCCGCCTTCAGGAGTTCAGCCGTGATTCCGTCATCACCCGGCGCCTTGTTGTTTTTAAGCTGTTTCAGAGCCATCCTAATCTCGTACAGGCTGACATCCGGGATATCTTCGGTATCGTGACGGGTCAATCTAGCTCTTGGGTCGTTTGCTAGACTCGCAACGGGTTTGCTGACTGATGTGTACAACTGCCCATAGAATGTCTTGATCTCCCTCAGAAGCTCCGGTTTGGCGGATACGGTCCTGCCATCGTCGGTCTTCAGTTTCGTGAGCTGGCTCTGCCCAATAGCCAGATCCCTTGAAAAAACCTTGGAGCCTTTATTTCGCTCAATCGCGGTTTTTATACGCTCGGTATTAAAGCGGCGGAGGTCTCTTTTCAAGGATTTAGAGATCTGTCTATTGAGCTGCCGGTATTTGCACGCCTCATCTGAAGACTGCAGGATCATCTCACGCCTCTCCTTCATAAGCTTGAGGGTAGGATCAGAGATCTTTTTGTTTCTGTCTGTACGACGGGTCTTGAAAAACTTAGACCCGACCGTATGGACAGCTTCCACGAACCCGTTGCTATATTCGTCCACTGAGCTACCTAGGCACTCGAAACGATTCTGGAGTTCGAGCTGAAAGCTCTCGGGGTTTTGGACCTGGATCTGTGCTGGACGGAGCGTGGACTTCATCAGTCGAGACCTTTCAAGCTTAATATTAATGTTCAATGTGCCTCTTACCATGCGGTGATCGCTCCCGGTTTTTACCGAATTGATCACAGAGACATCATTGAACATTTGCTTCTTGGTTGACATGATGAAGTCAATCTCATTTTTTGTTGCACCATCGGGGCTCTGCCAGGTCCACTTCCTGTGTTCACGCTTTTTGAAGAAGGAGTTCATCATATAGAGGCCCTCCTTCTCCATAAAACTGGCCAGTAGGTGACCCCGGTGGTTCCGACGTCCAACTCCAAATTGCCCCACTTGCAGCTCATCCTCGTCTCGTTTGCCCAGTTTCGCGTTGAAGTCCCCCATGACAACGGCGAAGTGAGTTTTGAAACCATGCATGGCTCTGGAGATATCCTCATACATGGTCTCTACCTCGTCGTCGGGGTGTGCCGAGGTTGGGGCGTAGACCTGTATGACCTTCAGCGAATATCTTGAGGATATTCTGAGTATAAGGTACGCCACCCTGGTCGACACACTCTCGATCTTCACCACGTTGTTCACAAGGGACTTGTGGACGATAAACCCGACACCACCCTGGGACTGCCGGTCACCCTCTCGGAAATAGAGCAGGTTACCGGATTTGAGGATTATCGAGTCCTCCCCCTCTCTTCGGACTTCAGATAACCCTATAATACTCCATCGCAACCTGCTCAATTCCTCTTCGAGTTCGGTGATCTTCTCGTCAGTTCGAAGTGTGCGCGTGTTGTACGTTGCCAGTTCCAGTCGTCGGTGATTGTTGGGGTAGCCGGATCTCGTCCGGAGATTCTTTGCACCCCTTGCCATGCCGTAACCTCGACCGCTACCGTAGTCGAGGGTAGGCAGGCTGCCGGGTACTAGGGGCCATTTTTTATTTGTGCTCTTCATTGGGGGGGTTTTGCCATAATCGCCACGCTTGGCAGGCGGGTTGGCGATCGCAGTATGGTTGTTACAGAAGCACAGAGAACGCTGCTGCCCATTCTCTGGTTTGTCCCTTAGTCGCCTCTTACGACACCCACGGGAAGACATGGGATGGTGAAATTCTTAACGTCCGGCACCATACGGAACGATGTTATATGTAAAGGGAATATGCCTGAAAAAACATTTGTTATTTGACCGGTTTGTCGACAAAAAGACTAAAATAGAATACAATTCTTTTCTGATAGCTACAACCTGGCAGTCTTTAAGTCAAGAGTGAATAAGTTACTTACTTCTAGGCAAGTGTGCCCCATCGACGACTACATCATCGCTTACCATCAGGTGAGAAAGTGGTCAAAAGAGAACCTAAAAATAATTATAAAAAATACTAATAATGAAAACAGAATCAAAATTGATCGAAAAACGAAAAAGATATACTTAACAATTTAAATAAATATATATGTCTCTCTCTAAGAAAACGAGGTTTTCTATGTAAGATGCATGGGCGTCGTGCCATTTGACGACATGTGACACGTCGGACTTCTCTTTTTAATTCTCAACTTTGACGCTTTATGACTTCGTCGCTGATCGAAATATTTAAAAAAAAATATGTAATCGTTTACTATAGTTGATAAGTATTTTATATAACAAATAAAAAAGTTACAGGCATATTCCCCAATAGGGAATATGCATGCATTCTGCTGAAGAAATTAATGGTCAAAGTCTCTTGCATTTGTCATCTTGACAATTTACATGAGCAACGTGCAAGACTTGAACACTAAACAGTGCACATACCCACATGCCTCTGACAATTACTGAAAATGCTTTTGCTCATTCGTAATGGAACTCAGACAATTACGATTTGTAAAAATTTAAACTCATTTACTGAAAATGAGCAGTTCTTTAACTAACTAGTGTACTGAATACTTTTCACTCGGTGAGCATAAATTATGTACATGCATATTGCATGACCTTCGTTAATATTTCTAAGCTCTACCATCTTCGCTGTATCAAAAAAATAAATAGACGTCTTCTTAAATGACTTTGACTAAAACTGTCCTCTCATTTCGGAAACGGAGCGATATAAGAACACATAGGTACAGTCAAGGGTCAAAAGTGCAGTCATACTCTCCCAAAACTTAAATGACTAGTTTTTGTAGAAGAAGTTAAATTATCCAGAACTGATTTAATATTTTGTATAGAAATTAAAGTATAGATTATTTCTACTAACCGCGAAAAGTTGAATTTCTGCTGCCTATAAAAAAAATGCCTTTTCTGTTTTGGTACAGTGTGACTGCACTTTTGACTCTTAAAGTACCTATAGCAGTTAATCCCGTGGTGTATTTGTAATTGATGATGATAATAATTATAGAACTCCTGACAGCATTTCACCCATGTCCGCTGATCTCGACCCACCCGAGCGCTGGCCGTACACCTATATTCGAAGTCCTTTTAAACCAGAAGACTATAGGCTCGTATCTCCTAATCTCGTTGTAAAACTCATTAAGAAGGTTTTCAACGAGATTGGGGAGGAGCAGGTTATCTTAGGGACCACAAAAGGTCGAAGTTAACGTCCTTTTAAAGGCAACTTTCTCCAGACCTCTACACTCGGCGAGACATCAGAATAAAACCCTCGATTTCTGTCAATCAATAATAATCTATAACTGTCAATATGATTGATCCGTGTGAAGAAAATAACCTAAAACATGTACATGGACTTTATCTATCCACGTGTTACAATACTTTTTAGGGTTCCGCACCCGAAGAGTCCAAACGGACCCCTATTGCTGTCACTCACGTGTCCGTCTCTCCGCCTTTCTTTCGTCGTCACAGAATTTTGGTGCGAAGAATTTTTTAATTTGCCATTGACCTATGAACTTGAAATTTGGTGATCATGTTTAATGTTACGTATATTTTACTAACAAATACCAATATAAGTATTCTACATTTAGTATCTGCCTAGCCTTTTCCCAATTATTGTTGGGGTCGGCTTCCAGTCTTACCGGATTCAGCTGAGTTCCAGTTTTTATTTGGAGCGACTGCCTATCTGACTTCCAAAACCCAGTAACTGTGTAACACGATACCCCTTGGATAGACTGGTGTCAGATATCAGGCTTCTGACAACCCGTACCGACTGTCAAAGATCTTCAAACGACAGCCGGGACTAACGGCTTAACGTGCTTTCCGAGGCACGGAGGAAACTCGGTATGTTGAAATGGTCACCCATTCACGGACCGACCTCGTCAAGCGTTGCTTAACCTTGAAGATCGACCCGTGCGGCCGTTACTTAGCCACGAGCTCCTCCTCTAAGGAAGAATTATTCTACATTTAGTACGGAAACTTAAATGTGCGAAGTCCGCCATGTACTTGGCCGGTGTTTTTTAGATAAAGGCCATTATTATATCAACAGAAATGTTCAACGCTTCCTACGCAAACACCCGAAAAGGCACTCGATAACTTTTAATGTCCTATTGTAAAGTTTTATTGGTTTAATTCTTGTCCCGATTGGCATTTCTCTCGAGATTTGATAACCCGATGTTATTATTCGAAGTTTGCCTAAGTTATTATATGAAATGTAATAACAAGTAGGTTTGGCAATTTTGGGTATACATACAATTCGAAGGTTTTATATGTTTATGAAGTTGAAAAACATATTTGGATTTGTGATTTAATTCCTGAGTAGGTAAATGGGTAAGCAATGTGCTTTATATTTGACAAAGAAATTTTGTATCAGAAAAATCTATACTAATATTATAAAACTGAAGAGTTTGTTTGTTTGAACGCGCTAATCACAGGAACTACTGAATGAAATTGAAAAATTCTTTTGGTGTTGGATAGTCCATTTATCGAGGAAGGTTATAAGCTATATAACATCACGCTACGACCAATAGGAGCGGAGCATAAATGAAAAGTTTTGGAAAAACGGGAAAATTTATTATATATTTTTTGAGAGCTTCCGTTGCGTGCGCTGCGTAAGCGGTTAAAGTTACGCAACATTCATGGATGTAGGGTAGATAGGGTAGGGTAGGTAGGGTAGATAGGTAGCCAGTTGATGGGAGCGAAGCCGCGTGGGACTGCTAGTAATATAATATTATTATTAACTTCAAGTCAATCTGTGAGACACATATTGACCCCTGAGAATACATCTTCTCGACTAACATTTCAGAATTTCACTAAGTTATTATGTAGGTCAGATATAATTTATCTTCTCACTTTTTTGGAAACAACACGGAACGATTTTACGATTTTATTGTTGGTTATGTAAAGCAAGGTTATCGGCATAACCGACATAATTGTCACTGCTTTAAAAATATTGTAAACCCAAAATAAAAATCAAAAGCAAAAAATATTGACATTGAAAGCAACCTTGCTCTAATTATATTTCAACACTCTTGTTTATCTTGAGAAAACAATTGTAGCCCACATAAAGAGATCCAATTCACAACCATAAACTCCTTACCGAGTTCCGATTACGACTGACGTAACAAAAAATTTATATGCTGGTAACACCGAACGCTAATTTGATCTCCGTAGGCCTACCGCGAATCGTACGTACTTTGAATGAACTATCACGTATGACGGGGTGCATCTACGCATAGAAATGCCGATAGAAATAGAAGATTAACTCATAGTTCGTACCTATTTCTACTATTACTCACTTTAAAGTTTCTCTATCGCGTAATGCTAACGTAATAAGTTTTTGTGGGTTGGCAACACGGATGGGAACGATTGTGAACATGCAAATGCATGCTAATACAATGAATATTACTGTTCAATAGCATCTGCCAGCGACTTTGCCTGCGTGAAACGTGTTTTTTTATCCCAAGGGAACATTATGTCAGGATAAAAAGCTTTTGTGCTATTCCAGACTACTTATAATCTATCCCTGTGCCAAATTTCATACAGATCCGTCCAGCCGTTCTGGCGTAATCGAGTCACAAACATTCATCCATCTATACAAATCTTCGTATTAATTATGCGACTTTGCCTGCGTGAAAATTGTTTTCTTAACCCAAGGGAACATTATACCGGGATAAAAAGTACCCTATGTGCTATTCCAGACTAATCTATCTCTGTGCCAAATTTCATCCTGATCCAGCCGTTCTGGCGTGATTGAGTAACAAACATATCCAACCAAACTTTCGCATTTATAATGTTAGTAAGAAGTAAGATGTAGGCAGGAATATGTCGATGTCTAGGATTTCTCGGCTTGAGAGTGGTTCACAAACACAGTAATTAGTAGCAAGATTTATGTAAGGCTAAGATTTAGCACTTGATTATAACTAGATTGCGTATTTTGTAATCGTTTTGCTGGGGTGTACTTTTGTAAAAACAAATGGAATTTAATTTCCATCGGTATTTACACAAAAAATCTCGGTACACATTTTATCTATAATTATCTTTCAAGGATTTTTTTCCTTGAATATATCTTCTCATTTAAATATAATTACTCGTAGGTAATGAACTAAATTATATTTTTACAGTGATGTATCTTAAAATTTTGTTTTCACAAGATTTTATTTATTTTACAGTATTTTTTTTAATGTAGCAAAAAGCTTGTTTTAGTAGGTATGAAGTTTTAACAATTGATTAATGTCACATTATTGACAACTGAACACCCGCATCGATTTTTTCGCATTTACATATTTTAGGTTGAAAAGTTACCCCGAGTTTTTCAGTTCTAAATTATCCAAGCCAATCATATAATTATATATATATATAATTGGCTGTTGAAAATTCATTCAACCAATCACAGCAGATAACGCGTGCTTGGCAATTTGTCACATTAATTCTGCGATAATTTTGAGCACAGAAACCCGGGGTTAGTCGAGCGATACAATGTTAAGATTTCCCTTACAGGTTCTGTACACGGATGTGATCGAATTTATGTAACTGTGAAAGATATGGGCAGAACGTAAATATAATGTGTTTTGGCATATGCCGCTATCGACTCCCACGGTTTGCCCGTAAATTGCTTGTTCTCTCGAGATACTGATTTGTCAATTGCACGCAGTGTAGATTTAGTAGAGGATATCAGTATATCTTGAGTGTAAAGTTTAGGTTCTATAGAGGCACTGCTTCAGTTACTTAATAACTAGTCTTAGCGCTTTCCCAAGTAGAGTCACAACAACTGGTTTGCAATCTTCCGCATCCAGTCCATCCGAAGATTAACCTAAAAATAATATCAAACATAAGTGCCTGTTTCAAAGTCTCCTATGAATAGACACTGACCATCAATCAAAATCAAAAGTGATACAGAACTTGTATGAAATTATCAGCCAGTAAGTAAACTAGAGCTTGGAGATGTTGACTCAGGACGTCTACAAATATCTCGCCTCGGCAAAGATGTAAAAGGAGTAACAACACAGAAAATTCATAAATAATAATTGAATAAATCCAATTGAACTATAAAGCTAAAGTAAACAATTCTTACATAAGATCCAGACACCAAAAATGTACTACTTACGTATACTTACGACTAATTTGTACGTACAAAATATGTATCGAGTTCATAAACACATTCGTAACCACTCCATATCCATTATTTCGCGTAACACTTCACATTTTCTTTCATCATTCTGAAGAGCATCTTGTATTACTCATAAATATTTGATCGCTTTATAAATCTTTTTTTTTTAATAGTCTAAGATCCCACTGCAAAAATTTGCAGATGTTTTCTTTATGACTAAACTTAATTGCCCTAAATGCAAGTGAATCCAACGTTATTTGAAATAAAGTGGTTACGATATAAATAAAAACAAGTTGCTATACTCCATTTGCGATAACATTAGACGTTTAAATTAGCCCATTTTACAGCCCGTTTGCCGATTTTGACTTCTATTGCGTTGGTAATACGACAAATGGTAGCTGTAGTAAACAGTTGGTTTTGGTAACAGGTTTATGCTTTTTATGTCTTCCTTATGTTAACGGGATAGAACTCAAAATCGGTTGAACGGACTGTAAAAATTTGGAAACATGTCTAATGCTATTTGAAATGGAGTTTAGCTCTCAATTAGTCGCAATCTGTGGGTTGCCAGTTGACTTGCTCAACCTGGCAACCCAGAAGATAATGTCAATACTATAGAGCTAGATGTTATTGCCCATAATACAAGAGATATTCGTAGTGAAGGCAAACAACAAAAAGTGTTACTAGTTTCAGCTAGATGTTGCCAGGTTACCCTGCAGTTAGTAATCTATTCTGCTACTATTGTAAAATTTTAATTTGTATCATTCATAAAAATTTAGTTTTCTCAAAAGTACATGGAGATTTTTGCAGTGGGTTCTCGGGTTATAATGCTCATGAGACGATTCGAGAATTCGAATACTTCAAGACCTAATTAGTACATATATGGTAGTACTGCCTTATTGATTGCACGCACTTTACCTTACATGATGACATCCGATTCTGTTATATTAATGAATGATTCATACTTGGTTGCCTCATCACTAGGCTGTTACAAATCGACCACCTAGTAAGAGTTGCTGGAAACCGCTAGAATAAAAATGTGTAAATATCTTGCCTATTTCAAAAATTCTAAGGGTTGTATTTCTCTCGGCACAGCTGCGTGATTTTGAAATAACCCTGAACACGTGTCTGAATTTTTAGGTACATATCTGGTGATAGCAAAACGAAAGCTGAAAGTGACTTATTTATTAAATAATGTAACTTAAAAAAATGAATAACTTTTTTATTCCAATTAACACAAGTACTTCAAAATATATTGAAGAAAAGAGAGGGTTTATAAAAAAGTTTATTGACACAAAATACCTTTTGCATACAATACCAATACATTTCACATAGGTTGGGAAAGGCCGCACAAATAGTGAAAAACCCTGCCTCCTAAACTAGAGGAACCCTGTGACCTAAAGAGTCAGTGTTCTACTGTAACTTCGCGTGTAAAGGACACACTCATTCGCACACAGTTTGAAAATTCGCTAGTTAAAAATTATAGGTCCCATTTCCCATGTTTTACAATTTATTCCTCGATAGGAACGAGCCAATAGCCGTTAGCCAACACAAATCTGAACTGGCTGTTCCTGTTTCTAATAATTGTTTAAGAAAAAACTTTTCAAGAATAAAATTAAACCGACTAAACCCAAAACAAAATACTACACAGCGAAAAATAAGTTTCTTTTCGGAAGTCGGTGTCTTTGGTACCTATTTCTTTTCGTTTTTGACACCGAATACCGAAAAATGTGATTTTCCGCTTTTTTGTTTTAGTACCTTATATTATATAACCATGAAAATACGCATTATTAAGGATAACCTTTGAAACTACTCGTCAAATCTTAATCAAATTTCAAATAAACATGAATCATCAAATTTGGTCCATTATTGTCGGTGTAATCGCGTAACAAACATACAGACGAATTGAAAATCTACTCCTTTTTGAAGTCGGTTGATAAATATGATCAACCCGAAGACATGTTCAACAATATAGCTTGATGCTTCCACCAGTAATTTTTTAGAAATAGACTTACCTTAAACTCTAGACAATAATAAATTATATAATACATTACATCAACGTAAGCAGTGCGATATCGGCTGAAAAATTGAAAACAAATTAAGGTAAATCAGGATAGTTGCCCCAGGGATATATTGCCCTGGTCGCTAATCAATTTGAAAGAGAGTTACCGCGGCCCAGGCACAAGAAACTAAAGGAACTCGGGTTGGTTTTAGTCAGTAATAGTCTGACTAGCCCTCCCGCTTCAACGAAGAAGAGCGGGAGAAGTCATTGGAAAAAATAGGTAAGAATGCGAACAAAGTCTTTGCGCGATAAATGTCCTGTTTCTCGGCGGAGCATCTCTCCTAAACGTAATTTATATGGATTATGCAACTGTACCCCATGTGGGATAGATGTCCCAAAATAGTGAGGTCTGCAAAAATCGCTGATACTCTACAAATATTAAAGATAATGTTTTTTACTTTTCTTAAATTTGTAGATAAAAAACCCAAGTACTGGTCAGTTTTACAAATATAGTATTTTGCTGATTGTACTTAGATATATACAGTGATTGCAAAAAGTGTAGCAACTATCCGGCTCTTACTTATAGCATTCCCTAGCAATGTCGAATAGTCACGTGAAACCCTTACATTTTAACATTTCAACAATCGCCTTCGATAATAAAATTACACTGTCTTGAGCCCCTTATCATTTCTCTAAACAACTGTCTTCATAGTCCACATCGCGAAAGAATCCATACAAAACCATCATTATGGCCACCGTATAAGGTTAAACCACTTCTTAGTACCATTAATATTTCCTAGACAGTCGTATACAATTACAGTCATCTAACATTTATTTCCTCCTTTTAAACCCGACTATCCATTTCACTGAACTGTATAGATAGCCTAAGATCCCACTGCTAGAATCTGCAGGTATATTATTTTTTAAATAAAACCAAATTTTTATTAATGATATTTGATAGGTAGTGGAATAAATGGCTGCAGGGTTGCCTGATATTATAAATTTTAGTTAAATAAGAGTTGAATGATGTTGCATTATGTACCCGCGATACATGAAAAATACCTAGTCTTGGGCAAAGTTAAAAAAATATAACTAATTGCAGCTACATAATTATGTACTTATTTCTAGGTCCTAGATCCTACTGTAATCTTTTCTTCTATCAAGATTTTTTTATAAAAATTAATTTTCATCAAAAACAATTGACAAAAGACTTTTGCAGTGGGATCTTATACTAAGAGATGATTATGATCTGAACAATCAGAATGCTGGACGGTGGTTATTACGTGTGTCTATGTATTATCTAATGTATAGATCATGTAAATAGTGGTTATGTGTGCTGAACGAGATTGTACTCGTATGTCGTTACGATTTTTTTTTTCTAATCGTTGGCTGATTTAGTCCGGCAATAATTTTGACTGTACCTATCAGTTTTTATATAACTTGCAATGTATGTATTGTATGAAAGTTTGTTCGAGTCAAATCATAAAACTGAATTTTAAAGCAGTAATCTTCCACCGATAACGATGGCATTTTGCATATTACTTTACGTTTAGTTTGGATGATTAGCCCAGTGACGTCATTCTAAATCCAATATGGCGAACGGCCCAAGATGGCTGACTAGTTATTTTTTGTGCACTGCCATGATATGGATATCAAATGAGATGGTTTGCTGAGAAGAATACGAAAAAGGTTGTTTTAAAAAAGATTTTGTAATGAATAATTTTATATTACTAAACTGATGACTTTAATTGGTATAAATTATGATTACATATATTTTATGCCATAGCGTGTCAAACAAGCAGGTGGCCCACAGCCGTCTGTGGACATAAACCAGTCAGGGGTTTCCCAGGAACGTCGGTTACTCTTGCCAAACAGCACTCTCTTCAATTTTGTTTCAAGCTGTCTATGTAGTAGGCAATGATATGGATTTTGCCCTGTACACCTCACTGCTCACTCCATTAAGAAACACAACCGTGATTTTATGCTATGTCTACTGGTATGGTACTTTGTAGACAGTTAAGTAATAAATAATGATTATCTGTCCGCTTTTCCGGTGGATATGACAGCGAATGAGCGAACAGTCTCTACCTATTATGCCCCGACCAGGGTGATGAGCTTGGGCGAGTAATATGGCAGGCGCGGAGTGACAAACCTATAAAACCGCCATCATCATCACAACTGCAGCCGAAACATTCACTGCTGAAAAAGGCCTACCTCAAGTATTGTCACATCGATTGGTTCTTTGCGACATCATCCAGCGGATTCCCGCCGTCTTAATCAGGTCATCGGTCTGTCTAGTGGTAGGCCTACCAACACTACGTATTCCGGTACGCGGAAGATCCCGTCATGTGCGGCTATGATGAAGTGAATAGGGCTGGTACCTAGCGCGAAGTGACGGAGCGGATTTAGCTAGCGAGCGATCGTCTATTGTTTTAGCCTGAGGAAACTCGTCTAGGCTGTACTGCCCGCTACAACTCACTATGCACTGTGGTCACATAATCGCGTTCGCTATCGCACCCGTTCCTCGCGTGCACTCTGGACAAGGCTTTAGGCGGCTAGATGTGAGAGCATTACTTGCGGCCAATTAAAATTAAGAGTAGTAACGTTCGTGATGAATTTATGGGTTCAAAGATTATAGCAATTACATGATTAGTTTACATATACACCAATTAAGTGTATAATTGTGAATCTTCTTAGTTTTATGAGTGATGATGAGCAAGTGATAGGTACACGGTTGTACTAGAACCACCGGGAAAAAGTCCAATTTTAATTCACTGTTAGCTTTATGGGCCGTACTTATTAAAAAAAAACATAATATGAATTAGTCGATTCTTAACTTAAATTTTCTATTGAGAATTGAATTATGAATCCACAGATCCATTTTTTTATAAGGCTGTATTTATTGACTTACTAGGCAGTTCCATGTGAATATCACTTCATCTGCCCTACGGAAGATTTGTTGATGAAAAAATTTGTTTTTTTTGCCTGTATTGTCCCATTGCTGGGCATATTAAATCATTGAATTGTACAGTAAAAACGCGTTGAATTTAGGACCTAATTCTTTTTTTGAATGGATTTAAAAATACAGAATGTTACACCATTAAGGAATCAAACCATGATATCATGGTAGCCTTCTTAGTTCTTGACCAACCATCATCTCAAAGACTCGAATATTATGACGGCAAAATAACATCTCGAATTCGATGCAACACCATTATTAAGGTCAAGTGTCTGAGTTCAAAGATCAACATCATTCTAAAATGTTTGAAACAAAATAACTTCACATACATATGTATAAGTATTACATATCTACATACTTCAATAATCTGCCTTTTAACAAAATTATCAGGGTTGGCTTCCAATCTAAACGAATGCAGTTGATCTGTCTGATCTGCAGAAAATAGTAACTGAATAAAAAAAACTTAGAAAGAAACCCACCGCACTATTCCCAAATCACTGCAACTCCTGAAAGCCAGAATCAACAGTAGCGACCACCAGAAAAGCGCCAAGGTAATGAAGCTCGACGAAGTCCCGGAGAATGAGTTTAACTGTCTTTTAATAACGGAGGAGTAGGAATAAAATATAAATTTCCACTTGCCTCGAAATCTAGCAGGACAAAGAAAAAACAAGGCCAAAAGGCACAAAGGGTCGTTTACAACTGGGATAAGCCCAATTGCCTAGCACCACGAAAAAATAATATCATTTATATAAATGGGTCCTAACATTGTGAGCTGTTACATTTTATACAAAAAATAATAAATGGATAGCACGATACCCCTTGACAAGACTGGTGCCAGATTTTCTGGGTTCTATCTAGCCCTTAATGACTGACAAGGATCTACAAATTAAAGCCGAGAAAACATGTTTTTTTCCCCCTCCTCCGTTATTCTTTTCTGATTAATTTCGTTGCGGGATCCAAGACAGTTAAATTCATTCTCTGGGACTTCGTCGCGGTTCATTGCCTCGGTGCTTTTCTGGTGTCTTCACTGTTGATTCTGGCTTTCAGGAGTTGCAGTGGTTTGGGTATAGTGCGATGGGATAGTCCAAAAAAAACATTATAAAAACAAAACTACTGCTAAAAAATTGTTAACTCCCGCTCGATTTGGGATATTTCGGAGTAAAACAAATACTAGGTATAATTTATATATTAAATATTATGAGGTGCTGCTAGAGGAGTGACAAACGAAATTTTGGTAGGTTTTCCTATAATATTTGTTTGTTCCCCGCCTGCAGCACCGCATAATATTTAATATATAAATTATACCTAGTACTTGTTTTTCTCTTTCCAGTTAATTATTTTTTAGCAGTCGGGTTTTTGTTTTATTTCAGATTATTTTCTTTTTATTAATGAACGATTTCTCCGAATAAATTATGTGGTGAAAGATTATTTATTTTGATACTAAAGTTAAGCTTTTCAAGAGTTTGTACCAAAATAGTTACATAAAATTGTTGCGATATATTATATTTAGAATGTTCTATTTAGTAACTTTTATTTGATACCCATAGTGTTGCACAATGAAAAACAAAATTATATCACCCCTCTTTTTTTGGGGCACAAAATTTTATGCCGCTTTATTTTAATTGGGTTCATTAATTTTCGTTTCTGTTTTGCTTATTTTATAATTATCAATTAGGTATCAGTTCTTTTTTAAAAGGTCATGTTCAAAAGAGAATATTTAATTGTTTACCTTTATTTGATGTAGGTATCTACTTAACCTTATTAGTGACGCGTCGAATGATCTTATGTATGTAAATGCTTATTGAAAATTAAATACTTATGCACTTTGATAACTTGCCTATGAGTGACCAACATCCTGCCCTTATTCCATGTTACTTTGTGTTGGCGTGACACGATTTCTTTTCCCATTCCGTCTTGTTAACTATCATGTTATCACTGACTCCCTTTTCTTTCAGAACACTCCACACACAATCTACCCATATTTTCTTAAGCCTTCCTCTCCATCAATCCACATAACTTGTCTATGAGCACATCAATCATTCAGAATCATAATTTTCCATCTTCTAAAGAGCTCTAAAGGTATATAACTCAGCTGATATCCAATTGATGACATTGAATCAACACATAGGGGTGTCAACCGTATCATTGGAGCCATTTTTTTTTTGATAGGCTCGCGTTATTGATGATGCAGCCAGCAAGAAGTAACCTATTCACTCTTGATTTGCTCCCAGGCGAGGCAACAGACTCCGACAGAGAATTCCACTTCTTAGCTGTACGCACAATGAAAGTATTCCCAAAACGTTTGTAGTGCGTTTAGGTGGGCTGTCCTGAAATCAGGGTGAGTTTGAAACCAACGCAGCAACAGGTTGGTATGATAATAGATATGCAACAGGTCTGTGACCTAGATCCCCTTTAGGAACAGCCTACAATATTCAAGTAGGTTCGTTATTTTTCCGCCCTTGTTTCATTTGTAGTAGGAGAGAATATGTGAAAATATTTCGACAAGTTTTTCTGTAGAAAATTCCTCAATTGGTAATGATTTCTGGTGGATTATGGAACGTGGTAAAATTAATTGTTCTGTTAATGTCTATCCTAGTATTATTATAAACGAGAACGTTTGTGAGGATGAAGGAATTTTTGTTTGTTATTCTTTCACCCAAAAACTACTAAACGGATACTGATTAAACTTTACTGTTACATAGTTTATACATCAGAACAAATAGACTTTAATATATAATATTAATATATTGTGTTGATATACTAATTCCACGCGAGCAGATCGAAATTACATAATTATGTTTGTTATGTCCAATAGTTCATTGAACTTTAAAAATAAGCTCAAAGCCATCGCTATCAAAACCAACTGTGAAACGTTTAGTAAGCAAACGTAAAAATAGAAAATAACGTTAACTCCAGTAGCAGTAACACGCAAGCGTAACGCACTTATTTAACTAAAAGGTTAGTTTGAACGGAAGTTGTTTAAACTGCTCAGTAAACTATTGGACATGTCGCTTGAACCGATGCGACAAAGTAACTGTTATATGGTCGGTAAATGAACATAACACATAACATCACAACGGAATTCCCCGAAGAGAGGCTCAGATGTACTAGTGGTCATGGATGAAGTATATGTTTCATTTTGGGGCATGAGATGTACATTTACCGAAAAAGAGGCAAAGATACCACGAATTGAGAAAAATATTCTTTCATGAATTTAAAACACATTTCTTGTGCACAAAATGTAATCGTTTTTCAATTATTGCATATTCAATTCAATATGGCGTCTCATAGTTTGCAAAGTTTGCTCTCGTTCTGAAATCATGTCACTTCAAAGCATAAATAATGTAGACGTTAAATATGAAAGGTAAGTGTTCTACTCTTAACAATTAGTATTATTCTTGTAAGTAATCTTTTTTGATTAATTATAAGCAAGTATGATGACTAAATCGTAAAAAAAAAAAAAAAAAAACTGAAGTGTACTTCTGACATTTGGTTTATTATTTCTAGGTTAGGTAAACGTCATCTCTACAACCTCACAAGGCTGTCATAACTCTCACGATAAACGTCAAACCCTTTTAATTTTTAATATGCGCATAAAAAAAAATGTAATTATGGAAGAAATATAACTTTATCCTATTCAGGGGTTAATTTCCCAGCTTTCTTAAAAGGTACATCTTATGGCCGGAGTCGGATACAAAAATGAAACGTCTCCTTAGAAAGGGAGTTACCGCGGCCCTGGCACAAACAACTGAAGGGACACGGGGTTTTAGTCAGTAATTGTCTGACACGCCCTCCCGCTTCATCCAGAGCGGGAGAAGTCATTGGATGATTTCCAACAAGAAAAAAAAATGCTCCTATAGCACACCGCCATTTCGCCAGTTAGATTTATATCCCACTAGCTTTCACCCGCGGCTTCGCTCGCAGTGAAGCCACAAAAAAAAAATAAAAATAATAAAAGGTATCCTATGCTACTTCTAATACCTCCAAGAATATATGTACAAAGTTTCATTATGATCGGTTCAGTAGTTTTTGCGTGAAAGCGTAACAAACAAACTTACATTAACATTTATAATATTAGTACAGATATAGATGTGACGCTTGCGAGTCGGATTCGACGGTTGATCTCTTTCTCGAAGTTGGCTTGAATTGCATCGCACCATCAGGAATGGGCCTACAACATCATTATCATTTAAGCAGAAAGACGTCCTGACGAGGGCTATGTACTGCTGGACATAGCCCTCCCCAGGACATCGCCGCACTGATCGGTCTTGTGTGCCTCCTTATATCCTTAGGAAAGGGCCTTACTGTTAAATAATCGGTAAATAAGAAGCTATATATGCGCAAATAAAATGTACAGAGCTCCTGTCACATGAATGAAATCAACATCACCATTTGGTCGCCCTGATCCCAATTTTTTGGGCTCGGCGCAACATGTGAATATTTTATGTGTATGAAATAACAAGCACGCTGAATTACAGAAGGGATATTGTGACAATGTTTGTCCAATATGATTATTTTTCTTCGTGTCGATGGTACGGCCCCATCAGAACAAAAAAAAACCTACCAGACCTGGCACAGACACTTGTGGCAAAAAATTACATTAAGAGCCGACCGCAAATAGTGAATTACTATTACCAAGATTCTTGTTTATCATTTGAACATGTTAACAAATTTATAAAACATGTTTTTCGTTCTTTCACTCACAGACTCATCAATCATCTCTCTTGCGGTTTTAAATGTAAGTAATATATATGTGCATTATTAATATCCGACTGTATCTTTATTATTACAGCCTTTGGGCTATTATATTGGCATACATTATTAATTTGACGATAACATGAATATGGAATTTATTATATATAATAGGGATATTTCCTAGCTAGAAAAATGATAATTAAATTTAGTCTGTCAGTGAGATTATCAAATAATATTGGACACCTATTTTTTGCTTTATCAAATAAATAATAATTGACAGGAGTAAGGGCTTATGACGTCACTTTGTCAGTAAAAGTGTAGCACGGCATGACGTCACACGATATGTCAACGTACTGTATCGTCGTCTTTTTTTGTTTGCGTGACAAATGAAAAAATACGTGTCCAATATTTTTAGGTAATCTAATTGTCAAAATCCCTATTATTTTAATCGTATTTTCTATGGTTCGGTTTGTTTTTTTTTTTGGCATATTTGATTAGTCGGTAACTAAAATATCTAGTCAATCTATTTATCTAATGGAGATCAAAGGATAACAATTCAGGGTAAATGGCAATCTTTCAGGGAATGAACATAAATATATGGAACTACTTCTATAAAGAAAAATACTCTGTTACATAAAGCTATGTAAATGCGATCGTAATACATATCAACCTTCGTCTGATAATTAAGTTTTCTCTAGTAAGTAGGTAGTATTTTTCAAAATGAACCGATTGAGTAGCAATTTATTGGTTGCCATGATACAATGGCAAAAATTTGGTCAGGCCGTTACCAACTGCCCCGAGGTACAGTTCAAGGAAAAGGCATGGCCCACGTGGACCCAAGCCGAGGCCTCTAATCATGCACCTCGTAAAGTTACGACGAATTTTAGGACACAAACTAGAGGTAAAACTTAACCGTTTTATTTATCGTAGATTGAACAGTTTTGTCTGGGGTTAAAAATAAATAGTTCATCATATTTTTGTAAAATTTTAACTGAAATACTGTTTTTTTGTAAATAAGTCCTAAAAAATTTTACAGGTCTGCGCAAGCTTTCGGTCTCGGAAATGAGAACGACTGAATGATGTTTTAATGAGAACCACACTTCATTTTTTTTTTTTTTGAGGATCATTTTCTTTCGGAATGATCCGACATAATATTAGTTTATGTATATAGGAATATATATATTTTGTTCTTATTTATGTATTTATATTAATGATTTATTTTATATTATTCTAAAATCATACACTGGACTACTTCTCTTCTTGATTTTGTAAACTCTCTCTACTACTCTGTTTGCTGGTAGAAAACTCTTCTCAGAGTTAAGCTCGCCTTTGTACATCAACTTTATAATCACTCAAGTTGTATATGTAATTTTCTTTTTTGTGTACAATAAAGGATTAAGAGTTTTGCAAGTCAGCGTTCTTATTATCTTCCTCCCGCTATCCCAATTAATTTTGTGGTCAGCTATGCATGTTTTTCTATGTATTTCGATTTCGACTCGTCGTCATCTCAATATTTACTCCTCCTTAGCCATATCATCTGTCACACAGTCCATCCTTCGTTTCCTTGGTCTTCGTCAACCCCTATGATCAATCCATGTTCAAACAAAATGAATAGTAATGATAAACAAGGAGTATTATTGCACAATACATCTTGAAACTCCTGAAGTATGTCTTACAACGGTTTGTTTTCAATAGTTGCGTATTGTTTACGTGTCTAAGTATTTAGCGGCTCTAGAGGCTCAGTATTGTAAGTGCAAGAGTGCTTGCTTTTAAACCAACACTTAGGTATTTCTAAGTCTTGGTACTCTAAACTAATAACATGACACCATGCCCTAAGTTTTGCTTTAACAACCGTTTAAGCCCATCTATTAAGGAAAATTAAAAAGGACAAAATTATGGTGAAGATGTCATATTTACCAAACTTACAAGAAATATTGGTGAACGCTAACGCTAGTCGTAAAGATAGAATGCTGTAAAAAACCTTTTGAAAGGAACTATGCCCTACATAGCAATGCTTTTTCTCTAAGTTCCCAAGGGTAATCAATGAGTTATTTCAACGAATACATTAGAAGGTAAATTCTAGAATCCCCAGTGGACTGGACCAGTTCCCGGCTATGGATCTGGCACGTCCCATGGGCACTCGAACCTAAAGGTTACCCATCATATCATCAGCCTTTTATTATTGAGACAAAGGTCTTCTATCTGTGAGAGAGGGAATGGGCCTTAATTCACCATGCAGGTCAAGTGCGGGTTGGTGAATATCACAAATGTCTTCGAATTTTGGGTTCTAAGACATGCCGGTTACTTAACGATGTTTTCCCTTGCCGTGTTTAGAGCATTGGTGATGAAATATAATAAAGGTTATATAGACGGTGATAGAAAAGACCCTTATTCCCTGATAACTTAAAAGACACTAGCCTAGAAAGTTTTAACAGAAGTCCAACTACCAACACGGCCCACACCCAACTGAGCTTCGCCGATATGTTTCTTTTTATTTTATTCACACAGTATTCTTTGAATTGTACCGTTTCGCAATGTTATAGTGCAAATCTCTGCGGTTTTATCAAATCATAATCGCATTCTCTTTTAATTTTACATCGCGAGGTCGAAGCGCGTTACCTCACTGTGAAATCCTCTCACATGAACGATTTATGACAATTTGACTTGGAATCGTATTGTAATTGAATTCTTTTACATTTTTTCCTGTCATTGAACTCGATTATTGGCTAATTTTTTTGATACTATATGTACAGTTTAAGGCAGAGATATCCCTCAGTAGCTGATTTTAAAATGAGAATCACGTCTAAACGGCCAGTCGTAACATTGGTAAAAAATATATGCTACACTAGACCATTATTAACCGACTTCAAAAAAAAAGGAGAAAATCGGTTCACCCAGTATAAAGTTCTGAGGCAACTAACACACATAAAAAATACAGCCGAATTGATAACCTCCTCCTTTTTGGTAAGTCGGTTAAAAAATACAACCGACTTCCAAATATAAACACTACAAAGTGAAAAATAACTTCAATTTCGAAAGTCGGTGTCAAAAAACGAAAAAACGTCAACAGGAACACCGACTTCCGAATTTGAAGTTATTTTTCACTTTGTAGTGTTTTATTTTTAATAATTTGATCTATGAACGTTTTGAGTTTTGTTCGTATAAAATAGTGTAATTAACTTGTAAATTTATGTTTAACACGGACAAAAAAACGAGAATCGCACCAAAACCGTCGGGCGAATTTTGATGAAATGTTCACCATCTCAAAGACAATTGAAGTATCTACATTTTGGCCTTAAGTACTTTTAAGTCATAGAATAATAAGAAAAGTACAAGAAACTACTGAATTTTGTGTCGTGCGGGTGTGAAACGAGTGCGCGTTTTGTTCTCTCAAGGTCGTTGGCGACGATATTCGCAAGCCAATAAGAATAAATATGGTATTCATATTAATTGATAATTTCACTTTTATTAGCTTGATACGATTAATGGAATCATGATCTTGTTCAAGCAAACATGGGCACGATATGTCTAGTTTTTTCTTAGACTAGTTTTATAGATATGTTGTTTTTTATCAAACGGTTGCAAGATCATGTATGAAGTCTTGAAAAAGATTTCAAGGGGATTCCTGGGTAGTCAGTCTCTCTACCAAACTTGCTAACTGGGCTGATAATAATAAGTACCTGAGCAACCGAGCTCTGCTCGGTTGAAAATAGAGAAAACGACGTTTTTAAAAAATTTAACCTAGCTAGATCGATTTATCGCCCCCGAAAACCCCTGCAGGCAAAATATATAAAAATCGCAGCTTTTTCCGAGATTCAGATTATATTTACACATATATACAAGATTAGCTTGTTTAAAGGTATAAGATAGATATCAATACTTTATGAGCCACTAGCTTACGCGCCGTTCGCCTTGGATTAGTATTGCCCTAATGTTTTTCTGAATTATAACATAAGTGTTATTTTGTTGTATAAACTATTATTATCTGAAAGTTTCAACAAAATCTGTTCTATAGTTTTGGAAGAGTAACAAACATCCTTCCACACACGCGTCCATAATATCACCAATCACGTCATCGTGGAAGAGTTTACATCTTTTCTATTTGTCAGAATAATTTGACGCACACACCAAAGGTCACCGCTCAAATCTCACCGCCATACACTTCACCCTAAGGCCATATCTCACATATCGACAGATCCAAGCTCCAACCCATACTTATCACGTTCAACCAGATCAGCGATAAGTTTAACGAGTGAAAGTAATCAGAAGATTGCCTCACAACATCGGTAACAAAGTAGATTGACAATGGGATTGTTAATGGTGGCCGTAGACAATAAGTCTATGACCAGCGCTAATTATATGCTGTTACTAACGCAATATGGTATTGTTATGAAATGCTTGTGAAGTGATCACCATAGACGACAATTATAGGAAAGAAGCTCTATGTGAAACAATCATTCCGGGGTGGTTTTTCTGTTTCGCTAGTCGCGCGCTATATTTTCAAACATTCGATCTACGATATTAGTATGGGAGATTAAATCGCTCCTTCTCTTTATGAGAAGCGACCTAGACAAGACAATTGCAGACAAATAAAGTAGCTGTAACATCATTTCAATTTCTACCGTAATACGATATTTGTAGTTATATGCCGGTTTGAAGGGCAAGGGAGAAATTATAGGCACGCATGAGGTATTTTAATGTTGTTTCTTAGTTCGATGAAGTTATACAATACACGTTATTATGGTCTACAGTTTCATTGTCAATCAAGTAAGTTCTTCCTCCACCTGGAGTAACGTTGAGTTGAGAGGGTAGTTTTTTTTGGTTTTCTTGCAATGACAAGAATATTTACTTTTTAAAGTATTATATTATTTTATTTTTATTTCATTTTAATTGTTGTGAATGTGAAGACTATGTGGATCATACTTTTTATTTTTTTTTCATTTTAATTTACCTAAGTTAGTTTTTAATCATGGTCTGGCAGTAGTTTATGCGGCCTACCCGAATGTCCTTCATTATGAATTTCTTTGGTATTGTTAGTCGAATCGTTGAACTCCTTAAATTCTGAGTTGAGCTGCACGGTTGTTGACAAATGCGTGCACTGACTGGACAGGTCCACTCAATTTTGCTGGTTCTTTTCTCAAAAGACCATTTCAGACAACATTCTACATGGTCTTCACATGATCTAACCAAGATTTTGTCTGGGCTTTAAAAAAACTGTGACCACTGAGTTTGTTTCGGCCTTTCTTCTCAGACTAGTCAGATAGGAAACCCCGACCTCATCCAGTTCTAAAAAATATGATCGACATGTAAAAGTGTTTGTACAAACCAACTTACAGAAATTAAATCATTTATCATTCAGTAAGTCATTCGAGGGTCAACAAAGGCTAATCTAAATGCTGAAATATCTATAAGCTGACGGATTGGTAATGATCAATCCATTTCGGTTTCGGTTTAAAAGAAACTTTATTCCCAATAAAGACAATATGTCACTTACTTGAAAACAATACTAAAACACATACAATACATTACAAAAAGTTCGTTATCAGTACTAACTTGTAAGTTAGTACCCATCCAATGTAATCAAATTTCTCCAGAAGTGATCGATCCGCAATTATTTGCTGGCTAAGTTGAGTCTTGAATGCATTGAAATAGTATAGATTTTTTATACGGGACGGTAACTTATTATAGAGTTGTGCACATCTGGTAGTACCTTTACAGGATTAATCACTGTTACTGGAACAAGAGGGTTCCAGTAACAGAGATAGTCACACTAATATTGACAGCGGAACTTTCTAACACAAGTGTATTTCTTACTTAAATGGAAATTCCCTAAAAGCCAAATGTAATAGTATTCTTAAGTCATTGAAATAAACATTTTTTATTTATTATTAATATTATAAAGGCGAAAGTTTGTAAGTGTGTTTGTATGTTTGTTACTTCTTCACGCTCAAACGGCTGGACGGATCTGGATGGAATTTGGCAAAGAGATAGATTATAGTTAGGAATAGCACATAAGATACTGTTTATCCCGGGGATATATTCCCTCAGGATAATTTTCGACTTTCACGCGGGCAAAACCGCTGGCAGAAGCTAGTTCTTCATTAAAAAAAAAACACTAAATAACTCCATCATCGTTACCACAACAGCACCATACACTTGTATGAAATGCCATGTATGGTGGTGTTGTCAACGAAGTAAAATATAACCCACCATCTTTGCCGAACATAAAACAGTAGCCGGCCATATGTATATGCAAAGCAACGCATAAAATATACCTATATACTGCCTGTTGCATGACCGGAACACATAAGAGATGAGAAAGTCAATAACTTGGAAAGGCAGGTCGGGTCATTATATCTTCATGACTTTACATAAAGGAGATGGTTAGATGTAATACACAATTGAGATGATAGCGCAGTTTTTTTGAATACGGATTTTTATCTGTGCGATGTTCTAGAACTGTTGCTGAATTTGAAATTTCGAAAAATGTAGGAAATCTCTGCATGCCGTGTTTTTTTTATTTAAATATAGAAAGAAAAACTTTTGCACAAAAAATAAACCGAATTCCAAAGCAAAACACTAAAAAGTGCAAAAATAACTTTCGTTTCGGAAATCGGTGTCTTTGTTCCTGTTGTTTTTTGTCGTTTTTTAACACCGACTCAAAAATTAGCCTATGGCACTGAATTATTACTAGCTCTGTTTCAGTGAAAGAATTTTTATAATCATATCAGTATTTACGAATTAACGGACAAATAAACAATTTACGTCTGTGTAGTATATAATAGGTTTATATTTAATGTTAAAAATATAAATGACATAATTTTCACAAGAGACATGACACAGACCCTGTATTCAAGGAGTCATTTATTAATAGTTTACTCGAAAGCAATGCTAACTATACAAAGTGTTGTTTTAGCCCAATGTCTATGCCTTTATTCGTAAACTTTGTCCTTACCAAGGTTGTATGTTGCAATATTGTTCAAAACTTCGTCACTTGTTTTTCCTATATTTTCGGATACCCTTGAGATATCAACACAAATCTTCCATGGCCAAACATACAACCAACAAGAATTTGTAGGTCGTAGAAATGGTGGCTTGGTACACGCCATAGTGCAGTGCCTAAATTGTTTCACATCTTGGTGCTCAAGCGATCTTCTGTACTACCGTACCGTGTTCTCTATTAACTGGCGACACAAAATTTTTTTTTGCCTGTTCCTATTATAGGAAAAATTTAATAAAATGGGCTTCATCCCGACATCCCTTAAGGTTATACTATTCTTCCATAAAAACGTTGTCTAGTGATTACTCCACTCTTTGACGATGTACGCTCAAAATAATAAATGATATCAATTTGTCTCATCATTATCTAGCCCTGTATGGAAAAAAAAAAGTAAAAAAATAAAACATTTGAAAGTTATGAGCTTCGAAAGTTCCATATTTCAACACTAATTTTAACGCATCTTTGGGCGGAAATAAATACCATAAGAAGAAGGAAAATTGCAAAACGGTCTCTATACAGGGATAGATTAGTAATTCAACAATTCAAATATTTTTATTTTAAAAATATACATTTAGTCGTTTTTTCATGATATCTAGACTCCCAAAAGCCTGTTTATAAAATTTCGCGAGCTCATTTTCGTCCTAAATCATCATTCATTTCGACACAAATTTGCAAAAGTGCTAATTCGTACGCGAACTAGCTTCTTACTGCTCATCACAGTATCTATATCTTTCACACTTGTTGTCGGATGAGATAGCATGCATTTTAACCTCGCGCACAAAATAGTTCGTGCCGTCGACTAGGGGAACCTTAAGAACTTCAATCTTAATAAAAGAATTTACCTACCTAATTGACAAATCTTGAAAATTATCGAGATGTAATCAAATTGTTTCGTCCATTATAAACATGGCCATAAAACTAAAAACATATTTGTAACAGCATGTTATGTTAGTGTTCCATAGAGTAGAGATAGTTGTTTTTTATTGTTATTGCGATGTCTACGTTATGTCATATCGCAATAACTTGACCTCTGACATTCACTGATGCTATCGTTTAGGAAAAGTTTCACAGGAATTAGTCCAGCTGTTTTTGAGATTGAGATTTTTTGAGAATGTGTTTTATCCTTAGACCTTACATCGACCTTATTGGTGATGTTCTTCAGAATGGCCAGGGGCGCAGTACTCAGTAGTAGTGCCTGTATGACTAGATGTAAGAAGTATCTAAGGATCGAACCAGTTGGTGTTCTGTAGTTTCTGTTGTTATGTGTTTTACCCTTGAAGGAATGAGCAAGAACGCCTATTGGCTTTTCACACTTATTAATACTAGCTTTATCTCTCCTAGAGGAAACCTAGGTAATTTTTTACGGATAAAAAGTAGCCTGTATATTAAGATTTATATCAGTGAAGAAACTTTTGTATCGGATCAACAATACTTTCAAAGATAACCTTATACAAACGTATAAGCAAATTTAAATTGGCCTGTCACAATTTCTTATTCTATTAAGTTTTTTATTCAGATTATTCTTATTAGTTTGACCTCATTTTAAAAGGGTCATTTGCGAACTTTCGTCTTCCTTTCCTTACTACTTTCTCAACTCCAGAATCCAACCCATTTATCATTTAACCTTGAAGTCTTACTTCATTATACTTATAATAGCTAGAGGCCATGAAGGTCCTGCAAATTCTAGTTTATAATAAATTTAAATATATCCTTAATATAATCAATAATACTTAAATCTATCCTAATATCATGAGAAGAAACTTATTAGGTTTCACTTTCAATATAAGTTGTAAATTTTTCAAAATTGTTTTCGTTAATCTCGTTTTCTGTTTATTATATTTTCAAGTGTTTACGTAGTTTTTATTAAAGTTTTGCGTTAACTTTAATGGCAATAATATTAATTTGGCACGGGTAACATTCTTTAGAAATATAACCGATCACAAAAAAAATATTTGTAAAGAACATAATACGCCATAATGTATGCAGATCAGAGCCACAAGAAACTTGGAGCAATCTCATGACACAAAAACTTCTAAAAACAAGGAAACTATCTAGTTCCGTAATCTAAGAACTAATCCAAAGTTTTTACCTAAAGAAAAAGTTGAATGAATTTTAACCTCCGAGATGAGACAAGTATTTAATAAAAATTCTATGGATCACTTCACACCTCACAGATAAACCCGAACAATAGAAGACATTAACAACCATGGCAAATTAATATGTCACATCGAATTCTCTGTTGACATATCAGTTATGACCATAGGCGAGCCTGTGAAAGTGTCCAATAGTCGTACAAGATCCACATTGTTTTCACCAAAGAAGAATTGGACGGGTGTCATTAAAATCATAATTCTCGTATGGCCCGAAGGCCGAATGTTAGGAAGAGCCCGGGAGAGAGGCGTCGCCGATCCACCAGTATATAAACCAACGGTCGCTGGTACAGAGCATCACACAACCACGACACCTCCGTGAGTCAACATGAAAGCGTTCTTGGTAGGTACTCGTGCAGTGAAAGTGACTTGTGACCTGTGTGACCCCCTCCTGTGACCGCACAGTGCTTCCTCATCGGATTGTTTAGTGCTGATCGGCTCGGCTCTATTCATCGAGTGCATCTCTGATACCCATCGATCAATATAGCCGATCAATCGATCAAATGTTTTGTAAAAGTGTTGTTTAAAAGTGAATTTTCTGCTGCAGGTATTAGCTGCCGTTGCGGCACTCGGCTCGGCTAGGCCCGAGGCGGGATACAGTTACAGCGCGCCTGGAGGCGGCGGCGGCCACGGTGGACACGGTGGCGGCATCAGCCTCGGAGGCGGCCTTGGTGGCGGCCACGGAGGATTCTCCTCTGGTGGTCTGAGCTCCAGCAGCTTCGGAGGACTCGGTGGCGGCGGCGGCGGCTTCTCCTCAGGAGGCTTCTCCTCCGGTGGCTTCTCATCCGGCGGTGGCTCCGGATTCGGCGGAGGCTCTGGCTTCGGAGGAGGTTCCGGTTTCGGAGGCGGCGCTGGCTTCGGCGGCGGCGCTGGATTCGGCGGCGGCGCTATTGTGCAGAAGCACATCTACGTCCATGTCCCACCCCCAGAACCTGAAGAACAGCGTCCCCAGATCGTGAGCGGTGGTGGTGTGCCCCAGAAGCACTACAAGATCATCTTCATCAAGGCCCCTGCTCCTCCCGCACCCGTCGCTCCCATCATCCCCGCTCAGGCCCAGAACGAAGAGAAGACCCTCGTCTACGTGTTGGTCAAGAAACCCGACGAACAGCCCGACATCACCATCCCCACCGCGGCTCCCACTCAGCCCTCAAAGCCCGAGGTTTACTTCATCAAGTACAAGACCCAGAAGGACGGTGGTGCCGGCGGTATTGGAGGCGGCTCTGGCATCGGTGGTGGTATCGGCGGTGGTATCGGCGGCGGCATCGGCGGCGGTAGCATTGGCGGCGGTATCGGCGGTGGCTCTATCGGTATTGGCGGAGGTCACGGTGGCTCCATCGGTGGTGGTCACGGAGGCTCCATCGGCGGCGGTCACGGAGGCTCCAGCGGCGGCGTCAGCTCGTCCTACGGGCCTCCCGGACAGTCCGGCCCTTACTAAACGGCGCAAGGGCGCGCGCAATTGTGATACCTGCTCTGCCGGCGACAAACCTAGTTATAAGTAGAGAAAAAATTACGGTGCCTAAATGTATTTATGTAAATAGTAATTTTAATGTACTATAATTTTAGTTGTATTATAAATTCTTATTTTTGCATAAAAAGTTTTAAACAAAGTTGAATACTTTCATTAGCTATCCCTTAACAATACACCATACATTGGAGTCATACACGACAAGGTTATACAAATAAAAACACAGCTCCATCCGAGCATAAAATTTGAATTTCAAAATGCCATTCACCCACAGAGCACACATTTTAACATGTCAATATTATTAACTCGCTACATGAACAGGTGTATGGTAGAAAGTGGTGTTTTCTCCGAAGTGGGCGAAGTTGCGCAACAGCGGGACAGCGTGACCTCAGTTGCATCATGCACTCAGAAAGAAGCTGTTTTCAACATCTATATAGAAAATAAGAGAGTTTCGCTAAATATTTCATTGCGTAACCCACACCTATTGCAGTTCTTCACAAAGCCGTTGCGTAAACCTTGACATTTGGGTGTATTCTTAATTCTCATATTTTCCCTTTTAGCCTCAAGTGTTGGTTAGCACAGCTGACGTCATCATAGTTAATGGTAGCATCTGACATAATGGCACCAGTATTAAGGATAGCAGTAACGAGCCTCACATACGCAAAAACGCAATTTACGCGAGGACTCTTAGAATATTACACAAGAATGATGACACGGAACGAAAACATGTTTTAGCTGAATATTTATAACATATATAGCGACTTTCGCAACTTCCGCGTGGCCGCCGTGTTTGGGCAAGTCATTATAGCGGCTGCATCACATTGTGTGGAAAGTGAACGTGCCAATATTAAGAGGTGACTGGTCAGATATCTAACTTATACGTAAATATTTGAACGAAGTTGATGATGAGGATTATTTTCGTGACCGAGAATTCTGTTCGAAAGTTCGATTTCGAAAATTTCTTGAATAAGCCTGATTAATTTATTGTCATTTTGATCGTTTGCATTTTTAAATATTTCCATAACAGTAGCTTGCGCATTTGCGTTTTTAAATAAGTATTTTCATTTTGTCAATGATCTCATTACTATAATCGATTCGATAAACACATTAACAACTTAAATATTATCTAAACAACCATTATTGTTATTGACTCACCGTGCCTGCACCATAAAACCTTCTCCCACCTTCAAGATGTTTCCAAGCATTTATTTCGGCATTTTCTCACGGAAAGACATAATCCCTATCTTACTTCCCATGATGTTACCAAATGCCATGAGATCAACAATCTCTTACTTCTCATGCAAAGATGTATAAAACACTTTAGTTTTATTCTCCGTAATTGCTTTAATTATATGCTCATTTGTTTTTTAAGGCTTGATTTAGGATTGTATGGACTTGTATGGAAGTTGTATGACTTGACCGAGACCAGACCCTAATGTGTGAGCTGATCTATTAGAATAAGGTCACAAGATGATATAGACTCAATGCATGTTTCTAAAATTGATGTCAGTGTCAGGTTTTTTATATATTTCTCGAGATTTATTGACGTGCAATTGCCTGCGCCTTATTTTTTTCTTTTATTTCAGGTTAAGTGGTAAATGATGAGTCCAGATGCATTTTTATTCTGTAAATTCCTGGATGTCATGATTGTAGATGATATGATGTGTTGTGTGGATTGTTGTGTTCTTAAATTTAAAAAAAAATATTGACAAGCAATATACAGCGCTTTAAAAATTGTTGAATTATCGCAGATTGTGGTAACGATGACATAGTTCAGATGCATATTAATTTGTATGTAAGTAAGTAAAAGTATACTAGTGTCAGGTTTTTTTAAATATGTCTTGAGATTTATTATCATGTAGCTTTATTTGTTTTGATCTGATTAAGTTGTAATCGATAACATAGTCTAGATACATATTAAGTTGTAAATATCAGTGTCAGTTTTTTCTACATTTCAGATATATTGACATGCAATTTACAGCGCTTTTAAATATTTAAAATCTCGCAAATTAATTGAGATTTATTGACATGCACTTCAGCTAGTAGAAAGATAGAAATCTCAGATTAGAGTAACAAATCGCAGATGTAAACAATGACATACATAGTCCTGACACATATTCTTAAAAAATGATGCCATTGCCAGTATATTTTTCTCTGTAGTGTTTTTATCATGCACAATTTCGGTGGATCTCTTAACATTTTGGACAGTATTCTTTGTTCTCTCCATATTTCCCATTTCTAGTCCATTCAGTCTTTGAACTATTTCATCACTTACAGTTTATAGATTAATTGGTCTGTTACCAACTCCTTGTTGCACGATATCACGAAATAGGTCGTGAAACAGAGTGTGGGTTATAATTTTGCTAATGGGTCTAGCTTTATTGGCTATAAACATTTTATTATACATTGTAAGTGTGTAATATGTCAGAGTTAGTAATACCTTCTCGAGCATTTTGCTGAAAATGAACTTCAAAATAAAAATAAAACTAGCGAATATTTTGAAATCCAAATTTGTTTTAACTTTTATTGTTAGTAAATTTTTCGTTAAAATTTCTTAGCGGTTTCCAATAAGACTTGGTGAACAGAAACTTATTCAAGACAGTGATCTGAAACAAAACGAAAAAGATAATTATTTAAGAGTTTATTATTTTCTCTGAAATAATGGTCTGAAAACAATTGCCAACATTATGATTGATCTGAATTTGGTTTAACCCCTCTTAGAAACACGGAAGCAAATAATTAGGGTCACAGCATATTCAAATAATAGTATAAAAAAAGACAACCGATCATAATTCTGCAATTATTGCATAATATTACAACGTGCAATAACCATGCTACTGGTTGCTGTACTCGTATGTAACGCGAACAATCGCGGCTGCAATCGACGGATGCTGCCCATTAATCACCATGACTGTTCCAATCGGTCACAGTATACTTAGATGCAGTAGGACAAGACCGTCTTGACTTTTTGAATGGAAGACTACAAGTAATTGTCGGAAGTATTCGTGTGTAAAATTGAAAAAAAACATAAATCGTTACATACTTATATATATATAAGTCTGATGATGGAGTATTGTTTTTTTTTAATGATCCACTTTGAGTGTGTATATGATGTGATACGCAGGGACGATAAAATATCGTCAGGAAAGTTTAAAAATTAATTTAGATGGCTATAGGTAAGAGGCGCTATAGAAAAGATCCAGAAATATGGATTGATTTGGTGAAAAGTGATATGGCTAGCAAATATATAAATGAGTTGATGACAAATAAAGAAGTGTCGAAGAAGAAGACATGTGAGGACCCCGAATACTCAAGAATTGGGATAAGGGCAAGAGAGAACTATTGGTCCATAACTTTAAAGTGTTATTTTATTTTATTGATGCCAATGTTAAAATATTATGATTTATATTATTGCTGATACTCATAACAAGTCTAGTCATTTAAATCCGTTTCAAACTCTCACCACAAAACCACAGTAAACAATACGTGGTCCAACTGCATCCCCCTACTCTGTGGCAATCGGTCAAGACCGTTCTACATTAGGTATTATATCACAGTCCTATTAGGCATAGCTCTCGGTGTTGTATACTTACTGTACTCAGTCACGCCTGCGTCGATAGATCCATCGATCATGAGGCAACTGATGATCGACGATAAACGACATGGACATTTCGTTTTTCATCGATCACGATCAGTTTAGAGGTGTGTTTGTTGTAACTTGAAATAGAGCTTTGTGTTTTGCTTTTCATTCTGTGTGATTTAACTGTTTGGACTACTTTATGAAGAATTGCATTTGCTACTTTTTTTTTTCTATTTATAGGCTTGCGCTTGACCACTATCTCACCTGTTTGAATTCCTTTTCTTGTTCGTATACTATATTGCTGAAAGTTGTGACTGTCCTGAACAGCTTTGACACATTCACTGACAAGCTTCCTCCAGGCCACTCCGTCTTCAGCTATTTTAAATTCATCATCATAATCAGCATTTTTAATGTTCCCACTGCTGGGACACAGGCCTCCTCTCTGTGAGAGGGAACGGGCCGTAATCCACCACGCGGGCCCAATGCGGATTGGTGGATGTCACAATGTATTCGAATTTTTGATTCTAGGACATGTCGGTTTCTTCACGATGTTTTCCTTTACTGTTTTGAGAGCAGTGGTGGTGAAATAATTTACACAAAGTAAAGCGCCTGCCTGGGTTTGAACCCACTACCTACAAATTATAAGTCGCGGTCGATACCAGTAAGCCATCACTGCACTGTCTTAAATTAGAAGAGATAAAATCTCAGAACAAACAAACCTGAAAGACTTGTTCATATATTTTATTAAGCCGAACGGCGTGTGCAGTGAGTATAAGTCTTCCCAAGCGTCACCAAACTTTCAGTCCTGCACTTCTCGCATTCAGTAGACCTCTTGCGACCCTCACCAGGTCATTAGTTTAATGCTATGTCTTCCTCTTATTTAAAAGATGGAGGTGATATTTTTGAAGTTTTCTAAAGGATATATTTAAAAATGACTGCTTAAATTATTCTTAAGCAGTAAAAAAAAGTTTGAACAAAACTAGCAAGTCTGTTCTGAACAAAACTGCATCATTAACATAGATCTTACTGTTAGTCAACCAGTAAGTTGCAGTAGTCAGCTGAGTGTAATAAATCACTTGACTGAGGTAACAATTTACCATGTGCTACTTTACTTCCAGTGACATATTGGAAATTAGTTTGAAAAATAGACGGAGTTGAGATGACTTAATTAAGATTTAAGGTTACACTAGTCGATCATTCTTCCATACAAACGTAGTCTGGCGATTACTCCACTTTTTGACAAAGTACGTTCAAAATAAAAAATGATATCAATTTGTCTCATCATTATCTAGCCCTGTATGGTAACAAAAAAGTAAAAAAATAAAATGTTTGAAAGTTATGAGCGTCGAAAGTTCCATATTTCAACACTAATTTTAACGCATCTTTGGGCGGAAATAAATAACATAAGAAGAAGGAAAATTGCAAAACGGCCTCCATACAGGGATAGATTAGTAATTCAAAAATACAAATAATTTTATTTTGAAAATATACATATTGTCGTTTTTTCATGATATCTAGACTCCCAACGGTCTGTTTATAAAATTTCGCGCGCTCGTTTTCGTCCTAAATCATCATCCATTTCGATACAAATTTGCAAAAGTGCTATTCGTACGCGAACTAGCTTCTTACTTCTCATCACAGTATCTATCTCTTTCACACATGTTGTCGGATGAGATAGCATGCATTTTAACCTACAAAATAGTTCGTGCCGCCGACTAGGGGAACCTTAAGAAAATGCTTCCGGAAATTCGTATGCAATTGGTGAAATGGGGTTAATTTTGATAGACGGGATGAATTGCCTAAAAATGTGTTGAAGGTCCCAACTGGTGGGAGGTCCTCGCGGTCGTCCCTCCAGTTTCTTACAGACAGATGATCTGGTGAAGGTCACGGGAGTCCGCTGGTTGTGAGAAGAACTGGAACGATCGATGTAGCTTGGGGAAGGTTTATGTCAAGCAGTTTACGTCTTTAAGCTGATATAATGATGTAATAGAATAATAATAAATATAATGTGTAAAAGGTTCCTCAGTAATTTAATTTAATGTGATTCAATATGATGATAAACTAGAAAGATTTTAGGCAATATGAATTCTATTATATTATTTGTATTAATTTAAAAACAAACATAGTTTTTATAATTTTATTTACTATGTGAAATTACCCCATAATGCTGCCCAAAAGTACATTCGTAGAGAATGCCTTATGGCACCAAGTCCGCGTAATATAATAACCAGTTTGTTCATAAATGAAGTTAAAATAAATATGCAAAGATTTGCGTAAACATCCAAACATATTACATCACTAAATAGGTCAAGATTTATAATCCAGTTTAATAAAAAAAAACACTATCATTGTATGAGTCATCTTGTTAAGATGTCTACGACCTTGCGCTAAAAAACTTGCACTTTTAATATAACCAGTACAAAAAATACTCACAAACAGTATCTTGAATAAGCCGTTTAGAGGCTTTTTTTTACCTTATCTTAAACGAAAAGTGAATCACGATCATTAAACTTTTTATTTATCCATCGATACTTCGGCAGTCCCCATTTCTTTTTATTACTTTCTCTTGCTTCATTTTTAATTTAAAAAAAAGTGACTCGAGTACAATTTCGACAAAAACATTCAATGAATGAAATCGCGGACTGAATTATGCGAGAGATCACCAATAATATAAATAGTGTTAACTATTTATGATAATTTGATTTTTTTATTTAAATCTTCTTTAAATTTTCAACTCTCCTGTCTTGTTTTAAGGATGAAAGTTGTTTGAGACGGAGATTCGACGCGGATCTCAAAATAATGTGTGTTTACAAGTCTGCGGCCCGTCTCGATAGTGAGAGTGGAGTGAACTCGCGCCAGTACTTTCGCTAGTTCATACAATACCCATAGTGCTACACCACACAAGTTTATTTGTGGTTTATGAGGGCGTTAGTGTTTGACGTTTAAACGTAGCATCAAACCTTTGTGGTGGTCTTGCGTGTGAGTTTGCGGTAGAGTATCATATTATGTGATGGTAGTGATAATATTAAAAGTCATCGCAACGGGAGCTTTGGCTTTTATCCTTTTGACTTTATGATTTGTTTTGTGGCGGAAGAAACGTGAAATTGAGTTCAAACTCAAAGATATGTTTGTCGAAATCGTTTAAAACGATTATTTATTTATTGTTTACTTTTTTTAATTTGATTTCTAAATACTCATATGCCTTTGGTTTTCTTTAAATTAATAAATGATAGTAAAAAGTAATAGTTTTAAAAAAACAGCAATGATATAAAGTTTGTATTTTCTGTTTTAGTAGGAAAGTCTGTTTAAAGAGATACCACATTTACCTGAAAAGCAAACCCTGAAACACAAAACCTATTTGTTTTATAGAGCTTATCGAATGTGTGAAGCCACAGTGTAACGTAATTCCGCCAGACAATTCTTACAGAGACAAGTTTTTGCACGCTATCATGTTGTAGACATCTAATTACCAGATTTTTTGCACTGACTCATGCAAAACGTATACGTAACCGTTTGTTGAGCATAATTCCGTTTAAACAAAGAAACCGTTAAATATTAAACAATCTTACAGGCTTATGTCATCGCTGGGAATTATTTTATGTATCTTGTTTCCATCTTTGCGGAATTCATTTATAATTGACTTTTGTGTCAATGAACTTCAGTTTCTATTTTTAATTTCATTAAGTTGGGCATGTCATGCTTGTATTCTATGTCGAGGTTCAGTTCCACGGTACCAGTCATTTTTATATGTAATGTGACTATACGGAAGTGCTGACTTGAGGAAGCTTATTTGATACAGCGGATCATGAATTCACAATAGAAAGGAACGGAACGTATCATCTTCATAATTGGCAATAGTCTCTAACCCGTCCCCTCCTACTCCAATTAACTACTCCTTCTAAGTAATCTGTACAAAGGCTGTAGGTTCCTTCCATTTATTGACCCTCTGGCGTAATTTGTAGGCCGTGTACCTTTTTGGTTATACCTTATAATTACTTAGCAGTAATTTCTTTTAATTTCTTTTTTCACAAGTAAAATTTAATAAATTCCAGACTCATTTTATATTTCATTCTTTTTATACTACATTATTTATCGAGTAGTAGACACACATCGACAAACAATCAAACACGTAATTATGACACGAAAAAATGCCAATTCAAAGAGTAAAATGCGTATAGCTTTTGAGCCGCTAAACCGATTTTCATCAAACGTAGCTAAGAACACTCTGAACAAGTCACATTTCGAACAAAACACTCTCACTCTCTAGTGGTTCATGCAACCCTTGAAAACCAGAATCAACAGTGGTGTCTACCAGAAAAGCGCCGAGGCAATGAAGCTCGAAGAAGTCCCGGAGAATGAATTTAACTGACTTAGATCCCGCAACGAAATTAATCTGAAAAGAATAACGGAGGAAAAGGAAAAAATAAAAATTTCCACTTCACTCCATATCAAGCAGGAGACAGAACAAACAAGGCCGATAGGCACAAAGGGTCTTTTACAACTGGGATGAATTATATGGTATGCTTGGTGCAGAAGTACTAGGAAGGCTTACCCCAAATAAATTGGGATAATAGCCAGGAAAACGAAGAAGAATGGCTGCTATTCATTCAGAATTCTCAATCTTTAAGTATAACATAAAATTACCAGATTTATAAGTTGCGGTACTATACATAGGGACAAAGCCTGAGCTAGAATTAAAAGCATTGTGTGTATTAAGTAATTATGTTTATAATTGTGGGATTATACTGTCTTAGGCTCCAGACAGATGGACTGCATTTCAACTGCACTGGGTCTGCAAATTTTCAGTTTGAATTACGAATGCAATAAAACTGCGAAACAACCCTGCAGTCCGATTGCAGTCGATGGAACTATTGCAGTCGTATTAACTGCATTCAAACTGAAATTTTTCAGTCGGAGTGCAGTTTAAATTCAATCTCTCTGTCTAAAACCTAATTTCTTGCAAAAGTGTCGTCTGTCGACATTATTTATGTCACTTGAATGTATGTACAAAACTAATAACCGTTTTACGACCGATGCCGACAGTGTGTTAACTGGCAGATGGCTTTGGATTGTACAACACTAATCGCTTTTAAAAAAAATAGCCTTTGGTGCTTACCAATGGCGTAACTTTTTATCAATGAAAGAATACTTTGATTCGATCAATTGGTTTTTAAGATGTAATCTAACGAACGTATTTCGAGAGAAACATTAAAACAAACAATCCACTTACCTTTTTATAATATTAGTTTAGACTACTTAATAAATAAGCTGATACAATTAGCTTATACTTCATAAAAGATAGCTTGATCTCTGCGACATTTGTCAAACTGACGTATACTATACGTTATTGTTAGCCTGTCAAGCGCTATCGTTACGGTATTGATAATGCCAGCTGTCGAAGAGATCAAGCTATCTTTTAAGAAGTATACTTTACTGATAAAAATATGCTATTAGTATGCAAGATGAGTAGTTTTTTAATACACCATAATCAACCGAATAATCTTGAGATATTGCCATAACTCTGATTTACCATTCAAATATTATGTAGGTATAATTTTGTAACAATTTAACAAAACAAAACGTTTACGAAAATTAAAAAAAGCCTAACAAATTCTTCCTTTCTTTGAAAAGCCTATTTTGACACTAGCAACTAATTAGGAACACTTAGACTTACACACAAGTGTTTCTACAAGAAACTTACAAATGAAAACTTACACAATCGCGAGTGGCCAATGACTCTGTGAAATGTTCAGTAACTCAATAACCTGTTGTAATTCAAAACAATAGCTACACACCGCCTTTTGTTCAATAATGACAGAGGTACATAACTCACTCACTCATTTTTAGAGTTCCGTAGACAAGTAGCAAAATGTATTTCTTACTACGCTGTTCTGATTACGATAGCTCTTAGGCGATGTTCTTCGTGACGAACGACGATTTTGACGTTTTCCTACTTCTTACAAATATTACAAAACTGAAAATTTATATGTTTGTGTTTGAATCAAGAAAAATCGGCTGAACGGATTCGGGTGAAGTTTTCCGTACATCGCTGGGAATTATTTTATGTATGTTGTTTCCATCTTTGCGGCATTCATTTATAATTGACTTTTGTGTCAATGAACTTCAGTTTCTGTTTTAGTAGGATACTTCTCTGCCTGGTATAACGTAGCCTTGGGATAATCAACCACTTTTCAGGCGGGCGATGCCATGGACAGAAGCTGTTAAAAACTAAGAGTAAAATACCTGAAAATGTTCGACGTTTCCTCATCAGGATAGGACAGAAAATTAGAAAAAAATTGGTAAAGAAAAAGCTTAATTAGCATTAAAACTTTAGCGAGACTCATTGTTTTCTTTTTCTTATTTATTTGTTGCATACGTCTTACGTCTTTTAAGACGCATCAGTATAAATTAGAGAAAGAATTAGAAAATTTACTACCAACACTATACAAATTCAGTAACAGTATTTTTTTTTTTTTTTTTTTATATTCGGTAGGTGTCACAATAATAATATTTGATATTATTATTACTGAGATTGTACAGATGAGGCAATAAGAGTAGATTCAGTAAAAGAAGTAATAGTTAATACTGTACGGAACACCAATTGCGCAAGTTCGGCTTACACTTGCGCAGGTTTTTTTCGTATTGTTTGCAAATTAATGATCAGTCAAAAATTTAAAAATAATGATTGAGCTTATAGACTACGCCCTCGGCAGTCTTGGTTCTTGCTTCGTCGAAACTTATTGCATAATACCATCCCTTTGTTCCGCTTTTGGTATTCACTGGACAATAGTTGCAGTTTCATTAATTTTATTCTTTTAACGGTTTATTTTATGTAACATATGATAATGAATCTCGGGAATTCCCACGTACAACTTTTTTTATCATCTCGATTTTATAATTGACGCTCGTTTTCTTTTTTTTATTAGGTAGGTGTCACTTTCGTGAGACATCTTTATTAAATAATGTAGATGACATTTAATTCACATCATGGTTTTCATGAAGCGGTGCAAGAAAATTAAAAAATATGTATATACTCGTTTATATTTATTTTGGGAGTCTCAGAAAACGACAGAGGACTCACAGGAGCAATAGTCGGGAATTCCTCTTACTTATTTTAACACACAAAATAATTACCTCATTATTATTTCTGTTACATAAAATCTAATCTCCGAGCATACATTTCTTGTAATTACATCGTCTAGGAACCTAATTAGCCATTAGTTCGCTTTTGATCTAGGTCGGTAGCATAACTTAAATACAAATTAATTACAGACCAATTGCTTTTAATTAATCCTCGATAACTAGTTTAAAAATAAATCGGAATACTAGTTTACAGCGGTTTCGCTCGCGTGAATATCGAAAATTATTCAGGGGTGAAAAAGTACCCTATGTCCTGACGCAGGCCATGATCCATGTTTAAATTTTATTAAAATCTGTTTAGTTATTGAGTTCATTAATCAAAATCAAACATTTTTTATTTTACATAGGCCTACATGGGCACTTATAAAACGTCGACAAAAGGTGCACGGTTCGGGTTGATCGTTTCCTATGGAGAAGAACCGGCAAAAAACTCCACGGTCAACAAACATCCAACATACCTACAAACTTTAGTGAATTAATAGGACTACAAAAATATAAATTTAAAATTCTTGACATACTTTACCGTAAATCCGAAGATATATTTAGTAATAGTCAAGTACTTAGTTTAAGTGACTCATACATAACCACGTCTATGCATTTTGAATTGATTTGAAAGTAAGTAAGAAAATGCTTGTCATTTTCGATGTCACTTGCGAATACGCAGTTCATGACCAATGTGAAAGTTTTTTAGGTAGTATATGGCAAACTTTTTGGTTAGTAATACTAAGCAACATATTTTTGTCGTAAAATTAAGCAAGTAGCAATAACTAAGCATATACAAGCACACAAACAACGCGTTGGAAGGCCTCCCTTTAGGTGGACCGATGACCTGGATAAAGCTGCGGGAATACTCTGGAATACCCAGTTAAAATGACAAACTTGGCGGGTACACACGTGCGTACATACTCATCGAGCAAGTCTCATCGAACAAAGCTGTTCTCCATACATCTTCCACCTTGCGTCTACATGTAAAGAGCTTGCTCGAAAAACTTGTTTGTGTGCATTGAAACTCTTCGAGCAATGGACGATTCGTTGTTGTGTTTCGTGGGCATCAAACGTTCATAAGCTGCGTTCATAGTCTTTTAATGTAGTCTTCCACAAGCAATCTTCCTCCCGATAAATATTTATAAATTGTTCCACAAAAGCCCGAGAAAATGAACGAAAGTACGACATTTTAGCTCCGCACCACACCCTCTTCACAGAAATATCAATCACGACTAACATGCTCGACGTCGCGGCTACACGTACAAATATGTTTGCTTCGAACATCGAGCAAGAGTTATGGAAGTTTGAATCTTGTTCGAATCGAACATTTTAGTTGGCTTCGAGCATTTGTCTTGAGACTTGCATGGTACACACGTTCGTACTTGCTCGACATCGAGCAATTTTATCGAACATGTACGTACGTGTGTACCCACCAATTATATCTACTCGATACTAATAGGACAAACCAGGTTTTTCTACAGAAATTTTTCAGAGACCAGTCCCATTCCATTAGGCCTGGTTCGATCACATTTATGTGGTACATGACTTAATATCCTATGTCCCCTAGATGCGGCAGATGGCGTCCACAGAAGTCTTCCATAGTGATCGGTCTTGAGCTTCCCGCTTCACCTCGCTCCACGTCATTCCGATGCTCGCCGCTTCTGCCAACACGGTGCGACGCCAGGTTTGAAGGGGACGGCCACGCTTTCTTTTCCCTTGGGGATACCAGTCCGAAGCATGCTTGGGAATGTGATCGGGACCACTTCGGAGCGTGTGGCCAATCGATCTCAACTTGCGACGGATTCTGGCGGTCCTCGTGGCATTTCGCCTACAGCTCTACGTTGGAAATGGTCTCGGGCCAGTAAATCCCGAGAATGCGACGAAGACAGCGGTTGACGAAGACTTGTATTTAGCGTAAGATATCCTTTGTTGACCTTCCACGTTTTGCACCCGTAGAGCGGCACGGATTTGACATTAGACACAAAGATTTTAAGTTTAATCCTTAGGGTCAGTTTCCGTGATTGCCTCTGTTTGGCAATCACGGAAACTGACCCTAAGGATTAAACTCAACTGCGCAAAATTAGCTTGATGGCTTTTTCACTACCTCCAGTCTCTGACACGAAGGTTTTGGAAAATAAGGCTTAATCTTCGGTATACAGGCTTGACTATGATGAGATAGGATAGATAAATGGACCCCCTTTTCCGCACTTAAGACTCCCATTTGGTCCGTCGTGCGTGCACACTTCCTCTCTGTAAGAGCGAATGGGCCGCCATCTTCTGTCAACGACAATGGATGTCACATGTCTTCACAATTTTTTGTTCTTATAGTTTCTTCACGATGTGTTTTCTTCACCGTTTCGAGAGCGGTAGTGATGAAATAATTTACACAAAGGCAAGCGCCTGCCTGGGTTCGAACCCACGATCTACAACTTGTAAGTTGCGGCCGTTACTACTGGGCCACCACTGTTCTCAACAGGCTTGACTATTGGATATTTAAATTGGATCTTTTATTGACGCTGAATAGTAGATAACAATATTGCAATTAAATGTGAACGTAAAACGAGGTATGTAACTATAATATAAATATAGAGAGTTAATATCATCAATATACTATTGTACACATCTGTCTACCCAATAACAGACACAATGTTGAATAAGTCTTACATAGGAACATAATCACCCGTAACAAATCTATTTGTCTCAAACAACAAAGTAGTAACAGTTAAAAATAATTACATTCATTTCACACGAACTACAATCTCCCGTTCCCCATAAATTAGCAACAGTCAGGCTATGAACCCGGAACCTTTCGTTACGTCGACCATTAATCGCGCAGCCATTGGTACCTACCGGGAAAAGTTATAACCTTTCACATTATGTCATCCTGGGGTCTTGGGCCAACGCAAAAATCTTGTAGTGTTAGTAGTAAGAGTTGCTATTATACTGATTATACTAAGTAGCCATGTTGGGTAATATGTTTATGCGGATTTTGTGAGGTGAGTATGACAGGATTCTTGAGATTCTTACTTCGAAAAATACACTAGATGCCCGGTCAGCGTTTCAAAAACGGTCCGAAAAATATGGCCACAAATACGGTTGTGGTCTCATTTCAAATTAGTGCGGTGCAATTATAACGAAGTCACGGGGTCTCATTGCTATGAATGAAAATTTGGTTCAGATAAATCTCACTAGATGGCACGATATGGACCTATCTGTTATTGAATGTGTGTAAAATTAACATTTTCTGGAAATGAACATATAAATTGTATTTTCTTGTTTAATCAACTCTCCTAAGTACAAAATTATGGAATATTGGGTTCTTAATTCACATTTCAAAGATTATTTGAACGGATCATTTAAAAATGGATGCCAATAGATGGCGCATTTTTAAATTTTGAGGCATTCCACTCGATTCTTAAAATTTGCATAGTAACACATTTTGGTTCAAAAAAACCGTTAAAACGTGCAGAAAATTTCAATAAAACGAACCTTCACTGCATTTAAAGAAAAAAATATTCATGAATCTAGTAAACCCTTTTACTTGCAAGTCGCTGCTAACAACATCTATCTCAAATCAACGCGTTCGGTTCTGTTTCACGGTGATCCGTGAAACAGAACCGAACGCGTTTGATGTACAAAAAAATATCAGATTAATCAGACGAAAAACGCTAGTTACATCGGCACAGTTTCTTTGTATGTGATGAGGTATCTATATGCTAGTATTATATTATCTGTGTCAAGTTAAAAATGCCGCAATGTGCGTTGGAAAATTGTGCAAATAACCACCGGTACACCTTAATTTTGGAAGGAATATCTTTTTTTCGGTAAGTTTATATGATTATGTGTTTTTCATAAAATACAAACCGAATTAAATAGTAAATATGAATCAATTACCAAATACTCATACATACTTTACCAACGTTTGCTTCGACAACGCGCCAACTATTGTAACAAACATCAACTGTTCTGGAACTTTGTAATTTAGACTTTAATACATGAATAAGTGTAAGACTAAATTTGTTTTGATGTATGTTGAGCATCGATATTTTTTTTATTGCTCTTTGTACATAGCTTTGTGAATGCAACTTTAACATTGCATTTAAGGTTAAATTTGCTTTAATGTATATTATTTACTTCAACTAGAATTCTTAGAATTATCTAAACACAATTGGCGACAGTTTTAAAGAAAAGTTTAACAAACGTGATTTTTTTGTCGTTTTTGCGATAATGGTACGGAACCCTTCGTGCGCGAGTCCGACTCGCACTTGTCCGGTTTTTCTTACTCCTACTCTGTTATTTTCTGATTAATCTCGTTGTGGAAAGATCAAAACAGTTGAATTGATTCTCTGACAATCGTCGAGCTTCAATGCCTCAACGCCTTTTTTCGTGGTCAACACTGTTGATTCTGGTTTTCAGAAATTGCTGTAGTTGTCGGGCTTGTCTCATATTTATTATAAACCAATAACAGACACAACGTGTCTCATATTTATTATGAGACAAGCCCGTCACAATATTCCTTTTTTACCCATACAATATTCCTCCAATAACCTATGTTATCTATGGATACCATAAAAAGGGAAATCTATAGTAGACTTGGTACGAAAGTTATAGATAAGTATTCCTGTAACTTAACTAAAGAATTTTGAAAAGAACAATGTCAAATTGTATTTGAAGAGCACCACTCTGAAGTAGGCATTTACAGTATTTTCCAACGCCCGCCATCGCAATAATTCGATACCTACTGTTCAAAGATGAAAGGTTCGAAACCTGATTAAAACATCTGAGTTTTCTGTCGACGATTACATTTAGGAAATTATAAAAAATCTCCTACGGTGATCATACGGATGTTGTGTATGTGAGTTTATATGTTTGTAAACGCACCCACGATACAGAAAGAAATTCCTAGTGTGGGACAAGGTATTTTGTAAGAAAAAAATACTTACAAATCTTTAGTGCTGTGTGTAGCTCAGCTACCAGCCTTAGTGAATCATCATCATCTGGAACTGCGCAGCATGTCTTGCAGATTCATTTGCCGTCATTTCAATATTCATAAAATGTGCTTATGTAGGAACGAGAATAACATTAATATCCGTGAATATTTATCGTCAAACAAGTCATACTCTTCTTTATTTAAGTACATCTCTATTTGCGTTCTTCTTAATATTCCCCTGCTTCAAGTCATGTATCAACTTACTACAAACAAAGCTTAATATACTACTTAAAGATTATTTTTTTTGGGCAATCCCACCGCACCATTCCCAAACCACTGCAACTCCTGAAAGCCACAATCAACAGTGGCGACCACAGAAAAGCGCCCGAGGTAATGAAGCTCGACGAAATCCCGGCGAATTAATTTAACTGTCTTGGATCCCGCAACGAAATTAATCAGAAAAGAATAATGGAGGAGTAGGAAAAAATACAAATTTGCACTTCACTCCATATCAAGCAGGAGACAGAACAAACAAGACCAATAGGCACAAAGAGATAAGCCCAGTTGCCTAGCGCCACGGATAAAAATTAGTACTAATATTAATGGCTCCTAACATTGTGAGCTGTTATATTTGATTCCAATAATAGGTATAGCAAAAACGCTTGAACGCACGGAAATTGTACTAATTGTGTACTAATATTATGTTAATAAAGTTTATGCCGTCGACATCAACACAGGGGGTCCACAAGAATCTCAACTCATACTTTAACACAACAAAACGATGACCCAAACCGCTTCTATTTAAAAATCGAACACATCACAATCTGATTTAAATAAACGCCCTTCCAAGGTTCCAATATTTCGTAACCAATAGTAAATTATGTTACAAGTCAAGGTCACAGCATTTTCTCATTTCAACCCAAGGTCAAAGTTACCTAATTTTGGAGTATTTTGTTTAGAAACAGAAGCCTTATCGGTTTAGCTACTAATTATTACGTTCGGAGGGTTCAAGAACGTTGATTGAACCTCTTGTTATTCGATTCTTAATTCTTAATTAAAAGCCATTTTGAAATTCCTTCGGGAAAAATGTGAAAAGGTTGATCCCTTTTTTGTTAGTTCGATTAGAGAAATGCCGATCTTCAAATGCCAAAGGTTAAAAAACGTTAAATTACTGGATTAAAACTGTTAACGGGTCAATGGGTATTTCGGGAAGGGATCAAACAGAATTAAAATGTCTTTCAGAATCATACAGATTCATCTTTTTTTGAAGCGAGAATTTAGATGCCACCGTTGAACATAATGACTTGTTTTCTTTAGACTTTCTGATGTTATGTGTCATCCTTGGACTTGACTAATAATAAATACAAGGTATAATAGCAAAAAAGCAATTCCTGAAAATGGATCATTAGAATAGAATCATCATCATTTCAGCCGAAAGACGTCCACTGCTGGACATAGGCCTCCCCCAGGCGTCGCCACATTGACCGATCCCGTGCGTCTCGCATCCAGGGCGAATATTTAGAATAGAACAGAATATAAGAATTCTTTATTTGCACAGAAAGTAGGTACAGATGTTATAGAGCTCCGACCGAAAGAATATCCTAAGTAAAAAGTCATAATTCGAGGTTTAGCTCTCGCCTATTTCTTCCTCCAATATTGGACCAATTTAAAATATATTCCATAAATTGAATAAAAAAGATATATGTTGTGTTTCTATTTTTATCTTTTTTCATAAATTGAATAAAAAAATATAATATATTATATTTTTTTTTTTATAAATTGAATAAAAAAGATATATGTTGTGCTTTTATGTTTATCTTTTTTCATTTGTAGTAGTGGAGAACATTGGTAGTAGTGGCATCGTACGTGAAAAACGAGTTAGGTTTTCAGTTGAAAAACAACCACACGCAAAGACTTTAGTTCTCGTGAGCATGGCGCTTGTAACGGTGCCGCAATATCTAGCTCTCAACCAAAGTATAAATATAAATGGTAAATATCCCGAAACAAATAATTATAATCATGCTGTGCAGTCGGAGAATACATAAGCGCGAGCTGGCTGACCAAAACCAGATGTATCCTCCGACTGCACAGGATGATTTTCATCTTGTCTTTTTAAGCAGTCGGGTTTTTTTGTTTTTTTTTTATTTACAACTTTTGTATTATTTTTTTTTAGAATAAGGTACATTTAAACATATAAGTGTCATATATTTTTGTAATCACCTCTTAAGTCCCATAATTTTGATACTTCACACGATGAGATTGGAATAAAAAAATAATTTGGGCCTCACAATATGGCGCCCAATAACCGCCATTTTTCTATTATCCAATTTTAATGCCAGTGACACTGGCAGGGTTAAGACGAATCGATTGACGTAAGAATCATCAAAATCGGCCAACGCGTTTGGTCTCTAGAACGCCACATAGGAACAAACACACATACATACATAGACTGATAAACACATAATCCTCCTTCGGCAGTCGGGTAAAAAGGAAAACAAATGGGCACAGTATATATCTTTCTTTTTCAGTCTCCAATATTGGAGGAGGAAATAGGCGACAGCCAAACCTCGAATTATGACTTTTTACTTAGGATGTTCATTCGGATGTCTGTGACCACATTTCCTCTTAAGTGATCCTCATACTTTATAATTTAACTAAGGCATGCAAAACAATTTTATAAAACAAACAAAACATTGTATGCATCATTATGAACAACTTTTAACATGGGACCAAATGAAATCACGATAATAAAAACAGCTGTTCAGTAGGTACCTACATTTATGGGACAGCTTAAGAATACAATGTCTCCTTTTCAGGTATTGCATTGTTCTTTTTACATCGTGTATATATAAATAGTCCAAGCAGAGAATATTATTTAGTCTAAAATCCCATAAAAACTAAACCCAAATTCTCACAGCCTTAAAAGATAGAATGGACAAGATTTAGTAAACGGCTTTCAATCCGCGTGTATAAAGTCAATTGCAGGCCACAGGTGATGCTGGGTGTTTGTAGTTTGTACCTCGTTAATTACGACTAAGTGTATAAAATGGATAGATATCCCATGTTAGTTTATTCAACTGCTACAGGATTCGTACGCGCAACAATGTGTTCTGATATTAATAAAAAAATGCCGAGATTATTTATACTAATTTCATTCAAAGAAAGTGGTCGTGATATCTTCAAATATTGATTGATTGTGAGTTAACTTCTTTATTTATGTGAATGTAGAAATTGATCTGTTGTTCGTTTTTTTTGTCCGGACACTTTTCGTTTTGTATAGTTTTGTATGTACATATATCTGATTTGTGTGTCAAACATAACAAAAAAAAATGACCATCAAAATTTATGTATTTTTTGTCATTTTTGTATAAAAACGGGCCATTACGCCGTCACATGAAAATGTATTTGCTAAATTCTTTTTTTTTACGAAAGAACTTTATTCCGGAATGTTATAATTTAAATTAGGTAAAGATCTGAAGAAGAAGTTCGGAGGTATACAACAGAACTCTTTAATAAATGACGGCGAATGCTGCAATCACATGTATGTTTATTGCTTACACCATTTCATAACATACCATTACGCCAGTACGCTCTAAATGGGTACGCATATGTGAACAGTTCACCCTGGTAAACTCTCATTCCATCGGTTATGTTCAAGTTACATGTTATCGGGTAATCTATTCTGGCATCACTGTGGGCACTATAGGTACATTATTATAGAACTTGTCCAGTAAGTATCATTAAAAAGTGAAAAATAACTTCAATTTCGGATATCAGTGACAAAAAACAAAGAAACGAAAAAAGGAACACCGACTTCCGAAATTGAAGTAATTTTTCACTTTTTAGTGTTTTATTGGGAATTTGGTTGTATTCTTATGTAAAAATGTTTTTTTTTTTTGGAATTTGTTACTTGCTGTTGAGCAAAAAGTAAAATAAAACCTGAACAGAAGTTTTCGTGATCAATGCTCTCAAACAGACTAACACAACATCTTCCTTTATATTGTGTACCTAACTGATGACTATTGTGCGGTGGGGTACACCTCTCCACAGATAATATAATACCACAGTAACCTCTCTATCCGTTACCCGCTCTGTGCCACAGACTAACAGCCTGTCAATACGACCATACCCGCCTTTAGCCTCGGTGTTATTAATAGCCTCAGTACCAGATAAAGTCTTAATAGTTACAGATAAAGTATTAGTAATAGACATTTATTTCTATTGAACCCCGCTGGCTGGAGTTACGTAACTTTTATGTGGATGACGTGGTCAATACATCAATAATCTATTTGATTGTTAAACTTCATGTTGCATTTCTTGTTGTTCGTGCCTTGATAATAATCAAGTTACAAGAAGTGGGTGGTCTATTCAGAATATGTTTACTTTTATGTCAATCATATTGAATTCTCGTATGATGTTTCTAACACCATGAAGGGTGTTTTAAGAGTTAGGAACTCCTGTTCCTGACGCTTAAAACACCCTCGTAATAAAATGCTGGTTGCGAAAGGAAATCGTGTCGTGTCCATGTTCGAGGATAAGACACGATCGATAGGTTCCAAGTACGATCATGGTGAAAGACTACGAGTGGAAGACGACACTATATCTTCATAGGTAATGTGTGCCATCTTTAAGTGGAGTAATAGAAAGATTATGCCGCTTAAAGATGGTGAGGTCCTTATTCTTTTCAACTTTGTAAGATATAATATAAATTTTTAGGATAGAATTTTTGACAATCATTACATGTTGCCATTATATTAACACTAGCTTTTGCCCGCGGCTTCGCTCGCAGTGAAAATTAAAAAAAATAAAATAAAAGTATCCTATGTTACTTCTAATGCCTCCAAGAACATATGTACAAAGTTTCATGTTGATCGGTTCAGTAGTTTTTGCGTGAAAGCGTAACAAACAAACTTACATTCACATTTATAATATTAGTATCTATGATTATAACCGGAATATTTACCATGTTTACTGTTCGTTTCGAGTTTCCGATATTTCGGTGTTGCAAGCACCATGATCACGGATAAACTGAAAGTTATTGCGGGTGGGTGTTTATGAGGAGACAAAACGGTCTACCCTCTTTCTTGTTCGTTCAGTACCGCTACCACTGTCCCTCACAACTCGATTGTATTCCCGACACACGAAACTCACTGTGTCCGCTCGCGAACTTTTCTCGGCACTTTTTCGGGGTTTACACAGCTGACAGATGTAACATGATAAATATCCCGTTTATAATTTTAATGTTAGTGTTAGTGACCATGACAGTTTAAAAACTTATATTTTGCCATTATGTCTGAGTGATAGATCTATTCTACTACTTGATAAATTCGAATTAAATACCGATATATTCAGGTATTATCACCATTCAAGGACCCAAAATCAAAAAATGATACTGAAAGTTTGACCTTCTTACCAATATGACAACACATTGAAGATTTTTGTAGGTCATTCGAAATAAAAGATCAAATTGTGAAACTGCGCATCAAAATGTAATTGTCCCAAAATGCCGCGAAAATTATAATCTTTTTTTTTTTGCATTTGACCTTAGTCCTCGTTTTATATATGCGGTGCGTGAAATTGGATATTGCTTCATAACCTGAAAACATCATTAAGGTTTGAAAAAGGTTTTTAACGGACAGTCGTTAACGAAGAGGCAATCCTAACAAATTCGGAAAAGGCGAGTCAGGTAAATTGTGGGTAAATTATTGAATATGATGGACAAGATGAGCTCATGGCTTGTTTTGAACGGTGGATGGTATGACTCCTTGATTATGATATTAAACAACGTTCTTCTTCTTTTTGTGTCAATTTACAAAATTTTGTCTCAACTATTCAAATGTTGTCTGTTCAGTATGTGGCTACTTGGACAGCTCTGTTATATGCCATGTTCAGATCATGAAAGGTGCATGCGGCTGGGCACGAGGGGCAGGCAAGAACTTGGGCAATATCCTGCGAAGGGCCTCCACACTGGCACTGTGTTTGGGATGAGTCTATGATACACTCCAGCTATTAACATTAACCAACGATGTCATTATCTCTCTATGCTCTGCCCCCATACCCTGACATTTCAAAACTATCATATTTCGACTGTAAAAAAGGGACAGATGTATACAAGTCACATACATCTGTCCCTTATGCCAACTCAAAATAATCTTGCTCTAAGAGTTTATGGTCACCCAAAAAATATTGTTAATTGAGGGCTGGTATACATGATAGCAAGAGGCTTACACGTAAGAAGCATTGCTAATGCCACAATGAGTAGATGAATCTTTCTGATACAAGATGAACTATTCTCTGAAAGCTCGTGCCAACTCGAACGATATTGCAAATTGAATTAGAAAAGGTTATTTCACTGACTTTTATAGCTACACTGTTGATAAGTCTATAAGATGTGAAATTACTGAGCTCGTACCATAATTTAATTGTGATTAAGATCTTTATAGACGTGAAAATATTAGTAATTGTTGGTTAATCTTTCGAAGATGTGCTCTTTTTAACCGACTTCAAAAAAAGGAGAAGGTTATCAATTCGTCGGAATCATTTTTTTTTAATGTATGTTCCCCGATTACTCAAAGACGCCTGGACCGATTTGGAAAATTCTTCTTTTGTTTGAAAGAGTATACTTTCCAATTGGTCCCATAGTCATCAGGTTACGGTCTGATGATGGTATCTTGGAGAAATCGAGGGAACTCCTCAAATATTATAGGCATACATATAGCGATTTTGGTATTTTCATCAACAATGCAAACATTTACACTCATAAAGTATCATTTGGCGAAGTGGAACTGGTGAAGAAGACCACAGATGGCCAATGGAACTCCTTAATGCTAAATATGTCATGGGTATAAGATATCTCGAATAGGTAAAAGGCTACGATGAAGCAAATACGTATAAATACATAATACTTATGAAAATGGTACCATCGAACTGATCTGATGATGAAGCCGGCAGATAGTCACTGGAACTCTGAAACAAAACAATGTTTGGGCTTATTGGAATCGTCATGAGATGTACTTTGGCTATATATGTATTTTATGGCAATTGAAGGTACCTAACAAAACTAAAAAGAGATAAATAAAAAACTTTTTAACAAAAAAACAAACCGACTTCCAAAAAAAACACTGTAAAGTGAAAAATAACTTTCTTTTCCGAAGTCGGTGTCGAAACACAGAAAACAATAGGTACCAAAGACACCCACACAACTTTAGAAGTCGGTTGTTTTTTTGTTAAAAAGTGTTTTATTTTTCTGTCTAGACTAGATTGAAATAATTCTAGGTAATGTTGTATGTTTTTCCATGGGCAAGTTACCAATTTTTAATCGATTTCAAAATGATGTACATATATGAAACGAAAGTATTTTTGTACTTTTTAGTGTTTTGCTTTGGAAGTCCGTTTATTTTTAACCCCTTTTTTAATAAGAGGGGTGTTAAAAGTTTGAAGTGTGTAAGTACTTGTGTGGTTATTTTTTTTTGAAAGGTGACATTATCGGTACTGTTCTTAGCTATGTTTGATGAAAATTGGTTCAGCCGTTCAAAACTGCCGTCAGCCGTTCAGCCGGCCGTACGAATTTATTTGTATCTCCGGTCCCCGACTCATGGTAGCGGTAGAAAGTAGAAACTGTGGGGTTTTAGTCGTTAGGAGTCGACATAACTCTCTGTTGTCCTCAGAAGGAGGATATACATGAGGAAATCTCAAAAAAAAAAATTGCTTAATAATACTAATAGTCGTGTTTCCTATTCCAGGGAACGCTGTACGTTTATGAGTAATCAAGATAAATACTTATTTGTTATTTTTCCCAACCTCTAATAACTACTAAATATTATCAAGACGTAAAGTTTGTGAGGTTATAGGGGGTAATCTCTGGATCTACTGAACCGATTTAGATGAAATTTGACATGGATATAGTTTGAGACCCTGGGTAGGACACTGGATAGTTCGCATTCCCTTGGAATGATAAAACACTTATTACGCGGACGAAGCCGCAGGTAGAAGCTAGTAATGACTATGGAGGACGGACTATATTTGGATCTTTTGTCGTGGCCAAAATCTGAACTAAAGCCGCCATCTTGTAAGGCGGACGTAAACAAGTTTGTACTGAGAAGAGTGAAGCCCACATAGTAATAATGGCGTTTCCATGACAGTCGAGTCAAGTCTCTGCAACTTAAGGTGATATAGGAAAGAAGAAAACATGATGCGCCGATCCTAAATAATATTAAGTATATATGCGAGTGTGAGTTTGTTTGAATCTATTTTGATGAAGGTTCAAATTCAGCGCGCGACCGTGACGTGAGACCGAGACGTGTGTCACACACAAACTCTCCTCGATTTAATAGTAATCTAATTAGTCGTTAAAATCAGTTATATTGTTGCAAATTATTATTGCAATGGTAAGCAATGTTATTAAATTACTATTGCAGGCAGAAGAATACAACGATATGATATTATACTATTAGTATAAAAATAAACAAAGATTGGCTATCGACGAATAATATACAACCAAAGGCCAAAAATATTGTTTTCACAATGGAAGTCAATCAAAAAATGGTTAATTGTTAAATGACAAAATGTTCAGGCATTTCGAGCGCGACGCGTGGCATCACTCGTCCGTGAGCGAGACCGGGTAGCAGTCTTCTGTCGCGCGTCGCAGTCTCGCGTACAAACTGACTCCCAGACAAGCCATATAAAGCTTAAGGACAAGTGGTTCCGCGCGTCTCCTGCCTCGGTTGCTTGTCGCGGTCTCGCGTCGCGGTCGCGCAATGAACTCGCACCTTAAATACATTGGACAAGGACATAGGATACATATTTATAATACAGAAAAACTTACACATAATTATACATAAAACATCATGCCGTGCAAACATGTCACTTATAGGTGAGCACAACATCTATAAATTAGATTTTTGCTTAATTCATTAAATTAGATGTAAGACTGATCAATTAATAAGAACAAACGTATAACTTATTTAATCATGGATTATATATAAAATTAATAAAAACGTGTGACAAAAATTGATAACATGAAATATCAATACTTTTAATCCCTTGGGTTTAATTGCCCACTTTCATGTGGGCGAAGCCACTGTTAGGAGTTGGTGCTAAATAAATTGGGATAAGGATTAGAAAATGATGAACAATATTGTAATAGGTTCATGGTACCTAATGATTTTACAAAATTAATAACTAGAAAGGAAAGGCCCGACTGCACCTAGAATTAACGATCAATATGTTTCCTACATACATACAGTCTCCATTCGTCCTAGAATGTTAATGAATACAAAATGAACCCAGACATTTATTAATGATGCTAATTATCGATGTTGATTTCTTAGAAACGAATCTCAGATTGAGCAGTGGCGGCCCAGTGGTAACGGCCGGCCCCGACTTACGTTGGATTCGAACCCAGGCAGGTGCTTTCCTTAGTGTTAAATATTTCATCACCACTGCTCTAAAGACGGTGAAGAAAAACGTCGTGAGGAAACCGGCATGTCCTAGAACCAAAAATTCGAACACATGTGACATTCACCAACACGCACTGGGCCCGCGTGGTGGATTAAGGGCCATTTCCCTCTCTCACAGAGGAAAGGCCTGTGTTCCAGCAGTGGGAACATTAAAAGGTTGATGATAAACCTTAGATTAATGAGAATTAGGAATAGAACGCATATGGTATGACAAATGCTACGCTTACCATAGCACTTCAATAAAATAGGCTTCGTTTTTAAATAAAAAAATAATTGGATACAGAGAGTCACTTCTGGCGAAAAGCGATATAAAATACAAATTCATTTTGTTGTTAAGTACACTATATTACTTTGTAATTATTTTTGTGCCAATGAACACAAACTCAGAGCATTTATTTCATTTCAATTAACTTTTGATTGCCCAAGGAGTCGGTCAGTCAGTAAAGTTAATTGAAGTAGGCCATAATTGTATGACTATTGAACATTCTAAAGTTCGATCTATATCAATGAAAATGCAAAATTAAAAACCAATCACCCTTGTAGGGACGTCAAAGGCAAAATAAGACCTTACTAGACTAGAGAATGGACTGAGCAATACCGGCCTCATCTAATTTAAATTATTTTAACCTATTTATATTTTCAAAATAAATAACATTTGGACCCCTGAAAATATTTGCCACGGAAAGAGTTGAAGGGACTTTGTGCCTTATACCCTTCTCCTTTCTATACATAAATCGTAGTGATGAACCATTTAATGTAGACCAATCAAAACTTTATAAACAAACGACGCACGATCGCTTTATCTCTTTCACACCGGTAGTACTACCTACTAGCATTTACTTCATACCTGAGTGAGTAGTCCCTACTAATCTCAGTCCATTCTCTATGTCAATGCTTACCTTACCAATAATACCTACGCCATTTTCTTTTCAAATAAACCACAAAAATGGCTTCTTATTCTCGATGGCATTGGAATACTCTAAAACCATTAATCAACTTCAATTCCCAATGGAAAACACTTCTATTTCGGAATTAAAAGCAAAGTCAGTTGTATCCCGTGGTTTACTCCGTTCAAAAACATCTGATCCAGCCTTCTTAGAATTATTTCTACTTAAACAAAATTCAATTTCGGTGAAAACAACCATTTAACACAGTGGAAGTTCCATTAAAGGTTTTCCTAAGTGGTAATCGCTAAAAATCAATGTTCAAGCGGAGAGTAGGTACCTAGTTCGTTAACTTTAGACATTCCTCGAAGAGAAACTTTAACAATGATGTAGGTTTGTTCTAAAGATTGTTACTAAGGAAGAGTATGTGTGTGTGTATATATACGTCACACATACATAGGTAGAATTGATTGTCCATGGGACAACACAGTGACTCTGCACCCGCGGCCAGGGAGCCATGCTCCGTGACCGCTCGTCTTCGACATCCAAGGAGAAGTAGGTATAACTGAGAGCGTTTCTTTCTATGTAGTGGTACTTGATTAAATAGAGATTGGGGAAAAAAATCGGTATTCGCAGTGCTGGTGATGCCGATAGAGACGAATGTCTCTATCAACTGTCTTTTGTTTAAAATAAATCTAAACTAAAGAAAAACTTTTGTTGTATATAATCTCTGGAAGTACTTACTGATCCCATTATGAAAATTCTATCAGAGTTATAGAGTCAAACAAACTATCAAAGTAAAACTATCGCTCAGTGCCATAGGCACCTTTTTTACCCCACTGCTGAAGGAGGGTAATGTGTTTATCAGTCTATGTATGTGTTTGTTCCTGTGGCGTTCTAGAGACCAAACGCGTAGGCCAATTTTGATGATTCTTACGTCAATCGATTCGTCTTAACCCTGTGAGTGTCACTGGCTACATTAAAATTGGATAATAGAAAAATGGTGGATTTTAGGCGCCATATTGTGGGGGCCCAATTTTTTTTTTCTTCCATACCTATTGTGTGGGGTATCAAAATGAAGGGTATTAAAAGGTGATTACGAAAATATAACACTTATATGTTTAAATATACCTAATTATAAAAAAAATAATTAAAAGTGGTTTAAAAAAAAAATTTAAAAATTACAATAAACCCGACTGTTTAAAAAGCGAACTAAAAAGACGTAAACAAGAAGAAGACTCATGCTGTGCAGTCGGAGGATACATCTTGTTTTGGTCAGCCAGCTCGCGCATATGTATCCTCCGACTGACAACGTGATTTTCTTCTTGTTCACGTTTTTTTAGTACGCTTTCAAAGCAGTCGCGTCTTATGTTACTTTATTTTTTTTTTACAAAAAATGGCTCCTGTGGGAATAACGACGGGAGCGAAGCAGCGGGAAAAAGCTAGTTTCTCATAAATTACATTAATAAAACATCACGTAGTAAGTCTACATGTATTTCAATAAGTTAGTTCGTTTTCAATAATAGCCTTCATAAAGTTACAAATGTAATAATTTCACGGTAGAACACCACACATTAATCTTCATCTAAAAGCCTCTTTGTTGTGGTAAACCTAACAATACAGCTTTGATGGGCATATAATTTACAACATAAAGACACCACAACATTGTTATATAATATTATCGGTTTATACGAGTACCTACATACTCGCACTTTAAGCTTTTTTCCATAGTTCCGCTCGTTTGGTATGTTGTTTTCTATGTCCTAGACTTTTTTTTATTTTTACCGGTTTTTACTTACATTTTTTTTTCTAATTTATTTACTTCATTTGTATTTTTTTTTAATATTTTGTATAAAAATTAAAACAGATATACAGAGTTACTTTTGCATTTGGCTTCGGTCTCGTGCATTTTTCAAGACTGAGCGATTGTAGTTTTAGATCATTTAAAGAATTTTCGGAATTTTCGTACTTCCAGAGCCAATCTTTTTACCAATAAAAAAAATACGAGAACTAAAAAAAAGAGCGACTGTCCCCTTATTTTGACGAGTTATGCGAACAAAAATGTTCTGAACAACTGACTTTTTAAGAGTATGTTTTTGCAATAATCATGACTTGATTGGCACTTAAAGACCAAAATAGTTTGGATGGTGATAACAAATCAGGCTGTATAAACAAACTAACAATTTAACCTTATTATAATATAATAATACTATTTTAGATTCAAATGAATGATGTGCCATTGGCATGAGCACTTAAATACCATCGCACGAGGAAAGAGAAAATAGATTTGTACAGTTGATAATTATGTGTTTTATTACGTAAGAAGATTGATAAACACACAGATAGAAAGTGGACAAGTTAGCCTATACTTAGCATTCCTAACGTTAATTAGCTAAGAACGACATGGAAAAGATAAAAGATAAATGCTTATCTTTCAGAGACGCTCATCGTCTCGCGCTGCGCCATGACTGGGCGCTTTTCACGTGAATTTACTTCACATTTTCTAACGAATTTACCTCAATTTTAAATTTACTTCAAATTTGAATTTAATACATTTCTCAATCAAAAGGTTTTAAATTCTACGTATATTTTTACCCTCAAAGTAGGTAAATACAGTAAAGTAGCTTCTGCCCACGGTTATGCCTATGTGAAAAATGTTTTATTATGCCAATGGAACGTTATACCGGTATTAAAAGTATTGTATGTGTTAATCGAGATTATAAACTATCTGTGTGCAAAATTTCAACCAAATTCTTTCAGCCGATTTTGTAGGATTGAAAAACAAACATACATTCATATAATAATAATGTAATAAAAACATACAATATGCATTCACTTTTAATAGGTACTAGCTGTGCTCGCGGCTTCGTTCCCGTCACCTGCCTACCCTACCCTACCTACCTTCCTACCTACCCTACGTACCTACCAATTCCTTTTCTAGGGTCATTCATTCGCGGAGAATCTTTACAACGCTATTCATAAAATGACGTCAAATGCACAACGCCATCTATTTATATTATATGTTTAAATAAACAATTAATAATTTTTAGGATTAAAAGTAATTTTTAATGTATATACTACATTCGGATCTACATAGGTACATACCAACACAGACTGCCCGCGCTTAACAAATCTAAAATTTTGCAAGCAGGAAATTCTTAGTTCGCGTCTAGTTTTGGTTGCGTAAGCAGATCTGTGCAGTTGCATTTGACCTGCTTCTGACCCGTCATTATGAGATGCTTTCATGCCTAGTGGTATGTAGACTGGACAGAATGACATTACAGACACATTTTTATATGGGTATTCTGTCTCTTTTGGTGGTCTAGGTTATGTGACAGAGACACGCACACAAATTAATACGATTAGATATAAAAGAGATTTGTCTGAGTGTGTGTGATTTTTATTTGGCCATTTGGAAATTTATTTTCGGCGAGTAGCTACTTATTTAATTTCCATCACAAAACCAAAACAAATCAAATTATTCATTTGCATATTAGCTTCTGCTAGCGACAGTGCTCGCGTGGAAGTCTGAAATCATCCCAAAGGAAAGTCTCTTCTTCATCTTACTAAAACTATCCAACTTTAGGTGGGGTCGCCTCTTCAAATTTTGAAGAAAATTTGTCTTGAGTTGTCGGGTCGGGCAGTTTTTCCTCCCAAGATTAACCCCAGGAAGTACTCCCGGGATAAAAAAAATATCCATAATGTAATCTATTCTTTCCGAATTCATCAAAATGTGTTTTGGCTGAAATAATGGATTTGGGCGTTGTGTCACCTAACTTTTTTATCCATAATTTAAAGTTCCTTAACTTTTTTGTCCTAATCATCTTTTGTCCGAATGATAACTTACCCGAACTTAATATCACATGCCATAAAATTGAAATCCCAAAATATAATATGTCCTATATCCGTTTGTCATAAATATTACAATCAATAATATACAAAAGACATAAAACCGTACCGTATATTATACATGTACTCAATAAAGCAGTTGATTGTGAACATGTGGTTTTCGTAAGAAAGCAAGCATGCAGCAAGCAAGCATGCAGCAGGCATGGTTTCTGTCACGGCTCCGGCGCTACGGGGCTCCGGGGCGGTCCCACGCGAGTTTATCGTCGTAGATGGGTTTAACGCTCACCACCTGCTTCTCAACTCGCGGGCCGCCTCGCCCCTCCGCGCCTACGCGATTTTAAATTACACTCTAGGGGTAGAGCAGACAAGACTGCGTGGAGTCGGATTTACAGCGATTCGTTTCTGTCACCAAAACCTAATTTTAACATTCGGAATAATACAAATTCTTTAACACAATACTTAGGACATATAACTTTAGAACATGTAAAATTAGGAGATTCAATTATTATAGTACTCGATGTTATGACAGAATACTTTTAGAACTAAACATAATTATGTTAAACAAAATTTCGGGGCTTTGAACATGGTTTATAGCAAACGTGTTATGGATAATGATTTTCGGACAATCAAATTTTAGGAGAAGAATGAGAGTACCGGCGTTGATACATAACAAACAGACAGACAGTTACTTTCGAATTTATAGTAGTAGTACATATTTATAATCATTTATTAGTATGGATAGTATTCAACCAAACTAGATTTGTTTTTTGCTCAATCCATTAATGAAGTAGTATCCAATCTAAGAATTACAAATGCGAATTATTTCGTATTTAATGCGATATTTATAACTGTTATTAATGGAAATTACATGCAAATGAGCAAGAGACCATTAATATACACTTACTGAGTTTGAGTTTATTGTCTAACACAATTAATTATATTAATTTGTGCTAATCAGATGCAGGTGCGTCCATTTTGTAACGCGTCTTGTTTTGTAATTTCTTAAAACAAATGATTCGAGAGATTCTTTGATAGCGAGGTTGCCTAAATATTTTGTGTTGTCTTCTGTTGTATCTTGCAAGAGCAAAACGATAGCGATTTTTGCCCAACAATTATTGCACTTCAATACAGAAGTTTCTTCAATGCAGAGTTTTTTGAAATAAGTGAATTTGACAAACAGCAAGCGATTAGCAAACGATTATGTAGGACCTATCATACCTACACTGTAGTTAATTCCGACTTTTATGACATAAAGCATTCGATCGCGCGATGATTACTCAATGCTGTTTCTTCTAAGCCAGTGGCGGATTTGTTCCCGGTCGATAGCAATGGCAATTATTTCATGCAAACAATAATACATAATTGAATTTGAAATGATAAAAAATAAGATTGTAAATAACTTTCAATCGAATAAAGTCTGATACGTCTATAAGATGAACTTTTAATAATAAAATAACTCTTAATAAAACACGTTATCCGTTAAACATAATACAATTAATTAATAGTACCTGGGCGACCGAGCTCAGCTCGGGTGAAAATAAAGAAAACAACGTTTTCTAAAAATGAAACCTAGCTAGATCGATTTATCGTCCCCGAAAACCCCCTGCATACTAAATTTCATGGAAATCGTTGGAGCCGTTTCCGAGATTCAAATTATATATATATACAAGAATTGCTCGTTTAAAGGTATAACATAGATAGATAAGGACAGTAATTACATAATTGCGTTTACTTTATTTTCATTTGGTAAAAACATGTTTGTTGACAAAATGAAAATATTTGTAAAATATACTAATTGGATTAATTTCTAAAAAAAAAATAATAGATATGTCCAAGTCATTAAAATTCCAAATAAATAATTGAATATTTGGATTCACAGTAATTAAAATAATGAAACGTAGCAATAAATAATTTCTAATAGTTTATGTAGAAATAATCTTAAGCAATGGCTGACCCCATATTACATGGGATTTAATCAGTTGTGTATCGTAATTACCGAAACAATTAAAAAGCCATTGTGCCTCGCATGGATCCACGTTTTAGGCACACAAGCGTTTAAAAAAAAAAATCTGGTAAAATTTGGGTTCAACTCTGCCCAATCCTTTGGGGAACAAAGACGTGATGTAATCTTATAAATTTTCATAACATTATATTAGTAGATAGTTGCAGCGAACGCAAAGTGAGTTATTAATGCATGAGTGTTATGTTGCATAATTAACACGAGTGCATTAATTACTCACTTTAGCGAGGTGCGTAATCTACTTTTCTTTCAACTACCAATCTACCTACCGTGATAAAATATACCTACTCAAAATAAAAACTCTAGTTAATGAAAAATATTTATCCCACGACTTTTGCGGCGAAAGGTTATTAACAATTTAATTTGCAGCTGTATTTATACTTTCTGGAGTTGAATTCATATCGTTATCGCTGTCTATTTCCACTTTTTTAAACTTTTCTTGCTAAATATGAAATATAAAGTTTTAAAATGGTATAGGTACAATGCGCGCCATTTGTTTTTCTTTTTCATTAAATCGATTTTATTCAGCCGATTTTTATTTTCAACCAGTATCTTTTTGATCTAATGCATACATTTTATATTTAACTTAATGGGAGACATAAATCTCTGTGGCAAATTTATATCTTAATAAAAAGCAGTGCATTAAAGAGAAACTGTGCAACATTGCGATTTCATATAACATTTCTGCACTATTTTGGTTCTAAGCAAAAAATACGTCCTTTGTGATCAGTTTTGTAGTGATTAATGATAACATTTTTACATTTATCTGAGCTTCTACCCACGGCTTCGCTCGAGTGAAATAGTATATTATACAATTAGTGAATAAAGGACGGATTTATAGCGAGGGATTCTAACGACTAAATCATGATGATTGAATCACGAGCATAGCGAGTGATTCAAGTGTTAGAATCCTGAGCGACGAGTGATTCATGGCCCTTGATATAAATCCGTTTAATTCAAGAGTTGCATACTATACTTTTTACAATGACTACGAGAAAAAGAAAGATTTACGCGTAAAGCACAAGGAGTTTGTATCGAGTATTTTTTGCGCAAGGAGGTTTTATGGCATTGAGATGAAGGTCGAATATATTGGTGTGTTCTAAATTCAAACACCAAAACAGTGATTAAAAGTGCTTTTTATTCACTGTTTTCAGTGAATTAAAAAAGCTTTTAAGAGAGAGGATGGTATAAAGTAATTTATTACCCCGAGAGCACGTTATGCCGGGATGATAAAAAACATTGTGCTATTCCAGACTATAATCTATCTGTCTGCCAAATTTCATTTAGAACCGTTCAGCCGTTCTGGCAAGATTAAGTAACAAACATCCATCCAAACTTTCGCAATTAAAATAAGCTAGCTTCTGCTAGCGGCTTCGCCCGCGTGAGGAGTGTTTTATTATCCCAATGTAACACTATAACGAGACAAAAAGTAGCCTTTAATACTAGACTATAATATATCTCTGTGCCAAATTTCATCCAGATCCGTTCAGCCGTTCTGGCGATATTGAGTAACACATCCATCCATCCTTTCGTATTTATAATGTTAAGTAAGATTAGTAAGATATAAGTAGGATCATATGATATTTTTGCTCATTTTGTTAGATTAAAATCGGAAAAGAAACAGGCATTTAAATGTTATAAATATGTGTGTATCTCGAAAAAATACTAAAAATTACAACACTATTAATTAGAATCTACAACACTATTAATTAGATACGTCAGAATTGAAAGTAATAAAAAACTATGCAAATTATTTCTAAGCAACACTAGAACAAAATTTGCATTTGTAAGAAACTAATTTCAATAAAAACAAGCCAAGAAGCAAATGGTTTCTTTCACCATTTCTGGTCGTTTCTAAATGAGAATGTAATTTAAATATTATTTCTTAATCTAAACAAACGAGTTAAAATGATAACACTGACCTCTTGGTCAAATTAATAAGAGGGAATTTGCGTTTAATTATGAAACACGGAGTTTTATAACAAAAAATAAATGGTAGTTGAAGAGAATCTTTTGAAAGAGCTCGTTTTGGGGAAGTACTACTGCCATACTTAATTTTCAAACTTGCAGTCGAAATAACTAATGATTCATCATCGAACTAGCTATCGATAGACACAACCCTTTCTAATCGCACACAATCAATAAAGCTTATCAGTTCAAATCTAAACACGATCAGAAACACGTTCTACATTCGACTCTCCCTTTGCACACGTACGTCTTAGGCCTCGACCAGAGTGAACACGCGGTAACTAAGGCGGGAGCGAGCGCGGTGGCGGTCGCGGCACGGGTATTACACGGTCAACGTAACTGTACGCCTCGCTGAATGCGACCCATTCCTGCCAAACCGCGCGGGCACCCCGCGTTTGCCTCGTCCGCCAATAGCGAGTGTCCACCGTCAGAGTGACGTCACTGCGCCAGGTGAGCAGTTAAGTTAACCGTGTTGTAGCTGGCCGCAATACATCGTAAGCAATAAAATAAAAAATAAAAAAATATATGAAAAAATAAAAATGAATATTATGCATCGTAAGCTGTATTCAAGGTAATGCTATAGAATATAGGCCACTCCGACTCATCGCGCTAGGTGCCCGCCATACTCACTTAAGTGTGGACTTAACCGGTGATTTCTTAAAATACCTATGTGTGATCACTGACTTAAATAATAAGGATATAATGGACCGCGAGTTTTTCTGTGACCACAATTTGGGCATACATAGGCCATACTAGATCGAAGCAAACTCGCTGCGCGGTTGGATATCTTCGGGTGTGGTCGTGTGTAAGCCCTTAAAAATGCCGTGTTTCTTCCATTTTTAAGGTGTATAAGCAGACGTTTGGACATCTGTGTTTGATACTACCCACTCGCTTTAGCACCCGCGCAATCTCATCACCCTGGCCCGGGCCTAATACACACTGTGACACACACTCTCTATACAACTTTCCTTTCTTAGTGTGCGTGTATTATCAAGATGAATGTCCTCAGTTCATGTGACAAGATCAACAATGCGTCGCGTGCGCAGGGTACCGGATTTCCACGTAACGAGCAACCTTCCGGATTGGTTGGCCTATGTTGGGTTCAGACTTTAAAACATAGAACCCGAACAAGAACAAGAGCATTCATTTTTTGAAATTCTAGACGATGATGCGTCGTTTAGTTTGCACAAGCTGTCAAGTGCTCATTGGGTAAATATGTGATTAAACGATATTGAAGTTCATCATTTTCGCCAATAGAAAATCTCTTTCATCCATTATTTAATATTTTCATGGCAGAAATTAAAAATGTGACTTATCGGTCGCCTTTCTTTTTTAATTCTTGTGCAAAATTAATGACTTTGATTTAGTATATGGACCAACGAACAAAACTTTATTCGATTACACAAAAAGAATTCGGAAGAGTGGAAACAGAATAGATTCGCTCGTTCCGTCTAAACCCATCTTTACAAGCATTTCTTCCGGATTGGCTGGCTTTATTAACTGATGGAACTTTGTACCACACTGTATTATTAAGAAGCACGCTATATTACTATTGTGTGTTATTTAATAGTTTGCTTTCGTTTATTGCTGTTTTTGTTTTTAGTTGTTTTTCTTATTTCATTTTATTTTATTTATTTGGGAAAACAAACGACTGCACACTGCAGCAATACATACAATTTGGGCAAAAAGAAAAACAAATGTGCAATCAGCGACATTTGCCACATAATATAAAAACATTTTACAAAATTAATGCCACGTGCGCTTGCAATATTTAAATCAATAATAAATAAAATTAAGTGACAAAGATAGAACCAAACAGGCATACAAGAAAGAACAAAACGAAATTGTATAAAAATAAATCAAATTATCATTATAGAATAATTAAATTATTACAAAAAAAAAACAAACGAAAAATATACGGATTAAAATGTCAGCAGGATCAATTATAAATAATTATCTTACAAACAAACGTCAACAAAATAAAATTAACGATTACTATACAAATTATTATATTTTTATTGTTATTAATATTATAAAAAAGCAAAGATAAAATAAAAATCTACGAATTACAAATTGAAATGTTGGTAGAATTAATTTTCTTATTGGAGACTGTTATTACATTCATCTTCTTGAGTATATTCTTTTACTAAATTATGTAGTTTGGGATACTTGGATGTCAGTCGTCTGTGATACGTGGGATGGTATTCATTTATTAGTTTTTCTTCGCACTAGAACACTTTGCAGCAATTACACCAATAGAGCACAAATTACTTCAGGATCTTCAAGAAATTTTTGATACTATGAGTCTTACTAAATAAAATTATAGTAGACGAATTGTGAGCAGTGGTGGTCCAGTGGTAATGGCCGCACTTTACAAGTTTTAGAGGGTTTGAACCCAGGCAGGTGGTTTACTATGTGTAAATTATTTAATCACCAGTCAAAACGGTGAAGGAGAACATCGTGAGAAAAACGGAAAGTAAATTGCCGTAATCCACCACGGCTCGCGTGGTGGATTACGGCTCATTCCCTCTCACAGAGACCCTGCACGCACAATGGACCAAATGGTGCCAGGGAGTCCATCCAACCTATCCTATTAGACGAATATAAAATAGGGAGTGTTAACTTAATATATGTGTTATGAAAACGACATTCCTTCTTATTCCTTTCTTCCAGTGAGATAAGAAGCGATGCCGTGCCAATAATCTTATTTAGGACTAGTTGTCCCAAGCGGCGTCGCTCCCGTCAACTGGCTACCTACCTACCCATTTACCCTGCCTAGCTTACCCTACCTACACTACATACATGATTTTTGCGAAACTTTAACCGCTTACGCAGCGCACGCAACGGAAGCTCTCAAAAAGAAATAACTTTGCCCGTTTTTGCTACATTTTTCATTTGTTCTCCGCTCCTATTGATCGTAGCGTGATGTTATACAGCCTATAACCTTCCTCAATAAATGGACTATCCAACACAAAAATAATTTTTCAATTCCAACCAGCAGTTCCTGAGATTAGCGCGTTCAAACAAACAAACAAACTCTTCAGCTTTATAATATTAGTATAGATATAGACTAGAATTTATCTTCATTCTAGTGTCATGACAAAGATAAGCCTAGAGTCATTATCTTCCTGTCCTTGTCCCATGTTTCTTGGGGTCGGCGCAACACGTTTTCTTCTTGCGAACCGTTCTGTCAACCATCATGCTATCACTAACTCCCTTTTCTTTCATATCATTCTTCACACAGTCTTCTCTTTAGGCTTACACATTTTATATTCACAACTCTTTTAGGAGTATCAATGTAAAATGCCTATTAAAACTAGCAACAATACCAAATGATTCATGATTCCTCATCATCTCTTCACCTTCGTATTCCTCCCCGCTCCTCAAGTCGTTACGGTGAATCATTTACTGTTCGTGCCGTCGCCTCTGGAATACTCCTTCACATTTTATATGGGATAGCGTTTCGTTAGCGGTTTTCAAGATAAAAATAAAGGAACATTTCCTATCAACATGACGCATAAATATGTATTTATAAATGTAAGATTTAAGTTATGAATAATATAGAAATAGCTATCAGCTCAGTTGTTAATTTCCTTTAACAACTGAGGTTTGCTTTTAGAAAACCCAATTATGGGTTAAGCTCGTCTTTGTACATAAGCTGTCCATTGTACATTTGCACGCCATGTTATACCAGGATATGCTGAAATAAATTTACTGTAACACCTTATGTACCATATTGTAGCAAATAAATATTTTTGATGTTGATTTGATTTTTGATTTGTATTTATATCTTCATTTATGTTTTGTGTGCAATAAACAAAAATAATGATACAATAACTAAAATTCAAACAACATTACACAACAACAGATTCACAGGCCCTTCGACATCCTTAGATTCAGTTGCAACAATATTACGGTTAACACTCCACATCCTTATTGTCTCAATAACCCACGATGACGTAAAACAGGCTTAGTCACGAAGAAAGTCCAGTATCTGTCTGACTAGTACCTCGTAGCGTGCGCACACGCAGCTAAATTGACATTTTATTTAAGGGCGATGACTAGTACAGGGCTTGAGAAGGAAATTAAAACTATAAAAAGTGATGCAACTTTTTGAAATGGTATGTAGTAACTTCAGAAACCTAGTTATTTGAATCCTGGGTTTAGTTGGGTCGCACATGGCGTGTTGTTTTTTCTAGTAAGGAATAGAAAAGAATAGAATACTCCTTATTACGAGTATGTACACCATATAAGTTACAGAAAGTATAGAAGAAGTAAACATTATACTGGGTGACACAATGGCCTTATCGCTAAAAACGATATTTTCAAGACAACCTTTGGATGGATTTTAAAAATGAAAGGAAAGACAGTGCTGTAGGTAGTCTTTGGTGTACTATTTATATATAAAATAAATATATATATTTTTTTTTATTTTTTTGCCAGCTTTTTTTTTCCCGATAGCTACAATCTAGGGGTCTTTAAGTCAAGAGTGAATAGTTTACTTCTAGGCAAGCGTGCTCCACCGTCGACCACATCATCGCTTACCATCAGGTGAGATAGTAGTCAAACGCGAGCCTACAGATTATAAAAAAAAAAATAGACAAATATATACAGTAATAAGTAGGTATGGAACAAAAACATAGAAATCATGAAAAACAACTATTAAAGAGAGAGGTAGTGATTCTATATCATAGTTTTAAAAATGGGCAGAGATTGAGCACGCCTTATTGACACGGGCAAAGCATTCCACAATCGCACCGCTTGAACCGTAAAAGATTTGTCGTAAAAGCTGGTGGAATGCATCGGCATCTCTAGTCTCAAGTTTTCCGATGACCTCAGATATCTATTATGTATGTCTATTAGGTGTATTTTGTGTGTGTGTAAGGGAATTTTCAGTGCCAATCTGGATTCCAGATTTCTGCTTGGTTTATTGCAATGGGTTCGCAAAACCATTACTTACCTTAACCGGCTGAATTTCCGTAATTACCGAAGCAATGGCAAAGCCATTGTGTCTCGCGAAGATACACATTTCAGGCACTCGAGTGGTTAATGAGAGAAAAATTTACTTCATCATAATTATGTGTTAACTGATAAAGCACACATTGGCAAACATATAAAAATGCTGAGAAACCTACGCTTTACGTTCTCCTAATCGACGGCACGAACTGTTTCGTGTGCGAGGTTAAAATGCATGCCATCTCATCCGACAACATGTGCGAAAGAGATAGATAAGATAGCAGTAAGAAGCTAGTTCGTGTACGAATTAGCACTTTTGCAAATTTGTATCGAATTGGATGATGATTTAGGACGGAAACGAGCGCGCGAAATTTTATAAACAGACCTTTGGGAGTCTAGATATCATGAAAAAACGACTAAATGTATATTTTCAATATAAAATTATTTGAATTGTTAAATTACTAATCTATCTCTGTATGGGGGCCGTTTTGCAATTTTCCTTCTTCTTATGGTATTTATTTCCGCCCAAAGATGCGTTAAAATTTGTGTTGAAATATGGAACTTTCGACGCTCATAAATTTCAATATATTTTTTTACTTTTTGTTTCCATACAGGGCTATAAAGTGATGAGACAAATTGATATAATTATTTATTTTGAACGTACATCGTCAAACAGTGGAGTAATCGCCAGACTACTCCACTGTTTGCACTGTTGTTTGTATGGTAGAATGATCGACTCGTGTAACCTTAACATGTTATAGTTTTTTTTTAATTCCGAAAATGGCAAGGCAAAGCAACGAAGATGGCGAAATAGCCGCCACGCACAAAACTACTTCTTTTAAAACCATATTGAACAATACTCACCATATTTCAGAGACACCAAAAATATCTCTCGACACCCTTTATCGATTTCCATTTATCGACACAAGTGATAATAAGAAACCGAAAAAGTCCAAAAATCAGTCGTAAAATCTTAAATACCCATCAGTGTTTACGAGCCACACAGCAATCGTAAAAAATACAATACTATAAAGGACGTGTGCACATTAACGATGCCGTTCTTTAGCTAGAGTGTCACTATCTGACAAAATCATATTTTGAGTGACAGACGAAAAAAAAAATTAAAAAAACAATAACTCGACTGCTTTAAAAGCGAACTAAAAAGCATGCTGTGCAGTCGGAGGATACATGTTCGCGAGCCGGCTGACCAAAACCAGATGTATTCTCCGACTGCACAGAATGATTTTCTTCTTTTTTACGTTTTTCTTTTTTTTTTATTGGTGATAGGCTTGCGCTTAACCACTACCTCACCTGATGGTAAGCGATGATGTGGTCGACGATGAAGCACGCTTACCTAGAAGAAACCTATTAAACCCAGTCGGGTTTTTTGTTTTTTTTTATTTTTTTTATTTATAACTTTTTAGCTATTTTTTTTTAGAATTTTTAATATTTAAACATATAAGTGTTTTATATTTTTGAAATCACCTCTTAAAACCCTTTATTTTGATACCCCACACGATGGGTTTGGAAGAAAAAAATAATTTGGGCCTCCACAAAATGGCGCCCAAAAACCGCCATTTTTATATTTTCCAATTTTAATGTAGCCAGTGACACTCGCAGGGTTAAGAATCGATTGACGTAAGAATCATTAAAATCGGCCAACGCGTTTGGTTTCTAGAACGCCACATAGGAACAAACATACATATATCTGATAAACTCATTACCCTCTTTCTGCAGTCGGGTAAAAACACAACCCCGCGAAATAATAAAAATCGCTGCTGTTTTAATAAATCATATGCGAGAGTTTCCTGTGTCAATAAATAGATCTAATTGCGCACGTTCAAATAGGCACATGTTAGTTTAAGACAATTACGTAATCTTATAAAATAGTATATATGTAAACAAAAAGTTAAAGCAATTTGGGGCGATTTTATATTTTATTTGGAATATATTGATCATCATCAGCCTTTCCAATGTTCTTGAGAAACAGGAAACAGGCTTCCTCTGTGTGAGAGAGCATGAGTCGTAATCCCCCACGCGGGCCCGAGTACAGGTTGGTGGATGTCACAAGTCTTCGAATTTTTGGTTCTAGAACATGCCAGTTTCAATAATTTACACAAAGTAAAGCTCCTGCCTGGGCTCGAACCCACGGTCTACAACTTGTAAGCGGCCTTTACCACTGGCCAACACTATTGCTAGTAGAAAAATACTGCTTAGAGAGATCAATCGAGCATTTTTTGCTGATTACGGAGATATTAAAACTCAAAATCGGCCAAATGACGTATATTGACACTAGCTGTAGGACGGTAGAGCGATGTCGGACGCGGCGTGTCGAGTGTCGATTTCCATACGATTTGACAGAAACCTGTTGATAAGTTCAACAGGGTTTCGGGCATTTACATTGAAAGTAATGACGACAAATAATACGCTCGATAAATATCGATGCTGTGAGTAGGGTGACCATACGATCATTTGTCTAGTTAATAGTGGGGTACCTATACATCATTTAAAAATTAATTTTGTTATGTTCTAAATTCTTTTCAACTAATAATTATCAGTACAGCTTACATCGTCCATCCTATTTAATCATACAAATTATGTTTTCTTAATATACAGTTGTTCTTTTTTGATTAATTTCTTTGCAGTTTCTAAGGTAAGGAGGTTTCTAAGTTGAATTTATCTTTATTTCGTTGGTTCGCCTGTAGATTGTGCTTAGGAATAGTGTGGCAGGCGTTTCCTCAAATTTAAATACATAATTATTTCGTTTTGGTTCATTATTTCCTTGTTTATTTCTAAGAAATACATAGTAAATACCATTTGATCCTTTCATCGTATCAATATCATTCGATTCGTGAACGTATTTCGCCGAACACGTGTAAAAAATATTTTTCTATTTTTACACCAATAGAAACAAAAAAAAAAAAATATTCGCTTTATTTTTGGTGTCTATAAAAACCCTTTATGCTCCATACACGAGTTACTACTTTATTTAACCCTTCATGGTTTATGGAACAAGCTTAGCCAAAAATAGGCATTTTCTCGTTGTAAATCATGTTGTTCATAAATTTCTCTTAGGTTTGTTTTCTAAAACAATTTTACCCTCGAAAAATACTTATGTCAATAATGTTTAGAAAAACAGAATTTATATGATTATTTTTCTAATTTCAGCATGAAGATTTCAATAATGTAACCTATATTGTAAGTATAATTTAAAAGAAAGCAACAAGAACAATAGTATTGGGATACTGACAAAGGTTATATTAACAAAAATAAGATATTATTATGACTTTTAAATATAAAATATTGTGCGAGTTCGAAAAGGCTCACATCTTTATGCTGCGATTAATTGGGCATCAGTACATTTATATGTAAATTATTTTCTATACATCTATACATATAAATAAAATTGGAGTGTCTGTTTGTAATATTGAAATAACCGTTTTTTACTTCATGTATATGAATAAAAATATTTTGTTGTATATACCGTATATATATACGGTACATACAACAAAATATTTTTTTTTACAATTTTTGTCTGTCTGTCTGTCTGTTTGTTCCGGGTAATCTTCGGAACGACTAGACCGATTTTGACGGGACTTTCACTGGTAGATAGCTGATGTTATAAAGTGAAATATAGGCTACTCACAGATCCTGTGAGAAACTTAAAAAAATAAATATAAGCTTTACAAGTTTGACGCGGACGAAGTCGCGGGCAATAGCTAGTATTTAAATATTATTAGTGGTTTATTAATGAAGTCTAACATTATTTCAATCAAAATATGACTTGATGAAGGTCAATAAACCATATTGTAATATTTTATCCATCAGTCCTAGCGTTTATATGGTGCTCCTACAATCGAGGGAAACCCACCGTTGCGTCACACCACGAAAGCCTTTCGTATGACGGATTCGACATTACGTTCGTACAATTTCACATATTATATAGCCTTACAATTTCACATTTTTATTAGCATATACACAGGTTTTTTTCCCTATGGAAAGCTTTTGACGTAACATTCGATATTTCACGTAATATAATAAGACGGTTTCATTTAATCTTTATAAGTCGAGAATTCCACGAATTTATTAATGTGTTATTCATAAATTTTATGGTCATGTGGAAGGATTCTCTATAGCCCATTGAATAATCGCTCATAGTAGGTACTAGCTGTGCCCGCGGCTTCGCTCCCGTTAACTGCCTATCCTATCTACCTGTACCTACCCTACTTACCTAGACCTACCTACCTTACTTACCTTTCTACCTACCCTACTTACCTAGACCTACCTACCTTACTTACCTTTCTACCTACCCTACTTACCTAGACCTACCTACCTAACTTAGCTTTCTACCTACCTAGATTGAGTGTTCACTGTTCAGGATACTATTTACTTTAGGGAGAAGAATATCGACTTCATACAAAAAAATAAGGACGAAATTGCTGCGCGCCATCTAGTAGCACTCCAGAACACCACACCGAAACGAAAACATGAAAAACATTTTTCAAAAAAATATGAAGTCCGTGTCTTTGATATGTACCAATTTTTTTCGTTATGGACACCGTATTCCAAAAAGACAGTTATTTTCACTTTGTAGTGTTTTTATTTGGAAGTCGGTAGTATTTTTTTGAATATTTTATTTTTCACTTATTAGTTGTACCTAATAGGTAAGTTCTTTAGTAAGGACCAGAATAGATTACCCGAAACATCATAAAACTTGACCATAAGCGGTGAAATGAGGGTGTAGCAAGGTGAACTATACACATCTACGAGATTTAGAGTGTACTGGCGTGATGTTATGTTATGAAATGGTATAAACAATAAACAGACATGAGATTGCAGCAATCCCGAGAAATTTTCCGTCATTTATTGAAGATCAGATCTTCACCAAATTAAAATGGGACCAATTTGGGAACATAATCTTTCAAACAAAAAAAGAATTTTCAAAATCGGTCCACAATTGACGGAGATATCGGTGAATACAAAATTTATTCAACAGTCCGGATATCTGAATTGCGTATGTTGCGATATTTTACCTTCTATTCTTCTTTGTTAGTCATATCATATTTCATACAGTTCATTGATTAATTCCCCGTTTCTTTCTCATCAATTTCTTCTCAAAACTTTTCTTACAAGTTTTTCCTCATTTATAATCTGCTCTAAATTATTCACAAAAAACCTGCTCTTACGTGAATATCGGTGATAAAATTAAACGGTTGCAAAACACAGGTTTCCTAGTGCTATAGGTTACGAAGGTGATACGGTAGCCGCTTTCGATACAACTAGAGACATATCACGAACGATGCAACAGGTAGGGCGATTACTATCTAGCGCAAGTTATTTGAAACTAAGATGGAACTTACAGTAGACTAAGAGTATAAACATTCATAGACATGCAATATATTTACTTACACATTTATTAATTTTTGTTCATCTTGTTATGTCCCACTACATGACAAAGGGTCTTCTTACTTCATATGCTCTCTATTTTGGGTTAGTGTGGACCAAACCTGCCTGTAGACGGCAAGCTCGTCCCACCATCTTCGCCTGGGTCTGTCGCAATGTCGCCGGACATTTTCTGCGACCCATATTGATACAAATAATATAAAAACAAATATTATAGAATTATTATATAATATTTCAACAAAAATCCTCTTTGAATAAAGAGGATTTTTTTTAGTGTAGGAGGTAGGTAATCTCTAGAAGTACCTACTCATCTGATTACAAAAAGTAAAATAAAAACTCTTTTATATATTTGTATTTCATGTTTTTAAACTAAATAATTTATCTAGTATTTGACATGCTTCGATCGAGAATCTATAGAAAAATATAATATCTTACGACATACACCGATTCAAAGAGTAAAACGCCTATAACTTTAGAACAGCTGAACCGATTTTCATCAAGCAGCTAAGAACACTCTCGATAAAGACACCTTTTAAACAAAAAAAAAGTAAATTAAAATCGGTTCATCCGTTTATGAGCTATTATGCCACAGACAGCTACACAAAGACACACACAGATATACACGACAAACTTATAATACCCCTCTTTTTCCGCCGGCGCGGAGTAGCATTGGCTACTTTTTACCCCAGAAAAATGGGGTAGACACCGGGAGCGAAGCCGCGGGAAAAAGCTTGTCGGATATAAAAAGCTATTTAACGACTGCCGAAGGAGGGTAATGTGTTTATCAGTCTATGTATGTTTGTTCATAGTGGCGTTCTAGTGACCAAACGCGTTGGCCGATTTTGATGATTCTTACGTCAATCGATTTGTCTTAACTTTGGGAGTGTCACTGACCACATTAAAATAAAAAAATGGCGGCTTTTGGGCGCCATATTGTGGGGGCCTAATTATTAGTTTTTCAAGGATTTTAAGAGGTTATTTAAAAAATTTGCGACATTTAAATTTTTAAATGTTTAAAAAAAACAAAACGTTCATTCAAAAAATGAAAATTAAAAAAATAACTTGACTATATAGTTATAAAAAGAATGTTAATTTCAAGAAATAAAAAACCCGACTGCTTAAGGAGCCAACTAAAAAGACGTAAACAAGAAAAAAATCATGCTGTGCAGTCGGAGCATATAATCTGGTTTTGGTCACCAGCTCGCAAATATGTATCTCCGACTGCACGGTCTTTTTAGTTGGCTTCTTAAGCAGTCTGTTTTTTTTTTTATTTTAGTTTTTTTCTTTTACTATTATATCCACTACCATTACAAAATTTTCGTGACACTTGGCTTCATAAAAACTCAGAGCCATCTTCTAATCTTTGATGATCGTGCCTTTCGTCTTAGGAAAACGTCTAACATTCGTGATCTTCGCATTAACGACTGCCAATACAAACAACATTACTACAGACATAAAACCTAATGCAAAAGTGTTAATAAGTACTTTCGAAATGTGTCATACTCTTAATAAGTTGTTGTCATCGCTAATGGTTGAATTTTAACACTACTGGATATGAAAAGTCAACATATCATAAAAACAGAAAGCGAATGTTTTGATTGAATACAAACGCAAACAAATCTTTCAATACTCTTAAAGGAACTACTCACAGAAGTGTATCAACACTTCTTAGATTATAGATAATATTACTTATATTTAAAAATATCTTCTAGAATACCGAATTCATATTCATCATCAATCTTTTCTTCTCTTTCATCAATTTGTTAACATAGGTTTTCGCAGCTACGTGGACAGTCATTAGTATATGCATATGAAGTACCCTGGTAAAACCTCGCTCAGATAATTCAGTCAACATTAGACATTTGAATGTATGCCACAATAATATAATAATAATAACCATAAAAACAAATCGTATTACACATAGCTACAAATAAATTGAATTACAAATCACTTTAACGAATCCTCTCAAATCTATTCTTAATGAAGAAATCATCGCCTTTCACAAACAAAGCTGGCTATTACGCCACGGTGCCCTTAACGTAAGCGTTCACCTAAAATGGTCAAGAAGCATCTGATTCTCCCGTTCACGACTTCGAATGCGTAATCTTTGCGCTGTCACTTGTTCATGTGTGGTACAAATTGTAAGCTGTCAATAATTAAGAATAGAATAGAAATATATTTATTTGACACAGGCACAACACAACAGCAGCAAACATGGAGAAAGACAAAAAAGAAGTGCAAAGAATAAATTACTAGACTAGATTTTTTTTTGTTAAGTTTTGACGGGCTGTTTCCGCAACTCCACGACTAAGCGCGTACTTTGCGTATATTTTGATTCAGTTACATCATTCGATCTACCCCAGCTTCTCGAGAAAGGCCAGCAGCACCCTGGTACTGCCGACTATCATCTGCCTCACCTGTCCTCCTGGGTCACCGAAGCTACAGGGCCAATGTAGCTAGCGGTTACAGGGCAGCTTAGGAGCAAGTCTCATCGTCCACCATGCATACTCTGCAGAGTGTGCTGTCCCACTGTCCAAGTGTGAGACAAAAAGGTGCTTGTTAAAGGTCCCGTGTCCAGTCATTACGGCTGTGACTGCACGCAACTGTGGCTTAGATTACTAGACCAGTGAAAGATTTGATATATCTTTGAGACACTCGTGGCTGAATTATAACAGCCGGATCGATGTTTAAGCAACGCTTTCCGAAGTTTATTATTTATTTATTTATTATATGCTTTATTGTACACCTTAAAATACAATTATAAGAAGAAACTTAAAATTAATACATATACAATGGGCGGCCTTATCGCAATCCGCGATCTCTTCCAGGCAACCTGGTATGGACAGTAATAGTCTGGACATGAAGTGGGGTTGTCATCGGTGTGACAATATTTTTGAAGTTGGCACTTGGAAGGGTGATTATCAATTACAAATCGGGAATCCTGCGTGCCTCGGGAAGTACGTTACGAGTACTGAGAAGCAAGAAGTTCTGACAACAGTCTTGCCCAGAGATAAAAAGGCAGTAGTTCCATGTAAAATATTGGTACTCAGCTGCATTCTTTTAGACTGAAAGTAGACTCCAAAATGGTTGGGAAAAAAGTTTGGCACGTTAATTATCTTATTAGTCCATTATATCTCCTAGGGCACGGGCACCCAACGCGAAGAAAGATAATTTGGTTCAAATAATTTGCACTAGATGGCGTGATAAGCTTCGATTTGTCCTTGAGTTTAGTAAAATATTAAGATTTTCTAGAGACGATAATAAAAAAAATATGATTATAAAATTTGTTTAATTTACTCTCTTAATCACAAAATTAAGGAATATTGGACTCTTAATTCACATTTAAAAGATTATTTGAATGGATCATTTAAGATTGATCCCAATAGATGGCGCGGTTTTAAATTTCTGAGGCATCAACTTGATTTTTTAAATATGTTATGTAACATATTTTGGTACAATTAAACTGTAATAACGTGCAAAAAAAACATTATGACTAATCGTTGCTTTTTTTTTTAAATATTCACGAACCGAGAAAACCCTTTTACTTGCAAGTCTCTGCTAACACCATCTATATCCGAGAATCGGAACCGAACGCGATCAATGTTCTCAGAAAAATAATCAGACGAAAACCGCTAGTTACGTCGGCACGGTTTCTTTGTATGGTATGAGGCCTTTGTATGCTAGTATTGAACTATCTGTGGTTACGGGTAGTGAGAAGCAAGATATTCGGACATCAGTCTTGACCAGGGGTAGACAGGCAGTCGTTCTATGTAAAATACTGGTGCTCAGCTGAAACTCAGACTGGAAGTGGAACCCAAAACGGTTAGGCAAAAGTTGGGCAGAATTATTATCTTATTAGCCCGTTATGTCCCACCGGTGGGCAAGGATCTTCCTCTTCCTTTTCCACACACCTCTGTACTCTACCATAACACACAATTCCTTCTTTTTTTATTGTCTATAGGCTTGCGCTTGACCACTATATCACCTGATGGTAAGCGAAGATATGGTCAATATCCTTAGGTAGGAAATAAGATCCTTCATCTTCGTCTTGGATATAAATTATGTGTATGAGTAATTAAATAATTTAGTTACTTAAGAAATAATTTAGTAGGTGCTACAATATGTAAACTGATATGTAAGAAATTTAAATCATTATAACCAAAGGTGAAGGTTAAACGTCTCTCAGAGATGGATCGTAACATTATGCCTGTAATCTTCTAATTTATATGAAGAGGTATTAAATTGTTTGAAACGTACACCCATGTAATTGGGGAGCTTATTACTATCAGGTATGTAGGCTTCGAGCTGCTACAGAGAAATTAATTAAAAATTAAAAGACCCGACTGCTTAAGTAGCGAACTAAAAAGACGTAAACAAGAAGAAAATCATGCTGTGCAGTCGGAGGATACATATTCGCGAGCTGGCTGACCAAAACCAGATTTATGAGATCTGTTCATAAAATTTCGCGCACTCGTTCTCGTCCTAAATCATCATCCATTTCTATACAAATCTGCAAAAGTGCTAATTCGTACGCGAACTAGCTTCTTAGTTCTCATCACAGCATCTATCTCTTTCGCACGTGTTGTCGGATGAGATAGCATGCATTATAACCTCGCACACAAAATAGTTCGTGCCGTCGACTGAAGCAAGTAATTAAAACCTTAAATAATTATGCCTCAGAATTGCAGCCCAACTGAATTTTGCAATTTATTTTTTTGTTTATCGTTAACCTGCAAAAAAGAACCAGCTTCTTTTACTAACTAAGATCAACAAAATGTACAGGGACGCGGTTTTTTTTAAAACATTTCAAGGGTGATGCCCACAGTCGCTCATAATGCAACACAATAAAAATTATTCTGATGTTTTGGATAAAAAACAAGGTTTTTTTTACTCTAAGCCCAAGTAAGACGGAAAGATAATACAAGCAAGGACCTTCTCAAATCCTTACAAATATTGTATAAACCGCTATTTCCCGTATCGCTATCCCCTCACTCCTTAAACGTTCTATTAAAACCGCGATGCGTTAAGTCAAAGGGCAAGTGAGTGGCGACGAGCCATCGATTCTGATCTAGATAGTTCCACCGACCGACCGGTCGCCTACATGGAAATGGATTACAAGGATTCACAGACTGGTCTAGGAGACGAGATATTATGCAATACGTTAGTTAGTAGTTGATTTAACCTATGGTTAGCAGACGTACAGCAACGTAATCTATGCTCGATTCAGACGAATAATTAGCAATGCTGCATGGTGCTTGCGTACAAATCAATTGGCGTTGGTCAATATCTTTCACCATAGGCTCTTAAAGAGAGTGTGAAATTTTAGTACTGTTATCCTCACTGATAATGTTTTGTAATCAAAAGTGAGTCATTCTGCCTGGTTAGTCCCAAACGATTATGATGCAATGAGGTAGTATCTGATTAAGGATTACTGCCCGCATTCACTAACCCTAGGAAACAACAATCAAAATGAATGCAAAAACTATGAATGCAGTGTCGGATTTTCAAATCATTGCAGCTCAACGTAAAAATATTACTGTGCACTTTTATTCATGGTCTCACTTTTGTGTACCCTAAGTGAGTTTAAAACTACCGTATATGGGGCAGTGTTTACATATTTCTATATTAACTTTACTTTCATCTCGGCAACTGAAGACCGCGAGCAAAGCTGCATACAAAGCGGCTGATGACGGCAGATTTAATCCGTACGGTGATTATGTAGAAGATGAAGCATCTGTTAAGAACGCTTGACACCTACTTCCTGAAATTAAAATGTTCTTATATTTTTAAACACAGACTTTTAACTTTATCCATAAACGAAACTCCGACTATTATGTTAAACAATGGAAACTCGCGATCCCACTTGTTTTTAGATAAAAATTTATACATATTTTTTAGGATCTCTTAACAATATTAATATTTTAAGGGCACGGCACGTGTACAGAAGTTTTATTATTTTAACATTTTTATAGGGTACTGTACTTACAAATTTATTTTTGTTGTAAATTCGTGTGTTGTAAGTTGAAATTGTTGAAAGTTGAATCAAAATAACCAATATTGAATGTCTAGGTTCTTTCCATTAGCTGCTGTTAGAAAAATATAGCTGTTAGCTGCTGGAAATATCTATTTTCCAACAATATATAACATCTGCCACTGTGCGACTGACATAGGACATCCCCATCCCGTCTTAGTAATATAATTATAACATCATAAAATTAAACCTATTGCAACATCTTGTTATACCCGAAGGTGTAGGAATAGGTCTACACTCTTGAGCACGCCACAATTGCGGCGGTAAGGCCTCTCTTTGAGGAGTGGCTTGAGAGGCGCCACGGCGTCCTCACCTTCCGCCTGACGCAGGTCCTCACCGGACACGGCTGTTTCGGGAGGTTCCTGTTTAGGATAAGGCGGGAGGAAACGCCCGGGTATCATCACTGTGTGGACCACCCGGAGGATACGGTGGAGCATACGGTGGAGGTCTGCCCTGCTTGGGCGGAGCACCGCCGTGTCCTCGTGGAGGCGATCGGCGGTGGCAACCTCTCGCGTCCGGCCCTGTTCAGACCATGGTACGGAGCGAGAGGGCATGGGAAGCTGTCTCCTCCTTCTGCGAAGCAGTAATGCTCGCAAAGGAGTAGGCGGAACGCGAGTGTTCCACGCGCGCCTCAAAGAGATGTGGCCGATGCCTGACTGGGTCGCGGATAAATTTGAAAGAGTTTTACCGCGGCCCTGGCACAGGCAACTGAAGGAACACGGGTGGGTTTTAGTCAGTAAAAGTCTGACACGCCCTGCCGCTTCACTCAGAGCGGGCGGAGTCATTGGATGATTTACAACCCAAAAAAACAAAAAAAAAAAAGGTGTACACTCTACACTTAAACACTCGTAATAACATAAGTTTAATGTAAGGACCCAGTGCCCACTGTTGGGACACATGTCTACTCTGGGCACTGGAATAAAGATTATTTTATTGACAATTTAGAATTTACGATCTGCCGTCCGCGGCTGCGCCCGCGTTTAATTTCTTTCACCAATATCTTTATCCATTATAGCCTTTGTGATTATCTGATGTACAATCAAGGGTCAAAAAAGTCTTACTCTTCTTTTCTTCTTTCTCTTCTTTCTTTTCTTAAGTTAAATTATCCACAACTGATTTTATATGTTATATAGAAATTAAAGTAAAGATTATACCTATTAACCGTGAAGCGTAGAAAATCTTATACCTAAAAAAATGGTTGCTGTTATTTTGGTCGAGTGTGACTGCACTTTTGAACCTTATCTGTATAAGTAATATTACTGTTAAGTATCATCAAAATCCGTTTAATAATTTATCTACACTCACAACGTAATGTTCCAAATATGAATTCAAAATAGTAGTTTATGCAACAGTCATATAAGAGGGGTTACTAAAACACGAGCGTAGGTATATCTATATGTGATAATAATAATATTACGCGAGTGTTTTAATACCTAATTATATGCTGTTGCATACACTATTTTATCTTCACTCATACAGTTGAAATAAAACAATAGTGGAAACGGAAAAATATATGGTATGGTATGGCGGGCAATTTAGATTCTCATTGTCACATGACTGCGCAGCGCGCGCATCCCTAAACAATGACATAAATTTTCTAAATTAAGTTAATGAACCCATATGCGTCAATCAATTAAAAAGTAATAGTGTGCTATAAAAATTAAAAAGTTATTTTATGATGCAGTTGTTTGAAAATCGAAAGAAAATGTTGCACTGTAATGGCTTTTTTTTTTTTTTTTTTCTGCCAATATAAAGTACGTGTTTGTACAATATTTTTTGAACTCATATTTGGAACATTACGTTGTGAGTGTAGATAAAATATTGTATAAACACGTCCTTTATATTCGTGGATAGGTCATCGATCATCGAGAAAACCGTGATTAGCTTTAAGTTGAATTTTAAGAAAGACTAACTCCAGTTTTCCATCACGAAGTATTCCTATCATATAGAAATCATTATTAATATACGGTGGCAACAATAAAATCAAGCAAGAACTAATTCATAATTTTCTAGACCATTATAATTATTACAATATCTTTCTACCCACAAATCGGTTACAGTAGGAGCATCGCCTAAAATTGTCATACATTTTTAATTGATAAACCTTGCTTAGTAACCGCTGTTGAATATTCTAAACAGGTACCTACTTATCCCCTTTGGGTATGATTAGGGCTGAATCTGCATTAATTATAATTTATTATAAAGCGTGTCTATAAACTAGATGGGGTGGGTTCTTTAAATAAATAGGGTTATGGGCGACCAGGGCGACCCGAGTCGGCTTTGTGGTGTATTTTCAGGGTCAAGGTCTGTCCGTGGAAGGGTGTGGTCACCCAAATCATGCTGTGCAGTCGGAGGATACATATCCGCGAGCTGCCTGACCAAAACCAGATGAATCCTCCGACTGCACAGCATGATTTTCCTCTTGTTTACGTCTTTTTAATTCGTTTCTTAAGCAGTCGGTTTTTTTTAGTTTTTTTAGTGACTTTTATTATTTATAACTTTCTAGTTAACATTATTTTGGTACCCACACGATGGGTTTGGACGAAAAAAATATTGTTCCCCAAAATATAACTCCCAAAATCCACAATTTTCTATTTTCCAATTTTAATGCAGACACTCGCAAGGTTAAGACGAATCGATTGACGTAGGAATCATCAAAATCGGCCACCGCGTTTGGTCTCTAGAACGCCACTTAGAAACAAACATACATACATAGACTGATAAACACATTACCACCCTTCGGTAGTCGGGTAAAAAGAATATAACGCTGCGCTGGTATTCTGAAAGCTACTGTGCTGCTGTCAATTTGTACATATTAGACAGGCGTTACTGGCACCAACAGAATCTTGAAGGGGCATCGTGGTACCCAGTTATTGGATTGTGGGAGTTGTATAGGCAGTCTATGTAAAATACTAGTCTTTAGATGCAACCAGTTTGTTGAGGAGCTCGTGGCTAAATAATAACAGCCGCACGGGTCGATCTTCAAAGTTAAGCAACGCTTGACGAGGTCGGTCCGTGGATGGGTGACCATTTCAACATACCGAGTTTCCTCAGTACCTCGGAAATCACGTTAAGCCGTTGGTCCCGGCTGTCATTTGAAGATATTTGTCAGTCGTTACTGGTAGTCAGAAGCCTGATATCTGACACCAGTCTAGAGGGGTATCGTGTTACCCAGTTACTGGGTTGTGGAGGTCAGATAGGCAGTCGCTCCATGTGAATTGGTACTCAGCTGAATCCAGTAAGACTGGAAGCCGACCCCAACAATAATTGGGAAAAGGCTAGGCAGATGATGAGGTGCAACCAGTTTAAGAAGTAAATGACTAATGACTTAACTTATGTCGTGGCTACTTAAGGCGTATATATTTTCCAATGTTAACGCAGTACTGACCGTGCGCCCGCTCGGAGCCAGAATATCAATATTGAACCTCCTTTTGGACGTTTTTTTTTTTCAAAATATTATTTGATTTACATATACTATTTCAGTTATGATGAAATTCTCACCATATTTTTTTCTGTGTATAAATATTTTTATACATTCATGTCGTTTTGGAGGAGTATCCAAAAGTAGCGAAAAAATATCGTGTTTTTAATTATTTTTTTAAAGCGAAACTATTAGTTACACGAAAAAACTTTGTTCCACAATAATTGTACATGAAACAATAATAGATTAAAAAATCAAATCTTTTAACCTAGCCGTTACTAAGGAGTACGCTTTAGAAAGTAACCGTTTTACGGCACTAAAACGGTAGAAGGCCCTTAAATAAGTCTATCCTAACAACGTCATGACAAATAAAAAAACCGGTAGACGACAAAATATTGATGACAAACCACAAGAGTTTTAATAAAGCTCTTTTTTGGCAATTTATTTTAACTTAATAAAACTGACAAGTTGGTGAAGTTACAATAATTTTGTCAGTCTTGTAAAAGCATTTGTCCACTTATAACTCCGCGTAAAATGCTTATGGATTTTGTACCTTAATTTTAACTGAATAAGGTTCAAATTCCAAAAGTTCCTTTTGACATTGAACAAAGTTACATTTGCTGCTCAAAATAGACTCTCCCGAAGTATTTTTTTAATTTTTTTCTTTATCCGAGCTCGTTATGAAAGTTTGTACAAAATACGAATGCGGACAAACAGTAAAGTTACATTTACGTAAATATTACGTCACAGAGAGTATTCATATATGCGCAAGATTCGACCTACGACCTATGACCCTCTAGTGATGTAAGAGTATTTTTATTTTATCGATATTTCTCGTTGACGTCACGCAATTATACGTAACGTTTACTGTGCCTAATTTATGTCATTATGGATTGCAATTATGGCTTGATTAATAACGATGTGTGAAGTGCAATAAAACTTGATGATTACCAATGGACTTACATTTTTATTGACTTGTCAAAATTATGCTGATAATAATCTATGGATCTGTGAATTCTTTATAAGCATTGTTTGTCTTTTTTTAACAAAAAAGGAACACTAATAGTTTTTTTTATTTAAAAACTAGCTTCTGCATGCGGCTTCGCCGGCGTAAATAGTATTTTATCATCTCAAGGGAATACAAACTATCCTATGTCCTTCCCAGGATCTCAAACTATCTCCATGCCAAATTTCATCTAAATCGGTTCAGTAGATCCAGAGATTACCCCTTACTTATAATATAATATATATAGTATAGATGACATAATTATATAGCAGTTGAAGTGACGAATGCAAAATTAAATTCAGGATCGGCAGGAGTCTACCACTCCTAACTGGCAATTTTGCCTTACTGATAAATGTTCGTCGTTCGGCACTCCCTGTTATAATTTACTATAAATGCAAAACATGTTCCAATCCTAAATACTAAACTATCGATACTTAAGTAGACATCGACATATAAAATTAACGGAAAGCCCAACACTACAACGCATTATTGCGTGAAGAGATAGATTCGGTACTGCTTGCCCCATAGTGTTGTAACCTACACTTATAGACCGATGGGATTTTTATAACGAAACAAACAGACAGATACCATCTGTTTTACATAGTAACTATTACTACATAGAAAACAATAAGATTTGGTGTATTCAAATTAGTGAAGACGAAAACAGAATTAATTTTGTTTGTAAGTACATTTTATTATTTGGTGTAGGAAATTAACGTTTTACTTAGGAATGTCTCAATAAATTAAAATTGTATTACCGGTAGAGACCTAGGTTAAATCTTAAAAAGGATAGGGTCAGGAATGTTGCAAAATCCTGAACTTTTCTCATTCTTCTTGAATATTGGAAATTCGTCGTATTGTATAAAATATTTCTACTGAAAATCTTAGGATACTTCTTAAATATCTTTCTGTATCTGTCCCAACAGACAAATCTGGAAAATCCCGCAAAATATTTAACAATGGGACAGACGCGAAAGGCCTTCAAGCCTTCCGTGTTTGCAAACCCATTAATAATAGATATTGTTTAACCCTTCAACTCTCAGTGTCGACACATTTTCCAATACCTTGTGAACACCTCTATACAATCATAAAAAAAAAAAAACAAGAGAAAAGCGTCAAAATATTTAATTAACCTTTTTTTGTCTACAGAAATAATGATATTCCGGTACGCGGCCAAATGGAAGAGAGTCCGCTGTACACACAAAAGGAATTTGAGGTAAAATTATGTATATTTCATAATATAATACAGCTATTAGATATACTTGAAACTGAAACACACGGTGTTTGAAAGAGGTGGAATGCGTGACCCTATTCATCAAAGAATCGTGTAATGTTACTCGTGTTTTATTACTGCTTTTGGTTACGTACTACATCCCAAACCGTGTCCGTGATTCGAGTTCCGAGTTTAAAATGTTCTGAATTATGACGAATAGATTTCGGATGTAGTGCGTAAGCTTCCCTACAAGAAGTACTACGGCTGGTTTGGGCCCGAAATTTTACGGACACGGATCGGATGTAGTGCCTAGCCCTTAGGATCACTCGTGTGTCTGTCTGTCCGTCTGTTACAGACAATTTGCTCCGAATCTAAGGCACCAATTCAGTTGAAATGTTCAACACTCATGGGTGTCACTTTTGGGGGACTTTTAGAAAACAAACAAATGTTTTACAAAAATAATTATGCGGTTTATAAAAAATAAACTTTTCAAAGAGTATGGTCATCTTTGTTAATAATCCTGTAAGTTTGGCAACTGAAATTTATATAAGTAATTAGCTTCTGCCAGCGGCTTCGCCCGCGTGAAAAGTATTTTCTTATCCCAAGATATATAATATCCAATATTTTACCGGGATGGAAAGCCAGTGTGTGCTATTCCAGACTATAATCTATCCCTGTGCCAAATTTCATCCAGATTTGTTCAGCCGTTCTGGCGTGATTGAGTAACAAAAATATATCCATCTATACATCCAAACTTTTGCATTTATAATATTAGTAAGATACGATGTAAGCCTGTCAATTCTTGTTTTTCAGTCCTCATTTATCCGCAATTTCCCGGCCATAATACCTGTAGACAGTATATTGTGAACTCAACTTCCATCAAACAAAATTAAATTTTCTCTTCATTGCTTACAACCTTCACTTCTAGATTTGATTTCCTAAATTCGTTTTAGGTATTTCACTGAATCTTGTTAGATCTTAAAATAAATTAATGGAAATGGGTCTCGGTTATGGCAAAAAACTCTATCACAAAATCTCTAGATGTTTGTATTATCAACTTACCTAATATTGAAAATCGTCCAAAGTAAAGTACTCCCAAAACCTATGCTTAGAAAAGATTTAAAAAAATCTTTTTACAAGAAAACACTACCGACTTCCAAATAAAAAAACTGAAAAATGAAAAATAACTTTATTTTTGGAAGTCGGTGTCTGTCGTAGGTACCAATTTATTGCGTTATGAAGTTATTTTTCACTTTGTAGTTTTTTTATTTGAAAATCGGTAGTGTTTTCTTGTAAAAAGATTTTTTAAAATCTTTTCTAAGCATAGGTTATATAAAAAGTTTATTTTTTATTTTTCACTTCTTAGTTTTACCTACCTAATAGGCAAGTTGTTTAGTAAGGTACCTATAACGCCAGAATAGATAACCTGAATATCATGAAACTTGAACATAACCGGTGAAATGAGAGATACGCATACCTTAAGAGCGTACTGGCGTGATGATATGTTATGAAATGGTATAAACAATAAACAGACATGCGATTGCAGCAATCCCGAGAAATTTGCCGGTATTTATTGAATTATGTTGTATATCTTCGAAGTTCTTCACCAGATCTTCACCAAATTAAAATAGGACCAATTTCGGAACATATTCTTTCAAACAAAAAACAATTTTCAAAATTGGTCCACAATTGACGGAGATATCGGTGAAAATACATAAAAAAAACATACATAATGTCGAACATAGAACCTCCTGCTTTGTGGAAGTCGGTTAGAAATGTTTAAAAAATTAAAACCCGGCTACAGCAAAATCGTGCTCTGAAAACTATGAAACAAGAAAATATTCTTAGAGGAAAGCCGTGGTCTTGAAACACCATGCCGTGGTCTTGAAAGCACGCTAAGTCACTTACACAGCTTTAGTGCCGTAAAACGGTTACTTTCTAAAGCATACTCCTTAATAACGGCTAGGTCAAAAGGTTTTAATAAAATAAAAAGTATTATTGTTTCATGTACATTATTTATGAAACATGTTTTTATTCGTATGACTTGGTTAGAATTTCTTTCTAACCTACATAAGATATGTAAATCAAAAAATACTTTGCAAACAAAACCGTCCAAAATGAGGCCCAATACATTGAGACAACATGTTAGTACATAATTACCTCAATCGTCCAATAATGGTATTCTGCCACCGAGTGGGCGCGCAGCCAGTACCGCGTAAACATTGACGAATATTATACGCCTTAACGTAATAACGGATAACGGATAACGGATTGCCGTCAAATCGGACTATGAAAGATGAGCAGAGAGTCATTTGCTTACATTTGTGCTTCCTCAAACACTTGTGGCCTATATGCCTTCGTTGAGGTTGGCCGCCAGCCGTGGCCGAATTCGGTCTGGAGGAATGTTATTACTTCGACCATTTCTTACTAACACATTTTGACTGATTATGTTGTTACAGATTGAAGAAGAAGGCGGTGATGAATGGGAGGTGAGCAGGTCTCGGGTTCACCTGGGATCTCTAATCGGTAGTGGGGCATTCGGCAGGGTGCATGCAGCTCAACTCGACATGCCAGGGGGCGAGACTATTACAGTAGCTGCCAAGATGCTTACAGGTAAACAAAATATTCCTATTACAATACAATATTGCTATTTACACCGGAGGCGTTCGGTAATGTAGCACAGGGATTTTAGGAACAAAGCTCTGTGCAGATAACTCTACCGATCTTACAAATTCGAGCAATGAGAAATGATGTAACCAACACATTACTGGTTTTATTTTTTCTACAGTAATTATTAAAGACGACGTGTTTTGTGTACAGATTTGGTGTTTACCTTAAATAAATATTTAAAGAAAATAATGGACAAACACTTAAAATTCCCGCAACCGTGTGTTTGCGGATTAAATATAAATACGTCCATTTAAATAATATCTGCTACGAATTTTGTCTGTTTCAAGACAAAATTCGTAGCAAATATTTTAGTGACAGAGAATAATAATTTTGCAAGTTTTTACAGTTGCATTGTACCAAAATGTGTTACAATAGAAATTTAAAAAATCGGGTGACAAGCTTCAGAAATTTAAAACAGCGCCATCTATTGGAATCAATTTTAAATGATCCGTTCAAATAATCTTTGAAATGTGAATTAAGAGCCAATACCATAATTTATTTATTTATTTTGTGCTTATCTCCTAAGCATAATGAAAAATGAATGCGTTGATTGAAAAAGAATATACAATTTTTATGATCAATTCTAGAAAATGTTAATTTTACACACAATTCAAAAACGAATCGATGCATATCGCGCCATCTGGTTACATTTATTTAAACCAAATTTTCTTTGTTAGGATAGACCCCGTGATCGGGGTAACAGGTAGATAGATACGATATTTCATATTATTTTATAGATATATACATATATCATCATCCACCCTCTCTCATCCAAATTTATTTGAGGTCAGCGTCGCGTTTCGTCTTCCATATCTACATCTCTATTTGCCGTCATATAAATGTCACTAACAATTTATATGACGGCAAATAGAATTTTCATGTAAAATGTTGCCAAGACGACACCATGGCTAGCACTGTCAAAAAGTATAACGCCCCGAATTCAATGCAGCTGACTATTTCTTTAAAAATAAAAGCAATATTTTATAGTTTTGTTTTCGTCGCTGTTGTTTTCATGTTTTACGTATTTTAGACTGTCTTCATTGTATAACACAAAACGAACTATGCAAATAAAACTATAGCTTCCACAAACACAATGACTACACTCTAATAACATAATTAAAACGCACTCAACAATAGTCAACTGTCAAAAGTTGAGTCATTAACGCACTCACATCACTATTTTGAAGCAAAGTGTTTGTTAATTTTGCATGCTCAATTATGATTACGTAAACTCGTCTAGGAAATGAAAGGAGCAGTCCGTAGCGTTCATGAGTGCACTTTTGAACTGCTTGTTTCAAGTTATTTCTTAGATAATACTGTAGAAGCGTGTAGGTAATTTTACTCAAATTGCTTGCGACGGATCTTCTGTTCTCGAAAAGTGGCTGTGTTTGCGGAAAGTGTAGAATAATGATAGATTTATATGTTTTTTCAGTAATGAGAATCAGTTATCTCTACCTAGTTTAATGCTTAAGTTTGACAAGTTCTCATGCCAATTATTTCCTAATTAATGTACTCCACCGTTATTCTTTTTTGATTAATTTCGTTGCGGTATCCAAGACAGTAAAATTTATTCGCCGGGACTTCGTCGAGCTTCATTGCTTCTGGTGGTCGCCACTGTTGATTCTGGCTTTCAGGAGCTGCAGTGGGGAAAAGTGCGGTGAAACAGAAAAAAACAAAATTGGTACACGCGAGCAATCGATGAATGAAATCAATCTAGCTAATCTTTTCTCATCTATTTTAGAATTGGTGCCCAGTTTTACCGGATGCATCTGAATACCTGTGGCATTTTACCTAGAGTGAATAACCTTCACAGCCCAGCAACTGGGTATACATATAACGGCGTTGTCAATATAAAACCATCCTACTGTTTTTTTTCCAACCGCCTAGACAATTAAAGCCCTCTTAATTGCCAGTAAATATGTATTAGGCACACATACTTAGTTCCACGCACTTAAGTTCGTAACAAACATGGAGGCACCGACGTTTTTCCGTCGTTTACCCTGATGTCTTAATTGCGATAAAAAAATAATTAGTTATGTAAAGAGTTTGGCTTCTAACCGTATTAAGGCAACGCACTTCCATAGGCAATTCAGAGTTTCATGACCATTTGTTATATGTAATTTGTTTGTAATTTGTTTTTATGCCAAATAAATTATTATTAATAGAAATTGTTCTCAAATTGCTCTGCACTCTCTCTCTGCTCTGAAACGCGTCGTCGTATCGCTTTCGCATCTCACCAATCTGTTGGAGCATGTTGCACATCTACTACACAGAATGAAATTAAAAGAAATCCTTATTAAGTGTAATTTTAGCACTTGGGCACTGTATGCATGGATTAAATTTGGATCCAGCAGCAACCATCAATAAGACCGGAACAAACCTGGGAATTTAGATTATACTTAAACTATCTACTGCAAAAATCTTTCACCCTTAAGCAATCGTCCCTTCTTTAACCCGCTCGTTTTCTCTTCCACAGAAGATGTAACAGCAGAAGAAGTTCAAGACTTCCTCCGCGAGATAGTGATGCTCAAACACGTCGGCTCACATAAACATGTTATCCGATTAGTAGCGTGTTGTACCAGACGGGCACCACTAATCGCCCTGTTGGAACACGCTCCAAGAGGGGACCTGCTATCACTCCTGAGGGCGGCGAGAGGGAGACGGAAGGAAACTCAGAACTCTGATGTTACGAGGAGGATTGACAGTTCGCAGGGGAGGCCTTCTGAGGCGGATTGTAAGTACTTTCATCTTATTTATTTTTTCAGAAAATTAAGAGAGCCGACTCCACCTAAAGTGGGATAGTCCTAGGAAAAAGAAGAAGATTTTATTGTACACCAGAAATTCATATAGTAAACAGATATTAGTAAAGTTCACGTACATAGGTGAGCTTTGAAACTTGAGTTTTCTCCTATCAAACCTTTGAGGGAAAAACTCATTACCCTTGTCATGGGCGTATACAGCATGTGCTTAGAAGTGGGGCAAAATTAAGAAAAATAAAAAAAAAGTAAAATCTATAGTTCGGAATAAGCATCTCGGGAACTCAGGGCGACAAAACCAACCAAGGATCCTCGAAACAGCACCCAGAAAAGCAAGAGAATGTGTACTGAATGGGGCAAGTGAAGCATCCTCGAAAATATTTGCAACCGTCTGATAGTTTTTCTCTAGAAACAGTAGATTTTTAGTTTCAAGTCAGGGTGAAGGGTGCCCCACCTGCCCCACCGTGGATACGCCCATGACCCTTCCTATCACAATCTGTGAAAGAGAGAAATTATTCACTATTATAGGGTAGGATCTGAGAAAGAGAGGTGAAGGCCAAAAATAGATGGACGGTGTGAGGTGTGATATGCAAGAAAAGAGAGTCAGTGATGGCGTGACAGGACCAGGACGGTATGGAAGAAGAAAACGTGTTGCGCCGACCCCAAGTACAACATGTTGACAAGTACTACAACAGTTGTAACATGGGAAGATGATCTAGAAACAAGTATCCAGTGTTCAATTTGAAAATTAAATAACATGTATAAATTTATTTTATTTATATATGTGTAGGTTAGGTAAAAAGGATTTGTAGTTATGCAGATAAAGAAATAATTACGAAGAGATGACTTTGTATTTTGTAATGTGTGTAAAATATAGCAAAGTTTAATGACGTTTATACTTGGGTTAATACTTATAGTAATCTAAGAAATTATACCTAGTTTTAATGTTACTTAGCTCTATTGTAATTTCCAACAAAAACACAATTAAAACAAATATTTTAATTAATGATAAAAATTAATTAATTCAAAGCTATTTTTTTTAATTATTGTAGAAAGGCTCGCGCTTGACCACTATCTCACCTGATGGTAAGCGATGATGTGGTCGACGGTGTAACACGCTTGCCTAGAAGTAAACTATTCACTCTTGACTTAAAGACCCCGAGGTAGTAGCTATCTGGAAACACAGACTCCGGCAGAGAATTCCACTCCTTAGCCGTACGTATAATGAAAGTATTTCCAAAACGTTTAGTGCGTATGGGTGGGATGTCCACCATGTACCGATGGCGCATCGTCGTACGTCTTGTAGTCCGATGATGAAACGGGCTACGTGGAATTAGATCATGCAATTCCATCGCATACTCCCCGAAATGCAACCGATAAAAAACCGACAAGCTGGCAACTCGACGACGATGTTCAAGGTTCTGGAGCTTAGACTCAACCAGTGCCTCATTGCCGTTTTTCGATCGACTCTAGAGCATCAAGCTGGTATTTGGCAGCTCTCAACTCTCACTCAAAACGCCTGTTTAGTTTCACTAAGCAATATTTATTCGCGCAGCCTTTCAGAAACAAAATATTTTGTCAGGAGCTTTTCAGATTCAAACGGAATAAATGAAAATGTCGGCGTGTAATACCCACATTTTTGGTTAAAATTTATTCACACACATTGTTAAATTCTAATTTCAACGTGAATTTGATGATCGACCTTATCTTTAAACAACAAACTGTTGGTAATATTAAATATCAGACTGGTTTTTTAGTATAGGTAGGGTATGGTAGGTAGGGTAGATGGGTATACGTCAAATGGACGGGAGCGAAGCCGCGTGGGACAGCTAGTATTTAATAAAAGGTTGACTGGTAGAGAATGCCTTGTTGCATTAAGTCCGCCTATGTAGGTACCACTATTGTTCATGTAGTTTAAATAAAACAATAAATATTTTTTTATAGTTAAAAATATACTTGATCTCATTTGATTCATGAACACTTTTGATGTGGTTAGTACAGCTATTATGTCGTAAAAGTAATATTCGTAATGCAAGCATACCACTGATGTACAGTGTACATTACCTAATCTCTGTCTATCCCTATGAGTAACACAGGCGTGATATTATGTTAAGTAATTTCTGTATGTTTTCATTTTTAGCCGAATACACGAACCTCAGTGATTCGGATCCCGCTCTTTCGGATGGTGACGGCAAATTGTATATGGATTGTGATAAGAGAAAGGACCATTATGTAGCAGAACCTGCCTTGCAGCTTGACGGAAGTACCATGAGGGAATATGCACTGCAAGTCGCACTCGGGATGAGGCATCTGGAGGAAAGAGGAATAACACACAGGTAAGCCTTTGCTTAATTCGTATTTGTTTGTGACACACGCAGGAATAGCTGACACTTCTGCGGTCCATAACAGCACTGACACTCTCTGCCAGTATCTGTGCTCCTTAACACCTATGAGATCTATCTAGAACAAGAACGATTGTCTCATCGTGGACTTCATCCATCGCTTACCATAAGGCGAGATTGAAGTCAAGAGTGAGTTTATCATAAATAGAAACAAAATAGATAGACACAGCAATCCCTGGACAGAAACCTGCCAATGAATGTTACACTCGTTATTATGTTTGAACTAGCTTCTGCCTGTGGCTTCGCGACTTTCCGAGGGAACATTTTCCCGGGATAAAATGTATTATATGTGCTATTCCTGACTATAATCTATCTCTATGCCAAATTTCATCCAGATCCGAACATCCGTTTTAGCGTGAAGAAGTAACAAACATACAAACACACACACACAACCTTTCTTCATCTACTTTATAAAAATAAGTCGGGTTTTCCTTCCTGACGCTATAACTCCAGAACGCACGAACCGATTTCCACGGTTTTGCATTCGTTGGAAAGGTCTCGGGCTCCGTGAGGTTTATAGCAAAGAAAATTCAGGGTAGGGTAGGTAGGGTAGGTTGTAGACTCGCTTCGGTCGACAATCTGTTCAACACGATATCTTGCGAAAAAGGTCTAATTCAAACAGTAAAACGCGTATAACTTTTGAAAGGCTGAACCGATTTTCATCAAACATAATTAGCTAAGAACAGTCTCGATGAAGTCACATTTCAAACAAAAAAAAATCGGTGCATCCGTTTAGGAGCTATGATGCCACAGACAGATACAGAAACACGCAGTTACATGCGTCAAATTTATAACCCCTCTTTTTCCGTCGGTGGTTAAAAAGCGATATACGAGGAAGGTTTGTATATATAATTTGTCCTAGGCAAACACGGGACGGGTCACTAGTTTATAAGTCGGAATACTAGGATAGGATATTAAAATTATGGTTTAACTTAATAATTTACACAGAAAACTAACTAAACTGATTTGTACCGTACATAATAAATTAGTTCTAAAATTACTAAATTTTAACTTTAGTTTAACTTCGAAATAATAGTAGGTACTTTATCCATTTCAACAAAGTTTCAGGTTAAAGGTCTGAAGTTACAGGATTGTGTTTCATATTATTACATTACTGAATTAGTGTAGAAACCACATACCACATACATAAGCTCACGTCTTAGTTTTTTGATGAAAAGCCATGAGTTAATGATTGTTTGTAGAAACTTACTTCAGATACCAAAATAAAAAAAAAAAACAGGTTTCTTGTGTCGGCAAAATATGATGGGAACTGAAAATATAGATTTAAAAAATTAATACCTATTTAATACTTAATTGATATTCATTTTAATTGCCTTATATTAGACCTAAATATCTATTTGGGCCTAACTAGGTAAACATATTTTCTTTCTATACCAAATAATTTTATCACCTACGTTTTTAACTACAGTAAAACTGATTAGTTTCACAATCTCTACTCTATAGTAATAGAGTAGAGATTGTGAAACTAATCACGTATTTATATGTGAGTCGTTTTGTGACAATTAAACACTTTTTCATTCCTTCTATATCACAAAAAACACATGTCAGCCACATGTTGCTATCGGATTATCGAAATGCCCCAATCTATAAGGTTTGACGTAAGAATCCAAAACATCTAACGCGCAGGTCGCCTACGGTACGGAGAAAATCCCAACCTTTTCCGAGAACTCCGCCCATCTACAGCTATTTGCCCGGGGCTCGAGCCCCAGGAATATTTAATTTAAAACGTAAACCTCCACAGTTTGCCACTCAGATTACACACCAAATAATCCTGTTTGATGTTATTCCCTCTCACATTATTGCCTTTATTTGTATTGTTGTTAAATAAAATTTAACGATATTTAACAGAACATAGAAATATCAACTAATTGGTTAGCTGACGATAAATTCTTTTCAACCATTTAAGTAATTGGAACCCTATTATCGTAAGATTTGCAAGAGCCTACTGTCGAAAATACGTATAAATATATAGAATTAGTTCCTCATATTTTCTAGTAATGTTTATTTTCGATCATAGCAATACGAAATAATTCCGTTTTCATTGTGGAGAACATTGGCCGCTACTCCTGACAATAATGTTAGAGCAATATCTTTCAGCTCGATTTGTAGTTTCTTTTTTCATGTAGGCGTTTCTAATTTGTTATTTTCATGTAGAAAAAAGAAGAAGCATTATCAATTGAGTAACTGCTTTTCTCCAGCAGATATCTAGGGACTTGAATAAATATAACTCTATTATTTTCTAATATATTCTATTCTAGAGGTGTTTACATTTGCTTTGTCTCGTATAGAATGAAAATACTTCACCGATCTCGTATAAAATTCTTTATCGTATAAAAATGTTGGTAGAGTTCGATTGTAGCTGAACATCCAGCTTTCGGTGTTGCCTAGCAACCGTTGCTATGAACAGACAAACCTCTAGGTTGGCGAATCATCCGACTTATTACACCCAAAATCTCAGTTCTATATCAAGGGTACAAAGTTTATTTTACAGTAAATGTTGTGCGGTCAGAAATTTTATTTTGCCGCAAAATTCCAGATAACATTACAAACAGAATTACTTTGGAACTGTATATTTTATTAAATATTTTTTCATTACACACGCAGCGATGAATGAAAGTATATATTTTTTTATCTTTTCAAATTCAGATGCGTAGGTTGATTGGTTAAAGGAGGGACGTAGCTTCAGGAGGACAATTAAAAAAGAAAACTGCATTTATATTTGAATAAAATCTTCACCCTATAGTGGCTTTTACAGAAGTCACATGCAAATCGAAATCAAAAACATCTTCAAAATATTCTTAGCTTTCAAATACGATTAATCTGCCGGAACTAAATATTCTGTTGCCAGCTTTAAAAGAGTTAGAGGCCGAACCTCAGTACTTATCTTCTTAAGATCTAGAAAGGACTAGAATTTGCAAAAGAATATAGCCAGTCACGTCAAGACGGATTAAGATCACGTATTTCGCTGGATGCGAGACGCACAGGGCCGGGCGATGTGGGAAGCCTATGTTCAGCATGAATATGACGTCACGACCGTTACGTCTCAGTCATTCACATACAAATAGTACATACGAGTACAATTATTAATAATTGAACGGCAATGTGACAGTGACGAAACTGATGTTTAAATGGACCTTTAATAAATGACAAAACATCTTGTCGTGGAAAAATATTTGCCAATCAGGAACCTCATGGGCTAGAGCAGGAGTCACCAAATGGCAGACCGCGGTCCGGATCCGGCGGACCGCCGACCTATTTTGTGTCGACCTTAGGTAAACAGTACAATATATTGGCTTGAGTTACTTGAGTACGTAATTTAATAATTTATCCTGAGCTTATTGTATATTACTGCTGACGATTCGACAACGGAAGAGCGTGGAGCGTGAGGTCGTTCAGTCGAATCAATAGTCGAATCAATATCAAAGTTCGGAGTAGGCTTAACATGAACTTTGGAAGAATAGTTAAAGGCAAAAATTACATTATGCAGATTTATCCAAGTATTTGAAAAAAAAAGTATAAAATATGATCAGGTATTCGTTGTGTGGAGGGTGGAAAGGAGATTAGTGGCTTTAAATGTTACGGACCGCGAGGGCCATATTTAAAAAAAAACGGGCCCAAAATGAAAGTAAATGGTGACTCCTGGGCTAGAGATAGGGTTGCCTACGGGCAAAAAGCTTTGAGAAACAAATTATTTTTCTCGGGTTTATTATAATCTGTTATTTAGTTTATGCCCTTTTCCTCGTCCCGCCACTTTGTAATCCTGATCGAAAAGATTGTCACAGATAACTCTACAGTGGCAGGCATTCAATCGATTGAATTCAATGTCAAAGTTAATATGAATAGATTATTTTAGGGAACTCTATTGCTCTATTGCTACGTCAACGCGAAATAGAATACTCATAATTCTCTATATTAGAGTACGTTTGGCAGCCTTAGATGCTGGAAATATCACCACAAATTGTCGTTATTTGAATATACGAGTACATCTCTTAATTCATGAGTCTAACAACTGTCTTTCACCAATTTCCAGAGACCTAGCAGCCCGTAACATCCTGGTCGACGGCGCAGGTCTACTCAAAGTGGCCGACTTCGGTCTGTCTCGGTCCGGTGTCTACGTGCACACTAGGTCCAGGCCGGTTCCACTGCGGTGGCTAGCTCCTGAAGCTATTCTACATTCCCAGTACTGCGGGGCTAGCGATGTATGGGCATTCGCTGTGCTACTCTGGGAGATCGCTACTTTAGGTAAGTTTCTATTCATATTTTCATCATCATCGGTATTTCAGCCGAAAGACGTCCACTGCTGAACATAAGCGTCCCCCAAATGTCGCCACACTGACTGATTTTCCGCTGGATGTGAGATGCACGGGGCATCTCACATCCAGCGGAACCCCGCTACCTTCAGCAGGTCATCGATCCACCGTGACAAGAGGATTCATAGTTTCATACATATAAACATTGACCAATCCGTTGTAGTACAATGCTTGATAAGTACAGTCTTCTTTCTAAGCACACTACTAGCAGTCGACAGCGATGCCGAAGTATAATTCCATGTCCAAGGGGCATTCATCCAATTAGTCTTCTACCTGTTCAACTATCTAAGTAAAGTTTTACAATCCTACTAGTATTAAGCGAAAGTTTGTGTGTAAGGATGAATAAATGGATGCTTGTTACTCTTTCACGCAAACGAATTTAATAAAAACTGCCACACAAATAGTTTATAATACTAACGTATAGAAAACACATAGTATTTTTCGATTACACGCAAGTGAAGCCGCTGGTGTGAAATAATTTTAATGACACTTTTATTTACTTTTCAGGAGGCTTCCCATACGCCGAGCTCAGTAACCACCATGTACCTCCATTCTTGGCTGGCGGAGGCCGTCTTCCGAAGCCAGCCAGAGCTTCACCCAGGCTCTACCAGCTGATGGTCGAATGCTGGTCGGAAAACCCCACAGACAGACCAACTTTCTCCGGAATCGTGGACAAATTGACAGTTCAAAAGCAATTATATGTTGACTTGGATTGCGTTTTCCCGCCTTCCGAAGACGAACTGCAAGGCTTAAGAGATTTCGATTTCGATATGGCGGAAGCCAACGGTCATCTCGACCGGTGACCCTTGTAAAGACTGAATATTTTTATTGTTATTATTGTCACCCTATGTGCACAGTACACGTGTATAATAATTATTATCTTGTTTTATTTTTTAAGTCATTTCTCGAGATCGTGTACTTTAGAATGTATAGATGTCGCCGGATTATTGAAAATGCTGATACCTACACCGACAAATTAGGGCTATATGTTGATAGGTTGCTATGCTACCTAGTTTTTACGGTAGTTATGTACAATCAACCGTCAATCTTTTAGATATTCTATCTGAACAAATACACTAAATTCCACCACTGCCACTCTGTATTATTATATTCCTATAGGTCATGTCCCAGACTACGAAATTTTCTGTCGCCAAATTAAACGGATTAGAAGATTATACGTCATGGAAATTCGCAATCAAAATGTTACTAATTCGCGAAAAACGTTTCAAGTACACGTCTTCACTACCGGAGAAAGATGATTCTGCAGAACTAGAAAAGGATCAGGAGGCTTTCACGTTGATATGTCTACACCTGGAGCCGCATCTGTATCCGTATGTGCAAAGTCTTTCTTACGCTAAGGAGGTGTGGGATGCGTTGGCAGCTATTTTCGAAGATAAAGGTATAAACAGACGGATATCTTTAATGAATAATCTCTTAGATGAAAAGCTAGAGAATCACAGGTCTATGCACGAATATGTCGCATCGGTGATGAGTCACGCTCAAAAGCTGAAAGAGATTAATCAGAGCTTTGATGACGATTTGATAGCCGTAGTACTACTGAGAGGTCTACCTGATGAGTATAGACCATTGCGAATGGCACTAGAACACTCAGGTATGAAACTTACGTCTGAAAATGTACGTCAGAAGCTGTTACAAGAGGATTCCGGTCAGAGTTCTTCGAAAGATGCGTTGGATGCGAACTCGGCGTTAGTAGTAACAAGGAAACAAGTTCAGCATTCAGTTTTAAAGCTCAAGTGCTTTAGATGTGGCCAGAAAGGTCATAAGAAGGCAGACTGCTCGAAGCTGGTAAAGGAAGTAGATGGTGAAGGCAAATCAACGGTTTCTACGAAGTCGAAGAAAGTTGCATTTGGCTGTTCACTGTCGGTACACGATTCCTTCAGCCCCTCGGCATTTTATCTGGACAGTGGAGCGTCGAACCACATGAGTTTTCAGAAGCACTGGTTTAGAGACTTTATGATAACTGATAAGAATGTTGTGACATGTGCGAATGATGACAAAATGTCAAGTGAGGGTAAGGGTGACATTATGGTAAGGTTGAAAGGAGTTTTATTACCTATAAAAGATTGTTATTATGTACCCGGCTTGAAAGTTAATCTTTTATCGATTTCGAAGTTGGTGCAGAATGGGTGGAAGGTGATATTTGATTCTGATGGTTGTAGGATGTTTCACCAGTCGATAGGTCAAATTACGGGTAAGCTTGTGGTGACTGCGAGTGAAGTCTCAGGTATCTATAAATTGGATGACTGTTTTCCTGTTGTAAAAGGGGCTTTGGCTACGGTTCAAGCTGAGGACTCGTTGGCGCTTTGGCATCGGAGGCTTGGGCACGTAAATCTGGCTGATTTACAAAAGCTTCCACAGATCGAACTTGGAGGTAAAAGTGTAATGGATCCTTGTGTCGCTTGTATAAGAGGTAAGGCACATAGATTACCTTTTCCAAAAGGTGAAGCAGGGCGAGCTACTGACAAACTCGGCTTATTACACGCCGATTTGTGTGGTCCAATGTCGGAACGTTCTTATGGGGGTGCTCGTTATATGTTTATCATCGTGGATGATGTCACTAGGAAAATGTTTGTTTATTTTCTTAGGGAGAAGTCACAAACTTTGAATTTCTTCAAGGAGTTTGTGAGGCATATGGAGAATGAGACCGGATTGACAGTCAAACGACTGAGAACGGACAATGGGACAGAATTTGTTAGTAAAGATTTTAATGCATTTCTTTCCAGTAAGGGAATAAGGCACCAGTTGACGGTCCCCTACACTGCTGAACAGAACGGAGTCGCGGAGAGGTCGTTGCGCTCTGTAACGGAGATGGCACGTACTATGCTCATGGATAAAGCGCTAAATCAAAAGTTTTGGGCAGAAGCTTGTAACACAGCGGTATACGTGAAAAACAGACTGCCTCATAGCGCTAATAACGGTAAGATTCCGGAGGAGTTGTGGACAGGGAAGGTACAAAAGCTGGATCATATGAGAGTTTTTGGGTCAACGGCGTATGTGCATATTCCAAAGGAGAAGAGGAAGAAATGGGACGCTAAGGCAAATAAATATATCTTCGTCGGTTATTGCGAAGATACGAAGGGTTATCGCTTTGCGGATTTTAGCAATCCTAGACGGATAATAACAGGAAGAGACGTAACATTTATTGAAAGTTCCGATTTAAAGACGTCGGCAACTGGTTCAAATGTAAGGTCGTCATCTCTCTTAAAGACTGTAGAAAAGGAAGACAATGCTGTTGTATGGGAAATCGGTGATTCTTCACGAACGGTTCCTCGTACGTCAATGGCAGAAGATTCTTATTATGAAGATTCGGAAGAGATCGCAGAAACAACAGGTGTACAAGTAGAAGCTAGCGCGGTACCTACTCGTGCAGCTGAGTCTGAAGATCTTAATGAGGCTTCTAGGCAAGAATCTATCATTGAGGATCGTACAGCTGAAAGGACCGGTACAGCTGATGTGCATGAAGCGGTAGGACCTAGGTATCCTCTGAGGAATAGGTTGCGTAACGCACACAGCGGACTGTATTGCTACCATAGTACGCACGAAGTAGAGGAAGAACCACGATCATATAAGGAAGCATTACAAAGGTCTGACAGTCATGAGTGGCAAGCAGCAATGGAACGAGAGTTGGCGTCTATGAAGGCGCACGACGTTTGGAAGGTAGTTGAGAAACCACCAGGAACCAAAATAGTAGGAAACAAATGGATCTACAGGTATAAGTTTGATGCGGACGGAAACCTGACTTACAAAGCCAGACTGGTCGCGAAAGGTTTCACGCAGTCATACGGTGTGGATTATTTTGAAACGTTTTCACCCGTCGTAAGAAGATCAACTCTAAGGTTATTGCTGGCGTTGGCTGCTGAAAATGATTTAAAGGTGCATCATTTCGATGTAAATACTGCGTTTTTAAACGGTGATTTACACGAGAAGGTTTATATGCAATTACCCGAAGGTTTTGACGGAGAAGGTCGAAAACAAAAAGTTTGTTTATTGCAGAAAGCAATATACGGTCTCAAACAAGCAAGTCGCTCATGGAACGAGAAAGTAAATGATGTTTTGCTGTCAATGTCATTTACACGTTCAGAGTTAGATAGTTGTTTATATTATAAAGATGATATTTTTATTTGCTTGTATGTCGATGATTTTATTATATTTTTTGAAAATATGGAAAGTAAGCAGAAGCTATTGACAGGACTGCGGAAATACTTTCAAGTGAAGGATTTAGAGGAAGCTCGGCAGTGTTTAGGCATGAGTTTAGAACGAGGTAAAGAAGGTACGTTTTTCTTACATCAGAAGAAGTTTATTGATATTGTTCTAAAGGATCATGGTATGAATCAATGCAAACCAGCAAAAACTCCGCTGGAACTGGATCTGCATAAGGTTTTGGCAGATGGGGGTGGAGAGGAGTTGAATCGCCAAGAACAATTACGATACCAGTCGTTGGTTGGTGCATTAAATTACCTAGCCTGTAACACGAGGCCCGACATCTCAGCAGCTGTGAGCTTCTTAGCTCAGTATAATTCATGTTGCCGATCGATACACATGAAGGCGGCTAAGCGAGTTCTACGCTATTTACAGAGTACTCGGAACTTAGGCCTTGTGTTTCGGAAATCAGTAGATAAATGTAACGGTAGTCATTATATTACAGGTTACGTAGATGCAGACTGGGGAGGAGACATTAAAGACAGGAAGTCTTATTCGGGATTCATTTTTAAGGTTGGAGCGAATATGATCTCTTGGGAATGCAGAAAACAAAACTGCGTGTCACTTTCGTCAAGTGAGTCTGAATACGTCAGTTTATCTGAAGCATCCAAGGAAGCTGTGTACCTGCAGAGGTTGGTGAGTCATGTGATTAAGAACATGAACTCGAAAATTGTCAAGTTGTTTGTAGACAACCAGAGCGCCATATCGATGGCGAACAATCCTGTTGCTTACCGGCGGACGAAACATATAGACATAAGGTATAATTTTGTTCGTCATTGTGTTAGTGAGGGTTTAATTCGGTTGGAGTACATCCCAACTGAAGACAATTTAGCCGATGCTTTAACCAAGCCATTGCCTCGCGTTAGGTTTGAGAGGTGTGTGTATGGTTTTGGTTTAGCCTTGAGTGCTTTAGCAGAGTGGTTTAGCAGAGTTGAGCATGCTGTGGGTGAGTACATGATGGATGGTTGCTTGAGAGGAAGTGTTGATAGGTTGCTATGCTACCTAGTTTTTACGGTAGTTATGTACAATCAACCGTCAATCTTTTAGATATTCTATCTGAACAAATACACTAAATTCCACCACTGCCACTCTGTATTATTATATTCCTATACTATATTCACAATTTAATGAGTCACAAAAAATCAATTAGCCTGTAGAGTAGTGCACTGATGGATCACCCGTTCTTGACTGTTCACCGCTGTTATAGTCTCGGCACGACACTTTGCGTATGCGCATTATTGCAGAAAAGATGTGTGCACAATATATCATGAGTTGAAAATCGCTCGAGATACTGTTTGAACTAACGTAAGTACTTAAACTCTAGCCTTTTTCCCAAGTGGGTAGGCAGAAACTACAGAACGCTAACTTCTAAGATCCTTACTTACTTCTCTTGCTTCATTGTTTGCAATAATCTGGCCATGTCGTGGCCAGGGGGGTGACCATAATCTCTTAGAGTAAGGTTATTTTGATATCGCGTACCTCTATCTCATATATCTACCATTTTTCGGCCGCAGGGGATAGGGAGCGCGGCCAGCGCAATACCGACACTCCTCTTCCCCTGCGGATCCACTGCGTCCGCCATCAGACGGAGCCGACCCCGTCCAGGCCGCGGAAGGTCGGGAGTGTGGCGCACCGCAATACCGGCACTCTTCTCCCGCCGCGGCATCCAACCCTCAGCCGCGATATCGTATGGGATCTGTGACGCTCCATAAGACATCGCGGCGGCCTCAATTGCGATGTCGCCTGCTACCAAGTGGCACCAGATTGCGGTGCCACTAGTTGGCCGATACCTCGTCGGCTTAATCGGCAAAAGCCCTGACGAGCGGCCCCTCCTCAGGTTCCTCTTCACTTCACCGTGGGTGGCCAAGCCACGACTACTGAGCCCCCCCGCCTCGAAAATGCGAGAACCCACCGGGGGTCTGGTTTTAGACCTGGCCATAGTACTGTAACAATTCTTATTAAATAAAGTAACTGACAACATAAGACTGGCTATGGAGAATAAATCTCTGAATGTATTGGTTTTGCTGGACTTCAGCAGTGCCTTCAACTCGGTTGACTTTGACATCCTTTTGGGAATCCTTTCCTCTCTTAATGTCTCTGCTCCGGTAATTGAATGGTTCAAATCTTATCTTCGGGGCTGTTCCCAGTCTGTTCAATCCGATGAGTGTTCCTCTGAATGGTGTGAATTGACTGCGGGCGTTCCTCAGGGTGCCGTCCTCTCTCTTCTTGTTCAATGTTACCTTTGGACATTGACTCAGCACTCGGCCCGGCTGACGCGCGGCCCAGATAAAATTCTGTTTGGTTGCATACTACACGCATAGGACACAAACAAATATGTGTATTAGTGTGTATTAAGATGAAATAGTATTTAAGCTGTGCAATATTGTAAATAAATCAGATTTGAATTTTATATTCTTGTCTCATTACCCCTCACTGTGGCCAAGACACCTTTAGCCATCTCTGATCAGTCCTGTGAGTCTGCTGGACTGGCAGTGAGTGTACCCTTCCCGAACCTGGAATCCCTGCCCACTATCCGTCTGTAACCTTAGGTCGCATGGTGCAGACATCCTGAACTTATTTATATATTTATTTATCACACACTAGGTATATGGTAGGTTAGGGCTGTAGGGCTTATAGGGCTTAGGGTCGTAGGGACTGTTAGGCTGTGAGGTCTTGGTAGGTCCTTTAACTATCATATCCTTTCATGTACTGTCACACCCTTAACATTACTGCGGCCTTACGTGACATATGTTAGGGTGGGCGTACACTTCTCTTCTCAATTTTTATAAATGCTATCACTAAGATCTTAATTTCAGACTATCATTTCTATGCAGACGACTTGCAGTTATATCGTCATATTAAAGTAGGTGAAATCATTGAGGCTGTGTCTGCCATCAACGATGACCTTGAAAATATTAGCAAATGGGTTAAATCCTTTGGGCTCTTACTGAACCCAACCAAATAACAAACGCTCATTGTTGGTGGTAGATACATGCTCAACCTATTGGATCACCAGTCTCTCCCGCCGGTAGTGTATGATTCAGTGCCCATAAGTGACTCCAAAAGCGCAAATAATCTAGGCGTTCACATGGATACTAACCTCTCTTGGAAGACTCATACTGCTGATGTGAGTAAGAGGGTCTTATACCCTTTTCAGTCCCTTAAAGGTCTCCAAAAATTCTTACCATTTCACACTAAGGTTACTCTTGCGCAATCCCTTCTTTTACCGCTCATAGACTACTGCGGATGTCTGTTTTTAGATGCAATGGGAAACTCCTTAATAAACTCGAGCGACTGCAGAACTTTTGCATCCGCTTCATTTTTGGCCTCCGCAAATACGACCATGTATCGGAATTTCGGAATAGTTTAAAGTTGGTGCCGATTCAGCGTCGTCGAGATATCCATATCCTATCCCTTCTCTATACTATCCTGCACAATTTTAATTCTCCTCAATACCTTCGTGAACGCTTTGAGTACCTTGCCCGAGGAGTAAACCCTGTCGCACTGCCACTTCTCTTCTCCTTCGCCCTCCACGACACACTTCCAGCAGCTAGGATGGCTCTTTCCCTGCTACTGCAGGGGTCTTTGGAACTCTCTCCCACACTCCCTACCCGACAGCCCTTCTCTGGAGGTCTTCAAGAGGAAGATTGAAGATCATTTTCTTGCGCAATGACATAATATTAGTATGTATATAAAAATATATATTTATGTAAGTATATTTTATTTTATTTGTCATAAGTTATTTTAAAATTGTACACTGGAACCTGCCCTCTATAACGTCGTCTTTCTTTGTCACCCTAGGGTTTGCTGTAAGAGAACGCAACATTGAGCTAAGCTCGCCTTTGTACATGTACTTTATTATCACACTGTATTTAATGTTGTTTTTAGTGTACAATAAAGAATTAAGTGAAAACGAAGTAAGCTCGAAAAATACACCTAAGAATTTTCGCAACATTATCAATGTTTGGTTATTTAACAGTGTGTTTACAACAAGAACCAATCACTTTCGACAGCGAAGCGAGCTTGAAAATTTAACCACCACACCTTATTCGTAAGTTAGGTTTTCTGATGAAATGAAAAGGGCTGTTAGTTCAGTTTGGCCGCCCCTTATTTATTATCCAGATCTAGGGGTGGGCCAGCTGGGCATTTGCCTAGCTCGCCCGCCCCTAGTTCCGGATACGTTAGTGATCATATCGTCAAATAGTTACATTATCTACCTTTAGAAGCACTTATATCGTTTTGATTTTTTTGTGATGCATCATGGCGGCGGACAATTATTCTCATAAAAAGCTTATGATAATATGCTAATCCAAGACAATAGAGAAGTGAAATGTCGTAGCGACAGAAAACTATCTACTTGAATTTTACAAAACTTTTAAAGATTTTTTATTAAACCTTTGATAACATGGCAACACTGCATTAACGATATGGCCAAACGTTGATTGAGATATCAACAAAATTTGACGCTTAATCGATATGGTCAATTTTAGCTGACCATATCACGAACAAACTATTTCATGAAAACGTCGGCCACATCATGAAGTGATTAATACTTAGATTTGACCACGACGACATCGACAGTCACATTACTTACATGAATACTCGAAACTGCTTGAAACATTCACATCGAGAAATTGTCATCGTTACGTCCAATTAACTTTTCATTTTAAAACTTCTGATAGGAAAAACTATAAACCATGGTTGAAGGCTATGCCATATATCCAAGCTGATTATTTTAAAAACAAACAATATAAGTACATGAGCATGCAGAAAATTTTAGTTTTTTAATTATAAATTATCAAGATTTAAAAGAAAGTAAGTTATTCTTGTTTTTTATTTTAGTATTATATATTTAGAAGAATATTTAAGTAGATAAGAGAGTACTAATTACCTACCTACATACAAAAGACATAGAATAGTGTATCTGTGTCTCACATGACAGAAAACCTTTAAGAGGTATGTGGTTTTAAAATAACATTCTTTTTTTTTATTTTTCGTATCGCGGTACATTCTTACATACTGTTTGGGCCCAGTAGTTGGCCACGTTTATTGTAGCGGCAGCGGTGGAGGCGTTCTTCAGGTCATCTAAGGTTAACGGAAATTTAGGGCATTCCAGCAACTGGGGCATTGTCTGAACTGGAGCACCGCACTCGCACTGGGTGTTTGATAGGTCAATCCAAATCCCCTATTATGGGTCTGTTGATCTCTGGCGGATCCACGCACGAAATTGCGAAAATGGCAGAGGGAGATGTGGGTACGGGCCTAGCACTAACATCTCGTAGCCCTTCCTTGCAAGTTCATTGCCTAAGGTTCCGCTATGCCCCTAGATCCACAGGGGGGTAATTAGATTGGATTGGATATAATCTCCAGGGCTAGGTAGCACTCAAAGATTAGTTTGTTGTTAGTTATTTCTTTTCTAAAGCTTTGAGCACAGCCAGACTAGCAGATAGGAATCTGATACCGTAGTTCTAGAATCCCAGATGCCCAAACGCTTTACGGTTGCTGCGGCTTGTTAAGTCGACACATACACATTGAAAGATCGAACTGAGTGTAGTCTAGCGGGACGTCAAAGTTAATGTCGAGGTCAAGGGGATGTACGCCAGCACCTGAACCATTTTTGTGTTTTTGAGGCATCTGTTGTTTTCCGTGTGTTGAACATAGGTTGTTTTTGTGTACTGTCACACGGGGCAGCGTTGAGGGGTTGATACTCAATCGTCCGGTCGATTTTAGCGTGTGGACTGGTAAGGTTTTTGCCCCATATGCCGAGATGCATCGGCCTGATGGCAGCTAGCGCCGCCTATTGCTGTATGTACAGATCAAGGATAATTATTTTTGTAGGGCTATCTCAATGGCTGCTGTTGGGTGGTTCTCATGCAGCCAGTGATAACTGAACAGGCCTGTCGCTGGAACCGTTGGACTCTGGTGATGGTGGTCGAGAGTTCTGTCCTCGTCCAACAATCCAGAGTGCCATAAGCCAACCATTACTCTGTGGCTATCCACAGAGTAATCTTTGGAGAGGGCCCCCATGTTTTTCCTAACATTTTTACATCGGTACAGTGCGATTGTACATTTTTTGAGTTTGTAGTCAAGTTGCTTGTTCCCGAGCAATTTGCTATCGAGGATTACCCACCCCCAAGTATTTGACCTCTTCTTTAAGTGTTTTTCTATGTTGAAAAGTTTTGGAAGGTTATGCGGCCCAAGACTTCGTTTGTTAGTGAAAATTATTAAATAAATAAATTCCACAGAAGTGGTGACAGCACCCCACACTGTGGGCAGCCCCTACTCACGATACCTCGTGTGGTAGTGTTCACAGTAAATTGAATAGCACGTTTTTGTAGCATTTAAACCCATTCTACGAGCGTCGGCGCAACACCGTGCATGGCGAGTGCCTGCCCGATGCTGGTGAAGTTAGTTTTGTCGAAAACACCTTCAATATTAATTAAGGCTAATTAAATGCTCTTAAAAACTAAACCAATCCTAGGCGGGTTGGGTTTTAGTTTTTAAGAGCATTTCCTACGCGTGAGACTACGCTGTGGAGTGCGCTAACGCCACCTCCCAATCCAAGCTACTCATGGCCCTTTCCCTGTACGGTTCCTAGCATTTCTGGGTGGCAATCTGGCCGCCTGGGAAGAGGGTAGTTAGAATTAGTTCGCTATTTACTGCGTCGTTTGTCGTATAAGTGTTATCTGATTTTTTCAGGCATCCTATAGAAAGATCTGTCTCTTGGTTAAGACATGTTTTGACCCTTATTGCCTGGTTGTTATTTTTAATGTTAGTACAAAAACGCCTCCAACTGTTCTTTCCTCAGAGGGGTATTAGCTTTTGGGAACTATATTTCTTGTCACCAAAATTTATATTTGTCATCAAGTTGTATCACCTAATAAATAGATCTATCGTCACGAAATATTTTCGTTCTCAGATAAAAAAAAGTGTTCCCAGGTATGAATTATCAAATTAATGTTAATATATGTGTATAATAAGAGATGGATTACCAATAAAATTTTAGTGAATTAGATAAATATATAAACTTCGTTCTTATAATAATAGTTTTTTTACTAAAATAATAGCTTTATGCTCAGAATGGTAGATCTGTCACCAAATAAATCGATTATCGATCCCTGACTGCGACTCCTTTTTATTTGTTACATTTTATTTCGTTCAGTTATTAAAATTTTAGTATTCGTTACCAATTTAATACATCAATTTATAATTTTAATGAAAATGTCAACATTAAAATGACAATGACAATGGTCAATGAATCGGTCCAAGAGCGAGCGAAGCGAGCTCGGGAGCTTAGGGCACCCCGTTTCGGACAGGTTAGGTTCGAAGGAGATGTGTTAGGTTACTTTAGACCCTGCATTCAGAAACAGGAGCCTCGCGCAGCGAGGCTCCGTCGACTCTGTTGCGACACTAATCTAACTTTATGAAATTTTCTATTGACATAATATATGATTTATTGGTGATCTCTTTAAATTAGTTTGCTTAAATACTTATTGGGACAAACCTATTATAATACATACAAAAACATTTATTTGGTACTAGACCCTATATCTCCATGATTTTAGGAGATGTATTGTGGAATGAATTTTATATTGTTTGCTGACTACATTTTGGTGACAAATCTACTATTTTGCGGGCAAACTCTATTTTTTAAGAAACACAAAACTAATTAAATTGGCGATAGCTTAAATGATACCCTTAGCTTTTTTATAGGTTCTGCGGTTTGTTATGTAACGGTCCCAGTCTTCGGGCGACCGTGTGTTCCTAGCTCTGTTGATCAGCCTTCTCAGCTTCTGTCAGTGTCTTTCCAGTTCAGAACTCCTCCAGGATTGTCTGACTCGCTGCCTAAGTATGGTGAGGGGACGCGAATGTTCATAGCTAGATAAGAGGATAGACGCGATGTTGTTTACGTGTTCGTCGAAATTGGTTACTGCGGTATTTCAGCCGGAAGAGAGGGTAACCTACCCAGTTCAGTTCTGATAAGTCTCTCAAACTTGGATTGGTCTGCGTTGCGAGGAACGTTGAATAAGACGACAAAGTTAGTCCTGTTTTTAGGTTGGTATGATTGTATCTATACATCTACTAGCTGACCCCCGGGGCTTCGCTCCCGTCAATTGGCTATCTACCTACCTACCCTACCTACCATACCTACTCTACCCACCTACCCTACCTTCCATACCCTATCTTCCCTACCCTACCTACCATATCCTGTCTACCCTACCCTACCCTACCCTACCCTACCTACCCTACCCTACTCTACCCTATCTACCCTACCCTACCCTACCTACCCTACCCTACCCTACCTACCCTACCCTACACTACCTACCCTACCCTACCTACCCAACCCTACCTACCCAACCCTACCTACTCAACCCTACCTACCCTACCCTATCTACCCTACCCTACCTACCCTACCCATTACCCTGCATTATATTATTTAAAAGACGATAATTGATCAGTTATCGAGCGGGATGAAAAATGATTAAATTACTAAAATGGCTATTAAAAAATAGGGGTTGGTGATAAAAGGGTAAAAATTTAGGGTTGTATGTATTTTTTAATGCCACGTTATAGAAAATAAAAACAAAATAAATTGTCCAAAAATTAATAAAAAAATGTTAAGGGTGAACAACCCTTATCACTTAGGGGTGTGAAAAATAGATAGTAGCCGATTCTCAGACCTACTGAATATGCATATAAAATTTGATAAAAATCAGTAAAGCCGTTTCGGAGGAGTAAGGTAACTAACATTGTGACACGAGAATTTTATATATAAGATGTAACGGAATCTTTGAACGTGATTTTCACCACCTTTAAAACATCGGATTAATTTGAAACTTTGTACATTCGATACCCGGTAGTGTCTTTGCGCCAAGTACCAAGGCGCGTGCTAAGACATGCGCATAGCTTAATTTTTACTTATATCCGAAGACACGTATTAAGTATAAGTATTAAGGTTGCCCTAGTCAGTCATTCTTCCATACAAACGTAGTATGGCGATTACTCCACTGGTGTACGTTCAAAATAAAAAATGGTACCAATTTGCCTCGTCATTATATAGCCTTGTATGGAAACAAAAAAAAGTAAAAAAAACGTGTATTTGAAAGTTATGAGCGTCGAAAGTTCCATATGCTTCAATGCCACACTGTCATTTGGAGTTTTTTGAGACAATTTTAACCATCATACTGTACCACTTTATATTATATACGTTTTCTATTACTTTATATTATATATTATAAATATTTTTTCAATAAGTCAAGCACCTACATATTCGTATCTATTTTATTTACCCACGTCCGTGTGTCACTAACGGGGTGCCAACTAAAAATCAGCGCTGGGTGTCCGACGCCCAGCTAATGCTGAGTTGACAACCTTTTCGGTGTGAGCACGCCCAGCGCAATAATGTTAAACATTGTTTGCACTTTTTTACTATTGTTCTCTGTTACTTTGTGATTGTTGTGTTGTGTCTATGTTGAATAAATGTTTTCTATTCTATTCTATTCATATTTCAACACTAATTTCAACGCATCTTTGTTTGGAAATAAATAACATAAAAATTATAAAACAGTCACCATGCAGGGATAGATTATCAGTCGAAAAATGCAAATAATTTTATTTAAACAAATACGTTCGGTAGTTTATTCATGATACTCATACTCCCAAAGGACTGTTTATTAAATTTCGCGCCCTCCTTTTCGTTCTAAATTATCATCCATTTATTATTTTTTAGGGTTCCGTACCTCGAAAGGAAAAAACGGAACCCTTATAGGATTACTTTGTTTTCCGTATGTCTGTCTGTCAAGACCCTTTTTCTCAGGAATGCGTGGATGTATCAAGCTGAAATTTATCCAAAATACTCAGCTCTACTGTCCCTTAAAGCTGTGAAAAAAAATCAAACTTCTAAGCCACACACAGCAGTTTATTCCGCAAATTTTCGCAAATTTGCGACACTCTCAAGGGAATAAAACCTACAGGGAACTTCCCGCCGTGAACTCAGAATCTTGAAATTAGGTACGGAACAACGTCTTATAGCATAGAAAAAGGAATAATTGCGAAAACAGTAAATTTTTAGTTACATCATATAATTAAAATATTTTTAATAGTTTTAAATCTACTACCCCTTTCCTCATGAACCCGTAGAGGTATTAAATTAAAATTCACATCAAATACTCAGGTTTATAATACCTTTAAGCTGAGGTTTGTACGGAACCCTCGGTTTAAGAGTCCAACTCGCACTTGACCGGTTTTTTTACCATGAGTGTGTATTCGTAGGCACACTAGCTTCTTACTGCTCATCACAGCGCCCACACACCTTCACAGTGCCTATCCCTTTCGTACGTGTTATCGGATGAGATAGCATGCATTTTAACGCCGGCCACAAAATAGTTCGTGCCGCCGACTATCCAAACTTAAATAAATGTTCCGGAGAGGGGAGCCTGAGAAACGGCTATCAAGAAGAAAAAATAAGAAAGAAAAAGTGTATAATTGTAACAAAACGACATACAATATAAGCACATGCTTATGCTAAACCCTTAATAATAGTATAGTAGTTCTTAAATTAAGTATGTAAAGACGAGAAATAAATAATACAATAATAACATTGTACGGGTCGTAAGTCCGTACATTGATTCGCCGTTAGTTGTTTTTTTTTTTTATATAATCTATAGGCTCGCGTTTGACCACTATCTCACCTGATGGTAAGCGATGATGTGGTCGACGGTGGAGCACGCTTGCCTAGAAGTAGGCTATTCACTCTTGACTTAAAGACCCCTAGATTGTAGCTATCGGGAAACACGTAACAGTTAGATCCACTAGTTAAATATATTTGAGTTATAGTACATTACTGCAGAATCCAGTAAGTAAGCCTTCCTGGCCAAGTATGAGTTAACCGGACCGAACCGCAGGTGTGGCTTTCTTACTGGTTGAGGCTTGTATAATATTTTTCTCAATAATGAAAGAAAGTTTAACAACAAATTCGTGTAACTAATATTGAAGGTTACATTCATATTAGGGCAATTACTGATAGATATTGTGATCGATTTACCGGGGGCATTTATATTTGTTTGTTGTACATCTTGATTAACGGACTCTTGGCTGGCAGTAAATGAATGAATAAATTAATTAATTAATGCAGTTATTCGCTTGAACAAATTTTTTGGGTTTATCTATGTTCACGCGGGAAATTAAAACACAATTTATTGTCGCGATTGAATGTGAAATTCCCGCCAGTCGTTATTTTTTTTTACTAAAAAGTTTGCGTTTAGTTTTGAACATTGTTCTATTTTTACATTACAAGAATATTTTTTGTAAAAAAAGAATATTGTTTTTGAAACTCCATGCTAATTTTAGAATGGATAGTTTTAATCCAACATGATTTATAAACTGAAATTACTAAATACAAACATAAAATCTCACACTATACTTCTACAACATTACTAAGTATAAAACGCAACATGCATACTTTTTCTGCATCGCGTTAAGTGTCACAGACTATAAAATGTCTGTTTACGGCTCCAAAAATATATCTATCTCATAAAATGTCATACCAAAAAGAGAGATAGATGTATATTTCGAGCCTCAATCCTATAACCATGTGCTTGTTAAAATACCTCATCGAGCATCGCTAAAAGCAAATTACGAAACAAAATTTCCAGTCCACTACTTAACGCCATAATTTTTATTAGAAACAGATTGAAAGTTTTGAAAATGAAATGCTTTAATTATGAATTGCCACCTAAGAATAGTGTGATTAAGAAAAAAAAAATTATAATAAATAAAATATTATAGTTAATTATTGTAATACAAAATAAAACCAAATTCAATCGATAATCCTGACGATCCTAGTAAGGATAATGGGACAAACTATTTAAATTATTGCATTGTCATCGGACCATGATAAGTGTGCAAAGTTTCAAATTAATCCGACGTTTTGAAGGGGGTAAAAATCACGTTCGAAGATTCTTTTACATAGATGCATAGATTCATAGATACATGCATACCAAGCTAATAAAAGCGTGTTAATATTTTATTGACAGCCGTTAGCCGTCAGCTGCTTGATTTAGGTTTCTCGAAAGAGGATCATCGAAAAGTTTCATAATCGTTTCAATTTATTTCGGTTGACTACACTAAGTATTTATTCGCTTCTATAACGTTATCAGCAACTATAAATAGTGTTTTATCTTGAGCAGCCGGAGCGGTGAAGATGCTAGGTTAAGCAACACTTACCTAGGTTAGTTTTTGGGTGACAGCTTTTATTTGGTTTGCTCGGTTTGTCTAATTTTTTATGGGCCAGTGTATCTTGTCTTAGTCACTCGTGTTGACTGTTGTATGTGTCCATATCACGCCGAAAACTCTGATGATGACTCGCGCTATGCTGGCGTCTGGTCGTTAGTTCGTATGTAGTGGCAAGTGGCATAGATGCCGCTAACAGTAGAAGTCCAGATTTCCTCACGATGTTTTCCTACACCGTTGTCAGCGAAGTTCAAGATAAACGTAGAATGTAAATATGAATTTGAGAAGGTCTCATTGGTACTTGCTCGGATTACTGTTAAAATTATAAAATATCTGCACATAATATGATTTATTTACATTCGATTTTTTTTTTTCTCTTGGAAAATGAAGTGTCGTCCGTCACCAAAGGCACAAATTTTCAATAGAAAACCTCATGCATGCGGTAGTTTTGTTTCAGTGATACCAAATGTCATCTACACAGCATTGACAATATGTTTGATAACGGTCACCATAGCCGTCCGCTGGCCGGATCCTGATAAAGATCCATTGGTGTTCATCCAGAACCCAATAGAAGCTGAGATGCCGGGCCACTGGGTCCCACTCAGCATCGTCAAAGTTATCCTGGAAAAAAAATCACAAACTACTAAGAGTTCAATTAAACTGAACCTTCTTCCTTCGAAATACATAAAGCCTAAACCTAAAAAACCGAAGGACGTCTGGAAGGATGACTGGAGGGGCGACGGGAAAGATCCAAATAAACAACTTGATTCCAAGCCTAAGAAACCACCACTCACGATAAAGAAGCCCTACCATCCTCGTTACGCGCCTGACCCTGCAGAAATAGCAAAGAATCAGAAATACAGTAATAATGATGATATTAGTGATAATGGTGATCCTTCGAAATACATAAAGCCTAAACCTAAAAAACCGAAGGACGTCTGGAAGGATGACTGGAAGGGCGACGGGAAAAATCCAAATAAACAAGTTGATTCTAAGCCTAAGAAGTCACTCACGATTAAGAAGCCCTACCATTTTTCTTCTCCTCCTTACGCGACTGACCCTGCAGATGATTATGGGAATAATTATGATAGTGATGAAAATTATAATAATGAAAATGAGAATAATGAAAATGAGGGAAATGAAAATGAGAGTCGTGAAAATGAGAATAATGAAAATGAGGGAAATGAAAATGAGAGTCGTGAAAATGAGAATAATGAAAATGAGGGAAATGAAAATGAGAGTCGTGAAAATGAGGGTAATGAAAATGAGAGTGATGAAAATGAGGGTAATGAAAATGAGGGTAATCAAAATGAAAATGGGGATGATGTTGATGATAATAATAATGAAAATGAGGATGATGATGATGATAATAATAATGAAAATGAGGATGATGATGATGATAATAATAATGAAAATGAGGATGATGATGATGATAATAATAATGTCGAAGATGGTAGTGGTAGTAGCAGAAAAGAACAAAGCCAAACAGAAAACCAAAATCAAGTTACTGTAACGGATACAACGCCAACGAAAAAGCGAAAAAAAACAATCAAACAAAAAAAAGACAACCACGTGAACGCTCCAGGATGATTTAAAACGAGATAAAACAACTAATGACGCAAAAAATAAGCCAAACAAATCAGTCAATTTAGTAGAAGAATTACCAAATTTAAGAGGCAGTGGGATGGCACATTTCTCGCAGAACGGATGGTCGATGTGACCGAAAAGTTCTTCTGGAATGGCGACCACGTACTGGAAGTTGCAGCATTGAAGGCCACCGACTAGGCGGACCGATGACCTGGTTAAGGCTGCGGGAATCCGCTGGATTCGAGACAGACAGGTCTCGCATCTAGCGGATTCCCGCGAGGATCGGTCGACGAGGTGAAACTAAGGAAAGCCTATTTTCAGCAGCGTACAGTCGGTAATAGCTGTTACCTAACCCACCCTAAAAACGACCGAATTTTAATACTTTGCCTCGTTAGAGGCAGAGTATTGAAATTCGCTTCGGTAACCTAACAGCTAATCTGATAAACACATACAAATTAAATCATCGTTAATTATCAGATTAGCTGTTAGGTACCGAACACTCAGACTAACACTCAGACTAACACTCAGACTAACACTCAGACTAACACTCAGTACTTTAAGGTTTGGGCTAATGAACTAATGTGTATACTGTATACTCGCAGGGTTGAAGGTGTAAATAAAACAGTTATACTTTATGCTGATCTATATCTGGTTATCGATATTCGCTAAAACTCACCCCTACATTAAATTCATAGTATTACCGATTTTTATCAGACTTTGTTTTGTTGTAATCATGAGATTTCATGGTATTTTCAAAGGCAATTTTCCTGTCTGTAATCCAATCCTTTTTAGTTTTAATTCTGTTGGTAAAATTGAGACATCTGTACCGTGTAAAAGGTAGGTAGGTGAAAACCCGGTGACTGAGTGACAAGTTTCATTACATTTTATAAAACATTCGTGAGCTATGGTTGTCCAGGATTTTTATTTCCTTTTTCATTTATACTGCATCTAATCTTATTTACAAACTGCTTGGTTTAACCACTCATTTAGGCCATTTGATAATGGAGCTTGTACTTTAAAAATGCCTTAAATTCTTTCGAATTCATTCCTGGGTATTGGTCGGTTAGAACCATGCCAATGTCCTCTATATCTGTTACCGGAAAACTCTTTATTGAAATCAAATTGTCCTTCACTGGTTTAACTGAATTGTTCTGTATGATATTACCTAGATATTTTACCGAGTCTAAGGCAAATGTAAAATTTGTAAATTTTAACCTAAAACCTTCTGTCTTGATGGCTTCAAGTAATTGCGTGAGATGATTCATATGCTCAGCAAAAGTTTTTGAAAATATGAGGGTGTCATCAATATAGTTTACGGCGAAACCAGTAAGCTTATACTTTCTGAGTATATTACTTAAAATCCTTTGAAAAATCGCTGGTGCGGTCTTAAGCCCAAAAGATAGGCAATTCCACTGGAAATGTCTCTCCTGTGTTACAAATCCTGTCTTTTTCCTGTCTTCAATCCGCAAAGGTATCGAACAAAATGCAGAGTTGATGTTTAATGTTGAAAAAAGATTACAATTTCTGGTCTTCATCATTAAGTCTTCAATTAGCGGAAACGGTAGAGCTTGAGGAAATATTATTTTATTTAAATCTCTGAAATCTATACTGTATAGTCTGGATTTTCTGATTTCTTCTTTTTGAATACTAAAGTAACCGGTGCAGCAAATGGACTGTATGATTCTTCTATTTACTTGTTATCTAATTATTTTGCGATGGGCTCTTCTATCTCCTTTTTATCTTCTAAACTGCATCTGTAAGGTCTCTTACTGCAGTATTTATCATCTAACAGTCTATTCTTCATATTGCTTAATATCCGTTGACAGTGCATATATCATATTTGTTTTTTGCAAAAACTGATTCATATGTGCTTACTAAGTTGTTAATTTCAGATTGTTGTCGTTCATCCAAATGGTTTATTTTAATTTCAAAATCGACTTCTTTTACGTGCTCATTGAAATTAATTAAGTAGTTATATTTAGTTTTAATATTGTTTTCATCTATTATTTCTCTTTTAGAATTCATCTTATCTTTGGAAGTAATTCTTTCCATTTTATTCGTATTTTCATATTCCAAGT